>CM074515.1:30795905-32204829 GCA_037379345.1 Perna viridis | reverse complement strand
GTTATCTGATTCGCATGATACCTCGCTACTTCGGCTGGCGGGGTATACAAAACCCAAGATCAGAAAAAAAATGTTTTAAAAAATATTTATAAAACACTTGATATATGAACACAAAAAATAATCGAGAATGGCCCTTGTTATGGGTTTATGGATGATATAAACAGCGCACAATCCGATTACATCTACATGTCCGTAAATACAATACATGTTTACAGGCAAATTCGAAATATTGTATAGGTTTCAAAATGTAATACCCAATAAGCGGGGTCTAGGTTAATAATGATGTAGGGGATACATTTATTTTTTTCCTCATTTAAATAAATCTTCAAACTTAGATTATTAAAACCATGTCACATAAGTTACATAATTTTGTTATTACATATATCCACATGTAGGTACTGTTAATGTTTATTTAAGTGTGTTTATCCCCTTTATAATTGAGAATTTAATCTATTTAAAGCAAAATGATGGGCGTTTGGTAAGAATCGTGTTTTTTAATAAAACAAGCCGTTAATACCATATGTTTTTATAGACTTGACATGTATACATTTTTTGGTCTGTAATGAGCACCCCGTACGGAGATCTTGATTAGTAGATATTGGCAGGGCCAGCTTCCGTGAAACCTTACCGAAGAACTCAGGCAAATATGTCCTACTACATGTAACAGCCAAGCGGCTGTGTTGATTTCCTGGCTCACTCTCATACAAATGTACCCTATGCGGGTCTGAGAGTATTAAACACGCTAAAGTAAGTCAACGTACCGAAGAGTGAAACAAATCTGGATCGGACACCCCCCTTTTTAGTGTAAAATGACCCTCCCCCTGATTTTGCAATGCTTTAAATAAATGAAGTCTTTCACATATCACTGGTTTATTCGGTATACAGTATATTATAACAATTCTTAGAGAAAAGTAGATCAATATTTGACACAAGACATTCTTACTAATAAGTGTGTGATACTTTTATTCTTTTAGTGGTTTCCATGTACCATGGTTTTTGTTCTGCATGCTCGCCTAGGGAACGCTCTTCTAACACTTTAGAATGTAATTTATAGTGCGTGAAACGTGTGAGTGTTTAGAATAAACAAAGCCGATGTAATTAAATGCGATTAATAGAATTAATTTGGAAATTGAGAGTTTAATAAACATCTTGCATTTATCGCGAAAGTGAATCGATTGGTGTTGTAGCACGTGCGACTTCTTTTATCTGTGCACAGTGTCAGCTAGCAACTTCCATTATTTGCAAACGCATTTCACAGTTTGCAATCTTTTATTTAATGACTTTATAAAAAAACTGTATCAAAAAACAAGTACATGTATACGACATAGAATACGGGCATAGTTAATGGGTGTTTACTGGAGCTTTTAATTCTACGAAAATTTTCTTTTGGAATTAGGTAAAATAAAACTTTTATGGATATATACAATGTGCATGTACTTCAGTCAGTTTATATTGCAAGTTGACTGTAAACAGAATTCGGAGGTAGTTCATCCATGTTGTCGCTGGCAAGTTTTTGTCTACAATTACCTGATAAATTGATTACATGTATTCAAAATGAACTGTTACAGTATATTTTTTTTTTAAATCAAACGAAGGCATACTGAATTCACGAAATATAAATGAAATTTATTATAACAACAAAGTGTTTACTTAAATATATATATTTTTAAATAAATGTAAATAATTTTAAGAATCAAAATGAAAATAAAAAACAATTTTGATATATATATTTTTTAAAATACACACAATAACATTATCTGTTATTAGCCTGCTTGCATCGATAGAAATCAATTTAATTGTAAACGACCGTTTGTGCAATTTATACCCCCATTTAACAAGTGGACAACTCGTCCGTCTGTCTGTCATTTCGGCAGGCCGAACATCGTCAACTCCCAATATGGCTTGAATGATTTTTAATTTGGATTGATTGATTGTTGGGATGTAAAGTCCGAGCAGCAATATATCAGTTATATTCAGACGATGAACATGAAATGGATGATAAAATGAACACGAAATGATGATGAAATAAAAATTGGATGGGACACAAGGGCAGAAGGGTCGACAAATTTAGATTGCCATTAGGAAAAGGGAGGGATGGGTAGGGTCGGGCAATTTAGCCTACTCAATGGTTCCTACTCCTATCGAATACCGCAGCAGGGTTCTTTAACGTGCGATGAACGTGGCATCTTTCCCAACACGGTGCACCACTATGGTTTGCGGTCAGGTTTTCCGTATTACAGCCTCACAACCCCAGCATGTAACACGCCAGGGGTACCCATTCCACCACCTGGGGCACGCATCCCAGTTGCTCTGTAGGCAGAGCGCCTAGCCCCCGGCTAGGTTTCTGAGCACTATTTAATCGTCTTTTACGACAAGCTTATCGCTGCTGTATGCCTGTTCTTTTGACACCCGGACCTGCACGGGGCTTTTAAATTTGGTGTTAGGCTTTACCTACAAAGGGCATACGTTGTAAGTGATTTTGGATTATCTCCGATATCCTGTTCTGTGAGCCTTTTTCACTGTTCACCTTTTTAAATTTTCACTTCTAGGGCTCACAACTGATGAATTGGTTTTAAATTTGGTGGGTGTCTTTATATAGATGGCGCATACATACGATGTCTGGGGTGATGTCTGATATTAACTTCCTGTACAAGTGGCGATATACCTAGCGCGACAACGCATGTAATCTTCATGTTCGAAATGTAATTTAGATCCGGCTATCAATTTATTATTTCGTTCACATGTAAATAATTCACATTTTGTTGTGACCACTGACTTAAGATAGAGTGTTTTTTCGTTTTTTGTTTATCGTTTTTTTATTATTGGGACTGAAGTCCTGAATTAATACATTATTCCTTATAGCCAGACTATTATGTTTTTGTTGAGCATTTTCGTAAAGATGGTTAAATATTTTTTTACAATCGTATGTTTAAAAATGAGGAGCTGAAATTACAAATACCCGTTATAATGTATTTTTTACTTATTACTTTTTATTTATTTTCAATAATTAATTAATGTTATCATATATGATAAAAATCCTTCTTTTTTTTGATTGTACGCTAATTTATTACTCACGTTAGCCTGTTCACGTTCAAATTTTACTAGCATTTTCTCTTTACGAAAGGCGCCACCTACACTACTGAAAAATTTAGGTTTCAAAAGAAATTTATGACACATTTTAAAGAAAATTAGTGAAAATTTTACTGGAACATCACCGAATTTAACCGAGAACAACGTCGAATTTAATTAGGAACAAGTTCGAGTTGAAATGGGAACAACCTCGAATTTAAATACGCTGTGTATCCTAATTTTATCGTACACACCAAATTTTATCGGATATATCCGAATTTTAAATGGGGCAATTCCAACTACGAACGGCATTTTTTTACACGTTTTCATAGAATCTTTACTTGTGTTAAGCTTTTTGTTCGGCAAAAAATGATCGGTGGTTAAGTCACCACATGTTTTCCACAAATGGATACTACTTTATATCGTCCTATGTTAAAGCGCTTTACCGATTAGATTCCGACGCAGACCTCGACGTAGACACCAGTATAAACAATAATAAAAACTAAAGATCGCGATTTTGGAGACATAGCCTACAGGTCTCAGTACCGTATTAATTTTCCCATAGACTTCTATAGTGAAGTGCATATTTTTAGGATTTTTAAAAAAATATGTAAATTGATTCAATAAAACTTTCACTTATGTAGCATTTCTAAGGACATGTGAAAAAATAATTTCCCGCAAAGAAAATAGGGTGAGTCCATGAAGATCGGACAGAAAAGTAGTCTTGAACTACAAATAGCCAACCCTACTTTCACTTTCGTTTTGCACTCACCAAACCAACCTTTTCAGTGGAACATTTTTATGATATTATGTTAGATTTTCTTTTAAAAAAGTTCTTCATCTTACAGTGTGATGTTTGCTCTATTTTATAAGTCATTGTTCATATCTTTTGACAAAACACTAGTTTGTCGAGAGGCAGAAAGAAAATGCACTATATTTTTATAGCATCCATGTTTTGACGTACACCCGCTTAGGGATATGCAATACGATGCTGGTACCTACAGACAGAACGATCTCAGATATCTATTTACTAGAGTTTTCCTCATGATTTTTTTTCTTTTATTTTATTCTGCCAGACGCTACCGTAGCCGGGTAAAAGTACCGGGTACCAGCTCTTAATGAAAGCACTGTATTTATAATAATAATTGTCTGTCACATATCTTCAAAGCGCATATCCAATTAAAACTACGAAACTGAATACATGTATAATGAAACCAGTCAATAGGCGTAAATCTTTACCTAGCTCCCCATTGTAGCCAGTACTATCAGTCAAAATTAATTGTCAACTTATAAAGTCAAAAATTATGAGATAAAAAGTTCCAGAAAGGTCTTAAGTAGTAGTCTTTGTAAGAATCATGCAAATTCTGTAAAACCTGATACATTGTACATCCTAAAAAAGGCTACACATTTTTTTTGTTATTATGTTACTTAATAGGTCTATATGATAAATTATATAAGCATTCATTCCAATCTGTTTGATCGTAAAGATAATTCACATTGAAAATCCAACAGCTTCTGTTGTATTTTAGTGTCACTTACCAGGGGCTGATCCAGGATTTGAGTTTAGTGGGGGCGTTAATTGAATTTAATGCCATGCAAAGCAAGGCAAAGATATTGTGTGGTGAAACTTGTGGTGAAAATTTTTTTCTTATCAATTTAAGGGGGGGGGGGGTGTACACCCAGCACGCCAGTCGTTGGACCTGCACCTGCTTACAGAGTAAACTCCCTTAATTTTGAATTCTACAGTACACTCTTTATGACTTTTATTTCCTAAAGACAAGGGTGATATGAAGAGCCACATATTAATTTCTGTTTACTTTTAAACATATTAAAACAAACACAATACAATTGTATCCAAAAAAAATATGTAGGCTTTCCAATAAATGAATCACAACTGATTGAATCATATCTGGAGTGCTACTTAAATGTTACTTATAAATCCCAGGTTCAAGGACCAATTTTAAACATGTTCTAGCAATAACAAGTCCTGGATTGCAGAGTGGGGAGGGGGGGGGGTACATGTTTATGTACTTAATGATAGGGGTGTCAGTCCTTCTACACCACTGAATAGAATATGTATGAATTTTCACAGAATCTTTATTACATGTACATATATATTCACATTGTGTACTTCCTACTTTAGGTTTGAAATAACATATATGTTGTGAAGTGGCTCAAATTAAATGTACATTGTAAATAAGAATATTGTATGAATAAACAAAAGCCACTTTTAAAAGGTAAAAAGGAATTACATGTAAATAAAATACATGTATCGATAAAATGTAAAAAAACCCCAAAGAATATGGGGCTACATTTGCAATGCAGAACATACCCTGACAAGTTTGTCGGTCAGGTACATTTTGAACATTACATGTATCCCGAAGTCAGACTGGCTCTATCCACAATTGCTACAAATGTACCAACATTCATTGATTATAGACTAACAGCTAACAAAATTCCTGTAAGGTTCGGTTGTGTGAGATCCACAAGTCATACATGTACATGCACATACATGTATGATAAACTACAGTATATGCTTACGATTTTTGACTGATTGATTGATTGATTGTTGGAGTTTAACGCCCGAGCAGCAATATTTCAGTTATATTTAGGTGATGAACATGAGGTGGACGATAAAATGAACATGAAATAAAATGAAAAATGAGATGGGAGACAAGGATAATGGGGTCAACAAATTTTGATTGCCACTGGAAATAGGGAGAGGTGGGTAGGGTCAGGCAATTTAGCCTTCTTTGGCGGAGCCCTATGGTTCCTACTCCAGGAGAATACCACAGTAGGGTTCATTAACGTGCGGGGATTTTTGAAAATTTTGTCCATTTTTCACCAATATAATGTCAAATTACCGTTGATTATCAAATGACTATGGCTAAGCTTCAATGTCAAGACGCTCATACCAACCTATTATATTTTTTTCCATACCACACTCTACATATGATGCTTTTATTTCAATAATTCTAAATGGTCAATTTCTTCTTGGATCAATAATGTTTCTAGTATATTCCACATTTAAAGTGACAGCCCTGTGTACAATGTACCCCTTCTGTTTGCTAATCCCACTGTCTCAGAAGTTGAGATCAATATTGTTTAAGTGTTGTAAACAGTATCTAATTTTGTTCAATCTCATTTTAACTGACTTTTTGTGTATACAATGAATGTCCTAGATCTTGACCTTGCACATGTAACAGTTTTGCTTACCTTGAGGCATGACTATCAATAAACTTTCATTCTGCTATTCACATTTTGTTTCACCATATTGGTGAAATGTTATATCTTGCTGAGTAAAACTGAATTCAAGAATCCGTCACTGGATTCATTACGGATACATGTATATATTACAAGTCCATATCAGCACCAACGTGATCGGCACACGCTTTATGATAATAAACAGACGTTTCTTTACTGCAGGATATTTCCTTCGAATAAGACTTATCACAATTATAATAACATCTTAAACTTCAAACACATGGTGTGGGATTTTCCCCTTTCTCTTCTGTACTCATCATGAGCGCATGGACATCAGATCCAACAACACGATTATTTAAATATAAACAACTTAAATTAGGTCCAGCTGATCCGTTCATTTCTTATATATGACGTCAATGAATGATATATCTCGGTCCAGTTCATCCCACTAACGTTTTGGGGTCACGAGGTACATAGTGCAGCTTACGGGCTTGTTGTGCATGAACAAAAAATAGGTGCCGTAAGCTGGCCCCGTATATAGGTTTTAGCAGTAAGCTGGCCTCGAGAAAGCCAGTTTACTGGCAAAAAACAGTTATGTCTTCCAAAAAGTGCAAATTTAATACAATCAAATACATAATCGTTAAATAACACAAAATAATGTTAAAGTAGTTAATTTAAGCAATATATAGCGTAAAATAACAACAAAATACCGACTTTGTATTATCAAGAATGGAGACATTTAACATTAAAACTGAAACCATTAACAGCATTACTTATACGCTCTTTACCTTTGAATGGTTAAGGCTAAAAACCACTAATTCCACTTCCCATAGGCTTCTATGCTAATTTCACAATATTCAATGGCTTCTCTGGACTTTACCTTAACTTTAACCTGCAGAGGACTATATATCAGCATGATTCTACATATGTCAGCTCACAATCCTCAGAATGGCATGTGGGGTTAGCAGACTTGCAGTGCAGTACTGGTTACCGGAAGTGAAGTGTCTATAAATAGCATGGGAAATCCCAGTGTTTTCGCAAGATAGGGGTATATTTAGAAATCATTATGGAGATTAGGCTTCACATCACAAGAAGCAAAATGCACCTATAAAATGTACAGAAATGTTTTTCCTTTCAGAAACTGTTTAAATTTTTTTAAATGAGATGAGAACTTTTTTCACAGCACTATGAGAAACAGGGGTAATTTCTGCGTAGGACTATTTTTGCGTACGTTCCAAGTGCTCATTGGTTGAATTGGTGGTCTGTAACCTTAAATCCCTTTGAAACATGTATTGAATGTTAGTTGCATATCAACAATAATTTGATTCTACGTTTCTGTGATAGATGCACAGGATTTCAAAATAGTCCCACTGTAATACCAACTGATTTTCATAAATTTTTAAACTTAAAACTTGATGTGTATATGATCAATGGGATTGTCAAAACAATTTGAACGAATATGCAGTACTTGTTTTTGGAAAACTTCCGAATCCATGACATATGGATTATGGTTAATGTAGAATAGGGAGACGAGGATTGGGTATGATGGTAGGGGAATTAATTAGCAAGTGTTTATTGAAGTTAAACATACATTGGATGAAAATAAAAGTTTGAAAGATGAGGAATATTAAAATACAAAATTCAATTTACAATTTGAATAATTGATCAACAAAAGTGCAATGGGAATAATATAAGAGAAATGGGGATTTTTTCAATTCGGAATGGGAAATTTCAATAATGAATGGAATGGGGACAATAGGAAAAGGGGAATAGAGGGATAGTATATGGTGCAATATGGAATTTTTACCTTTCAAGAGCTGTACGGGTTAAGCTTATAAACCTAGTAACCCCCCCCCCCACACACACCAAACAAAAATATAATGGTTCTGTTCTATAACATAGTTTTCCTTTTCTCTTTCGTTTACCCTGGATTTGAAATTTTTTGAGCAAGTCGGCGGGTGTTCTGGAAAACCAGAGGATGCTTTCCCTACAGTTGTACCTGGACCATGCTCCCAGTTTTAGTGGAGTCCTCGTTACTTTATGTTCTTTGTTGTGTTTGTCTGTTTTCCATGTCTGGTCTTTGTCCCTGGATTAAATTTTTTTGATTTCGGCTAGAATCTTTGTTTCCTTTATTACCTTTTTAAATAGACTCAAAAGGTACAGTGGTTTTAATTCTTTTGCGTGACCACAACCATTCCCCTTTTAAATCTTGTCACTGTGGAAAACATATTACACAATAAAGCATATTTGAAAACCAATATTTATTTACACAAAGAATTCATTTTACGTGACAAAAAATCAAAGATGGTTCTTCCTGGACAGTAATTACCTATAAATTCAACTTAACGAATTCAAAAACATAAATTTCTATATTGCAGCTGCTCTGTTGATGCTAAAACAAAAATTAATATTAAACACTGATTTGTAATACATTATACATAATTAATATACGCATTACAAATACCCAAGCAAATTGTAATCCTATCCAGAATCATTTTAGGAATGCTTTTTAGGTCACCATTATGATTAGTTTGTGGATTATTTCAGCAGTCATCTTTATATTTCAAATTCCTAAAACCCAAGGTAAATGAAATTTCAATTATTCTATTTGTAGTTTACTACAATTTGATTAGCACAATAACTTCAACACAAAACAGAATCACATGGCATAAGCTTCAAATATATATTACGTATGGAAAAGGAAACTGGGGTACGAAATAATGTATTCGAATTAAGTTTTATTCCTTGGACGTTTGGGGATATTATTTAAAAACATTGTCTTTTGATGTTAAAATTTCACTCATTGTTTTCATTCATTTCAGCCCCGTGCAGGCCCGGGTTTCAAAAGAACAGGCCTGCAGCAGCGCTAAGCTTGTCGTAAAAGGCGACTTAATAGTGCACAGGAACCTAGTCGGGGCTAGGCGCTCTGCCTACAGAGCAACTGGGATGTGTGCCCCAGGTGGTGGAATGGGTTACCCATGGCGTGTTTCATGCTGGGGTTGTCAGCCTATAATACGGAAAACCTGACCGCTAAGCATAGTTGTGCACAGTGTTGGGAAAGATGCCACGTTCCTCGCACGTTAAAGAACCCTGCTGTGGTATTCGATAGGAGTAGGAACCTTTGCGCTCCGCCACAGGAGGCTAAATTGCCCTTCCTTACCCATCCCCCCTTATTCTAATGGCAATCAAAATTTGTCGACCTGTTATCCTTGTGTCCCATCCTTTTGTTCATTTCATCATTATTTCATGTTCATTTTATCATCCATTTCATGTTCATCGTCTGAATATAGCTGAAATATTGCTGCTCGGACGTTAAACCAACAAACAAATCATTCATTTCAAAATAATTTAGTTAATTAGATGCAAGATGCAAGAATGAATTTTGTGTTATAATTGGCATTTGTATTAGAATTATACTATTTGCCATTTTATTTCATACGGAAATGACGAATGCTGTTGAGCAAAAAGACTGTGTGGGGAGAATGGAGACATTGATTTAAATTATTCTAATTCAAATCAAGAATTAAAGAAAATAGAAACAATGAGTTATCTGAAAAAACCTTATTGAATCTCGTCATTTGAAGTATCAGTGAATGTGGCGTGCCCGGAAAAAATAATGGAAGAAATGAGGATGACGAGTAGAGATGAGATAAAAAGATTTAAAATGGGAAATGCAGACATTAATCATATGCTTTCTTCTTAAAATTTGAGAGAATAAAATTCAAATAAAAAACTGTTGTTGAAAGTGTACTATATGATTGAATTTAAGTTAAATGAATTACTATGTGGAATTCAAAATATCACGCTAAGGTTATGTACTTAGAAACAAGTATTTCACATATTGAATGTCAAAGCAAAAGTAGTTGAACCTAAGGAGACAGAGATCAACAGTAATGGCTTTGTTTTGGACAGTTTGTTTAAAATATCAAAGCATGTAGTGCATCTATATCAAATTCATAGTGAACTATTCCATATTACATCGTTAGTTTATGGAGGTTGGTTTCGTTTCAATTTACTCTTACATGAATGACATATTTATAATTATAATTTGTGAATGAATGCTTTTTTTTAATAACTACATTTTGATTTGTGTTTCTTGTTACCTATTTTTGCGATATACATAATTGCCGATAATTTCGCGATGGTCAAAAAGACCGCGAGGAATAGCGCAAGCAAAATTGATGTTTAACACTATATAACGCTAATCATTTTTTTCAAATACTGTGAAAGTACTTTAATGTAATTATACCCAATTTTCGCGGAAGGAACACTTGTTCGTAGTTTTGAAGTTTTCAGTACACACATCAATGGGAATCTACTATTCTTTGGGAACCAAATTTCGTGGTTTGACATACCCATATAACAAAGAAAATTGCTACTCCACGAACAAAAGCACGCTAGCAACATTCAGTAAAATTTAAAAATAGAAATTGTAAGTCTATATAGAAGGAAGTATTAGGACAATAAAACCATATAACATGACAAATTTTACCATTTTGATTATTAATTATAACAGATTAAACGTGTTTGAATGTATATTCATCTGGAAGCGTTCAAGATTTTACCTTCCTCATATTAGTTCGTATATAAGAATCTGTGTTGATATGAGAAGAATAACGTTTGTGTTGAAAAAACGATTAGCAAGCAAAGATAAATGACACACATGTTGGTAGTTTATGGAATTGGGAAGAGTCGAAAGAATAATGGTCGCAAGCGATAGACATATTCGCATTGTCATACTTGACTGTTAAATATTCTGTTGAAAAACTGAACCAGATCAGTAGTCCTGTGCAATAGTAGAAACTCTTATGAAAAAAAACTCAAAGCATATGTACATACATATTTCAGAAATTTTATAAAACCCAGT
Source organism: Perna viridis (assembly GCA_037379345.1). Lineage (NCBI taxonomy): Eukaryota > Metazoa > Mollusca > Bivalvia > Mytilida > Mytilidae > Perna > Perna viridis. The sequence continues at coordinate 32,193,689 of CM074515.1, read as the reverse complement.
TTTTAATCCTACAACAGTCATTTACATAACAATACAAACCTGGAAAAGTTCCAGCCTGTAGCTATTAGTGTCCGAATCTACACCTTTTCTGGTTCAAATTCAGGTATGAAGCTTCAAAAGTTGTTTGTTTACAAAGGGAGTTTATCTGCATAGTTTTGATATATTGTATACAAATGGATCTTAGGCAACATTACCAATACGAATTGCACCAAGCAAACAGTTTAAAAGATAAATTTGATTGAAAATTTGGCAGCACAACTAACAAACAATTTCTGTTTCGAAAACAACTAAGTTTAGAAATAACAATTACAAGCTGCAATTGAAACCTTTTAACGTACGAAAAGTATTCGAATGATGTATTTAACTACAACGTTGACGCCCACATTACATCAAAATGTTGACTTAGAAAATGCACCACATGCGCTTGTTTAACCTTCCGTTTTCTCCCAGTACGAACAAAATTGTAACAATAACAGTCATTAGGGCATGCTTTTCAACAGAAGGTATTATATTTGAAACAAATTTGCTACTCGCTGACAAATTCCATTACTCCAATGAGGCTAACTTTATCGCTAATCTAGAATAAATAAAAAAATAACAGGAACATTGTTAAGCTATATTCTTTAATTACACTTCTTGCTATGAAGATGACAAATCATCTTCAAACAATCCTAGTTTTTTGGGGATTCAATACATCGCAACTAACTTCAAGAACGTTAGATAAAGACAAGTAAAGATACTATGAAGACTGCTTCGTATATTCACCTACACTTACATTCCGTATTATTAGTCGACTCTTTATCTGTGGACAAATTCATTCAGCACCTGCTTATCAAGCTTATCATAACTCATACATTTTGCCAGAGCTTGCAGAAACAATGCCGAATTTTCCTACCGTGCTAGACCTCTTACAATTAATATTCTGGGACATAGTTCTGTTGTTATTCATCTCCACAGAAGCTTTATTGTCGTCTTCATGAACTCTTGGATCGTTATGGTGAATCACTCTGCACCATGAATTCTAATTTGTGCACTGTGACATTGTTTGTTTCTCTTTCGTTTTCCCGGATGTAAAATTTTATGAGCAACTCAGTGGGTGTTTCAAGCAAAAACAGAGGACGCTTCCTCTGCCATTGGGCCTGGCCTATGCCTCAAGTTTGAGTCCGGGTTGCTCATTTACTTTTATTTATTTATATTATTTATTTTTTTTGTGTAATTTATTTTGGTTTGTTCATGTTCTTTGTTGTGTGTGTCTTCTTTGACGTAAGTCAGCTCGAATATTCACAGGCCATATATTCTAATTTGTCTGACCAGATTTCGATCATAAATTATTTACCGACAAATTCAAGGGTATGGCATTCAAAACTGCTTAATACCCAGGCTTCATTCCCTCTATTAAATTTGGTAGAACTTCTTGTTTTTGGATTTCGCATCGGAGGCGGTAGGGAAATATAACTAATATTAACATAAAATGATCAAAAATTAAAAAAAATCATTTCGAAAAACAGTAAGTGACATTACATTTTATGATGGGGGCAATGATAATTTTGATGAAATACCGGCAATATGTTTGTGAAAACAAAAGACTGCATGTCTTCCAAATATTAATGCCATCTAGGAATGTTTTCTTGTATTTCATATGGTCGCTATCACACGATAGCGTGCATAGACGTCATATTAAAAAATAAAACGTTCGCGAACAATAATAACAAATATATACATGATCATAACAATGGCACAATAAAATAGTTGGAATATCTTTAGAAAAATCCATATTTGACACATTAGACACATTACTAAAATAATCAATCAGACAATCAATTTATTTTGAATGATAGATAGGTTATATAAATGTGTACATATTGTTATCAATTAACTCGTTTTAATCGGTGTTCCCAATTGATTAAGAAATCGACAATTACAAAACTTCTAATATGAACTATAAATTTTCCTAATGAACATTTCTTTTCTAGGTGAAGTAACTACCAACACTAGTAATGCATGTGCCACAAATACACAATGTCAAGACTTCGTTGGTGCAGATTATTCAGTGTGCAGGGATGGGTTTTGTTACTGCTACAAACATGGTGAATTCTATATTTGGAGCGGCAACTCGTGTACAACAGGTGATGTACTGTGTTAAGTCCGTATTATCTGAATGTAATAATGATTGATATTAATACATGCATGATTTGTTTCTTTTACAGTGTTGTTAATCCATATTTAATTTAATTTGGTAGTGCAAAGTAGATCGGTGCGCAGTCCGCATTTCAAATAATTGCAAACTAAATAAGGCTTTAATGAAGGGCCAAACCTTTCATCGCTTAGAAATTATATTGATTATAATTTAGAACCAAATTATGCTAGCAAAACAAACTTAGTTGTTCATAAAGCGTGCATTGCCCAAAGGTTGATATTTTGTATAGGCAGGTAAAAAAATATAAACAATTCCTAACTGACAAAATAAAACCAAGTACGACAAAACATTGCATATAAAACCGAGGACTGCTAATTAATTTCAGAATACGTAGATAATAATTATAACCATTGTCATAGTGATAATCCAAATTTAACATTTACTTTATTGATATTGCATCGTCAGCTGTCGAAAATGTTTTGACAGTCTAAATCTTTTTCCCCCCAATTTCGTCAAATGTGCACGATATTCTTGTATGCACGTATCAAATAGATACTTTATTTTTTCTAAAGGTTGAAGAGATGTCATTGTTATAAAAATAATTTATGCAAGTTTTCCATACGTTCTTTGGCAATCCGAATATGCCAATGTTGCAGATAAAGATAATTGTTGAAGATTAATAATACGAGAAAAAAGTGGCCAATCTGTCGAGAATAAAGCCATGTAAAACTATAAATTCTTAAACAGCAAAAGAGAATATTAATAGAAACAATTTAAAAGTTATTTTATTGGAAAATAAGCAGTAAATGTCTTGAATCTTGGCAAGCCCAAGGTTTATGAAATTATATTATCTTGAGTTGTAAACAAGGGTAGATTCTAAACTTCTAACATCACACATTTATATCTTAACCAATTTTTTAAGTCTGTTTTTACTTGATAAGCGACCGATTGATTTACTGCAGAGTAAAGGTTTTCCTTCACATGCGACCTTCTGGCACCAATTTTGTGGTGAAAATTAGGACAGACTGTCAAATCAAAACTTTTTTCAGAACACTTGCATGCTATTCTCTTCTGAGCTCTGTCAGCCTTGTCCACCTTAAATGGTTCTCTCGTAACTTCTAAAGTTCTCTCGAGTCTATAATTATTTATCCCCACATCTAATTTCTGGCCGATCAATCCAGTTTCTGGGGGAGCATGTTGTCATTTTAGTTTAGTTTGTAGAGGAAATAAAATGCAAACACATTATTCAATTATGACAAATAAGTTGCGACAGACTCAATTCAATTTAATAGGAGCACATCATATTTATTTTTTGATTTACATAATGAATTTTCCATATTCTGGGCTTTTGAGAATGGAATTTTAAACAATCGTACCATTATATTTGGCCTAGCTACACAGTAAGAGACCTTCACCTCCTATCAAGTCTTTACATAGCCCCTTTACCTTGTGTTCTGTCTTCAAAATCATTATTTTCTTGTTTAGGAAACTTCAGGTAGCTTTGGTAGCAAATTCCTGTGAAAATAGAGGTAAAAACTGTTTTTCTATATAAATGTAAATTACAAGTAATGCTATTAAAATCCTTGTTACTTCTAATGCAAATAATATGCTTACACGATTATAAAGAGTAATCAAGGGAACCAAGGTTATAGCGGTAATCCAAAGAATGTAATCCAGGTACAAAGACCAGACATGGAAAACAGACATACACAACAAAGAACATAAGGTAACTAAAATCATACATACAAAGTAACAAAAGTAAATGAGCAACTCGGACTCCACTAAAACTGGGAGCATGGACCAGGTGCACCGGTAGGGTAAGCGTCCTCTGCTTTTCTAGAAACACCCACCGAGTTGCTCATAAAAAGTCAAGTCCGGGGTAGACAAACGAGGAAAGGAAAACTATGACCCGTTGAATAAATCAGTTTTCATGGTGCTGATGGATACACCATAACGATCCACGAGTTCATGATGACGACCATAAAACTTCTGTAGTGATGACTTCAATCTTGTAGCAACATAACCCTGTTCCAGAAGCCTATTTGTTAGAGTTCTAGCCCGATACAAAAAGTCTGCGTAGTTTCGGCAAGCTCTAGCATAGCGTATGAGTTGTGATATGAACACTCCATACGCAGGAGTCGAAGGGATGTTGCCACAGATGAAAGAAAAGTTGACAATCCTGAATGAAAAGTCATCGTTTGTCGTTAAGTTTGGTCAATAGTTTTCCTTTACCATCGATTTCTAAGTGTAGGTCAAGATATGGGGATGACTTCACAGTGTCTGTAGTATCTTTTATCTCAAGTTCTTTTGGGTAGATGCGATGTATCAAATCCCCGAAATTAGGATTGTTTAAAGATACACGTCATCTATATAGCTGAAACTGAGATTGAAGGATCTAGCCAAACAATATTCTTTCTTTGTGATCAGATCAGCTATAAAGTCAGCCTCATAAGAGTGAAGGAATAGATCAGCTAGTAAAGGAGCACAATTTGTTCCCATTGGAATGCCCACCGTTTGTTGAAAAACACGTCCACCACACTGGACAAATATGTTGTCGATTAAAAATTCCAGCATTTTGTAAACATCTTCCTATGTATATTTGGAAGATGATTTGGAATTATTTCTTACAAAGTATGAGGAATCTCTACCAAGAACTATATATTTGTATCTAGGTGTACCATCTTTTTTGGAAAACAGAACGATGTATAATGTTTTTAAGTCGGGATTTTAACTGAGTATGGGGAATAGAAGTATACAGTATTGAAAAATCATAGGTTTTAATGCTATTATATTCAGATAATAGTCTTGAACTGATTGTCTCCAAAAGATCTTTTGAATTTTTCAGGATCCACATTGAATTAATACCACTACGGGAGTAACAAGTGTTGTGGTAGGACTGTAGACCCTTTTTGACAGTTGTGAGTATAGAAGTTAAAAGTTTTGAAAGAGGTTTAGTGGTACATTTTGCAAATCCAGCTATGAAACGTTGTTTGTATGGATTCTTGTGAAGTTTAGGAATCCAGTACATAGACGGTAAATCACAATCATCGTCCTTGGTAGAGACGTATATGACCAACTATTCAATACAAATTTGTTGATAGCTATTCATGCATATTTGTCAAAGACATTCTATTTGTAGTCCACCAAATTGTCTTACTTCTTCGAGAGATATGTGATATTATCATGTTTAAAAAGGAAAAAGACTGTCCTTATTTGGTACATATTTTCACCTGCATTTTACGTAACTTTGTCCTGAACAGCACAACTAGATGCATAAACAGTAACAAGCACAAATGCATCAATCAACATAATCAAGTTCATGAATATATATATATATATATTTCAAGTTTGTTAAAAATATAATTGTCATAAAATTACCACTTCCTACAGGAACAAAAATTCCATGTTCTTACAGCAGCCATCGACTCTGATGAACCGATAATCCCCTGAATATTTTCCCTTTACCGCTATGAGAGGGGTGACTGCATAGCTTCCCTTGTCTGAAGTCGATACCAAGATTTGCACGGTTGTGTGCACATAAAGTTAATGCATGGTTAATAGTATAGAGTCCAACTCGCAGGCACAACAAATCTGTCTCTGTTGATATGGTTTGCTGACTAGGTTTGAATCCCCTTGCAGCACTTCCAACACTCAAGTTCATTTTTTTAAATGATTTACAATACTTTTATTGCAATCATAAATTCTGATAAGACATTTTTCAGTAGGGTACCAAGAATACAACGTACATAATTCGAAATTGTAGTTCGAAAAACTGCAATGCTGAATTTGATCTGACATTTCGATACCTGTGTCTTTGACATTGTCAAGTCACTCAAGAGTATAACTTTTCTAAGACCAAATTGTAAAATATCCTTATAAAAACATAAAATCGTAGTACAAGTGGTAGTGTAAAAGCGGTAAAATGATATCAATTCATAATGAATACAAATGCAAGGCTGGCAGACGTCAGTTTTCTCGAAACCAGGAAGTGTCAAATTGTAAACATAGGAGTTTCGAGGTGAATAAGAAAATAATACAAAATTAATGATTTTATAATTCAAAATTGATTAAAGTGGTAAATGTTAACTAAATATAATTATCATAACATTGAAGTGATTTATCATTCATTTTGAATAGAACTGACATTGTTTTGAAGTCATATGGCAACAGTTGTTCGGTAAACAAGAGTTATCTTTCTTGATCCATAGTACTCATTGTGCTAACTTAAAACAAAGATTAACTTAAAATCTGGACCAGGCTACATATTTAATTTTCTTGACATTTTGTAGAGTAAAAATTCCTCTATAAGTTTATGATTTTAAAAAAAAATATTGCATGAAATGATTAATAATGTTATAAAGGAATGCATTATGAAAACTGGAATACCCCAGACATTCAATACTACAGTGTGACCAATTAAGATTCATATGTGTTGATCAAATTTGAAAAATCTCCACAGTTTTACCACATAATTAGTCACAAAAAATTAAAAAAAAATATATATAATACTCAATGTATCACTTTTTTTTTCTAATTTGCATGATTCTTAGGCGGACAGCTACTTAAATTGTTACTTACCTTTGTTTTGTTTGATTTTGTTTTTTTGTGTAAACAGCAATGCCATGTATGCGTTACAATCTTCCCCTTTTCATCCATCAACGTCTTCATTTCCCTTTGTTTGGTCTGGTGATTCCTCCGAAATTGTCAGCAGGAATTCCCCCCAGGCGATATATCTTTTGTAGTTTGGTCACATGGGTCATTGTTTTAGCATTATTGCCTCAGAATATCTTTAGTAAGAGATTATGTTCCTCAAATTTGTTTAATCTAGTGATTCTATACAATGGCATACTAGTAGTCGTTATATATAAACTACATTTAATTAAGTGGCAGTCTTGGAGAAAACCATGCATATTTCATTTTTTGACCAAAAATCATTTTTGCATTGACTGAAAATTTGTGTTGGGTTTGGAAGGTATTAAGTTAAGATTCCCAAAAATGATAATTATTCTTGTCAAACATTGTTCTATTAATAGTAACAGTCATTTTGGAGTATTTACATAATTTATTTTTTTTATTTTCCACCATTTTTCATGATTACATTTAGACTTTTTTAATTGTTAAAAAATGAAAGTGTTTGAAGGTTAAATACAAAATTATTTTGAAAAAGTGTAAAAACAAAGCCCTTTAAAGTTAAAGAAAGTCAGTTTTATAGTTTGAAAATTGGTACGCTGCCAAGTAAGTGAATATTGTAGGATTTTTTCCTTCTGTTTTGATATGGGTAACTTGGAAGTATGTCATAGCCGAAGTAACGCTTAAAATTGACTTTAGTTACTTTTAAAAGATCACTGATGCTTTAAATTACCAATTTGTAAAATGTAGAGCTGGGATTTTTACATTTTCATTACTGTTCATGCACTTGAAAAAGAGGTATTTTTCGTGAAAATTCGAAATTTTAAGCAGTTTTTCACGTTATATATGTCCTATTCAAATCTTTATGCAATGTGTACATTAAAGCGAGTCAACTCAAAGATTCAATTCAGAGATATATCATTTAAAGTTGAAAAACAATATTTGATATAAAAGCAATATTTTGGACGAGATTACTGTGATCCGACTTTGGCAATTCGAAAATTAGATGTTCCCATCCCCTACATTCTGTTCCTCGTTTGTTTGTTTGGAAAATATACATAATCTACGAAATAATAAAACTTACACGGCTTAAGTACGATGATAAACTCGTACTTGATTATCTGTATAACGGAAGGATCTGTATCTAACTTCATCTTGTACAAATATCGACGTAATTATGGGAAATAATGCTGGAGTAGTGGAGATCGTGCATTGTTATGAAACACTGCTTAACCATTCAAAAATTTAGCTCTCAGTCCAACACAGACTGTCATTTTTTTTCCTTTATGGGCCAATATAATTTTCAGTACTTTTGGCTGCTAGGCCCTTGCAAAGCTTGTTCCCTGCCTTTGTTTCTTGCAAGTAAGACAAAAATTATTAAAACATATTCATAAAATTACTTTGTAAAATGTTGAATAACTATGATATTTATATACGGAGTTGCTTATAAAGTGTAGCAGTGCATGTATGTTTATTTTTCTGTGTAGAATAAATCAATATTTACATTCAAATGTTTTGTTTAGGTTTTGTTTGCTTGTTTAATGTGTTATTTTATTTTATTTTTTTTCAATTTTCTTTTTGTTGATACAAATTTACAAGTAGATACGTTGGACATATAAATGTCCATATTAATTAATTTTTTTTTCGAAGTGAATTAAATCCTTAATGATTTTAATTATCTTAAACATGTCATTCGTAAGGAAATGATTTTGAATTACAAGTGTGAAGGAATGCAAGAAGGTGATGGAGGAATGGAATTTCTGTTCCCCGTCTATCATTCACTTCTGAGTAATATGATTTCTTTATTAAAGGGCGTTGCTCAAAATTCAAAAGATGCCAATTAAACGAGAAATAGATTTTTTAAACAAACATGTAGAATAACGAGCTTGTCCATTTCTATCGCAGGCAAATGAGTCATCTAGGAGAGTGTGAGGGAGTAGAAAGGGTTGACTAGCTAAGAGCCTCCAATTGAAAAAGAACAGAATGGATAGATACAGACTTTGAATTTTGAAACTTATGATGAGAATTTTGGAACAAACTGGACAAAACATTACCAACCTTGTAAAAAATATAAATGCACAAAATGTTCATGTGTTTGACAGTTATATATTGCATATATGCACATACATGTAAAAGTTACAGTTGCATATATATGTACATGAAAGACTGTCAAACAGTATTACACAAATGTACATGTACATGTATGTCATGTTATGGAAATTAAAAGTGAATCTCTCTTCTCAGAAAGATATTGGCATGATATTTTAATTATAAAGAAGTTTCGTAAGTTGTCAAATCTGCTATATTTCTATAACCCATTCTTAAGAAATTATCTCCCGTTACAGGATACGCATGATATTGTTAAAGATTCATTGTCAGTTTTATGGATGTACATATATTAGTACTTTTATATGAAAAGTATTTTCAATGACGATGAATGTTTTTGATTTTATGGTATACATCTTTGCATGATTATTTCTTTTCGGCTAAAACATTCCTGCAGAATGCCTAAATTGGGTATTCGTTTTTGACCCCACCCCTCCCCAGCTTATGTTTTGCTATTATATGTCAGTACATAAGAGTTACTTATGTTATTAGCATAAAGTATGAATTTGCAAAACTTTAAATAAGGTAAAGGATCAATGATGAACACCGGAATGATTTTGATTCCTAGCAATTTTCACCCCCACCATGCCAACTCCATCGTGCTATGAAATAGTCATTTGATAAATTCCCAGCCGAAGCCCTTGTTTCTTTTACTACTAGGGTCCATCACCATGTTTCCATAAAAAAACAAATGCAAAAACTTTACTTCGGCAATTAGAAGAAGTTAAAATGTGATTAAAATAAAGAATTTTTAAAATTTGGCAAATTTCCAAATTTTAAAACCTATTTATAGATTTTTAGTCACTGATTATAACAATCTACCTCTTGTTTTAGAAAAAGCTTATTATAGTTTATTTAGTAAATTAAGTTCATTCATCATATATTTAAAACTTAAACTTTAAATTTAACATGTTTTTTACCTGAAAATTATCATTTTCCTAGTAAACCCTCAGAAAACATAATGGCGGACATATGTCGGCCATCTTGGATTTTACGAAAAAAATATTTTAAAATTTATTAGTAATTGCTGAAGTCATTTTGGACGATCTTGCATGGTTTTCTTATAGACAGTCTCTTAAAGCAACACAAAATTATATTTTATTGTATAAATCTTACACTATTCATATCTAACATAAAATATATTGAAATAAATATGACTTAAAGTTATGGAACCGGAGGATATCTTGGAAATCAAACAAGGAGAACATGTCGATGTAATAGATTTACTTCAAATGAAAGGTTTGCATTGTGGAAATAGATCTGCAGAATATTTCAGTTATGCACAACTTGACGAAATACCAGTTTCCTGTTTCCATGGAGTAATTGTAAGTACACGAATCGTTTAAAATTCTAGATTTTATATAAATATATGCTTCACTGTAAAAATAAAACATAAACGAACATATGAAGAACAAATACAAACATTTCTAAGGACATTTAAGGTTGCACACTTAATTGGTTGATTTTTTTTTCAATTATTTTCTGTTTTTAAATCTTTTCCCTGTCATTTGTTTGCATTGATTTTGCGTGATTTAATTGTTTTTCAAATTGAACATGTTATTACGTTTTTAATATCAGTTTTTCATCCATAAATCGACAGACGTAACACGGCAAACAATGTATATTCCACATAAAATCAAGTGTAACAACATAGCATAACAAATATCTTACGATCAAACTATCATAGAATTAAAAAAAAAAACATAAAGAATGAATACATCCGTTGAGCTAATTGCGTTGCAATTTTACTTTAACACATCGTATTGGTAGAATTTCTTTCCGTTATATATTTCAAAGTTTGCAGATGGTTAGTTTCAAACATCGGCTCTCGATTCGGAATTACTACGATGTACGCCGTAAATGCATACGCGGAGCCTTTCTAAATTATCACAAAATGTTGGAATATGTAGCATTTTAGAGAGAAAAGAAGATAAATGATTATCCAATTACGAAGCAAGAGACATATGTGACATATGTTTAATGAACTGGTTCAAAAGAATAAAAAACAAACATGTATCTGTGAATGTTGGCTCTCAGTAATCATTTAAAGGCATTGCTTTGTTAATTCTTTTAAACCAGCATCATCCGATCAGGCGACTGTTTCACAAAACACTTACTTACATGTACATGATGTAAGTACTAAACAAACCAATGGCACTGACTTGCACATGCGTTTTTTTTTGTGAGCTTTATGAAATGAAGCACAGTCTGATCGGGAGCCATAGGCGATTAAGATTTAAATGATAAGGCAATAAAGATGGTATTTAATGAACAGCTGACAAATGTTAATGTAATTGCACATGTTAAATACTGTAGAAGAACAAATGAGGCATTTCTTTAATGTCTTTGAAAAAGGGAAAACAATTACAATTCACGTACGTGTGCAAAAGCAAATATATGATGATGGAAATGCTCAAAAGCTTACAATAGTGTGTTTAAAAATATATATTGAACCTTATAACAATGCACAATAATATGTTCACTTATATTATTTTTACATTAGGTTGAGTTCGGTCGATTCGAAGTAAATTTGGAAAATACAATAATGGAAACAAATAACATTTGTGAAGTAAATCAAGTGTATTCCGCTGGAATCAATAATGCAAGATGTTTTACGAGGTATATTTTATACCCTTAGTCATAAGTTTGCAACTAAGTTGCCATTTTTCATCATGATATCCGAAGTATGAGATAAGCAAACATTTTATGTTAATAGTTATGGACATGCTTTAATTATTTCGTTAAATGACAATTTCAATTTGTTCTGGATTTAAGAACATTTATCAGGGTAAACAAATAATCTTTAAGACCTGTCTTAGAAATACTCAATATAGGAGGAAGAATCCGTGTTTTGGAGCTTACAAATGCCTTAATATTTGTGACATAGTCAGCCACATATATTGACCTATACTTAGAAATTGATGATAAAGGGAAACTATTGACCATACGACAAACGTGATGACATTTCATTCAGAATTGTCAACTTTCCTTTCATCTGTGGTAACATCCCTTCAGCACCTGCGTATGGAGTGTTCATATCACAACTCATAATTATGCCAGAGCTTGCCGAAACTACGCATACATTTTGTATCGCGCTAGCACTCTAACAAATAGGCTTCTGGGACAGGGTTATGTTACTACAAGATTGAAGTCATCACTACAGAAGTTTTATGGTCGTCAGCTTGAACTCGTGGATCGTTATGGTGCATCCATTTAAACCATGAAAACTTATTTATTCAACGGGTCATGGTTTTCCTTTCCTCGTTTGTCTACCGCGGACTTGACTTTTTATGAGCAACTCGGCGGGTGTCTCTAGAAAAGCAGAGGACGCGTACTCTACCGGTGCACCTGGTCCATGCTCCCAGTTTTTAGTGGAGTCCGAGTTGCTCATTTTGTTACTTTGTATGTATGATTTTAGTTACTTTATGTTCTTTGTTGTGTATGTCTGTTTTCCATGTCTGGTCTTTGTCCCTGGGTTACATTCTTTTTTATTACCACTATAACCTTGGTTCCCTTGATTACTCTTGTTATAAACGAACGGACAAAAATTCAAAAATAAAAAAAGGAATGTAGTTTAATTTCTCCATTGGCAAAAGAACGTTAAGAAACGGAATGCTAAATGAGAACAACCGATTTTCATTTCAGTCTTCAGTCTGACATTTGACACTTGGTACACCTGGAAAAAATACCTATGAGTTATTCCAATTTTATTGATTTCGAGTGCAAATACAAAACACATGTAAGAAGATCACTATTTAATCTTATCCTTCAAATTAGCGACATAATATATGTTATGAAAATTTTCGAGAATTCCATTGCAGAACACAAGGCTTTCAACTGGTTTTAACAACAGATGACTCTCGGTTTCTAGCCGGAGTATATAGTGATACTAATGGTGCCTTAAATATATTGACGATAAGCCAGTCGCTAGCATTTAATCTTACAAATGGTATGTTCTGTTTTTAAATTCACATTGATTAAGCATCTACGAACGATTTATATTTTATGATACATTTATATAATTTTTTAGGATCTAAATTTGGAAACGCTTAGTTTTGAAAATTTAACTGCTTGATGAAACATTTCAATTTCTACTACCAAATTCAGCAGAAGGACAATAAAATTCATAGCATGTGTGAAATCATGATAAAAGAACAAATTTTGTATCAGAAGGGATGTTGTGAAACTATTACATTAATCGATTTATAAAATTTAAACCATAGGAAAAGGTTCTTCGTTGAATATAAGAAAATCTATCAGGCATCAAATAATTTAAAAAAATTGGGCAGATCTTTTTTTTTTAGAATTAACATAAAATGCCATTTTTTACAGATCACTTTGAATTTGCGTGGTAGGAGCGAGAGTTGCTTTTAAGATGAAATATTGAAAGTATATATTCATCGATATAAAAAGTTAAGAAAATGTTCTGCCGTTGAATAATAATAATAAAACACCAATTCAATCAGATTAAGCCATTGTACACGCTTAGAAAATATATATTTCAAGTATAGTTTCTGCATTCGTTTATATATATTTGTCAGTTAATAGTATGATATCTAATAATTATTAGAAAATACACGGTCTAACGTTAATGCGCAAAATGAAATCTTGTCTTGTTTTAGATGTCCACCATATGATAAGGATCACCGCGTGATCGGGATTTCTCACTTTAGTAATAATATCAGATAAAATATAAACAAAAAAAAAACAAAGAAGAAGGGCTTATTTACACTAAGTTCGTAACAATTTCGGTAGAATAAACGTTAAAATAGTATTGAAAGTACCTTAAAGATTTCCCTAAAAGATCAATTAGTAGAAATCTAGAAATTTCTGGTAAATTTGCACAAAGCCTCTGAAATGATTTTATTGGTAGTTGCCCAGTATGTTTTTTACGAAAATATGTTTTTTACATAAATATGGTATGACTGACATTTCTAAAATATTTATATTTTGCTGAAGATTCCTATAAACTAGTTTAAATTAATATATTTTTTACAAGCTAATAAGCAAATAGATTTCTAACGAGTATAACATGGCAAAACAAAAAAAACCAAAATCAATCATCAACCATCTAAAAAGGTCATAGAGATAAAACTGTGAAAAAGTGGTTAATCTTGGGTTACTCTAATGTGCATTGCAGCATTATATTAACATAAGTGTTGTACATGTATATACCAAAAAAGCCTGTCAGCACCCCAAGTACACCCAATGTTATATTTACCTGGATTGTGTACAAATACCAATATACCCAAATATATTAAGGCCCAGTAACTAGAAGCTATCTTTACCCTTAATGTCTTCTAAAAACAACTTGGGTATTAATCGACTTATTCGGCACCTACTTTGAAAAACTGACTTCTCTTAAATTATTATCCAGACAGTAAACACTTAAGTATCTACACAGTCTCTCGTAGAAATTTCATACTTTATTGTGGTAATTAGAAACAAAATAATAAACGTAAGGTACTCTTTTAATACACTTAGAATTTTTTCCAGTAACTATGACATGCCCCTATCATTAGTTTAGTAAAATTCACTAAACGAAATCTATAACACACTTAACACAATAAATTTAGACATAGTCAGAAGCATTTGGGTCTTCTTAAAAATCAAAGAAATCGTTTAACTAAAAGGATATTTCTAGATAGGACTAATCCATTTGACCTTTTAAGCGATGGAGCATTATAAGAGACTATAGGTTATATAGAGGGACTATGCATGACATATGTGAGGAGCTACATCATTTCAGAAGACCAACAAGACGGACTCAATCATTGCCTGTATAACTGCATGTAATGATTACTCGCCGTTACGATGCTTTGGGGAGTTATCAGTCTGTGATCGGAGATGCCCATGGTGTAACTAAAAGCTAAAACGACGTTAGTGTATGTGATGCTAATTGCACATTTCTTAATGTAGAGCATAAGTGGCCAGGATCTACCCACGACACACGCATATTGAATATTTGTGCTTTGGCAGAAGCTGAGTCGAACGCTTTCCATGGTTGCATACAGAAAAGTTTAAGTTTACTGCGTCAACCCCAGAAGAGAGAAGATATAATACTTTTATCATGTGTCAAATCGATGTGTCATTGAACGAGCATGTGGTAGTTGGAAAATGTAATTTACATGTTTATACAGGGAACTTACTTTTAATCCTGAAAGGAATGTCAATGTATTAATTAACCACTGTTGTTCTTCAAAATATTTATACCGAGGAACGAATACCAATTGAAGATGCAGAAGATGAAGAGAAAATTATGCAAGATGTAGAGAGTCCGGAACAACCTAAAACAGAAGACACGATGAGATGATTTAATTAGCATTATGATAAATTAAAAATGCCTAAGTGCTTTTTATATTTTTGCCATTTTAGAATGCAGCAATTGACAGAAACTGAAAATATGTAAAACAAAACACGTCTGTTCTTCTATATTTTTATCCCACTTTTGTTTAATTCTTAAATATGTATTGTGCATTACAGACTCTGATTCTCAATTGTCATTTAAATCATCTGAATATTTTAGATATTCTATACATATCAAATCCACTGGCACTGACCTTTCATTTTCTACATGATGTAATAGAGTGTCTCTTCCTCTAACTACTCCATCCAATGCGGTGCTTCCAAGCAATATAGCAAACTTATATTCATGAGAGGTCAAGTCATCCTTTGCGGGGGAGACCTTTAAGTAACTTTGCCCTCTCCCCCTTTACCAATCCTCTCATGTAAAAAATTCATCTCAAGTTCTTAGTGTTCATTTTCCAACAACGTGAAGTTTTGTAGCCATTGGTTCCCAAAATTCGCATGTCAGCAGCAGTTTGTCCTTTCTGATTTAATTAATATTTTTTTAAAGTTCTTCTCTTGAAATATTTGCTTTTCTTTTCTTTATCCGCCTTCTGCCACGATGATACATAAACTTACTTAGTAAATGTATATAAATCAACACCGAGAAGATCAAGGTCTAGCATTTTCTCACGGATTAAAAAACAATAGTGAAACCAAATACGGTAATTTCAATATTAGATATTAAGAAATAGGTCTTATATCTGCTTCTTAAGTGTACAACTGAATTACTAGAGGTTAGAGTGGATTCTAGTTTCGCTCGTAGAACTCTCGTACATCTCTCTTTACACTATTTCAAAATTGATCGTTTCAAAGGCTCAAGATATGGCTTTTAGTATGTATATCCAGTTATCAATTACTACACTATTAAATTCGTCGGCAGAAGATTTTTTTTTGCTGTCGTGTCATTCCGTCTCCAAAATCAGAACTTTTCATAAACACTAGTTTACTAACATAACGGTATCGTATATTGTTTAAACTGGATTGGTATGCACCCGAAGTCAACGATACCTTTCAAAGTACATGTGTAGTATAGTGTTTCTTTTTTTTTTTCGACACGTCTTCTATAAATAACATGAATAGTGGTTTTTAAATCGAAATAAAATTAACGTAAAAGTGATTCGTTAGACTCATGTTATATACACATTTTTAACACTTTCTTATTACAGCAGCACATGTAGCGGAAAACGACAACGTTGAGAACGCTACATCAATAAAAATAAAGGTTAACAAATACCGTAAGTAATTAAATAATGAAATAACAACATTTTTTTAAACACACAGCTTCCAGAGAAAGATATTTATTTTAACCTGAAAAAAAGATAAATGGTTTCGATCAAAAAAGCATAACTTTTTCAGATCATCAGGCCCTGAGGACCATAAGTGCTACTAAGTGCTACTAGACTGTTTGCAACAAAATTATGTTCAGATGTTCCTTAGGGTAAATTAAACAGTTCGAGAGTGAAGATTTTAGATCTGATAAAAAACATAGTCACCCTTTCTAAAAATGGAACATATGAATGAAATTGTAAAGATTTACAATTTACTTAAAAACAGTTGGGTTTTAGTTAATACATCTGACAGGAAACAAAATTGTTCAGCATGTTGACACGCGTCTATTTTTTTCCGGATTTTACATTTCAATCTTTGAATGTCGTCTATAAAAATACTGGATTGAATGTAACGAAGAGTAATCAAAGGAACAAAGATTCTAGTGGAAATAAAAGGAACGTAATACAAGGACAAAGACCTGGCATGGGAAGAAAAAGACACAAAACAAAGAACACGATATAAATCAAATAATACATACAAGAAAACAAAAGTAAATGAGCAACTCGGACTCCACTAAAAACTTGGATCATGGACCATGTGCACCGGTAGGGTAGGCGTCCTATGTATTTCTAGACACCCGCCGAGTTGCTCATCAAAAAACAAATCCAGGGTAAGCGACGGAGAACAGAAAAACTATGTCGCGTTGAACAAATCAATTTTCACGGTGCAGTTGAATACATCGTAACGATCCAAACTACTTCTGTAGTGACGACTTTAAACTTGTAGCAGCATACCTCTGTTCATTGTGATATGAAAACTGAAGGCATGTTACCACAGATGAAACAAATGGTGACAATAGGTTATAAAAAGTCATCACTTGTTGTATAGTTTAGTCAATAGTTTTCCTTCACCAAGTGTAGGTCAAGACATGAGGCTGAAAGTGTATAGTATCCTTCATATCATGTTTGTTTTGGGTAGATGCGATGTTTCTTCTTTTGGATCAGGACAGCTATAAAGCCAGCCTCTTAAGAGTAAGGTATTAGGTCACCAAGTCGAGGAGCTCAATTTGGTCCCATTGAAATGTCATTGTTATATAAAAACGCGTCCAACACACTGGACAAATATGTTCTCGATCAAAATTTCCAGCGGTTTGAAAACATCTTCGGTATTTTTGGAAGGTGATTGAAGTGAAAGTTACAAAGCAGATGCATTACAATCTGTTTGTGGAAGTTTTTTAATCCGGCGAAATCGTGGCTGTCGTTACCGAAAATAAAACAAAAGGGTCAGACAGCAGCATTAAGCATATATCTCCTGAAATCTTATGTTTGACTAAACTTGAAATAGAGCTTAATGTGTTCCACATGAGAAGTTTGATATTTGATCAAATTTTCGTGTAAATAGGTCAAGCCATGTAACTACATGATAAAATTCAAGGAAAATTGATATGCTTGTTCTTTAAGTACTGGCATTTGATTTTTATTCACGATAGAACATGGCACATTTACAAAAACAAGAGGCTCCCAGGAGCCTGAATCGTTCACCTTGAATATTGCCCTCAAACAAGAAGTTGTCCATCAATTTTGACTAAAGAAGTCTTCGGTACGACTATCACAAGAACTTTTCAACAATTGAAAAGTTCTTTTAATCTATCATAGTTTTGAAGATATTGGCTGGGATATTGACTGAAAACTATTAAAAAAGTCATTTTTCCCCTTCCCAGGACAATAACTCTTACAAGGAGTCTGAAGAATTTTGTAGTCCTAATAATACGGATCATTTCAGCTATTGAAAGAATTTGGATAAACCTAGCGGTTTAGGAGATATATGTGAAAAACTACTGTCTGATCCCTATTTTTATTTTAATAATGACGGCAATGTTTTTCGACGAATCAAAAATCCCCACATCAGTTCTATGCAGTATACCCCAAGGAACATTCATATCAAAGTTTGGTTCTAATTAGTCATGTAGTTTTAGAGGAGAAGAGTTTTGTATAATTGTAAACGACGACGACGGACGCCAATTGATGGCAATAGCTCACTTGGCCTTTGGCCAGGTGAGCTAAAAAATGAAATGTAGCTCATCCAGCCAGGTGAGAGATCCATGCTCCTTAGACCCTTAAGTTTAAGTACATAATAAGAAGTAAATATATTTAAACAGTGTTGTGCAGAACATATTTCTTTAAGGAAAATATGTTCTTGATAAATTCCTACTCTTTCCAATACGTAATAGTACTGATTATCGGCGTACAATTTAAAATTATGATTATTTATTAGAAAGACTGAATAATCAAAATATTATTACAAGTGCAGATGAACGTTAGGATTAAACGAGCATGCGGAGTATGTTCCGCGCATCAATAAAATATTCAAGGATCTGGTAATCCTATTTTAGTTATTTACGGTAACCAATTATTTATCCTAGTTTTTATATAGATTTTTTTCATAAATTGTCGATATTTTCAGCATGAATTTTGAATTACCTGTATGTGATTATCGAAACTTCTTTCACTGGAAACATTCGATAAAATACTGATAAGATAAATATTGATTTATCTTATTGAATACAAAATGTCTTAACACGTATAGCCAGTTTCTAATTTGTAACATTTCAGTTTGTAATGTAAATGTGTTAATTTACTATATAATTTTCAGAACACCCTGATTGTGAATCAGCTTTTCCAAAGATAACAATGACAAAATGTCCAGAAGGTACTATTTTAACATAGATGTTCAATTCAACTTTAGCAAAGTTTCTGCTGATTTCGGAAAAAATTAAGAAAGGCATAATGAAAATTATGAGGCGTTAGTCCTGGACCAGCTAATAGGTTTCATTACAAATGTTAATATCCATTTAAATATAAATGGAACTATAGAGGTCAGGAATCCAAAACGCATTTAAATATGTATATTTCCACTTGCATTAGAGGATATTCTAATGTAGTGAACATTTCTACCGTGGCAATATTTTCAGGAATATATTTAATGGTGAAATTTCCTATCTTGATTGCTAAAATGTTAACAGGTTTTGTACTACCATGAAATAACTTCGTTGAATATTTTATAAAAAACTTTATCATATAAGACACATAGATAGTGTTTTGTTATTTGCGTATATTCAATATAAATAAATATCTTTTCATGTGTCAAGGGATTATTCGAATCCATAAAGCACAAAACATACACGGTTTTTTTTTACATAGCATATGATTGCTAGAATAAGTTAGCCATTATCACCCTTATCATAAAGCTTTCACTGATGTTTAGTTTTAAGTATACTTCAACCACAAAAGTGACAGATCCAATTATATGTTGTTGCTTAATTTTCTTGCCTCCTCAAGTTTGGACACGGCAGATTATACAAGCGAATATATAACAGCACTGATATTAATTTAAAATGATGCATATCACAGAGACAGACGTGCAGACCAAGCAGTTAAACAATTAAAACTAAACATGTTTTAATTTGATACTTGTTGGAATTATTGGTGATAAAGTCGACAGTGCGACGCATTTAACGTATCCATTAGTATTTTGGTTACTTATTCAGTGAACAAATTCAACATGACACAATGTACCATTTGGCGTAAAATATGAGGGAATCAATATGATATTGGTGACTTGTAAATCTTCCTTATTTAACATGTTTAGTCATGCCATTGTTTTTCAGACACAAGAAAACCAGTGGTAAATATAGTTGTTCATTTCAAAGGAGCCAAACCAGATGTCATTCTCCATGATAATGTTGAAATACAATGCCTTTTTCTTTCCCTAACTAACATTACAAAAGTTGAATGGTACTTTGAGTCTAGAGAAGGTGTCATTTCGGTAACTGTTGATGATGACACCCAGATTGACACAATGTTAGAAGAAAACAGTTCAAATCTAACATTGATTGATATGACACAAGACCGTATCGGGAAATACATTTGCAAAGTCACAAACCAAAATGGGAATAGAAATGATACGTATGATTTAAAAATAAAGGGAGGTAAGTTTTGTTTTAAATACACTAAACATTAGTACTGAAAATTTTGAATAGAGAAAAGGAGAAATTAAAACTCACTCTTTTTTTTCATTTGAGTATCAATGACTTATTACAATTGTTACAATTGCTTAAATGATTTCAAAGACTTAAATATAAATTTGAATTAGTTTCAAAGAACAGTTGTATTTGTTGTAAATAGTAAATTTATATCATTCAAAAGCTATAAATTTCGAACTATAGATACTTATAGGTGTTTGTTTTATAGTCTTCCTTCGTATTGTTATTTCAATGCCGTACTACATTTCATAACATCAAAGTTGATTTGCCTTTCCTTTCTTTGTCATAGAACTGCCAAAACCTTACACGTCCGAAAAAAAGAAAGTGGTTGCTATAGGTTACAACGCAACGCTGACATGTACCATACCTGAAACATATCCCTCTATTATAGTGTCATGGTGGGAGAAAAATAATACGATGTCCAGGGATAATATCAATTCAAACATTTTGATTCTCGATAGAGTAGTCCCTGAAGATCTCGATAATTACAGATGCTGTGCAAACAATACTGAAGGGACGAACTGTAGTAATGAAATCGAGTTAGGAGGTGGGTAATACTTTGGTTACTTTCTTTACACTTGACTGATATGTAAGAAGCATACATTTGGTAATACAAATAAGTAATTTTGTCTCCATTAAGTCCAAAATAATCTGCAAAATAGATATTACATCACCGTAGTAGCTTGTACCGCAATGGTCATGACTAGGTTTGGGCATGTCAAACCAAATGATGGGTATTACAGAGCGTTAAATCTCACTCTTCCATTGCGGCCTGAATATACCGGTGGTGATTAAATGGCATTTGCATACCCTAATGTAACAATCGGTAAATCAGTGGTCATTTCTGTACAAACATTAATTTACCCCCCCCCCAAAAAAAAAAAAAAAAAAAAAAAAAAAAAAAAAAAAAAAAAAAAAAAAAAAAAAAAAAAAAAAAAAAAAAACAAAAAAAAAAAAAAAACATTCATTAGTCATTGTTTTTTGGAGAAACCGAGTCCTTTCAACCAAGGACTGATAACTGAAAAAGAAGACATTTCAAAACATATCCTCATATCCCTGTTTCGGGGGTTTGTGACATTTATGGCGTTAAACATGTTAAAAGAAATGAAAGTAGTTAGTACTGTACAAATTAATTGGGAAATACATACATCATAAGACACATAACTGAAAAAAATATATCGTCTCAGTAATATATATATATATAGATGTCGAAGAAGACATAGAAATATACTAGTAAGCAAGATATTAGAGTTGCCTCACCCCATTAGACTTTTATACGTATTACATAATTGGTGTGGGTGTATTTGCATACTCTTTTGTCTTACTCGATACCATCAGAGGTTGTCTTATTCAGTTACATCATATGTTTATGTTCGCGCTCTAGATTAACTTACCAGTAAATATTACTCGGTTAACGAAAGCTACATTGTTATAGCCTAGTAGAAATTGATACAGGGGAAGATATGTAAACGTATACAAAGGTCTGAAAAATTCCCAACGTTTACATATCTTCCCCTGTATCAATTTGATCAGATGGAGCAGTGTAGCGAATAGAGTCGGCACATTCTAAGACGTTTGTATAATATTGATTTGTTGTGACATGCATCATTAATTTGATCCTCTGTCCTGCATAATAACATCTAAAATGAACTGTCCAGTACTACCTGATATCGTGTACCAAGTTACAGCCCTAGATTAATCCTACGAGGAGGACTTTGTGCAGGCGGTGTTGCCATAGATGTCACAGTGGTACGAGTTCGAGTCCTGTGGAGGGGACGACCAAAAATTTGCATCGCATATTTGACAGTTCTAACATCGTTAGGAATTTTTCAGACCCTTCTTTAAGTTTACGTTATCTTCCCTGTATCAATTTGATCCGATGGAGCAGTGTAGCGAATAGAGTCGTCACATTCCGAGACGTTTGTATATATATATATTCTAAATGCGAGGCATTTTTTTGTCACTCCCGCCGCGGAGCTCGAATTTTGAACTCATACCGCTGTGACATCTATGGCAACACCGCCTGTACAGAGTCTAGCGCCCTAGACCACTCGGCCAGTTAGGCTTTTTAAAAATATAGATTTCACTAGCCGATTCATTCCTCCTCCTAGGACTTAACTAGGGCTGTAATTTAATGCACTATGTATGTTTGTTAGTACGGGACAGCTCATATAGGTGTTGTATTGTAGTGGAGAGGACAAAATTAACGATATTTGTCTCAACAAATATTAAACAAACGTCTCAAAATGTGACGAATCGGTTCGCTACACTGATCCATTTGATCAAATTAATACAGGGAAGATATTTTTATAGGACAATACACCAATTTAAGATATAAACAAATAATTTGATAAAAATAAAAATGTTCAGTTCAGTACATTTTATAGCAGTTGTCTAAGAAAATTGAACTGAAATCAATGTGTAATAGCGAAAAATATGACGCTTGTTATGAACTATTTTACATTTTAAACAATAATATAAGACAATTTAGGAAATTCAAGTGTTCGCACTCATTCAATTTGCAGACAAAAATCTCAAGATTTTGGTCTTATATATATTTATCACGGCAGCCATCCACATAATAATTATATTCACAATTTTAAAATTTCATACGATAGTTTTAGTCTTATAGGCATATTAAAAGTGTTCGCCCACTAACACTTTGTAAAAAAAAATATGTCGTTTTGAAGATTTTAGAATGAAATAAGAGTGTTGCAACCACTAACCGGATATTAATATTGCCATTTTTAATATTTTAAACAACAATTTTGGACCATTATTGAAATTAAAACTGTTAACACCCACACTATTTGCAGAAATATGTCATTTATCAGAAATTAAACTGAAATAATTCGCCACAGCCTTACATATAAAGCTTATTTTTGACATTTTGACAATTTTAACAATGATATACATTGTAACACCATTTAGTACCTATATCATATTATTATTTACAGAAATATGTGGTGTATTGGGACTAAATATATTCTCTTGGAAATTAGTGTCTCCCCATTTAAAGTTTGAAACAAAGCACGAATATCCATAAATACATTGTTAGGAATCATTTAAGAAATTAAATTCGTTCATAATGTATACATACACCTATAGTTTTCGAATATTTTGCATGATTACTTCTCATGCAGCTCAGATAATACACAATACAAGTGTCGCGCGATTTCGGTTATTCCCGAACCCGGCTTTGAGATCAATATTGATTGTACAAAACATTTTTGCATTCTAATGCATTATATGTGTTTGATAAAACATTTACTTTACTTTTTTTTCGGAATGGGGAACATGCATTGGACAACAGGAAAAAATGCAATGGGCAATGGGGAATATGGGAAGGCGCAAATTGAAAGTTTATCCCATACAGGGACTGCAGTAAAGTTCGACTTGCATAAACATATTTTAAGAAAAAAAACGCGGATAGCTATAAAGGCAGTACTTAATCACAATGAATTGATTTAAATGTATAGCCAATACTTAAATACTTATAAATATTTATGCCTTTTTTCTCGATGTCAGCAATATATTTGAGGGCAAAAGTTGCTTAAAAAATAACTCATTTATTGTTATAAAGATGATAGCTATATAGAGAGTCGCATATTCCTCAGATTAGGAATATACCGTAAATGATTATAAAATTATTATACCTAGTTAGCGAAAAAAAAAATGCTATTTTGTCTGTTTGGTATGATTATTAGAAATTATAGCCAATCTGGGCTGCAACCAATGGAAAGAGGTTTTGGTATAATTATCCATCAAATATTCTATTTAGCAAAAAATGACTTTTAAACCCTCTGGAAAGAAGCATTAAGAAGCTAAGAAAACAGAGAATGCTTTATAGTTCGTCGTCATCATTTACCAGTCGCATTACCGGAAGCCCCAAATTTCTACAATTATATCTAGTTTTCGATTGCAATTTATTTAGAATTTTTAAGCCAATAAGATTAATAAATAGGAAAACCGGATTGTATTTTTTTCAGCAACTATTTAATCATATGAGACAATATGTTTTTTTTCTACCATTTTGTCCATACTTCTGAATATTATAAATGTTTTAAGTTTCCTCATAACAGAAAACTATTGTGTATGAATCTAAACGGTCTCAGATTAAACTCTTGTTATACATTTGCGTCAAAGGAGCATTTCTTTACAGATCTATTTAAAAAAAATTAGTACTATTTTCGTCTTTAAGGACATGTAGTGATATTTTAAATTGATTCCATTGAATTAACATTTAAATTACAAAACCATCCATACATGTAATAAATTATAAGATAGAAATCTTTCCTCTGTGTAAAAATTATAATTTTAAAACGACCAATTCCTTGTTGATTGTGTATGGAGTTTGTAGTATTGTAAGATATAAGCATTTTCAATTCAAACATTTTAATAATAACTAAGTTAATCATTGGTACATATTACATGATCCAGTATATTGTTTTAGTCGAATTATTCGACCTAGTTTATTTCATAAAATATCTTCAATATCACATTATTGAAACCTCTGAAACACATCCTTAACTACAACTTGTTCTGCACTAACGGCATTAAACATCTCATACACAGCTTTATTTATATCGGGATTAAGGCATTGAAATTTCTAGACAGTTTGACAGTTATTGGCTATAAAATTTTTTGCAAACAAAGTATACCGATCCAAAAAAAGATGTAATATTTGTGACAAAGGCGGACCTGGTAATCGGCATTGATTATGTCTATTTACAAATAACATACGAAAAATCGTGGACCCGTGCCGTGTTTGGACGGAAAAAAGACGTTAACAGTCAAAAGTTGGCCGCTAGTCGTAGCAGGAAGGTGACCGGCAAAAATGGGGGTGGGTAGGGGGGGGGGTTACAATAGCATTAAATATGGTTGTACCAAAGGAAAAATGTACAAGTAAGGGCAGTTAACGCACAAAGGAGGGGTCATTAGACATGGGACTGCTGTATTGTACATGGTAAATCTTAGCGATGCTTGAATTGGCTTCTCATTTCAGTCTGTGTCTGTGAGTAATACGGGTACACTACCTCGGATTAATTTTGAATATTTATCCTCAGATATTTGAGTTTTTTTATGCTGTTGGCTGTCGAGAATACCGCTTCAACAAATCGAATTTCACAACATTTACATAGGATTGTTTTCATTTTTTTCTTTTCTTGTTGTTCTTCTTTTTTTAAATAAAAAACAAACAAGTCTAGGCTGCCTACATATCCATCTAATTTTCGAATATTTTATGAATTTTCTACATAAAAAGATTTGGGTTATTTTGACAAAGTATCGTAAATAGCTGTTGATGAATTATAGAATCAAGAAGTAAAATAACACGTTGAAATAATTACACCTATCTTTAGAATAATTGAATTGAATTATGAATGGAAGCCATTTTAAATATTCATTTGATATACTATCTGTTAAAGCGCAGCTTTTTCATAGTTATCAATAGTGAAAGTGAAAATTACTGTCATTAAATCTTCGTAACCGGCATATGTCAGAAACTCGTTAATTTTCTTAATTTTCCTTTTATGGTATATTTCTGTCCTATTTCGTTCGACCCCACAACCGTAACTTCTACTAAGTTTGTGAACAGATATTTCTCGTTGACGTCATAACTTTCAAAGATAAAATGCACGGAAACAACAGTAGATTTCTTCATTTATAGTTGTGTCAAATTTTGTTGAGAAAAAAAAATACTCAAATGCATTCAGAAAAACATTATATTTGTGTAGCACTTCCTTATGAGGTCAACATTTCTTATGACGGGGAAGCTCTGATAGATACATCTTTTCAAATAAAATGCTCTGCAAGATCCTTTCCTCATCCAGAAGAATTATTTCTATTACGAAATGGTAAAATAGTTTCTCAGAGTCACCAAACTACACCAGATAGCATGACATCTCCGGACACAGTAATTGTCGATCCCCAAACTGGTGGCAGATCGTTCAAATTTCCTGTCACCAATAAAGTTGAAATAACGAACGAAGGAAATTATTCTTGCCAAGCGATGAACAGAATTGGAAATAGGACTAGCAATGTTATTTACGTTGAAGTTTATGGCAGTAAGTAAATGTTATCTGCATCGTCATAGTTGCTGTTGCAAAATAGTTCAGACTGGAAGAACTATGAAATGTATTTTACATTTTTTTTAAGTTGGCAAACCACTTGACATGTTCAAATACAATAACAAATATATATATCTAACTGCAATATAACTGTACATAGATGTTTTCTCTCTATAATAATAATACACAACATTCATGGCATAATGTATGATAAAAACTCCTTTGGGAATAATTATGTTATGTTTTCGGCAACTGGTAGACTTTGACGTTTGTGAAGCAAAATATCATTCAATAATCGACTAAATTTAACCTGTAACAAAACAAATATGCAAATGTACATCGTTTCGCTTTGTACGGCATTAATAAAAAAAAGTTTTTTTTCATTTTAGTAATATTTAACCAGACCACCAGCATTGATGTTATATATGGTGAAACAAAAATTCTGACATGTCCGATCGATTTTGTCAATCCACATACATATAATGTCTCGTGGTATTTTAATGACACCTGCTTGAATACTATGACTTTTATGAACTGCCTAAGTACCAGAAACTATCAGATAAAATCAGCTGAATTTAGCGATGAAGGGGAGTATAGATGTCAAGTAGATAATGGAAAACAAAGCAAGAGAAGTGATGGGTTCTTTTTGGGTGTCAGAGGAGGTAGGAAAAATAGAAATAAGCAAAAAAATTAAAAAAGAAGCATGTAAGAAATTGTAATAATTGGAAACACGATTCTAGCGGAAATAAATTAAAAAAAAAATACAATTTAGGGATAAAGACATGTTGTTCTATATTAGACATCAATATTCATATGTGTTATCTGTCACTGGTTAGAGATTTTGTTAAGCAAATTTCATTTAAATTCGATTTGTAAGTGTATGTATAAGAACTAAATAAATCAATTGCACAACTTACCCCTCTTTGAAAGTCACACGTTTATTGAATGGGTTGCTTTTGTTTATACATTTTGATGTTATTTTTGCTTTCGACCAGCGGCGATCATATTGTTAACAAATGTTTTCTTGTATTCAAAACTGAGTAATATTAGGACATTCCACAAAATTTATAATTCGTTAATTTGCCAATCCATATCGATCTTTTTGAGTAAGTGATTGATCTTTAATAACAATTACATTTGTCGGATAGCTTCATCGTTTCAAAACAAACCCATTCATCTTGTGATGTTCGCAGTATGGTCAGTTTCAGATCGTTGTATGGTCTACATGATCGTGATAAGGGAAAAACGATTCACCGTATATACCGAAATAATTTCGGTATTTTTGGGACCATTCGGTTCACGGTACGTTGCGGCCGCTTCCGACACTTAAATGATACGATGCTACTTTTAGTGCATTTATTGGTATAAGTGTACAGCTAGCATTATTTTGATCACACAGAGAAAAAAAATAAAACATTGCTTGGTGAAATGTTTTATTTCAAATGGAACGATGGATTCCAATCCTTACTTTTTACCTCCAGTCGTGGATAAGCGGCTTTGTGTTGTACATGGCGGTGTCCATGAAAACACATGTCTCTTAAAATATATCGTGATACGTACATATCCAATATCGCGACATGTATCATTTGTGAAAACATGTATCGTTACACCTTTAATGCTCAGATATGCAACGTCTCAGAGTTAAAGGAATGCTGTTCAGAGTTAAGAAGCTAGGGCAATTGTGTACCTAGAACTAGATCTACTGACAAGGGCGCATGATAACAGCACAATAAAACAATACAATATAAATATATGTATTTTGTATTGATTTTTTTTCATCACGGAAAATAAAAAAAGACGTTATAATCAGTTCAACTACTCTACATATATATTTTGCATATTTTCCTTTTTTTACATTAAACTATAAGGGATTTAGAAAAGTAGTTCAACCATTCGTTTAAAACAAGTTAACAAAATAAATTATATTTCTTTCTCAAGAAAAAGACAAACAAGACAATAATTTCAATGATTAAACAGTGTTTTATGTCTAGGCATTTGACTATCAAAATGAAAAGTATTACATGCGATAACAATTAAATCAGTGCATATGGCAGTATTGTTATTAAGTATTGTATAGATCTGGGTCGGATATGAAGACTTGTCATTGTCCTGTCATTTGGGAAAAGGTTATTCAGTCATAGATCTACTGGATATTCCATAAAATTCAGACAACTGTTACTCACGGTATCGCAGAATCAGAGCGGAAAGGCTGAAGTCATGTTTAGAAGAAAACAATTTTGAGTAACCTAATTAGTATCTTGACACATTCGATCAAGGTCAAGTCAGCTGTTGAGAGGGCGGTAGTTGCTACGATATGGAAAAGCGGATGTTGGATGTACCTGTAAGAGGCTGCAGGTGTTGTCTAAGTTGAATTTATTTCGCTTGAGCGAGGGTGTTTTATGCTGAAGCTTATGCAATCGTCTGATCTGGTCCTTATACTCATGCACCAAAATTTGAGTAATAAGACGGATTTATCTAGTTCAGCCCCTTCTCAGTTCACACTTGTTACTGTTTGCCTGTTTGTAAGTTGTCCTCTCCATTTTGTCTATAATTGGATTTGCATCCAACCATTCTACAATACTTTGCCCCTTCTTAGCGTCAGATCTGTAACCAATTTAGACTCTTCCCATTTCTATTCTACGTGCTCACAACACTGGGTACATCTGTGTCCTCTACACTGTCATAGACCAATACACTTACTTATTGCAGTATATTTTGAAATACCAGCGATCGCCTCCGACTTTGGTAGGTCAGAAGCCTAGAATATGTCGGAAAATATATCAGTTGGCCTCTTCATCGAACTCTACATCTATCAACATGCCCTGAACGTCTGGAAGATTATCGTGTTACTTTTGTTTTTACCATGAAAACAATATATCAAATTGGAGAGGAGAGGAATACATTGGTGTTTAAATGATACAGATGTGCGAAGAATTGTAGTTGGAATACAGTTAGATAGTTGTGAAAGCGTGATGAAGTTTGATATGATCATGATGGAAGCGTAGAAAAATATTTTTTGCAATAATGTGAATCGCGGTAAGGTCGTATTAAGAACGCGGTGAGCGCAGTAAGATCATGATGAACGTAGTGACATCGTGTTTATGAGTATGATTAAAACGTAGCGTGATCCTAGTAGAAGGATTGAAAAGACATGTTACTATCGTGAAAATACCTGAAATCTACATTTTCTAGTCGTTCGAACCACAACCTCACTACCATTCATATTAGTTTCAGGTTGAGTTTGGTCTAGTGTGACGATGGCTTAACGTATTTCTTGTATCACAAGCAATATGTAGTTATTTTTAATTTTATTATAATAATTAATATTAATATCATTTTAAATATTATCATTTACTCATTATTGTTTGACTTATTTATCTATTTATTTACGATAATGACCTTCAGATAGCTTAAAGCTTATTCAATCCTCAAGGAGAAATACCATGATGCCTAAACGGTGCATGTAACATTATTTTATTCATTCGCAATTCACTTATTCCAGCATCCATCAATACTCGGCCAGGGGATTAAGACAGTTGTTGTTTGAATTATATTATGGATTATTATATTTCGATTATTTTCTAATTATAGATTACCCGTCAGTCGCCAGTCATATACATTATGGAAATCAAGAATACTCGGATTTCCTTAGTGTCAACCAATCAGAACGCGTTGAATTAATCTGCAATATCACGGCTTTACCCACTGCAATAAATGTGTTCTGGATAAAAGACCAAGATGGAAATACGAAAACGTTCAGTCGCACAGTTTTGTCACCAAACCTGGTGTTTGACACTGTTGAATTGGGAGATGCTGGGAATTACACCTGCAATGCGACAAACCCAGTTGGATCAAGAACCGGTAACACAATAACATTGCAAGTGAACGAAAGTGAGTTTTTATAACTAAGTTTAGATGTATTGAACATAATTACCTGTCGCAATTAACATTCAACTTCAAATACGCAACCCATTTATTCGGGTACTTTTCATTCACCGCTCTTTTTCGTTTCGCAACTTCAATTAACTCTTTCTTTTATTACGAAATTTGAATTTTTATATCTCATCTATGTTTTTCATGATTAGAAATTAACAAAGAATAAAACGACGCTATCTCCATGATTATTTAAATAATAGACCAGCAAGTGCCAAATATACAGAATTAAAACTTTTGACACACAATATAAATGAATCAGTAAAGATTTAAATTTTAAAACCAATTGCTATTTCGTCAGACTTTAAAGCACATTATTGGATTGTACAACACTCTTTCGTTTAGCATTTGACGTAGTATTAAAATTTTCATGTCTGAAAAAGAGGAAAATGCTTTCTCAAAATATTTTATCGGTTCTGCGAATAATTTCGCGATGTTTATTTTGCCTGCTGATTATAAAGTTATGCTTTGACATTTTGTAAAATAGTTACTATTAATAATAAAAAAATATACTTGTATGCTTCTTTGAACATTTCATAGTAATTTGGTTTCAATTTTTTTTCAATTATCATTGAATGATTAATTGTAACCTTGCATTGTATAGATATCTGTATATGAAATACAGTGGCACAAATGCTCATGTTATTTATATGTTACATTTAATAGCTATTCCGATGTGTCCCTGCAGCTGTGCATTCAAGGAGAAACTGAAGTACTGGAAAAGAAGAAATATCACGAAAGAAGAACTTCTAAAGGAAATGCAGCCTTTCATGAAAGAAGTACAGAATGATATCAAAATGGACAAATCAAAGATATCCGCCGCTATCCGGAAACGAACGAGTGCACCTGATGACCGGAAGTCTGCAGAACAAATCGGAACTTTAGGTATAGTGTTGATCGTCGGAGCCTTCGTAATGATCACACTCTTTGATATTCTAACTTGTGTTAGATTTTGTTCAAGAAGAAACAGAGTAGCAAATTATTGATAGAAATGTTGTTCAGTTGATTTCCCTTGAAATGGGTGTAAAACATATTTATGGTAATTTGTAAGTTTTATACGGGATGAATTAATTAAAAATAAACATTGGATTGCCAATTATCTTTTCCCTAAAATTGACATAAATTTCTAAAAGCATTGAGTATAACGAAAATATCACCGAATATCACACGTTTGAGAAATTTCATCATTTTTACAAAATTTCAAAAGTATCTCTGAATTTAGGATACAATTATCAAAGGTCCATGCAAAACATTCGATTAATTTGTCATCTGATGTTGTTTGAAGTCGTAAATATTTCGAGATTGAATACAAATATTTTCATCTCAATCCATCCGATGAATTGTTGCCAATTTGTTCTCATGCATCCTTGAGGCATATCGCTTAGTAGTTGTCTTGATTATATGAATTCAAAAGTGCTCAGCCATGTAGTGGCGTAAAAAATTAAATTTTCCCACAAGTCATACAGACATTCTTCCTCTGGTGTAAAAAAAGGTAGTATTTTTTTTAATTGGATCTGATTTTTTAATATTGGAAGGAAATTATTGCTATACCACGTTTAAAGGCCCAGACAAATGTTGTTATGCACAACATGCTTCTAAATGTAACAATAAATATACAAATGAATGTATATCAATTAAATGGAACTTTCGATAGACACAATAATAGTTTCGTTTGGTAGATGTTGTGTATAATAAAACTCTACTAACTGGGTATTATTGTGATCACTTTTTGTTTGTTATTGCGCGGGATGTACGAAAGCGCGTAAATAATAAAACATAGTTCTATCTGTCCTTATTGAAAATTATTTTTAAATACAATCATCATGTATACATAACTACTCATTAAGAAAGACATGCGTTTATTGATTCCAATTTAGATTATAAAAGATTTACAAAAAGAAATGACTTTGGGAAATTAAATGTGCAAAATGGCATATATGATAAAACATTTTCGGATCCATTTGAGAGTTGGTAGAAAAGCGACAAAACTATTTTTTAAATCGTTATAATGTATTTTTTTATGAATAAAATTCCTAAATGAACAACACTGAATAAATTATTATAGACATTTTTTTTAATTAGTGTATTGTTCAAAGAAATTGTTTTTGCCCAATAAATATGTTGGAGCCCTATTGTAAATCTGTGGTATATCTTGAATGATTAAAATTTCGTTATATTTTGTTTTAACTGTGTTATATTTAAAATATACAGTTTTGTAATTAATTCGAAAAATAAATTGACTGAATTATTAATCTGAAAACGAAAGAACAGATTGTAGTGGTAATTCTGAATAAGCCAAACGTTGTTACAGAAAAATGAGTCAAAAACTTTTTAATTCAACCACAGAACAATCAATGAACACGGTGATTTACGACCAAAAACTTTTGTCTGGTTGTTTATTAAAAGGAGAAATAGGCAAATAATCCACCAAGTAAAATTCAATCACAAAGGAGTTTTTTCAACAAATGTTTGAAAATGAACTATTCGGCATTATTCCATTTAAGGGTCATTGATTGTGTATAAAATATGTTGATAGAAATTACTGTATTTGATTTTTTGTTAATTATTATAACTTTAGAAGTGGTGGCATTTTAAATACAGCATATAATGTTTTTTTTTGTATTATTATACGTACAGTAATATTTTTAATTGTGTGGAGTTTACTCTTATTGGTGATACATATATTAACAAGTGACTTTTGTAAATATAAACAATTATTTTTATGATTATATAGGAAATCAGAATTACATCTTGTGCTCTGTTTGATAAATGGAATTCTTTATGGAAACAAATCGGTTACGATCACGTTAAACACATGTAATTTGACAATGTGCACATTAAAAATTGATCCCGTTAATTATGCAATGGAAAAAAGTACGCGAGGTGATAGCATATGGCATTTGAAACCCGTTAAAAAGTAAAAAAAAAAAAAAAAAAAAAAAAAAACGATGTAGGCTGTCCCATCAGATACTGCCAGAATGTTACAAAGTCTGGAATAAGTGAATAACGACGTATGATAAATGAGAATTTCGAATGACTGTTTGCCGCTGCGTTGACCTTTACTGTCACTGTATCAATACTTCTAATAGACAGGCATATCGATAAAAATAAATATGTGAAATTAGCAAATGCGATTGAATCAAGTAGACACTTGAATTAGATATTATAATTTGTTTAGCATATGTGTTTTTTTATATATTAGACGTGTACTTCATTGTTACGTATATATCGTAGTTAGGTGACCGAACCAATCTGTGCGATATTCTGACCTATTGAAAACCTTTAGAGATGGTTAGTTAACGGATTGATCAATAGAATAATGAAAATTGCCTGAAATAGCAGAAAATTCAGAAGTTTCCTTAGAACAAATTATAACGACCGTCTCAATCATATGTACGTTTATTCTTTGTTTCGTACATCAAACACATGTATTTCCTAATACATGTATTATATTCTGAAAATTGAGACATTGCAAAAGATTTTGTTAAAAGTTGGTGGTTTTTCCTGTAAGAATCGGTCAGTGGTTGAATCTTGGTATCATAATTACATATCAGTTCTTCTATGATGTTTTATTTAAAATACATGTAGTGCCTGAAATGCAGAAATGACATTCAATTTTTTAGTTGTCAGCAATTTATAGTAAAAATATATAAAACCCAGTTTCATGACCGTAGCGGGATAACCCACTTTCCCCTATTATTCTTTTATAACTTTGAACTCGCCTTTATGCATTCTCTGATACGTCTAAGACAAACTGTCAATCCGTCTTAAACCATTAATTATGTATCAACATTGTCAAGTTCGAGATTGATTCGGTACTTTTAGATTTTGCTTGATTCTTAAAGATTCAAGCACCTAAACTTGGTATCTTAAATACCGGCGTATATACCAGAACCACAAAACTTAAATTGAATGTCTGGTTAATTTTACTAATTTTCAACAACGAAAGAGATATTATTTTAAAGAAAATATGTCTAAATCTCACAGGAATAAGGTTAGCGATCTGTATATGGCAAAATACTGCCAAGGTTGATTGTAATAATACACAGACCTTTTTGAGTAAGATTAGAGGGTTTTTTTCATAGATTTGATTGTTATTTTTTTATAAGATTTTTGTTTGTTTTGTTTTTCTTACCGTGTGAAATTTCTAATTACAGTGTGGTATTTTTTTTCTAGAGGATGTGTTTGATACATAGACGTTCAAAACAGTAAATGTATGTCATATATTATTAATTTTGCGTGACATCTTTTCTTTTTACACAAAAATTTTATGTTAAATTTAATTGCGCAGGAAAATATACCAAATAAAGTCCATGTAAGAGAATTAAACTTTGTTGAAAGTTATAAAACTGTATAGGAAATTTAATATTGTTGATCCAAACTACATGTAATAACTAGGATCACCAAGATAAAATTTATGATTGGTATGAGATCATCAACTTACATGTACATGCATGTTCATAACAATGTTTCATATCATATGACTTGCTAGAGTTGGATCGGGAAGTACTTATAACTTTCTCCACAAATTAAAAAAAAGTTGAAATATTGTACTATTCTATTGAAAGTTTGATACGATTTAACAGTATAAACTTTAAATGAATGTATTGTTATAATACTAGTAATTTTGTCATATTATTTTTAATGTTTTTGGTAAATTAAGAAGCATATTGCAATATTTGAGAATTTCTTTTATTGTCATTTGAAAAAAAATAATACAAGACATGCTATGTACAAAATTTAGGGGACCCTTGTTTATTGTATTTATCTGCTTGTTGTTAATAAAATATCTTTTTTTTCTGTGTTGGAATTTTCTTCGAAATCACTCAAAGAGAAAGATGAAAGCAGCACGAATGTTTGCACTAAATAATTAAAAAAAAAACCTCCAATGAAAATATAGAGGTGGTTCTCACACCCACAAAATAAATAATCCCGAAATTAACGGCAAACTGACAAACTCCCATAGTTGGTATCGATAAAATATACTTAGAAAATTGATACTGATAACAAAAGAAATGGCACTCTAAATCTGCGAAAAATACCAAGAAAAATATTTAGTAGAACAAAAACTGAAAAAAAAACCAGCTTCGATTTCAAAATACAGTGCTATAGAAGTGCTTGAATTGTTACAGGAAGTGAATACCATCCCTTCTGTTTTAATTTTTTAAGGCTTTTAGGATTTTGTGGTGTCCGAGTTAGCTTATGTTTTTCGATAGATCGGGAATCATGTCATCGTGTTATATTATGAGTTTGTTCGTAGACATCTAAGAACTATCAATGGTTGTTAGTTATATAGTTTTACATGAGTATACAGTGCACAATGTATAAATACTCGCTATTTTTTTTTACATATATAAGAATGCATGATATTACACTAGTCCCTTGTAACAAGTTAATAATCAGCGAACAGTGATTGGTCTTGATAATTAGGAATAGACGAATAAAAATTGCTGTCTTGTACTGGTGAAGCCGAAATATTATCTATGAAAAAGCATTTGAAAACTCATAACTTGATAGCTGGAAATGACCCTTACCATCAAAGAGCTATACCAAACTTTGATGGATGGCGATATACTTACATTATTACATGTACTGTGTATACCATTTAAACAAAAATCATAGGATAATTGGCTTGAAACGTGATGTATCAAGAGACGATGAAAAACTTTGTTATTCATATAAGAAACGACCACAATAACCGGATTACCCTTATTGATCGCTATGTTCTTTATTTAACACACCGATGGAAAATCGAAAATGAAACATTTAATTCCTGTATGTATCAATTCTCTAGAAGGAATCAGCTAATAGCAAACAAATACAATTTTTTTTTTAGTATTTTAAATGATATTTGAAATGAAAGAACCATACAATTTTATGTCAAGTGAACACAAGGTAAAATTAAAGCATAATTATAGAAATATAAATTTAATATCAACAAAATTGGCAAATTAATTCTGCCACTGAATGAAATTCCTTGTAGGGTGTCTTTGCTTTCTTAAAGAACTTTATAAAACATATTAAATATTTTACACTCGGAAAGTATTCACTACGTAAAACTGAAACATGTTCAACACTTATACTTACGTCATTTCCTCAAATATTCATGTTCTGCATTATTAGAATGCATTGATCGATATTTCCTCTTTATGGCATTACTTAGAAATTCTGTTATTTATTTAATTTTTCCTCATTCGTATTAGTAAAGGCATGAAAAACATGGCGTATACACTACAAAAGCAGATTTCTATATCAACTGCGAATCTTGGGGGGGGTTTCTTTTCTTAGAAAATTGTTTTACTCCAGTGAGCTTAAATGAGCAAATAATGTCATAGAAACTTTTTTTTACTCCTTTGGAATCCTCTTTTCAAAATATCTATGGCCACCACTGTCAATAGCTTTGCCAAATCTGCCTCAGTCTTTGAATGTTACTGTGTCATTGTTCCTTAATGTTAAAAAATAAAATTTAACCGTTGTTATTCATCATATCCCGTATATTCATGTTGTTACATGCACAATTTCGATTCACGTAACTTGATACCTCAATTATTATTATTATTATTATTATTATTATTATTATTATTATTATTATTATTATTACAACAACATTTATAGAGCGCATTATATAATAATAATTACTCTAAGCGCTTTACAAAAATACAACACATGCATACAAAATTTCTGGCAAATCACATATAAAAACAAAAATCAAATTAAAGGAAGAAACAAACAAATCTAATCTATCACTTGCATTAAAAAAAGATGATGATGAAATAAAATATCAATCTGATAATTGAAAAATTTTGAAAAGTTAATGATGTAAAAACTGACCTGTAATTTAAAAAAAAAGTTAACAGTTAAAATAAACCAAAAATTAAGAGCAATAATAAAATGGTCGAAAATATAATAAAATATTACAGGATTGCAAGCAAAAATAAAAATAGAAATAATTTTTGGATTTATCAAAAATAAAATTATTTCGATATCACAGAAAAGAGAAAAAAAATAGAAACAAAAAATAAAAATAAAAATATATATACATATCTACAAACCTAAAAATAGAAATAAATAGAGTCAGTTCAATTTAAAAAAAAAAACAAAACATATCCATCACATACGGTTGATCTATACTAAAACACAGCTGTCTAAAATTAAGAAAAAGCCAGTCTAAAAAGGTATGTTTCAGGTATTTCTTAAAAATGTCTAAAGAGGTAGAATTTCTTACGGTTAGAGGTAAATTGTTCCAAAGCATTGCTGCTGATTTGTCAAAGCCCCTATCACCGTACGTTTTTGTTCTTGTATCGTTCGGTACCTGAAGAAGATTGCTGCATTGTGATTTTAAAGTTCTCGCAGGCCTATAGATTGAAATCAGTTCTTGTAAGTATACCGGGGCGTTACCTTGGAGAGCTTTAAACACATATAAAAGTATTTTATACTGACAGCGGTATTGAATCGGAAGCCAATGTAAAGACATCAATACAGGAGTAATGCGTTCGTATTTCCTTTTCTTTCAAATGAGTCTTGCGGCTGAATTTTGAACTCTTGTAATTTTGTGATGACACTAGTATTAACTCCATGTAGTAAGGCATTGCCGTAGTCAAGCCTTGATGTTACTAAAGAACAAATCAGTTTTACAGGCATCTTCGGAAATGTAAGGTCTTATACGTCCTATGTTGCGAATTTGATAATAGCAAGCTTTACTAACGGCACTAGCATGTAGTTCCATGCTTAATGAGCGATCGAAAAATATGCCTAAGTTTTTCACACTTGGTACATCGCTAATAATATTTCCATCGAACGAGAGCTCAAGATTTGATAACTTATTAAGCCTGTTTTTCGGTGCGAAGACGATCAGTTCAGTCTTGTCTTGGTTGTGTTTAAGGAGGTTAGAAACCATCCAAGCACTAATGTCGGAAAGGCAGTTTTCTAACCTAGTTGATATATCGGACCAGTCATCGAGAGGCTTAATCACCAAGTACACTTGTGTGTCATCAGCGTAACAATGATGCAATTCATAATAATTCAATAAACACTTAGTATAGCTTGTTGTTGAAAATTATTTAAATGAATCAAACATGAGTTTAAAAGTCAATACGGTTGAACACTGATGAAATGTCAATTGTTAAATAAATAAACCAAGGGCAACACAATAAGTTTCATAACTTCAATTAGGAAAATGGTATACATTAATTATCAATAATTCAAGTGCAATGTTGCGTCGCTCAATGAAATATTGAATATCCATCTCAATATAGATAACGTATATAAAAATATGTAAATAATATCAATTGTAGGTAAACACAGCCAGCATATGTTTCTTGAGAGACAACCTAATTACTATTTTTATAAGGGGCGTTTGTCTTTTTCGTAAATAGTTAGGACGCAACTGTCTGAAAACAGTTGTTACTTTTAGCCTGAATAAATGTTGAACGAATCGTTTGTAGTAACAGACGTAAATGGAGTTGACTGCTGCATGCAGCAGGTTTATATTCAGAATATTTATTTATTTCAGTGTTGTCATAATCAAATGGTCTATTTACGGATTTATTTAATAATATTTTCTTCAGTTTTACCATTATGGTTTTTCAGTTTGGAGTTGTTTACTTAAACTAATTTATCAAAGTAACTCATTAACAAGCAAGAAAATTATCTAAACATAATAAGTTATATGATAGCTTAGCTCAAAAAATAAAATGCTGACTTAAGTAAAACAGATTTGCTTTTAACAATACATTGGTCAATTTTCCTTTCTTCTGTGGCAACATCCCTTCGGCTCCTGCGTATGGTGTGTTCATATCACAAATCATACGTTATGCCAGAGCTTGCCAAAAGTACGCAGACTCTTTGTATCGCTTTAGAACTCTAAGAAATAGGCTTCTGGAACAGGGTTATGTTGCTACAAGATTTAAGTCATCACTACAGAATTTTTATGGTCGTCATTATGAACTCGTGGATCGTTATGGTGTATCCATCAGCACCATGAAAACTGATTTATTCAACGTTCATGCATATTTTTCCTTTCATCGTTTGTCTACCCCGGATTTCACTTTTTATGGGCATCTCGGCGGGTGTTTCTAGAAAAGTAGAGGACGCTTACCCTACCGGTGCACCTGGTCCATGCTCCCAGTTTTTAGTGGAGTCTGAGTTGCTGGTTTGCTTTTGTTACTTTGTATGTATGATTTTAGTTACTTTATGTTCTTTGTTGTGTATGTCTGTTTCCCATGTCTGGTCTTTGTCCCTGGATTACATTCCTTTGATTACCGCTATAACCTTGGTTCCCTTGATTACTCTTGGTAAAAATATTTTATTAACAAAACAATTAACAAAGTATTAATAATTTCTTTTAATTCTAACAAAATTAAATTAAAAATTATAGATCTATTCGAATCCTAATTTTAAAAAAATACAACTCTTTATAATAACAAAGCTAATGATTAAACATTAGATGGTTTTATTAACAAAACAATTAACAAAGTATTAATAATTTCTTTTAATTCTAACAAAATTAAATTAAAAATTATAGATCTATTCGAATCCTAATTTTAAAAAAATACAACTCTTTATAATAACAAAGCTAATGATTAAACATTAGATGGTTTTATTAACAAAACAATTAACAAAGTATTAATAATTTCTTTTAATTCTAACAAAATTAAATTAAAAATTATAGATCTATTCGAATCCTAATTTTAAAAAAATACAACTCTTTATAATAACAAAGCTAATGATTAAACATTAGATGGTTAAGTTTAGGCAAATATTCTTATTCGAATACAATACATATTGAACAAAATACACACTCAGTTATTACTGATAAACACATAATATAATGAGGGTTTGTAATGTTACCAATTAGAAAATGTCCCGTTCCTGATTATGGTGGGAGATTTCGGAGAAGTATTCCAGTGATAGGGGAATATATATTGATTTTATATATCCAATCAGGAAGATTAAGCAGTCAGACATGACGTAGGGATTAATGACTAGGTAACTTTAAAATTGTGCAGTTGTTGCGTTTATTTGAATTCTAATAAAATGAAGTCTTACGATTATCAAATAAAAGTTTGATAAAATAAAAACAACGTCACGAAGTAAATCACTGCCCTTCAAAAGATATGCTACCTGGTTAACAGAAATAAAAAAAAACAACAGAACAAAGAAAACCACTGGACTTCTGAGATATGCTTCCTGGTTTACAGAAATAATAACAACAAAACAAAGAAACCACTGGACTTCA
This sequence comes from Perna viridis, assembly GCA_037379345.1. Lineage (NCBI taxonomy): Eukaryota > Metazoa > Mollusca > Bivalvia > Mytilida > Mytilidae > Perna > Perna viridis. The sequence goes on along the minus strand of CM074515.1, from coordinate 32,152,920 downwards.
AATATATCTTCCAGGTGACAAAATTAAAACAATGACACAAAGGAAACTACTGTATTTCTAAATATGCTTCCTGGTTAACAGAAATATAAGGAAATACAAAATACATTGAAACATCTTAAGAAATCTTCTTGAAATGAGCAAAATGTAAAGGCAAGTGTTCTAATTGTGAATCATTAAAAATGCTCCTAAAGAGATATTGAAAGTTTAGTAATTGCTTGATTTATGAATTTTGAGTTTTTGATTTTGATTCTTTTTGCCTTTGTTGCTTTGTATGTATGATTCTAGTTACTGTGTGGTCTTTGTTGTGTATGCCTGTTTTCCATGTCGGGTCTTTGTACCTGGATTGCATTTTTTTGAGTACTGCTATAACCTTGGTTCCCTTGATTACTCTTTCAAAAAGAAATCAAGGGAACCAAGACTCTAGCGGAAAGAATGTAATTCAGGGACGAAAACAAGACATTGAAACCAAACACACACAACAAAAACATAAAATAACTAAAATAATAAAAACATAGACTATGTTCTACGGCAATAATGTGCAGAGAAATAAAGACAAAGAAACTCAAAATGATATCGTATGAAAAGAAGAATGCTATGAAAAACAGAACAATTATTGGATGCCAAAGACCGTGAATGCCTCGCGGTAGTATATGTAACTGCAATCACACAATAAAATGTTACGCTAGACAACCGCAAATTTTACGTATTCACTTATCACAAAGCCATCCAATATTTACACAAGATAAAACATACTAGTAGATGTGCAAAATGGGTAATGTATCTACAGTCTTACAACTTTGAGGTTCACTACAACCAGGCAAAGATAATGTCTGCGCTGACTTCCTATCTAAAATAGAGCTCCCAGAAAACAAGCATCACCGTATACCTAGCATTGAGGTCATAATGGGCATCTTAGGTGAACATCCATCCGGTACCAAAGTAACAGCCACATAGAGACCGTCAACAAGGAACAATTGTCCACAGCTATTACCAGAAACAAAGTTAAACATGCACTCCGAACTGAGACAAATGTGTGACCACTGAACAGAGTAACTGAACAGAGGATACAAAGTTGGCTGACTTAATTATACGGGAATCTAACCATTATGTTATATCATGCGGTATCTTGTTTCACCACTATTTTCCGAAAGTGAAGGGCCACATATTAGACAAAGTCGTCAAGCAACTTGTAGTTCCAAAATATCTCAGACTCGACTTTTCTCCCTGTCGTATGAAGATAAAATTACATGATTTGAGAGGACAAAAAAGAGTAGGCTGGCATACTCCTAGAAATGCATGTACTCTTACACTGAGAATTGCTGCCGAACATGATCAGAATGACAGCAATGCAAAACCAGTCCACACATGAAAAAAGCGCCGTCACAACCACTGCCAGCTACAGAATTATGTAAAACGGGAGCATGAAACTGTTGTCAGATATGGATTTACCACCGATTTTTACCCCCCTCGGCAATTGTTTGCCGCGCCCCGCTCGGCATTAAGTCATCCCCAAACCCTGAATTAATCGCTATGCCTTTGTGCAAAAAGTCCTGCACCTGTAACACAATTAGCATGTTTTTACTACGTTTGAAAACAGTTCGTGTACATATGTTACAGTACTTGATTGACCTGTAATATCTGTAATATTCAAATAATTTCACTTTTCATTTTTGAATCCATGACTCTTTGAGAATACTGCAATTGATTATAAGAATTCAAACAATTAATCTTTATAATCCCCATATTTTCTAAGCACACATTCTGTTTATATCTGTCAATGTAGGTATCTACAAAAATATTGTATACATGATGTGTAATTGTCTATGTGTACATTGTAATTACCAATATCCCTTTTACAATTGCCTCTTTTACTCAAATTCTTCTCACGTTTTATCTTATTATAAAAACAGAGATTTCTTTTTTGATATTCATCAGCAGGCACTTTGAACATACTTCATTTGTTATTCATGTACCTGTATAATCACACATATATACTCTTTATATCATGTAATTACATGGTACCTAAACAGAGTATAACTAGCCATTATTTTGTTGATTTATTCATGATAAATGATTGGTGGTATCAGCTGGAATACAACAAAACCTTTTGTGCAACCTAAAATGTAAAAGAAATATAATGAATCACTTGCTATGTTATGTATATATCAAATGGGGGTCGCATTATCATTTAATGTTCAGATTTGTAAGGTTTGCAGAAAATGTTACTAATACATACAGATTTAATTTTTCTATTTGTAGTTACATATCAGTTGCTTAAAATACCAACAATTAAACACAATTTCTGATTTTATTCTCTGCCTGTTTTATGACTGACAAACTTGAGCAAAAATATTAAACTTAATAAAATATTGCCAGTTTCAACGCGACTGAAAAAAAAATTACTTGAATTTCATAGGAAATATTCCACATATGGACCAGGCTTACCTCAAGCATTCTACATGCAATTTCACGCACGGTTCTGTACATAAATTCATTTTTCATGCTAACTACCTGTAATTTCATACTCGTTAATGCACAGGAATTCATTCTTCATGTATTCTACATGCCATTTATAGCATGCACTGCACGTAAATTCATTTTCGTGCATTTCACATGCAATTTCACACACTGTACTACAAATAAACTCATTGTTCATGCTTTCTACATGTAATTTCATACTCGGTAATGCACATGAATTCATTCTTCAAGTATTCTACATGAAATTTTATACTTTCCACTGCACATAAATTAACTCCTCAAGAATTCTACATGCAATTGCATGCTATGTACTGCACATATATTCCTTCCTCATGCATTTCATATGCAATATCATACTTTGTACTGCACATTTATTTATCCTCGTGCATTCTACATGCAATTTCATACTCTGAGCTGCACACAAATTCATTCCTCAATCTCGTGTATTATAGTAATAAAGATGACATTTCAAATTAGTTACAAAAGAATGTAACCTCAGGGATTCAAGCGATTATGGGCTCATTAAAATCTTTGAAATCAGAAGATTAAATTGCGAATACTCCTTACGAGTGTCACGAAACTTCGTCGGTTCGATTTTTGCCAAACAAAAAAAAACTATTAATTTTTCGCACGTAATTTTAGTCAGATATTAAAAGATTAAAAGATGTACTGCACATAAATTCATTTTCATAAATTTTACATGTCATGTCATCCCTGTACTGCGCATAAATTCATTTATCATGCATTCAACATGCAATTTCATACTTTGTACTGCACATTTATTCATTCCTCGTGAATTCTACATGTCATGCAATTTTACTTTCTTTACTGCACATAAAGTCAATACTGACGCATTTTTTCTGCAATATAATTCTCATAACTGTTTATAATTTATCACTTAATGCCTTTTATATGCAATTTTATACTCTCTACAGCACATAAATTAACTCCTCAAGAAGTCTACATGTAATTGCATACTCTGTACTGCACACCGATTCATTCTTCATGGATTCTACATGCAATGTATACTCTGTATTAGTATTTGAGCCTATAATCGCTTAAATCTCAAAGATATCATTTTTTGTACCTAATTTGAAATGTCATCTTTATTACTAAAATGTACAGGATTTGGGACGTCATGTAAGTAACATTTATCTTCACCTTCTCGTATGGATTACTTCCTTTAAATGTTGTCATTTTGTTAATGGGTGTCAGTATCTTCCTCGTGGAATTAAGGTTGCACTATACAAATGGGATTTAGGTGCACTGTTTCGTACACAACACTGACTCGGTCTAATTTTGTAAAACTTAAAAACAAAAAAAGTGAAACTTGGTGGAAATATTGATTGTGGGTAGTAGATCAATCGTACATAAATAGATGCAATACTTGGGAAGGTAAAGAGGTGTAAAACGCATGCTTTCAGCTATCCTGAGAGATTCAGTCCTCTCCGGTTTCGGTTTTCTTCCCTGCACCAACTGGCTGTTTTTCAAAAATGCTAAATTTCGCATGAACTTTAAGAATTAAAATTATGAACAAATCAGCAGAAAAAGGTACACTTTTATGTTAAAGTTATGTTGCTACAAGATTGAAGTCATCACTACAGAAGTTTTATGGTCGTCATCATTGACTCGTGGATCGTTATGGTGTATCCATCAGCACAATGAAAACTGATTTATTCAACGGGTCATAGTTTTTCATTCCTCGTTTGTCTACCCCGGACTTGACTTTTTATGAGCAACTCTGCGGGTGGTTCTAGAAAAGCAGAGGACGCTTACCCTACCGGTGCACCTGGTTCATGCTCCCAGTTTTTAGTGGAGTCCGAGTTGCTCATTTACTTTTGTTACTTTGTATGTATGATTTTAGTTACCTTATGTTCTTTGTTGTGTATGTCTGTTTTCCATGTCTGGTCTTTGTCCCTGGATTACATTCTTTTGATTACCGCTATAACCTTGGTTCCCTTGATTACTTTTTTTTATTTGTCTCTTTACAATAATACCATGCCAACTCTTTTTCTTGCAGTTTTTAGAAAACCTGTTCTTTGACAATTAATTTCTGGAAAAGCACCAAAACTTGTTATGAAAACTGATGTATAATTTTATTGTCATGATTATGTTACCACGGCTGCAGATTTTCATAACAAACTAGAAAATAATATCTATCTTTTTTCATGGATCTCCATCATGTCAGGTTTTGAAAAATATATATTTTTTACAGGAAAAAAAAATGCTGAATTTGCTTCTTTAAGTGTCTCAATATAGCTTTATTTCCACAAATTGTCATAAAGTTATCTGCAGTGACCTTCTATATAGTGGAACTTTAATAACTTGATTGCACTGACCAAATGCTTCTTTAAGTGTCTCAATATAGCTTTATTTCCACAAATTGTCATAAAGTTATCTGCAGTGACCTTCTATATAGTGGAACTTTAATAACTTGATTGCACTGACCAAATGCAAAGATTATAGCATCTCAAGCCCTGAGCCTGTTATCCAACAAATCAAATGAACAGCAGTCTGGAAATAAACCTATTCAACTTCGTACGTAACTAAATAACTCTTATCAGACATCTCGTGTTTTTAAACAAAGACTCAGTTCCTTCTAACGAGATGTATTTAAAATGATTGAAAGCAACTGAAGATCATCTGAACCTATCCTACTGGGTAATGGCTATTTTCATTTTAAACACAAGCTAAAGACAAAAATACAACAATATTTGTCTCAAGGAAGCGCCATATCTATATGCAAATACCACATATCGAAGACTATGTGCTAAAGTAACGTCATTGTAAAAATGATTGGAGAAGTGGCTATGGAGCTTCTTGACTTTTTTGTTTTTTAGCACTGATATATCAAGCGGTTACCTCTTCTCAGTTGCACTATATTTTTTTTATAATCACATATATCAAAATGATGTGAACAATTATTGATGCTTTTTATTATTTTGGTGGATATCATTTTTTATATATCCATATCGGATAGCCAATATTTTTGACCAATAAATAAACCTTTCTACTACATGAAGAATGATCATTTCGTCTCCATATCTATTACTCTGTCATTGGTTTCATTTTTTTGACTTTATCAATTAGTTAAAAAAAAATCACATCTGTAGCAGATGTTCTATCGGCTTTGATAAAAATGAAATTAAAGTCCCCCGCTGTGTTCTTGGTTGTTGTTCATGGCTTTAGTTGCTACAAAAAAGTTCGGTAAGGACCCCCGTTGAAAATTTGATTAAAGCTGATTTCTTGGTGGTAGATGTATAGTAAAATAGTTGCAAACGCTGAATAGAATATGCTATTGACGAGATTCATGACGTTATTCCAGAAATAAAACTATGCATTTATATAACTTTTACAAAAACCTTTAACGTTTAACTTTTCCTGCAATTTTGTACGGTGTTTTTTTTGTATGAAATGGAAGTGGCCACAAATCTGTTGACTCAAGATATTTTTTACACGAGTTGCAACTGACAATTTTACACAAAATACATGAAGCGCGAGAGCCAATACACATGAAGCTATTGTTAAAAGAGTGCAAAAATGCATATTTGGTGTTTTTCAGCCTTTTGAACAGATTTTTCAACTCTCGGCCATGTTTGAAGGACTCATATGACCGTACAGGTTCAAATCATTACCATAAACCAATCAAATCAACTATAAAACACATTAAAGAGCTTGAGAAACAACATTTAACTTTCTTCATGTAGACTTTGTTTTTGGGGCCAAATTTTGCCCTTACCGAACTAACTTCTTTTGGAAGAAATATATTCATGATTTTGTGCACTATGGGGCTAAAGTATAAAAAAGTAGGAAATACAAAATAATAAATAACAGAAACATTCATCACTAGCCTTGTACTTAGGAAGGATACTATGTTGAATGAATTCTTGTATAAGGAATGTATGAACCACTGCTTCCTCTTGTTTCGAGACTGTTAAATACATGATTATTTGAATTAGTTTTATGTATACCAAACTTTTTGCGTATACAGTGGGCTTCTTGTAAGAAGGTAATTGAGCACACTAAAGTGTTGTGAATGTGTTTCTCTATATCTTTATCAAACATCGTTGATTGCAATCATGTTGCAGTTTTCATTTATTCTCTGTTAATGTATATATTCCTTCCCTCAGTTAATGTTTTCATATTTATGGTGTTTTTTTCCTAATTGATAGGTTTATTCTTTGATCCCGGATTATGTGTATTCCGTCCATCGTTTTAGTCAATGCAGTCTTATTATGTTTTGTTGTTTTAATTGGAGCTTAAATTTCCTTAATTGTTCTAGCGTATTGGGATGGTTTTGCCGTCTATAATTTTCGCGATGTAGTAAATCAATGCAACCTTTTCTGGGGCATATATTAGCAACAATTTACCTTAATGTCGGTCTCTTCAAAATAAATATCTATTGTCTATAATAATACTAGTACAATCCGTAGTTTTACTTAAATACTTAAAATTCTTTAAAAAGAAATTTCATGGTATCTATTTGAATTGCCTATGGGTTGAAGAGACTCAAATGTTTTTTTTTCTATACGTACTAAAGAGTTTAATGATTGTTCATTATATATAAAGATATATATATATTTATTGAAAAAAGTGATGTCACAATGTATATAACATTGATTCTTCGACACCAAAAAAAAACAAAAAAAAAAACAAAGTGTTGGTTTCAGTTCGGAACGACACCAATAATAGTATATGTACAAAAAAATATATTTGACGAACATTTTTGGGTCTAAGTTGTGAGTTTTGAATGTTTTACTCGTTGTATTGAAAATAAGTGTAGTGAAGTTAGTATTCATTGTGTGTGTGTATGTGTGTGTAGGGGTTTACTTACATACTACCGGCGCACCTGGTCCATACTTCCTGTCTAAAGTGGAGTCCTAGTTGCTTATTTTCTTTTGTTGCTTTGTAAGTATTATTTTGGTTATTTTGTGTTCTTTATTGTGTGTGTCTGTTTTCCCTTTCTGGTCTTTTTCCATCGATTAAATTCTTTTGATTTCCACTAGAATTTGGTTCCCCTGATTGTTCCTGAATACTGCAGATAGAAACAAAGATTTTTAAGGTGTAAAATTTCAGTAAAAGACAAGCGGAAATCCGAAGTAATTAAAATTTCGCATTAACAATTCTGTTGAACAATCACCGCTTTACACAATTAACTTATAATCTTAATGTATTTCTATGGGGGTGCATTACTTTTTTTGTGATGTCTGGTAAAAACTTCCGGTTACATTTAATTAAATATTTCAACTTAAAAAAAAATCATTTCTTTGGTTTCGAGTGCTTTGTACAAGCTCATACATAAATCACCTTTCCTGTTTTACCTCACATACCTCCAAAAGCTCATGTGCTTTTTTAATGTATATATAAACTTGAATTTTGTAAACAAAATTCTAGCATTTATATATCGAACAATAGTCTATATTTATATATCAAATCAAAGCTTACTCATGTTAACTTTAATGTAACAACGTTTAAAACTATGGTTGATCCCGCTGCTGGTGAACCAAAGGTCCTGTTAGAATTCAACGACCCAGTAGCCAGGCTAGCATGACTCGGAAATATATCAGATTTATCAAATTCGTTGTATTGTAAATCTCAAAATTCCTATAACAACGAGGCTTCATCTCTTGTATTGCCCTTTGTACAATTTATCGGTGATGCATTTGACTCTCTATTTCCATAGTTTTGGTTTTGAATACTTCTGGTATAATATTAAGTTTTGGATTTAAATCTCTCGATATATTTGATACTAAGGCTGGTGATGAGCGGTAGCTTCTTGAAACACGTTTATACATAACGAAATTTTCAAATTTTCAATTGATATTTTTGTATTTGAATCCAATCAATAGTATGGAACTTTACGAAGAAGACTTTGAAGTTCTATATGCACCTTAACAAATACCAAATTGCGAAAAAGCATGACTTTACGGTCAAACGTGATTGACAATTGAAAAATATCATTGATAGCTGGAAAATGATTTTGCAGTGTTCCTTCAAACATACTGTAAGGTCAAATTTAAAAACAAGAATGAACACAGAAAAAGAAAACTGGTGACCATTGGTATGATGGACACTCAAGAACAAAACATATCTATGTCGTGTATATTTTTTCCGTCTCCAATTTGTTTGCTTTATTTACCGCTGCAAAGCACGACATTGTATAATTTCTTCTATTGAAAAGTCGGTGTTGTTTGTTGGTCATCAATATTTTCTGTGCTGTCGTGGTTTGAAGATCTAAGGTAGGGCACATATTTTAGTTGAATCCGTTGGTAAAATCTACCAGCATTTCAAGGAGGCTCGTAAATATAATTTTGAAATTAAAACAAAAATGCACATTAAAATCTTTTTAGTAGCAATCCAGCTAAGAATCATGCAAAATGTGATACATGTTTGTAAAGCCTACATATTTTTACTTTTGATATTTTGTTTAAAATGCTTTAGTAAACAGAAATTAACATTTGGTTTTTCATATAACCCGTATTCATAGACAATCAAAATTATATAGAATGCCCTGTAGATTTCAAAGTTAAGGGAGATAACTCTGATTGATTGATTGATTGATTGATTGTTGGGGTTTAACGTCCGAGCAGCAATATTTCAGCTATATTCAGACGATGTACATGAAAAGGATGATAAAAGGAACATGAAATGATGATGAAATGAAAAAGGAATGGGACACAGGGATAATGGGGTCGACAATTTTTAGAGATAACTCTGTAAATGACACTCAAATACAATAGAATCTACTGGATTTGCAATGTTGATTATCTCCTAAGAGCAGACAGATCGGAATGAATAATTACACATTTCATAATATACACCCATAAAACAACTTAATTACAAAAATAAAAAATACGCACCCTTTTTTTTGGGATGGATCACATTTTTCAGATTTGCATGATTCTTACAAATACAACTACTTAATGGTTACGGAGATGAGAAATACAAAATCAAGAATAGTAAATAGATAAAAAGATAAAAAAGCAAAAAAAAAAAAAAAAAAAAAAAAAAAAAAAAATAGAAAATAATGAACATAAATTTCTGTACCTTAAATGAAGATTAGCGGCAAGTATATGGTTTCATATCACCAAAAAGTCGCATTTTCTAGTGAAAGACAATTTCTATTTCAGTCTTGCTCAATGTGCAGCTCCTCTTAAATTACCCAACAGAATATCATAATATTTGGTATGTATCAAGAAAACCGTATAATGTTGTGCATATTATCAGGAAATTTAGATTATCTAATTTTTTTTTGGAATTATGTTTCATAGTTCCGTATATCCGCCCGAAACTTTTTTGTAGCAGTGTCTCTAGAAACTATAAATCACACTTGCATTACGACGTAGGTCCAGATATCGACTGGTCTAGCTTGGTTTTACTGTGCCAATCTCTAGCTGACACACTGCTTGCACATACATTATTATTTAGTCCATTACCTTGAAAACACTCTTTAAGTGGTAAGGCAGTAGACAAATAACCTAGAATAGTCAAGATTAAATGGCGCAGTAAGATAATTTTCTTTAGATTTCCGAAACTCGGTCAAACTGTGTTTGACTGTACAAAGCTTGATTGTGATTTTTTTTCAGACAGTTCTACATAACAAAGTCTTTGTAGTACTCAAATCAAATAGACATGACATACTTTACCTGATCGATGAAAGGACTGATATTCAAATTAACGTGGGACTCAGGACCCTCAATTTCTAACCACGAACGTATTGGATTTCACTTACCTAGGTCCTGGGTCTTCAAACTATTTATTTTGAGCTGTATCGAAGACCTTCGGATTTCATTAAAATACCTTTTATTCCAAACCTTAAAACAATCCTGGACTATTCATGGTAAACAGCAAGCCTTAACCCCTACCTTCTCCCCTAAGTTTTAATTACTAATGCAACGTAAACTTGGTTAGAAAAATAAACTTTTGCTAAAACGAATCTACATGTACATGATCTGAATACAGCAAAATACGGAAAATATGTACAGTTTTAGTTTCTCTTCCTCGCCAAAAGGAAAACAAGGACATTGAATATCATAAAAAAAACTTTTAAAGGTCGATTTTGGAAGAGTAATCAAGGGAACCAAGGTTATAGCAACCATAGAAACATATGTAAATGACTTAGATGGGTTTTCTTCTTAATTCGACATTATTAAAGATGACTGTAGTAAAACGGCGTGAAATTGTATATAGACCAATTAAGCATTATTTAATGACATTTTCAATGTCTAGGGCCCACCAGTATTAATTTCATTGTCAAATTCGACAGCCTGGACGATGCCATGCTTTTTGACCAAACTTTACGACAAACGTGTTGACATTTCATTCAGAATTGTCAACTTTCCTTTCATCTGTGGCAACATCTCTTCGGTTCCTGCGTACGGAGTGTTCATATCACAACTCATACGTTATGCCAGAGCTTGCCGAAACTACGCAGACTTTTTGTATCGCGCTAGAACTCTAAGAAATAGGCTTCTGGAACAGGGTTATGTTGCTACAACATTGAAGTCATCACTACAGAAGTTTTATGGTCGTCATCATGAACTCGTGGATCGTTATGGTGTATCCATCAGCACCATGAAAACTGATTTATTCAACGGGTCATAGTTTTCCTTTCCTCATTTTTCTACCATGGACTTGACTTTTTATAAGCAATTCGGCGGGTGTTCCTAGAAAAGCAGAGGACGCTTACCCTACCGGTGCACCTGGTCCAATCTCCTAGTTTTTAGTTGCTCATTTACTTTTGTTACTTTGTATATATGATTTTAGTTACTTTATGTTCTTTGTTGTGTATGTCTGTTTTCCATGTCTGGTGTATTGTCCCTGAAATACATTCTTTTGATTACCGCTATAACCTTGGTTCCCTTGATTACTCTTTAAATTTATTTAAAGACAACCTACAAAGAAACGTGTGGCAATGAGAACAACATACACATCACCTTGCCGAGTGGGTGAACAATTAAAGCCTGCGATGCCCATAACGTCCCGTTCTCATGACCAAATTTACACATCTGCAAATTAATTTACATACGAGTGAAAGTTCATTCATTTGAACGTACTAATTTTTACTCCCGTGTTTAAATTTAAACTAGGTCAGGACCTAGAGTAAATTTACTTTTGTGCATGTTTAAATGCATTTTGTTGATTATTTTTCTTTTATCATGTATCGCAAAAGGAAATTTACGAAGTACATGTATTTGACGTTGGATATGTCATAATTAGCTTCTTGTAAGTACTTGAAAGAGATTAATGTTTCTATATTCTGTACGCTCACTATACTTAATTATATAGTGCAATTAATGAATTACAATATATCATTTTGTCGATATCCAAGAAAGAAGCACGAAACGCTTACTCCTCTGGTGGGTTTCTCATTTACTTATTTTCCATTCGCGTGATATTTTAGTTACTGTATTATCTTTTATTTTCGTGGGAATAACATTTGAGGGAACAATTTTTCTTGGATTCGCGATTAAATTTTTAAATGCACTTCTGATTTTAGCCGTCTGATTTGCCGTATTGTTCGTCCCAAACACAATCTACCTGTATTCCAAATACAAATCAATACCGATAACTTTACATTCCTATACTTCACCTATAGCATCCAACATTTTCAATTATAAAAGGCCATTGCAGGACCTCGAGATTTAGGACTGCAAGGCTAAACAACGTGAGAGTTATTGCAAAAACTCCCCATTTAAGTATGGTCCTTCCGGTCAAGCTATCATCGAAAACGAATCTCTACGTAAGGTCCTTTCTAAAGGTTTCAAGTACCGTAAACCAAATTGGAATTATAATTTTGAAGTTCTCATGGATGCCGCAGAGGACTTTGCAAGAATATGGATAAACGAGAACTAGAAGAAATTTGTTCTCTGTCAAGTTGGTAGAGGCTGTGAGGTCTTTCCTTTTGAAACGTATGAATGTTTTAAGTTTGTCAATGAGCTTTCAAAGAACCCGATGTACAAAATATTCTTTATACATGACAGATATGTTGTCGCACAAGCAGGCAAAGCCCAAAACAACATCGTTGTTGCCTGCAAAACTTATTCATCCAATGTTCATCATCAGAAGTAGACGTAGAAAATAAAAGCAGTGATAAGACCTATACTGCTACCACACTCTCCAAGGAAGTCATACTAGTAGTTGTAAGAGAGTTGGTCTCTCTACTCAAGACGATAATTGTGATATTCTGTCTTTGTACTGAATTCTTAAACTCCACAAGAATGTGTAAAAACAGCGCTATATAGCTGGATCTGAAACACGTACCACCAAACCTCTTTCAAAACTTTTAATTTATATACTTGCAGCTGTCAAGAGGGTCTGCAGTCCTTCCACGACCCTTGTTACTACAGCTTACGCTATATAGAGGACGTATCGTTAAACAACTCTAGTCTCGGGGATCTGATATATCGAATTTATCCAAAAAAACTTGATATGGAGGATACCATAGTTAAGCACTGTTAAGCCTCATATCTTGAGAGATCAATGGTAAAGGAAGACTATTGACCAAATTATACGACAAACGCGATGACTATATATTCCGTATTGTCGCCTTTCCTTCCATCTGTGATAACATCCCTTCAGCACCTGCGTGTTGAGTACTCATATCACAACTCGTGCGTTATGCCGGAGCTTGCAGTAACTACACAGACATTTTGTGTTGCTACTAGATTGAAGTCTTCAATACAGAAGTTTAATGATCGTCATCATGAACTCGTGGATCGTTACGGTGTATATATTTGCACTATGAAAACTGATTTGTTCATTATGTCATAGTTTATTTTTCCTCTGTCGTCTACCCTGGACTTGACTTTTTATGAGCAACTCGGCGGGTGTTTCTTAAAAGCAGAGGGCGCTTACCCTACCTGTGCACCTGGTCCATGGTCTAAGTTTTTAGAGGTGTTGAGTTACTCATTTACTTTTGTTACTTTATTTTTATTTTGGTTATTTTATGTTCTTTGTGAGTCTGTCGGGTCCCTGTCCCTCTATTTCTTTATTTTGATTTCCGCTAGAATCCTGGTTCACACGATTAATCTTCAATATAAACTCTATAGTTCTAACTCCCTATTGTCAAAGGAGATGTGAAAAGCTTTTGAAGAAAATATATTTTTGCTGATACATCGTTTGAATGTGATATTTCATTATCTGCTTATTAAATGACAAAGGGTTCGAAGACAATTTGGCACTCCCGTAATTGTATATAATACACATAGGTGAAGTTTTTTACAGCAATTAATAGGATTATTGATTTTATTTACGCATGTTTGTTTAAGTGCATTTGTATTCAGAAAAAAAATGTTTTATTTAAGACTGAAATATATTTTTGGAGATAAATTTTCGTGGGAATTTATTTTTCGTTGACTGTTCTACCCACGTAATCAAATCCCAACGAAGATTTCTGCTTTTTTCGTATTTCATATACCCTGTATTAAGTGTATATGTTTTTTGTGTAGTTATTATTTTATTATTTTTTTTTCATTGAAGTTCAAATCCTGTGTCATTAGATTATTCTTTGATTTTTTTTCGGGCAATGACTTGACTATAAGCCATAAGTACTACTTGATATTGTACCATAATGTTCCATATTCCAACAGAAGGATGTGATTGATTTTGGAGGTTGACCTTAACCGCCAAGGAATAATAAGGTTGAAAGGATTTTTAACTAACATTTTAGTTATGCCCCTAAGGTAACGAATAAATACTACTGGATCTCTTTGAAACTGTACTCACCACATATTACAAACAGAAGACATGGGTCGATTATGGGATTGTAACTTACATCGTTTTAAATTTGGGGCCAGAAACAAACATTTTCCTTATAAGTAAATCTTTTTGAAATTCATTCACAAGGTGTCATACCACCAAAGGAATGGTGTGGGTGTGATTGATTATAGGGGAAGTTACTTAAACCATTGAGAAATTAGGGTCAACAAGGGACAAAAAAGAACCAGCGTTTTAATGATATCCCTACAATAACTAGAATACAATGGTTTTTTTATTGCACTACAAGAATCATATTTACAAGGGGATCGCTTGAATCGATTTTGAGGTTGTGACTTAAACTGATTAGAATTAAGGAAAAATAAGGTAAAAAAAAACGCATTTTTCTGATGAACAGATAATAACTTTAGAAAAATGAATTGATTTGTTTGAACTATAATCACAATTCAAAGGATGACATTGATATTGTTTTTATGTAATCTTGTTCCTGAACTAGTTTTATGAGAATGTCAGGTTTCGGTACAGTGAGCCATTATTATCTAATTTGAGGAAAATAGATAAAGCGACTTATAATATAAAAAAACGAAAACAAAAACAAAAACAAATGCATGAACAAGTTAATAGAAAGATGTTAATCTATTTTATTATATTTCATGTCAATTTAATAAATTTTGATTGGTTCGATACGAGGCTAATACTCTGCTCTATTACGTGTCTCAGATGATGATAGCGTTTTTTGCCTATTACCCTCTCGTTAAAAGGTAAACTGTTTCCGGTAAATATTTGGTATCAGTTCAAAGCCAGTTTTTGGTTTGAATGAACCAATAAATGATAAAACATCGATCAATAAAATGAAATTCAGCGGCATATATATTTGGGTAGTTATGATCACAAATCTTATTCGAATCTGTATCCAAACATTTCGAATTGTATTGTCAATATTAAAAGATGACTGAAAAAAATGTATTCAAATGAGAATTTATATCATTCAGAGACTTCTCGTATACACTCCATGTTGTAAAATTTCCGAAGCACTGAATTCTTCTTGTTGTTGTTGTCTTGTAAAGACCTACGGTAACAGTTTGATGAAATATCGACTATAAACAAGAAAACTGAAAAAATACACCTTATTGACATCTCTGTTTGTAAGCAAGAAAAAGTCCATCACAAAATTGGGTGTGATGCAACTTTACTTGCTAGTGTTCAAGTCAAGTCGAGTATTATTTATCTATAAGTCGATACCTCAATAAAGCAAATAACATAAGCTCCAAAGAGCTTTTAAAATCGACATTACATACATAAAAACATTTAAGAAAAATAAAACGTATATAAAATGACATACATGAGTAAAACAGGCATAAGCTATAAGGCATGCAACACAATTACAAGCAAACTAAAAATAAAAAGCAGATCAAACAAGCTAAACAAGCATTTAACACCAAAGACATGAATAATCAATCTGGCCTTAGAGTCTAAAAGATGTGCGCTTTCTGCATTTACATACACCTCCTTTATCTTTTCAAGAAGTCCTATAAAATGCCGCAAAGACATCCCTTCCCTTAATGTGGAAAATTGTTCCAAAATTTTGGGGCAGCATACCGAAAAGAAATTAACCCATATCTGGTGGTTCTTACTCTTGGTTGTTCTACTGTATCAAAATATCTGAAACAATGTAAAAAGTTCGTAGGTATAATGAGGTCTTTGAAGTAAGTCGGGGTATTTACATTAATAATTTTAAAAGTTAGACTGTATTAAAAAGCTGTTCATATGTTGACAAATCATCATTATAAATAAATCTGAATGCTCTTTCCTAAATGAATTCAATCTTCTTCGTCAGTCTCACCACAAAAATGCCATAGTGGACAGTAGTTAAAAATTGATAAAATAAAATAATAATATAACTGTTTTTAGAACCTATAGCTGTTGAGATGAGTTTTGACATAATATTGACACGTGAAACTTGAAATTTAGGCAAAAATAAAAAAAATTTACCAAAACAGCTTTACCTCTTCATCACATTGGTTATATTACCATCTTAATCAAAGCATATGGTATTTTTGCTAACAGCAATTGCTTGAAACTTCTCTGGATTAGCTTTCATTTGATTGTCACAGAACCATCTCATAAGTACTTTGATGAGTATTGACAAGGCTGTCTACAGTTTCAGCAGCATATGATAGGTATTGCCATATTTATAATCGTAGAAGTAGTCTTACCAATATGGCTACAAAAATGACATTAATGAATCTGGTAATATGCAAAGGACCAAAAATTGATCCTTGAGGTACACTTTGAGGACGCTTAGCCTACCGGTGCACCTGGTCCATGCTCCCATTTTAGTGGAGTCCGAGTTGCTCATATGCTTTTGTTACTTTGCTTGTATGATTTTACTTACTCTATGTTCTTTGTTGTGAATGTCTGTTTTCCATGTCTGGTCTTTGTCCCTGGATTAAAGTCTTTTGATTACCGCTATAACCTTGGTTCCCTTGATTACTCTATTATACAGTCATAAAAAGTGATATGAACAGATTCAATTTTTACACATATTAACTATCAAAGGGAGATAGGGCCCTACCAGAAACACCAATAGATTAAGCTTTAAGTAACAAAAGATTATATGATAAACAAAAGCCATTAAAACTGCAACAACAAATTTAAGTTTATCCAGCTGTTTTTTAGTCTTCTAATATTTTTTATTAAGGTGTCATGACAACTATATCCTCCCCTAAAAGCTGGTAAATAAACATTGAGATTGATGGTAAAACGCTGACAGGACTAAAAGTATCTTTTGTAAGTACCCTATTTTTTTTATGCATCGGTGCAACTAGAAATACAAAAACTCTTATTTATTATATTTGGTATATAAATGGTTAAGTTAATATCAAAATCTTTGGTGACACTTGATCAAAAACAAATTTCATTAATTTTTCAAAATATTCGGGTGGTTTTTATCAACTTTGACGGAGTCCTTTCCGATGCCTCCATCCCATAATTTTTCATTGAAAATATTCCATACCCGATGACTTGTATTCATCTGTTGTACTTCTTGAAAAAAAGCAATGCGGTCTCCCTAAACATTGATCATCCTTTTTATGTTACATTCCTTTGAGGAAATTGTTTATCTCTTATTCTATTTTGAATTTTGTGAAGTTGTCCTTACATTAAATTACTCAACACAATTCTACCAGCAGTTTTATGTTTAACGCTTTAATAACACTACATATACATATTTGTGAAACAATAATTGTTTTTTTCATAAAAACATTTTATTTCATTTTCTTTTGGTGATTCATTGCAAGCAGAAGTAAATAAAGTAAATTCTGGAAACCATGGTTACAGACTAAAATCACCCAAAATTGTCTTTTTGGTTATTATGAGGGGATATTGTTCCTTCTTTATTTTCACAAAAACATAACTCAGTTATTATCATGTAACTTTAACTAATTTTCTAAGTGAAATATCTATCTATATCTATGACAACAAAGTGCTTTGATTTGTGCAGACAGCAAACTTCTGATATTTCATGTATATCCAAGGCAAGGTGACAATTTTTTTAATCCTTTTTTAATACCTCTGTTTTAAAACTTATTGTGCAAATTTAAAAAAACATTATTTCATGTCGGCGTTCTGTTAACGTGGACTTTTAATGTAAGGACCTTTCAAAGCTTACTTAAAGGTGTATTTACACTAATTGAACCATTTTACTGATCTCTGTAATAATTTACTGCTTTTATAAGGGTTATTTCTGTTTACAAAAATCTTCCGTTTTATATAGTCTATAGACTGGGAGGGTCTGAAATTTTACCTTATATTGTGAATTTATAATTGACAATGAAAGATTATAAATGCCAAAGGATATTCTGTAGACTTTATATATGGTAAAAACGGCCCTTTTCATTCATAATGGTACAGACTTTTGTGGGGTATGGACTACCCTTCTTTCGCCTTAATGGCCTTTATAAAGTTAAATAATGCATTACCTTTACTCATTTTTTACGGTTATCTATAATTATAATAGGTTGGATACCTCATTATCTTAAATACGAATGCCTAAAAAATGAATTTAACAGTGTCATTTTCTGTGATTAAGAATTTTGTTCGGTACTGAAATCAGTTTTCTAGGAGTAGATGGTTTTTGTTGTTGTAGAATAATGTTGCAAACTAAATTATATATTGCATCATTTGAGACTTTTTCGTTAGGCAATCTTTTTTCTAAGATGTTTGGCTGTCTAGTATACGATACCTATGTATGTCAATTTACTTTGTTTTGTAGAATGCAGAAGTTAACAAAATAAAAAAAGGATGCCTCTACGAGGTAAAAAAGTAACTAAAACTACAATATTGCTTCAGTTATTTTTTTGCAATAAAATGATTCATAGATGGAAGCTATATGGGTACCTAACAATCATATTTTGGTTGATGTGGGTGAAGGGGTTACCTCAGCTTACGTAGGTCTTTGAATTGGTTCATTTCTTTCCATTATGAAAGTTGTAAAAATGTTCCTTTTTTCTCGTGAAATGTGCGAATTTCATGACCCCCTTGTGCATTATATCGGACATGGCATAACACTGTGTGAAGATATTACCCACAGCTACTTTTATATAGTGGATAATTTTAAGTTTCAGTAGGTTTTGCCGAGAAGTTATTACAATTTGAAACTTAAATTTATGTAAAACATTGTTATCAAATTACCTCGCTTTTCCCATTAAAATTGAATACAGATGAATAAAAAAATCGTAATATCTTTCTTTAGTGTCAGTCTCTGTAATAAATAGGCAGAGGATGATATATGGCATAAACAAACACCATTTTGAAAGTTTAATTTGTCTATTCGCAGCATCAGAATTTAAGAAAAAAGACAAGATTTTCCAATGGGAACAAATTGTGCTCCTTTACTTGCTGACCTATTTCTTCACTCTTATGAGGTTGACTTTATAGCTGATCTGATCAGAAAGAAAGGATATCGTTTGGCTAGATCCTTCTATCTCGGTTTCCGCTATATAGATGACGTGTTATCTTTAAACAATCCTAATTTCGGGGATTTGATGCATCGCATCTACCCAAAAGAACTTGAGATAAAAGATACTATAGACACTGTGAAGTCAGCTTCATATCTTGACCTACACTTAGAATCGATGGTAAGAGAAAACTGTTGACCAAACTTTACGACAGGCGTGATGACTTTTCATTCGGAGTTTCATTCCTTTCATCTGTGCAACCTCTTCAGCACCTGCGTATGGAGTGTTCATACCACAACTCCTACGTCATGCCAGAGCTTGCCGAAGCTACGCAAACTTTTTGTATTGCACTAGAACTCTGACGGGTAGGCTTCTGGAGCAGGGTTAGGATGCTACAAGATTGAAGTCATCACTGCAGAAGTTCTATGGTCGTCATCATGGACTCGGGGATCGTTATAGTGTGTCCGTCTGCGCCATGGGAACTGATTTATTCAACGGGTCATGGTATTCCTTTCCTCGTTTGTCTACCACGGACTTGACTTTTATGAGCAACTCGGCGGGTGTTTCTAGAAAAGCAGAGGACTCTTACCCTACCGGTGCACCTGGTCCATGCTCCCAGTTTTTTAGTGGAGTCCGAGTTGCTCATTTGCTTTTGTTACTTTGTATGTATGATTTTAGTTACTGTATGCTCTTTGTTGTGTATGTCTGTTTTCCATGTCGGGTCTTTGTCACGGAATTACATTCTTTTGATTACCCTATAACCTTGGTTCCCTTGATTACTCCTTCCATATCATTTTGGTAAATTGAGCTATTTTTTTCATTGAAATGCACTAAAACAAACATTTTAATGGCAAATAACTCTGTCAAAAACCTCATCTTTCTAACATTCTATTGAAAAAAGTCTGACCAAATCCAGTTGTGCATAATTAACAAATGATTTTTTTTTCAATAGAGAGAGCATCCTTAAGTGAAATTTTATTGCCAGATGTGCAAAAAGCCCAAAAGTCCTCCTTTTTTCTGCTGGCCTATTACAAGGCTCAAAAGAACATTGGTCACGTAATTGTATATCAATTTTCGATCCACCCACTGTAAAAGCTAAAATACCAAATTTTCAAAAAACTTTTTATATGAAGTATTAGTACGGCATCTAACTGCCTTAGTTATACTGTTTCTTTGAGTAGATGACAAACAATTATCCGTGTATTGTAAGTAAATATGTCAAGGTCAGTTATGCAAACCCTTTGAATATTCTTAGAATATTGCCAAGTCAGTTTTGTTTAGTTTCAGAATATGGCATATGTAAAAACACTAGAAAAACTATTTTCTGGAAGCAAACCACAGAGTTGACGACAAGAAAGTAGCTGTCCTTTTGAAAATATGTTCAGGCAAAAAACAACGAAAGTTCCTACAATAGCGTATCATCAGCTTTCTTGGGACTGCCAAACCCTTTGGAATGAATGTCAAACCGCATTATTTAGTCACTACAACCTTGTTTTCAACTGCTTTTTTGTTTAAGCAATTTTCATCTTGAACTTGATACATATCTCAAAATGTTCAAGATCAATTTTGAAGGCCAGCTTGGCTCTGTGGTAGTTCACAAACGTGATGACTTTTCATTCAAAATTATCAACTTTCTTCCTTTCATCTGTGGCAACATCCCTTCAGCACCTGCGTATGGAGTTTTCATATCACAACTCATACGTTATGCCAGAGGTTGCCGTAACTGCGCAGAGTTTTTGTATCGCGTTAGACTTCTTAAAGTTAGGCTTCTGGGACAGACCTATGTTGCTACAAGATTGAAGTCATCACTACAGAAGTTTTATGGTCGCCATCGTGAACTCGTGGATCGTTACGGTTATCAATCTGCACCATGAAAACTGATTTGGTCATCGTGTCATAGTTTTCCTTTCCTATTACGTCTACCCCAGACTTGTCTTTTTATGAACAACTCCGCGGGTGTTTCTAGAAAAGCAGAGGACGTTTTTTGTGAAGAAACACAAACTCGTCGCTGCCTCTTAACAAGCTCAGCCTAGTAGCATGAAAGTTCCTCCTATGTACTGGCATCCAAAATTTCACAAATTACCTTATAAGTAAAGATTTAACTCGTTGCCGAACAATCAAACTTTCTATTTTATATTACCAGTGCTCTCGATACCATATGAATTATGAACTTTTGTAACAAAGCTTATGCTCAAGAATTAAGTAGAACTAATTATGTTGGGGTGTTAAAAACTCACTTGAAGTGCTTGGTAAATTACATGCCAATGTGAGATCTTTCGAATCTGTTTTCATTTTTTCTGCCCTATGTACACTACACTTCCACATAATCTAATAAAAACAAAAAATCGCATATCTTATTACATGTACATGATTCTTTGATAAATCTGAATGTAAATACATTTGTTAGAACTCTTTAAGATCATTTTTGTAACGAAAAACATAAACAAAACAAGTGAATTGGACTTCTTCTGATAAACTTCCAACACACGAATTCATACCGTTTTTCATCAAGTTATTGGAATACCTATGGCGTCCAATTGTGCACAATGTATTTAGGACCTCATTCTGTATTATTTCGAATCACACTAAATGGCTAAAATTAATAAAGACCCTCGCAAACAACATCTGGTAAATATATGCGTGCGTACAGGAAACCGGAACGTCTCAAGGAGTGTAGTAGTTCATCCAAAATATTTTTTTTGGGTCTTCACATTTGAAATTTCGTTTGCTGTCATCTCTCTGCAAACCCTCATTAAGATTAATCTTTACTGATTTAGAGATATTTGCTAGAAAACAGTAATACATATAAGGAAATCTTTAGTATAACAAACATGTCTAACCCTATTAAAGTAGTGTGTCTTTGTACTTGATCAATAAGATCAACCAGATTCTCAATACCTTTTGACTTACAATGACAATAATACTGAAAACTGTCTAAAGTCGCGATATTCAAAATGCCATAACTAGGTATATCATACATGACTACGCTCACTTTTGGTTTAACCTTATAAATGGCAAATATGACATTCTTTCAAAATGGATTCTTGGCGTCGCTTATAGCATCTATAAACTTCTTTTGTTCAAGGAAAAAAAGTCGAAAAAGCCCCAGGATGCCCAAGCTGTTATTAAGATACTGCCTACCAGGTACAAAAAGTGTTTTCCAAAAATATTTTTAATCTAGTCTAGTTTCAGGTTCGTAGTGAAGGTCTTCGTATGAATCATCTTCAAGCAACCTTCGAGGAAACTCCCTATAACGGTTTTCCTTTTAATCTTTTCAGTCT
Organism: Perna viridis; assembly: GCA_037379345.1. Classification (NCBI taxonomy): domain Eukaryota; kingdom Metazoa; phylum Mollusca; class Bivalvia; order Mytilida; family Mytilidae; genus Perna; species Perna viridis. Next base: position 32,130,485 of record CM074515.1, on the reverse strand, counting down.
TCCCATCTCCGATAAAACTAAAACAAAAATAAATGGTTTAATTCTTCCAACATAGCAGTGTAAATGTTTGGAAGAGATGTCTAGCACATGAACTATTTTAGGAAGAGCTAATGATTTAATAACAGTAATATTCCATAGGAGGGTTAACCTTCTTCTATGTAACCAACTTCTGAAAAGCTTAACATTTTCTTGAATTTTTTTTTGAAATTTATATCAATCATTGTTGGCATACAAAAAAATCGAAGAATTTTAAAATTAGAAAGTGACCAAAGAAGAGATTTATCTGCTCATAAAATCATCAGCATATTGACTGACGAGTGTTTTGTCATTATCAACATTGATTCCCTTGTTTTTAGGATTGGACTTAAGTATTAGTGATAAAATTTCGACACCAATGATTATAAGATAGGGTGACAAGAAATCATTTTGTCGGCAGCCTCTTTGTAAATAAAAAAGGAGGACATATATCCATTAATAATAACACAGCTTTTTGCATTTATGTATTACATCTCAAACCATTTACACAAGAACAAAATTAAAGCTTCTAAGGGCAATTATAAAATAATCCCATTCTACAGAATCAAAGGTTTTCTCAGTCGATAAGTAAAAGCAGGCCTTCCATATTATTATCTTCTAAATAATGCATGAGATAATACAGTAATCTAGTATTTTCTCCGATAAAAATCATTTATTATATTAGGTCATACTTTTTTAGTTTCACATGTTTCAGATTTTTACGAAATAACTCTTTACATAACCGAAAACGTAAAACATCAAGGTTTTCGAAATCACAAGCTCGTAAAAACATTCACAAATTTTCAACCGATACAAGGAAGTCATTCTCATATAAAAATGAACTTGTAATTGATAAATTCGAGCGGGTATCTCCCACCCTATATTTTATGGTAATACTCTTCACAAAGTACGGAATACTTAATATTCAAACTATAAGTTGACTAAACCATTTAAGTAGCAGTCTTTCTAAAAATCAGACAGAAGGTGATTCATGCATGTCAAAAACCCACCAAATTTAAAATTGTTTCTTGTTCATAAACAGTAACAAATTACGTAACCAGTCGTAAATTTTCATTTGTTTGTTGCGCTTTTTAAAAATTATAAAGATTGGACATGAAATTGGCACTTTGGAAGAGTTGTTGTTATGTGAAAGTATAGCATATGTAGACTAAAAAAGCATCGTTTGTTTTGTGGATTTTTCATGACCATGAATCACTTTACCATTGGTAATGTCTGAATTTTATATGGAGTGGTACTTAATAGCCTAATTCGTGCGGGATTTAGTTTTGATATTGTTTTCAAATCGCAAAGGATAGCATTTTTGTTATTAACATTGATTCGCAGATAGAGTCTTTACATATAAATTAAACTACTTCATATAAAAGCGGTTTTTGGCATGACACGAGTTGTTAGGAAAATTGTTATTGATATTACATATGATTTCGACATAAAGTTTTGTAGGTTTTTAACTTGTTTGGAGCTGGTATGTGAGTTTACTGCTGAAAGTTCTTTGTGCATTTGTGTAGGGAATAGTTGGTTTAAATTTAAAATTCATACCTTTATGAATTGATTTTAGGTGTGTTTAACTGTGCAATATTTTTTCTTCACAATGACCAGATTTTGAAGGGGGTAGTTGTGACCCTGCCGCATGTTTTGCACCTGTCCCGAGTCAGGGTTTTTTGGCCTATGTATGTATTTTATCTTTTTTTCTCTTTCAGTTTTCATTTATGTTGCTGGAGTATACAAAAGCATCAATATCGCCTGTTGTTTTCGGGTCAGCTGCATCCTGTCCTGAGGTGTGAGGATTTTCTCATAGTTTATTGAAGACCCATTGGTGGGCTTGAGCTGATATTTTTCACCACTGTTGAATTTTCGTCTCTTTGACACAGACACCATTTGCGTTCTCGTTATAAGGACAATTGTTTAACTAAGTAATTCTTCCAGATTGATTTTGTTTGTATTAAAATACAATCTTTTTAAAGTCCCTTTTTAAAAGTGAAAACGAAAAAATAAATGCGGATGTATACTGGTCTTCATTTGTTTTGCCGGCCGTACATAATAATACTTTGTTTTCTGTAACTGTAACATTAGTTGGTTGATATTAACATAACTTTAATAAATACAAAGTTTTGAGCCACAAAATGAAGGATGTAATCGATTTTTTTAACCCTTGTTGATTGGTTAGTTTCGGCCCAAAAGGAATAAGAAATTTTTTTTTAAAATTAACTGCATAACTCAGGTATAAGCATGTAAATGATGTAGTTTCGTAGTTTCCATTAAAAGAAAATTCAGACTGGAACTGATTTTTTAAAACGTATATGATAAGGGGTAACTAGAGCCTCTTAATAGCCTAAACCGCTTATCCGGAGAATTTGAAATTATGCTGTCATACCATTTAATTATTTAAATAAAAATATCGTTAATTATCGTTTTAAGAAGTCACTATACAAACATCATTCACGCACTTAGCCATATGAAAAAGTATCATTTTATGAGATCTGTACAGGAAATTCCAGAAATTCAAGAACACTATTTTGTTCAAATACCTCAAATTCAGGAAAAAAGTTTTTAGTAGTGTGTTAATGTTATGTCCACATCAACAGTCTTAATTTTTTGTTTGGTTGTTGCGCTTTTTAGATAAAAATTATATAGATTTTACATGGCAATGAGGTTTTGAAAGAGTTATCTGTCTGGATTATGCGTCATTTGGTTGAATTTGGTGGGAGATGAATTCATATTTTTTCTGAAAAGTGCTGATCCGAGTATTGTTATGTAAAAAGTATAGCATATGTAAACTGCAAAGGCATCATTTGTTCAGTAGGGTTTTATTCACTATGAATAATTTGACCATTGGCAGTGTCCGAATTTATATGGACTGATATTTAATAAAAATAAAAGTTGATGTAATCCGATTTAATCAAATTACAACTGAAGACACGTAAGCATTGAGTTTGATGGTAGGATTACAGTCGAATTAGTAAAATTAAAAAAAAAAAAAACTAGAAAAGTAACGATGCAAAAACTACATGTAAAAAAAAATCTTTAATTATTTCTATATCGTGGTAGAGGTTCTTTTCTTTGAATTTAAATCATTATGACAGTCTTCTACTTCGGTTTTTACCATCGATAATCTACTATCTGATGCCCATCTTTCAAGAGATTGTTTTGCTGGTAAAGAATATCTATGCACATAGTCGATTGTATTTTGTAGCGGAACGTACGGAATAGAATTTGAATCCGCTTTCATGACCTTATCTTCACTTCCAGCTGAATTTGAACTTTTAAGTGTAGAATAGCTTTTCAAATAGTCCATATTATAACTCCGGATAGGGTTATACGGGTTTATATATGAATCACGTTTCACGTTTACACTTTGTCCGTCATTGCTAGGCATTTTTATTGGCGTAGAATAGCTATGTAAATATTCCATGTCATCGGTTCGAAGTGGATTGTACGGATTCGAATATGAACCCCTTTTTTTGGTTTTGTTTCCGGTTTTGTCTGAGTATTTCCTACTTTTTACCATGGGTTGCAACAAACCAATTTCTGTTTCATCCGAAAATGTTAGTTTTGATTCATTAACTGTGCCCTCTTGCCTTGTAGAGCTTAGCTTTGGTTCATTTTTGTCAGTTTTGATTTGATGAACCTCGCAAATATTGACTTTCTTTTCATCACTTTTCCCACTGAGTTTATGATTTTCTTAATTGATTCATTGCTGGAAGTGCATTTAGAAGAATTATCATCAACAACTGTTAAATAAGGATGATGTGACGAAATATCCTCGTCAAGACGCTGTTGGCCTTTTCTTGTTGCAACTAATGTTCCTATGTCATTTTCACTTGGATAGTCATAATGTGTCATCTTGTTTTCGTCAATTAACTCATACTGTTCTAAATCTTCTTGAAACTCACCGAATATGTTGTCTTCTTCCAAGTTTGCTTCTATACTGTTTCTGTTGCCTTGTTGGGGTTCGCTTTGAATCTTCATTTTATGCGATTTACACTTTTTATTGATGAAAATGTTGCAACCAATAGACAAACACAGTACGACAATCAGACCAGCTCCTAATGTAACAAAATAAATGTTTTCTCGGAAGAACGAACCTGAAACATAATAGCTCGTCAGTTATTTACGTCATATAAACAATGTTCTATATATATATATATATATATATATATATATATATATATATATATATATATATATATATATATATATATATATATATATATATATAAGAAAACAGTATGGATGTCAATAATATTTGAGCAAATGCATCAGTCAGAACACTTTGAAAATCACTCTAGAAGCTGCAGACAGCATAATGCAGATCTTTTTGTCTGTATCCAATGTGCATTTTTATTTATAATCGCTATATAATCGAGTCTCAGACTCATAAAAAGTTTTTTTTTTCTATTTACTAACATTCTTACCATTGTCAGCGTTATTTTCATCTTGATTTCTTCCATCTGAAAGAAAAAAAAATTCGAGAGGATATAAAAAGAATCGTAATACTAAAAGTAATCGAATAAATGGAATGAATTGAAAAATAAGGAAGATAATATAATAATTTATTATGTAGATAGCAGTTATTTGCCAAATGTTCAATATGAAAAAAAGTACATTCAACAATTCGCACAGTGAACTCACTTCCGGATTTTCTCCCGCAAAAATGTCACAACATGAATAACAAAATTTAAATTTCATGTTAAAAATAGTACAACAAATTGGATAATCAATTGGTTATCGTGAACAACTTCCGCACCAACGTTAAATCTAGGCTTTCGTCGGCATTGGGATCATATTTTTGTGATTCATATTTTTAATATTTCTGATATTAAACATACATAATAAACAAGAGATATATCGTGTTATTCATAAATTATATTCATAAATAGGCACATATGAACGGCGATTTGTTTCTAAATTAGCCATATACTTTGAATTATACATTAAAGACTACCTGAAATATCAGCTTGTTTTTTTAATTCTTCTTTCCTAAATCCCAGAAAATTGGGTTTCCGTTTTTCTTTCCATATATGTTTTAAGTGTTCTGTAATTTCTATGGGCATTAGATACTTTGAAGTGTTCCCGGTTAAGATAAGTAGAGACAATTAGACACATAGATTTATGATGTAATTTATTTAGTTAGCGTCTAAAAAGATGATGTTCCCCATTATTCTATTGTATTTGAATAAACATCTCAACATACATTGGTTTGATTGTTCTTTTTTCAGATAATGTTAATCTGTGTGTAAATAAAGCTTTAAAAAACAGAAAAAAAACCATCTTACTAGCTGTTGTTATCGTACCCTGGGTAGGTTCTGTTGTATCGTTAGTAATGTCCTGAGTAGAATCTACAAATATGGTTTATGTCAATAATTTGTGAACATTATAAATGGGTGAAATATAAATGAAGAAAAATGTGAACAATGTCACAGGATGAATTTCCAATGGCAACTATAGATTTGACACTAAAATACACTTAACAGGAAAAAAAATGATTAGCACATTGTATAGGCCAAAATTTACGTAGATGACATCAGACGTGCCATATCACTTTACAGAGGTATAGCTACCATAGTACAGTAGCTTCAGTTTTATAGGGGTATCGAATTTTGTGCTACCAAATCTATGAAACATAGTTGGGGTCTGACAAGTCTGACCACTGTGCTTGTAAAATATCAGCATTTTATAAAAAATATCATCGAAGCAAATCCTATTTTGTAAAATTGCATTTTTTCAATGTTTCCAAAAATGTATCTTTAAAAACAGGAAGTTAAATTTATATAGCATGCCTAACAACCTGAGCATTCACTGTTAGATTCATTGATTAATTAAGTAGCTGTCTTTGTAAGAATCATGCAAAATCTGAAAAATGTGATACATCCCAAAAAAGGCTACATATTTTTATTTTTGTAATTAAGTTGTTTTATGGGTCTATACTATGGTCTGCCTGCTCTTAGGAGATAAATGACATTGAAAATCCAGTAGATTCTATTGTATTTGAACGCCATTTACATAGTTATCTCCCTTAACTTTGAAATCTACAGTGCATTCTATATAATTTGTATCTTCTAAGAGCACGGGTTATATGAAAAACCACATATATATTTGTTTACTATGACATTTCAAACAAATAATCAAGAATAAAAATATGTGGACTTTTTATCCATGAATCACAGTTTGCATGATCCGTAGCTGGAGCGCCACGTAAATATCAATTTAAATCAATAAATAGAAAAGGTTTGAAATGAGTAATGATCAATGAAGGAATTTCTGTAGTCCATTTTATTGCTTTTATTATTAGGTAAGTATATTATAAAACTTAATTTTGATTGTTTATTACATAAAAATAAAACCGATGTTTTACGTACATATTTTGATTGTTGTCATCTCAATCGGAGTAGTTGGGTTTTTACTTGTTGTTTCCGGTGGCACTGAAAAAGTTCAGAAGTATAATTAGGAAAATATTACAAGTTTTGTTTCAGGTTGATAACATATGCACTTTTCTTTTTACTGCAGTTTCTATTATGCCTACTGAAGGATTCCCAATCCAAAAAACAATAGGGATTGCGAAATGCATGAATCACTAATCATGAGATTCTGTCTGGTTTTAAGGCAGGATTACACTTAAATCCTAATATGAGCTTATTTCATTAGCTTTGCAGAGAACATTGCAGAAAATTATGAAGCTACAAAGCATACACTCGTTTTGCAAATATTTTTTGCAACTTACTTTATGCCTGAAATTGGTTTGATACATGTATCTCATATATTTGCTTTTCAATACATGTTTGGGAAACGAAATGTCGCAGAGAAGGGCAATCACACTTTTTTGTTATTTAAATTCATAACATGATATTTGGCGTCTTGTAAACTTTTCATGGTAATTTTGTCATTAAACCCGAATCACAAACTGTATATTAATACCGTTTAATTTACATTACCCAGATGAGTGATCTTCTCGATCACATCTGACCCTGTCTGCCAGTCACAAATATATGTACCATAGTCGACATCTTTTATATCAATAATAAGTAGGTAAAATTGTTCGATCTCCTGATCTCCGTTGAAATGACGTATCCCGGAGCTCAATAATTTGCCATCTTCTCGTCTCCACCGTAGGGTAACACCTTCAGCATTTTGTTTTTGTCCGCAACTTAGAGTAACGTTGTCGCCTAAAGCTGCATACATTTTTATTCGACTTGCTCTGACAATTCCTATTGAATAATAATCTTTACGAACTTCAAATACTACTAAGGACAAACCACTCCGAATACTTAAAAACGGTAAATATAAACCGAAACGAAAAGGACAAAGACCAGACAGGGAAAACAGACACACACAACAAAGAACACAATGTAACTAAAATCATGCATAAAAAGTAACAAAAGCAAATGAGCAGCTCCCACTAAAAACTGGGCACATGGACCAGGTGCACCGGTAGGGTAAGCGTCCTCTGATCTATTCTACAAATACCCGCCGAGTTGCTCACAAAAAGTCAAGTCCTTGGTAGACGAAGGAGGAAGGGGAAACTGTGACACGTTGAACAAATCAGTTTTCATGGCGCAGGTAGATACACTGTAACAATGCAGGAGTTAATGATGACGACTATAAAACTTCTGAAATGATGACTTCAATCTTGTACAACAGAAGCCTATTTGTTAAAATTCTAGAACAAGACAAGAGTCTGTGTAGTTTCGGCATAACGTTTGAGTTGTGATATGAACACTCCATACGCAGGAGCAAAAGGGGTGTTGCCACATATGAAAGGAAAGTTGACAATTCTAAATGAAAAGTCATCACGTTTGTCGTAAAGTTTGCTCAATAGTTTTCCTTTACCATTGATTTCTAAGTGTCTGTTGTATCCTTTATCTCAAGTACTTTGGGATAGATGTAATGTATAAAATCCCCAAAATTAGGATTATTTAAAGATAATACGTGCGAGGAACGTTGCATCTTTCCCAACACGGAGCACCATTATGTTTTGCGGTCAGGTTTTCCGTATTATAGCCTGACAACCCCAGCATGTAACACGCCAAGGATACCCCATTCCACCACCTGTGGCATACATCCCAGTTGCTCTGTGGGTAGAGCGCCTAGCCCCCGGCTAGGTTTCTGAGCAGTATTTAGTCGCCTTTTACGACAAGCTTAGCGCTGCTGCAGGCCTATACTTTTGACACCCGGACCTGCACAGAGCTCTAAAAAACGATGTTCTAATTTAATAAAAATGTAAATAAACAATCGGTAAGATATCACGATATGATATTAAAATAATGTCATTGTATGAAGTTTTCAAAAGTTGATTTGTAAACGATACCAATGTTGAACAACAATTGACTCACCATTGACATTTAGACGAAGATATGCACATATCATTAGCATAAACAGTTGACCGCTTAGATTCATTTCGTTTCGAGTCTGTCCAGTAATTTGTCATGGCCAAACTCATCTGAATCTAAAACAAATGAATGAATTTTAAATAAGAAAGTAGAAAGGCCGAACAGACACAGCTACAGGTAAGTGATAAAGAATTTTTGAAAGGCACTTGCAATATCTTCAAATAAGGTCTTTTATACCAAGATATGTGTGCTTTAGCTCTGTTCTATCAATCTACATCATATATTTCCTTAAAAAAATGAACTTTGCATTAGAAAGATTTACTTTTCTTAATTATCGTGATGTGAAATTTTAATTTCTCACAGAAACCGTAAGAGAACGATGCAATCACAACTGAAAAGGCTACAATAAACTTAAAATCAGAACTGCGACAAAAACGTTATTATAATCCAAACAGGTGGCGGGTCCAGAGATTTACACAGCTACATTTACGTCACAAAAACCGTGTGTACACATCGGCTAAGCAGCAATTAAGTAACAAGTCGGGAAAACGAGAGAAAAGGAGACTCAAGTAAGATGTCATCTATGAATATGCAATAAAACGTTGTGCACGTACTATCCGTTTTTTTTGCGGAAATAGTATGTATTCACTTCACTATATATATGTATGTAATGTAAACATCAACGTGCATGTCGTATTGCAGTAATCACTTTCTCCATACCTTGGGCCCTAGGCGGCTTCGTTTTCACGATCCGCATCAGATTGATTTAGGAAAACTTTTGTAGGCGACGACGGACGTAAACAGGATCATAGGCAGGAGCTTGTAGAGGGGGTTATGTGGACTGGGACCTCGAAGTGCTACCGACTTTAATAGTCAATAACCAAAAAAAAAAAAAGAAAAAAAAAAAAAAAAAAAATTTTATAGGTGCATTTTGCTTCTTGTGATGTGAAGCCTAATCTTCATAATGGTTTCTAAATATACCCCTATCTTGTGAAAACACTGGGATTTCCAATGCTCTTTATAGACCCTTCACTTCCGGTGACCTGTGCTGCACTGCAAGTCTGCTAACTCTACATGCCATTCTAAGGATTGTGAGCTGACATATGTAGAATCATGCTGATATATAGTCCTCTGCAGGTTAAAGTTAAGGTAAAGTACAGAGAAGCCATTGAATATTGTGAAATTAGCATAGAAGCCTATGGGAAGTGGAATTAGTGGTTTCTAGCCTTAATATATGTATGTAATGTAAACGTCAACTTCGATTTAAACACTGCTTATTTGTTTAAAAGGGAGGGGAATCTTAACAAACTTATGAACCCCTCTGGCTACGGGTGTTGTAAAGATATGCATTTCGCTTAAATTAATAATTTTGGTCCTATTGACAATGTGTGTTGCAACATCTACTGCTGTGAAGTTGTTCAGCTTTGGCCTCATCAATATCCACAAAAAGAACTATACTTAAATGTTTATGACCTATACAGTTATACAGTCAATTGTAACGAGTCCGTGTGTCTGAATCGGAGACTGAGTAATATTACATTATGTTCAATGCTAACCGATCATTTTATCTTTTAATGTAAACTACCCGTTCTCAGACGTGTATTATATTTAAGTTTCTAAAAAAAAAAACAATTTTACATACACATGTCAAAGATTTGTCTTAACCTGTGTTACCTGTAACTTAAATATTAGTACATAATTTTAAGTATATATAGATGTTTATGACCTATATAGTCAATTGTACATTTGTCAAATAAGCTAAGGCTCAAACATTTAAAAAATAAAGTGTAAACCCATTATTTTCATGGCCAACAATAGATCATGCTTATAATAAGAATTATAATCCAAACAGGTGGCGGGTACAGAGATTTACACGAAAGAATATACTTTCCATGGACCGAACATACGCATTAAATTCACTTTTACAAGGCAAAACAACAAATTGTTTAATTTCTATATTTCAAACTTCATGTATTTCTAATTTGAGTCTTTATTGTTACAATATATATCACAAAAATTGAGATAAGGAAGATAACTATAATTTACAATACTGACTCTTCTGAGATTGTTTTGTTGAGTAAGAACGTTAGGTACGTATGTTAATTATCAGATTATCTCTTGTATGTGTTTGTATACTATAAATCGAACATTTTAAGTGAAAATGAAAAAAAAAAAAGATTAATTTGATAATCTAATACTCACAATTTCGACTTCAATACAAAAATATTTCCGCGTATTTTGTCAATGAATTACATCCTTTATATTGCCTTGAACAATGTATAGGCGGAAGTCATAGGTTTTATATTTTATAAATTTGAATTTAAAAAGTGAGAATTTAAATATAAATGTGCAAATTTAATAACAATGACGTCTACTTGATTGTAGCTCAATACCCTTTGACATATATTTCATATATTTCATGTCATCTTAATGAGACACAATGTTCTGAACCCAAAGGAAACTAATTCTAAAACTCCAAGCTTACAACCGCTACAAATTCTTGATTTCAAAATAAAAAAGCTTAAAATAAAGGCTAAGGACCAGATTTGGTTAATATATATATTAATATACTACAAAGATCAATCGAAAGCTGAATGCAAGAATAAAATCTCTGGAAGAAATTCAACTATGTCCATTTATGTCACGCTACAAAAAAATTATATTATCATCAATTGTCAAAAATAATAAACATGTACTTAAGTCATCATATATTGGTATACAAGTGGATACAAAAGATGCATTATCAATGTGATGTATCATTAAATAGAATTTTTGATAGTAGATTATATTTAAAATAGAGAGAACATTTTCTTTCATAATTCAATTCCAAATCTAAGTGTTAGGAAACACTTGATTCAACAACATATTTTACTGTTTCTTTAATTCTACGAAAACAATTGTAATTGCAATAATAGTTCCTTGTATCATAGTTTAGTAAAATATATCAAAAACAAAACCCTACTGCACTAGAATATATACGGTTTATCTAATTTAACGAAAAAAAAAGATGTCAAAAAATGTCTGGTTTAGACAGGTTTTCCTCTGGTCAGGTTTCGCTAAAAGCAGGTTTTTCTGTATTTTTCAAGATATGATTTTACTGATTTAACAATAAATATGTAAAGAGAGTTAAAAGCACCCGAGAAACTCTTCTTTACGAAAAATGTCGTAATTCAAATTCATAATCACTTTTGTAGTCGTTATGAAATGGGTAAGATAAATAAAGCAAATTACAGTATCAGTTCTCTTGATGTTTTTTTTCAATCGCATGAAATCGGCAGATGTCTACTTCAGAGATAGAGAAAGTTTATTCGATAAGCTAGCAGGGTCAATGACATAATGATAATCTATATTGCTAAACTTTAAGATCTTTAGGAGAGTACTTTTATTTATACAACAGACTAACATTATATAAATGTTTACTTTATCATGATTATTATAAGAAATGATACAACAGCAATGTTGTAAAGAGCCAAAAAGATATTATATAATGGAAACAGTCAATAAAATATTACTTGTGATAGTTTTCATTTCCTCTTTCGTCTATCCTGGACTTGACTTTTTTTGAGCAACTGGGCGGATATTTCTAGAACAGCAGAGGACGCTTACTCTACCGGTGCATCTGGCCGATATTCCCAGTTTGCAGTGGAGTCTGAGTTGCTCATTTATTTATGTTATTTTGTATGTATTATTTTCGTTATTTTATGTTCTTTGTTTTGTTTGTCTTTTTCCATGAAACATCTACGCCGCTGGGTACAATTCTTTTAAAATTTCCGATAGAATCTTGGTTTCATTGATTGCTCTTTCAAACAACCATTACCACTATTAACTTAAAAAAGGTTACATAAAAGGACATCTACAAACCTTTATTAAGCAAAATTAGGAAATTAGAAAAACATCTTGAAAAATTAACAAGTTATTTTTATCAATGAAAAAACTGCCACTGAAATATGAAAATAGGAAAGTCTGAAAATAATTTTAGTTAGCATTGTATGCTTTAATAGTTTCCCACAAAATACACCGTTCAATCCTGAATATGCAGCATTGAGCGATGGGAAATAACAGGACATGACACCGACCTCATTACACTCAAAATTTACTCATACGATATTTTGACAAGTTATACGGCTGTACATGCCAAGTATTAATTAGAAATCTTATCTTTTACAATTGGAGAACAATGAAGTGAAAAATCCACTATTTGGGAGTTCGTAAAATATCGCAGGCATACAGAAAAAGTATTATTGCACTTTTAAGATATAAGTAATATAGATTGTGTATGAAATGGCACTATGAAGGAGTTATTGTTCTTGCTTGGTTTGAATTTGTTGATTGAAGTTGAAAATGAATTTATGTTTTTTTTTAAATGCAAATAAAAATACAGAAAGGACTATTGTTACGAAAAGTAATAACAAACGTATACTAAAAAACAAAACAAAACACAAAAAAAAAAAACAAAAAACAAAACACAAAAAAAAAACAAAAACAAAAAACAAAAAACAAACAAACATCATTCATTTGGTGTTTTTTACACCTTGAATCACTTCTACTATTGGCAGGATCTAAATGTATGTTGATTGGTACTAAAACAAAGTTCGTCCTGTTTAAACATTAGAAATATATCTAGTAGGTTGAAAACTGATTTTAAGGTTATTGAGACTATGTTACTGTATGTTACTCTATGTATTTTTAATCGACAACACATTTGTCCATTGTGGTGGACGTGTTTTTCAACAAACGGTCGGCATTCCAATGGGAACAAATTGTGCTCCTTTACTTCCTGACCTATTCTTTCACTCTTTTGAGGCTGACTTTAAAGCTGTTCTGATCAGAAAGAAAGAATATCGTTTGGCTAGATCCTTCAATCTCAGTTTCCGCTATATAAATGACGTACTATCTTTAAACAATCCTAATTTCGGGGATTTGATACATCGCATATACCCAAAAGAACTTGAGATAAAGGATACTACAGACACTGTGAAGTCAGCCTCATATCTTGACCTACACTTAGAAATCGATGGTAAAGGAAAACTATTGACCAAACATTTCATCTGTGGCAACATCCCTTCAGCAACTGCGTATGGAGTGTTTACATCACAACTCATACGTTATGCCAGAGCTTGCCGAAATTACGCAGACGTTTTGTATCGCACTAGAACTCTAACAAATAGTCTTCTGGAACAGGGTTATGTTGCTACAAGATTGAAGTCATCACTACAGTTGTTTTATGGTCGTCATCTTGAACTCGTGGATCGTTATGGTGTATCAATTTGCACCATGAAAACTGGTTTATTCAACAGGTCATATTTTTCTTTTCCTCGTTTGTCTATCCCGGACTTCACTTTTTATGAGCAACTCGGCGGCTGTTTCTAGAAAAGCAGAGGACGCTTACCCTACCGGTGCACCTGGTCCATGCTCCCAGTTTTTAGTGGAGTCGGAGTTGCTCATATGCTTTGGTTACTTTGTATGTATGATTTTAGTTACTTTATGTTCTTTGTTGTGTATGTCTGTTTTCCAAGTCTGGTCTTTGTCCCTGGATTACATTCTTTTGATTACCGCTATAACCTTGGTTTCCTTGATTACTCTTGATATCTTATAAACTGAACTCTTTCAAAAGCAAGAAGATGCACTAAATAGTTCGAGAAAACTTGTTTTAAATATTTATTTATCAGGTGTATTTGATTGCACTTCCGGTTTTGAAGGTTGTACGTGCTGTTCGTACTCTATGTACAGTTTCTGTTTTGTGTGTTGTGTGATTTATTCTTCCTGTTTTTGTTATCATTTTGGTGTACTCGGCGTTGTTTTGTCGTAGGATTTTCTTTCGACTGCATCATTAGTTATATAACTTATTCGAAAATACTAATACAGAGGTGTTTTTGATAAAGAGTCCATGTTTCGTTCGTTAAAGAAATTTTATCAAAATAATTTGTGAAGCAAAAAAACGTATGTAATGTTTTATTTAAAGAAACATATATATTCAGAAAAATACATGGGACAAGAAAACTGATTTAATACAGACAGCAATTTTATTGTATGAGTATCATTTATACATGTTGTAACTTAACATTTTTCAGGAAGTTAATTATGCACTTCATGCTTTTACTTTACGGGAATTGTAATTTTCACTATACTTAATTCAGAAAAAAAGTAGGAGCATTGTCATACAAAGTTGTGAAAGTTACTTTGTTTGATATGTAATATTCAGATAATTGAAATTGCTAAAGGATTAAATTTTTTAGCCAAATCGGTTTGTGGTCTAGGGTTTGATCCTCGGTGAAGGAGGTATAATGTTGTGAGGCGCATAGTATCATTACAGTAATTGTACACCTTTAAACTTTAAGTAGTCTCACCACGTCTGAAATCTACTGAAAGATATTCAAAGGCTATGAAGTGTAGTGTTTTTGTAGGGACCGGAAAGTAGTTGAGTTGCATTTTCCAGACTTGCTATTAAATGGAACAACAAATTAAAAACCTGATATTCGTTTTTTTGTGAATCAAACTGACAAACCAGCAAAACAAAAAATGAAATATCGTTACTTTGGTTTCATACCAAATAAGTCATTTTTTATGTACAATTTGTTTATTGGATCACGTAAGAAGCATCACACATTTTTCTGAGATGCTGCAAGCTATGAGAAAAGTATTTGCACTAAGCAGAATGAACTGGGTGGGCTGTGTGGTAAAAGAAGAGCTTTTCAATGCTTTCTCAAAACCTGTAGATACATCAGCCGAGTTGCTCATGTCATTTTGGAAAAATGAGAATTTGAAAGAGGACAACTGTATGAAAAGCATATTTTTTCCGTAAATGGCGTTAACGAAGTAAGACGATGCGTGTAAGACAATGTTATGCGCTCTAGATTTTAACTATTTTGTAAGCAATCAAAACGTTTATATTGATCACGTCAGAGGTGATTTATGACAATGCAATATAACATAACTAAGACAGTTAATGAAATGGCTTATCGTCTCTGACTATAGGCAGATTATCTTTAAAATTTACCGAACAAAACCTCACCCATCGTAGTCCGTAATGAAAGCTTATCAAATTTCGTTCACTCGTGAGATGCATTGTCTTTACACAAATGTATGAAGTCCTTTTTAACGAATCAAACGTAGCATTATTTGGTAAGTGTGGCATGTGAACGTCAATACTGATTACTTTGGCATTTCCACGATGTCATTGTTTCACTTAAAATTTCATTAAATCATGTTAGACGTGTTTTTATCGAAACTTTCGTTTAAGAAACAGATGTAATTAGCTTACAGAAAAAGCGAGTACTCTTTGTAGGTAGATACCGGTTGTTGTCTTGTTTATTTAAGTGATTGTATTCTGTATCGATCTCAAGAATTAAATTCGAATTCAGCAGATTTTTAGAATTTTATTTTGTATTTTCCCATCGATATCACAGATTAAGGGGACGGTTGAGCGCTTTCAATCTTGTTTAACCACGCCACATACTTAATGTGTCCGTCCCAAAGCCAGGACCCGTAGTCAAGTGGTTATCGTGGTTTTCTATATTCATTATTATGAATAGTTTCCCTAGTTTTACAGCTTGCTTTATGATATGGATTTTACCCATCATCGACGACTGTGTGGTGACTTTTAATTTTTTTTCGTTTTTATTTTGTTTTTGATGGATGACAGTCGTATGGCGATATTACTACATCATATTTTCATATTTCAATTTTATACATCAGTTTCTGCTAAAAACAGTATTAAAAGATGAAAGTACATAACATCAAGACTTTTGTACTTTTCCTTCCTTTGAGTAGTTAAGAAATAGGACAAAAACGTACATATAAACATATCTATATGTGAACACTTTATCATTTGTTTTTGTCTCATTCTGGATAAAACTCCTTCAAAGAATTTCGAGATTGTCACACAATATCTAACGGGAACTTGGAATTGTTAGTAAAGAGAGTGTGAGTAAAATAAACACAGTTGTTTCGTAATTGTACAAATTGATTCCCACATGAATGATTTACTATATTCATGTAATCACCTTCAGGTTCGGTAGATGTTAAAAGTAAAAATATAGCTATTCAAGTATTTCTATATCCGAACTCATCTGTTTCTAGATTGGTTAAAATCTCCAGTTTGTTGCAGTCCAAAACTTTTCCTTATTCTCTTTATTCTCATCTGACATTGTATTTTGATAAACCTCGCATATTTCAAATTTATTTGCGCCGTCATTTTCCTGGTTTTGACACATAACTTGAGTCATTGTTTTTTTCTAGAATTATATTGACAAAGAATGACATTACCAATAGTTGAGTGTTGCTGCTGAGACGAAGTATCTTCATCTTTACATCTTCTAATTCCGATTAAAACCAGCAATATCACTTTCACTAATATGGTCATAATTTTATGATTTACCTTTTATCAACCAAGTCATAGTGGACGGGAATGTTATGGACCACCATGAACATATTTTCGTTTCAATTTATTTCGTCAGGTCTTTTTTTCGTGGTTTGTCTTTAATTATCTTATCACTCCACGTGGCTGGTATGATTTTTAAATTAGAATGATGCAGCAAATGACCAATACAACATTTAACCCAGCCTTTAAAGCAATAAGATATGGGTTTTCCGGTGTCTGGGACCTACAACACGCATTCTCGTTAATTATTTTTACTAAAATAAGCCCTTTCGTGATAAGTCTCTGTGCAAGCTCATTTTGTGTGCGCTAGTAAATGCGACATTTTCCGTTGCAATGTATTGCAGCTACCTCGCGGAAGTACAAACTAATCCTGCTCAGAAAATACGTACGTACGGTCTTTTACAAAACTTAATTTTTATTTGTATAATCTTGTTATCGATCTCTATATTTATAATAATGTCTTTTTTTTTGACTTTTCGTTTCTTTGTATTCTTTTGTCGAAAAGCGCAATTAATATATTGTTTCATTCAAGGGTAGGACACTGATTTGAACTCAGTGTGCCATGTCTTCAATTTGTGAAAACATCAATTACGTTGCCTATGAAACTGGTACATTGCTTTGTTAGTTACTCACTCGTGACAATCGAACAATTGCGTAACGTAACGCTACATTATCATTGTTTCCTAATGTCAAAAATATATACCATACAATTCTATTGATCTTTCCTTCTATAGAAATACAATTATATGTTTTACATGAGTAGACGAAGTCGTTTACTGAAGTTGTTTGCCAGTTCTGTGCACTGATATTCTTGATACCGTAACAAAACTTTAACAAATAATGTATTTGCAAGATGAGCAACAATTTTATGTAAATAGGGTGACACCTGACAACTTTAAATCATTCTTACACAAGTTATTAAACTTATCATCAGTCAATGTACGTATAACACTTGCAGACATACGGTCAGCATATTTTGAGTGCTTAAAAAGAACGACTGTAGTGTACATCTGACTTTCCACTTACGGTCATTCATGTAAGACGAGGTCATGTAAATAAGACGGATTTTCTCAACGGTCGTACAAGCAATACAATATCGTCAATATTGATTTGCTGGAAGAACCTGTCTCAAATTTCAACAGTTGACAATATAACCTTGTAGGTCTGCTTACTACTGTCAAGAAAACAATTTTTTTAACAATGTCGTATTTTCTCTTATCCGTTTCACATTGGTTTGACATTATATGAGCAAATCGTCGGGTGTTCCTAGAAAAGTCGACTACGACTTCCCTGCCGGTGTATAATAATATTATAGTTAATTGGATAGAAGGAATAACCAAAAAATGATCACGAGTACCGAAGAACGATTTGATTTAACAATTGTGCCTAACTTATTCTGCGCACGAGTTAATGTGTTCTTGGCACAATTGATTATATTTTGTTCATTTACGATTTATTATCCTATTTATTTTATAGATTTTCTCAATTTTTAATTGCAATTTAAAAAAAAAAAACATTTTGTGTATGGTATATATTCTTTTTGTGACGTTTTGACGGAGAGTAAAAAGACATGTCTTATTTAGGACTGTTGCTACGTTAACCCTAAATCCGAAACTCTAAACTACGAAAAGTGAAAGGCTGAAACTCTAGTTTTGGTCATGCCACAAAATGTTCCTCATCTTAAATGTCATAAACATTCTAATGTAATCAAATATTGGTATATATCGATACTAACAATGCAGTTTAACGGCAAACTTTTTATATCGATATTCAAGTGACCCACCAAGAACTTTTTTCCTAGATAATTTTTCACTATGGAGAGAATTACATTTTATATGAATTCAAAATCAAGGACTTAGAATACAATTGACTCAACGACCCTCTCTTCTGTGTATATTTAAGTACCATTCATTTTAAGAATCATGCAAATTCTGTAATAAGTTGTAATAAAGTTTCTTTAAAGGTTTACATGAAGAAATGTATAATCATTCATTCCAATCTACCTGCTCATGGGAGATAACCCACATTGAAAATCCAAAAGTTTCTATTGTATTTTAGTGTCATTTTCAGAGTTATTTCTCTTAGTTTTGATGTATACTTTTTATCTCCCACGAACCAGGGTTATATGAAAAACACGTGTAAATTTCTGTTTACTATGATATTTTAAACAAAGTATCAAAAATATAAATATGTAGATTTGCCAAGCATGAAACACATTTTGCATGATTCTTGTTTGGAGTGCTATTTAACAATAAATAAGATTGAAATAAACACAAACACAATTGCAATTGTAATTCCTTAGATTTATGGTTGAGTGAAATATGTCCTAAGAAACCACCTCTAGGCTTAAAAATTGTTCCGCCCTGACTGATATCGCTTTTTTTCATTTTACCAAATATAAGGGGAGTTCAAGAAGTGTCTGGTTAAGACAGGTTTTTAACAAACTTCATTGTATCATTCAAACATTTGATTTTTTTTAGAATTCTTAACACCGTAAATACTAAAAACATCTTGACTTAATTTAAATTGGCATGCTTTTTTACGAAAAATATCGTAATTTTAAAAACAAAATCAGTGTGGTTTAGCCAAATTAGTCACATATCAATACAAATTCTCTTTTTTTTTAATCGAATGACTTAGAAACCTTGGCGGATGTCTTAAAAGGAGTAGAAGGCTTATTCTTGAACTTTATTCAGTTTTATAACACTCAACGGCCTCTCATTACGTTGCCCTTTGTGTAAAAGGTATCTTTGGGAGACTTCAGTTACTGTATCAAATATCTATAGCAGAGCATGTCGAGATGAATAAACTTATAATTGGATTCTTTAAACTCAATAAGACCATTTTTATTTTAAGATATACATACATTTGTTTCAAAGACTTACGAACCATGTACAAATATAAAAAAATGCCACTCATTTAAATATTGCGAATTTTGGTATGTTGTACATGTTTTTCAAGGAGTAACTATTCATCAGCAGCATATATTCATTATATTAATTATTCTGCTCCTTGTCAGGAGTCGTCATAAATCTGAAGTAACTGCTGTCATTTGTCATTGATCTTGTCATTCTATCGTTGAGGTTCGTCTTGGAATGTCTATTTTAATTAATTTACAAATTCTTTTGATTAAAACGTTGCACCCAATTACAAATACTACAAGTAAACAAGGTGCAATTACGGCCAAATAAATGTTTCCTTGAATGAATGATCCTGAAACGAAAATAATGGAAAGTCATAAAGCAATTTCGATAAAAAATAAAGATCAACGTCATTAAATTACCACTAACCTTTAAACACAACTTTTTTTTTTACAAAAAAATTACATAAACTTGTATAATATCAACTTTGATACGCGCCAGAGAAAAAAAGTAATTGGTTTAGAAATAGCGATGAAAAAGTAATCAAACTCGTGTTAAAGAATACAAGTTCTTATATCATTGAACAAACATGGCAGTGTTTGTAAATGCTTTATCTGGCATCACGTGTATCAGTCATAAAGTAATTTCGATAAAATTGATAGGTCAACATCATTAAATCGTCTCTAACATTTGAAGTAAACTCTTTACAAACACTAATAGCAAAGGAAAACTTGTATATAATTATCAACCTCCAAACGCAACGCAGAAATTAAGTGATTGTTTAAGAAATATCGTGTTGAATTCATTTTTTAAACAGAGAACAAACTTGCCAATTTTTGTAAATGCTTTATCTGGCATCAGGTATACATATCCGTATCATGACGATTTTATTTTTCAATGTTCATTTAGTTTATAATGTTCGTTAAAAATACGATTTAAGCATATTGAGGCACACATGAGTACTTCGTCAGTCATTACAAGGACTCAAATACTAATAAGAGACGTAGTATTCATAAGGAAAGCAAACAATTGTTATTTGTACAACAGACCGGACTCTTGCTCAGGCCGAATTCAATTGTAACTCGTTTCAAAGGACTTATTGGTAAATCTTATGCTGTTTCAAAAAATATGTTTTTCTCGGTTACAAATCCACATATTGTTCTAAAACATCGCAGAAGGGCAAAGTGTGCTTCGCAGAAAAGCAGGTTTGCGATATGCTTGATTTCCTCATTGATAACATATCTCTCACTTTGAGGAGCTATTTTTTTCAACAAGTTGGCATTCCAATGGACACTAACTGTGCTCCTTTCCTAGCCGATTTGTTTTTATATTCATACGAGACTGAATTTCTTCAGAACCCCGTAAAGAATAAAAATACAAAAGATGCTAAATCCTTTATTTTTTCTTACAGATTTGTTGATGGTGTATTGTCCATCAACAACCCTTCTTTTGGTAAATGGTTACCGTCAATTTATCCACCAGAACTCGCGATAAAGGAGACTTACAAAAACAACTTGTTCTGCATCTATTTTCATCTCGAATTTGACGACATTGGTCATCTCAACACTAAGATTTATGATTCAAGAGATATCTTTAATTTTAATATCATTGTTTTCTTACCTGTTCAACAATATCTTTATTTCCTGCATATGGTGTTTATATTTCACAATTGATTCGCTACGTAAGAGCAAGTACTAACTACTCTGATGTCCTTGAACGCCATAAATATCTGCTTAAAAGACTCCTGGGGTATGAGGAAATGTGTCTTAAAAGGTATGTTACCAAATTCTTTTTTAGATATCCGTCTTTGGTTGAAAAATACTCAGTTTCTTCTAACATACTGAGTAACGATTGAAAATGTTGCAACCAATAGACTAACACAATACTACAATCAGGCCAGCTCCTGATGCGACAAAATAAATGTTTTCTCGGAAGAATGAACCTGACACATAATAACTTGTTATTTTCTTCATACGAACGACGTTCTTTTAGAAAATAAAAGAGTATGAATTTAAATAATATTTAAGCCGTCAACAACGCTTTGAAAATTACTCTAGATGCTGCAAACATCTAAATACAGATCATTTTATCTGTATCAAATATGCAATTTTATTTATAATCCTAATATAATCGAGATTCAAACTCGTAAGCAGTTTTATAGTACTGACACTTTTTTACCATTGTCAAGGCTATTTTCATATTGATTTCTACCATTTGCAAAAAATGTTTCGAGAGGATATAAAAAAATTGTAATACTAAAGGTAATCAAATAAATGGAATGAATTGAAAAATAAGGAAAGATAGTATGTTTATGTAGATCAATTGGTCATCGTGAACAACTTCCGCACCGACGTTAAATCTAGGTTTTCGTCGGCATTGGGATCATATTTTTGTTATTAATACTTTTAATTATTTTGTTATTTAACATAGATAATAAACAATGAGATATATCGTGTTATTGATAATTTATATTTATTTATGGGCAAATATGAACGGCATTTTCTTTCTAAATTAGTCATTTACTTTGAATTCTACATGTCAGTTTTTTCTAATTACTCAGTTGTCCAAAATGTGAACGACGATTGAATATTTAAATGTCACAGGATGAATTTCTACGGAGCACTGTCTCACAAAGATAAGAGATTGTAATTTAAAAAAGTCCAGCGCTCTAGATTGAAAGTCCCGCGCTGGACTTTGAATCTACAGCGCTGGACTTAAAAGCTACAGCGCTGGACTTGAAACAAATCATCAGCGCTGGACTTTTAATCTACAGTGCTGGATTTTGAATTACCAATAGGCCAATATTAACGTAGAAGAAATCAGACATGTACTATCACTCTAGAGGTATAGTTATCATACTCTGTACAAAAAGAAGCCTCAGTATTATAGGGGTATCAAATGTTGTGCTACCAAATGTATGAAATATATAGTTTGGGGCTGATAAATCTGACCACTGTGCTGGTGAAATATCAGCATGTTATAACATATACCCTCGAAGCAAATCCTATTTTGTAAAATTGCAATTTCCTTTAATGTTTCCATATCTTAAAAAAAACCGGGAATTATATTTATTTTGCAAGTCTAAAAAACTAAACATTCACTATTAATTTTATTTATTTCCTAAGTATAAATTTAAATCATTAAATAGGGGAGGTTTGAAAGCAGTAAATATGAATGACGGTATTTCTGTACTCCATTTTATTGCTTTTTATATTAGGTAAGTATATTATGAATTTATTTTTTTTATTATTTTGTTACAAAGAAGTAAAAAAAAAAGTAAAAGTTTTACGTACGTATTTGGATTGTTGTCATCTCAATCGGAGTAGTTGGGTTATTACTTGTTGTTTCCGGTGGCACTGAAAAAGTTCAGAAGCATAATTAGGAAAATATTACAAGTTTTGTTTCAGGTTGGAAAAAAATCAATATCAGATACATACAGTATAGTTATCATATTGATCGCTTCTAGGTATTTTTCATCTGAAGTGGGAACAACAATTGCAACAATGAGCATTAACCAGTACCAATAATGTCGTGTTAGGATGTTTCTGCTTAAAAACCAGGCAGAGTGTGATTCATCATATCTCAAGATAATCAACGAAACTGTTCAAATACATTTGTTACCTCGTCAAACAGTTCTTCCTATGTTCATTTTCTTGGATATGCTATGTATCGTGAGACAAAAATTTGACTGGGTATATTGTAAAATTATGGCGGGACATTTCCTGTATCTTTCTGTAGTAGAATGTAATAAATATTTAAGTGTTAATATCAACAGTGGGCAAATAACATATGCACTTTTCTTTTTACGGCAGTTTCTATTAAGCCTACTGAAGGATTCCCAATCCAAAAACAATAGGGATTGCGAAATGCATGAATCACCAATCATGAGATTCTGTCTGGTTTTAAGGCAGGATTACACTTAAATCCTTATATGAGCTTATTTCATTAGCTTTGCAGAGAACATTGCAGAAAATTATGAAGCTACAAAGCATACACTCGTTTTGCAAATATTGTTTTGCAATTTATTATGTGCCTGAAATTGTTTTGATACATGTATCTCATATGTTTGGGAAACGAATTGTTGCACATAAGGGTAATCACACTTTTTTGTTATTTAAATTCTTAACATAGTATTTGGCGTCTTATGAACTTTTCATGATAATTTTGTCATTAAACCCGAATCACAAACTGTATATTAATACCGTATAATTTACATTACCCAGATGAGTGATCTTCTCCATAACATCTGACCCTGTCTGCCAGTCACAAATATATGTACCATAGTCGGCCTCTTTTATATCAATAATAAGTAGGTAAAATTGTTCGATCTCCTGATCTCCCTTGAAATGACGTATCCCGGAGCTCAATAATTTGCCATCTTCTCGTCTCCACCGTAGGGTAACATCTTCAGCATTTTGTTTTTGTCCACAACTTAGAGTAACGTTTTCGCCTAAAGCTGCATACATTTTTATGGGACTTGCTCTGACAATTCCTACTGGATAATAATCTTTACGATTATTACGAAAAAAAAAGAAAAAAAAACACTAAGCCAAATTTGAAGTACAACAAAGAACTAACCACTCAGAAGACTTAAAAACGGTAAATATAAACCAAAACGAAATGGACAAAGACCAGACAGGGAAAAAGACACACACAACAAAGAACACAATGTAACTAAAATCATACATAAAAAGTAACAAAAGCAAATGAGCAACTCTCACTTAAACTGGGCGCATGGACCAGGTGCACCGGTAGGGTAAGCGTCCTCTGCTATTCTAGAAACACCTGCCGAGTTGCTCACAAAAGTCAAGTCCGTGGTAGACGAAGGAGGAAGGGAAAACTGTGACACGTTGAACAAATCAGTTTTCATGGCGCAGATAGATACACTGTAACGATGCACGAGTTAATGATGACGACTATAAAACTTCTGAAGTGATGACTTCAATCTTATACAACAGAAGCCCATTTGTTAGAATTCTAGAGCGATACAAGAGTCTGTGTAGTTTCGGCATAACCTATGAGTTGTGATATGAAACTCCATACACAGGTGCTAAAGGGATGTTGCCACATATGAAAGGGAAGTTGACAATTCTAAATGAAAAGTCATGACGTTTGTCGTAAGGTTTGCTCAATAGTTTTCCTTTACCATTGCTTTTTAAGTGTCTGTAGTATCCTTTATCTCAAGTTCTTTGGGATAGATGTAATGTATAAAATCCCCAAATTAGGATTATTAAAAGATAATACGTGCGAGGAACGTTGCATCTTTCCCAACGCGGAGCACCATTATGGTTTGCGGTCAGGTTTTCCGTATTATAGCCTAACAACCCCAGCATGTAACACGCCAGTGGTACCCCATATACCACCACCTGTTGCACACATCCCAGTTGTTCTGTGGGTAGAGCGCCTAGCCCCCGACTAGGTTTCTGAGCACTATTTAATCGCCTTTTACGACAAGCTTAGAGCTGCTGCAGGCCTATTCTTTTGACACCGGACCTGCACGGAGCTCTAAAAAACGATGTGCTAATTTAATAAAAATGTAAATAAACAATCGGTAAAATATTATGGCAGCACAATATGATATTAAAATATTGTCATTGTATGAAGTTTTCAAAAGTTGATTTGTAAACGATACCAATGTTGAACAACAATTGACTCACCGTTGAAATTTAGACGAAGATATGCACATATCATTAAACAGCTGACCGCTTAGATTCATTTTGTTTCGAGTCTGTCCAGTAATTTGTCATACCCAAACTCATCTGAATCTAAAACAAATGAATGAATTTTAAATAAGAAAGTAGAAAGTTTGAACAGGCAAAGGCTACAGATAAGTGATAAAGAATTTATGAAAGGCACTTGCAATATCTTCATATAAGGTCTTTTATACCAAGATATGTGTGCTTTAGCTTTGTTCTATCAATCTAAATCATATATTTCCTTACAAAATTGAACTTTGCATTAGAAAGATGTACTTTTCTCAATTATCGTGATGTGAAATTTTAATTCCTTGAGCGGAAACCGTAAGAGAACGATGCAATCACAACTAAAAAGGCTGCAACAAACTTGAAATCAGAACTGCGACAAAAACGTTATTATAATCCAAACAGGTGGCGGGTCCAGAGATTTACACAGCTACATTTACGTCACAACAACCGTGTGTACACATCGGCTAAGCAGCAATTAAGTAACAAGTCGGGAAAACGAGAGAAAAGGAGACTCAAGTAAGATGTCATCTATCCCTATTTGGCGGAAATAGTGTGTATTTACTATATATGTATGTAATGTAAACGTCAACGTGCATGTCGTATTGCAGTAATCACTTTCTTCATACCTTGGGCCCTAGGCGGCTTCGTTGACACGATCCGCATCAGATTGATTTAGGAAAACTTTCATAGACGACTTCGACTTAAACAGTGTTATTTGTTTTCAAAGGGAGGGGAATCTTAACAAACTTATGAACCCCCCTGGCTACGGGTGTTGTAAAGATATGCATTTCGCTTAAATTACTAATTTTGGTCCTATTGACAATGTGTGTTGCAACATCTACTGCTGTGAAGTTGTTCATCTTTGGCCTCATCAATATCCACAAAAATAATTATACATAAATGTTTATGACCTATATAGTCAATTGTAACGAGTCCGTGTGTCTGAATCGGAGACTGAGTAATATAACATTATTTTCAATGCTAACCGATCATTTTATCTTTTAATGTAAACTACCCGTTCTCAGACTTGGAAAACATGTGTATTATATTTAAGTTTGTAAAAAACAATTTTACATACACATGTCAAAGATTTGTCTTAACCTGTGCTACACGTAACTTAAATATTAGTACATACTTTTTAAGACGTATATATATATATGTTTATGACCTATATAGTCAATTGTACATTTTGTCAAATAAGCTAAGGCTCAAACATTTGAAAATAAAGTGTAAACCCATTATTTTCATGGCCAACAATAGATCATTCTTATAATAAGAATTATAATCCAGACTGGTGGCGGGTACAGAGATTTACACAAAAGAATATACTTTTCATGGACCGACCATACGCATTGAATTCACTTTTACAAGGCAAAACAAGAAATTGATTAATTTCTATATTTCAAACTTTATGTATTTCAAATTTGAGTCTTTACTGTTACAATATATCACAAAAATTGAGGTAAGGAAGATAACTATAATTTAAAATACTGACTCTTCTGAGATTCTTTCGTTAAGTAAGAACGTTAGGTACGTATGTTAATTATCCGATTATCTCTTGTATGTGTTTGTATACTATAAATCGAACATTTTAAGTGAAAATGAAAAAAAATGGTTATTTTGATAATCTAATACTCACCATTTCGACGAATCGGACTTCGATACAAAAATATTTCCGCGTATTTTGTTAATGAATTACATCCTTTATATTGCCTTGAACAATGAACAATGTATAGGCGGAAATCATAGGTTTTATATTTTATAAATTTGAATTTAAAAAGTTAGAATTCACAATAAAAAAGCTTAAAACTAAGGCTAAGGACCAGATTTGGTTAATATATATATTAATATACTACAAAGATCAATCGAAAGCTGAATGCAAGAATAAAATCTCTGGAAGAAATTCAACTATGTCCATTTATGTCGCGATACAAAAAAGTTCTATTGTCATCAATTGTCAAAAATAATAAACATGTACTTAAGTTATCATATATTGGTATACAAGTGGGTACAAAAGATACATTATCAATGTGATGTATCATTCAATAATTAGTAAAATTCTTCAAAAACAAAACCCTTCTGCACTAGAATATATACGGTTTATCTAATTTAACGAAAAAAAAGATGTAAAAAAATGTCTGGTTTAGACAGGTTTTCCTCTGGTCAGGTTTCGCTAAAAGCAGGTTTTACTGTAATTTTCAAGATATGATTTTACTGATTAAACAATAAATATGTCAAGAGAGTTAAAAGCACCCGAGAAACTCTTCTTTACGAAAAATGTAATTCAAATTCATAATCACTTTTGTAGTTGTTATGAAATCGGTAAGATAAATAAAGCAAGTCACAGTATCAATTCTCTTGATTTTTTTTTCAATCGTATGAAATAGGCAGATGTCTACTTCAGAGATAGAGAAAGTTTATCCGTTAGGCTAGCAGGGTCAATGACATAATGATAATCTATATTGCTAAACTTTAAGATCTTTAGGAGAGTACTTTTATTTATACAACAGACTAGTATTATATTAATTTTTTAATTCTTCAAACTTTATCAGGATTATTATAAGAAATGATACAACTGCAATGTTGTGAATAGCCACAATTATTCACAAAGATATTAAATGATGGAAATAATCAATAAAATATTACTTGTGACAGTTTTCATTTCCTCTTTCGTCTACCCTGGACTTGACTTTTTATGAGCAACTGGGCGGATATTTCTAGAAAAGCAGAGGACGCTTACTCTACCGGTGCACCTGGCCGATGTTCCCAGTTTGCAGTGGAGTCTGAATTGCTCATTTATTTATGTTATTTTGTATGTATTATTTTCGTTATGATATGTTCTTTGTTGTGTTTGTCTTTTTTCCATGACACATCTATGCCGCTGGATACAATTCTTTTAAAATTTCCGCTAGAATCTTGGTTCCCTTGATTGCTCATTCAAAGAACCGTCACCACTTTTAACTTAAAAAAGGTTACATAAAAGGACATCTAAAAACCTAAGCAAATTAGGAAATAAGAAAAACATCTTGAAAAATTAACAATTTATTTTTATCAATGACAAAACTGCCACTGAAATATGAACATTCGAAAGTCTGAAAATAGTTTTGACTGAAGTTAGCATTGCATGCTTTAATAGTTTACGAAAAATACACCGTTCAAGCCTGAATATGCAGCATTGAGCGATGGGAAATAACAGGACATGACACAGGCCTCATTACACTCAAAATTTACTCGTACGATATTTTGACAAGTTATATGGCTGTACATGCCAAATATTAATTAGAAATCTTATCCTTTAAAATTGGAGATCAATGAAGTGAACAATCTACTATTTTGGAGTTCAGAAAATATCGCAGGCATACAGAAAACGTATTATTGCACTTTTAAGATATAAGTAATATAGATTGTGTATGAAATAAGCACTGTGAAGGAGTTATTGTTCTTGCTTGGTTTGAATTTGTAGATTGAAGTAGAAAATGAATTTATGTTTTAATTCTAAAATGCAAATAAAAATACAGAAAGGACTATTGTTACATAAAGTAATAAAAAACGTATACCGAAAAAAAAAAAAAAAACAAAACAAAACAAAAAACAAAAAAAAAAAACCCCAAAAAAAAACAAAAAACAAAAAACAAAACAAAAAAAACAAACGCCATTCGTTTGGTGTTTTTTTACACCATGAATCACTTCTACTATTGGCAGTGTCTAAATTTATGTTGATTGGTACTAAAAACAACATTCGTCCCGTCTAAACATTTAAAATATATCTAATAGGTTCAAAACTGATTTTAAGCTTACTGAGACTATGTTACTGTATGTTACTTTATGAATTTTTAATCTACTACATATTTGTCCAGTGTGGTGGACGTGTTTTTCAACAAACGATCGGCATTCCAATGAGAACAAATTGTGCTCCTTTACTTGCTGACCTATTCCTTCCTTCTTGATGAGCCTGACTTTATAGCTGATCTGATCAGAAAGAAATATCGTTTGGGTAGATCCTTCAATCTCAGTTTCCGCTATATAGATGACGTATTATCTTTAAACAAGCCTAATTTCGGGGATTTGATACATCGCATATACCCAAAAGAACTTGAAATAAAGAATACTAGAGACACTGTGAAGTCAGCCTCATATCTTGACCTATACTTCGAAATCGATGGTAAAGGAAAACTATTGACAAAACTTGACGATAAACGTGATGACTTTTTATTCAGAATTGTCAACTTTCATCAGTGGCATCATCCCTTCAGCAACTGCGTATGGAGTGTCTACATCACAACTCATACGTTATGCCAGAGCTTGCAGAAACTACGCAGACTTTTTGTATCGCACTAGAACTCTAACAAATAGGCTTCTGGAACAGAGTTATGTTGCTACAAGATTGAAGTCATCACTACAGGTCATCATCTGGAACTCGTGGATCGGTATGGTGTATCCATTTGCACCATGAAAACAGATTTATTCAACAAGTCATATTTTTTCTTTCCTCGTTTGTCTACCCTGGACGCGACTTTTTATGAGCAACTCGGCGGTTTTTCTAGAAAAGCAGAGGACGCTTACCATACCGGTACACCTTGTCCATGCTCCCAGTTTTTAGTGGAGTCCGAGTTATTTCTCTTAATTTTGATGTATACAGTGCGTTCTATATACTTTTTATCTCCCACGAACCAGGGTTATATGAAAAACACGTGTAAATTTCTGTTTACTATGATATTTTAAACAAAGTATCAAACATATAAATATGTACATTTGCCAAGCATGAAACACATTTTGCATGATTCTTATCTGGAGTGCTATTTAACAATAAATAAGATTGAAATAAACACAAACACAATTGCAATTAAAATAAAAATAAAATTTACGATATTCATGTAATCACCTTCAGGTTCGATAGATGATACAAGTAAAAATATAGCTATTCAAGTATTTCTATATCCGAACTCATCTGTTTCTAGATTGGTTTAAAGTCTCCGGTTTGTTGCAGTCCAAAACATTTTTCCTTATTCTCTTTATTCTCATCTGACATTGTATTTTGATAAACCTCGCACACTTGAAATTTATTTGCGCCGTCATTTTCCTGGTTTTGACACATAACTTGAGTCATTGTTTTTTTCTAGAATTATGTTGACAAGGAATGACATTACCAACAGTTGAGTATTGCTGCTGAGACGAAGTATCTTCATCTTTAGATCTTCTAGTTCCGATTAAACCAGCAATATCACTTTCACTAACATGGTCATAATTTTGTCATTTTCCTTTCATCAACCAAGTCATAGTGGACAGGAATGTCATGGACCACCATGAACATATCTTCTTTTGAATTTATTTCTTCAGGTTTTTTTTGGATATTGTTTCGTGGTTTGTCTTTAATTATTACTCCTCGTGGTTGGTATGATTTTTACATTAGAATGATGCAGCAAATGACCAATACAACAATTAATCCAGCCTTTAAAGCAATAAAATAAGGGTTTTCCCGGTGTCTGGGACCTACAACACGCATTCTCGTTAATTATTATTACTAAAATAAACCCTTTCGTGATAAGTCTCTGTGGAGGCTCATTTTGTGTGCGCTAGTAAATGCGACATTTTCCGTTGCAATGTATTGCAGCTACCTCGCGGAAGTACAAACTAATCCTGCTCAGAAAATACGTACGTACGGTCTTTTACAAAACTTAATTTTTATTTGTATAATCTTGTTATCGATCTCTATATTTATAATAATGTCTTTTCTTTTGATTTTTCGTTTCTTTGTATTCTTTTGTCAAAAAAACGCAATTAATATATTGTTTCATACAAGGGTAAGACACTGATTTAAACTCAGTGTGCCATGTCTTCAATTTGTGAAAACATCCATTACGTTGCCTATGAAACTGGTACATTGCTTTGTTAGTTACTCACTCGTGACAATCGAACAATTGCGTAACGTAACGCTACATCGCCATTGTTTCCTAATGTCAAAAATATATACCATACAATTCTATTGATCTTTCCTTCTACAGAAATACAATAATATGTTTTACATGAGTAGACGAAGTCGTTTACTGAAGTTGTTTGCCAGTTCTGTGCACTGATATTCTTGATACCGTAACAAAACTTTAACAAATAATGTATTAACAACGATTTTATGTGAATAGGGCGACACCTGACAACTTTAAATTAATCTTACACAAGTTATTAAACTTATCATCAGTCAATGTCCGTATAACACTTGCAGATATACGCTCAGCATATTTTGAGTGCTTAAAAAGAACGACTGAAGTGTACATCTGACTTTCCACTTACGGTCATTCATGTAAGACGAGGTCATGTGAATTAGACGGATTTTCTCAACGGTCGTACAAGCAATACAAGATCTTCAATATTGATTTGTGGAAGAACCTGTCTCAAATTTCAACAGTTGACAATATAACCTTGTAGGTCTGCTTACTACTGTCAAGAAAACAAATTTCTTAACAATGTCGTATCTTCTCTGCTCCGTTTCCACATTGGTTTGACATTATATGAGCAAATCGTTGGGTCTTTCTAGAAAAGTCGAATACGAGTTTCCTACCGGTGTATAATAATATTATAGTTAATTGAATAGAAGGAATAACCAAAAAAAAAAAAAAAATGATCACGAGTACCGAAGAGCGCCTTGATTTAAAGAATGTGCCTAACTTATTCCGCGCACGAGTTAAGTTTTTATGTGTTCTTGGCACGATTGCTTATATTTTGGTCATTAACGATTTATTATCCTATTTATTTTATAGATATTCTCTATTTTTAATTGCTATTTTCAATAAAAAAAATAAATTTTGTGTACGGTACATATTCGTTTTGTGACGTTTTGACGGAAGAAAGAATGAAATAACCGAATTATTTAACACTGTGAATGATTAAAAACATTCTGTGCAGGAAACATTTAATATATCTAAAAGTAAAAGGGAAATTTATTATTCTATGTTTATGACCTGTAATACTAAAGCAAGTGTACAACTTAACAATGAAAATATTTCCAAAGAGTGTTTAATAAAACAAATGTCCGACATACTTGGCTTGGTCGAGGTTTCAATTTTCAGGTTGGTCACTATATCTAGGTTTATACTGGTTGTTTCCAAGAAAACTGAAATATATCAAAAGTATCAAAATATGTGTATCGTCGCTGTTTTTAATGAAAATCTTATACAGTGAAAACTGTCTAAACCGAACCCTGAATTAATAGAAAATATGTCCCATTGTGTTGGTTTAAATGTAGTTTGAACCTGGATACACCATACACATGTCCAAACCAACCGAATTCTACAGTTCGAAAGGGATTCGGTTTAGAGAGGTTTTACTGTATGTACAAAGTAAAACTGCAAATTAAAAACTGACCATCATTATCTTCTTGAAAACATATGTATGATAATTCTATACAAATACAAAAAATATCAGTTTTATATATTGTTAATTTCGATATGATTTACACGTGTTTCAAGAAGAAACCTCTCATCAGCAGCATTAAACTCCAATGTAGGAAGACCAAATCAAAATATTAGTTGTATACAAGAAGTACTCATAACCAAAACTATCGAAAGAGGAAGCCAAATCCATCATCGAGAGGTTCTACCATGTGCAATGCAAGGAAAGAAATACGCGACAAGAATGTGCTAGACTCAGATGTCATATATGAGAATATGTGGCTTTATAAACAGAAGTTTGAAACGATTTTTGAATATTTCATCTTGAACTTTATATTTTGTCTAACAATTTTTTGACCAAACAGACTACACTGTTTACGGATATGTGAACTTCGTTTAAAAAAGATACTTCAAATTAAGCTTGCAAGCCTTTCACAATATCAGGAAATTTAAGAATGGCCGATCTGAAATCTTGGGCCTCTCCTTTTTTAAAAAAAAAAATGATGGGTGTAAATTTGTAAACTTTTGTTTTGTTTCAGGTTTTTAGTATAACATAACAACTATGAAGTTACTGATAACCTATCCGGAGAGCGACTTATATTTGTTGTACATATCTCTTGGTCTATGGATGTCTATCTTATGGAGGTAGACCCAGGGTAAAGGACACGACTCTTACAAATCATTGGAGCGTTTGTATTCAACATTCTACATCAACCTCATGTAAGCACTAAAAGTAACTTAGACTGATTTAGTTCTGATTCATATGAAAGCTTGACAGGCTTTGGTGAAATTGAATGTAATTCAAACATATTACTGATTTCAAGAGTTATTAAGGCACAGGAACAGCTCGTGACTTTAAAATGAAGGAAGCCTACATTAAGATCCTTAACGTAAGAATGATAACATACATGACTACTGTCCCACTTCTTTGTGTTAATCTGTTTTAGCACTATTCGAATGAATAAACAAACAATCTCAAATCATCGACATAAAGGCGATATGCTTAGTCTTGAAATTATATCTATTTTTTTTGGGAGTGATGTACAAATTGAACTTCCTGTTTTGTAATTCACTACTGCCTTTTACTTTAAAACTAATAATAGAATAACTCACAGGAATTCAACTGTACTTCAAATCTAGTTTCTAAATTAGTTTATTTTTACTTTCACTGGAAATATTTTTTTCGAAATGTTTGCGTTGAAACCCCGACATATAATAACAAGAAATTTAAATGACTATCTAATTTAACTATTCTCATTTTCAATCCTGGCTCCGTTAGCCAGACACACATGTTGTGTATGCAGTATGAATACTAAAATAGGGCAGCTTTGATTTCGGCCATAATTATATATTGTGTCAAGTTTACATTTTATTTCAATACTTGACCCATCTGTAGAGGGTTCGACCTTTGCGGTCGTGTCAAGATGCACCATGAAAAGCATCTTCCATGTTAATGTTATACGACAGAAATTTATCAACTTGAAAGGGAATAAACATGGGATAAACAAATTTTCGGGTCAATATGGTAGACTTAGATTAATATTGGATCTCATATGAAACAAAATGTGACAATCTATATACACGTCTGTATTTTCGCTGTACTTTGTAATATTTAAGATTTACTTACCGTGTTGAACGTTCAGACTAATACATACCAATACGGATCATGGACTATAGTTTAGATACATTTTATTCTGTAAACTCAATTTTGATCAGCAATGCACTAAGCGTTACAGTCATTTAAATATAGAATAGATTAACATGTAGTTGTAAATGGCATACCTATCATAGTTTTGATTTGATTTGGAAAAAAAGAACACTACTAAGTTGAAACACGATGTATTGGAAAATAGTTATCTTTACCATATTAATATAATAAACTTGTCAGTGAGTAACTTATATCGCCCCCCACCCCCCCCCCCAAAAAAAAGAGCAACAGTAACAACAAATATAGACTCTGATTATAAATATATTGGAAACAAAGCAAGTTTGCGGAGAATATGCATTAGTTCAATTGAGAAATTATGCCTGGATCGGAGACGCAAATATACTTTATGAGAAGATTTCTAATAAAAGTTTTTTTAATTGAGTGTAATTTTAGTAAAATTTAAAGTAACTTCTAATTTTTTTAAGTGTAACATTATTTTTTTATCGAATCCTTATTGCTTTAATCAGTAAAAATGATGCTACCTGATATACTGAATGTCCACGTCAGATGTGATTTCTTTCTTGAGAATTGCAACTGTACAGCATCAATATTGTTGAAGTGCAGAGTCTTACTTATGGGTCCTTATAGAAATCAAATCATTTGGAAAAAAAAACGAATACTTACATTACAGATATTGTGACTTTGAAAGAATATATTATTTAATTGTAAAATACGTACGACAACACTCCTTTTTATTTCCGGGACAAGAGGAAAGTTGAAAAAATGAAAAAAATGAAGTTTAGTGCAATGTTATTATTTCGTATAATCGAAAATTAATAATAGCTTTTATCATAGTACATTGTAGATAGCAGATTCTCTAATATTTTATGTACATGTAATACCGTATAATGGTTAGTTTAGCAGTGATTTTATTTTGGCTATATTCGCTAGAGTCTTGAAGACGCGATATCAAAATTAAATTGCTATTTTGTATGTATGTGACCAGATATCAAATCGCTAAAATAAAAAAAACATTCAGTTTTGACACATAATCGCAGAATTTAGCGCTAGCAAAAATAACCACTCAAGCAGTATCTGTTAAAATTCACTTTGTTCATTTTAACGCGAATCTTTAAAAACAGTTAGTCACATATGTACGTAAATAGCTTATATTATTTCTTGGTTTAAAAATGAGTAAAACATGTAATAATTTTGAAACTTTGGAGTAAGCCTTGTAATAAGGTATAATGTTATACATATTTCGTTTTTTTCCATTATGCTTTCAGGATACTTTATTATCTTTAATTAATCAGGATATGACTGAAAACTATTCTTATAATGACGATGTCCATTTCTTATACAAATTAGGGTTTATCTTGTGATAAATCAATATAATAAAAAGGAATAAATCACGTTTCCCGAAAAGATCGCGAGTTTTGCCTGGACGAACTAATTTTAGCAATGTTTGAACTTTAGCCCGCTCAATCTAAAAACAAAAATTCTAACTTCTGGTTGAAAAGCATAGATATCAGCAAACTATCATTCAATCAGACCTTCATAAAAACAAAAACGTAATCCAGCAGCAAAGAAAGTGGCTACGCATCAAACGTCGGTGAAGAGAAGGACAAAGACAGCTAATTAATCCATAGGGGTAATTCATAGAGTGCTCCACCAGCACAAATACCACAAGAAGACACGTCGCAGCTATCCATTCTTCAACGAATTGTGATCTTTATCATTCACGAGAATCAGCAACAGATTGCATCCAACAGAGACACCAAACACAGTTCCGATCCAGTGGGATCACCTTTGAACAAGACACATAAACTTAATTTAAAGAAACCGGACCAGTCAGTACTGGCAAGGTTTGACTTTAAGACCAGGTAAGACTATTGTAAATTATGCACATGAATATGTAATACCAGATGAAACCCCAAGTATATTTTACTCTGTTTCAGCATGCACATCAAATAAAATAAAAAAACAAAACGTACATGGTTAGGGGAATTGTTTGATCTTTTAAAATATGTTTGAGAATTAATTGAAGAAGTTGCTGAAAATTATTTTACAGATTCTATAATATAGACAGAAAAATGCATATTTGTTATGGATGTGTGTGTGTGATGTCATTGAAGGTGAGTTTCATTCCATTATATTATGTAAAAATATGGCAATATCAGATAAAAATACTGGAAATCATATTATTGGAGAAGACTGTATACATGTAATATTACACTTAATGTCTGTTCATGATATAAAAGAATTAGACAATCCTTGCTAATATTTTTATCCTGCTGAAAAACTAAGAAATAAAGCATGATATTTAAACTCTACCTATTCTATGTCGTGTATTCTGTACTTTGTCTATTTACACAATTGATAATGTACATGTATTAATAATTCATAATTTGTTTGATTTCACTGCAGACTTATATATTTGTGTAAACTGCATTCTATGAGCTGTATTTGAATAAAGTCTCAGTAACACAGTCCGAGGTGGAGAGTTATCAGTAGTACATAGAAAAATACCCCCTAAATAGATATAAACACCTGGACCTCATCATTCATAATTATCGCTAGGAAAATGCTTGAAAAGTGGCCAAACAAAGGACACTTTTTAAATGTATGCCCACAGTAATGTATGTGACTGGATTGACTATGACGAATAATATTGGATGGGTAAAGCACGTTTTCCTACTTTATGTTTGCGAAAGATGGACTCTAAATTGTAGATGCTATATGTGTCAACTCCAAAACCACCTTGTGAGGGAGTAAATATAGGCATGGGAACACCACGCTCTCAAGATCAACTGAATCATAAAGGTCAATGTCATACTAATACAGCTGCTACATGTAAATACATCATTGATGACCATTGTATCCATGGAAGTCAATGCAAATGTGCACATAAATGCTCTAAATACTCTTTGAACCACCCATCGAAAATTGCACTGAATTGAAACTTTTATTCAAATTTTTATAAATGATTGGTTTGTTATGAAAACATGTTTAGTCTTATCGATTATATTATATGTACATGAGGATGATCTTATTTTTATATAGGATCTAACAAGGTGTATTTTTTTTAGCAAATAACCTTTAAATGTCGAGAGAGTTAGAAAGAGTGAAGTAAGTTTTCCAAGTCAAGCTACAGCAAAATACCTTATTAATGGTTTAGAGTTTGAATTCAAGATGAAATACTCCCGTCTTAGAACAACCATAGAACTTAATTCTAAGCCTATTACTACAGCACAAACTACTTTAGCGCTCATTACCTATTGTTGTCATATCTAAGAAATCAAGTAATGAGTTCCGATTAATTTATAACTTGACCCCAAACAATTCTATCAATGATGATATTGATAAAAATGAATGCAAGTTGCAGTATTCTACTGTTTATGATGCAGTAAAATGGATTCAGAGCCCTTTTATTCAAGTGCCATATTAATTTCAGCATTCAGGATTCTCATACTTTCTCCTTGTGAATTTGATTTTCCTGGAGTCAATTTCCAAAAACTATGTTTTTTGATAAGTGTTTACCGATTGGTGTTTTAATCAGCTGTTTTATTTGAATCCTTTTTACTTTTATTCACCGGCTAGGAAAGAAAAATCTAATAGCAAGGACATTTTACATTACATACATGATTTGTCTTTGGCGGAATAGCAGGAACTAAATAATCTCATTTTAAAACACTCTCAGCTTCTTTGGAAGTTGTAAAGAATGGGGGTCCCCTTAGCTGAAAACAAGACAGTCCATCCGACAGAAAATCTAACATTTCTAGGTATTGAATTTGACACAACTGAAATTTCAAGATAAAATAGAGCATTTAAGAAATAAAATTGAATCCTTTTTTGAAAATAAAATGGTTAGATTGAAAGACTTCCAGTCTGTAATTAGGAAATCTCATTTTGCTTGCCAGGCTATTGTTCCTGGTCGAGCCTTTTGCAGAAGGCTTATTAATACAGACTTTGTATAACGGTTCTATTGTAA
This sequence comes from Perna viridis, assembly GCA_037379345.1. Lineage (NCBI taxonomy): Eukaryota > Metazoa > Mollusca > Bivalvia > Mytilida > Mytilidae > Perna > Perna viridis. The sequence continues at coordinate 32,092,158 of CM074515.1, read as the reverse complement.
TGCTTGATCAAAGTGAAGGGGGCTTATGTTTTGACATATACTTAGATAGGAAATGGGCCATAGCATCTGGAAGTTATATAGGAAGAAAAGAATGAGTTGATACACATGTAATTGTCAACGAAAACATCGAAATCGTATAAGACATTAAACTCTTTCACTCAGTTTCGACGTTTATACAAAATGTCTTCAATTTGGTCAGCCAATTTCTAATAGAAAAAAATGATTATAGGGTTGCGACGAAAAAGGCCGAAAACCCGAATGACCAGTGTTAATTGTTTGTCGAGTAAATTCAGTCACTTCAATATGTATGCTATTCTAACTAAGAGGTCTGTTTATTGTTCTGAGCCTTCTCTGTAGCCTTTTGTTGAGAGTCAGTAAAATAGTTGAAGATAGTCAGATGGAAATTAAAGGCCATGCATTTAACTTGCATGATGCTCTGGATTATACACGGAACACAATTGTGCTGACGGTTACCGTCTCTAGCTCTTAAAATGATCGAATAGGTAAAACTATATCTTTGTTTTCAAGAAGCAAAATGATTCAGCTCAGCTATTTGCTCTATTTATCTGCCAAAAGTATTTCTTAAAACTCGTTTATCTTGGATTTGAAACTCCAGTAAACAATGTGTACACGTTGATGGAACTCCAATAACTAAAAATCTTCTGTATTGTAAGAGCCGCTGATATGGCAAAAAAATGGAATGGACGTTTATACAATAAGAGATTGCGACCGCCTCATATATCGGATACATTAGACTGTAGTATCAGGCTAGGCTCATTCATAACTGTTTGATATTTAATCTAGGTCAAAGTTTGTTATGGTTTATCGGATCATCAATAGTATCTAATGGTCACAAAAAATCATTCACAAGAATTGACAGGGAACATCTAGGGTTACAAAAAGGAATATCAGCATCAGATGGCTTGGAAAAGGGGGAATGCTAATAATGCAGGAGTGTCAGCTACGTCCCATATATGTTTAATGTAAGACCAGAACTTGGAATGGCTAAAAATCATATTGACGAAACGGAAGTAAACGATTGGGTAAATGCGGAAACCCTGTTTTGTCTAGATACATGTTTATGTTTATTTATTTATTTATCTAATACGCTCCAAAAAAGGGGGTAAATGGTTCTTTTATCAACTGGGTTCTGCTACTTGTATACTTATGGACAGAGAAAGCATCAAGTAATGTCAGGCTTCAAGACCGTTCATACTTTCAGTTATGACAGTTTCATTTGTATATACTTTGGAATTAATGTCAATGAGGGCCAAACCAGTCTCGGAAAATATTTGCTATCTTCGATGATTACATACTGATCAAATAGTATGTTTTTTTAAGATGACCAAAATATAGAATGTCGCCCAGCTGCTTACAAAAATGACGTAATCAGCATTACCCATAAATCTTTAGTACTTAAAAATTGTGAAACGATAACGGAACATAACGAAAAAAAAAAGAATCGATGGAAAGTGAATCGAACTGAAGCAACTCGATACAAATGAATGAAAAAACGTATTAGAATTTATAAAAAAAAAAAAAAAAAAAAAAAAAAAAAAAACGAAACAAATCGAAACAAAATGAAATGAAGCGAAATGAAACAAACTAAATCTTAAAATTCATTTCGTTGTTTATGGGTATCTATGCCGGGCAGCTAGACCCAAAGACAATTTGTCCAATATCATTTTAGAGCATGTGTTAGGACAATTAAAACGTACACCAGGAAGAGGGGTTATTAGAATGATGAAACGGGGCTTGCAAAATGAATGTTTGCATTAATTTTTTTGGGAGCGTTTCAGGTTTTATCTCTCTCATATTAATAATTTGGAAATTATGGGCTGTGTAGATATGTATTCAGCTTTCCATGAAGAAAGGAACTAGTCTCATAGATGAGGGCACACATTGAGCATGTTTTCAAATATGCTACAAATAAACAGTTATCTACACTGAACAGACGTTTTAAGGTAGTAGATCTGGGGTAAGGGAAGTAATCCAAATTGAAAGGACATTAGTCACCCTAGCGTTTGAATGACTCCTAATAAGCAAGTTCAAAGTGATACTGATGTTGAAGGGAAATAACTCCAAGAAAGGGTTCAACTTCTAGAACAAACCAAAGATGCCAGTCACAGTAATTCTGCTCTTCTGAAGTATTGATTACATGTTTCAAATGGGTACATTGAGGATTTTGAATTTAGAAGGTTGGAAAATGTTTGAAATGATGCCTTCTATTTCAATTCTTTAGATAAAATATTCAAATTGAAATATAAATATTATTTCTGTCATGACATGATAAAGTACATCTAACCAAACACCTGGCCAGGTTTTTAACTCCTTAACCTTTTAGAGTTAAAAATATATATACTTGACCTACACTTAGAAATCGATGGTAAAGGAAAACTATTGACCAAACTTTACGACAAACGTGATGACTTTTCATTCAGAATTGTCAACTATCCTTTCATCCGTGGCAACATCCCTTCAGCACCTGTGTATGGAGTGTTCATATCACAACTCATACGTTTTTCCGGAGCTTGCCGAAACTACGCAGACTTTTTGTATCGCGCTAGAACAAATCAGTTTTCAAAGTGCTGATGTGAACACCGTAACGATACACGAGTTCATGGTGACGACCATAAAACATCTGTGGTGATTTCTAATAAGTAGCCATATCTTTGACATAAACTTGACATAGTAGCTGATGTTGAACACCTTTATTAATTTGACTCAATCCAGGCGACAGTGATTCCACGATGTAAATATTTAAAAATGGTGCAAAAATGGTGTTAATTAAGATCTAACTTTATATGTTAAAAAATCAAAATATAAAATTAAACTGTACTTCTATATTACAGGTGTGATGAATATTATGTACCATTTCTATGGAAAAAGTTAAACAAACGTAAGTATCTACACCAAATGACATTATCTGAATAATGTAAACAGTCTACACAAATAATATATATATATCTAACCATTTCTGTAAAAAATACTATAAACCTTAAACCTATCTTTATTGCCTAATATATATAATAATATCCCCTTTATATGATGTTTTTCTTAAAGTTTGAATTGTTTAAAATGATATTTTAAAAGTTTTGAACTATGGTATATACTGAACTAAAGTACTTTAAAAAAAAACTACTCCTACAGAAAACAGTTTTGATTTTAATGATAAACCCTAAACCTAATTATAAACACCCGTCTTTTTGTGAATTTGTTATTTGTATTGATATTCTGATGCATAAAATGTCTCAATTTAGAATGTATCCCTTTAAAGAATTTCTAGAAGATCTAAATAATTGTCCAAAGAATCCCTATACAAAAATAAGATTTTTGGTAAATAGTAGCTTTGTGAGTAAAAATAGAAGTTGTTTCGTAATAGGACAAATTCATTCCATTATGAATCATTGCCGATATCCATATCATCTTCCCCAGGTTCGTACGATGTGTTCGATCTTAATATTAATGAATAGCTGTTCAAGTATTCCATATCACTAACGCGAAGTGGAACGTAAGGATTCAGGTATGCATCATTCTTAGTAGTTGTGTTCATTTCTATATCTGGATTCGTCTGTTTCTGGTTTGGTTTAAAGTCTCTGGTATGTTGCAGCCCAAAACATTTTTCTTTATTATCATCTGAATTTATGTTTTGATTAACCTCGCATGTCGTATAAAATTTGTTTGCACCGACATGTTCCTGGCTTTGGCAACTAGCCAGCGTAATTTCTTTTTCAGAATCATGTCGACTAGAAATAACATCACCTATAGTTGTGGATCGCTGCTGAGACGAAGTATCTTTATTGTGACAATTTCTACTTGCGAATAGACCGGCAATGTCACTTTCACTAACATAGTCATAATGTGTCATTTTTCTTTCGTCAACCAAGTGATAGTGGAAAGGATCGTCATGGACCTCGTTTGAAATATCGTCGTCGTAATTTATTTCTTCTGGCCTATTTTCGGTATTGTGTTGTAAGTTGTCTTTCATTTCACTATGATTGCACAACTTCTTCATTAGAGGGATGCAGCAAATACACAATACAACAGTTAAACCAGCTGCCAATGCAATCAAATAAAGGTTTTTTCGATGGAAGAAACCTAAAACAAATATGATTGATAATTAATATTCCAAGAATAGACTCTTGTGTTCAAATTATGTGTGCATGGTTATTGGTAAGCGCGAGTAAATGCTACACGTTTCCGCTTGCACCTAATTTGCAGCAGTATTTACTGAGCCTGTTCAGAATTGAATTGAACACGAACAGGTCAGTTACAACATCCAAACTCTTTTTTGTTGTTGTTGTAGTATTATTTTGTTGCATATCTCTACTCAGAGAACGCAAACTTACATTTTCTTACAAGCGCATATGTTGTTTTATTGAAAGGTTACGATTTCTTCATTGTGTCTTGGTTAATATGTTACATTTGTAAAATCACGTTGCTTGTGGAACTTGGATATTGTTTTGGTTATTGAATGTATTTATTGACGATAGAAAAATCGGACAAATTTCACAAAGATAACTTTACATTATTTGACATTTCTATTGTGTTCAAATGTGGAAAAGATGCAGAATTTAATTTTATTTATCTTTCCTTGTCCAATAATATTGCTGTTTTTTAGCGTTGTTTATCAAATTTGTTTGCCAAGTCTTTAAATTGTCTTTATACTGTAACAAAACTGTAGAATGAAAAGCTTTTGAAGCAAATCGGATGATATCTTATCAATTTCATCACAAAATAATGTTGTGCCGTCACAAAGTAATATTCAGTCAATGACCAAATATCACTTAATTGTAAATATAATTTGTTCTTTTGAGTTGAGACGATGAATGTGAGACGAGGAAATACGCAAAATAAGAATTTTTTATGGCTCGTATACAAAGATCTTCAATAGGGATTTGTGAAAAACAATTATACCAGTTGACAATATGATCATCTATGTGTTTTTGTCCACAGAGAGAACTTGTTATTACTTTTATCAAGTAATAATTATTTTACCCATTGAACGGATTTGACATTGTCGAATGTTTCTATTAAAACCGAGGACATTTTCCTACATGATAAACACTCAGAATCGGAATAGGATTCCGGGAAGCTCATATGTTATTTTATTTTCTGAATGTATTCTGTTTGGTAATTTGTTTTATCCGTGGACTTTCTTTCTTTCAATGTGTCTGGTTTCTACCTGGATTAAGTAAACATTATCTTCGTTTTAATAATAGATATTTCATATACGGCTTCTCCAAAATAAAGACAAAGACTGCTTGACATACCTGTTTTGATGGAGGTCTCTTTATTAATGTTCATACTAGTCGTTTCCAAAAGAACTGAAATATTTCATAAGTATACATACATGCGTATCACAGTCGATCTAATTGAAAATTAAATATGTAAAAAGAGATACTAAACAATAAAAACAGAATATATTTTTACAAAATTCTCAGCTTTGAGAAAAGATTCGTTAAGCATGCTAAGCCGCATTCGTAGAACAAAAAAGTTTGCCAGTCTCTACACTTTAATTGTCGACAGATTTGACGGAACTTACTGTAAACAAACGTGATTCGACGAAACTCGCTGAAACAGAACCTTACGCGACAGACTGTGAAGAAAGGGAGATGTGATTTATAATTAGCGCAGGTGAAAATCATGGAGACATTCATATCTGTTTTATAGTTCATATCTGTTTTGGAGATCAACAGCAAGGGTGGATCCAGAGCAAAACGGGGGCCAAAGCTATTTTATGTCCGATGTTTGCATGAAATTAGCAAACCTTTCAAAATGTTGAGTTTCCAAATCTTGGAAGTGCGAGAATTGACCACATAATTATTTAAGAATATATGATTAGTCAAGCTAATAAGTAATGAGTGTTCGAAATATCAACCCAAAATTCTTTCGCATTTTCGCATCTTTTCGCATTCTTTCATTCCTTTAGGATTGTCTGCGTTTAATGTACATATGAATAATTTTCTAAGTTTTAAATTATTGTACTGCAGAGAATAGTAGGATACGTGTCATATTATTAGAGACTTTGTAGTTAATGGGTTATGTCTAAGTATTTAATGAAGTACGTTTTTATGAAGCATGAGATAGTTTGCCCCTTTCAATATACATGTACAGAATCTAGCTAAAATGCCACTTAAAGTCAAATAACTTATTATATTATACCGGAGTGAAATATGCCATGAAATGCTTCAATTTGATTGGTCAGCTTGACAGGGGATATGAGACCATATCACCGTGATAGACCCTAGGATATTGAAGCGGGTCGGAAATGTGTTTTGTTTTATGAAAGCGGACTTAAGAATTAGAATACAATACTTATTTTGGGAGTCAACTTCTTTTAGAATGTGTGAAATATTCAAGAAAAATAGCTTTTTATCACAGAATGTTATCAAGATGTGTAACGTCATAGTCGACAAGCGAAATAGAAATAACACACAAAAACGTCATTCATTTGAAGAAACTCTAATAGGATATATTTGTTATTCGGGATATTCAAGGGTGATACGGTTACAAATCGAATATTTTTTTCTAAAACAGTGCAGAAGGGCAAATTGTGTCACATACATGACATAGAAAAGCAGGTTTGCGACATGCTTGATTTCTTCATCAATAACATATTTGTCTCTTTGAGCTATTTTCCAAAAAACTGGCATCCAAATGGGCACTAACTGTGCTCTTCTCCTATCCGATTTGATTTTATATTCATACGAAACTGAATGTCTTCAGAACCCCGTAAAAAATAAAAAAAATAAAAGATGCTAAATCCTTTTAAATTTTAATACAGATATATTGATGATGTATTGTCCATCAACAATCCTTCTTTTGGTAAATGGTTACCGTCAACTTATAAACCAGAGCTCGAGATAAAGGAGAATACAGAAACAGCTTGCTTTGCATCTCTTTTGGACCTACATTTCGAATTTGACAACAGTCTTCATTTCAGCATTAAGATTTATAATAAAATGGACGATTTTAATTTTAATATCATACATTTTCTTTACCGATGCAGCAATAATCCTTCATCGTCTGCATATGGTGTTTATATTTTGCAATTCCAATTTCTTTTATATATATATCAGTCATTGGCTGAAAAATACTCAGTTATCAAAACAATGAGTAACGATTTACACATTTTATTAATGAAAATATTGCAACCAATAGACAAGAACAATACCACAATCAGACCTGCTCCTAATGCGACAAAATAAACGTTTTCTTTGAAGAAACAGACAACTCTTCCTATGTTCATTTTCTTGGATATGCTATGTTTAAATTATGACGGGACATTTCCTGTACCTTTCTATGGTAGAACGTAATAAAATTTTAAGTGTTAATATCTCCAAAAGGGAAAATTACATTTATATTTAATGCAGTTTCCATGATGCCTACTGAAGGATTTCCAATCCAAAAATATTAAGGATTAAGAAATGCATGAATCATAAGCCTCTGTCTGGTTTTAAGGCAGGGATGCACTTAAATCCTATACGAGCTTATTTCATTCGCTTTTTCAGACATTTTTTTCAGACATTTCAGAATATTATGAACCTACAAAGTATCCACTCTTTTTGCAAATAATTTTTCAGATTACCTCGCAATTTATGTTGTGCCTGAAAATAGTTTGGTACATGTTTTTCATTTATTTGCTTTTCAATGGGAAACGAAATGTCGCACATAAGGGTAATCACACATTTTTATATTTTAAATTTATAACATGGTGTTTGGCGTCTTATAAACTTTTTCATGATAATTTTGTCATCAAACCCGAAACGCAATCTGTATGTTAATACCATTTAATTTACTTTACCTAGCTGAGTGATCTTCTGGATAACCTCTGACCCTGTCTGCCAGTCACAAATATATGTACCATAGTCGGCCTCTTTTATATCAATAATAAGTAGGTAAAATTGTTCGATCTCCTGATCTCCCTTGACATGACGTATCCCGGAGCTCAATAATTTGCCATCTTCTCGTCTCCACCGTAGGGTAACATCTACAGCATTTTGTTTTTGTCCACAACTTAGAGTAACGTTTTCGCCTAAAGCTGCATACATTTTTATGGGACTTGCCTTGGCAATTCCTATTGGATAATAATTTTAACGATAAAACACACACAAGAAAAAAAAACACACACAATAAAACTATCCATACACATAAGCCGAACTGGTAGTATAACAAAGAACTAACCACTCAGAATAATAAAAAAATGATAAATATAAGCCGAAACGAGAAGGACAAATCTCATTTGATATTTGGGATGAATGGACGTACTCTTGAAAGTTCAGCTCTTTCTATTCTCTGCAGGGCAACCACAGTTGTCCAGTGAGGGATACATCATTATTGTAAGAAATAGACTAAAACCATTAATACAGCGCAGAGCATATTTGTACTCTACCAACTGCTGGTTCTTTGATTCCCCTATCAATGTTTTGTGGATAAATTGCGAATACAACGTAAGTTGATAGCATAAGATTCTTTTAAATAGTAGTTTAAAAGTTATAATAATCTCTGAAACACGATGTTCTATTTTAATGAAAATTTAAATAAACAATCGGTAAAATATTATGATAGCACGATATGATATTAAAATAATGTCTTTGTATGACGTTTTCAAAAGCTGATTTGTAAACGATACCAATTTCGAACAACAATTGACTCACCATTGAAATTTAGACGAAGATATGTACATATCATTAGCATAAACAATTGACCGCTTAGATTCATTTTGTGTCTAGTCTGTCCAGTTATTTGTCATGCCCAAACTTCTCTGAATCTAAATGAATGAATGAGTGAATGAATTGCGGACAGGTATCAACAGGTGCTTAAGTTTTCGAGTTTAATGGGCCTAGAGGGTATACGGGTGCATCATATATCAATGAAAATATACATCAATGTAGTTGTTGAATATTGTACTTATCAAAGTGAAAAACGGTAAAGGTTTCTGTTATTTTGCATACATTAAAGGAGGGGTGAAAGATCAATCGACCCCAATACACTTTGATGATAAGGAATATGAGTGGAATCGTTGATTGTAGGTATTGGAAAACAAATAACATGTAAAGATCACATGTATTTTTAAGGTTATTTTTGTTCTGTGATAAAATAGTCAACGTTTGTCGGAAAAATTTCTTTTTTACATTTTTGAAATTCTTTAACCCCTCCTCTAATTGATGCAAAATAGCAGAAAACTTTACCACTGTTCAGTTAAAAATAATGATATTCAAAAACTACATTGATTTATCTTTCAATTGACATATGATATAGCCATATACCCTCTAGGCCCATTAATGTTAAAAAAATACTAAGCCGTCCGCAGCAATAGTAAGAGATGAAGAATTTTTGAAAGATACTTGAAATATCTACAAATAAGGCTTTTTATACCATGATACTTGTGCTTTAGCTTTGTTTATCAATCTAAATCTTATATTTCCTTAAAAAATGAAATTTGCGTAAGAAAGATGTCCTTTTCTCAATTATCGTGCTGTGAAATTTAAATTTCTTGAGAGGAAGCGGTAAGAGAACGATGCAATCACAACTGAAAAGGCTGCAACTTAAAATCAGAACTGCGACAAAAACGATCGTGATTATACAGTACATTTAATTTACAAAGAAACACAATTTTGATCATCTAAAACTTACCATTTCGACGAATCGGACTTAAATATAAAAATATTTCCGTGTGTTATGTCAATAAATTACATCCTTTATAGGGGCTTGAACACTGCATAGACGGAAATCATAGGTTTTTAATATTTTATAAATTTGAATTTAAAACGTGAGAATTCAAAAATAAATGTGCAAATTTAATAACAATGACGCATACTTGATTGTAGCGTAACGTCCTTTGACAGATTTATCATTTGACACATTAAAACATCACTTCACATACCGTCATTACAACCGTATTAAAAAAAAGAAAGGAATGCAACAAAATGTCAATTTATGTGTTTGTGATATTAAACTCCAAGCTTACAACCACTAAAAATTCTAGATTTCACAATAAAAAAGCTTAAAATAAAGGGTAAGGACCAGATTTGGTTAATATATATATATATATATATATATATATATAGGTCTGAAAAATTCCCAACGATGTTAGAACTGTAAAATTTGCGATGCGGGACTCGAACTTGTACTGCTGTGACATCTATGGCAACACCGCCTGCAGAAATTCCAGCGCCCTAGACCACTAGGCCAGCTAGGCTATATAAAAATATAGCTTTCGCTGGCCGGGTCATTCCTTCTCGTAGGATTAATCTAGGACTGTAACTTAGTACACGATGTATGGTAGTACGGGACGGTTCATTTAGGTGTTATTATGTAGGATAGAGGATCAAATTAATGCTGCATGTCACAACAAATCAATATTATACAAACGTCTCAGAATGTGACGACTTTTTTCGCTACACTGCGTCACATTCTGAGACGTTTGTATATGTATAGTTCAATCGAATGTTTAATACAAGAATAAAATCTATGGGAGAAATTCCACTTATGTCACGCTACAAAAATATTCTATTGTCATCACTATTGTCAAAAATAATACTCATGTACTTAAGTTATCATATATTGGTATACCAGTGGGTAGAAAAGATGCAATGTCAATATGATGTTTCATTAAAGAAAACTTTTGATTGTAGAATATTTTTTTAATAGAGAGAACATGTAAAGAGGGCTGAAAGCAACCGAGGAACTCTTCTTTACGAAAAATGTAATTTAAATTTATACTCACTCTTGTTGTCATTATAAAAATGGGTTAAGACAAATAAAGCAAGTCACAGTATCAATTCTCTTGATTTTTGCCATTCGTATGAAATAGGCAGATGTCTCTTCAGAGGCAGATAAAGTTTATCCGATAAGCTAGCAGAGTCCATGACATAATGAATAAACCTATATTGCTGAACCTTAAGATCTCAAGGAAAGTAGTTTTATTTATACAACAGACTAATATTATATTTGTTTTTTTAATTCTTCAAACTGTATCATGATTATGATAAGAAAAATGATACAACTTCAATGCTGTAAAAAAAACAAAATAATTCATAAAGATAGTATATAATGGAATATTACTTATCATAGTTTTCCTTCCCTCTTTTGTCTACCCCGGACTTGACTTTTTATGTGCAACTGGACAGGTGTTTCTAGAAAAGCAGAAGATCCTTACCCCACCCGTGCACCTGGTCGATATTCCATGTTTTCAGTGGAGTTCGGGTTGCTCATTTACTTTTGTTTTTTTGTATGTATTATTTTGGTTATTTCATGTTCTTTGTTGTGTTTGTCTGTTTTCCATGACTCATCATTGACGCTGGATAAAATTCTTTTAAAATTTCCAATAGAATCTTGGTTCCGTTGATTGCTCTTTCAAACAACTAAACTTGAAAAGGTAAAATGGAAGGACAACTAACATCCTTTATTAAGCAATTTAGGAAATACGAAAAAAAAATATTTTGAAAATTAACATTTTGTTTTTATCGATGAAAAAACTGCCACTGAAATATGAAAATACGAAAGTCTGAAAATAATTTTGATTGAAGTTAGCATGGCATGTATTAATAATTTCCGTCCAAGCCGGAACATGCAGCATTGAGCGATGGGAAAAAACAAGACATGACACTCATTACACTCAAAATCTACTCATAAGATATTGACAAGTTATACGGCTGCACATGCCAAGTACTACGTTGATATTGACCACGTCAGAGGTGATTTACGACAATGCAATATAACATCACAAAGACAGTTAAAGACATGGCATATTATCCCTGACTATTGGGAGATTATCTTTAAAATTTACCGAACAAAAGATCACCCATCTTTGTCTAAGATGAAAGCTTTTAAGATTTCGTTCACGTGTGAGATACATTGTCTTTTCACTCTTGGATGAAGTTCATGAGTAACGAATCAAACGTAGCATTATTTGGTCAGTGTGGCATGTGGATGTCATTAAGTTTTATATTGGCATTTCCACGATGTCATTGTTTCATTTTGAAATTCATTAAATCATGTTAGACGTGTTTGTCATTGAAACTTTCGTTAAAGAAACTGGTGTTATTAGCTTACAGAAAAAGCGAAAACTTTTTGTAGGAAGGTACAGCTTGTAGTTTTGTTTATTTAAGTGATTGTATTCTGTATCGATCTCAAGAATAAAACTCGAATTCAGCAGATTTTTACAGTGTGTTTTATTGTTGTATATTCCCATCATTGTAACGGATTTGAGGAAGGGTTGAGCGCTTTCCAACTTGTTTAACCCCGCTGCATTCTTAATGTGTCTGTCCGAAAGCCAGGAACCCGTAGTCCAGTGGTTGTCGTTGTTTTCTATGTTCATTATTATTCGTTTTACATTTTTTCTACATTTCAGGTCGATTTTCGTTATTATGAATAGTTTCCCTACTTTTATTTTGGGCTTCTTACAGCTTGCTTTATGATATGGTTTTTACCCATCATCGACGGCCGTTTGATGACTTGTAAAATTTTAATAGTTTGTTTTTATTTTGTTTTTGATGGGTGGCAGTCATATTGGCAATATTACCACGTCATATTTTTATGTTTCTCTTATATACATCAGTTTTTGCTAAAAACAGTTTAAAGTACTTACTTATATTCACTGAGCTGTAGTGTGTTTAGAACATATTTAACTTACTGTTTAAGTTATTCCTACAAAATGCACTTTTATTAGTTAAGAAATATGATAAAAACTTACACATAAACATATGTATATGTGAACACTTTATCATTTGTTCTTGTCTCATTCTGGATAAAACTCCTTCAAAGAATTTCAAAATTGTCACAGAATATCTAACGGGAACTTGAAGTTGTTCGTAAAGAGTTTGTGAGTAAAATAAAGACAGTTGTTTCGTAATTGGACTAATTGATTTCATCATGAATGATTTACGATATTAATGTAATCACCTCCAGTTTCAGTAGATGTTAAAAGTAGAGAATAGATATTCAAGTATACTTTGTAAGAACTAATTCAAAATCATCTTCCAAATATACAGAGGAAGATGTTTACAAAATGCTGGAATTTTTAATCGACAACATATTTGTCCAGCGTGGTGGACGTGTTTTTCAACAAACGGTCGGCATTCCAATGGAAACAAATTGTGCTCCTTTACTTGCTGACCTGTTCCTTCACTCGTATGAGGCTGAGAAAGAATATCGTTTGGCTAGATCTATCAATCTCAGTTTCCGCTATATAGATGACGTATTATCTTTAAACAATCCTAATTTCTGGGATTTGATACATCGCATCTACACAAAAGAACTTCAGATAAAGACTACTATAGGCACTATGAAATCAGCCTCATATCTTGACCTACACTTCGAAATCGATGTTAAAGGAAAATATTGACCAAACTTTACGAGAAACGTGATGACTTTTCATTCAGAATTGTCAAATTCCTTTTCATCTGTGGCAACATCCCTTCAGCACCTGCGTATGGAGTGTTCATATCACAATTCATACGTTATGCCAGAGCTTGCAGAAACTACGCAGACTTTTTGTATCGCGCTAGAACTCTAACAAATAGGCTTCTGGAACAGGGTTATGTTGCTACAAGATTGAAAGCATCACTACAGAAGTTTTATGGTCGTCATCATGAACTCGTGGATTGTTATGGTGTATCCATCAGCACCATGAAAACTGATCTATTCAACGGGTCATAGTTTTCCTTTCCTCGTTTGTCTACCCCGGACTTGACTTTTTATGAGCAACTCGGCGGGTGTTTCTAGAAGAGCAGAGGACGCTTACCCTACCGGAGCACCTAGTCCACGCTCCCAGTTTTTAGTGGAGTCTGAGTTGCTCATTTACTTTTGTTACTTTGTATGTATTTTAGTTACTTTATGTTCTTTGTTGTGTATGTCTGTTTTCCATGTCCGGTCTTTGTCCCTGGATTACATTCTTTTGATTACCGCTATAACCTTGGTTCCCTTGATTACTCTTTCCTTATTCTCATTTATCCTCATCTGAAATTTTATCTTGATAAACTTCCCATATTTGAAATTTATTTTCGCCGATATTTTCCTGGTTTTGACACATAACTTGGGTCATTGTTTTTGTAGAATCATGTCGACAAAGAATGACATTACCAATAGATGAGTATTGGTATCTTCATCTTTACATCTTCTAGTTCCGATGAAACCAGCTATATCACTTTCACTAACATGGTCATAATTTGTCATTTTCCTTTCGTCAATCAAGTCACAGTGGACGGGAACGTTATTGGCCACGATGAACATATCGTTTCTTTGCAATTTATTTCTTCCGGTCTATTTGAGATATTGTCTCGTGGTTTGTCTTTAATTATGACTCCACGTGGTTTGTATAATTTTTTTAAAAATTAGAATGATGCAGCAAATGACCAATACAACAGTTAATCCAGTCCCAATAAACAAGGGTTTTCCCGGCGTCTGTGACCTACAACAAGCAGTCTTGTTAATTATTATTACTAAAATAAACCCGTTCGTAACAATTCTCTGTGCAGGCACATTTTGTACACGATAGTAAGTGCGACATTTCCTGTTGCAATGTATTGCAGCTACCTCGCGGAAGTACCAATTAAGCCTGCTCAGAAAATACGTACGTAGGGTCTTCTACAAAATTTAATTTACATTTTTGTAATCTTGTTATCGATCTCTATATTTAAGATGCATAGTATCTTGTCTTTTGATTTTGCAATTCTTTCTATTCTTTTGTCAAAAAACGCAATTAATATAGTGTTTCATACAAGGGTAGGACACTGATTTAAAGTCAGTGTGTCATCCATTACGTTGCTTATTGAAACTGGTACATCGCTTTGTTAGTTACTAACTCGAGAACATCGAACAATTGCGTAACGTTACGTAATCACCATTGTCTCCTAATGTCAAAAAGATATAGTATTCAATTCTATTTATCTTTCCTTCTCCAGAAAATACAATTATATTTTTACATGAAAAGACGAAGTCGTTTGTCCAAGTTGTTTGCCAGGTATCTGCACTGATATTCTTAATACCCTAACAAAACTTTAACAAATAGTGATTAGCAAGACAATCTATATTTCTATGTGAATAGATAAGTTCGTTACAGCAACACAAGATCTTCAATATGGATTTGTGGAAGAACCTGTCTCAAATTTCAACATTTGACATTATAACCGTGAAGGTCTGCTTACTACGGTCAAGAAAACAAATTTCTTAACATTGTCGTATTTTCTCTTATCCTTTTCCACATTGGTTTGACACTATATGAGCAACTCATCGGTTGTTTCTAGAAAAGTCGAATACGACTTCTCTACCGGAGTATAATAAGATGATAGTTTAAAAATTGTCACGAGTGCCGAAGAACGCCTTGATTAAACTAGTGTGCCTAACTTATTCTGTACACGAGTTAAATTTTAATGTGTTCTTGGCACGATTGCTTATATTTTGGTCACTTACGATCTATTATCCAATTTATTTAATAGATTTTCTCTATTTCTCAATTTTTAACAAAAAAAAAAATTTTGAATACGGTATATATTCGTTTCGTGACGTTTTGAAAATCCGAGAGTGAAATAACCAAATTATTTAACAATGTGAATTATCAAAAACATTCTGCACTGGAAACATTTAATATATTTAAGAGTGAAATATTTAATATATTTAAGAGTTAAAGGGAAGTCTATTATTCTATTTATGACCTGTAATTCTAAAGCATGTGTAACAGTGAAGCTATTTCCATTTAACTATTATTTAATAAATAAAAATGTCTGGCATACTTGGTTTGGTCGAGGTTTTCACTTGCAGATTGATCACTTTATCTAGGTTCATACTGGTTGTTTCCAAGAAAACTTAAATATTTCATAAGTATCAAAACATGTATATCGTCGCTGTTGTTAATAAAAATCTTATACAGTGAAACCTGTCTAAACCAAACCCTTAACTAACAGAAAACCTGTCTACATCTAACAAGTCCCATTGTGCTGGTTTAAATGTATTTTGAACCTGGATACACCATACACATGTCCAAACCGATCGAATTCTACAGTCCGAAAGGGGTTCGGTTTAGAGAAGTTTTACTGAATGTACATCATTATCTCCTTGAAAATATAATGTATGACAAATCTACACAAACAATGCATTAAGTATGTGCTAAACTCAGATGTCACATATGAAAATATGTGGCTTCATAAACAGAAGTTTGAAACTATTTTTTGACCAGACAGACTACATTTCTTACGGATATGTGAACTTCGTTTAGGAAAGATAATTCAAATTAAGCGTGCAAGCCTTTCACATCTTGAAAAAAATTAGAATGGGCGATCTGAAAACTTTGACCTCTCCTTTTATAAAAAAAAAATGATGGATGTCAATGTGTAAACTTTTGTTTTGTTTCAGGTTTTTAGTATAACATAACAACTATGAAGTTAATTAGTACCGGAGAGCGACTTATATTTGTTTTACATATCTCTTCGTCTATGGATGTCTATCTTACAGAGGTAGACCCAGGGTAAAGGACACAACTCTTTCAAATCATTGGAACGTTTGTATTCAGCATTATACAGCAACCTCATGTAAGCATTAAAAGTAACTTAAACTGATTTAGTTCTGATTTATATGAAAGCTTGATAGGCTTTGGTGAAATGAAATTGAATATAATGCAAACATATTCCTGATTTCAAGAGTCATTTCCCGACCCTAGGTCTACCTCCTTAAGCAAGGTATAGAAACAGCTCGTGACTTTAAAATGAAGGAAGCCTACATTAAGATCCTTAACGTAAGAACTATTGCATACATAACTACTGTCCCACTTCTTTATAGTTATTTGTGTTATCTGTGTTAGCACTATTCGCATGAATAAACAAACAATCTCAAATCATCGACATGAAAGCGATATGATTACTCTTGAATTTATATTTATATTTATTGTTTTGGAAGTGATGTACAAATTGAAATATCGTTTTGTAATTCACTACTGCCTTTTACTCTGAAGCTTATCATAGAATATCTCACAGAAATTCAAGTGTGCTGCAAACCTAGTTTCTAAATTAGTTTATTTTCACTTTTAAAGGAAATATTTTTTTCGAAATGTTTGCGTTGAAATCCCGACATATGATTACAAGAAATGTTAAATAACTACCTAATTTAACTATCTTCATTTTCAATCCCGGCTCCGTTAACAAGACACCCATGTTGTGCATGCAGAATGAGTAGTAAAAAAAGTGACAGCTTAGATTTCGGTCATAATTATGTCAAGTTTACATGTTGTTTTCATACTTGACCCAACTGCTAATGGATCGACCTCCGCGGTCGTGTCAAGATATGCCATGAAAAGCATCTTACATGTTAATGTTATACGACTGAAAGTTATCCATTTGAAATAATTTCGGTGGGCTATTATTAATCAAAGATGCATAGCAAATTCCACATTATCGCCATAATATGTTTGACCTTATCTCAAGTTGACGAAAAAATACAGAAACAATAAAGGTAATAAACATGGGATAAACAAATTTTTGGGTCAATATGGTAGACTAAGGTAAATATTGGATCTTATATGAAACAAAATATGACAATCTATATACACGTCTGTATTTTCACTGTCCATATTCCAATTATCACTTCTTAATATTTAAGATTTACTTACCATGTTGAAAATTCAGAAAAATACATACCAATACGGACCGTGGCCTATAGTTTAGATACATGTTATTCTATAAACTCAATTTGATCAGCAATGCACTAAGCAACACCATTTTTTAAATTAAATATAGAATAGATTAACATGTAGTTGTAAATGGCATACCTATCATAGTTTTGATTTGAGTTTGAAAAAAAAAGAACACCACTAAGTTGAAACACGGTGTATTGGAAAATAACTGTCTTTATCATAATACGATAATTAACTTGCCAGTGAGTAACTTATATTGCCCCAAAAAAGAACAACAAAAAGCATTCGTTCAATTGAGAAATATTGCCCGAATCGAAGACGCAGATACTTAATGATTAGATTTCTAGTAAAAGTTTTTAATTGACTGCAATTTCAATGCTCAGTATTACAACAATGTTAAAGTAACTTTCAATTGTTTAAGTGTAACATTACTTTTACATCGAATCCTTATTGCATTAATCAGTAAAATGATGCTGCCTTATATACCGAAAGTCCACGTCAGATGTGATTTCCTTCTTGAGAACTGCATCTATACTACATCAAGATTTTGTTAAGTGCAGAGTCTTGCTTATGGGTCTTTGTAGAAATCAAATCCTCTGGTCTCACTAACCACTTCCGGATCAAATGGCCACGCCCCTATGTAGTACCAAAAACACACTGAACCTAGACATATGCATTGTAAGTGCATTATTTGTGTGTATTATGATTAAAAGTAGTCAAAATAAAAAATGTGTACTTTAAAATCATATATGTAATTAACTACAAAAGTGTATGAATATTGTTTAGATGTGTGAGTAATTTGCCTCCATGCTGTCAGTTAGCAGAACAGGTAAAAACGTGGATTTTCAGTATTATTTATTCAAGTAAATTTTGCGAAGAATTTCTACTATCATCGTACCATTAGCATAATGATTATTTTCCAAGCTTTGCAACGGTATGCAGATTTAAGATGTCATTTGTCCTGGGAATTCACAGTGAGACTTTGAAAATTACTTTTTTAACATGTAAAGTAATGGAAACGTTAGAAGTGGTTAGTGAGACCTTCTGGAAAAAAATCGAATACTTAAATTACTGATATTGCGATGTTGAAAGAATGCGTTATTTCCTTGTATAATATGTATGGAAACACAGTCGTTTTTTTTTATTTCAGGGATAAGAGGAAAGTATCAAAAACTTGAAATAATAGCTCTTATCATACTACATTGTAGATAACAGATTCTCTTATATTCTATGTACATGTAATGCCGTATAATGGTTAGCTTAGCAGTGATTTTATTTTTGCTATATTCGTGTGAGTCTTGAAGACGCCATATCAAAATTAAATTGATATGTTGTATGTATGTGACCAGATATCAAATCGCTAAAATACTGGATCGTCTTAAAATAAAAACATCCAGTTTGGACTTATAATCTTAAAATTTAGCGCTAGCAAAAATAATCCCTCAAGCAGTATCTGTTAAAATTCACATTGTTCATTTTAACGCGTATCTTTAAAACTATTTAGTCATATATGTACGTAAATATCTTATATTTTTTTCTTGGTTTAAAAACGGGTAAAAAATTGTAATAATTATGAAACTTTGGAGTCAGCCCGTAAGCCCTGTAATTAGGTATAATGTTATACACATTTCGTTTTTTTGATATGTTTTCAGGATAATGTATTATCTTTAATAAATCAGAATATGACTAAAAACTGATTTTTTTTCCAATTCTTATAACGAGGATGTCCAATTCTTATAAACATTCGGGTTAATCTGGTGATAAACCAATTTAATAAAAAAATCACATTTCCAAAAAAAGATCGCGAGTTTTTAATTGAACTAATTTTAGTAACTTTTAAACTTTAGCCCACTCAATCAAAAGACAAATTCTAACTTCTGATTGAAAAGCATAGGTATCAGCAAACTATCATTCAATGAGATCTTTATAAAAAATCGTACACAAGCAGCAAAGGAAATGGCAAGTCATCAAACGTCGGCGAAGAGAAGAAGGACACAGACGGCCAATTAATCCACAGTGGTAATCCACAGAGTGCTCCACCAGTACACATAACACAATAAGACCCGTCTCTGCTATCCATTCCTAAACGGCCTGTGATCAGTATCATTCACGAGAATCAGCAACCGATTGCATCCAGTAGAGACACCAAACACAGTTCCGATCCAGCGGGATCACATTTGAACCAGACACATAAACCTAATTAAGAGAAACCGGACCAGTCAGTACTGGCAAGGTTTGACTTTTAGACCAGGTGAGATTATTGTAAATTATGCACATGAATATGTAATACCAGATGAAACCCCAAGTATGTTTTACTCTGTTTCAGCACGCACACCATATAAAATGATAATAATAAAAAAAGCACATGGTTTGGAAAAAATGTTTGATCTTTCAAATTTGTTAATGAAAGATAATTTTACAGATTCTATAATATAGATAGGAAAATGCATATTGATTACAAATGTATGTGTGATAAAATGTTATTTAAGGCGAGTTTCATTTCATTATGGTATGTAAAATATGACCGTATACATGTACTCTTACACTTATACAATTGTTGTATGTTCATAATATAAAAGAATTAGACAATCCTTGTTAATATTTTTTCCTGCAGAAAAACTAAGATATAAAGCATGATCTTTAAACTCTACCTATTTTCTGTCGTGTATTCTGTATTTTGTCTATATACACATTTGATTATGTACACGTATTAAAACTTCATAATTTGTTGATTTCACTGCAGATTTATATATTTGTATAATCTGCATTCTATGAGCTGTATTTGAATAAAGTCTCATTACCACAGTCCGAGGTGGACAGTTATCGGTAGTACATAGAAAAATATCTCCTGAAATAGATATGAACACCTGGACCTCATCATTCATAATTTGTGCTAAGAAAATGCTTGAAAAGTGGCCAAACAAAGGACTTTTTTTAAATATAAGTCCACAGTAAGGTATGTGACCAGGCGGGGACATTTTTATAATTTAGGTTGGATTGATTTTGACGAACAACATTTGATGGGTAAAGCAAGGTTTTTCCTACTTTATGTTAAAGAAAGATGGACTCTGAATTGTGGATGCTATATGTAGCAACTCCAAAACCACCTTTTGTTGAAGTAAATGTAGCCATGGCAACACCACGGTCTTAAGATCAACAAAAATCTAAATGTCAATGTCATAGTAATAAAGCTGCTACATGTAAATGCTTCATTGATGGCCATTCGTGCAAATGGAGTTCAATGGAAATTTGCACATAAATGCTCTAAATACTCTTTAAACCATCCATCGTTAATTGCACTGAATTGAAACTTTTATTGATTTTTTTAAAACCAATTGATTTGTTATGAAAGCATGTTTAGTCTCATCGATTATATTATATGTACAGGAACATGATCTTATTTTTACATAGGAGCTTACCAACTGTACTCCTTGAGCAAATTACCTTTAAATGTCGAGAGAGTTAGAAAGAGTCAAGTAAGTTTTCCAAGTCAAGCTACCGCAAAATATCTTATTAATGGTTTATAGTTTGGATTCAAGCTGAAATACTCCGGTCCTAGAAGAACCATAGAATTTAATTCTAAGCCTACTACTAGAGCACAAACTACTTTAGCGTTAAACAAAATACAAAACAAATATTCTTCAGGCAGAACAGGTGGTCCATATCCTGCCCCAACCTTCCTTACCTTCCATTCATTATCCATTGCTGTGATATCTAAGAAATTAAGGAATGAGTTCTAATTAATTTATAACTGGACGCTAAACAATTCTATCAATGATTGCAGGATGCAGTATTCTACTGTTGACGATGCAGTAAAATTGATTCAGAGCCTTGGTTCAAGTGCTCTTTTATCCAAGTGCGATATTGGTATCAGTATTCAGAATTCTCAGACTTTCTCCTTGTGAATTTGATTTAACTGGAGTCAATTTCCAATAATCGTAGTATTTTGATAAATGTTTACCGATTGGTGCTATCATCAAATGTTTTGGGCAATATTCTATTTCTTGAGTGTGTTCCAAGTGGTTGCTTCATTATTGATTTTGGGGTCTGAGTTATAGGACAAAAATCGTATAAGACGACATTAAACACTTTCACTCAGTTTCGACGTTTTTACAAAATGTCTTCAATTTGGCCAGTCTGCCTCCCTTTGATCATATTTCTCAATATGGCATACTTGACTTATAGAGGCTTACTAAGCTTCCTCTTGTGTCATCCTGCTTTTCAGAAATAAGCCATACTCACAAATTCAATAACTTCAGGAGAATACAATGTAATTTCTAATATAAAAAAGATAATTATAGGGTTGCTACGAAAACGGCCAAAACCCCGAATGACCAGTGTTAATTTTTGTCGAGTTACTAAAGAAGTTAATTCAGTCATTTCAATACGTATGCTTTTTTAATTATGAGGTCTGTTTATTGTCCTGGACCTTCTCTGTTGCCTTTTGTCGAGAGTCAATGAAATAATTGTAGATAGTCAGATGCACATTTAAGGCCGTGCATTTAACCTGTATGATGAC
Organism: Perna viridis; assembly: GCA_037379345.1. Classification (NCBI taxonomy): domain Eukaryota; kingdom Metazoa; phylum Mollusca; class Bivalvia; order Mytilida; family Mytilidae; genus Perna; species Perna viridis. The sequence continues at coordinate 32,070,010 of CM074515.1, read as the reverse complement.
CTGGATTATACACTCAATTCAATTGTGCTGAAGGTTACCGTCGCTAGCTCTAAGACTGATCAAGTAGGTAAAACTATCACTCTTGTTTTCGAGAAGTAAAATGATGCACCATTTGCTCTACTTATCTGCCTAAAATATTTCTTTAGCCTCGTTTATCTGGGATTGGTAGCTCTAGTAAACAATATGTACACGTTGATGGAACTCCAATAACTAAAAATTGTTCGCACTCCCCCGAATTGGAAGAGCCGCAGATATGGAAAAAATGGCGTGAACGTTTATACTATAAAAGAGTGCGGCTGCCTCATATATTGGATATATTAGATTGTAGTATCAGGCTATGCTCATTTATAACAAACTGTTTGATATGCAAAATGTAATCTAGGTCAAAGTTTATTATGGTTTATCGAAACATCAGTAGTGTCTTAGGCCCACAAAAAATCATTCAAATTGGAAGGGAACATCTAGGGCTACAAAAAGGAATACCAACATCAGATGGTTTGGAAAGGGGGAATGATAATAATGCAGGAGCGTTAACTACGTCCCATATATGCATAATTAAAGACCAGAACTTGGAATAGCTAAAAAATATACTGACAAAAGTGACGAAACGGAAGTAAACGTTTGGGTAAATGCGGAAACGCTGTTTTGTCTGGATACGATTTTATGTTTCCTTATTTATTTATTTAATACGATCCAGAAGAGGGCTTTAATGGTTCTTTTATCAACTAGGTTCTGTTACTTGTATACTTGTGGATAGAAATAGCATGAATGTCCAGCTTCAAGACCGTTTTTACCTTCAGTTATGACATCTCCATTCGCCTACACTTTGTAATTAATGCCATTGAGGGCCAAACCAGTCTTGGAAAATATTTGCTAGCTTCGATGATTACATACAGAACAAATAATAGTTTTAAGATGGCCAAAACAGTATACAGAATGTCGCCCAGCTGCTTTTGTTAATGACGTAATGAGCATTACTCATAATTCTTTAGTACTTAAAAATTGTGAAAAGATAACGAAACATAACGAAAAAAGAAGAATCGATGGGAAGTGAATCGAACCGAAGCAACTCGACACAAATGAATAAAAACGCATCAGAATCTAGAAAAAAAACGAAACAAAATGAAATAAAATAAATCTTAAAATACGTTTCGTTGTTTATAGGTACCAAATGTTTCACGTATGCCAGACAACTACACCCAAAGACAATTCGTACAATAACGTTTTGAAGCATGCCGAACACATATATTAAAGCACATTGAAACTTATGATAAAAAGGGACTAAAAGTGCCTGGTGTCGATTTCACAAAAAAGCGTAAGTGTGAAATTGATCGTAAGTTATGACATCACAATCCAATTTTTGGTTGTTACATTACTTACGATTAACTTTATCTTTTTTTCTGATATTGGTTCCTGGTTTATGAAGGTTTTAGTTTATGCAGAGTCCATTTCAGACATGTTTTAACTGTAACATTTAGAAAGAAATCATTGTCGTTAATTTTTCTAACGACTAAGGTCCGCATTCATATGATAGTTCAGTGGATCTAAAATTATAAAGATATAATTGACGTACGTGTTTGGTAGGTAGATCCCTCATACTGAATTTCTGTAATTCTATCCATACTAGTTGCCACCAGTACTGAAATATTTCATTAATACATAGAATGGATATTATAGTGTTTGTAGTTATATGCTTTTTTATCAGGCTTAATGTTCCAATTACTAACATCATCATAGTTTGAAATATTGTAACCCCTACTTTTTTTACATTGCTTCTATGAAATATGTCTTGGCTTTCCATTTTGATAAACATAATTAAGACTGAAGATTTCTTAACACAGTTGTCAAGGCAAACATAGGTCTATCTCAAATCAAGATATCATTTTGTCCGTTTGGTATGGCATGGTATATCTAATATCAGTTGGGATACTACTTTGAATTACTGTTTTACGGATCATACAAAAAAATAATAGGAATCATGCCCCTAATTCTGTATTAAATCCTGAATGACAAATGAAACCAAAATCAGGTTTTTACCTTGTTCAATTGTATTCATGATAATTTTTGAATCTCCCATCTAGTCACAATAATATGTACCAATGTCATTCGTTTAAAAGTTTAATATAATAAGGTATGTTCTGTTACCGACGCCTTTGTGCTTACGGTACATATCATTACTGTGATATTCCCCGACGATCACCGGTTCGTCATCTCGTCGCTATCGTATGGTGACTTTTTTAACATTCTGTCCTGTTTCACAACACAAAGTGATATTGTCACCCAAAGCTACCCAAATTATTGTGCTTTTCATGCATGATGTTTCACCAAAATGACAACCTGTAACAATGACAACGAGGAAAATATTGGATGATTTGCTATCAATTAGTAGTTGATAAAAATTTAACAATAGTTGATAGATACATTTCAAAACCCAACCAAAGTCATTTTCTTAATTACGAAACAGCTACAGACCATGCACATGAACGGTCTAATTATTTAAGTCAGTTTTTGCAAGATTATTATCAGAATACAATTACATGAAAACCTATGATTTGTCAACTCTTTATACTTTTATTCCCATTACTCAGTTGAAATCCCGACTCAAAACATAATACATCGTTGTTACTGAAAAAAGACGGTACATCTAGATACAGATATGTGGTACTTTATGGAGATTTTTCATTGCTGGACTTCTTTTACCGACAACATATTTGTTCATTGTGGTGGTGGTGGACGGGTTTTGAACAAACAGTCGGCATTCTAATGGGAAAACAATGTGCTCCTCTACTTGCTCACCTATTCCTTCCCTCTTGTGAGGCTGACTTTATAGAAGATCTAATCCAAAGGAAGGAACATCGTTTAGCCATATTCATTTATCTCAGTTTCTGCTATAAAGATGACGTATTATCGTTAAACTGGTAATTTTATCTGGTCATTATCCCAAGATTTCATCTTTTGATTTCCGCTAGAATCTTGGTTTCCTTGAATACTCTTGAACTTTTTAGATAAGTTTTCTATTGATTGATAAAAAATGGCACTGAAAGAGTTAACATTTATTGAGTTGGATTATTAAAGTTGGAGATAGCACGTTTATTCGGTACATTATTTGCTGCATCATGAATCATTGGCAGCGTTTGAGTCTAATGTGGTCAAGTACTTCAATTTCTTTTTCAATGTACCAGTTTGTCAATATATTTACTCATTATAAATCATATGAAAAGTGAACGGAAAATGTTTATTTTAATTTAAAACGATATTAAAGATAATGTATGTATTTAAATTATTCAACAAGCAGATTTGTTCTAATATTTAAATTGCTTTGGGAAACTTACCCAGTTGTAGGCCCAGATAGAGTACATACATGTATCAGAAGGATAAATAGTGTATATTTTGAATACATACAAATATGTCTTCGTGCTGACATATGTTTACCAAACACTCTACAATTTTTCAAAAAAATTGAGATCATTATCTGTAAATGAACTGCACATGCATTTTCGTCTGCTTGACCTTTATCTCAAAAAGAGAATATAGGAATCATGAACATTATTTTGTTATGGCCTAATTGTTTCCAGAATTACTAAAAAAACTATATGTGATGTAGACAGATAGATAATTAGACAGAAAGAGAAATATATACGATGTCTAGGAAAGAAGCAGGCACTACTCACCAGACTAAAGTTGGAGTACAGTTCACTATTCACTATTCACTATTGAAAAGTGAATAGTAAACTAGTTTACTATTCATCTAGTTTACTATTCATTATTCGAACCTACATGAAACATCAGATAGGTCATTAAGTAGATATCTACTTCACGACTAGCGAGATGAATATCTTGCTTTTCATTTATGATACTAGGTATACATGCTACAGAAAAAATACACTTGGGGCTCTGGGGAACTCCAATATTTCTTTGACCTCTTTTATAAGGAGTGTTCCCTTGATTATGATACACTACTAGGACACATGTAAACTTTATTGACATACATGTATCATATTTTGTTTTCCTCACCTATTCGCATATTTGCAGGCTGGAAAATGGAATATTAAGGAAGTGCCCCCAACTCCCACACCAAGAAAATGCAAGATAAAATTATAAACATTCAAAGTAATATATTAATGTTACAATACTTACAATTAAGATATAGCAAATCAATATTTATTAGATTTGAAAGTAAAAATCATCACGATGAAAAATGAAAAAAATGAGAGAGGTTTAATTAATGATTTTGCATCTGCAACTTCAACCACGTTCAATTAAGTGTGAGTGATCAAACTCTTCACATAAAAGAATGAATAGACGAAGTCTGGCGAGTAGTACATATACATTAAGCACAAATGATTGTGATTTTAGCTGCGAAGTGGACACCAAGACGTGACATTTACGCTGTTGCCATACGCAACATGTCTTAACATTTCTTAACATTCTGTTTCCGTCAAAAATATGACAGCATTTAGTTTAAACATATTTATTCAGCAAGAATTTATGTCATTTAATACAAAACAATTTTATATCTGACAGGATCTGGAAACAAGCCTCAAGGCTTTTACAAGTCCATCTCCTGCGAAATTGACAACAATATAATACAAAGATTGTATGCTCTTAATACATGTAACATAATTTAAACTGTTGACAAATTGTGGAAAAGGAAATGGTAAAGAGTTCAATTTGGAAAAAATGAAATTAATCAAGATGCAAGTCAGTTAATAAATCTCTTACTCATTAGAATAAATTTCTGCACCTTGATAAAAACTTGCTTATTTTGATCATCGGTTTTCTGACCAGAACCAAATAGTAAACTATCGGTATTTAACATATCTGGTAAATTTAGGGAAAATATTCTCATTGCGAAGTTCTCGATATCTATCACAATGTAATAAGAAATGAAATATTGGTTCACTTCTACCGCAAACGCAATTCAGTGAATCCACTAGATTGCGGGAAAAAGATCTACAATTCATTCGCAGTCTACCATGTAAAATATGACCAATTCTTGATCCGCTATGATAATAGGCAGCATTTATGTTACTACAAATATCATCAATGACGAGATACTCCAAAAGAGGCAAAAATACACAATGTACTATCTTTCTGTAATAAAATACTTGAGATTTAAAAACAAGACATGTCGGGAATCGAACAACAGATAAATTGTAAATGTAGAGTGTTTATTAGCTAAATAAAAATTCTACAAGTTCTTCTCGCAGATCCGGTCCTGATTTCTGTAAAAGAAACAATAGTTACTATGACTATTAACCCAAATGTTTCTTGAAATTTTAACGCAAGGAAAAAGAAAAACTACAATAACACTGTATCAAATGATATTACTGCTAAGAAACAACTTCAGAGATATGTAATAGGCGTCATAATTGTAATCCTAAAGTTTTGGAATCTTAATTTCACACTAAAAACAAAGAATGACTCTTACATTTCCTGGTATATTTATGTTGTTCCAACAGTGAAGTGCTCTAGCTGTTGAAATAACAAATACTCCACAGTCTCCTGCTGAAGTCCTATATTCTAACCTCTGAAAGAAGTTTGTTTGTTTGTTTGTTGGGGTTTAACGTCCGAGCAGCAATATTTCACCTATATTCAGACGATGAGCATGAAATTGATGATTAAATGAACATGAAATGATGATGAAATGAAAAGGGAATGGGACACAAGGACAATGGGGTCGACAAATTTTGATTGCCACCGGAAATAGGGAGAGGTGGGTAGGGTCGGGCAATTTAGCCTCCTGAGCCCTATGGTTCCTACTCCGGGAGAATACCACAGTAGGGTTCTTTAACGTGCGAGGAACGTGGCATCTTTTCCAACACGGTGCACCACTATGGTTTGCGGTCAGGTTTCCCGTATTATAGCCTGACAACCCCAGCATGTAACACGCCAGGGGTACCCCATTCCACCACCTGGGGCACACATCCCAGTTGCTCTGTGGGCATAGTGCCCTAGCCCCCCGGCTAGGGTTCTGAGCACTATTTAATCGCCTTTTACGACAAGCTTAGCGCTGCTGCAGGCCTATTCTTTTGACACCCGGACCTGCACGGGGCTCTGAAAGAAGAAGTACTCATCAAATGATAACGTGTATAGATGTCCCAAAAATTCCGGGTACAATTTCTGACTTCGAAATAATATATTCAACTTAGAAATTCAATTTGTAATATTAAAAATTCATTTTCTAATATTACAAATTAGAAATTCAATTGAAATTTTAATATCAAAAAATGATTTTTTAATATCAAAAAAGTATTTTTTTAATATTAAAAAAGTGTTTTGTGATATAAGAAATCCAATTTGTAATATTAGAAAATGAATTGGTAATATTAAAAAATCATTTTTAATATAAGAAAATGCTCATTTTTTGTCCACTTTAGCTTGCCATATACAACTGTTTACTTAATATGTTACAGCTAAAGATAATCTCGAAGTGAGAAATGCACACCCTCTTACCCATTTGGTAACATGCACCTCTTGACCTCCATATTGAATCGGATCAAAATCAAAAATAGAAGGTGCACATTGTGAATATGAGAAGTGTTGTCCAATTACATTCGATGGAGTAGGAAGAGTAACGAATTAGAGGTGTTATTCTTCTTCGCAACGGAATGAAAGAAATAGAAAGTACGGACGGAAGAAAGGACAGATGGGCGGACTACGGGGCGCCAAATGGGACTTGATCTTTTTTGTAATCAAAATCGATTTTGTGTACACAAAATTGAATTCCGTCATAACAAAATAATTTTTGTCGTACAAAACTATGATACACAGACTTGTTTTATGATCACTTCATTTTTTTTCATGTTTTTGTTGAGACAAAATTCAATTTTGTGTCGCAAAAGTCAATTCTGTGTCACGAAATTCAATAAAATTCAATTTTGTGAGACAAAAGTATATTTTGTGCCACAGAAGTAAATTTTGTACGCAAATTACTTTTCGCTCCCATTACGATTTTTGTAAGAAGGCCTCTCATTGGATAAAGTAACCGCGGGTCATGCAGATCTCCGGTTACTTCGAGCAAGGTAATATCATATAGAGGGCATCTCGGTTGGTATAGCATGTACGGGGGACCCAAAGTGTCAATTATGGGATATACGGATGTAAACCATTATAACTTTGAACACTTTGCGCATAGTGTCATCACCGAATTAGGGCAAGCATATTTCTCTTAGATGTTGCTTTTTCTAAGGGGCTACACAAAAGATATAGTGAATAGAGGGCATCTCGGTTGGTATCGCATGTATGGGGGACCCAATGTGTCAATTATGGGATCTACGGACGTAAACCATTATAACTTTGAACACTTTGCGCATAGTGTCATCCCCGAATTAAGGCAAGCATATTTCTCTTAGATGTTGCTCTTTCTAAGGGGCTACACAAAAGATATAGTGAATAGAGGGCATCTCGGTTGGTATCGCATGTACGGGGCCCGAAAGTGACAATTATGGGAATTACGGACGTAAACCATTATAACTTTGCGCACTTTGCGCATAGTGTCATCCCCGTATTAGTCCTATCTTAAGGGCTACACAGTAGGTATTCCTTTTATTCTTTTGGGAAAGTGTGTAGAAATACTTGTTTGACGATAAAACTTCAAAAAGGGAACAGACATGGGTATGGATTTCTGTATAATTGACATAATATCATTTCTGTGGGTAATTAATGCGTTTAGTAGCTGTAAGAATTATTTAACGATATGTAAGGTAGATGTTATTATGCACTACATAAATGGGCAGGGTAAAATCACTACTACTGAAATCGTGAAATTATTAAAAAAGAACAAAAAGAACAAATAAAAACAAAACAAAAAAAATTGGCCAAAACCTTAAAACAAATTTGATCATTTAAATAGAGAAAGTGAAGTATATAAAATATATATCTAAATCTTTCGAATTAGATATATTTCTTATCATTACTCTGTCAAAAACAATTATATAACCAATACAAAAATACAAAAATTACAAAAGGAAAATCTCGAAATCGGGGTAGAATCGTGTTTTTAACAATTTCAAAGAAATGACTTGTTATTAATTCATATTTTTAAATCCTCGACTCGACATAATACATTATATAGTACATGTATTTAATATTATGATGAAATGATAACTTACCTTGGAATTAATTGGCATGTGATGACACCGTCCACAAAACATGCATCGGCACCAAGGATTTTCTGTAGTTTTATAAAGGTTCTAGTACTGCGATACTCCGTCGAGGTAGGCTTTGACATTTTTATTTTTCTAATTTTATCGGAAATGATAAAGAGATAAGAATGGGCACATAAATTTCACACTTCAGTATTTAAGAAAACTCTTTATTTTGTTATCATGACAGATTACTGCCATCACCTTTAAACTCATCTCTTAGTGTGGAAAGAACTTCTTGTGATATTCATAATCCTTGCAATTGGTGGGAGATAATTACGTAAAAGTTCGTAAACTGTATGTGTACCCGATCTGAATCTCAACCTAATGTAGTATTCATGTGAACAACTACAATATATAATAGGAAGACATTTTTTTTAAAGTTCACACCGTGCAATCCCGGCTTGGTATCATAGGTCAGCCTTGGTCAGGGCATTGAATTAATCTGACCTGATAAAGTGCAGTCGTGGATAAAAAATATCAATATTCATATTACCTGGGAAACCGACAGTGACCGTAGGTCTACCCCCACCCTACTATTCACAACTCCAAAACGCCGCTCATCACGCTTAGGGGTAATTCCTCTGTGAAATATATTATTCGACCTATGCACAGTATATTCTAGGGACAAAATATATAATTCATAAAAAAGTGATTCATTTTCTATGTGACGATTTTTTTTGGTCATTTGTTTAATTTTTTTATTGATGAAGAGTAAATATAGCGTGAAAACTTCATCGCGATGTAATAACTGAATAACGCAAAGCAATTTTTTGTTGTTATCTGTCAGGATTCGACATGTATGAAAATACTACCTGCACTCTAGCGCCCTCGGCCACTTCATATTTTTTTAATGAACAAAGTTGACACATATCCAATATGGACAGACATGTTGAACACAGTCAATTATTCAGCAGCAATATATATAAGCACAAGAACGTACTTTCAATAATTTGTAACACACATTAATATTATTATAGTTAAGTCGCCAAAACGAAGTTTTGCAACTTGTATGTTTTTGATTTTTCTTCTTGTGAACGTAAAGATGTCCGAGCGATGACTCGGCGACCGTTTATTTGATTCATACCAAACTCAAAAATCAAGCATACTTAGGGGTTGTGCATACAATTTATGAATTTTAAAATAGCCACCAAAAAAAAAAAAAAAAAAACGAAAATGAGAAAACAATCCATAAAATTACTGGTACTATTTAGATACAAGTGTGAAAGTAAATATAAATAGCAATTATTGACTTGCTGTCAACACAGGTATCAACACTTTCTTTAATAAAGCCGCATTTTATTCGAAATGGTCTTCAAACGGCAAAGTTTCCACATTGTTTGATTTTTCTAGGGATAACGTAAACACGGCCTTCCAAATTCAATTTTGGCTTCATAGTTTGGTTGATTCCGACTTTTTACAGGTTTTGACAACTTTTGTGTTTTGCATGTATGCAAACACAGTATCACTTGCTTTATTTTGTTTTTTAGTTGCTTCGTTAATGTTTATATTGAAGACAAGTAATGCCCGTATTGATTAACATTAAATTATAACTATATTTAGTATAATAAACAATAATATAAACCGACTTCAGAACAAAAGTATTTTTAAGCACTTGTACTGATGAACATGATCACATATTGTAGTAGACATGGATTGTGGGCCAGTCCGTTAGAATGTGAAATCTTTCTTTTGTCTGCTTTTTTGTCTTTTTGTATCAATACATGTAATTCTTTTCCATTCTTACTGATATTTTTTTTATTTACCAGAAACATATTTTGCTCAGTGGAAATAAATGCTACGTAGCACGAATAATGTGCATGTACTCCATTTTATACTACGTAAACTCTCTTTTTTATTTTCAATGTAAATAACGTCAGCTCTAGAGATGCAACTTCAAAATAAGTTGCAGTGCCTTAGAATATTTAATATGCTGTTTTTAGCAGAAATGATCGGTAAACGAATAATATCAAACGCTACGTTAAACGTCAAAAGTTATATTATACAGACATGTGCCATGTGGATAGATAACGTTCACATAGGTACAATATCAACGGACAGCACAATCATTTTCTATCTTAAATTTATTTGTCAAATGTTAATGTGTCATTGTCTATGTAGTCATAAAATTAAATGATTAAATTCAGTTGCCATTTAATATTCATTAAAATACGTAAAAAATCATGGATAAATACGTAATCTGCCGACAGCGAATACAGAAAAAAAGACAAACTTCTTCTCGAATCATTTATCTCCCGTATAAACCAAACATATGTCTTAAGCGAACAAAAATTGCGGTTTAAAGTTGATTTGGTTTCCACATCCATCTATCCATCTATCCATCTATCATAAAATTTTCTTACCATCGTGGGTACCATCGTTACCATCATCAAAAATTTTATCAAACTTAAAAGTTATGAAAAATAATAGTAAACTAGTTTACTATTCATTTGTCAATAGTGAATAATGAATAGTGAACTGTACTCCAACTTCAGTCCGGTGAACTACTCATCCTTAAGAATGTTTGCTGGTAATATTCAGCCTTTTTGTCAGATTTCCAGCTTTTGTCCATTTGATAGTATATATTTTTAATACTTTATTGTTTATATATGCCCAGAGATCCCAATTTTTCTTTTCGTAATTTCATTAAACACACTTTAAAATGTTATTTAGGAAGTTTTTATGAAATTCTTAGATAAAACATACCAAGGCAAAACCTATGTGAATCTACGGTATTTGTTTTCCGCAAATTTGTTAAAAGCTTATATCTCTAAAACAAGCACCCTTACCCATCTTTTTTTTCTTATGATGTTCTATCATAAAAACAAAAACTATAAATATTATGGTATTCTTTTGAGTTGCAAATTTGGCAACCTTTCAATTATAGTTAAAAACAAAAACCTTCTTAATTAAATATTGAAATTATGTAGCACAAGTTTACGACCGATTAAAAATCACTGAAGTTATAATACTTTTGTATGTGATACCCCATAAATTATAGAGTTATGAAAAGCGACAAGATGAACTGAACTAAAAAAAAATATAGAGTCAATGACAACACTAGAAATAAATTTGCATTGATACATTGGAAATGACTTGCTTCAGCAAAATCATTTCGTTAGACTAAAGATTGACTTTACAGAACAAGATCATTCAGAAGTTAAATATTCTAGCATAAAAAAAACTATAAATATTTTCCAACCCTTTAAAGTCCTTGTTAATCTGAAATAGAGCATCCGTAAGATCACCCCAGTATTTTATTGTGACTCGTCACTGTGTGTATTGTTGTTGTTTGTCTTCCTTTTATTTGTTCTTGTCAATTAAAGCATATTATCGAACACGTGTTTTCCCCTTGATATCCCCATTTCCATCGGTACTTCGGTATATTTGAATAACCTTTTCAATTCCCGCTTTAAATGTTTGACAACATCAAAACTTCGTAGTATGGGCCGTAAAGGGAAGACTTTTAATGTTGAACAATGTTCATAAATTAATTTGGTTTGTCACTGGAAAAAAATTGAAACAGGATTGCTTTTATTTTTTTTATTTTGAGAAGTAACATTAATCGCTTTACCTGCTCTTTAAAAAGATCAAGTTTAGTAAAAAAAACCCGAAGAAACCTTTTTGAAGCCCACATCAAAATAAAACTTCATTTAAAACGCTAGTTTTGAGTTTTCTTATATAAATAAAAGTCTTTTCATTAGATGTTCAAATATAAAAAAAAGAAAGAACTGTTTCAACATGCATCTATATTTTGCAATAAGTTATTGAAAAAACAAGAAAAATGACATTGAGTGGACATAAATTTAGATTTGTGAATGCCACATAATTTATTCATCACAAAATGGAACAAATATATCATTTGAAATATAGTACTTACCTAATTGGTACATTATTGAAATCTATTGATAATGCCGTTATTATGTCCAAGGTATATTTAAAAAAAAAATCCGGTAGTTGGATCCCTTCAGCACCTGCGTATGGAGTGTTCATATCACAACTCATACGTTATGCCAGAGCTTGCCGAAACTACGCATGCTCCCAGTTTTTAGTGGAGTCCCAGTTGCTCATTTACTTTTGTTACTTTGTATGTATGATTTTAGTTACTTTATGTTCTTTGTTTTGTGTGTCTGTTTTCCATGTCTGGTCTTTGTCCTTGGATTACATTCTTTTGATTACCGCTATAACCTTGGTTCCCTAGATTCCTCTTACAGACAAAGCATAATAGGAAATTTTATAGTCTTTTATGATGATATAATTGTTCGACTAATTTCATTTTTTTAAACCGTGTGAAGTTTTATTTTAAAGGGTTCTATGTTTTTTCAATATGATAGTTTTTGGAAACACTTGTATTTCTTACAACAATGCATAATAAGTAGCAGTCTCAATAGACACAAACGCAATCATGTTGTCCTTTTGAGTTGCGAATCTGGCAACCTTTCGATTATGGTTAAAAACAAAAATCATTCTATTTGAATATTTAAATTATATTAAACATGATTAAAATCGATTTAAAATCACTGATGTTATATAACCTTGTTGTAAATTTGTTTTAACAGAGCTATGCCATTGCTGAATTTTCAACCAAATTGGACATTCTTCATTAGTAACTGTGTCAGTCCAGATGGCTCTAATATAAAATGTTTTCTTACAAGAAGATGTTTTATGTAAAAAGAAATTATTATATTATAGTTTTAAAACATCCCACTTCAATAGTTCATTCTTAGAATGAGCGTAGTCCAACCTTCGTTGATGTCTTTCTCTGGCCTTCACCCTCCATAATCAGTACATAATCAGAACTGCATGGGTATTGTAAGAAGTGCAGAAACCGCGACATGTTTCGACAAAGAATCGAAGTAATTTTAAAAGCTAAAATACAAATAATTCTTTCCACAAACGCGGCTAAATCTCTAGCTTTGACACGAGCGTGTAAGAAATATTAATTATACAATTGCATTTTAGCCGTTAGTAAAGTATCTGAAGCAGGATACTTTATAAACATCATTAGAAATAACTTCACATTATATAATCTACATGACTTGCATCTACATATTCAAGTGAGAAAAGAAAAATATGAGTGTATAAAGTAGGTTAAAACGAAACATGGACGCATTTTTACGACACATAATTGTCTAGCAGAAGGTGGAAGAGTTTACCAATGCTAATTGAAAGTAAAGACGTATTATTCATATTTTAAGTTAGTGAGAAAAAACATGGTCTATGTATTCATTTGAAAAAGTAAAAAAAAAATGTCGGAAAATAAATACACCTCTGTTTTGTTCCAAATGATTTCAATGTTAATACAAAGAAGCTCGGAACGTTCGGTTGATTGTAGCACAGTGTGAAGACTTGTTTGTACACTCTGTTAATGATGGCAACAAAAAGGGTGAAGAATTATCAATGTACTGTCCATGTTTTGTTTGTCAATAAAGTTTCTTTCCTGTCATGTGTTTCGTTTACAAGAAATATGGTATATTTATTTAAAATTGTATATATATTTAGAAAATATGGGGCAAAAACCAGTTTCTGTTCAGTTTAATTCATGAAATACTGACTTCGAAGTTGAATCCAGATTTTGACAAGCCATTTTAATTTTATGTCATTCAATTGTTACGTCATTATTAGCATTCGTGGATACAGAACGATTTTTCAAACCTGGGCTGCCGTAGGCTATGAAAAAAAAAATATATATATATATGTATAATGCTACATCAATTTGGTCGGTTGAATGTAGAGTTAATCTATGCTTATTCAAAACATTACGGTGCATGTCATATCTGGAAAATGAGAATACGAAAAAGAAAACTGAAATGAATGAAATAAGTTTTTTTCTGCCATAAATAACGCTTACGAATAAAAAATACGCATGAGAGAAAAGTTATACGCTCTTGATTTTATTCATTGTGTAAGCAATCAAAATGATGACTTTGACGACTTCAGAGGCGATTCGTGTTTATTTGTTCACAAAGAGAGTTAAGAAAGAGTAATCAAGGGAACCAAAATATAGCGGTAATCAAAGGAATGTAATCCAGCGACAAAGACCAGACATGGAAAACAGACATACACAACAAAGAATATAAAGTAACTAAAATCATACATACAAAGAAACAAAAGCAAATGAGCAACTCGGACTGCTGTAAAAATTGGGAGCATGGACCAGGTGCACCGATAGTAAGCGTCCTCTGCTTTTCTATAAACACCCGCCGAGTTGCTCATAAAACAGTAAAACGAGGAAAAGAAAACTATGACCCATTAAGTAAATCAGTTTTCATGGTGCAGATGGATACACCATAACGATCCACGAATTCATGATGACGACCATAAAACTTCTATAGTGATGACTTCAATCCTGTAGCAACATAACCCTGTTCCAGAAGCCTATTTGTTAGAGTTCTAGCGCGATACAAAAAATCTGCGTAGTTTCGGCAAGCTCTGGCATAACGTATTAGTTGTGATATGAACACTCCATTCGCAGGTGGCGAAGGGATATTGCCACAGATTAAAGGAAAGTTGACAATTCTGAATGAAAAGTCGTAAAGTTTGGTCAATAGTTTTCTTTTACCATCAATTTCTAAGTGTGGGTCAAGATATGAGGCTGACTTCACAGTGTCTGTAGTATCCTTTATCTCAATTTCTTTTGGGTAGATGCGATGTATCAAATCCCCGAAATTAGGATTGTTTAAAGATAATATGTCATCTATATAGCGGAAACTGAGATTGCTTGATCTAGCCAAACGACATTCTTTCTGATCAGATCAGCTATAAAGTCAGTGTCATAAAAGTGAAGGAATAGGTCAGCAAGTAAAGGAGCACAATTTGTTCCCATTGGAATGCTGACCGTTTGTTGAAAAACACGTCCACCACACTGGACAAATATGTTGTCGATTGGAAATTCCAGCATTTTGTAAACATCTTCCTCTGTATATTTGGAAGATGATTTGGAATTATTTCTTACATAGTATGAAAAAAGCATTGGATGCACGGTCTTTTCACTCGTTTTAACCCATTTTTGGTGTGTCATCACTTGTAAAAGAAAGGGTAATCAAGGAAACCACAATTCTAGTGGAAACAAAAAAAAGAATGTTATCCAGGGACAAGGTCCAGACATGGAAAACACACACACACACAACAACAATGAGTATAACATAAACAAAATAATACATACAAAGTAACAAATGTAAATGAACAACTCGGACTCCAGTAAAAACTGGGCTCATGAACCAGTTGCACCAATAGGGTAAGCGTCCGTTGCCTTTCCTACAAACACAAGCCCATTTAATCATAAAAAGTCAAGTCCTGGGTAAACGAAAGAGGAAGAAAAACTATGACACGATCTATAAATCAGGTTTCATGGTGCAGTTGAATACACCGTAACGATCCACGAGTTCATGATGACGACCATAAAACTTCTGTGGTGATGTCTAACATAACCTTGTTCCAGAAGCCTAATAGTAAGAAGTCTAGCGCGATGCTAAAAGTCTGCGTACTTGCTAGATGTTCAATAAGTAATGGTATTAGAACTTTCTGTCAGACAAACATAGCCATATCTTTGACACCAACTTGACACAGTAGCTGCTATTGAACACCTTTATTAATATGAATCAATACAGGCGACAGTGATTCCGCCGTGTAAATATTTAAAAATGGAGGAAAAACAAAAGCTTCATTAGGTGAATGTTAATTATGATCTAAAAGTACCACTTTATAAATTAAAGGATAAAAAATAACTGTACATCTATATTACAAGTGTAATGAACATTATGTACCATTTCTACGCCTTATGGAAAAAGGTAAGCAAACGTAAGTATTAACACCATATGACATGATATGAATAATATAAATAGTCTACCAAATGATATATACAAGATGTGAACTATTTCTATAAAAAATACTGTAATCTTTAAACCTACCTTAATTTCCGAATACTATTTACATTTAATAGGATGTTTTTCGTTAATTTTGAATTGTTTTAAATCATTGTTTTAAAGTTTTGAACTATGATATATATACTGAATTTAAGTTTTTTTTTCAAAACAAAACTATTCCTACTGAAAACACTTTGATTTTAATGATAAATGTGAAACCTAATTATGAACACACGTCTTTTTTGGTAATTTGTTATTTTTATTGATATTCTGATGCATATAATGTCTCAATTTGGAATGTACACCTTTAAAGAATGTCAAAAGATCTAAATAATTGTCCGCAAAAATCTTTTCACAAAAATAAGATTGTTGGTATATAGTAGTTTTGTGAATAAAAATAGCAGTTGTTTCGTTATTGGACAAATTCATTCCATAATGAATCATTTTTGACTTCAATATCATCATCTCTAGGTTCGTTCGATCTATTTGATCTTAATATTAATGAATAGCTGTTCAAGTATTCCATGTCATTAGCGCGAAGTGGAACGTAAGGATTTAGGTATGCATCATTCTGTGTAGTTGTGTCCATTTCTATATCTGGTTTCATCTGTTTTTGGATTGGTTTAAAGTCTCTGATATGTTGCAGCCCAAAACATTTTTCTTTATTATCATCTGAATGTATGTTTCGATTAACCTCGCATGTATGAAGTTTGTTTGCACCGACATTTTCCTGGCTTTGGTAAGTAGCCAAAGTAATTTCTTTTCCAGAATCATGTAGAGTAGAAATAGCATCACCTCTAGTTGTGGATCGTTGCTGAGACGAAGTATCTTTATTGTGAAAATTTCTATTTGCAAATAGACCGGCAATGTCACTTTCACTAACATAGTCATAATGTGTCATTTTCCTTCCGTCAACCGAGTAATAATGGAAAAGATCGTCCTGGACCTCGTTTGAAATATCGTCGTAGTAATTTATTTCTTCTGGTCTATGTTCGGTATTGTTTTCTAAGTTGTCTTTCATTCCATTATGATTGCATAATTTGTTCATTAGAATTATACAACAAATACACAATACAACAGTTAAACCAGCTGCCAATGCAATCAAATAAAGGTTTTTTTCGATGGAAGAAACCTAAAACAAACATGATTGATAATTAATAGTACAAGAATAGACTGATTTGTGTAAATTCTGTGTGCAAGATTATTGATAAGCGCGAGTAAATGCTACACTTTTCCATATGCCTCTACATTGCAGAAATATTATTTGAGCCTGTTCAGAATTGAATTGAACACGAACAGGTCAATTACAACATCAAAAAGTTTTGTTATTATTGTTGTAGTATTATCTTTTTGCCCATTTCCGAAAACGCAAACTTACTTTTTTCTCACAAGCTCATATGTTGTTTCATTGAAAGGTTAAGATTTCTTCATTGTGTCTTGGTTAATGTGTTACATTTGTGAAATCACGTTGCTTATGGAACTTGGATATGTTTTGTTTATTGACTGTATTTATTGACTATAGAAAAATCGGACAAATTTCACAAAGATGAATTTATATTATTCGACATTACTATTGTTTTTTTATGTGGATAGAATGCATAATTTAGTTTGATTCATCTTTCCTTGTCTAATAATATTGTTATTTCTAGGCGTCGTTTATCAAATTATTTTGCCAAGTCTTTAAATCGTCATTATACCGTAAGAAAACTGTAGAGTGAACACTTTTGTACTAAATCGGATGATATCCTGTCAATTTTAACACAAATAAATGTTGTGCCGTCACTTAAAAGAAGTGATATTCAGTCAATGTCTGTATATTACTTGTAAACATACGGTAAGTTTATCCTACTAGAACGTTTACAGTATATATATCTTTCTTTTGAGTTAAGACGATGAATGTAAGACGAGATAATGCGCGAAAACGTGGAATTTCTTAAGGCTGGTATCGGAAATCTAAGATCTTCTATAGGTACTCACTATAGAACATGATTGATTGTTGGGGTTTAACGCGCGACCAGCAATATTTCAGATATATTAATGCGATGAACATGAACGGGATGATAAAATGAACATGAAATAAAATGATGATGAAATGATAAAGGGATGGGATGTAAGGGCAACGAGGTCGATATATATTTAGATCGCCACTAGAAAAAAGGGGATGGGTAAGATCGGGCAATTTTGACTCCTGTGGCGGAGCGCAAAGGTTCATACTCCTATCGAATACCACAGCAGGGTTCTTTAACGTGCGATGAACGTGGCATCTTTCCAAACACGGTGCTACACTATGGTTTTCGGTCAGGTTTTCCGTATTATAGACTGACAACCCCAGCATATAGTACACAAGGGGTAACCCATTCCACCACCTGGGGCACACAATCCAGTTGCTCTTTGGACAGAGCGCCTCGCCCCGGTTAGGTTTCTTAGCACTATCTAGTTGACTTGCACTTCATGCTTAGCGCTGCTGCAGACCTATTCGTTTGACACCCGGACCTGTACGGGGCCAGCAAAGAACTTATTAATCGGTTGACACTGTGATCATTTAGGTGTTTATTTCCACAATGAAATCTTTTATCAAAGTAATAATTCTTTCACCCATTTAAAACATTTGTGCATCAATTTTACTGTAGTCATTACCACTTCATAATACATACAATCACCTTCAATAAGTACGTTCGTTCGTCAATTTAGTGGAAATCTCTTAAAATAAAACGGCGAGAAAATGGCGTATGATGTGTATCTGGTAAATTTCTGGCAACTTGAAAATAATGTAACGCTAGAGATGTCAGAACATATATATTTTAGGTAAATGATTATATATAACTTGTAAATATACGGTCAATTTGACGGCATGAAAAGTACGGTTTCATTATATAATTGTTTATCTGTACTTTTTTCCCGTTGATCTTGGTGACGGTTGTTTTACCACTCGTACAGTTCAAAATACTCAAAATGTTTTGTCCAAACATTAGGAATGGTTGTGACGTCATCAAAACTTTTTTTTTCAGATGTGTAAATGAAAATAACGCATACACTACGAATGACAAGTGTAGTCACATGTCTAGCTGTTTTGACGCCACACCTGGCCATAAACACTATTGTAAGTGGTGATGTATTTTCTATGTGTTGTGTTTATAATTATTTGTTTTAATCGTCTCATTCTTCGTTTTTATCATTGATGTTCAACTAGTTTCACGAAAAGTATAATAAAAGAGACGGTTTGACATACTTGCTTTTGTCGGAGCTTCCACTATCCATTCGGTCACTTCTTCCAGTCTTATAGTTTCAAAAAGAACTGGAATATGTCATAGGTATGAAAACATGAATATCATCGCTTTCTTAATTTGAAAAGTTTATATGTAATAAGTAAAACTGGATGTTAAAGGCTAATTATCATTTTCTTTCTGAAAATACAATATATAAAATATTATATACAAAAAACCACGCAACAAGAATGTGCATGTTTCAGATTACATAGATGTGAATATGAAATTTCGAAGTTGGATACTTTTCTTGAATATTTCATGGTGAATCTAATATTGTCTTTTCTCACATTCTTTTAACAAGCCAGTCCATAATGTAACGGATATAAGATTTTTTTTACGAAATATATTTCAAATTTGAATTGCTCATATCCCTTTTCTTCAGGGATTTGTTTTCTACCATTTCACCACTATTTTTCCATGACAAAAAACCAATAAATCATATTTCTGCGAGACTTAAGTGATTATGTAAGTTTTTCTTAACAGGTCAGTTTTAGACGAACGTTTTCGGGTGTTTCTAGAAACGCAGAGAACGCTTACCCTACCGATGCACCTGGTCCATGCTCACACTTATTGGTGGAGTCCGAATTGCTCATTTCCATTTGATACTTGTATATATGATTTTAGTTACTTTATGTTCTTTTTTTTGTGTATGTCTGTTTTCCAAGTCTGGTCTTTGTCCCTGGATCACATTCTTATGATTACCGCTATAAACTTGTATAACTGGTTGTGGCTTGCTTTCAACATCAAGTCGAATTCAATGTACCGATGTTACGACTTCACATCGGAAGTTTGAATTTTGAACTTTATTATGTAAGGCAACAAAGCAAAGCTGCGATATTCTCAATAAAACATCGAGATATCCGTGGTGACCCGAGTGTTTCTCAATCAATACAACTGGGAGACAGGACAGATTTAGCTAAATTACAGAAGATTTCATGCTAAGCGATCATTTCACATTTTAATGTAAACATCCCACACTTATATAAGTAATAAGAACACAAACTATTGTAGTATTTAAGAGGTACATTTTGATCTCGTATGAAACTAGAATTGAATGTTCTACGACACCGATCTTCACGATCTGCAGCATAATGTGGTGCAGTAATGTATAATTATGCAGATCATATGATTGCACCTACGTGAGAAAGATTGCACACGGATAAGATAGCCAGTTTGATTGACAAATAAAAGCAAGGTAAACTCAATGGCAAGAATACGATATTGATACTCTTTGATTAGGATGAATATTGATGATCTTTAATTGATTTTTAATTTTTGATATATGCGCTTTTAGTAAATCCTTCTGTATTGTTATTCAATTAATTACCTTTTAACTACTAATTACTAATTCTTGCGCGAATTCCAATGCGTTTCAATTATAAATTTTATATCAGGTTTTGTCAAATTCATAAACGTTTGCAAAAAATGTTTGATTTGAAACCCCGACATGGCATAACTGTATTAAAAAAATTCTTTATACTTAAACATAAATCTTTTTGAGGCTTATGTTTGACACAATTTCCGTTATAATTATTAAAAAAAAGTATTTTAAGTATAAGAAAAACCTTCTTTGACATACTTTTTTGCGTTGTGGCTTCCACATTCAGGTCGGTTACTTTAGATAGGTTTGCACTGGATGTTTCACTGAGTACTGAAATAGTTTATACATATGATAAAGTATGTCATTGTTATTTTTTATTGGAAAAATAACTATATGCTAAATAGAATAGACCCAACCAAATCACGTACATTAGTAAAAAGTGGATATTTTAGACTGAAAGTAATTTTTTACACTAAAACAAGTTACCAAAATGTTAAAACAGGTGTCAGATTCCCGAAGGATAGACGCGACATTGTAAATAGGACTTGTCAAGTCAATTGTACCATACATCAATTGTATTCATTTCTGAAAGGTGATATGTTAATCTTAAACTGAAACTACATATACTGTAATTTTAAAGTGCTTTTTTAGACCAATTTCAAAAATACCTGTGATGCATGTGTCATTGTAAATAGGAGTGGACGAATTATGTATGAATCTTTTTCGGGGTTTTGGAACTAATAGATACGTACGAAAATCATAAATGGCATAAACGTGAACATAATATAATTTTCTTTGGTTTGATCTTTACAAAATTCTTTCAAACCAGTGTATTATACTACTAATATCATTTTTTTGGAAACTCCCCGATATTCCTTTTTAATTTCAAATATAGAGATTATTTTAGCTTACCCAATTTTACTAATTTTATTTTCATCCTTGACTCCGATTGCCAGTCACAAATAAATTCACCAAAGTCGGTCAAGTTGATCGAAGAAATAAACAGATTAAACATTTTTTTTTCGGGAACCTTTCGGAAAACATATCTGCTGTTATCTATAAAAATCACGTTGTCTAATGTTGTGTTTTTCCAGTCGCTTAGTATTGTGTTTTCCCGTCGCCATCGCACAGAACGTGCATTAATGTTATGTTCTATTATGCAGTGCAGTGTGACATTTTCTCCCAAAGCTGCGTATATCGTTGTATTCATATTCACATTTTGAATTGAAGGAGAAACTAAAACCAAAAAGAAAACATTCAGTATACACACATGCACGACAGGAGCAATTGAAGAATGGCACAAATATCTGCTTATTCTATGAATGCACTTGGTAGGACTATTCGATGTTATATCTGGCTTTCTGTATCGAAATTTTAAATGTTTAAGTATTTCTTATAAACAATATTGTTTGATATTGATCTTCCTTTGTACTTGGTTTTACTGCTGCTAGTGAGATTCTAAGCCTTCACTTTTACAATCATGTAATTATACGTATCTTTGTCACTGATTTAAATGTAGTTTTTCTTGTGTACATGTAGTGAGGTCAATCTTAAAATTATTAAAGTAAAGCGTACTAATAAAAAAACCCTCAAAAGTACATATAATTATCACAAAAAATATAGTAAAAAATAGTAATAATATCTTTTTATCGTTTTTTTCAATGGAATATGTATTGTTTATAGGACTTCAAGAAGAATGGTGTCATGATAATGTTGTTAAAGTCGTTGACGAGGGAGACATTTCGTGTCTGGACAAAAGGTTAAAAATAAGGAGTGTGGAACTTCATGAAATTGTACCATATGATGCCATACCATAAAAATAAGGTTGGAATTGATTTCGTGTTTTTTGTCCAACTGTTTATAATTGAGGTGGCTAAAAGTGACTAAAACGGGTTTTTCATAATATTCGGACGAAACCATGACTTTAGTATCATTGGTTTCCATGAGCATATATCAAAGATTCCTAACCACACAAGAAATGCGAGAATTGACATTTGTGGAATGTAACTGGAGCTATTTTTGAAAAAAAAGACACTACAAAAAATGGCCACTTTTATTCCAGTGTCAAGCTGAATTGCGTTTCTAATACTAATGATGTGTCGTATCAATCTGCGCAATATTAAATCTGCTACTTGTTTATGATATACGTATGAAAGTTATTCATTTTGGAAAAAAAATAACTTTTGTGTGGTGTCATCTGCTATATTATTGCAAAATGTATAACCTACACTTAATGATCAACGTCACGTGATTGTCATTGAAACACGTCTTGTTAATGAAACTTACAAACTGGACAAACGAAATATATGAAACTAGTTATCATGTCAATATGGTAGTTTAGATGTTATATCGGATCCGATAAGTTTTTGTTTAATCTTAAGTATTATTAGAATCACATACTGTGTTGCAAAATCAGATTAACACATGTCAAAAGAAACCATTGATTGCAGTTGATAAACATGCTGTTCTGGATCCCGAATCTCATTCAGTGATGCGCTAGACTGCAATTAAAATTGAATCACCTTTAATTATTGGTTGTCACAAAAGTTATAACTTATGGTTAAGTAAGGATAAATATTCATATTTAATATTTCCAAAAGAGGAATCTGGGATAATTGAAAATGTGACTCTGAGACACTTTAAATATTTTGTATTCATGTCATTATTATCAGTTTTTTTTTAAGTTCATTTCTTGTACTGAACACATGTTATAACGTGTGTTCACCTGCCACATCAACAAGGTATAATAATGAATATGCTTATTCAACAACAAGAAAAGAATTAAAAAAAAACCGTTATCACCCACGGGCTGATAACTAGTTATTGTCCCGACTGATATAATTATTGCCCTGCATCGATAACGGACTTTTACACCCCGTATTATCAAATGTGCAAAAGCGAATGCATCAATATTTAAAAAAAAATGTTATAAAGAACATGCCAACATAATACTTTTCAATAATTTGAAAGACTTATAGAATACTAGATGTGTGTTACCTGACTTACTTCATCAGTCAAAGTTATTTAGAAGGCCACAGAAGAAAAGACATATTGCTACAGTATATGAAATGCAGGGTAGAAACTGCGCATGCTTGGAGATGTAACACGTCCGTTGAGTTTTACTGATGGGATTTTTATTATATAACAAATGTTATGATTGTGTTAGAGTAAATTGTTTGTTCTGCATTATCGCGTCATTATCTCCCTTTGTTTTCCATTGTATTTTTACAATTTATAGAGTAGAAGTAGATGCAGTTACAAATATAAAGAAATATACAAACATTTTACCTCAAGATTAGATATGATTTCTAATTACGCAATTGTAAGTAGAAAATTCAATTACTTACATTTTTGAAAAGTTCGATTCCAAACAAAAATAAATTATTTCCTTGTGTGATGCAAAAATCCACATAATGATTGCCCATTGAACAAAACGTCGACGGAAGTGACAAATTGATCTTTTTATTCATTTATATTTTGCTAATAGTCATTGACTGTTAACAAGGGAAATTTCGACCATTTAAAAAAAATCAATTAGAAATTGTGATTTAACTATTTCATAATATGTGTACGTCGTATTGTGATTATTAGTTGTTTCCGAGTTTCTCATTCATTTTTTTCTTTAGAGGTTTTACTTTTGTATATTTACGTTCTTTGTTGTGTGAACATCTATCTCCTGAAAGAATATAGACATTTGTTGTCAGCAGTTTACAATCATTTTTAAGTGTGTACTTTCCAACAGTTTTGCATTATAGATGTATGTTTATAGATGTTTAAACCATTTTCAATGTCATGATAGTTGTATGAATATTATTATTATGTTTGTGAGTACTTAGGCTGATATTTTGCATTGAATCTGGCTAGGACATTTATTTTGAAACATTATTTTTCGAATTCATAACATTACTTCATGTCCTGTGTGAAAGAAATGTCCAATTGACGGAAATTTTGTAACATTTACACTATACATATTGTCAACGTGAATGGGTATTGAAAATGTTATAATAGCATTTCTGCAACCATACATTTTTACGTTCTAAACACATTTCTAAGAATAATCAGGGGAATCAAGGTTATAGTGGTAATCAAAAGAATGTAATCCGGGGACAAAAACCAGCCATAGAAAACAGACATACACAACAAAGAACACAAAGTAACTAAAATCATACACACAAAGCAACAAATGCAAATAAGCAACTCGGACTCCACTAAAAACTGGGAGCATGGACCAAGTGCACCGGTAGGGTAAGCGTCCTCTGCTTTTCTAGAAACGCCCGTCGAGTTGCTCATAAAACGTCAAGTCCATGGTAGACGAAAGAGGAAAGGAACATTATGATACGTTGAACAAATCAGATTTCATGGCGCAGATGGATACATGTTTTCAGTCTGTTTAAGGAAACGTTATTATAACATTATAGTGAATGGTATTGAAAACGTTATTATAATATTGCTGCAACCATACATTTTTACGTTTAAAAAGATTTCTAAAAATGTTTTCAGTCTTTTTTAGAAAACGTTTCTTAAATATTTTTACTACGTTTTTTTTTTTGCTAGCTGGGAGTAAGTATATAAAATAATTATGAAAAAGACAACTTATCTATTTTTCTCATGTTAATAAAATATTTGTACGAGGTGAATGAACATGATATCAAGTCAAGTTAAATGCAATATTTGATCATAAGAGAAACATAAAGGCATAAATTGAACATTTGGCTTTTTTTGGGACATGAAAGCGACATATGTTTCTTACTTCCAAGTTGAAACCACAGAACAGATTATTGATTAAAACGTAGATCCAAGCATCATATGCAAGTTTTGCCTTATAGTATTAACCGGTCAAAATAATGCTCCTATATATACCGAATGTCCGTCAAATATTATTTCTTTTTAAGAACTGCATCTGTACTTGATCAGTTGTGTACAGTGCAAAGTCTTATTTATGGGCCTTTGAAGAAATCAAAACATTTGGACATTTGAAAAAGAAAACAAATACTTACATTACCGATGAGTTAGGGTTCAAAATACGGGATTATTTCCCTGTATGATAAATTAACAACACATTTTTTTTTTTATTTTCCGGGATAAGATCGAATTATCAATATTTAGCAACGAGAAAAATGAATGAAGTGTAGGGACGATCATTTTTTATATAAGGTCCAAAGTCAGTAACACTTCAGAACAAAGTGCATCGCCGATTTTCTCGTGTTTTATGTTATTTATGTTCAATTCATATTGCTCAAATTAACGCGAATCGTTAGTAAGTAACATATGTACGCAAACAGGTTATATGTTTTATTGAGCTAAACATGAGTCCAATATTTCAAAGGTTAGATATTTTCAGTCCAAATACTTTTATAATGTTAAACATATTTTTTTTAAATGTTGAACGGATCACTTAAAATTTTAAATTCAATTAATTAAGATATGACCGAAAAATATGATATATATGTATTTGAAAATGCAGTTGTTTTGATCGTCCATTTTCAATATATATTCAATGGACAGGACAGTTTTCGTGTAATGCTTGATATATATTAATGGACATCAACATGATCGAGTAGGTATTCTTTTAAGGTTGTTTTTAGAAACATTAGTGTAAAAGATGAGCAAAAACCACGTTCTAAAAGTTTCAATGGACTTTGGTAAATGTATGATAGGTCATTATGATTAAAGATCGAGTTATCTTTCACGAGTATGAAATATTAAAGTCTTTCTCTACCTAGTGGAAGATAACCCGATCTTTGATCTGCACCGAGGATAAATACCCGTGCCTTCATGTGTATTTTTTTCTGTCCCCTAAAGAGCACGACTATTTTTTTAAACATAGTAAATAGTGACGTCAAATTGTCTATTGCTTTTCTTTTCAATATGTCTATGATGCTGCTACTTTTAAGACGCTTCAATGGATAAGGAGATAATGAATTACGACGAGCGCACGTGACCTCATTCTATATTTATCGTCTCACCTTGCAAAAGACCATATCCAGAAATAAACGTTATTTGACATAATCATGTGTGCATCGAGTATCAAATGACATCAAAAAGATAAGAACTAAAACTAAACACAACAAAGCCATCACACAGTCATCAGAAATGTTTTTATGGACAAAAATTGAAAATTAAAAAAAAAGACTCGCTATAGGATGATCGTAATGTCATTTAATTTGTTCCAGTATTCCAAATTGTTTTTCATTTTTTATTTTATTTTATATAAGCTATTAGGTACTGCGAGTTTGATATAAAAAATACTGATTATATATAACTGAAATTTGATCAAAGATTGAATTATTTCCTGGAATAGTGCTTAATTTTACATCCATTTCGAGTGGTTTGAACAGTATTTACGGAAGTGTTTGGATTTTCTGTAATGTTGTTTATTCAAGAACAACAATGGTTTTTAAACTTTAATAATTCACAAAAAATATGGTGTGGAATGGTTACCTGAATATCGCATATTTTGTGTGATTTATTTGAATTCCACAAATTCACCTTGACCACTTTTACAAATATCTGTCATCCTGTAAGCATATATACTGCAATGTTACTTTTCTTTTATAGTAAAACTTTGTATCATGGTGACATAATACTAGTATCTTATTGATAAACTAACTAGAACGAAACAAAACACATATATAATAATAATAATAATAATAATAATAATAATAATAATAATAATAATAATAATAATTATATAACCAGAAACGTCTATAATATCATAAGTCCAAAATTAAATTCTTAGATATGGTCGCAAAACAAGGATGGAAAATAGTTTAATTTGTATCAGTGTTCGAATAAAAAAAATATCAAATTTGATACATTTCCCAGGTACGTAACCTTAAGCCTTTGTAAAGCATATTTAATTCTGAGTTTTGTACATAATGTATAGTGTGAATTCCATTTCGTCGTTCCAGAGCCAGTCAAAGGTAGATACCTGGTGTAGGACAGTCATTGATCGCACTGTTCGTTTAAAGCCCTTAAACTTCGTTGGCAGCTTTTTTACGGTTGTGTAGGATTGTTGTTTCTTTAACACAACTCCTTTGTTTGCTTTCGTCTTAACTTATTAGTCATCGATCAAAATTGTCAGCTATGGACGAATTGATAATTACACCCAATTTGTATAAGGCAAAGTATAAAACAATCAAGTTTTAATTTGTTGTCGAATATTGAAAGGAAATCACTTAGGCTTTTGTAAACCATTTCTTTTTATGGAAGATGTTTTCATATTGAAAAGTACAACAATTCCAATTTCACAATCTTCAAGTTTATTTTGATCAGACGCCGATTGACCATACATTTTAGTCGTTGATTTCTTGAATTATAATTAAATTTGAGAAAAAGTAGGTATTTACAAGTAATAGTCCACGATACGGATAAGTAATCACATATTAATCACTTTGTTTCAGAAAAAAAAAAAAAACGAAACTCGTAATTTCAAATCTTGGTTGCCTTTGCTCCGATAGAAGCAGGATCCTCTGCAATACTTATGTTAAGCATTTTAGGCATTTTATTTTACGGGATAAATGGTATTGTATTAGCAGTCTCGAGCCAAATATAAAGAAGGGCAGCGTAACATTGTGATTTATATAAAAAAATGCTATTAAACATTCTTAGTAAAATAAAATTTTATCAATTAGATTGTGGAAAACCATAAATCTGTGTTTTCCTCTTTTGGATCTCTACCAAGGACGATGATTGTGATTTACCGTCTATGTACTGGATTCCTAAACTCCACAAGATTTCATACAAACAACGTTTCATAGCTGGATCTGCAAAAATGTACCACCAACTTTTAACTTCTATACTCATAACTGTCAAAGAGGATCTGCACCCCTACCACAACACTTGTTACTCCCGTAGTGGTATTAATTCAATGTGGATCCTGAAAAATTCGAAAGATCTTTTTGGAGACAATCAGTTCAAGACTATTATCAGAATATAATAGCATAAAAACCTATGATTTTTCAACACTGTATACTTCTATTCCACATACTCAGTTAAAATCCCGACTTAAAACATTATACATCGTTCTTTTTTTTTCAAAAACGATGGTACACCTAGATAAAAATATACAGTTCTTGGTAGATATTCCTCATACTTTGTATGAAATAATTCCAAATCATCTTCCAAATATACAGAGGAAGATGTTGGAAGTTTTAATCGACAACATATTTGTCCAGTGCGGTGGACGTGTTTTTCAACAAACGGTCGGCATTCCAATGGGAACAAATTGTGCTTCTTTACTTGATGACCTATTCCTCCACTCTTATGAGGCTGCCTTCATAGCTGATCTGATCCGAAAGAAAGAATATCGTCTGGCTGGACCTTTTAATCCCAGTTTCTGCTATGTAGATGACGTATTATCTTTAAACAATCCAAATTTCGGGGATTTGATACATCGCATCTACCCCAAAGAACTAGAGATAAAGGATACTACAGACACTGTAAAGTCAGCCTCATATATTGACCTGCACTTAGAAATCGATGGGAAAGGAAAATTATTGACCAAAAACGTGATGACTTCATTCAAAATTTGTGAACTTTGCTTTCATCTGTGGCAACATCCCTTCAGCACCTGCGGATGGAGTGTTCATATCACAACTCATACGTTATGCCAGGGCTTGTTGAAACTACGCAGACGTTTTGTATCGCGCTAGAACTCTAACAAATAGGCTTCTAGAACAGGATTATGTTGCTACAAAATTGAAGTCATCCGTACAGAAGTGTTATGGTCGTTATCATAAACTCTCGGATCGTTATGGTGTATCCATCTGCACCATGAAAACTGATTCATTCAACGGGTCATAGTTTTCCTTCCTCGTTTGTCTACCCTGGACTTGACTTTTTATGAGCAACTCGGCGGTTGTTTCTAGAAAAGCAGAGGACGCTTACCCTACCGGTGCATCTGATTCATGCTCCCAGTTTTTAGTGGAGTCCGAGTTGCTCATTTGCTTTTGTTACTTTGTATGTTTGATTTTAGTTACTTTATGTTTTTTGTTGTGTATGTCTGTTTTCCATGTCTGGTCTTTGTCCCTGGATTGCATTCTGTTGATTACCGCAATAACCTTGGTTCCCTTGATTACTTTAAATATCTGAATATCTTAATTTTACTGCTCTTTTATAAGGCCATACACATGAGATTATCAATGGTTTATTCATATTCTATCCAATCGCATAAAAACTGCATGAGAATACGATTAAACCATCTTCATACAGTCTTTCTTGAGTTTTATTAATATTGTTTAACTGAAGTCATCAACGCCCATTTGTGCTATTTGATTTCTCAAAATTTCTACTTTTGCTTTCATATTCTTTTAGTAACTAAGAAAATTAAAAAGCAGCTAGTACAACATATATTTGTTTTATTTTCATCAAACACAAAGAAAAGAGCATGTTCTTCTGCACATTTTTTTCGGTTTTGTTTTAAAATATATATTTTAATGATGTCAATTGAAAGAGTTTTGTCAACAGGGAATAGAACTTCAGGTTTACAATCAAAATCAAGTATTAAGAGCAGTAAAATAAGTTTTCTGTAATATTATTAAACCGCTTGCATAAAAATGATAAATGATAGATGTGAACTCGGTATACACATGGCAAGTCTCTTAATGTTATTCCGTTAATAGTCTCATTCATGTATCAATGATATTTATGTATTCTACGGCCAAAGTTCATCATATTCCGCTGGTTTTGATACTCTCGCTTTTATTGTTCCTTTAAAAGAATCAACTGTTTTACTTCCACACTTGACCATTCAATTGTTTACATCTTATAATGCAAGTTAAAATGTCATTTGTTTCTAAAGGTAATTAAAACACCTCGATAAAGAGGGAGAAAAAAGCATTCTATAACAGACAAATGTTTTTGAATAAAAATGCATGTGAGACTCTTTGTGACGATTACACGCTACACGCTATCGATTTCATCGTATTCGACTTCTTCTATTCCAATCTCCGTTGTA
This sequence comes from Perna viridis, assembly GCA_037379345.1. Taxonomy (NCBI): domain Eukaryota; kingdom Metazoa; phylum Mollusca; class Bivalvia; order Mytilida; family Mytilidae; genus Perna; species Perna viridis. Next base: position 32,039,453 of record CM074515.1, on the reverse strand, counting down.
GGTTTAGGTTTGTCTCGATTTTTAATTTTTCGTGATTTGCTGATTCTCTTTTTATGAAAGATGCAACAAAATAACAAAATAGCAGCTACAGCAGCTCCGTATCCAACGTAATGGATGTTGTTTCGAAAGAACAAGCCTATAAAATAAATTGAAATGTGTAGGGGCACTAGGCTTTGAATATAGTCTGAAAATATCAACTTTTTTGTAATAAAATAAAAAAAATGTGCATAACAGTGTGAAATATATAAATATAAGAAAACATGATTTTTGTGACATTAGTTAATTGTATGGTGCCACGGTTATACGCCATTTAAAAAAAAACTGCTGACAATGGTAAGTTTAGTTTTGGTTTGTTTCGAACTTATTAACATTAAGAAAACTTAATCCTTACCCTAGAAACAACTTTATACATTCGTATATAATAAAATACGTAATAATTATTTGTTCACTTAATATGAGGTTATACAACTTTAGTGTGGATACCATTTTTGGCCAGAAATATGACCAAAAAGTTACCAAAAAGTACAAAATTGACAGAATATGTGATATTTTGTAAACTTCAAGCAATTCATTTGTCGTTTTAATGGAAGAACTATCAGAAGTATTCAAAGTTTCTCATTGGTGATTGATAAAAGGCTCGTTATTCACATTTATGATTGATTTTTAGCTTTATTTTAGGCCAATCGGACCCTTTATCGTCCCTTCTCCTTATCAAGTTGATTATAATGGTTTGGTTAGATTACTCTTCTGAGAAATAAGGCAACCGGTGTACAACAAAATAAATGTACATCATTTCAGTACAATTTTAACGGCATACTTAGCTGTGATGTAATTAATGTACACAACTACCAAATTTACCTTGCCTTTCAATCTATTCTCCCCTCACAACCACATAAAAACGATAAATGCAGATGGATGGGAAATAAAAGAAACAAAAATTCGAATAGTATTTAAAATGTATAATCCAAGGACATCGACGAGACAGGAAAAATGAAACCACGAACAAACACTTCAATGGAAAACACATATCGGAAACTATAGAAGTTTCAACAACTTAACAAAACTTCATGTTAGGAAACGTGGCGCCAAATTAAACTTATCATAGTACAAGTCACGAGTTAATAACAAACACATTGTCCTTGGACATAACCCAAAACATTGACATGAAAAATGTTTACATTATAATAAAAAGCAAGGAATTCAAAAAGAACTCCTACCCCTTTGATGTTACGGGTTCATGTTGCCATGTATTTTATTTTCTTTGTCTTGCACTGCTGTGAGTTTCGAATATGCTTTGGTGGTTTCTTTTTTCTATTGACATTTGAGTTGACGTCATTGTTTTTTTAATCAAGAGAGCTTTATTGCAATTTTTTTCATAATATAAATGTTCATACCATTGTCTACAGTATGTTCAGTTTGACCTCTATCATCTGTAAAAAAGTAATCACAATGTCAATTATTGATTTTTTTTTAAACTTATAAAAGTGTGCATCCAACATTTGATTGTTACTGACAATGAAATTAAAAAAAAACAATTGGCTCTTGCGTCGTTTGTTCTTGGATATAATAAAAAAAATGTTTACTTCCAAAGCTATGGTTGAAACTCTGCATTGAGGTTGTGTGTTGTAAAGTATTGTAAATAAACAATTTTTCATCCTGAACAAAATTCTTTATACTTTAACATAAATCTTTTTGAGGCTTCTGTTTGACACAATTTCCGTTATAATTATTAAAAAAGTATTTTAAGTATAAGAAGAAACCTTCTTTGACATACTTGTTTGCGTTGTGGCTTCCACATTCAGGTCGGTTACTTTAGATAGGTTTGCACTGGATGTTTCACTGAGTACTGAAATAGTTTATACATATGATAAAGTATGTCATTGTTATTTATTTATTGGAAAAATAACTATATGCTAAATAGAATAGACCCAACCAAAACACGTACATTAGTTTGAATTTTGAACTTTATTATGTAAGGCAACAAAGCGAAGCTGCGATATTCTCAATAAAACATCGGGATAACCGTGATGACCCGAGTGTTTCTCAATCAATACAACTGGGAGACAGGACAGATTTAGCTAAATTACAGAAGATTTCATGCTAAGCGATCATTTCACATTTTAATGTAAACATCCCACACTTATATAAGTAATACGAACACAAACTATTGTAGTATTTAAGAGGTACATTTTGATCTCGTATGAAACTAGAATTGAATGTTCTACGACACCGATCTTCACGATCTGCAGCATAATGTGGTGCAATAATGTATAATTATGCAGATCATATGATTGCACCTACGTAAAAGATTGCACACGGATAAGATAGCCGATGATTGTCTTCCCACTTTTTTTCTAGCGCAGTTTGAATGACAAATAAAAGCAAGGTAAACTCAATGGCAAGAATACGATATTGATACTCTTTGATTAGGATGAATATTGATGATCTTTAATTGATTTTTAATTTTTGATATATGCGCTTTTAGTAAATCCTTCTGTATTGTTATTCAATTAATTACCTTTTAACTACTAATTATTAATTCTTGCGCGAATTCCAATGCGTTTCAATTATAAATTTTATATCAGGTTTTGTCAAATTCATAAACGTTTGCAAAAAATGTTTGATTTGAAACCCCGACATGGCATAACTGTATTAAAAAATTCTTTATACTTAAACATAAATCTTTTTGAGGCTTATGTTTGACACAATTTCCGTTATAATTATTAAAAAAAAGTATTTTAAGTATAAGAAAAACCTTCTTTGACATACTTTTTTGCGTTGTGGCTTCCACATTCAGGTCGGTTACTTTAGATAGGTTTGCACTGGATGTTTCACTGAGTACTGAAATAGTTTATACATATGATAAAGTATGTCATTGTTATTTTTTATTGGAAAAATAACTATATGCTAAATAGAATAGACCCAACCAAATCACGTACATTAGTAAAAAGTGGATATTTTAGACTGAAAGTAATTTTTTACACTAAAACAAGTTACCAAAATGTTAAAACAGGTGTCAGATTCCCGAAGGATAGACGCGACATTGTAAATAGGACTTGTCAAGTCAATTGTAACATACTCAATTGTATTCATTTCTGAAAGGTGATATGTTAATCTTAAACTGAAACTACATATACTGTAATTTTAAAGTGCTTTTTTAGACCAATTTCAAAAAATACCTGTGGTGCATGTGTCAATGTAAATAGGAGTGGACGAATTATGTATGAATCTTTTTCGGGGTTTTGGAATTAATAGATACGTACGAAAATCATAAATGGCATAAACGTGAACATAATATAATTTTCTTTGGTTTGATCTTTACAAAATTCTATCAAACCAGTGTATTATACTACTAATATCAGTTTTTTGGTAAAATCCCCGATATTCCTTTTTAATTTCAAATATAGAGATTATTTTAGCTTACCCAATTTTACTAATTTTATTTTCATCCTTGACTCCGATTGCCAGTCACAAATAAATTCACCAAAGTCGGTCAAGTTGATCGAAGAAATAAACAGATTAAACATTTTTTTTTCGGGAACCTTTCGGAAAACATATCTGCTGTTATCAATAAAATTCACGTTGTCTAATGTTGTGTTTTCCCAGTTGCTTAGTATTGTGTTTTCCCGTCGCCATCGCACAGAACGTGCATTAATGTTATGTTCTATTATGCAGTGCAGTGTGACATTTTCTCCCAAAGCTGCGTATATCGTTGTATTCATATTCACATTTTGAATTGAAGGAGAAACTAAAACCAAAAAGAAAACATTCAGTATACACACATGCACGACAGGAGCAATTGAAGAATGATACAAATATCTGCTTATTCTATGAATGCAGTTGGTAGGACTATTCGATGTTATATCTGGCTTTCTGTATCGAAATTTTAAATGTTTAAGTATTTCTTATAAACAATGTGGTTTGATATTGATCTTCCTTTGTACTTGGTTTTACTGCTGCTAGTGAGATTCTAAGCCTTCACTTTTAAAAACATGTAATTATACGTATCTTTGTCATTGATTTAAATGTATTTTTTCTTGTGTACATGTAGTGAGGTCAATCTTAAAATTATTAAAGTAAAGCGTACTAATAAAAAAAAACCTCAAAAGTACATATAATTATCACAAAAAATATTGTAAAAATAGTAACAATATCTTTTCGTCGTTTTTACCATGGAATATGTATTGTTTATAGGATCACAAGAAGAATGTGTCATGATAATGTTGTTAAAGTCGTTGACGAGGGAGACATTTCGTGTCTTGACAAAAGGTTAAAAATAAGGTGTGTGGAACTTTATGAAATTGTACCATATGGTGCCATACCATAAAAATAAGGTTGGAATTGATTTCGTGTTTTCTTTTCCAACTGTTTATAATTAAGGTGGCTAAAAGTGACTAAAACGGGTTTTTCATAATATTCGGACGAAACCATGACTTTAGTATCATTGGTTTCCATGAGCATATATCAAAGATTCCTAACCACACAAGAAATGCGAGAATTGACATTTGTGGAATGTAAATGGAGCTATTTTTGAAAAAAAGAAACTACAAAAAATAGCCACTTTTATCCAGTGTCAAGCTGAATTGTGTTTCTAATACTAATGATGTGTCGTATCAATCTGCGAAATATTAAACCTGCTACTTGTTTATGATATACGTTTGAAAGTTTTTCATTTTGGAAAAAAATAACTTTTGTGTAGTGTCATCTGCTATATTATTGCAAAATGTATAACCTACACTTAATGATCAACGTCACGTGATTGTCATTGAAACACGTCTTGTTAATGAAACTTACAAACTGGACAAACGAAATATATATGAAACTAGTTATCGTGTCAATATGGTAGCTTAGATGTTATATCGGATCTGATAAGTTTTTGTTTATTCTTAAGTATTATTAGAATCACTTACTGTGTTGCAAGATCAGATTAACACATGTCAAAAAAAACCATTGATTGCAGTTGATAAACATGCTGTTCTGGATCCCGAATCTCATTCAGTGATGCGCTAGACTGCAATTAAAATTGAATCACCTCTAATTATTGGTTGCATCGAAATTCGAAAATTAAAAATTTATCATGATCTTCAATTGTTAAGGTTACAATGTATGAATAACAGTGCCTTGAGTATAGAAATTGTATTGATGTCATTTCTAAAACAGTTCGTTCCTTAAGTAGTTTATATTAGTCGGTATGAAATGATTGGTTGAGATGATTTAAAGTCATCAATTGACATTATCTATATCGCCTTCGCTTTCAGCCCGGGACTCACATATCACGCACGAGACCTTATCAAGGCTGATATTGGTCGAGGGCTGTACCTTGGGGATATGAAAAAAAAAGAAACATTACCTATAAATACATCACGAATATGTAAACACTTTAAAAAAGAGATTCATAATCATCAACAATTTTGCAGATGTGCTTTGCTCAAGTGAATTTGAAAAGAAGTTCTATAGTTTATCACAAAAGTTATAACTTATGGTTAAGTAAGGATAAATATTCATATTTAATATTTCCAAAAGAGGAATCTGGGATAATTGAAAATGTCTCTGAGACACCTTAAATATTTTGTATTCATGTCATTATTTTCAGTTTTTTAAGTTCATTTCTTGTACTGAACACATGTTATAACGTATGTTCACCTGCCAGATCAATAACGGTATAATAATGAATATGCTTATTCAATAACAAGAAAAGAATAAAAAAAAACGTTATCACCCGCGGGTGGATAAATAGTTATTGTCCCGACTGATATAATTATTGCCCTGCATCGATAACTGACTTTTACACCCAGTATTATCAAATGTGCAGAAGCGAACGCTTCAAGATTTAAAAAAAATGTAATAAAGAACATGCCAAGATAATACTTTTCAATAATTTGGAAGACTTATAGAATACTAGATGTGTGTTACCTGACTTACTTCATCCGTCAAAGTTGTTTAGAAGGCCACAGAAGAAAAAACATAGTTTTACAGTATATGAAATGCAGGGTAGAAAATGCGCATGCTTGGAGATGTAACGCGTTTTACTGATGAAATTTTTATTATATAACAAATATTATGATTGTGTTAGAGTAAATTGTCTGTTCTGTATCATCGAGTCATTATCTCGCTTTGTTTTCCATTCTATTTTTTCAATTTATAGAGTAGAAGTAGATGTAGTTACAAATATAAATATATATATACATACATTTTACCTCAATATAAGATATGACTTCTAATTACGCAATTGTAAGTAGAAAATTCAATTACTTACATTTTTGAAAAGTTCGATTCCAAACAAAAATAAATAATATCCTTGTGTGATGCAAAAATCCACATAATGATTGCCCATTGAACAATACGTTGACGGAAGTGCCAAATTGATCCTTTTATTCATTTATATTTTGAATATTGACTGTTAACAAGGGGAATTTCGACTATTTAAAAAAAAATCAATTAGAAATTGTGATTCAAATATTTTATAATGTGTGTACGTCGTATTGTGATTATTAGTTGTGTCCGAGTTTTTTATTTTTTGACTTTAGAGGTTTTACTTTTGTATATTCACGTTTCTTTTTTGTGTGTATGTTTTTCTTTTCTTGTCTAGTCCCTGGACTGCATTATTTTGATTTTCGCTGGAATATTGGTTCCTTTGATTGCTACTTCAGTTGTCGATAACCCGGTTTGTTTTTGTAAAAATCGTTCAGAAACATGAGTAATAAGTGAAAAATTACATTAATTGATTTTAACTGTTCATAAATTTGTCTACCAAAAATAATTAATACAGGCTTTTTTGTTCTAAAGGTTAGGGTCATCATTATAATCACTTAACAATAGATTACAACCTAAAATGGACTCTGTATATCCCAGCTATTAACCCTGTTTACTTGGATTTAAACATTAATAACACAGAAGAAAATGTTGATTAAGAGTATCTGACTTCCAATGGGTTCTAATAACCAGGTTGGTTTTAGCTGTTTCTCATTATATGTGATTTGTCGATTTGTGATTCATGTGGTTTAGTTCAAGATTAGCTCTTTGGTTAATGTTGCACTTTATTTCGAACTAATTTTTAATACAATTACAAATTATAATACACTTGTAAGACAATCAAAGGATTACATAAAACTTATTATAAAAACACAAACCAATTAAAGCACGTTTCGCCATCCAAAAGAGATAACAACTTAATTTATTGTTTCTCATCCTTCGTAATCGGCAATAAAACTTCCAACTGAACGAATGTTCTGCAAAATAAGGATCTGGTAATCACTCATAGTACTCTGTATCAATTCGTTCACTGTTTGCTGTTTATGTTATGAATCGGTTGATGTTATTATGGATGTTACTAACAACTTAAAACAGCCGACTTTTAAATGCGACTTTGAAACATAAGGATATGATTTCAATTAGAAAATAAATCACAGAAACTTGTCATTGTTTAACCACGGACTGGTCATTTATGTCGCATTGTTTTACCCCGAGCGATAACATAAATGGTCAGCCCGTGGTAAAACAATGATAAACTGAAGTTTTCGTGATTTTTTTTTTATTCTAATAGGACTTTTTCTTTATATTTTTGAATAGACGCAGGCTATGAGTTGCACAAAATGTTGGTTATGTCTTTATCTATTTTTTTTAATATGGCTGTGGTCTAAAGAGCTTTGAAATACGTCATATCAGAATAGTTGAATAGACAAACACATAAGACGCCTTCATTAATATTAGAGTCAGTGACATCCGTCATATGTAGAATGTAAGACAAGACCTATGAATGGCTAAAAAATATTCTGAGGGAAGTCGAAACGTGTCGACACGGACGTAGACGATTGCATATGTGCGGAGGCACCGTTTGTCTTTCAATATATCGATGGATACGATTTAATATTCATTTTTAAAAAAAAAAATATTTTGGAAATGGTTTGCTGTGTAGAATTGTATTACGCCTTCAAATGAGAATGTCTCACATATTCTCCTCACCGAAAGACACCATAGCAACATGGTGGTGCACCTTAAACGAAGAATGATCTCCGTCCATCATAGGCATAGCCTAAAACCATATTATCATTTAGATAAGTTGTTATAGAATAAATGTTGCCATCTTTATGAGCAATTTCCGCTGTATATCGACAGAGCGTTAGCGGAAATTAATTTGTCCTAAATTTATTCTATTGTTTAACTAATTAGATTCCATTTTTACCATGATTTTTCAATGTTTATTATGGAATATTTGATTGGAAATACATTTAATTCCTAAAGTTTATTTCGTATTAGTAATGTTTATTTCTACATGTACGCCTAAAATAATACACTATTCCTCGGTATTGGGATATTTTCAGATTTTTTTTGCATCAAAAGTCTTTGACTCGGAATATCTTTCAATGTTTCTTTACAAATAAAATACATTATATGCAAAATCAAGATTTTAATACTTTCTGTGGTATTTATTTCATTCTGACAATGTCAGAAAATAACAAACCAGCATGATTTTTTTTTGTTTGTTTTCACTGATGGAGGAGAAATTTGTCGCGAAAAGAATTACAACTCATTGTCTGTCAATTTCAAGGATGCCTTTTTACATATGCCATATTTCTTATCTTGACACTTAGGTATTAGGTGTCAGTCCCTGCAAGTTTCAGGGAGTTTGTGAAACATTGTATAAACACTATTTTGAATGTTTGAAAGCTATTGGAAACTTGTTTTTTTTTCAAATTATGTATATTTGAATGTTCTTCATCTCAGATTAAAGCATTACTTTATACGTCATTCGTAACATTCTTCTGATGACGCTAGAATTTTTTCAAGCTGTTAAACAAATCAGGTGATGCCAACTGCCAAAGAAAAGCCATTTTACAAAGTTGGCGTGGACCTGATGTATATTGATGCTGTGGTTAATTTAATATTACGCAGTGATGCAAATGCGGAATTCGATAACCCGAATTTTTCTTTATGAAATATAGTTTGAATTTTGGAAAGATGAATATTTTACTATTTAATCGGTGTAAAATTATGTTTAACAAGAACAAGTCTCTAACTAGAAATATAACCCGAACAAGTACCAACTACATTAAAAAATATATTTATAACATTCAGTCAGTTACTTACATTTGTGTTAATGCCTTTTAAGATTGTTAAACTTGAATTTGTCTGTCTTAAATGTTTATGAAAATCCTTACTTAATTTCATCCATGGAAATTTCCGACAGCTTAGATAATGTTGCGGCAAAAATATATAATATTTTTTATTGCATACACGGTACACGGACAAACTACAATGAAACATCATGATGACGTAATTGAAAGTTTGATAGATCCAATATGATCTTTCTCCTTAATTATAAGGATGGGCAACATCGAAAAAAAATAAAAATAAAGGCCTACGTTAAAATAAGTGCAACTCCATTCCCCAATTAATTATTTCTTAAATGAATAATAAAAAATCAAATCAAATAGGAAAGGAAACGAAATGACACAAGCCATGATAAAATAAAAACAAATCTCAGGGATGGGGAGGGGTATAAAAAGCAATGGGTATTGTTGAGCGGGGACAAATAGTTATGTCAATTTACGGAGTGGGAAAAATAAATCGATATTAAGAAACCAAAAACGCTTTAGTGCAAGGTAAGATAAGAATAAACTTAAATGAAGATCTCGAAGCATGCTTACTTAATATAATTTATATATAATATATATTGTTTAAATGTAGTCAAGAAAGTTAAACGAACAGTACAAAGATCGATCACACATATGTTCCATCCATATAAATCCACACACAAATTTTGTAATAAATCCATTCATCAGGAACCTGGATTTTTTGAGCGAAAATGTTTTGAATCATTCCATGTTTTTTTAAAGATGTTCCAAAGATTTAAAACTTTATATTGTATCCAGTATTACAGTAAAGGCAGAGATCCATAACTATGCTTGTGATCTTGGTATGTCTAGCGGTTGTAATTGCCATTTGACCCCATTTAATGGGTAAATCACCTTCATTTGTGAAGCAGGGGCATACAAAAAAGACATCTGCCAGTGTTTAATAGTGATGGCACGTCTACATACCCAGGTAGCACGAACCTTTTTTTGACATATTTTATTTAGAGTTTATTGGTAGTGTGCTAAAACATTTTCAACAGAACATTTTAATATCGTTTTTTAAACATTTTGATTTTTTTTTTCAAAATGGTTTGATAACGTTTTTGAAACATTTTACCGTTTAAGTTTGGAAAAGGTTTTCAAAACCGTTTATTGAAATGTTTTTGAAATGTTAAAATAACAAGTCACTGTAATGTTTTTGGATCTATTTTTAAACATTATTTGGGTATGTTATAAAATGTTTCTTATTTGTTACAAAAATTTTATTTTTCATCACATTCCATTGAAACAGGTGAAAAAATATTTCCAGATATGGTTTTAATATGCTTTTCTGAAATGTTCAATAAATAGTTGCAGAAATGTAAGAAAAGTATTTTTATATATTATCTTTTTTAAAAAACATTCTAAAACGAATTTAGAAAATGTTTCTAAACTTTTTTAAATTATATATAAACAAAAACAATTTTCTCATAAATATCAATTATGGAATAAAAATAAATAGGCCATGAAATTAAAATTTTGATAATCTACCACTGTAAGACAATAGAGGCTATATATAATTACATCATTATTTAAAAAAAATACAAAATGACCGAACAAGGATACAAGTAATATACACATGCATATTTGATTTCCATTTAATTCATCCCAGTTTACTGTTCCTTGTCCTTTAATTTAGCAACATCGATAATACATAGACGATGGCATCTCCATAGAAATAAAAACATAATAGTGTAAATGGTGTTCCACATGCTGCTATTTTAATAAATTAGAACAAATCCTTATCAGTGTGCGTATTATCCTAGACACGTGTGCAAGGAGCACACACTATTTTGAAGACGATTCAAAGAACTGGATCTGTCCAACAAGATGTAAGTATAATTCTTTGTAATTAGATAGTTAAAATACTTTGAATAAATACTAGTCTGTTTTATAAACTTGTTCTATAAACATAGCTGGTCAATTAGTCATTGTACAATTTCCTAGTCTTTAGACAACGTCACGCTGTGAAGACAAACACTCAAGTGATTTCTGATTTTGCATATTTACGTTGTCAGAAAAACAAATTTTTGTTAGGTGACTTATTAATGACTTGATGGTTACTACGTTATCATTTCTTGATAGGGATATGACTGTTTGTATGGATAGCATGAGAGATATAATTGGACAGTGAACATAAAGAAAATAAATAATTCAATATATTTTTATCGATATTTTATATTTTTAGGGGCCATATATTACTTCCAGTAGATGTTATAATTGATTAGATTTGATATGGCTAAACATTTAAATCACATCTTATATTTTTTTTAATTTGCTGTGATATGGCGTATAGAAGCAGATATACAAGGTTATTCGTATGATAATTCACCCCAAATTAATAGGCTTTTCATATTATTGCTCTTCTATATCTCTTAAAACATTGATAACGTCATGATGTTTTTTAACGTTTTCTGGTAAGAAATATTAAGATACAACCAGTATTGCGCACCATACACTTTAGTACTGACATAGCCATGCCTATATCCTGACTGAGCATGACCGTTGAATATATGACCTACCACTTTCAATATTTTTTTCCATTCATATTACGTTTAGGGAGAGATGGGCTCTTAAAATATGAGCTTTAAATGGGTTTAAGAGTAATCAAGGGAGCCAAGGTTATAGCGGTAATCAAAAGAATGTAATTAAGGGACAAAGACCAGATATGGAAAACAGACATACACAACAAAGAACACAAAGTAACTAAAACTATAGTTACAAAATAACAAAAGCAAATGAGCAAAAGTTTTCTGAAGTCAGACTCCACTAAAACTAGGAGCATTGACCAGGTGCACCGGTAGGATTATCGTACTCTGCCTTTCTAGAAACACCCGCCGAGTTGCTAATAAAAAGCCAAGTCCGGGGTAGACAAACGAGGAAAGGAAAAGTATGTCCTGTTGAATAAATTAGTTTTCATGGTGCAGATGGATACGATACCCGTCGTGGTATTAATTCAATGTGAATCCTGAAAAATCCTGAAAAGATCTTTTGGAGACAATCAGTTCAAGACTATCATCTGAATATAATAGCATCAAAACCTATGATTTCTCAAGACTGTATACTTCTATTCCCCATACTCAGTTAAAATCCGGACTTCAAAAATTATACATTGTAGTTTTTCCAAAAACGATGGTACACCCAGATACAAATATATAGTCCTTGGTAGAGATTCCTCATACGTTGTAAGAAATAAGAAATAATTCCAAATCATCTTCCAAGTATACAGAGGAAGATGTTTACAAAATGCTGGAATTTTTAACCATATTTGTCCAGTGTGGTGGACGTGTTTTTCAACAAACGGTCGGCATTCCAATGGGAACAAATTGTGCCCCTTTACTAGCTGACCTATTCCTTCACTCTTCACTCTGAGGTTGACTTTATAGCTGATCTGATCAGAAAGAAAGAATATTGTTTAGCTAGATCCTTCAATCTCAGTTTCCGCTATATAGATGACGTGTTATCTTTCAACAATCCTAATTTCGGGGATTTGATACATCACATCTACCCAAAAGAAATTGAGATAAAGGATACTACAGACACTGTGAAGTCAGCCTCATATCTTGACCTACACTTAGAAATCGATGGTAAAGGAAAACTATTGACCAAACTTTACGACAAACGTGATGACTTTCCATTCAGAATTGTCAACTTTCCTTTCATCTGTGACAACATCCCTTCGGCTCATGCATATGGAGTGTTCATATCACAACTCATACGTTATGCCAGAGCTTGGAGATACTACGCAAGACTTTTCGTATCGCGCTAGAACTCTAACAAAAAGGCTTCTGGAACAGGGTTATATTGCTACAAGATTGAAGTCATCATTACAGAAGTTTTATGGTCGTCATCATGAACTCGTGGATCGTTATGGTGTATCCATCAGCACCATGAAAACTGATTTATTCAACGGGTCATAGTTTTCCTTTCCTCGTTTGTCTACCCCGGACTTGACTTTTTATGAGCAACTCGGTGGGTGTTTCTAGAAGAGCAGATGACGCTTACCCTACCGGTGCACCTGGTCCATGCTCCCAGTTTTTATTAGAGTCCGAGTTACTCATTTACTTTTGTTACTTTGTGTGTATGATTTTGGTTACTTTATGTTCTTTGTTGTGTATGTCTGTTTTCCATGTCTGGTCTTTGTCCCTGGATTACATTCCTTTGATTGCCGCTATAACCTTGGTTCCCTTGATTGCTCATTAACTTCCCTGTTTGAAGAGGACTTACATTCTACAGGTGTATATATCTCTGCTCACCACAATATCAGCTTTAAAACTCAATTCATGGTTTTTCAAAGTGCATATAAAATCGTGATACAACAGCATAATTTAATCTAGGAAACAATAGTATTTCCATGATTGACACATATACCTGTTGAAAAAAAATCAACTAATATGTAATTGATAGTATGTATATTTGGTTTTTTTTTAGTTTTAATTATAACTACTGTAGGTATGTATATCGTGCCTATACCATTAATCATGTACATCTTTTTTTATTCAGGAAAAAAACACGGAAATGGACACTGCTTGGATGCCTGAAGATGAATAAGAGAACTGTGAAAACCTATTTTTGAAATTTCATTTAGTTTGTTGCTACATCTTCAAATTAAAGATAACTCTACAAATTTCGTATCTTATGTTAACCCTGTTATTCGTGTATGCAATTTTTGCACTAAAATATTCATAATTTCGATTGTTTTGTTTTTTTAATTAAGTTATTGAAAAAAATATTATAATAATATTATAGTGAATAGTTATAACATTTCTGCAACCATACATTTTTATGTTTTAATTACATTTCTAAAAATGTTTTCGTCTCTTTAAGAAAAAGTTGTAATAACATTCTAGTGAATGGTTATTGAAAACGTTATTGTAACATTTCTGCAAGCATACATTTTTACGTTTTAAAATCATTTCTAAACAAAAAATTTCAGTTTTTTAAGGAAACGTATCTAAAACATATTTATTACGTCTTTGTGCTTGATTGGTACTCTTCTGACCAGATTTTGTTCTTAAATTTTAATGGGACACACACTTACATTTGAGACAGTTGGGGTCGACTATGGTTGTGTTGATGCATGGTCTCCGGCCCTAAAATATTTTATTACAAGGAGCATTTTTGATACATTTGATACTTGCTCAAACATGGAAGAATGGTGGATGGGGTTATTGTTGTCGACTGTTAAATACTGAAAGGATCTATGAAACTGGTTCAAATTTGATTAATGGCGGATTGGATAACTGACATTGTTGTTACCGCTGAGTGTCAAGGTGGCTTTCTTTTACTTTGAGAAGAATCTTCACTGGAATCTGGCTTTTTAGGTTTAAAAAGTGCTTCCGCTATTTTTGGAGGTATTGTCAATCACCTTGAACAAGCTAGACGTGATCACTTAAAAGGGCGTTCAGTCGAATATTCTGCTTAGAAACCCCCAAAATTACAGGTAAATACCAGGATAAAAAACATAAAACTTTGTTAGGTTGGAGCAATAGCTTTTTTCCATATAATATAATATAAAGGGACGATATGAAACAATACAATGCCATAACTGATTTATTTTATTTGTATCATTACAAGAAAGAAATTGTTTTTCATATATTTTAATATTATATTATCATTTAAAAACAAACCATTTGATTTATAATCAGAACAATACTTTATCAATGAAGTTGCCATTGCCAACGGTTCAATGACCAGTTACCAGCCCGGGACCGATATTGCCACACCACCATTCAACTTCTTGCGTTTGTAAATAATGTCAAAATCATTTTCAAATATGTCTTGAACCTTATTAACATTTGGATGGTTTATTCATATGTGTACCTCTTTTGTCTTGACAGAGTGTGTCGGGAAACTATATTATTGCTCCTAAATTATTATTGAATTTTACTGACTTGTAATGGCGAGTGCAGCTCGGAACATGCTTACCCATCCAGAGCACCCGATTTCAATCCCAAGATTTTTGTTGAGTTCATATTGTTATCGCTTTAGTTTTGGTGTCATTCATTATTTCCCCTCATTTTACTTTATTCGCCACATTGTGTATGTAGATCATCTCATTTTATTGTTTTCGCATGTAAGCCATATACTTTGATTTTGATGGGTAATTGTGTCGATATTTGAAACAGGGAAATTGTATGAGCTTAATATCTTACGATTGCCAGAAAAATGACTGTGTTTGATAATTTTTGATAACAGTTCTAGAGTAAATGATATAAATAAAATACATACAAATAATCTTAAATTTTATAACTTTATTAAATTTGATGATATCTGATCTTTAGTAAAAGTACAAACTGTGCATCTTCAATTTAGACCTGCACAGACACATAAACACATATATATATAAAGCACTATACTGTTAGCAATATAATTTACGGTGTACATTCTATAAAATAGCCGAAAGTGTGACTGGACCATATTTATAAAGCTTTATGCAAACAAATTTCTGTAAATTTCAAAATTCCAATGCTTCTTTCACATAATAAGTAAGTATTGGATTACTGCTAGGAGAACTCGAATAAGCCTACAACAACATAGCATTACATGTAACAAGTTAGTTGTATCTTATTCAGATCTCTTTTTTCTATTTTCAGTTGTAGGTTGAGGTTCATTTTGAATGTTTGATTAATGAGATGTCCCCATGATGTTTCTTAAACTTTTGAAGACAATCAAAAAAAGAAGAATAAATACAGCTCAAATCGAAGCAAAATATAACAAAAAGAACAAGCCTGAAATGACATGATAAACACAACATCATAAATTTGTAAATATTTGTCGAAGAACAGCAATAAATCACAAAAATTAAAATGCACGAAAGACTAATATTGAAAATAAATCCTAACAACTATTTAAAAAACATCGTCCATATCGAACAAAGAAAACTACTTTATTGTTTTCAGGTGGTTTTGATCGACGATCATCTGCAGAGGAAACATATTTGTCCGACCTTTTCCGGTACATAAATCTATCAACCTATACTTTTCTCGACGTTTGTTTTGGTCTTTTAAATTCAATACCGCATTTTTAACAATGTTTTTAAGATACTGTTTCAGCCCCGAATCATCTTGACATCAATCCCTAATGCTACTTTAAATAAGTCATACAATTGTCAATAAAGAGTTCAGTCTGATTCCTAAAATCTATAAAAAAGAAGACATACATAGTTACTACGACCATACATATTGCTACGTTATTATATGTGCGAGTACAAAAAGACACACACGTTTCACTGGAAATAACTTCTTCAAAGACTACCAGGAAATATCAATATTAATACACAATAATTTAAAACAAATAAATTACATTAAGGCCGACTTCCGTGACCGGATAAATGATTTGATTTGCACTTGACTATAAGCACTATATGACTGCACTCGAATATAAGTTGACAACATTATAGTTTTGATTCTGTCCTGTATGATTTTTATAGTTAACCGTGATGTAGAAAAAAAAAACGTTTTACATAGGAGTTTAGTTTGACGCCTCTTCGTTTAGAATCAATGTTACTGGATATATACTTGTTATTTCCAATAGTACTGAAATATATCACATGTGCTTTAATCTTTGACGGTTAAGATTGAGACCCGACCAAAATAGAAACATACAACTTTGTTCATGCTTTTCCCTTTGGCAACTAATGAGTTCACTTTGAACATTTAATCAATACTGCCACTAGTATTTTATAGTTTAATTGATAACGACACAAAAATACATCTTTTAACTATATTAGTTTAGGTGTGAAAATAAAATGAGAAATAATCAAGTACTGAAAATTTAATATACGAATACAAAATCAGGAGATTGAAACGTTAAATCTGTGTATTTGTCGTAAGCAATAAGCTAGACTGAGAAACTCAGTGTCAGTCTCTATAGGAATCAGGCAGACGGTGATCATGGTATGAAAAAACGCCAGTTTGAAAGGTTAATTTGACTATTTTCACCATCAGAACCCAGGACAACAGACAATATTTTCAGTATTGTTTTAGTGTATTAACATTCTATTAAAGTTTTCTGAACAAATCCAGTGATACAGAGATATAATATTAGTATTTTTAAATAGAGAAACCATCCTTGGATGAAATTATATTAATCAGATCAATTGGTTTCCCTAAATCCCATATGAGGCCACTTTTGAAGAAACCGGGCTTGGATAAAAACGTTTTAAAGAGTAATCAAGGGAACCAAGGTTATAGCGGTAATCAAAAGAATGCAATCTGGGACCAAGACCAGACATGGTAAACAGACATACACAACAAAGAACATAAAGTAACTAAAATCATACATACAAAGTAACAAAAGTAAATGAGTAAGTCAGACTCCACTAAAAACTGGGAGCATGGACGAGGTGCACCGGTTGGGTAAGCGCTTTTCTAGAAACACCCGCCGAGTTGCTCATAAAGAGTCAAATATTAGACAAACGAAGAAAGGAAAACTATGACCCGTTGAATAAATCAGTTTTCATGGTGCTGATGGATACACCATAACAATCCATGAGTTCATGATGACGACCATAAAATTTCTGTAGTGATAACTTCAATCTTGTAGCAACATAACCGTGTTCCAGAAGCCTATTTGTTAGAGTTCTAGCGCAATACAAAAAGTCTCCGTAGTTTCGGCAAGCTCTGGTATAACGTATGAGTTGTGATATAAACACTCTATACGCAGGTGCTGAAGGGATGAAACTCCTAAAACTACTGAAATTAAATTTGTCAAGAGTTTTCAGTAGATGGTAAGTAGGAAATGGCCGATTCAGTAAAAGTTTCGGTACTTGTGATTTATTTCAACAAAATGTTTCGTTTCTCAATGGTTTGAAGGCAGTTAATATCGACAAAATATATTTGATGTATAATGGTGTTAAGGACGACTATAATGTAGACTTAAAATTGTGGTGCTATTCTTGTAGAAAAAAAAACATGAAAGTATCATCATACAGTGTTGCAAACACTACATTGGTTTATGTAAACTGAATATATATGACTGTTTTTTCCATCAGCCCGCGGAACTCGAACTCGTACCACTATAACTTCTGTGGCAACACAGCCTGCACAAAGTCCAGCACCCTAGACCACTCGGTCAGCTAGGCTATATAAAAATATAGCTTTCGCTGGCCGGGTCATTCCTCCTAGTAGAATTAATCTAGGGCTGTAACTTAGTACACGATGTATGGTAGTACGGGACAGTTCGTCTAGGTGTTATTATGTAGGATAGAGGATTAAAATAACGATACATGTCACAATAAGTCAATATTATACAACGTCTCATAATGTGACGAATATATTCGCTACATTGCTCCATCGGATCGAATTGGTACAGGGAAGATAATGTAATGATCTATTCGGTAACAAAAAAAAAGAGCAATAGCAAACTGAATCTATAGAGTAAGCAGAACAGGAAAAAATAAAGTATGAGAATGAGAACAAACAGAAACGAGCAAAATTAACATCACTTGAAATTAGAACGAGTATACGTGTTCTGGAAAGATCGGGATTTTCTGCTCTCTTCAGGACATTCATAATTGTCCGATATGGCAAATAAAATCAAGAAAGAGACTTAAACAATGAGTACAATACTGAGCATACTGATACTCTAAAAACTGCTGTTTTGTTTGATTCTATCATCAGTGTTTTGTAGATAAATTGCTATATACATGTTTTTGTGTGTAGATATACATATATATGTATAGTATATTGTGTCAAATAGTTTATATAGAGATATAATCATCTATTAAAACGAAGTTCTGGTTGAATGATAGTGTAAAGAAGTATTCAGTAAAAACTACTGTAAGTATGATATGATATAAGTCTATCTATTAGTATGAACTTTCAAAAAGCTGATTTATAACCGATACCAACAAACGGATTACTGATTATTAAAATTCGGACAAACATAAACATGTGTCAATAAAATAAACAGTTGTCCGCTTAGATCCATTTTTTTTTCGTATCTGCCCGATTATTTGTTAGGGTTAGCTTCTCTTTAGAAAAAAAACTTTTGGCTTTATTTTTTAATAATGAATTATTACTTTCCCGTCTTTTTTTCTGAATTCATTAAAAGATTTTCAATATCTACAAATAAAACCTTTTCAGCAATGATATATACTTTTGGTTTAATTTTGTTCTATCATTATTATATACATTTCAAATGTGTCAAATAGTATATATTGAGATATAATACTCTATCAAAACGAAGTATTAGTTGAATGACAACGTAAAGAAGCAATGATAGTTGTAAATTTAGGTGATAACGTGACTCTAACCTTCGTTCCCTTGATTACTTTTTTTTTCATTTCCCTACAGTGAAAAGTGCTGTAGTAGTCTAAATTGTCATGTTTATTACTATTAATGTGTTGACACGGTTACGTTTAATTACTATAAAAACAATCAGAAAAGGCAGTCACAGACAAAATCAAAAATATTTTTTAAATTAAAATGATCAAATTGATTTCATGATACACGGTTACATGTGTTCTGAAGTACTTAGAATTAAAAAAAAATCAAAATAAGAGTAAACAACATAGCTTATTTTCAAATATAAGTTTATTTGAAAATTACTTCTTTACAACCGAAAGCAAAATATAAATGTAACATAAGTCCATTAAGTTTATTGGTATACCGTAAACATAACATATTTTTTAGAATATGATGTTAAAGCAATGATATTCTGATTTCGACGAATTGAAATATAATACAATCATAATTTCTGTGTAGAAATGTATAACATTGTATGTGAATTATTTATTTTTACATCCTTTGTATTGGTTTGAACAAAGAATAGTTGTTGTAAGATTGAGTGCAATCCATAAACAAAAGGAGTCTTTGTGACATTACCAGGTTAGGAAATGGAAGGAAAGCTACACAAAAGGGTCATGTTACCTAGAATGCAGCCATTTTGCTTTTCTTGTAATTCATTAAAATCTTCTGTGTTGGCGTGTTTTTGTTTTCATTACTTGTTAGTTTTCTTGCACGCCAACGTCGTGCACGTGATGTCTGGGTAGCAGGCTTTCGTCGAATGTGGACTATTGTGGATTCGATCTCCACAGAGTTATACCAAAGGCCTAACTGCTTCTTCACCAGACATAGGAGATACAGTGACGCCTAGGTTGCTCCGCGTGTCAGAATTATGTATCTGAGTGAAATTACATGCCTTATTGTGGACTGTTACTACGAGAACAGCTATCTTAATTCCGACTCGCTTAAGCGACATATAAATTTCTGTTTACATTAATATTTTAAACAAAGTATCAAAACTTAAAATATGTACGGTTACCAAGCATGAATCATATTTTGCATGAGTCTTATCTGGAGTACTATTTATCAGAGATACTCGAATACTTACCATACATACCTAACTTTCTTACGCAACGAAAGAATCTCAAAAGAGTCAGTATTTTAAATTATGGTTATCTCCCTTATCTCAAGTTTTGTGATACACTATAACAGTAAAGATTCAAATAGGGAATACTTTAATTTTGAAAAATAACTAAACATAAACCGAAATTATCAGATCTAAAAATAAAATTACCAAAAAAAACATCCCCCAAACCAAGTCACGTATCATTTGCAGACATTTATGACAACGCAACGAATAAATGCATTTTTTCATTTTCAAGTTGTATGTTTTGATGCCATAGTTAGAAGTACACAGGAGGTTATCCTATAAAATTCTTAGTTGACCTTGAATTAATCCACTGGTATATGGAGATCCACCACACAAATACATCTCTGGACAGCATGATGCTTTTTCAGTTATAAATGTGTTTGTTATGATTTGTTTTGTTTTGTCATCGGTAATGAGCTTAATCCTACGCTTATCCTACCGGTGCACCTGGTCCATGCTCCCAGTTTTTAGTGGAGTCCGAATTACTCATTTGCTTTTGTTACTTTGTATGTATGATTGTAGTTACTTTATGTTCTTTGTTGTGTATGTCTGTGTTCCATGTCTGGTCTTTGTCCCTGGGTTACATTCTATTGTTTACCGTTATAACCTTAGTTCCTTTCATTACTCTTGCAACTGCTTTTTACCAGGTAAAGAATGATACAGTGTACCAATTAAATCAGTTTTGAATTTGTTTTAAACAAGTATATATATATTTTTTTTACTTTTGGTACATTGGTGGCTCAAGTCACGTTATCACTTCAGTACTAAAACGACCAGATTCAAAATGCCAACACACTAAAACCAATGTATTATGTAACTTCGTTATTAACTTTATAAATAAATAAAAGTATTTATTGATTTTGAATATCCAGCATGATTTGAATGGAATCAATTAGAAAAGAGAGACACCAAGGGTGACAAGCCTAAATCGTTTTTGTTTTTGTTTTTTTACTAAACCCTCAATTAATGTCCCAAATTAAGGTACATTTACAACTTGACCATTTGTAAAATAAATCAATCCCAACCCTTACCACTGTAAATCATTCGTAAGGTTTGTAGGAAAGTAATTAGAAATGGAGGAGGTATATATCCCTAAATAGTTGGTGTTTCCTTTTAATTACCCCTTCCCCTTCTGAAAAAGCTGTTCCACGTAAACCGCTTTCTGAGAAAAATCAAACCAATCAAGATTCCATCCCGTCTAACCATTCACCAAAGTTTAAACCCTACCATTGCATGCAAATCAAATATCATTCGTGTGCATTGCTTTGTACTCGGAATTTACGCAACTTATTTGAAGAAACTAACGAAAGGGGAATAAATCGAATGTAAATTTGGGATTTGTTTCGTCAATAAGGTTCGTATCCAGATCTAGGCCTGCCTTGTCTATTTCAGGGCATTTCTGTGAAAAGAAAGAGAACTGGAATGCATTTTTATTACTTTTCACATTACGGCCGTTCGTTAAGTTGGTTATGCGATTATCTCTTATAGGACATAAGAGGGAAATCTACACACACAAGCGCGGTTGTAATTTCTTAGAATTATGGTTAAGTGAAATATATCCTAAGCAAAACCCCTCTAGACTTAAAGTCGATCCGCTCTGACAGTTATTGCTTTATCCATTATAACGAATATAAAGGGAGTTCAAAAGGTGCCTGGTTAAGACAGGTTTACAACAAACTTCATTGTATCATTCAAAGATTTGATTTGTGTTAATCTAAACACCGTAAATACAAAAAAAGCTTAACTTGATTTAGCTGTGGTCATGCTACTTTACGGGAAATATCTTAATATTAAAAACATTTTGGTTTAGCCAAATAAGGCACATTTCTTTTTTTTTTCAATCGTATGACTTAGGCACATTGGCAGATGTCTTAAAAGGATTCCACATATGAGAATCATATGGTTTTCATCATATAATTATCATATGAATCAAGCGCCATATAATAATCATGTTTCAGTAAACATATGATAATCGCATGATTATATGTTTTACACAAACATATGATTATCTTTTGTTTTCAAGCCCATATTATATGTGAATCATATGATAATCATATGACTACCACATGATGAATATCATATGATTTTTCCATGATTACCATATGATTATCATATGAAACGAACACCATGTGATTATCATATGTGGCATATTTGGCTGTGTATTCTTACTGTATCAATTATCTGTTGGTAGATGATTTCATGGATGTTGCTAGTAGTAGGGTTCATGACGAAATAAATAAACTATTAGTTGTATTCTTTAAAATCAATAAGACCATATTTATTTTTCATTAGACACACATTTTATTATTTTTCGAAGACTGTGTGCATATACCAAAAATGCCAGTTATTTAAATATTGGAAGTTTTAGAATGCCGTAAATGTGTTTCAAGAAGTAACTAATCATTAGCACCATATATTCATTACATAAATTATTATGTCCCTTATCAGAATCGTCATATTCTAACGTAACCGTTGTCATTTATTCACATTGCTGTTGTCATTCTATCGTTGATGTTCGTCTTGGAATTTCAATTTTTATCAATTTACAATATCTTTTGATTATAACGTTAATATCACAAGTAATACAAGTAAGCAAGGTGCAATAATGGCGAAATAAATGTTTTCTTGAATGAATTATCCTGAAACGAAAATAATTGAAAGTCATAAAAATGAAAGATCAACATCATTAAATCATCACTAACTTTTAAACGGAACTCCTTACAAAATGTAATAATAAATGCAAACTAATAAGCTTTAATACGCACCAGAGAAAAAATGGTTTAGAAATAGCGATGAAAAAGTATAAAACTTTATTTTACGACTAAATTCATTTTCTAATTTATGTCGTTAAAATCAGAATTAGATGTAACCTTAAGTTATTAACGTGCCATCTATGATATGAAAAGGGAAGGGAGTTCTCCTGATAACTACAGGACACCTACATGTACAATGTATGACTTGTGACTTAGACTGAAGTATCATCCTAGTTAGTTTAATGTATTTGTTCCGGTGAATTGTATAGCCCTGTCCTACATCCACATTCCTCGACCTAATTACCTTGACCCTCTATATGACGACTCGTAATGAACTAAATGAATAGCTGCACAAATACTTGCAGGCCCTCTGTGAATAGCTTGACTGCATTGTTTTCCCCTACCTCAGTTAGGCCATGACTTTAAGAATATCACCGCCTTATAGTACTTTAGTTGTTGTGTTGTTCATATGAATAGTCTGATCTGTATTATCAGCCTATGCCTTTTGAAGTGAAAAGGTGATCTGTTGTAGGAAATCTGTTATCATATACATGTATTCACTACCTCGTGTCAAAATAATTAAAACCCAACTAAATTTAAAGGTTAACAAGTCTATTACTAGTTCAAAACAAAACATATATACAAAGTTTAACAATATCGTTACACAATATAATAATCTTAACATTAGAAAACATTAATCTTTATAATCAAGTTTAACAATATCGTTACACAAAAATAATAACCATACCATTTCAACAACATTAATACTCAATTTTGGCTTTGGGGCAGACTCAGTATTGAAAGTCTTACTAACAATGCTTAACTCGGTGTAACAGCTGAACATGCTACAAGATCCGATGAATAGATGTATCGGTGCAGCATACGTTACAAGAGCCGGAAAAACATTGTTAGTAATGCAGCTTGAAATGATGCTCTAACTAATTGATTACTTGTCACCTCGGTGCAGTTAACTACAAGAGCCGGAAGCGTAGCCAAATGCTACTCGGTGTAACTGGAACTACAACAGCCGGACGACAAGCAGGTGTGTTGTACAAGACCATAGTAGAAAGAGCATAACCGCCTAAAAGATAATGCCTAAAATACATGTAGTATGAACCCTAAAGCATGTAATTTTACACTAAAATTAAATGAAGCATGAAACATTTTGGGGATTAATTCATTAGGTAATCCCTTACTCTAAAAATTAATTGAAACGGCCAAAAATCAGACTGTATAAATTGTAATTATGCAATCTGAGTGCAATCTGAAAAATAGTAGGGTTTCTTCATCAACATTTATATTAGAATACTCTGGTACTATAAAAGCTACATCCCCGTTAATAGCAAAAAATTCACATAAGCCTTAAAGCCAGCTTGATACACTTGTCTAGTTTTACTTGATATAGATTTGTACCACAATTGATCCACTACATTGTAGAGTTCCAAAGCACATGTTGAGGTGGAGGCACTGTGCATGATAGGCTTTGAGCCTCTGGCGCAAGTTGGCGGAATCTGTACATCTGCAAACGAGACAAAGCATCTGCTATTGAATTGTATTTACCTGGCACATGTTTAGACATGAAAGTAAAGTTATATTGAGCGGCAACTAAAGTGATTCGTCTCATTAAGGGCATAATATGCTGTGATTTTGATCTGCCTTTCTTTAGGATAGCTAATGTAGCCTCATTATCACACATAAACACTATTCTTTGTGTTGGCTACAAATGCCCCCACAAGATGGCAGCCACTACTATGGGGTACAGTTCCTTGAAAGCTATTGAGAAGGTACTGTCCTCCGCTAATACATCTAAAAACATTGATGGCCATGCTTCAGAAAACCACAACCCTTTGTAATATCCTCCAAAACCTATAGTTCCTGAAGCATCTGTATATAGACACAATTCATCAGATGAAATACTTTCCACATTGTAAAACATGCTGACACCATTTTAATTACATGAAAAAATAACGCCACATTCTAATGTCTTCTTGGCACTCTTTATTTATCTTAACATAATGATGTAAAGCTCGAACAGTAGTTGACAATTTAATTTAATGTGACACAAAAGCTCTGCCAGGAATTACAACACGGGACGCAAAATTAAGATGACCAAGCAGTTGTAAGAGTTCCCGTTTGGTGCAGGATTTCTTGGACGAAAATTCGGTTAAAAAGGCAGTAATACGTAGTAGTTTCTCACGTGGTAGCCTAGCCTGCATTAAACTAGAATCCAATATAATGCCTAAATATTCCATAACAGTATCTGGGCCAGTTGTCTTATGCTTAGCCATAGGAACATTAAGTCTACCAAATATTGTATACAAATGGTCCATGTTTCTTTGACTACATTTTTTAGGATGCTCAAAAGTAATAAAATCATCAAGAAGATGGAAAATAAACTGAATATCATAGTTGTTCTCAGCTATCCAACAAATTGCTTGTGAAAGCATGTCAAAAATCTTTGGTGATGAGCGACAGCCAAAGGCAAGTTTAGTATAGTAATAGTAACTATCTCTCCATTTAAGACAAAACATATGGCACTGAGAAGGAACAATCGGTATAAGTTTAAGCGCATCAGAAATGTCTGTTTTACACATTAATGTATTCCTACCTAAGTTTTGTATTATTTTAATAGCATCATCTATACGAACATAAGACAAAGAGAAATATAATTATGATTTATTTTTTTTTTAAAAAAGGCATTTAAATGCTACTACATGTGAACTATTATTTCGTTTACTTTATAACTTGTTTTGTTTTAAGATATCTTTAGCAGAGAATGTTTCTGTCTTTATCTTTTATTTACAGTTTGAAATGGTTTTAAAGGTTTGCAGTCATACTATTGTCACACCGAATGGTATATTATAAGATTTCTGACCTACGTGTTTAGTCGGTAGGCTCTTCATTCGAAACTTCAGTACAGTCCTTGAACCGATCCGTGCAACGATTTGATGGATCGATGACCGTTGACTGATTGATCGCTGACGGATCGATGCCCGATGACCGGTGACCAATCGGATTACAGTATTGTTATGTAAAATGACGTAAGATCTGTTTTTAATAAAATAAATGTAAAATAAAAGTACATAATGATGTTTAAATCTATTACATTATGTAAATATGTGTAAAATAGACAAAGAAAACAACAAACACCGTAAAATACATTGACCGCTTTGTGGTCATGTGATGTGATCACCAGTTAAATGGATCGGTTTGACGGATCGATGACTGACCGGAAACTGATCGCTGATTGATGGCCGATCGCAATTTTTGTGGCATGGATCGGTTCAGGTACAGTAGTTGTATTTGTACTTGTAATTGCTGTTTCCACTAGTGCTAAAATATTTCACAAATACTTATACATTTCAACTACTTTAAAAGTATTGTTACCCCTCTGTACTTTTTTCACCTATGTGATAATGACTTTTTGCATAATTTAGATGAAATTCTCACATCTATAAGAAAAAGGTTTGTATTTCTAAAACTTTTCGTCCATTTGTTTCAATTAGATATGGACGTGATATTTTTTTCTCTCGGTTGAATTATGTTAAAACAGCATTCTGCTTTTCGATTGAAAAAAAGAGGAACCATCTCACTCTCTCTTTCTGGGTAAAAAAACTTACAAGCAAAACAATATCCTACATGACTAACAACATCAAAATGAATTTATTTACCTAGTTCAATTGTATTCACGACAAATTGTGAACCTTCCATCTAGTCACAGTAATATTTACCAATGCCTATTCTTTTAAAGTTTAAAGTTATAAATTCTGTTCTGTTCCCGACGCCTCTTCGCAGGCGATGCCTATCCTTACTGTGATATTTCCCGACGATCACCGGTTCGTCATCTCGTCGCCATCGTATGGTTGATTTCTTTCAAGTTTGGTCCTATTTTGCAACACAAAGTGACATTGTCACCCAAAGCTGGATATTGTTTTGTGTTTTTCATACGTGCAGGTTCAACAAAATGACAACCTGTGAAAAGGACAATACCATAAACGCAATACAGGGTAAATTTGTTATTAAAAACCAGTGGTTCCTCTTGGCAATTTTTAAGTTTGTCAAAGGGTAATCAAGGGAACCAAGGTTATAGCGGTAATCAAAAGAATGCAATCCAAGGACAAAGACCAGACATGGAAATTAATCATTTTTTTCCTTTTCTTTTGTAAAAATGATTTTAGACGCATGTTGCTAGGCGTGCACATTCCAAATCACTTGCATTTCTACGAAGAGGAGAATGTTATTAACCAAGAGATTATGAAAGTATTTATATTCACCCCTGTTCTAGTTTTTAATATTTTTTTTCGTAAGTTCTTCTGTGGATCAAAAGGCAGGAATATAAATTTTTATTCCCGACGTCTCTTGAGACGACCTCACAAAAGTTTAAGACATGTCAATAAAAAGTTGTGGTCTCCTATATGAACCATCGGAGCAACAATTTCATATGTACATTTTCCAAATCAAGTGACACCCTGTATCCCTAAATTTGAGTCTGTTTACAAGGCCATTTTTTGGTCATTAGTGATTTGTTTTTTTAAAACCAGTTTTTCTGCCAAAGTTCGATTCTGAAAATCAAAATATTGCCCTAGGTTATTGTTGCTACAAATTGTTTATATATTTCAAATTCGCAGTACATGATTATTTTTGTCAAAATATATATCGCTTTGATGAAGAAAATGCGTATAAGTATGGAAATTTTACTTGTCGGAATAGTCAAATTGACTTTTTTAACACATAAAGATTGACTAGGAAGTCAACACCGACTCTTAAATAATACCGTTGAGGAATTCGCTGATAGATAACGAAGTTGAGCTAACGACGATGATAGAACATATCACAGTCAGCAAATGCTATTTTAGAAATAAAATCCTATAGAAGAATTCTGCATGGTTTTACGTTACAGAGTTTGTCACTCTCCTGCATTTTAAATTAATAAATTTATAAAAATGAAAAAAGAGAATTTGCTAGTATTGTAATTCCAAGTTACCTGTCGTTCGATACAAATAGTTTGGGAGATATAATTGTATTACATACCTGATTATTATTGTAAAATTTGTACTTTGATAACATTACAATAATGGGCGAAATAAAAATCTTGAATTCTGAAAATGTTCTGGTAATGTTTAAACATATTTGTCTAATGTTGTTTTTAAAGAAGAAAAAAACAAAAACAAAAAAACAAAAAACAACAAAAACAAAAAAAAAAAACAAAAAAAAAAACAGTAGTTTCATGATGAAAAAAAAAGATTCTCTATCGGCTTAAATAACTCTTTTTTCTGCGATAGTTGATGGTAAATTTTAAAATCCCTTCTAGAAATATTTTATCTTTTTCAACTTCAAACATTGCGACAAGTCCTAAAAAACCACCAAACGTACAAATCGTTGTATAGCTTAACAGAAAATATAACATTTATGCATTTTATTTAAAACCAACAAATAATGGGACATTTGGTTACATGATTAGGTCCACATATATTTTGTTTTTTCATTTGTCATACCCCAGATAAACTTCGGACACTTGGTTATTTTGGCATGAACATATAAGATACGCTATGCAACCAAGGGGTACAAGTACATTGTACATGCTTATACTAAAATAAAAGAATTTAAAACGTTTGGTCAAAATTAAAACATTCTTACTAAAGAGACACGAACATTGTCATATGAGATTAACTGATTTAAATAATGAGTGAAATAAAACACATGGCGTTTGAAACTTTACAATGAGACATTTAATGACGTCTTGCAAATGAAAAAGATTTTCAATAACGTAACAGGACACTTTAAATTGGCGACCTAGTTACAAATTTTATTTTAATAGTGAGAAAAAAATCGGCAGATCTTCGTTAGATAACTTGAAATCTTCCTTTTTGGCGTCTGAAAGTTCTCTGTTATGCACTCTCAGCGGTGTTAAATTCTATATATATCTCACGAAATGAAACAAGTAAATCAATTGATATAGGATATAAATTCAAACTACTGAACTTTTAATGAACTATGAAAGAATAACTTGCATAATTACATGGGAATTGAAAAAAAAACTACAGAAGTTTCATTGTCGTCATCATGAACTTGTGGATCGTTACGGTGTATCCATCTGCACCATGAAAACTGATTTGTTCAACTTGTCATAGTTTTACTTTCCTTTTTCTTCAATCCAGGACTTAACTTTTTATGAACAACTGGCGGGTGTTTCTAGAAAAGCAGAGGACGCTTGTCCTACCGGTGCACCTGGTTCGTGCTTCAAGTTTTAGTAGAGTCCTAAAGTTGCTCATTTATTGTTGTTGTTTTGTATGTATTATTTTAATTAATTTTTGTTCATTGCTGTGTTTGGCTGTTTTCCATGTCTGGTCTTTGTACTTGGATTACATTCTTTTGAATTCAGCCATAACCTTGGTTCCCTTGATTACTCTTTCATATTTTCTTCTATTTACTTGCTACAATTTTAAGCTAACATGATTTAATAGCTTCTTATGAAAAAAATGGTAAATAAAACGGTATAATTAGATCGGTAAGAGTTGGCTAGTATTTCATTACATTTACTGCATACCATAAGATATAGTTTTTTTTTGTTTTTTTTTTTGGGGGGGGGGATGTAACAAATAATCGAGATTGCTGTTTCCAATTGAATTCCCCAAATAGTCAGTTATTTAAATGGATAGTATTTTCCAGAACTATTGCAAACACAACAATAGGCAAATATACTGTACTGTTGAAAATACAGAAACAAATAAAAATTGTAAGGATGGAAACTGACAATTTGAAATGCAAAACGTGTAATTGTCTACTGTTTTGGCCGAAGTGTGCTGCATTGGTAGTTTATTCTATGGCGAAATTGTGCGGGGAAAGAATGAGTATTTGTAGCTTACTTTAAAATGACTCTTGTTCTTTGGGTACTAATTTTCGTATGAAGGCCAATCAAAGAAATTTTGTTCCCAACGAAAAGGAAATATCCTTTGATATGTACTGCAAACATTAAAACCACGAATTCAAGAATCCACGTACTTGTGTTTCTACACTAATCAACGAAAATTGGTATCCACAAATTAAAGTACTTGTACCGTATTCTAATTTTTGTCGTGTTTGAGCTTTGAATTCACTTGCTT
Organism: Perna viridis; assembly: GCA_037379345.1. NCBI lineage: Eukaryota > Metazoa > Mollusca > Bivalvia > Mytilida > Mytilidae > Perna > Perna viridis. Next base: position 32,009,105 of record CM074515.1, on the reverse strand, counting down.
TTTCTAGTGATGGTTTTAGATTTCCTTTGAGAAACCTAAAGATTGATTTGCTTTTGTAGTCATATTGTTGATATGTTTTTTTTTTTTATACCTTTTTGAATTTGATTGTAGAGTTGCACCTAAATAATTTGTGCAATCAACTTTTTCTAGAGACTGACCGTGGAGTTTATAGGTATATGCTATGGGTTCTTTGTTTTTGAGTGACACTGAGAACATTACATTTGTCAAGGTGAAAATGCATGACCCATTGCTGTTCTCAACTGCCAGCAGATTTTTCCTGTAGGGTTTAATAATCTTCAGATTATGTGTCATCTGCGAATAATCTCAATTTATTGTATTGCATGCATATAGGGACCCATTTTTGGTCAATCATCACAGGATAATTCTGATCAGCTGATTGCTTCTCGCTGATTATTTACCGGTCATAAATAATGTTACATCTTGTTAGATTTATAGCTCTTCTAATTATCAAAATGATATTGAAACATGAAAAGCGCAAGGGCGTTTTGGATCAAGTTTAAAGGGCCCTCCTGAACAGGGCTTACTAGACTTCTATTTTAGTATGTACAATACCATTAGAATGAACTTTGCTATCAAAAAGTATTTCCTTGTATAGTGAGAATACTTTTGACCGCCGATTTGCCAATTATGACAATAGCATGCAAATGCCTTTTTACCACCACTGGCATATTAACGCTATAATGAAAGAAGGAGGTTTAACGCGCTGTAAAACCTGGATTTAACCTACTATTTCGTTGGAATTGCTTGTACCAAGTCAGGACCATTGCTGTACCAGGTGCTCCTGTGTTGTAATATCTATTTTGCCCGATTCTTTGACTAGATTATGAGTCGAAATAATGCTCGGTAATTTCGTTTTTTACCTTTATTTAGACCCTTTAGAAGTCTTTCGGACAATATTCACGGAATGGCTGATTCTTCATTATATTTTGTTGTATTTTCATAATACGAAATACATTTAGAACTTAGAAATCGACACATTCATTCATTATAGTAAAAACAAAAAGAAAAAAAAGTACAGTTACCTAAATTTTGTGTATATTTTGGTGAAATATTTGAATCTTCATACCAAATGTAACCATTACTCAATCTTGTCATATATATAGCACAGAACTCGTGTATGACACACTTCAGTTGACACTTTCTTTTCTATAATTTATAATAAAACTGGATAACCAGTGTTCTTTTTTTTAAAAATACTTCGGTGATGCATTTAAATTATGTGTCACATACCAATAAAAGACAAGTCCATTCTTCCTCCCAAAGAACAAAACAAACTAAACTCTTTTTTTACCCGGGGCGATAAAACCTGTACCAGAACTCTTTCCAAAATGTATGTTTGTGTCTTAATAATTGAAACGTTAACAAGATATAAAATAAAACAGAAAAAGGATTATTCTACAAGGAGATTTATTAAAGTTTTGTCCATCTGTCCGCAATCTCTCATGCATGGCCTTAAAATTGAGATGCTCATTGAAAGAGTAATCAAGGGAACCAAGGTTATATCGGTAATCAAAAGAATGTAATCCAGGGACAAAGACCAGACATGGAAAACAGACATACCCAACAAAGAACATAAAGTAACTAAAATCATACATACAAAGTAACAAAAGTTAATGAGCAACTCGGACTCCACTAAAAACTGGGAGCATGGACCAGGTGCACCGGTAGGGTAAGCGTCCTCTGCTTTTCTAGAAACACACGCCGAGTTGCTCATAAAAAGTCAAGTCCGGGGTAGACAAACGAGGAAAGGAAAACTATGGCCCGTTGAATAAATCAGTTTTCATGGTGCTGATGGATACACCATAACGATCCACGAGTTCATGATAACGACCATAAAACTTCTGTAATGATGACTTCAATCTTGTAGCAACATAACCCTGTTCCAGAAGCCTATTTGTTAGAGTTATAGCGCGATACAAAAAGTCTGCATAGTCTCGGCACGCTATGGCATAACGTATGAGTTGTGATATGAACACTCCATACGAAAGAGCCAAAGGGATGTTGCCAAAGACGAAAGGAAAGATGACAATTCTGAATGTCATCACGTTTGTCGTAAAGTTTGGTCAATAGTTTTCCTTTACTATCGATTTCTAAGTGTAGGTCAAGATATGAGGCTGACTTCACAGTGTCTGTAGTATCCTTTATCTCAAGTTCTTTTGTGTAGATACGATGTATCCAATCCCCGAAATTAGGAATGTTTAAAGATAATACGTCATCTATATAGCGGAAACCGAGATTGAAGGATCTAGCCAAACGATATTCTTTCTTTCTGCGCAGATCAGCTATAATTGAAAAGTTCAAACACTGCACCTTTACTGTTTATTTATTTATAATAAAAATATACATATATGGTCATTTGAAATACATACAAGTTCGAGAGTATCATCATAAATACTAAAATAGGTATATCTGAAAAATTGCCAACAAACTAAATGTAAATATGCTTCATATTGATATCCACATATACAATATCAATGATAATGTTAATTTTATGAGGTATGGATTTAATAAAATCCATATATCATTCCATGATACCTTTACTAAAAGTTGTTCACTGACATAAAAGGTCTTTTGGTGGTATCTAAAATTATTCACTATTATTTATCTAAGTTATACGTTGGTGCATTTCACCATATCCGTTCTTTTTTCTTTTGCTGTTTTCTGTCCCCCAAAGCATATTATTCCACTGATTGAAAATCATGTGTTTATTACTCTTAAATTTATTTAATTATTTTGTAGCTTTAAAGTATATAAACTGTGTTAAAATAATATCTATTTTTTGTGCAATATATATGGTTTTTGTATGTTTTAAATTTCGTTGTTTCTGACGCAGTTTAATTTTGTCATCTTTCTTTGGATCACGTTGCTTTAAATTTTCTCCTCCGCCTTTTTTATTTGATTAACTTATATTTCAACGTGAGATGATAAGTAATATATATATAATAATTGACAATTTAAAAGGAAAAAAAAAAAAAGAAAATTCAAACAAAAACAAGAAATCAAAATATGACAGTTTTGGAACCGACGATTAGGACTCACAGCTACAGAATTCATATCATTCGATAGCTTCCATCATAATCGCAGTTGCAGGCTTTGGTTTGTGACGGTCTCAAGTCTCAATTCTACGAGATTTGCCAAGTATATTTTTCAGTGAGATGCAGCAAATTGCTAATACAACAGCTATACCAGCTCCAATCAAAACGAAGTGGATGTTCTTCCGAAAGATCAAACCTTTAACAAGATCAAATCAAAGTTATTCAGTTATTTGTAGTTTTTTTCATTTCCCCTTTATTCTGGTATGGTCTTCGAATTGAGTATAAATAATTCAAATAATGATATTCGCATACAATAGTTATTTTGTAAACAAAGGTCACAGTAACCGAAATGTTGCTAGTTTGATTCATTTCTATTGTCAAAGGGTTTTATCCATTGAAGATATATATTTATTTTAAGTATCTACAAATTTAAGTTATATCGTTGTCAATCTTGAAACCTGTATATCTAAAATGTAGTACACATTGTTATGCCTATATCGGTGATAGACCTTTTTTCCAAATATCGTAAAAGTAAAATTGTAAGTTTTCAGTATGAGGAGCGGTAGGTGATAATTTCCTCCGACATTTTACGACATTGGAAAAAAGATTCCATTGCTATTTTGAGAAATATATGAATTCAATAACCATAATTGGATTCAACAGTTTTTGTTCATATTTTGATTTGCAAAAGACATTACCTGCTATGAATAAACAAACAAAATGTTAACAGTAAAAATGAGATTGATGATATAACTCCTTGGCAAACAAATTATTTAAATAAAATCTGACTGTGTACTTCCCTAAGAACTAATTTACGAACGCAACTATGATATGCAAAACGACGAAAAAGAGTACTTAAGGAGGTAGACCTAGGGTAAGGAACATAATTCTTACAAATCATTGGAACGTTTTTATTCAGCATTTTACATCAATTTCATGTAAACATCGAAGTTACTAAGACTGATGTTATTTTGTTTCAAATGTGAGTTTGATAGACTTTGGTAAAATTAAATATAACACAAACATATCATTAATTTCAAAAGTTATTTCCCTTACCCTTGCCTTTTCAAGTTTAAGTGCGTGCTTTTTTTCTTGACTTTTGAATTTACGATTATTATTTTAACATGTAGTGCACTTGATTACAGTCACTTGGGAATTTATGTTTTTTTTTTTTTATTCAAACAAAAAGAGCTCTTAACGGTGGTCTCTCATTTCACAGTATTAACTATTGCATACCATTGTCCTCTGTCAGTTCATTGTGATTCCGAACATCTGAAAAAATAAGCATATGTTTTTAAATTTCCAATATCTTTGAACGGGAATCATTGAATGTGAAGCAAGTTTTTTTATTTTGTCCTTACAGCTATTGGTAGTACAACTTATTTTCTGGACTCATGATTTCCAGCTTACGCCAGAGTGGATCTTACATTAAATTCTACGTGACGAGTAAAAAAAAACAAATGAGTAAATAATCCACAAAACAAACAAATAAACAAACATACAAATAAATAAAATCCCCAACATATGAACAACCAATTGAAAATAGTTACAAAGTAAAAGCCTATTCAGTCTTTTTTTAACACATGATAAAGCGATGTATTAAAAATATTTGAAACAAGAAGCATTCAAAACAAATCCTTGAAAATTATTTTTTTTTAAATAATTTAATCGAAGGTAATTTATGTCTGATGTCTGGCACAATTTCTGTTATAAGATTTTTTTTTAATGATTAAATTAGTATATTATATCGACAAACGAAACAGGTGTGTAGAATATAAGTCATGCATATGTTAACTTGTCTCAACGTAAGTATTTATGTTGCTCCCATTCATAGGCTTCATTCACACCGCACGAGCGAGTGATTGAAAATTTGTAATTTCCCGCCAAGTACCTGAAAATAAAAATGTCGCGTAAAGGCGTCCACGCTACTACAATGTTTACGATGTTTACAGTTGTTATTCATATAGTTGATTAATTAAATATTGGCTGATTCACTAATGTTATTCATATTCTAAAAGATTAAATGGTGTATTAACTAATTCTAATGGTAGTGATATCGATGACGCAATGACTTGATGACTGGAGGGGAGGTCCATGGTAACGTAGTGGAATTTGGGAGAATTTAGGGTGTTGTTGAATTTATATTTTTAATAGTTTAATTCAGGGGAGAAACAGATTCTCCTTCATTTCCCTCGTTAATGTTTGTGGGTCAAAATCTAAAATTTAACTATCTCGAGTAGAGAAATCGTGTTATTCCCTTCGCAACTGAATCTATGTGTCGAACTAGTGTGCGGAAATGGATGTAATCTCCACACTGTAACTAAAGGAAAAACAAAAACAGTTTTTTTTAACATACCTATTTGGTTGATAGTGGTATTGTTCAAGAACTCTTTAGCCGTGGTTCCCCTGATTGCTCTTTCTGCAATATTGCATTAGTATCTTCGCATAATTATCAATGATGTTTAAAATAGCAGTGTTTATAAAAAAAAATCAGAGGGTAATTCATGCATTTCAAAAACCCTACGAATTGTATTTCTTTTTCAGAAACAGCTACAGATCACATAATCAGTCTTATTTTTTTTATTTGGGGGTTGCGCTTGGTGAACTTTATATAGACTGTACATGAAATTATCACTTTGCAAGAGTTTTCGTTCTTTTTTTGGATTGATTTGGTTGATTTTAGTCGGAGGTTAAATCGTAGTTTTCTCAAAAATACAGATCTAAATACAGGAAGGACTATTGTCACATACAATATAGCATATGTAGGAAAAAAAAAAACAAAACAAAACAAAACAAAACAAAAAACAAAAAGAGTAAACAAAAGCATCGTCTGATCGATGTTTTTTTTTCTACACCAAGAATCATCCTACCATAGGCAGTGTCTGAATTTTATATAGACCGGTACTTTAGTGACATTTATACCTATAAATAGTATTATTCATCGATTAAAATATACACAATATTTTTTTTTTCACAATCATTTATATTTTGCTTCAAAACTATTTCACAGCCATAGTAAAAAAGTAATATATCATCACCAACATTTCTCGCAAAACATATCTATTCAAAATATGAAGAAACTAGTCATTTTAGTATCTAATCAGGGAAATGTCATTTGTATCATTGTTTTACCACGGGGCGGGTGGCCATGTATGTTCATTGTTAAGTAACGACACGGTGACTATATGATAAAATTGATTTCCGTGATTAATTTCTTAATTTAAAACTAGTCTGTAACTTGCATTTAATATGTGATTTAAATCTATCTTTTTGGAATGGTTAGTTATACTTAATCCATAAATAGTCTTCTTATCTACCTAAACATAATTGTGTTTGCTTACATGTACAAACCGAAACACATGTGTAATCCTGGTTGGTTGTCCATAATATGACGTATGTTATAGAACGCGTCTTTCAAACTTTTTAAAAAGGTTAAGCCTCTTTGGATCCTCAATTTTCATTGGCACTTCGATGATTTCGATTTACGCTTTCTTATTTCAGTTTTAATGTTTAGTACTTTTGAATTTAAGAATATTTATGCTTAAATGTTGACTCATTACTTGCTTAAATAACATAAAAAGTAATCATTGAAATAAGATTGAATAAATATGTATTTATCATGTATTTTATACTGTATACAGCTGTTTTAAATATCTGATAAAGCACTTGCTGTTTCATTAGTAACAGACATTGTGAGGTCATAACTTTTATCCTACCCTGTTTATTGCATATCTAACCTTTATCTCACCCATTTATCACACCCAGCTCAAATTTCTCTGCTATTGTACCCGGTGTTTCTATGAATTTTCCAAATAGCATACCGTAATGATGTAAAATGAAGAGAATTATCATAGAAAGCAACTACAACAGTTTAATCTAAAATTTTCAAATTGAAATGCAATGGCTTGAGTATCAAAACTAGACCAAACGAATTGCTATTTCTTTAACAATAAAATATCACTAATTTTCCCTATTCAAATATTTAATGAATCGTTTAATACATGGGAAAATCTGTATCATATACCGCACCCCTCGACCAATATCACCAATCTGACCTGAGGCCCTATTGCTGATATTGGTATCTCGGGATAAGACGGCAAAAGTTATGGATTTTGCCAGGTATTTTTCTCTATAAATTTTCGTTTAATATGTTTGAGATGTTCTTATCATCAGTCACTATTTTGATTTACTTTCTTTGCAATTACATGTAGTACACGATTAAAAGATAGATACAATTTTAGACCTAGCCAAGGTTTAAGTCTTTTGTCAGTATAAATTTTTAAATAATGCTGGTTTAAAATCCTGAAAATAACCGAAATAACTTAACATTCATAGTTTATTGTAGATTACCTAATTTTACTTTTGCACTTTTTGTCCCAAACTCCGTCTGCCAGTCACAAAAGAATTCACAAAAATCTGTATTCTTCACCGGAGAAATCAATAAATTAAAAAGTCGTCTCTCCGTATTTCTCTTGATTAGATATCTACTATTATAACACATTCCATTGCTGCAAATGTGTTTGTTTTCACGACGCCAGCGCAAGGAGATTTCATAAACATTAGACTCTGTTTCACATTTCAGGGTTACATTTCTACCTACAGCTGCATATATCGTTGAGCTCGTACTTACAGTTGCAATTAATTGACAACCTATAATCACAAGTTATTTATATGCAATAATGTCACAAGATGATGCAGAAATATGAATTATATTGTCGATCACGAAATGACTGATGGTTTTCAATTTATCAGATAAAACAGATATTACTTAAGTCTAAAATCTTATTTCATTTGTTGTGTCTCACACGATGTCTCTCTTTGTGTTAAGCATATACTTTCACTCTTTAGCTGTTTACATATTTACATCTTTTCATTTTTGAGTTATTTACTCCTGCTGTTCGTTTCTGTCCATGAAAATGATTACATTTTATGTTATAGATACAATTTTAGTGATTATGTTCTGAACTTTATTCATTTTGATTTAAAATTAATATTATTTTGATTAACCGGCATACGTTTTGCATGTTTTTACATTCCATTTTGGAAGCGACGACCTCCTGATTTATTCTGAAATCAAAGTACCCCAGGAAAGCTTAAACCGACTTAACTTTGATTTCCTCCCAATCTCCTAATTTTGTTGTCGATTTCGAATTGCGTGTTTTGACCAATTCAAATGTTTCCTGTAAGTGTTGTGGTATGAGTGTTATATAAAAATAAATGACTGTTTTTCAACTGTACGTACACGTACACCTGCGTTAACCTGACACACACACACACACACACACACACACACACACACACACACACACACACACACACACGCACACACACACAGAACAAAAATAGAGGTAGACATAATCTTTTATAAATTAAGGTCCTTTTCTTAAATCGATGTCTCAGTGTTGTTATCGGACGTGACATGGAAACAAAAACTATACAACAGATGGACACATGTTAGTAATGAACATTTCTTACATGTAATATGTTTTTACAAAGAATTACTTACTGTACTGCAGGTTCAGATAAATACATTTGAATAGAGACCACATATTTAAGTTTAAAGACATCTCCTAAATAGAAAGATGTAACAACGGTTATTAATAGCATGGCCATCAGTTTTTTTCAGTTTTAAATAAAAAACTGTTTTCTCATACTCTGTAAATAACAAAGAAAAACCACCATATGAATACAGGATACGTAAAAACATTTTTTTGTCCACGAGTATTATATTTTAACAAAACAATAAAGTTCCAAATGAAATGGCCAAAATAAACTTGCTGCTCATCAATTAATGAAAGAAATAGAGATAAATTGTCTGGTATTAACTTAAAAAAGGATATGAAAGAGCTGGCCGAAAGAAAAAAAAAAACATTCGTCAGTTTAAGAAGTAATGGCTAGGGCAGAAACGCACATGCTGTATTCTTTAATCAATACGATAGACGAGTAAAATAATTTCACCACTGTCAGTGAAGAGATAGGAGCCTTGTTCATACTGCATTTTCAAGTAAGATATGATCCTGTTTTGTTCAAATTTTCCAACCCAAAATTTGTTTATATAAGTACAGGTTGGAAACATTTCGAGCCAATGCCTTTTTTCTGATCTATAACAATAGAACTTATGCCTTCGTCACCACATATGCACGAGAGTAGGTGCAATTTCTGATATTGTTAGTTCCAGAATCAGAAGGTGTAACAAGCTACTCCATCCTGATGACACCAAAGATATTGTAATGGAATAATCGATCGATACAATAATGACCAAGCTTGTAACCGCAAGATCAGTTCAAATCGATATTTCTTAAGCAGAGGATACAGACCTTTCGTGATTTAGCTAGAATGCTTTTCTTTTCTTAAAACCCATCACACTACCAGATTAATTTTAGTATGGATGACTATAGAATCTACAACGATGATTAGTTGTTTATGGAAATTTTGTGAGAAAAGACAAGCGAATATTGCAGATACAGTTTCTCTAATTTTGTTTACCGAAAAACGAAAAATGAAGCGTCATTCGGCATGTGAGTCCTGGATGAAACTCTAGCTATCGTTGGTCTATGGCATCAACAGTTGTTACTGCGGAACCGCGTTAGAAATATCATATCGTCGATTTCGATCAATGAGATTTTATAGAAAATGCGATACATCACGTTACAACCAATCGCCCCTTTCAATTTCTTGCAATCAGCGCCAGAGAATTCGAATCGCTGTAAAGACGAGACGTAATGTTCTCACAATGGTCAAGAAATTTGGAAATCGTTCAAAATTGGAGAAATGAAATTGAAGAAATCAATGTTACAAAATCATTGCTATGCATTCCTTTGAATTCACCAGAGGTGGCAGTTGCCCCCAACTGCTGGTCAAATTACAAATGTCTTTATAAACAACTTGAACGAAAGGACTTGTTTATGATGTAAAACTTGACAAAGGGACATTAAACAGCAACTATTTTACCCGTCTACCCGTTTGACAACTAACAACTGAATTGCATTTGTCTACTCTTATACTAGGATGGATTCGTATTTGGTGTGTATTTTGTTAAATCGTAACCCTTGGGTCATTTTTACAGTTAGCGACTGCCTCGGTTTAATGAGGCAACTGCACTGAAAATCTATAATAATCATAATTTCGACCACTCTTCATAAAAAAGCACATGCTTGAAATTTCTATCAAGGACACGGTAAAGCAGGAGCAACCATAAAAGGTCGGCATTGGAATATGACTGTTGAATAAGTTATACTGCATCATTTGAGTAGTTGTTATAAAAAACTATAAGTTAAGTTTTGTTTTACTTGTTATTAAAGTGGCTCCCCATTTCAGTGTTTTTCTTTCTTAAAATTTTTCTGTTGGAGGGAATTAGAAAACTATTTCAAGTGAACTCATCATGGTAATGTATCGTTTATTTTTCAATAAGGGTAAGTTCTAAAGTAGAAGAAAAGGCATCATAATAGGAGACAACTCTATGACCAGAAGTCACAAATATGGCTTTATATCAAGTGCCTTTTTTGTGGATAGCTACTTAGTATAAAAATGCAGATACAATTTATTCATTTTGATTTTCATTCCAATCCATCGATTATTTTTAACCGAAAATTCAAATTCAGAAAAAGGGATGGTCCGACAATTTTTGTATATTTTGGTGACCCAATTTAGTTCATGAAAAAAAAAACATTAGGTGATTTTTATTGATTTTAATAAATGTATACATTTTTTGGCATTTCTGTGCCTTAATAGCGGAAAAGAATAAAAATATGACTAAATGCATGTTTTAGATTATATACATATATTTTTTTAACAAATAACAATGATAAATGAGTTTGAATGCGCAATATACTAAATAAACTAAAGGCAAAGAATTCATTTCGGCAATATTCCCCATTTTGGACCTCTCTTTATGGATAAAAGAGTCTAGTGACCGCTATTTTCTTTTAATATTTAGAATATGGGTTAAAAAATTTATAACTTATATTAAATAAACAAAAACATTAAGTTTGGATGGACACCTTAAATCATTATGTTTAAATGTATACTTCAGACAGAAAAAAAACTAACATTTTTTTTATTTGTACTGATGTATCAGCGGACGACCGCATATTCTTTTATTTTTTTGACGTTTTAAAAATTAGTTTGGAAAAATAAAATACTCACATTACTGCTGTTATATACTTTGAAAAATTGAATTATTTCCTTGTAAATATTAACAACTACACAAATTTTTAATTTCCTGGGTTTAATATAAGTACATCAATTAAACACTTGCAACGAAAACAAATAAATGAAGTGTAGCAATGATGTTATAATTTCAAAAAATTAAAATCAGTTATACCGTATACATATTTTTTTCGTGTGGAAAATTTGGCGTTTTTTCTTCTAAAAGTAGTTGTGTTTTTTTTTGTTTTGTTTTTTTGTTGCTTAATGCAATTTTTGCAGTAGACATTAAGTTTAATGAATATGATAACGATGAATAACTCTAATTTATCTTCATTAATATTTCATGTGATTTAATTTTCACTTTCCATTATTGATTGCATATATAGAGAAAATTAAATTATCGCAAAAATAACCACGCCTACGATAGTTCTTAACAAAGTCAAATGTAGATACACAAGTCTTTTTCCTGTATATTATATTCTGTCAAATTCATTTGGCCCAGATATTTCCCCAACTTCTGAAAATCGCTAATTGTAAATGTATCTTACTAACTTCGAGTTTCTAAATTGTGACGGTTATATAGATACCCCATTTGACAACTGTCGGTGAGTAAACACTATTATTGTGTATAATGTGTCTCTCATTCCTTTTTTTCTCGAATTGTTTTACGTACCACACCCTATTTTGTTTATACTCGGCGTCACATAAATAACATACGGTTAAAATTTGAATAAAAATATTTTCTACGACTTTATTGACACCTACCGTCGTTTAAATTGTCTTAAATGACTTGCTCATTCGTTTAGCCAAACGGCTTCTTCCTAAACATTGAATCGTTAAATTCCTGTCCGATTTTAATTTTCGGTGCCAATATTTACATTGTAAAAAGTCGGCCATGTTTACAGTGATCGGATTGCTAGGAGATGTTGTTTACGTTTAAATGATTTATCCAAAAACCGAAGAACCCAGAATACATTTCGGCGTTAGTTCGGAAATTTCGGATTTAGTCTACGCAAACAACGTACATTGCCGAGAAGTTGATCAAGCAGACGAACTTCAGTTTTGATTATCCAAACTGAGAAGAATATCATAGTGTGAGAAAATGGTTAATAGGAGGAGAAATTTTGAGGTAGAGAATCTCCAAATTAATACAATATTGATGTTATTCCGGTAACAGAGTGACTGGCAATACAGCGTTTCCAAATCAAGCACAAATCAAAACAATGTCAATGAATCAAAACAGAGAGCCTTATCAGACAACTTGGTCTTAAGAATCACAGACATTAATATCAAATCAATATGCAAATTCCCCCCTTTTTAAATAAGACTGTTAAATATTGATAATACAAGTACACACATTGCAGAACTTGTCATATTTTAAAAGACAGACCTGTATGAAATCTTTTCAAACAAGTTACAACACATTGTATAGCCTGAAAATGATATTTCATTATCATATATGTATCATGTCACTAAATCTATAAAGTACAACTTCTAGTACAGTAAGGAGAAAACTATTTTATTCTGAGTTGGGGGGTGCAGTTTTTTATTTTATTCTGAGTTGGGGGGATGCAGTTTTTGGAAATGAAAATTATGGCCCTTAGATGAAAATAAATATTCTGGCCTAAAACCTCCTATGGTGAAAATAAATATATTTTATGACCTCAGTCAAGGTAGTTCATATACCGAAAAGGTTTTAAATAATTCATTGCACAATATGGCAGAAAATGACCTGCAAAATTTCCAGAATAAATATTCTGTGTCCACAAAATTCGCAAGCGCCCTCAGAAGCAAATGATCACCCCATAACCCATTAAGTAAGTATTGATACATACCTGTAACTCATAATGCTATGCAGTGATTGAATCTTAGCTTGCAAATATCATTCTAATGACTAACCTTTATGTTTTGTCAAATCATCAGACTGTCTTCTTACTCTGATAGATAATAAATGAAGAGCAAGCATAGGTTTAAAAGAGAATCTGATAAGCATGCCCTATATCATAAATGCTGCTCATGTCAAATATTGAGCCAGGCACTTTCTTTCTTTTTGTTTGGAATATGAGTTCTTATATTACAGTTATTATAACTTTACATACTCCCGTAATGATAGAGTGTAGCCACTCATTTTATGTTTCTTCTTTGCATAATAAAATTTCCAATGGATATTAATATAAACTGTACCTAGTTTCAATTTTAATTCTAATTCTTAAATGTCAGACCCCTTATACTAGAAAAGTCATGTTAACTAAAAATGGTGAAAATCACTCGACTCCCACCCCAGGTCAGCCAACATACACCATTTTTCTTGATCAACCATGGTTAATTTGTAAAGCAACAATCCACAGAAATACAAAAGTCTAAATATAAATTTCTTGCAACGTCATAAACATGTTTGAATTTCTCACTAACAGTCAAATTTCACCACCAAATATCTTCATTATACATATGTAACATACATAATAAAAACCTAAAACTGTGGGTCTATAATGAACATTTCAATCTTTACTCTTATGTGGTGAATATAGAAACAATCATTTCATATTTTAATCAAAGAAACCCATATAAATCCTTGAAGAGAGGTTTCACATGGTGCAGTTTGATTTGTCCACATACATGTAGTAACAATTCAATTCAAATTTGGCCAAGATCGAATTTTCTATCTTGTCTTTTTTTTTGTAGGAAACTATATGTCTTGCTCTAAAAAATATAAATACAAACACATATACAAGATATAGTAAGACAATGATAGATACTACCTCCTTATTTCTTGCAAACTTAAATTCTGCTTTTTCATTTCAAATTTTATCCTTACTGCCCTCTTTCATAAACTAAGATGTATAAAATGTACTTCTTATTCATACCTTTTTGAAAAGCCAAGGGAAGGTCAGGATTTATAATTATTATTCTTTAATTACTATATCATGTCCTTTAGGGGTGGTGAATTGACCTATATTGGGAATAAAAGGCCAGAGAAGATGCTACACCACTAAGGTAACAACAATTTGAAATTTATGGGAGGAGTGGACTTTGATAACTTTTTCTACTTTTTTTGTAACTATCTGTTATAAAATCTTGGTGAAAATATGTTGACCCGTATTGGAGTTATTGACTTTTTTTAGACATTTTTGTGGTTGTTTTATATTTTTTTTTGAAAAATCTTTTCCTTAAAAGATACAATACAGAATTCAAAAAAAGTTTGTATTTTTGTTTTTTAGGGTATCCTAAACAAAATTACTATTTGAATTTTTTATTGTTAAAAAACATTCACATAATTACTAAAAAAAGAACATAAGGGTTGGACAGGCAAAAATTTGGTCAGGTGAGCAATTGATGCTCCTGGGAGCCTGTTGTTTTTCTTGCTACTTCAATCCTGACTTTTTCTTTGAAATCTGTTCCTAGCCCCACCCCCATTAAATACAAATACTTTATTGGCAACAATCACAAAAGAAATTTGGTTATGACCCAGTTACAACATATACATGTATGAAATAAAAACATTAATAACATTTTGTTTTACAAATGGACATGAAAAAACATGTTAAATCAAATATAAATTGGTATTTCTCTTAAGGATTGATTTCATGTATTCTGTCTCATGAAACAGTTTTAGAATATGGGGTTGAAAGGTGTCATTTTGAATCTGGTCAAATACGTACCTTAAGGGATAACAAATTGCAATTGCACAGTCACCTATACCTGCTAGATTTTGAGATGGGTTACCCAATTTTTATGAATGATATTAAGCCTGAATATATAGAATTCATACTTGACTTAATTATTCAATGTTTGAACTTTGTGGTTGTGTCAAGCTGTGCCCTGCAAAGCATTTCAATCCCTACAAAAATGAAGTACATGTACATGTACAATGTATTTATATTTTTTTTAATATAGAAAGAAGTTTTTTTTTGAAGTGCAATACTGTACTCAGGTATTTTATGGAGCAAATCTTTATTTAAACTAACGTAAATTATATTTTTCAGGTTTTGGATATTGTGAAAAATATGTTGAAGTTTTTTCAAATGGAAGAAAGATTAAAAAGAGCATGGTGTATTAAAAGCCCTGTTAGTCGTATTTCTAGAGCAACAGGTAATAACGACACAGGTCAATTTCAAATTTAGAAAGTTTATGTGATTCATACATAGTTGGAAATTAATGTTTATATAGTACAATATTGCCTCGATCTAGCAAGGAATATTTAAGTTATTATACCCCCTGCAAATATAGTTATGGGGTATAAAAGAAATCACCCTGACTGCAACGAGAGATAATTAAAATTATGGGTTTTAATTAAAAGGAACTCGTAAGCACTATTCACTTCTCTATGAATGATAATATTGAGCACCAAAAATAAGAAGAAAGCTGTCACTTGAGTTGATCAAGGAATTCAGCAAAAAAGTGAACAAATACAGAAGAAATTAAATTGGTTGAAAAATTATCTTCGGCAGTCCAAACCTGGAAGTGACTACTTTTTTCTCAGAAACATTTCCTTAGCTAGGTATACATTAACATATTCATAGTATTTACCAGTCAGGGAGGTAAAATCTTCTTCTTTTTCAGGAATTCATAAGAATACCATTATTGCATGGCTTAAGAAGAATGAGACGAGGAGCGACCCTGTGCAAGATGTGGTGAAGTCTATTCATCTGGCCACTGCCCAAAAACCTGTTCCTGACAGGCAGAAGTTGGATGATTTTGACAAAGGTGTGGTGAGGAGAACAGTTTACGTTTACGAGATGCACCAGAAGTCACATGCTGTGACCATGCCCGCACTACAGCAAGCCTTGAAAGAGAAAGATATTGTTGTTTCAGTATCTACTGTGGCAAGAACAGTGAAACAACTGGGTTTCCGGTAATTTTATACACTACTTATGTTTACAACAAGACAGTAACATACTGACACATTAGCTGTAAAAAAGTACATGTAGTGCATCTATAAGTACAAACCAGATATTTGATTTTAATTCTGATAGGTTTATAAAAATCATATAACCAAGTTTGTCATTCAGTTGATCATAATGCATGATCCAAAGATAAAATCTGTATATAAAATAGTACTTTGCAAGATTTGTAGTTCTTGATCTTTTTTAAAAATAAAAAGGGGGGGTTCAAGGCTTTTATTTTCTCATTCTTTTTTGGGCAAGGTTTTGCACAGATGTAAAAATTTTTTCAACAGATAGGAGTTCACATAACCTTGACCCTACTATTTGTCAGTGCACTTGACATGAAATTGCTATATTGATAAAACTTAAATCTAGAGGGAAATCACTCTTTAGCTATTCTTATAATTTTCATCGGTACAATCTCATTGCACACAATTCAAAGCACATGTGTGCTCCATGAAAAGGTGATAACTGTATGTTTAATCATGGCAAGTTATACATGTACTTATCAAAATTTTATTTTCTTTGTCAGGTTCTACAAGAATGCATCTGAACGGAGATTCATTACAGAGCGTCCTGACATTGTGCAGTGGCGTCATACATACCTTCGCAAGATACGTAAGTTTAGGCAATAAGGCCGCAATATCGTATACTTGGATGAGTCTTGGCTGAATACAAATCATGTGATCAAGGGAGATTGGCTGGATGTTCCCAGTACCTCTATGTCAGTTTTTGAGCCACACTGTAAAGGCACTTTTCGTAAAATACCTACGGGGAAAGGTACCAGATTGATAATACTTGATGCTGGTTACAAAGGTCAAGGCCTCATCCCTGGGTGTGGTCTGAACTTTGAATCTAAAACCAATAGTCAGGATTATTATGACGAGATGAATAAGGAGCACTTTACAGAGTGGTTCAAAGACACCCTCCTCCCAAGATTGCCCCCTCAGTCTGTGATCGTAATGGACAATGCTCCGTATCACAGCCACTTGGATCCTGAATTTAGGGTGTCAACAAAAAGTGCCAAAAAGTCAGACATCTCGGCATGGCTGGAAAAGAACAATGTCCGTTACGATAAGAAAATGAACAAGGCTGAGTTAAGTGATCTTGTAAGTCAAAACAAGCCTGGTCCAAAGTATGTGATTGACGGCATTGCATCAGCTCATGGCCATGAGGTTTTACGATTACCTCCTTATCATTGTGAGCTCAATCCAATCGAAATGGTTTGGTCTAACTTGAAAGGCTTTGTAGCTAGTAGAAATACTACCTGCAAAAAATCAGATTGTATAAAGCTTTTCAAGGGGGCCAAGTCCCATTTTGATGGTCAGACCTGGGACAGATATGAGAGTCACGTGATAAGGGAGTATGAGGAAAAGCTCTGGCAGATGGATGGACTCAGAGATGAGGACGTGCCACGCGTGGCTTTTACTGTTCCGGACGATTCTGACACTGATGACAGCCAGAGGACTATTCCTTACTCTGTTTCAGAGGGGGAGGGCGATGACTTAGAAAATGACGATGACCTAGACGATATCTCTGATTTCATTGATCCAGCTGGTGAGGTTTTGTGCAACACCTGTGGCAATGCCGAGCCACCTAAGTCCATTCGGAAGGACAAACACATTGACTGGTTTCATTGTGATATGTGTGATCGGTGGGTGCATAACAGATGTAGCACAAAACCTTCCCTTGCAAGGAATGTATGTCTTCGGTGCTTCTCCATTCTTAACCACCGGGACCTCAGTCAACCACTGATTTTGCCACCAGAAGATATGGAACAATAATATCTTTCTTAAATTCAATAACCATGTTTTGTACATGTACAAGATTATTTAGATTTAATTTATCAATTGATCACAATACTTATTTTCATATCTTAAGCAATCTAAAAATAGCAATTTTTTATTCTCTTTATTGCTTGAAAATAACAGTAATAATTTGGCACTAAGATAATCATGAATTAAAACTTTTTTTACATGTACATGTATGTATGACATGTGTTATTAAACCGCAAAGGCTCTTGTAGAGTGGACATGCTTGCAACTTTTGATTTGTGTACAACTCAACATGATTTTCCTCAGCACACATTTGTCTAATCTTCGGCTACTGCTTGAAAAGGGAAGATTTTTGGACAGTTGGTTTGATGAATACATTAGCCCATCTTGCACATAAGATTGAATTGTGATAAAAGCAAAATCTGTGATACAATTTCAACATCTGTGATAACTTGTCCTGTTAATAATTGAAATCGTGTTATTTGTTATAATTTAAATTTATTATATATACTATCATGTTTCATAATATATATTGATAACCCTAATGTTTACAATGTTGTTTGATTCCTTGATAGTTTAAGGTAATACAGTTGATATAGATTTTATATTTACTAGAGGACTAATATATACATTTGTATGATAACATTGAATTTGATTTGTTTACAATGCACAATTACTTAATATTGTTATTGGAATGAACTTGTACATGAACCTTATCATGCTGATATTGGAATTGTTAAATTATATTATAGTTGTTAAATGTTGTGAAACTTATAATATACTATTTTTTTCTCTCCATGTCTTGACTCTTTCATTGAAAATTTGCAATGTGTCGGCGAATAAAATAATGAATTAGATGTGTACAAAACTCAGGTGAATTTTAGTAAGCCTCATACTAAAATTGCATGTAAACACTTTTTCTCAACCTACTTGTTTGTACCCAACAAAATGTCTCTACCCTCCTCTCCAAAGAAAAACAAAACTGATCTTTCTGCAATTGTTTTTGTCTGTTGAACACTTATATATTTGAAAACTTGAAATTGTGAAATGTGTAATACATATTTCCTATCTAAATAACAACAACAAAATGAGTCAAGGACAATCACAACCGCACAAGAATAACAAGTATTACTTTGTCAAGGACTGGTATAATTAAATTAAACATTCAGAAATGTTAATTTGTAGACTTAAGCTGACAGAATAATGTGGCCATATTTTACTATTACATGTATATGTACTTGTAGAAAATGTGGAGTCAAATATTTGTCAATATTGTGTTTAATGGAGTTGCAAAATTATACATGTATGCATTAACAATGTACCATTTAATACACATCAATTCTCTACAGCACAGAGTAGAGAATTTAGAATTCATACTGACAGAAGTAATTACATACAAGTCCAAGATCTGGTTTCTTACAACACAAAAAGTTCTATTTACCGAATTATCAAAGTACTTAAAAGCATTCTGATTTATCACAATATAGTTAGAAACTTGGTTAAAAAGTACACCAGTGAAAAGAAAATATGGACAGACCGTTGCAGTGAGTTTTGGTATATCTCGACAGTTCTATATTGAATCAAACACATATTAACTAACTTGAATAGAGTTGCTATTGGGAACACACCTGTGTACCGAGATGGTGTACATTTTGTACTTCTATATAGTCCAATCCAAGGAAGATTACTGTGTAATAAATTTACATTTTCATGATCTTTTCAGTTGTCAATTCATTACACAATACAATACAGTGATAATGACAATAATGCGAGAAATTACTCAACGTCTCCTTAAGATTAAAATGGAAAGCATCCCTCAAAGTGCCTGTGTCTCTACAAATTCAAAGTGCCCTGAAAAGGATTGTTATGAAGTTTTCAGGGACTCTATATGGCTATTAGTACTGTACATGTATGTGCATGCACATTGTATATACATTTATTGTCCCTGTCACATGTAAACATGTTTTTATATTTTTTTTTCTATCGTGGAAGCTTTTGCAAGGAATGCCATGTGTCATATACAAATTCCGCACTGTAAACTGTAACCTCTCCGGCTCTCGTGCTTAATGATCGAGTAATAACTCGATCACAATGTTTTAAATCCGACTAAAATACGTTGCATGTGAGTTGGTAACAAAAGAAAAATGTCTGAACCCAGGAGTCCTGGCTGTCTTACTTTAAATCTAGTTTAAAATTGCCTTAAATCGTAAATGATGCACAAAAACAATGTAAACTGACATGTCTAACTACTTAAAACCAGAACAGCATTGTGTAAAAGTGTCCAGCATATCAGCTTTTGTTTACATACAAAATGGCGGGAATTAATACGATTGTCACCGGAGATCTACGGGAACTTACGAACTTCCGTTGTAAACAATACGTCCCGTAGAAACCAACATGGCGGATATTAGTATGGGATTTCCCCGTAAGGATTTGTTACGCATGATTAAGCTAATAAGCGACTTGTTTAGGGAGAAGCCGTTTGGCTAAACGAATGAGCAAGTCATTTAAGACAATTTAAACGACGGTAGGTGTCAATAAAGTCGTAGAAAATATTTTTATTCAGATTATAACCGTATGTTATTTATGTGACGCCGAGTATAGTTTATTAAAACATGACCGAAAACGTATATTTTGTTTTTGTCTTTTTCTAATAAGAGGTTGTCTACTTTTAGTCAATAAATATTCAGTTTTCCAACGGACGGAAATTGGGTTTGAGTGGTTAAGTAGCAGTCTAAGTAAGGATCATGCAAAATTTGTAATTTGTGATACACTTCAAAAAGACTATACATATTTATTTTTGTTATTAATTTGTTTTGTGAGACTATATGATGAAATATATTATCATTCATTTCAAACTGTCTGCTCTTAGAAGAAAATTCACATCGAAAATCCAATAGTTTGTGTTGAATTTCTTTGTATTTATCTCCTTTAATTTTTAATTCTACAGAAATTCTATATATCTTTTAATATTCTAAGAGCACAGGTTGAATAAACAGCCTAATTGTTAATTTTTGTAAACTATAGCATTTTAAACAAAATATCATGAATAAAAATATGTAGGCTTTCAAAACTTGAATCATCTTTTTTGCGTGATTCTTACCCGGAGCGCTACTTAAACAACAAAGTGTCAGATAGAATACTTAACACATGTTTATTTAAAATTATTCAAAATTGTCAACTTTCCTTTCATCTGTGGCAACACCCCGTCAGCACCTTCGTATGGAGTGTTCATATCACAACTCATACGTTATGCCAGAAGTTGCCGAAACTACGCAGACTTTTTTGTATCGTATCAGATCTTTAACAAATAGCTTTCTGGAACAGGGTTATGTTGCTACAAGATTGATGTCATCACTACAGTTTGTTTGTTTATTTCTTGGGGTTTAACGTCCGAGCAGCAATATTTCAGCTGTATTCAGACGATGAACATGAAATTGATGATAAAATGGACATGAAATGATGATGAAATGAAAAAGGGATGGGACGCAAGGACAGTGGGATCGACAAATTTTGATTGCCACTGGAAATAGGGAGAGGTGGGTAGGGTCGGGCAATCTAACCTCCTGTGGCGGAGCCCTATGGTTCCTACTCCGGAAGAGTACCACAGTAGGGTTCTTTAACGTGCGAGGAACGTGGCATCTTTCCCAACACGGTGCATCACTATGGTTTGCGGTCAGGTTTTCCGTATTAAAGCCTGACAACCCCAGCATGTAACACGCCAGGGGTACCCCATTCCACCACCTGGGGTACACATCCCAGTTGCTCTGTGAGCAGAGCGTCCTAGCCCCCGGCTAGGGCTCGAGCACTATTTAGTCGCCTTTTACGACAAGCTTAGCGCTGCTGCAGGCCTATTCTTTTAACACCAGGACCTGCACGGGGCATATCATTACAAAAGTTTTATGGTCGTCATCATGAACTCGTGGATCGTTATGGTGTATCCACCTGCACCATGAAAACTGATTTATTCAACGAGTCATATTTTTCCTTTCCTCGTTTGTCTACTCCGGACTTGACATTTTATGAGCAACTTGGCGGGTGTTTCTAGAAAAGCAGAGGACGCTTACCCTACCGGTGCACCTGGTCCATGCTCCCAGTTTTTAGTGGAGTCCGAGTTGCTCATTTGCTTTTGTTACATTGTGTGTGTGGTTTTAGTTGCTGTGTGTTCTTTGTTGTGTGTGTCTGTTTTCCATGTCTGGTCTTTGTCCCTAGATTGCATTCTTTTGATTGCCGCTATAGCCTTGGTTCCCTTGATCACTCTGATATTATATTAGGCACTTTTTGTTTGTTTGTTTGTTGGGGTTTAACGTCCGAGCAGCAATATTTCAGCTATATTCAGACAATGAACATGAAATGGATGATAAAATGAACATAAAATGAAAAAAGAGGATGGATCACAAGGATAATAGGGTCGACAAATTTTGATTGCCACTGGAAAAAGGGGGATGGGTAAGGTCGGGCAATTTAGCCTCCTGTGGCGGAGCGCAAAGGTTCCTACTCCTATCGAATACCACAGCAGGGTTCTTTAACGTGCGAGGAACGTGGCATTTTTCCCAACACGGTGCACCACTATGGTTTGCGGTCAGGTTTTCCGTATTATAGCCTGACAACCCCAGCATGTAACACGCCAGGGGTACCCCATTCCACCACCTGGGGCACACATCCCAGTTGCTCTGTGGGCAGAGCGCCTAGCCCCCGGCTAGGTTTCTGAGCACTATTTAGTCGCCTTTTACGACAAGCTTAGCGCTGCTGCAGGCCTATTCTTTTAACACCCGGACCTGCACGGGGCAGGCACTTTTTGTATTGATCAAATTACGTGGAACTTAGCTTATGGATATTAAATCGTGAATTTATAACAAAGAGTTTAAAATCAATTGATGTTAGAGCAGAAACAAATTCATAAAGCTATCACTAAATTATATTAAAAGAAAATGTAATGTAACATAATCACACGCGCATAAAATTCCATAAAATTTCAAAATCATAAGAAATGGAATGAAACACAACAAACATATCATACTATTAAAACCAACTTATTAGAAAAGATCATAAAAGCCAAAATTCAACTAGAATATGTTCGCAATACAAGGATTGGAATTTCGTTTAAATTGCATCGGCGTGTCATCATAAGTATAGCTCATATGATATGATACGCTGTATTCATTACCGGAAAAAAATGAACTTAAGTGCATTGAATAATTTCGTAGTTTAGATTGTACATCCTTCCAGAGTCATTTGATAAAATGTTTATTTGAGTTTTTAATTTACATCACATATTGCTCCATTTTTAAACAGCGAACTGCTATCCAAATATTTTATAATCCCAAATCAATATGGAGCAAATGATGTACAGCTCAATTTCATAAAAAAAAGCTTATCTCTTAGATCAATACGCAAGCCCACAATTCTTAGTGCACAGTACTCGTATATGACTTATAATCACACTTCCAGAATATAAACTATAATAAAACTTTATTCTATAGAAAAAAAATGGTGTCTCTGTGGCTTAATTCCGGAAAATGCCAGGGTTATTCCTTTATTCACATTAGGCGATGATCATATTGTAAAAAACTATAGACCAGTTCTGGTATTGTCAATTGTAAGCAAAATTCTTGAAAGACATATCTTCAATACATTTTATGAATATGTGTCAAATAATAAATCAATAACTTCAAGTCAATCCGGTATTGTATTGTTAAAAAAAAAAACGGATACAGATTTTAATTACGTATTTTATAATGGATGTCAATCCAAAAGTGGTAGTGTGATAAATCTGTGGCAAGTAATCGATACTCTCGTGCTTATACCTGTTGAATGGTATTGCCCACTATTGTTTGTTCGAGTCATGAACTATCTTTAATAAATGTATACATGCGCATATTTATTCATTTTCCTGAACCTTATAGCGAGTCCAAAATTGTAAAGGTTTGGCAAACCATGTATATGAGTTAGAGTAAATAATGAAACAATTAATTTTGTTTTTTTTTGTTTTTTGTTTTTGTTTTTATGTTTTTTTCTTATAGTTTTCTGATCAGACAAAGATTTGTACTAACATCATACTATATATGACATTTGTCGAAAACTATGATGAATTTTCGTGCATTTTTTTTATAAGGAAGTTAACTTTTATCAATGCATATCAAATTAGTTTTATTGACAACTTTAAATGTTTCGTCCATTATTAATGAAATATGCAAGGTAAAATTCTGAACACATATATCAGTAACAATATTGCAGTGATATTTACCATACATTGTCGCGGGCTGCATTATTATTGCTAGATATTGATATGTACCATACATGCGAGTCTAAGCTGGCTTTACATACACAACTCTGTTCCTTTAAGAACAATGAAACTTAAAAAAAATCTGCTATAAAAAAATTACTTTGATAAATGTTGAACAGACGTTACAATCAAACTTGTAGGTATTGGATAAAAGTATTGTTTATGAAATAATTCTGGAAAAGTGAAATAATTCTTGTAACTGTTCTTCAGGGCGCAATTTAAAAAAAAACAAACGGTGACAAACACTAGGACGTATTTTCTATAAACAAGAGAAGCCTTAATGAACTTTTGTTTTAAGAACTGTAACATAAAGTAAATGTCGAGGAATTACGTACGCACGGTACACGAACACTTTTATGACGTTAAAGTCTATACTAAAAACCGGAAATCAATCAACAGAAAAGGCATCTTTCATCATCTTACCATAATATTATTTATGACATTGTCGCGGACTGCATTACTATTGCTAGATATTGATATGTACCATACATGCGACTCTAAGCTGGCTTTACATACACAGCTCTGTTCCTTTAAGAACAATGAAACTTAAAAAATCTGCTATCAAAAAAATTACTTTGATAAATGTTGATGACAGTTACTTGAAATATGACGGATATCAACTGATGTCACTTCCGTTTTTTTTTATAAAGGAGTTTAAAATGTTAGTCCTTGAGTTTCTGTATGTAATGTATTTTATTCGGCTCTTTACATTGTGTATGTAGATCGCCTGTGCTCCTTGTTTCCACGGTCGGGTTATGTATTTGGATTTTGATGTAATTGCTTGTTCCTGTTGCTCACGCATAGGTAGTTTTGTCTTATTTCATGGCTGTCTCAAGAATCTTGGACAAATCACCGAAAGGGGCGTTGAATGTACACTCGAACGGGCATTGGTATATGACCCTTTCATGCAAGAGCATATATCTACTTAAGAGGGGGAAATCAGATATGGATAAGAAATCCTCATGCAATTTTGCCAATTTACGGATGTTGGAATGGCAATTTATAACATACACATACTATTTGTGTGTGAAATACTGCAAGTGTTTTTTTTTTGCATAATAGTAAATCAAAAGTCAAAATAAGTTTATCAAAAAGAACAATGTACATTTCTTTTACAAATAAGCGGCCTTTATTTGTATTCAATTTTGTCAAATAAATTTTAAGTCTCATAGAATTTAATTGGTAGCGGTTCCTTGGTGTAAAATCGAAGGTCGGCACAAGAACCACTTATTGTAAACGTTCTAATTTCGTGGTCAATTGACCATATTCCGCAAAAAGAGCGGAAATTAGTAAATCGCAAAATATTGAAACATTTACAATATTGTCAGATTTCAACCTGAAATTTACTCTGCCTATCACATGTGCTCTTTTTAATTATTTGACGTAAAATCTATGAGCAAATCACAAAAATGCCATATCAGAGTACTTGAATTAAAGCGAGTTATAACGTTCGAACAGTGTAAGTCCTATTGTATAAAATTTTATCTTTTTAACAGGTCTGGATTGCCAATTCAAGCTCCTATTTATAGAATACACTGACAATACACACAATACACGGAAACAATCGATGAAAATATATCATTGATCGGTGGCGTACACAGGATGTACCATGCTATCACTCTAAGTACTGGGGAGTGTCACTATATACCAAACAGAAATTATCGCCGTAACAAATTAATGTTTCCAATCTGAATTTTTGTTTAGGACTTAAGGAATATCAACAAATTTACCATATTATAATTATTAGTTATGTTTTTATACAGTAATAACAAGTCAAAAGTAGTTAAATACTCAAGCAAACGTATATTTAATTTGGTACAAAATTTGTCATTTCCTAAAAATTGTGATGCCTGCGCCAACGCAGACTCACCACGTTCTTATGAATTTTGATAAAATAGACAAAAATGTTTCAGAATATCAAAATATTACATTGATCTGCAATAATCAGGTAGAATGGGTAATTTGCTTCATGGTATAAGATTTAAGAAAAATCAGCTTTTTAGAGGAACGATAACGACTTAAATGTGCAGTTTATATAAGCTATAAATATAGGCTAGTAAACGCATGGTTTAACACTTATGGCCAGCAACTAAAAGTTTGTTGTGACTCAAACATAAATTTTCTGAAAACAAAGACACAATTTCGCCCGTAAATGTATGATTCATCTTGAATTTCAACTCGAAGCGACTTATGATTTTTGTAGGTAACAATATTGCAGCCAATATAAACAATGACCACCAAACCAGCACCAATACCGACGGAATGAATGCTTTCTCTTAAAAACAAACCTAACCCATATAAATTGAATTAAATAACTCTAGCTAATACATGCCGCATTGAACGGATAAAAGGGAAACATTTTAAAATTTTAGACAATATTAAATGTTGTTTCACAATCATTAGAGGTATAGGATTTGTGTATTTGCATTACAATGTACATTAAAAAGCTGTTATTGCTTCATCGCTCCAAAAGATGCAGATGTATTGACAGACATAGGACGCTTATCATTTTTCGCATATGTCCAAGGCCTTTTGGTTTTATAATTGCAGTTTAATCTGTACTTTTACGGAGTTTTGTGATTCTATGTCGATCGGTATTATTATCTTAATGTTGTTTTAATATGTATAATAAAGAGAGACTTTTCTATGCTTTTTCCAAATATACATGTTAAAATATCTTACCGTTGTTAACATCAAGTACATTGTAATTTCGGACAACTGGAAAATCCAAACAAGATCAGCCAGGGAAGATTAACAATGGTAGGACTGAGCATACCCATATAACATTTGTTAATTTCTTGTAAAATCAGGTCACAAAACTAAGTTATTTCTCAAAATAATAATGTTATTGTTATTTATTCAGATGTATGTAGTAAGAACATTAAAAAGGTGTTTAAAGAAATTTCAATTATTTTGTAATAGTTTTGTTTTTGTTGTTGAATTGTTTCATTTCGAGGCAACAATGGCAATATTCCAATCTCAAAAGATAAAATCAATTTGAGAATGCATTTAGAAAGAATGAACTTTTAGCCAATAGCAATAAAATTTCATTTAAAAAAGTTGCTTCATATCTTTCATGAACGTTTATTTTCAAAGTTAAGATAAGTATTTATACTGATTTAGGTGTTTACAATGATATTATATTATTCCAGGAATTGTCCGTTGGGAGTTGAGATGACCCAATGTGACGCGCGCTAGACTAATAACGCCTTAAAAGTGGCAGCGTCATAGACATACAAAACGAAGGCGGGAGAAATTTTGACGTTACTACAGCCTATGTTTCCGGAAATGGCGACGCTCTCTAGGTGAAGCGAACAAAATATTTACGTTTTCACGAAAGAAAGGGGTACTTACTCTAAAAAAAAGATCATGTTATCTTTCACTAGTTAGAGAGATTATGATCTTTTCACGTTCCGCTACGTGTGATTGGAATTCGTAAAAGATAACCCGATTTCTACCCATGTAAGAACCTACTGATTTATTGCAACAACTGTTTAACTTATTTGTTTGTTAGCCCCCTCCATACCCTTGACCATGTGTATTGGGCAAACACCTGCAGTTTCCTTTAGTACTGAAATACTGAAAACCAGAAGTACTTTTCATACAAATTCGTAACA
The DNA here is from genome assembly GCA_037379345.1 of Perna viridis. Taxonomy (NCBI): domain Eukaryota; kingdom Metazoa; phylum Mollusca; class Bivalvia; order Mytilida; family Mytilidae; genus Perna; species Perna viridis. Next base: position 31,981,340 of record CM074515.1, on the reverse strand, counting down.
ATAATACCAATCGTGAGTTATGATGTCATTACTTACGAACAATTTCTCTTGCAGATCCTAAGAATGGGCATCAATGGTAAATTTTATCCAAATAAACTTTTTGTTCCTATGTATTGTTTTAGCTAATTATGACTTCAGGAAGATCAGGGACTTTTCGATATTACGGCCGGATGAATAAGAATAAATTTGTAAAGTTCTAGAACAAAATTATGAGTTATTTCTCCTTACTTCAAATTGTGCAAAGCTTACTATGTAATTTATTTTATTCTTACCATTTTGATGAAGTACATAACAACATCAATATTTTAATGAGCATGTGTTTGAGCTTCTGATCCAAAATGAATGACAATTATTTGAAAACAAAACTTTGGTATGTACCACCCACTACCCTGAGTCTTCCACAGAAACCCTCTTGAGATAAATTATTATTTTAATATGCATGTAAGCGGCACACATAACCAAACCATCCACAAGCGTTTGTGTTATACCTTTATATTGCAATTTAATTTTAAGATCTGAAGATTTTAAATGAGAATATTCAAATGTTAAAAAAAAACATTAGCTAAACATCGGTTTGTTTCACATACCTAGTTCAATTGTCTATTGTTTAAAACCCAAATGTGTCTGCCAGTCACATGCATATGTACCAGAGTCCTTCTTTGTCACATTTGTAATAACTAAAGACAAAAACGTGTTGTTCAAAGTTGTAATGATGTAGTGTTTGTCATTACCATGATGTTTACCGCTACATGTAACTATTGGACTACCATCTAGTCGTCGCCATCTTAGAGTATTTGCAATGGCATTGGGTTCTATACTACATCTCAAGGTCACATTGCCAGCTTTAGCTGCATACATTGTTGTGTGTTTAATATCAACAGTTCCAATAAAATGGACTGTAAACATATACATAATATATCAAAGCATTTACTCATCATGAAATCTTTATGCTTGATTAGTAAAGGTGTTAAAGTGTCAGTGTACAATATATCACCTACATTTAATAAATAATTTTCGAGTTTTTGTTATTATTAACAATTTTGCAAAAATCTTGGTAATAACTTTATGCACAAACGTTAAGCAAATGTCACCTTAAATCTGGAATTTTGTTTCTTATAAAAATTGTCTGTCTTAATGACTTTTGAATTATCGGGTTTCATAAATCTTGGTATTTCAGGTAGAGCACGTAGTGAAAATACTGCCATTTTACCCCCTCGACGTGGACAAAGACCAGACATGGAAAAAAGACATACACAAAAAAGAGCATCAAGTGACTAAAATCATACACACAAAGCAACAAAAGCAAATGAGCAACTCGGACTCCCCTAAAATCTGGGAGCATGGACCAGGGACACCGGTAGAATAAGCGTCTTCTGCTTTTCTAGTAACAATTTTGGAATGATTCAAGTTCATTCAACATGCTTCAAGCACATGTCCAAAAACATCAGTTGTGGTGATGTTACTATATTTTTAGTGGGTTCTGCGTTAAGAAGAGTAATATTGAACGTGAAAAAGCATTACATATGAGTACAAACAAGTTTGATTTATTATCCAAACGTCAAATATTTATTATAGTTTAGTTTAGTTTAAACATATTTTATTTGCAAATAGACAATTTGGATTAGACACGAGTTATTCCAACTCACATGGTCTTCTCCATACATGGAATATAACACACGATAAATTATTGAACAAATAACGACAAGTATAGTGTACAGAAATTGATAATTTAAGTTTTTACGACAGTAGATCAAAATCACAAAAAGGAAAAAAAATCAAAATTGGTGTAAAACGTTAATAAGTGATAAAAACAAGAAAGATGCCAAAGGTATTTTTTATCAGTCTAAACAAAATCGAACTGAGTGCTGAATAGAATGTTGTATTGTTTTAAAGTTGTCATCATTGCTGGTGTTATCAAGTACTGCGTTGCCAAATAAAATCATTGTCACCCGATCTTCACCAGTATCCGGAAGATTGTCTATGTATAATCTGCGTTGTTCTACATACAAAGGACTTTCTAGAAAGAAATGCATACTATCCTCAATAGGCCAGCCACAGGTGCATTTCTGGTCAGGCACCAAACCCTCTCTGAACAAATCAGCTTTGAGTGTGCTACTCATGTGACGTAGTCTTGTATGCAAAATATTAAGCTTTCGAATTCCATTATAATAATATGAAGGTGGTTTGAACACGAGGTTCTGATTTCTCAGTAATTGTTTGAAATTATCTATGGTTGGCACCTGTCTCAATACGAGTTTGAGGATAAACATAGTTAGCCTCATTTCTCAAATTATATTGATTGGTTGTGCCTACAATAGGTGTTAAACAGTCTTTTCGATATCCTGGTAGCTTACCATTGTGTACTTTATGGAATAGACGATCTGCTAATGTCTTTCAACCAGTTTCAAAATATAAATATTCAATACTGGCATATCTTGGAAGACCGGTTACAATTCTGGCAGCTTCATTTTGTATTTTATCAAATCTATTTGCACATTTTGCAGAACATCCATCCCACAGTTCACAAGAATATTCCAGTTATGGTAAAATATAAGTATGATATATCTTATTCAAATTTGATCTGTTCAGAGTGAACTTGAGCTTTCGCAGAACACCTAACTTTCTTGTTGCATTCAGACATATATAATCAATATGGGTTGACCACTTACAATCCCAAGACAATACTACTCCTAAATGCTTGTGAGTATCAAACATCTCTACTCGTTCATCATTAAATTTAATATTGATTGGTTGTTGTATTTCTTGGTTTGAAAAATATACAGCCTTGGTTTTGACAGGATTAAAGTCTACCCTCCAGTCTGCAGACCATTTTTGTAGTTTATCAAGGTCAGAGTTAATGGTATGCTCTATTGTTAAATGATTCTGAGAGAAACAGCCTAGTGAGTTATCGTCAGCAAATAATCTAGTAAAACTATTCAAACCATTAGATATATCATTTATAAAGATCAAAAATAGTAAGGGACCAAGAACAGAACCTTGCGGAACTCCCGCGTTGATAAAAGACTCAGATGACACAGAATTGTTAACAAAGACTTTATGTCATCCTTTACATAAATAGATATGAAGCCAACAAAGTACGTTATGGTTAATTCCATATGATCTAAGCTTTACTATTAACATCTTATGCAATACATTATCAAATGCCTTCGAAATATCAGAGCACACTACACAAGTATTACATCTCTTTTTTAGAGCTTCACATATCTCATAATAAATCTCAGTCAGTTGATGGACTGTGTAGTGCCCAGCCATAAAATCTGACTGAAATTCATATAACAATGAGTTTGCAATTAGATAGTTGTAAAGGTACTTACATACTATTCTCTCAAAAACCTTTCCGACGCAGCTTAATAACGCAATCGGTCGATAATTAGAAGGCAGAGACTTCTCCCCCGTTTTTAAAGCTAGGCATAACTGAGACAAGCTTCCAAAACTCCAGAAACACCCCTGTCGATAATGATTTATTAAAGAGTATATGTAACGGGACCGATATATTATCAGCGATGTACTTGAGCATATGGTGACTAATACAGTTATGTCTTGACGTATTAACCAACTTCAAGACTTTTAGCACGTCTTTTCTACTAACTATAATGTGGTTTAGTGATTGGTCAGTTTCAGATGCAAATTCTAGAGTTGATCGATTTGTATCTTTATTTGTAGAAATCGAACAAAAATATAGGTTAAGGCGGTCATATTTGTATTGGTCATCAACGACATGTTCGTTTCTAGTTGAATCGTGAAGTGCTGGTATATGGGTAAATGATCCCGAGCCTTTCCTGATCTTATTAACTAAACCCTAGAATGTCTTTGGGCTAGAACTGGCAGTAAGCACGTCACCTACGCTTAAGAAAAATTATTCCTTAACGTATTTCATCATGTTGGAGACCTTATTACGTTGCCTTTTGTAATTTTGAATAGCAATATTAGTTTTGTTGTTTAACGCCTTGTAGTGTAATCGGTCACGTTTTCTGATCATATTGATTATAGTATATTTTTGACCAAGTAGGTTGACACCGTCTTCAATGTTATGACGACATCTTTACGTTTACTTTCACTTCCCTGTTTTGGGGGATGGCATTTCATAAGTTTTCAAGCTAGGTTTGAGTAATATCTTGATCTTGATATTGTTTAATGTAAATGTTTACTCCTAGCATGATAGTAGTTTTGATATTTATTCCAATATTTCAAACCTATAGATGTTTGGGACCATAGACCATTTGTAATGACGTATTTCACAACAGCGTCAATGGAAACGCTAGCCAATTAATTTGAGTTTTATAGCAAAAGAACGAGTTCATGGACGAGAACCACATGGATCTTTACACAGTTATGAAATAACATATCATGAACCAGGTTCCTTTTTTTTGGTTATATGTAATCATTATCGTGAGGCAGCGTATGAATAATTTCGAAGGTATAAAAATGGAGCAAACTCGCCGAAGATGGCAGATTGCATTTGGCTTGCATTGCTGTCAACATTATTTGAAATATAACAGCCATGGGAAGGACTTAATAATGCAAGAAACCATCATTAATTCAATTGCCCACCACACCGATGCTGTGGTTTGACGTTTATTGCGTTTTCCAATATCATACGATATTTTCCGCCAACACCTAAGTAATGTAATGGGAACCAGACTTTGAAATGAGTGAATTACAAGCATTATGTATGGAGGATAAGAAGTAAGATGGGACTAAGGATGCATGGTTCACATTTACAAGGATCGTTTCATGTGGAACAGGAACTATATATAGGAATTACTACCTTACGTTGGTGACTTCTAGTAACGGTGCTGAAAGCTATTAGAATTACAATTGGACTAGGCAACTTAACAAGTCACACAAGGCGTACACTTGATTAAAGACACAGAAACTGCTATCACTAGGGATCAATATCGTCTGTTATATATCCTGCTGAATAGAAAACCCATTTATTGTAATAAATTCTTAGTTCACTTTAATTGGTTTGTTCTACATCCATATACCTAAAGTATACACAGAAACGTAATATTCAAAACCGAGAGCCATCTTATCAAACGGACCACTCGCCATACCTGTTACAATATAAACATATTGAAGATTAGCGTGAATTGACATCAACTAGAATGCACTAAAACGTTTATGAAGGTGGTGAACCACTGTGAAACAGGAGAACAAGAGTAAATCGGTAAGATCAATTGCCTTTAATAAGTTTATTTTGTTTGTGACTAAACATTGACATTTGCTGACGAACACGCCTTTATTATTAAAAACAAACTCCTATCAAAACATGTATTTTATTAATTTGAAGTTGGCACAAATTTGAGGATATTTTGCAATAGATAAACGTGAGTAGACTTTACTTACCTTTCATTTCATTCTTTTATTTGGTCGTCATGATTAAGTAATGCGATTTAATCAGTTTAATTATATATAATGTTTCAGATATTGTATACCTTGACTTCAATCCTTAATTCATATTTAAAATAATTCATACCATTGTCTTTAACAAGTTTAATTTGATTTCTTCCATCTGTGAACATCAAAACTAAAAAGAAAAAGAAAATGAAAAACGAAATTACCATGATCGTAGTAAAGTTTTAAATGTTCTTAAAATATTTTGCTATTTTATGTGCAAATACAACTAGACAAAGACATTTTTCATAACTATTTCCTCAAAACAAGGCTTATCGATATTGATACATGATGATTAAAAAAAATGTCACAATGACTGCTGAAATAATGAATTGAGTGAATGGTTGAATGGTACTTTACAATTTGACTGCCCTTTCATATAAGCCTTGATTCTCATCTCTATGAATTTAAACAGTACATGGTATATAAAATCATGTATTTTAGATCAAAACACTTTACGTACGCGTTTGATTTGACGCATTATCATTCTTTCGGTCTGAATTCTCCCCACCAAAGTAAAACATACAATTGATGAACATCTCGAAAATAATGCTGTAATTGGATATATATATGTTATTTACGATAGTACTGAAATATCACACAAGTAGCTATGAAGTTGTGACGGTTAGATTAAAATACTATACTCAGTTTTAACAAACATATATTGAAGTATATTTCGTTGCTATTGGTATCATCTTTACATAATGAAATATAACCCATACTGAATATAAAAAGGAAAGGAATTCACAATATGCAGATGTTGTATGTAACATGAACTGCACACTCATTATTTTGTTTTTAACGAAAAATTATATTACTCGCCGTGGCTAGGATAACGCTGGACGATATCAATGAATGTGTACAAATCTGGGCCATTTTGAAACCTATAATTATTGAAACTATTCTTATGAACTATATTTAATAAGAAAAATAAATAAAATAACAAATATTTGTTTATTCAACAATAATAAAATTTACTGTGACTGTGTATGGCATTAAATAGGAGTTGCAATCTGCAGGTTCAAATTAGTTCAGTTCACTTTTCCTGTATAAAAAGAGCGCTGCAGTTTTATACATAAGAATTCCTTTACGTACAAATGTGAAGCATACCTTAATGCTTGTTTTGGGGATAATTTTTTAAAGTCTGAACTACAGGGTCATCTTTCACATTTGTGTAAACTTCAATGTCATTGTGAATTTTATTTCTGTTTCCGAGAGATTTATACCAAATACGACATACACAAAAGTTATACACGGTAAAAGTAGCAATATGTTAGTGCTGGGTCAGAATCATTTATTGAGTGTGTGAATCTGGTACAAACAAGATCATGTACTTGTTGTCACTTGACCAGTCATTACATTTTATTCAATAAAAAAACGTAAACACAATAAAAAAAACGAGAATAGAAAGAAAACTTTGACATTTAACCCTTCCATACTTGTACCAGTCACAAACGTTTGTTCCAAAATCCGTTAAATTGAAAATCAAAAGATGCAATGTTGTATTATTCTGGTTTTTCCTGATCAGATATTTATAGGAAGCGATCTCTATGCCGCTTACAATTGTAGTGCCATTGTATAGTAGATAGTAATTATAGTTTTCCTTTCCAATTTTATCTACCCCGGACTTGACTTTTTATGAGCAACTCGACAGGTGTTTCTAGAAAAACAGAGGTTGCATACTCTACCGGTGCGTCTGGTCTATGCTCTCAATTTTCATTGAGTTCGAGTAGCTCATTTACTTTTGTTGCTTTGTATGTATAATTTTAGTTACTTCTTGTTCTTTGTAGTGTTTGCCTGTTATCCATGTCGGATCTGTGTCCCTGGATTGCATTCTTTTGATTTCTGCTAGAATTTTGTTTCCCTTGACTTCGGGTTTGTTACATGAAAACTCCATACGCAGGTGTTGAATGGATGTTGCAACAGATGAAAGGAAAGTTGCCAGTGCTGAATGAAATGGCATCACGTCTGTAGTAGAATTTGATCAGTAGTTATCCTGTATCATCGGTCTCAAAATGTAAGGCAGACTTCACAGTGTCTGAAGTATCCTTTCTCTCAAGTTGTTTGGGGTAGATGCAATGAATCAATTCCCCGAAATTAGGATTGTTTAACGATAAAACGTCATCTATATAGCGGAAACTGAGATTTAAAGATCTAGCTAAACGATATTTTATCTTTCGGATCAGATCAGCCTCATAAGAGTGAACAAAATATGTTAGAAAGCAGCGGACCGTCCGTTTGTATTAAACGCGGCCCTTACACTGGACAAACATACCGTCAATAAAAAATTCCTGTATTTCAAAATATCTTCCTCTGTATATTTGGAAGATGATTTGAATTTTGTTCACAAAGTATAAGGAACCTCTATTATAATCCTGAAACCAACCGACAAAACGATAATGAAACCAGCTCCAATCGCAGCAAAATGTAATATTTTCCGAAAGGGAAAACCCATGAAATAAGATATATTGACATTTCTTTCGTAAACTTTTGTTGAAGAACAGCATGAATTGATATTAACTGAAATGCACTAAAACCTAATAGGCATAAAACAAAATAAAACAAACAAACAAAATAACAACAACAAAACAAACAAAAACAAACAAACAAAAAACGCTAAACAGATCGTTTCACTATGACACGAAGAAAAAATCGGTTCTCATGGTGTCGATACACTGTAACAATTTGCAAGATCAGGACGACGACTATAAAACTTCTGTAGTGATGACGTCAATCTTGTAGCAACATAGCCATGTTACAAAAGCCTAATTGTAAGAAGTTTAGCGCGGTCCTGCATAGTTACAGCAACCTCTGACATAACGTATGAGTCGTGATATGAAAAACTTCTTACTCAGGTGCAAAAGGGATGTTGCCACGGTAGAAAGGAAAGTTGACAATACGAAATGAAATGTCGTTGCGCTTGTCGTCTAGTTTGGTCAAAAGTTTTCCTTATCCATCGATGTCGAGGTGTAGATAAAGATGTGAGGCTGACTTCACACTGTCTACAGTATTTTTTATCTCAACTTGTTTGGGATAGATGAGATGTATAAAATCCCTGAAACTAGGATTGTTTAACGATAATACGTCATCTATATAACGGAAACTGAGATCGAAGGATCTGGCTACACGATGTTCTTTCATTTCGATTAGATCAGATATAAAGTCAGCCTCATGAGAATGAAGGAATATGTCAGCGACTAGAGGAGCATACTTTGTTTTCATTGGAATGCCGACAGTTTGTTGATTAACGCGTCCATCACACTTGACAAATATGTTGTCGATAAAAACTTCCAACATTTTGAAAACATCTTCTGAAGAATTTTTACCAAGTACTACACATCTATATCTAAAGGGATCAAACGAATTTATTCTCATACATAATATTTACAGGGTGAGTAATAGAGTAAAATGCAAGCTTTACTGTAGATCATCCGACGTTCAGTAATTCTATGTAGTTTGACTCCATAGTTTCTTAAATTTAAAATTGAAATATCATAAAGTAAATTGAAGTGTGATGCATGTTGTCATACGACGGTAGAAAAATGTTTTTTGTTTGTAAGATAGGTGATAACGAAATGATGAAAGAAAGACAAATCCTGAATTTATTATTCCACTTTAGGGAAACATTCCGGGCTTTCAGATTGAAGTAGACACTATTTGTTTTGGAATCATTCACCGGAATGAGAACGTACTGTTAACGACTTTGATGTCTCTTATTTATTAAATGTTTTAAGTGTCGGTTACTGTGAGAATCATACAGTAGGTGAAACATGGTATGAAAGCACCCATTATTTTGATGTTGTATTTGGATCATCAAAATAAAGGAAAACAGACAAGGTTTTCAATATCATGCTGAACCATTGAATTACAATTCCACTGAAATACAATACAAGTGAACATTTTAAGGGCAGATAACTCTGCCAAAAACCTCATTTTGTAGGAATCTATCAAACAGTTTCTGAGCAAATCCTATTGTACAGAGATGAAATAATGGTCCTTTCAAATACAGAAAGCATCATTGAGCGATATTTTCTTGTCAGATCGGTGGGGTTTTGAGATGCTTTTGTTACTTCGTATGTATGATTTTAGTTACTTTATGTTGTTTGTTGTGTATGTCTGTTTCCATGTCGGGTCTTTGTCCCTGAATTACATTCTGTTGATTACCGCTATAACCTTGGTTTCCTTGATTACTCCTTAACATATTACAAATACATATAAAAGATAATTTAATAAGTTTCAACATAGACCTAGGCCTTCACATATGAACAAAAATCATAAACATTCTTCATATTTTATTTGGAGGTACAGGTTCAAGGGTGGTACGAAAGGACATACATTTTAATGGAAGGACAAATGGATGGAAAAAAAGGATAAGGTACTGCTACTATACTACATTTGCAACAGATAAAGAGAAAACAAATATGGATATAAGTCATATATTACAAATGTTAAATCAAAAATCTCATAAAAAAGAAGATACATCGCTACTCTTTGACTTAAATCATACATTTTTTTTATGTATTTTATGTATTATGTCCTAGGAAAGTTATTTTCCTTCATGCATAAATTTCAAAGGACAACGTTCACTCAGGAATGTTTTCACCCAAATGTGGAATGAATTTCTTAACATGACAATAAAATGCTACCAATCTACATTTTTGTTAAGGACTTAAGGTAGTACATATACGACAACTTTACCGTATTATAGATTTAGTTAGTTCTTGTAGAGTAATGACAAGTCGAACGTAATTAATTACTCAAGATTTGCAAAAATACAATAAATTTTGGAAAAAATGATCATTTTCTCAAATTTTTCTCAAACGAAGACCTACCCAAATTTTAAGAATTATGATAAAAAGATGAAAAAATTCATAATTAATATCAAAATATTACATTGATTTACATTGGTCAGGTGGAATGGATAATTTACTTCATGGTGTGAGATTAAAGAAAAGTCAGCTTTCTAGAGTAATGAGTATGACTTAAATGCGTAGTTTCTACATGTTAAAAATATAGGCTATTAAACTTTAGGTTTAAAACTTTTGACCAGCAAGTAAAAGTTTGCTGTGTGTCAAACATCAACTTTCAGGAAATAAAGAGATAATTTCGCCCGTAAATGTACTTCAACCTTTCGGTTCATCTCTTGAATATCAACTTTACGTGATTTACGATTTCTGTAGGTAACTACACTGCAGCCGATACAAACTATGACCAGAAAACCAGCACCGATTCCGACAAAATGAATGCTTACCCTTAAAAACAAACCTAAAACATATAAATTTAATTAAATAACTGACGCTAAAACAGGCCACATTGAACAGATCAAAGAGAAACATTTTTAAATGTTAGACAATATTAATTGTTGTTCCAAAATCATTAGACGTATACGATTTGTGTATTTCCATTACATTCAAAAACTGTTATTGCTTCATCACTTCTTCATAAGTTTAAGGTGCATAAACAGACATAGGTCACTGAACATTTTTGCACCTGTCCAACGCCTTTTTGCTTTCAGAATCGCAATTTAATCTGTACTTTTACGGATTTGTGTGAATCTATGTCGATCAGTATTAAAAACTAAAGGTTGTTTTAATATTTATAATTAAGAGAGACCTTTCTATGCATTTTTTCCCAAATACACATGTTAAAATATCATACCGTTGCTTACTTCAAGTACAGTTTGATTTCGGACATCTGGAAAATCCAAACAAAATCAGCCAAGGTAGATTAATAATGGTACAACTGAGCATTCCCATATAAAATTTGGTAAATTCTTGTAAAATCAGGTCACAACACTAACTTATTGCTTAAAATATTTTTTTATGGTTATTTGTATAGATGTAAAAAGAAAATTAACAAATTAAATAAATATGTTTAAAGAAATTTCAATTATATTGTATCAATTTTATTTGTGTTGTTGAATTGTTTCATTCCGAGGCATCAATGGCAATATTGCAACCTCAAAAGATAAAATCAATTTTGGGAATGCATATAGGAGGAATGAATCTTCGGTCGATAGCAATTTTCATTTCTTTTTAAAAGTGTCAAGACGAGTGGTATACTTAACTCGTTCTCTTAAATTATAAAGCGTTAAAAGTGGCAGCGTCATAGATATATACAAAACAAAGGCAAGACAAATATAGACGTCACTATATACATTGTATCCAGAAATGACGACACTCTTTGAGGAGCGAACAATATAATGTATGTTTTTACGGAAGAGGTATCTACTCATTAAAAAACAAAGAGCATGTTATATTTTACTAGTTAGAGAGATTCTTGGAATTTTCACTTTCCGCTACGCGTGAATGTAATTCGTGAAAGATAACCCGATCTTTAAATTTTACCAATGAAACCTATTGATTTTTCACAACAGCTGTTTAACTTACCTGTTTGGCTAGAACTCTCTATACTCCGGACCACGTGTATTGGATATAAACTTGTTGCTTCCTTTAATACTAAAATACATTTAAGAGACTGTCCAAAAGTCCTTTTCACACAAAGTCGTACTTGTAAAATCAATCGTAAGTTATGATGTCATAATACTTTAATCTATTATGACATTATGACTTACGACTAATTTCTCTCGCAGATCCTAAGAATTTGGCATTAATTGTAAAATTTATCAAACCAATTTGTTTGCACCTATGTATTGTTTAGCTAATTATGGCTCAAGGAATATCAGTGATTTTTCTATATCAAAAGCGGATGACTCAGAACAAACTGTCAAAGTTCTAGAACAGATTTACAAAATTATGAAGGGAAATGTAAAATGCTTTCTATGTAATTTATTGTATTCTTACCATTTCCATAAAGTACAAAACAACATCAATTTCGAGGAAACATCTGCATTAGCTTGTGATCCAAAATGAAAGACAATTATTTGAAAACAAAATTTGGCATGGTCCACCCCCAGCCCTGCGTTTTCCACAAACACACTCTTCAAGTACAAGTAAATCATTATTTTAATTTGCATATAAGCAGTACACATACCAAACCATCTCAGAATGGTTGTGTCACCGCTTTTTTGTTGCAATATAGCTGAAAGAGCTAGGTATCTAAAATAAGAAGATTAAAATGTAAAAAAAAAAACATCAACTTAACCTTGTTTTTTTTCACATACCTAGTTCAATTTTCTGCTGTTTAATACCCGAATGTGTCTGCCAGTCACATATGTATGTCCCAAAGTCCGTTTTTTTTCACATTTGTAATAAATAAAGACAAAATCGTGTTGTTTTGATTTCTCATGATGTAGTGATTGACATTACCAACTCGTTTACCGCTTATTAAAGGACTGTTATCTTCCCGTCGCCATCGGTAAGTATTCGCAATAACATTTGGTTCTATATTACACTTCAAGGTGACATTGGTAGCTATAGCTGCATACATAGTTGTATGGTTTGTTTCAACAGCTCCATGAAAATGACAATATGTAATCATGACAAAATATTGCAAAGCATTTAATCATTATGGAATCGCTATTTTTTATTAGTAAAGGGGTAAAAGTGTCAGTCTAGATCATCCTACGTTTAATAAATAGTTTTCGAGTTCCTTTTGTTATTAACGATTTTGCAAATATCTTTTTTATAACGTTATGCACAAATATTAAGAAAATATAAATCTAAATCCTGAATGTTGTGGCAAATAAGGATTGTCTATCTTACGGAAGTTTGAAATACTGGGTTTCTTTAATCTCGGTATTTCAGTAGAGCATGTAGTGTCTGTACTGCCATTTAACCCCCTCGACGTGGAAGTATGATAATCCATTTGTTTAATGTAAAATACTATATTTGATTTATGTCCGGTTAAGCTTTTGATTATAACAATGATTCCATCAATTACAATACTGTTTTGTCTTCATCTCAATGTTTGGTAGCAGTATATATACATTTTGATTGCTGTATTGTCTTCACCTCAATGTTTGGTAGCACTATGTATATATAAGTTTTGATTTGAAATAGAAAACGAAAACAAAAAAATGTCTAGATTTACTTAAAGACTTTCACTCAGCATGGAGGGTGAAGAAATAGTTTACATCAAGAATAGGCTATGGTAGATTCCTCTTTGTTGTGAATTGTGTTGAAATCTTTAAAAATGATGAAGGCGGGGAAATTCTCAATGATATGCTAAGTGGGGAAAAAGTCACTTGCCTTTTTTATCACCGGCTCAGAATGGGAAAACATTTGTAAATACACTAGACTTGCAATATATATAAACAAATAACGCGAATAACTATAACTCGAAAAAAGTATAAGACAAATTTCATGCGATCTTTCTGAAATGATATTAACATGTGAAGTAAAAGAGTATGTTCCATGTTTACTATATGGTATGTGAACGTTTTGCATATTCCTTGTCAGTTATCATAATAAGTCACACGTGACAGTATGATGTTGATGTAAGATCACAATTAAAAGAGGTTTTGCGAAACATCTGGTTCTGGTAATTAGGTGCCAGGAGGGCATGCATCTTGCCACCACTAATGGTCGTATTTAATATTAAACATTATTATTGATATTCCAGGATTAAATTATTCTTTTTGTATTGAACAGACTTTCGTTGATAATAAATACTTACTGAGGACTTGGTAAAGAAAGTAACATATCAGTAGGAAGGTATGTCTTTGGATTGAAATCATGCTGTTTTCGTCCAATTATTTATTTGGGTTCACTATCACCTAAAATGTGGTTAGAATATTTTTTTTTTATAAATTTAATAAGGATCATTTTAAAATATTTTTATTGCATTCTTTTTGCATAAACCTCAACATACCTGTTAAAAAACTTGTGCGAGTATAGTGCTAACAGTTTAACCGATATTCTCTATATTGTATATAAGAACTTGAGGACGCCCTGGTTCAATACATTTGAAAAGAACAATTGAAAATCCAGACTGTCAAGAATAGGTTAAATAGATCTCACCATTTTCAATACGCCGATATACCCGTGGGTTAGAAAGGACAGATAAACAAGTACCGAAAATAAATACCAAAAATGAATTTAAAGAAGTACAACGAGGACCTAATTAAGTAAAACAAATAAAAGTCTGATTATACTCAATGTCATATTCTGTTTTGTTATCGTTGTATCATTGTTAAACATTCGAAGTTGAAAATTAAATAAAATAAATAAATAAATAATGTATAACGTACGTTCTTCTACGACAAAGCGCCGTATTTAACTTGATAAACTGATAAAATAGCCTGGTTTACCAATATTGCCACTACAGTTATGAAATTTCCGGGGTATGTTGGCAAAGCGTCGGCGGAAGTACTTAAAAAAACAACATTTCAAACTAATTTACAAAATTATTTACCGTGAGAACTGAAATTTTAACTTTTTTACTATTATATCTAGTACATTTACAGACTGAAAAATACACTTTAAAATCGAGACCATCCTTTGAGTTCTTTTTATTATTTGTCGGTTTCCAATTTGACCTTGCTTTCAATAGTATGATTTTAGCATAGTACCAGCGTCCAAATTATTTGTGTTTTGACATACATTTCTTCTATCATATCCAAGCGACAGACATTTCTATTGACGTCTAGACTGTGTTTTGTTAAGGACTGTACTTTTTATATATTTGTTTTCTGTGCTTTTGCTTTAAGTTGCAATGGGGAATGTTTAAACGGTAACGAACGTGATGGAAGAAAAACCAGGAAATATGATTATGGTATTGATAATTGGCAATCAACTGAAAAAAATACAATTCAAAAACTAGTACACAGAGTATTTCTACGTTTCCTCAATATATCATATAATGAATGATGTAGAAGTACAACGAGGATCTAATTAAGTAAAACAAATAAAAGTCTGATTATACTCAATGTCATATTCTGTTTTGTTATCGTTGTATCATTTTTAAACCTTCGAAGTTGAAAATTAAATAAAATAAATAAATAATGTATTACTTACGTCGATTTTTAAGACGTGAAACTTAATGACAATACACATGTTTTTCCCTTGTAAACGGATTTTCTTTTTAGTGCACGGTTACTTTCAGATAAATGTCTTAGTCAAGAATACGTTCAGCTTTTACATTGCAGACGTTTAAATGTTTCATATTTGTTACAGAAATTTTTGTTTGACGGATATAAAGCTCATATTTCACGAATGTATCACATTCAGATTGATTTCATGTCCTAATTTGACTCTTAGGTGCAACAGTGATGTACAAGGAGCCACAAAGATGGGTCTAATGACTAACAAAAGTTCAAACACGTTTTCGTCATTACAAGTTTTTAATTACACTACCATCTGTGTTATGACATAATAGAACTAACATAAAATTTCATCGTAGTCAGGTTTATGATTTCTACACTCAGTTGCAGGTTGCGATACATTTTTAATGTTTAATAAGATGTACTCTTTCTTTTCATAAAAATCTTGAAGAAAATCAACAAAATGATAATGACACCAGTTCCAATCACAGCGAAATGTAAGTCTTCCCAACAGTTTGTTTGTTTGTTTGTTTGTTGGGGTTTAACGTCTGGGCAGCAATATTTCAGCTATATTCAGACGATGAACATGAAATTGATGATAAAATGAACATGAAATAATGAAACGATAAAGGGATGGGACACAAGGGCAATGGGGTCGACAAATTTTGATTGCCACTGGAAATAGGGAGAGGTGGGTAGGGTCGGGCAATTTAGCCTCCTGTGGTGGAGCCCTGTGGTTCCTACTCCGGGAGAATACCACAGTAGGGTTCTTTAACGTGCGAAGAACGTGGCAACATTCCCAACACGGTGCAACACTATGGTTTGCGGTCAGGTTTTCCGTATTATAGCCTGACAACCCCAGCATGTAACACGCCAGGGGTACCCCATTCCACCACCTGGGGCACACATCCCAGTTGCTCTATGGGCAGAGCGCCCTAGCCCCCGGCTAGGTTTCTGAGCACTATTTAGTCGCCTTTTACGACAAGCTTAGCGCTGCTGCAGGCCTATTCTTTTGACACCCGGACCTGCACGGGCACTAATAAATAGACACAATAATAAAGGAATAAACGAAAAACATAGAGTATCTTTATCTGGCCCAGGTGTAACGGTACGGTAAGTACAATTTAATATATGGTAACATTAATCTTTTGATGTTGGCAATAACAAATAGTGAATCCCTGATACTGTGGTAAATCTATTAAAGAAAAATTGTTGGTTGCCTAGTGTCAGCAAGAAAATTCAAAATATTTCATTTTCAAAAGACTAAACAATGGAACCAAGATTCTGGCGGAAATCAAAAGAATGAGTATGCGTAGAGTATGCGTCCACTGCTTTTCTGGAAACACCCACCGACTGCTCTATAAAATAAAAAAAGGGGTAGACGAAAGAGGAAAGGAAAACTATGACACGTTAAACAAATCGGTTTTCATGGTGCAGATGGATTCGCCGTAACGATTCACGAGTTCATGTTGACTACTATAAAACTTCTATAGTGATGACTTCAATCTTGTGGCAACATAACCCTGTTCCAAAAGCCGAATTGTAAGAAGCATGAGTTGTGATTTGAAAACTTCATACGCAGGTGCTGAAGGGATGCTGTCTAAGATGAAAAGAAAGTTGACAATAAATTAGTATTGTCGGCTATTGAAAAAAAGCATGCTACTTTTTTGCAGGCTGTCAAATGTCTGCAGTCAAAGTTGCTTCTTGTAAAATATGTGATAGTGTCTTAAATGGAAGAACACTCTAGCAAATAGGAGTCAATTCTGCATTCCAAGGTGATGAGACAGTCAGTGCTTTCGAAGTTACAGATCGACAATATTTGTTTAGGAATTCGATATTGTACCAAATTATACACTGGATTGAGAAGGTGATGCGAAACTTTTAAAAACACGATAACAGTCTGCAGTGATATATGTTTTCGTTAATTTACTTATTGTTAAAAACTGCAAATACTGGAAGATTATGTAGATTTCGTTGACTATTACACTGGAATGTCACTGGAGTGGTGTCCTGTAACAGTTTAGCCATTTAAGTACAGCCGTGCCTCAAAACCAGACAGATGCTTATAAAAACACGATACCTCGGTAACTTTCTACTGTTATCTATATTACTCGATTAAACAATATAATAGAAACCAACTTAAGAGGTTGTCTCTTAGAAAACCATGAAAAGAAGTGATCTCAGCAATTACTAATAATTGTAAGTGCATTGGGTAGGACCCGGTGTGAAACGAAAAACTGCAAAATATTTATTTTCCGTAAAATCCAAGATGCCGAGATATGGCTGCCATTTCGTTTTCTAAGAATTTACTAAGAAAATGACAATTTTCAGCTGAAAACATGCAAAATTAAGACAGGAATGAACTTAATTTACTGAATAAAGTATAAATAGCCTTTTCTAAAACGACAGGAAGATTGTTATGATCAGCGACCAAAAATTAATAAATAGGTTTTACAATTTGGAAATTTGCCAACTTTTAAAAATTCCTTATTTTAGCCACATTTTAACTTCTTCTAATTGCCGAAGTAACGCTTTTAAATTTATTTTTTTTATGGAAACATGATGATGCACCCTTTCAGTATAAAAAAGCCAGGGCTGCGGCTGCGAATACCATGATAGAGTTGGCATGGTGAGGCAAAAATTCCAGGAATCAAAATCGTTCTGGTGTTCATCATTGAACCTTTACCTCATTTAAAGTGTCTTTGCAAGTAAGAAAAATCTAGAAAAAGTTTTGCAAATTTATACATTATGCTAATAACATAAGTAACTCCTATGTACTGACATATTATAGCAAAACATAAGCTTTGGAGGGGTGGGATCAAACACTGAATACCCAATTTAGGTATTCTGTCTGCATGTTTTAACATAAAAGAAATAATCATGCATAGATGTATATATCTACCACAAAATCAAAAGCATTCATCACCATTAAGAATATTTTCCACATAAAGGCACTAATATATGGTACATCCATAAAACCGACAATGAATCTTGAACAAAATCATGTGTATCCCTTAAGGGGAGATAATTTCTTAAGAATGGATTATAGAAATATAGCAGATCTGGATTTACATGAACAAGCTGCACAATGCGTGTCTCCCACTGACAACGTACTAACTTCTTAAAAAAAAAAACATCATGCCAATATCTCTCTGAGAAGAGAGATTCACTTTTAAATTCCATATGACATACATATACATGTATATGTATGTAATACTGTTTGACAGTCTTGCTTGCAGACATATATGTACATATATATAGAACTGTAACTTGTGTGTATATGCAATATATAAATTTCAAACACATGTACATTTTGTACATTTGTATTTTTAACAAGATTGGTAATGTTTTGCATAGTTTGTTTCAAAATTCCCATCATAAGATTCAGAATTCAAAGTCTAAAGCCCCGTGCAGGTCCGGGTGTTAAAAGAATAGGCCTGCAGCAGAGCTAAGCTTGTCGTATAAGGCGACTAAATAGTGCTCAGAAACCTAGCCGGGGGCTAGGCGCTCTGCCCACAGAGCAACTGGGATGTGTGCCCCAGGTGGTGGAATGGGGTACCCCTGGCGTGTTACATGCTGGGGTTATCAGGCTATAATACGGAAAACCTGACCGCAAATCATAGTGGTGCACCGTGTTGGGAAAAATGCCACGTTCCTCGCACGTTAAAGAATCCTGCTGTGGTATTCGATAGGAGTAGGAACCTTTGCGCTCCGCCACAGGAGGCTAAATTGCCCTACCTTACCCACCCCCCTTTTTCCAGTGGCAACCAAAATTTGTCGACCCTATTATCCTTGTGACCCCTTTCATCACCCATTTCATGTTCATTGTCTGAATATAGCTGAAATATTGCTGCTCGGACGTTAAACCCCAACAACAGCAACAACATCAAAGTCTGGATTTATCCATTCTGTTCTTTTTCAAATGGAGGCTCGTAGCGTTTCTACCCTTTCTGCTTTCTGACACTCTCTTAGAAGACTCATTTGTCTGCAATAGGAATGGACAAGCTCATTATTTTACATGTTTGTTTAAAAAATCTATCTCTCTTTTTAGTTGCATCTTTTAAATTTTAAGCAATGCCCGTTAATAAATAAATTATATTACTCAGAATTTCAATGAATACTGAGAATCACCATTACATGTATGTACATGTACAAGTATAACCATTATTAATCCTCATGAACATTTATTATTGATGAAGAGAATGATAGTCGAGGAACTGAAATGCTTCAATCATCTTCTTGCATTCCTTCATGCTTGTAATTCAAACTCATTTCCTTGAGAATGACATGTTTAAAATAATTAAAATCATTGAGGATTTTATTCATTTCAACAACAAAAAAATAATATGGACATTTATATGTCCAACGTATCTGCTTGTAAATTTGTCTACAACAAGTGAAAAAAAAAAACAAAACAAAAAAACAACAAAAATACCACAATAAACAAGCAAAACAAAAAACATTTGGATATGAATACTGGTTTACTCTAAAAAGAAAACTAAACATACACGCACTGTTACATTTTATAAGCAACTCCGTAATTATTCAGCATTTTACAGACAATGTAATTTTATGAATATTTTTTGATAATTTTTGTCTTATTTTTAAGAAACCAAAGCAGGGAACAAGCTTTGCAAGGACCCAGCAGCGAATACTACTGAAAATAATATTGGCTCCTAAAAGGAAAAACATCTTTTACAGATGCAAATTATATAGTCGGTATTTTTCCATGTTTGCCGTAGGTTATATTTAATCCTTTTTGACCATTGGGTGGCCAATTCAGAAAAAAATAGCCACGGACACTGAATCTCAAAAATAAATGGGATAAGGTTGTACTGTAAGGCAAAATACAAAGCATTCACCACATTGGGTATCAGGCTTATTTCATGCATATTCAGTACATTGTACCATACATTGAACATTTTTTGTACATGTGCAACTACAAACTGTACATATATCTTTTTTTTCAGTAGTAATCGAAATGTTTTGAGCTATAAGATTTCTCTTTTTTTTTGTTATAAAATAATGATTATATCAGTACATTTGTCTTACCTGCCTTTATTGAATCCATTACTGGCGTTCGAGTTTCCGTGATTCTGCCCGCGTTCATCAATACACCATTTTGGTCTATCCTTCACACACGTATATAGCAACATTATGGTCGTTATCATGAACTCGTGGATCGTTATGGTGTATCCATCAGCACCATGAGAACTGATTTATTCAACGGGTCATAGCTTTCCTTCCCTCGTTTGTCTGCCCCAGACTTGACTTTTTATGAACAACTCGGTGGGTGTTTCTAGAAAAGCAAAGGACGCTTACCCTACCGGTGCACCTGGTTCATGCTCCCAGTTTTTATTGGAGTCCAAGTTGCTCATTCACTTTTTTACTTTGTATGTATGATTTTAGTTACTTTATGTCCTTTGTTGTGTATGTCTGTTTTCCATGTCTGGTCTTTGTTCCTGGATTACATTCTTTTGATTACCGCTATAACCTTGGTTCCCTTGATTACTCTGAAAAAATGTTGTGTTGTGTTCTCTCAACGCCTTATACGCATTGCTAAAATTCATGCTAAATGACAGTCTGCATTCGGCTCAGAGCTAAATTTTTGAATGGTTAAGCAGTGCTCTCCACTACTCCAGCATTACCACCAATAATTACGTCGATATTTGTTCGTGACAAAGTTAGATACAGACCCTTCCGATATAAAGATATTCAGGTACGAGTTTGTCATCTTATATAGGCCTTGTATGTTTTATCATTTCGTAGATTATTTACATTTTCCAAACAAACAAACAAGGAACAAAATGTAGAGGATGAGGACATCTAATTGCCCCATTGACCAAGTCGGACCACAGTTATCTCGTCCCAAGTATTGCTTATAAATAAAATATTGTTTTCCAACTTGTATTTAAATGATATACGATGTTTCTCTGATTTGAATCTTTTAGTTAACTTGTTTAATGTACATTTAAAGATTGGCATAGGACAAACATAACATATGAAAACTGCTTAACAAATTTCAAATTTTCACGAAAAATACCCATTTTTCAAGTGCATAAAAATTTATGAAAATATAAAAATCCCACCTCGATGTTTTATCAATAGGTAATTTCAAGCAACACTGATCTTTTAAAAGTAACTATAGTTAATTTTAAGCGTTACTTCGGATATGACATACTTCCAAGATGCCCATATCAGAGAAATAAAAAAAGTCAATAATATTCATTAACTTGGCAGCGTGACAATTTTCAAAATAAACTATAAAACTGAGTTTCTTTACCTTCAAGAAGCCTTGTTTTTACACTTTTTCAAAATTATTTTATATTTAACATTCTAACACTTTCATTTTTTAACAATCTTAATTTAGTCTAAATTTAATGATGAAAAATGGTGGAAAATAAAAAAAAATATGTAAATACTTGAAAATGACTGTAACTATAAACAAAACAATGTTTGACAAGAATAATAAGCATTTTTGGGAATCTTAACTTAATACCTTCCAAACCCAACACAAATTTTCAGTCAATGCAAAAATGACTTTTGGACAAAAAATGAGATTTTGCATGGTTTTCTCAAAGACAGCCTCATAGTTACATGCTACATATCCAATGAATGAAATTAACTAAGACGGAACACGTTTATCGGTTGAAAATTGTTTTTAATGTAAGTATCTATCCCTAAAAGGAATATTCAAAGGAAAATAGATACTTACTTTGCACTGATGACTTGACTTGTATCAGACTAAATTATTTCCTTTTTTTATGATTTTTTTTTAATTATACAGTTGAAATTTCATGTTGTATAAATGTGGATTCAGCGGAACATATATTTTCTACATTGGGTTTGTAAAACGTCCTTCTTTCCTGTGTTCACGTTCAGGCCATATTTTTGGCAAAGCGCTTCGGTATTTTTGTCCATATTTGTAGAGTAGGAATTACATATTAAAAATAGTGATAACATATCGTCATTATATCGTTATTAATAACTAAAGAAAGTGGTTTTATCTTAGATATATCTGATGGTTGGCCATCAAATTTATAGGGATATGTCGAAGGAAAGTTCAAAGGCAAGATTTGAGTAATTTTTACATAGAATCAAAACACAAAAAACAAGATACTCAAAACTCTATCTGAACAATTGATACACAAGTTAATGTGACTAAATGGACGTTACAATGACAGACAGTGAAATAAATAAATAATAATATGTGAAAAAGCGAATTTGATATTCATGATCAAGAACAGCTTACTATAAATTAAATTATTTTTTTTAATATTAGCTAAATAGATATAGATTTGAATTGAAACTTAATTTAAAATTGCAAAAACCACAAACAGTGAAAAAACAGTTTGGTCTCAATCCATAACTGGACGTTGACACTGAATGTAGTTGTTACAAGTATGTTTCGATACAGACAGATTGACGAACGAACAAATGGACCGACAAGAAGATATAGCGTTACGCGGTACTATATAACAACCGATTCAGAGAGAAAAAATACAGATATATCTCATTAATTAATGGCCCCGTGCAGGTCCGGGTTTTAAAAGAATAGGCCTGCAGCAGAGCTAAGCTTGTCGTAAAAGGCGACTAAATAGTGCTCAGAAACCTAGCCGGGGGCTAGGGCGCTCTGCCCACAAAGCAACTGGGATGTGTGCCCCAGGTGGTGGAATGGGGTACCCCTGGCGTGTTACATGCTGGGGTTGTCAGGCTATAATACGGAAAACCTGATCGCAAACCATAGTGGTGCACCGTGTTGGGAAAGATGCCACGTTCCTCGCACGTTAAAAAACCCTACTGTGGTATTCTCCCGGAGTATGAACCGTAGGGCTCCGCTACAGGAGGCTAAATTGCCCTACCCTACCCACCTCTCCCTATTTCCAGTGGCAATCAAAATTTGTCGACCCCATTGTCCTTGTGTCCCATTCCTTTTTCATTTCATCATCTTTTCTTGTTCATCGTCTGAATATAGCTGAAATAATGCTGCTCGGACGTTAAACCCCAACAAAAAACAAACACACAAACAAACATTAATTAATGATAGACTTTATACATGTATGGTGTATCTTAAATAGATAGTCAAAAACATAGACAGAAAAAAAAACAAGCTGAAAATAACAACAACAACAAACAAACAAACAACCCTAGAAACCCACTGTTTCTCTCTGACTGTATCATGAGGGTTTGTTGGTTTAACAGTTCATAGTGGTCTGAACCAACATACAGTGTATTTTATCCTTCTTTAATGCATATCTACATGGATGGCGGAACCTTCAATAAAACTTGCATAAGAATCCAATAATTACGCCTGGAAGAGATATGCACATGAGATTTGAAATGTGAAACAAAGACGTTTGATTTTTCACTGAAATTGCAATTATCTATCAATTATCTAACAATAAGCAATACCATTTTAAATTATTCTAGCAATTACATAAGAGCCATTTTTGATTCACCCCTTCTCAAGACCATCAACCTCTATACCAAGTTTCGGTTTATTCCCTTTAGAGATGCTCTCTAAAACCTCCGGGCAAAATTCATTGGAATAATAATGATAATAATAATAATAATAATAATAATAATAATAATAAGAAGAAGAAGAAGAAGAAGAAGAAGAAGAAGAAACAGAACAATAGCAATATGTCGCCTCCACATTCGTCGGGTCGACATAATTAAAGTTCACTTTTCGCAAAACGTGGGGCAAGACACCTCCCGTGCACATTATTGCCTCAAACCTACAAACTTTCATCCTTGAAACTAAAACCAAAAGCAGAGGATTTTGACTATTCATATGTCTTGAAATCCCAAAATTTAAATTCATGATGCATGTCACAACAAATCAATATTATACAAATGTCTTAGAATCTGACGACTCTACTCATGCATCATTAATTTGATCCTCTATCCTACATAATAACATCTAAATGAACTATTCCGTACTACTATACATCGTATACTAAGTTACAGTCCTAGATTAATCCTACGAGGAGGAATGACCCGGCCAGCGAAAGCTATATTTTTATATAGCCTAGCTGGCCGAGTGGTCTAGGGCGCTGAACTTTGTGCAGGCGGTGTTGTCATAGATGTCACAGCGGTACGAGTTCGAGTCCCACGGAGGGAACGACCAACAATTTGCATCGCAAATTTGACAGTTCTAACATCATTGGGAATTTTTCAGACCTTTCTATACGTTTACATATCTTCCCTGTATTAATTTCATCCGATGGAGCAGTGTAGTGAATAGTGAATATAATATATATATAAATTCGGTGAGATTGATAGCTTTTATGTTAAAAAAAATAGCATGGAGATGATGATTACAATTGTCCTGTTTGGCCTAAGAGATTTTCTGTTGCAATTGTACTCCTTGTTTTAATAATGTTTTAAAGCATGGAATACATTGACTTCACTGCTTATTCAATGACATTTAAATATTTAATACTATTGTCTTTAACAAAATCCGTTCGATTGCCAACATTTGTAAAACAATTGAAACGAAACATACATCAGCTTGCTATAGTTTTGATGTCGCAATGACTGTATAAGACCACAATGGTGATGAGCACTTGTTTGATTGGTTGAATGACTTAATCTGTACTTTACCATACGACATACCTTTCATATACATTCCACGTGTAAGTCTTATTTTTGCCTCAAAACGTTTGCAAAACAGTAAATGTTCTGTGAACATATTGTATTATTAGATAGATCTACATTATTTAGAAAGGAGGGCCTTTACATACGTGTTATGCTTGATATCTCGTCATATAAAATAGATGTGACTGGATACATACTTGTTATTTCCAATAGTACTGAAATACCATATAAGTATTTATGATGTTGTGATAGTTATATTTAAATTTCTCTACTCACTGTCAAGCAGATAATTTGAATGACGTTCCATTGCTCTGGTATTCATTGTTCATAAAGCGAAATGATCCCTACTGAATCAATAATTACAATAAAAGGTTTTCACAGTACTCGAATATAGCATGCAACCCCAATTCTATTACTGAATTTAATAAATATTGATTCTGCTCTCTGAAGCTCAAATAACACTGGACGGAATATAAGAATATTTACAATTTTTGCCATTGTGAAACCTATAATTATCAAAATTATAAAATGAAAAAAAAATATATATTGCTTTATTTACATTCATTCGGTGTGGACACTTTTTAGTTTCACATAGGTTCAAAATATAGTAAAATTGATATATATGAGCTTAAAAACATGTTTGATTTACACAAGATTTCGGATTATAAAGTACTCGATTTTATTGTGTACATACGTTAACAAGAATCCAATCAAACAACGTTACATAGCTGGATCTGCAAAATGTACCACCAAACCTCGTTCAAAACTTTTACCTACTATACTCACAGCTGTCAAAGAGGGTCTACAGTCCTTCTACAATACTTGTTACTCCTGTACTGGAATTAATTCAATGTGGACTGCAAAAAATTTAAAAGATCTTTTGGAGACAATCAGTTCAAGACTATTATCAGAATAAAATAACATTAAAAGCTATGATTTTTCAACATTGTATACTTCTATTCCACATACTCAGTTAAAATCCCGATTTAAAAACATTATACATCGTTGTTTTTTCCAAAAAGATGGTACACCTAGATACAAATACATAGTTCTTGATAGAGATTCCTCATACGTTGTAAAAAAATGATTCCAAATCATCTTCCAAATATACAGAAGAAGATGCTGATTTTTTTAATCGACATATTTGTCCATTGAGGTGTACGCATTTTTCGAACTGTCGGAATCCCAATGGGAACAAATTGTGCTCCTCTATTTGCTGACCTATTCATTTACTCTTATGAGGCTGACTTAATAGCTGATCTGATCCGAAAAAAGAACATCATATAGCTAGATTATTAAATCTTAGTTTCCGCTATAGAGATGACATTTTCTCTTTAAACAATCTTAATTTCGGGGATTTAATACATCGCATCTACTCCAAAGAACTTGAGATAAAGGATAATACAGACACTGTGAAGTCAGTCTCATTTCTTGACCTACACTTAGAAATCGATGGTAAAGGAAAACTATTGACCAAACTATAAGACAAACGTGATGACTTTTCATTCAGAATTGTCAACTTTGCTTTCATCTGTCGCAACATCCCTTCAGCACCTGCGTATAGTGTTCATATCACAACTCATACGTTATGCCAGAGCTTGCCGAAACAACGCACACTTTTTGTATTGCGCTAGAATTCTAACAAATGGGCTTCTGGAACAGGGTTATGTTGCTACTAGATTGAAATCATCACTACAGAAGTTTTATGATCGTCATTATGAACTTGTGGATCTTTACGCTGTATCAATCTGGGCCATGAAAACTGATTTGTTGAATGTGTCATGTTTTTCCTTTTCTCTGTCGTCTATTCCGGATTTGACTTTTTATGAGCAACTCGGCGGGTGATTCTAGAAAAGCAGAGAACGCTTAGCCTACCGTGCACCTGATCCATTCTCCCGGTTTTTACTGGAGTCCGAGTTGTTCATTTGCTTTTGTTACTTTGTATGTATGATTTTAGTTACTTTATGTTCTTTATTGAGTATGTCTGTTTTCCATGTCTGGTCTTTGTCCCTGGATTACATTCTTTTGATTACCGCTATAACCTTGGTTCCATTTATTACTCTATTAAACAATTTCGGGGTTTGTTGACAGCGATTGATCCCGAATCTATTTAAACGGCACTATTTTATAATTGTTCCAATCAGGACAAAAGAAACCATACCATTCAATTATCCTACATATATACTTAAGTGATTGAGCTGATTTATTCTCCTATAACATCACGGTTATAAAATGATTTACCAAATTCATATTGAAGATACCTACTTAATATCAACAGGGAGAGTATAGGAGTATACAAGCTTTTCTGCAGATCATCCCACGTTCAGTAATTACTTGTAGTTTGGTTCTATAGTATCTTAAATCTTGAAATAGCATAAAGTAACTCATTGCATCACATCAAAGCCTTATTTGGGAATATAAACTATTGAAAATCTTGAAATAGCATAAAGTAACTCATTGCATCACATCAAAGCCTTATTTGGGAATATAAACTATTGAAAATCTTGAAATAGCATAAAGTAACTCATTGCATCACATCAAAGCCTTATTTGGGAATATAAACAATTGCACTATAACTATAACGGTAACGTCGAGAGGGATTAGATACATTGTATCTATTATTCAAAACCGTTAGTTTTAGTGTAGTTCGAGTTGAAATTTCCTTTTCTTTCTTGCACTTATTATTTTGATTTTATATGTTTTTTGATTTGTGTATATTTTACACTGTCTTGTCTTTGTCCCTTGAGTGCGTTATTTTGATTTCCGCTATAATCTTAGTTACCTTGATTACTTTATTCAACTCAATGTGTTCTTGCTCAATTGTGTGAAGGTAGATGACTTCCACAAAATATACTTGAAGCCGTGTGGTGAGAAGAACGATTACAATGTGGCCTTGAAATTATGATTGTCTTCCTGTAGAATTTATTATTTATAACCGACAATGGTGCAAACATAAAATTTATTTTAGTTTTCGACTGTAAAAAGCAGTAACTAACGAATAAATGAATACCGGACCCGGAAAAACCTGGAAATATGGCCTAAATGCACGGATGTGTTCAGCTCGAATAATATTGAAAAACAAAATTTTATTGAGTTTTAAGAATATTTTATCATAACACTGGGATCTGACCAACAAAACGTTGATACACATAGATATATCATTTTTTAAAAAGTGGTTGTTAAAAAACCGTGAATCCCCTATACCTTGGTAAACTTACTTCAAAAAGTTTTGGAGTCATGGTTTCATCAGAAGCTGCTTATGTACATAAAATATCTTAACCTTTGAGTTTTATTCATTTGTATGCATCTTTCCCTAAAAGGTAATTACGGAAATACTTACTTTCTAATGTCGGCTTGACCTATATTAGACTGAATTATTTCCTTTCACATCTTTTTTAATACTCAATTGAAATTCCGACATGACATATTATGAATCAGCGGATATGCATCATTTTGGTTTGTGGGAAATTCAATTTGAAATACAGAGAATAATATCGTGATGGCATTAATATAAGATAAAGTCCACATACTGGAAATCAAAACGGATTTAATCTTTAACCTTCGAAATACTAAGAGCCCTTATTTCCTTCTAACATGAAATTAAAATGAGAAAGGTATATTGCCGTGTTAGAACAAAACATGTAACTTCATTGATAACATAAGTATGTGTAGTAAAATCTCAGTCGGCAGCCAGTATTACGAGTAGAGATATAATAATAAATCCTAGTTAATGTTAAACTGTAAAAAAGCATGATTATCCTATTTAAAAAAGTCAATATTCATTTTCGTCCTCTTTCAGGTTATGGTCTCAATTTATAATGTCTAAGAAAAGGCGTTGCTTAATGTTCCTTCTCACAAAAAATATGTATTATTATTAACATAATCGGACACATTTTTGTAGGAGGGAAATTTTGAGACTGAACATGTAATTGTATTATACAGTAGTTTGAGAACCTGGTCCATAGATTTTTTGCTGAAATTTATCCGATGTTTGTTGCCTTAACCTTCCCACAAAACGTATGAATTATCCGAGACGACCGAACTTGTGTAAATGTTGTTGCATTGGCTCGATAAATGACAACTTGGTTAGGCTGCCAATTGTTTATCTGAGCAGAAGCATTATCCTACATATGATGTTGCTGAAGTTTACTTTAGAAATTCAATACATTTGTGTCTGATGGGATTTTTATAACTGGGTCAATACTGATTGACCGTTGACAGGAACTTTGAAATAATTGTTGGCCATTGTTAAGTATCGTTGTGTCTTTCTTCTACTTTGAGAGGAAGAACCTATGTTCAATCTGCCTTTTTAGGACGACTTCTCGTTCTTGTTTCTAGACATGTTCAATCACCTTAATTATTGTCATCCTGATTAATTTGGTTCATCGATTAGCTGATCAATCTTTTTGCACACATTGCTTTGCTCTATTGCCTTTGGTGAAACTCCAAGTTTTTATGTGATCTAATGTTTTCATTATTTTCAGTTTTATATGATATTATGAAGATATTTGATTTTGATTTATCTGAATTGTCCTATCATTGAAGCTTCAGTATTTTACCTATATTTTCATCACCGACATTATATTGGTTTTATTTCGTACAATAACCATAAAAATGAATGTGTTTGATAATTGAAAATTGCGACTCTGATAAAAATCTTCCAGATTAAATGATAAAAAATGAAAAAGGGAAAAATGAGTATTTAATCAGGCTTGATAAGTTCTGAACTTCAACAACGAAACATTAAGTGCTTCGTCAATGTAGAAGAAAAAAAAAACACACAAAGAAATATGTACACATATTTACATTTACTGTGCATTATTGTACTGGATAGCCATTAGTGTAACTAGACGAAATACATAGCATACAAAGTTCCATGGGTAAAAGCGATATTAACCTTTTAATACCGATTGTTTAGCATTACTATTGACTGAAATATGGCTTTCAATGAATAATTCATATACCAGCACAGTAGAAACATGATGTAATGAATTTTGGCCGTCGATGTATTTAAGGTTCATACGAAGAAAGCCTCACTTTCGTCTACATTGTCATTAGGTCAAGTAATTTCTGTTTATAAATGACAACGGACAAGTCTGGATCATCATGCAACTAACATAAAGTTTCATCGTAATCAGGTCTATGATACCTACATTCAGTTGCAGGTTGAGTTTCATGTTGAATGTTACATTTACAACATGTGCATGATGTACTCATTATGTCTATTAAAATCTTGACGATAACCAACAAAATGATAATAAAGCCAGCTCCAATCGCAGTGACATGTAAAGTTGCCCGAAAGAACATTCCTATAAAACAACATTTGTAAAAATGTGTTGAGAAACAGGACAAATTCTTAAAAGCATTTAAAATTTTCAGTTTCAAAAAACATGAACAAAGTAATTGGGCACTTTTGAAAGCGGTGACCTTTAAAAAGAGGTCAATGAAGATATATAAGTGGTGAGAAAAGACATAAACGGCATATTTTACAGATTCATATTTAGGTATTTCACCGAATGTATGTCACATTATTTCACAGCAAAAACAAAACAAACAAACAAAACAAACAAACAAACAGAGAACGTGGCATCTTTCCCAACACGGTGCACTACTATAGTTTGCGGTCAGGTTTTCCGTATTATAGCCTGACAACCCCAGCATGTAACACGCCAGGGGTACCCCATTTCACCACCTGGGGCACACATCCCAGTTGCTCTGTGGGCAGAGTGCCCTAGCCCCCGGCTAGGGTTCTGAGCACTATTTAGTTGCCTTTTACGACAAGCTTAGCGCTGCCGCAGGCCTAATCCTTTAACATCCGGACCTGCACGGGGCTTATTGATAGTTAAATTGATGTTCGTTATCATTAAGCCGCTGACCACTGTAAGTCGGTAATACTCAATGTTTTATTCCAGATTAATCGTTTGAGTATAAAAATTGATATTTGCTGACGAACTTGCCTTTTTTGAAAAAAAAAGATTCCCAACTTTTTTTAAAAACAATTTGAACAAGAAAACATACATTTTCTTTATTTAGTGGTTTCGACCGCAGATTAAGGTATTTTTCTGGAATTTTTACGACACAAACAATTGTTAATCTCGTCGTTTTGTTAAATCTTTTCTTTAGTCTTTAAGATTCTTGGCTGCGATTTAGTATATAGTTTTTTTTTGAAATAATTACGATATGGTATATTTTGACTCCTTCGTATGGAGTGTTCTATTACAACTCATACGTTATGCCAGAGCTTTGCCGAAACTACGAAGACTTTTTTGTATTGCGCTAGAATTCTGACAAATAGGCTTTTTGAACAGAGTTATGTTGCTACAGGATCGAAGTCATTACTACAAAAGTTTCATGGTCGTCATTATAAACTCGTTGATCGTTACGGAGTATGCATTTGGGCCATGAGAACTGATCTGTTTAACGTGTAATTGTTTTCCTTTCCTCTGTCGTCTACCGCGGGTTTGCCTTTTTATGCTCGGCGGGTGTTTCAAGATTTGCAGAGTACGTTTATCCTACCGGTGCACCTGGTCCATGCTCCCAGTTGTTAGTGGAGTCCAAGTTGTTCATTTGCATGTGTTACTTTGTATGTATGATTTTAGTTACAGTTACTTTATGTTCTTTGTTGTGTATGTCTAATTTTCATACATTGTCTTTGTCCCTGGATTACATTATTTTGATTATTTCTATAACATTGGTTCCCTTGACTACTCTTTGACTTAAATCCTTAATCTATTATCTTAAATATTTCATACCATTGTCTATAACAGGTTCAGTTTTATTTCTAATTCCTGGAAAAATCAAAATAAAACAAACGGTATTACCACGATCATACTGAGGTTGTAAACATATTTTCTGTCGTTATTATATGTGCACAACAACTAGGCTCAGTCATTTCGCATTACTAATTCATCAAAACGTTGCTTTATTCATATTGATGATTAACAGAATGTCACAATGTTTGCATCAGACCACGATGAGGAGGTTGAATTGAATGATTTAATTTAACATATGACTGTCTTTTCATATTAGTTCTACATTTAAGATTTGTTACTCATTTCTGATACTTTTTTTCTATCTTACTCGTCTCTGAGTTTCATAGCCAAACATTAAATGTTATATTGGAACATATGTATTTAAGAAAAAAAGTATCATATTAATATATGCAGTAACCGTCAATGGTAGCAAAAGAACTAGCTACAAAGAAAAGTATTTATCCAAAAGCTAATCATATGTAAGAAGTATTCAAAACCATAGTCTGCCACATCCACCACCAAGAGGTTCTACCATGTGCAATGTGAATGAAGCCTTAATGTCTTGGGGATTTTGAAATTTGTAAATTATATTTAAACAAATATTTACGTACGTGTTTGGTTTGATGCTTCTCGATTTACAACTGCTGTAATTTGATAAATAGTTGTTAAATCCAATATTACTGGAATACCACATAAATATATATGATATCATGTCACTTATGTTTAAATTTCTCTAATCACTTTTAACAACACAAATTAAGGGATGTTTCATTGCTTGGTATTATTTGTACATGAAGAGATATAATCCATACTGAATAAAAAAAAGGGTTTCACAATACGCAGGGCACTATAAGTAAAATGAACCCCACTCCCGTCATTTTATTTTAACATAAAAATAATAATACTCGCCGAGGCTCGAATGATTGGACGATATAAAAAAAATATGTACAAACCTGGGCTTTGTGAAACCAATAACTATTGAAACTATGCTAATGAAATATAGTATAAAAAAGATAGAATGAAATAAAAATATGTCTTTATTTAACAATAATCAGATTTATTGTAACTTTCTATGGCTTTCAAAAGGAGATGTAGACTGCAATTCAAAATAACTTCAGTATAGGTTTCCTGTATTTGGAGCGTTGTAGTTTATTCATAAGTATTCTTTTACGTCCAAATGTATATCATGCCTTATCTCTGATTTGAGGACAGTTTTGAAGAGTGTTGGCTATAGGGTCACCCCATATATATGTACACGTCAACGTTGGTTGTATGTCCCTCGATTCCCAGCTCAGGGTCTCAAACAATATCTGTTCTTGAGACATGTAATTATTTGTCACTTAACCAGTCATTGAATTTCTTCAATGAAAAATGCTAATGGTTTACCAAGGTAAAAACAATAAAAACGAATATAAAAAAAACTTTTAACAGTCTCATACTTCATCGTAAGCAGTGTGGTATTGTTTGCCTAATTCAATTGTCGTTTCGTAGAAATGTGAGTCTTTCGTCCAGTCACAAACGTATGTTCCGGAATCTGTTAGATTTACATTAAAAATCAATAGATGAAAAATCGTATTATTCAGGTTTTTCATGATGTGATATTTGTCACAAGCAGGCTCTTTTCCGCTTACTATTAGCGTGCCGTTTTGTCGTCGCCAGCGTGGGACCCGTTCCTCGACGTTAGCATCTAATTCACAGTTGAGGGTGACATTGGTACCCACATCTGCATATGTTGTTGTTTTTGCCATATTAATAGTTTCAAACAGCTGAAAAACTTAAACCACAAGTTATACATGAAGATAATATTAAGAACATCGGAATATTTATAACAATGTCAACAGCGAAGACGAAAAACAACTCTCTAGAGCACGAAATTAAATATGCATTGTTTAAGAATTTTTTGGCTATTCTCCCCTTTGTTTATTTGTTTGCTTTTTTGTTGCATATGCGTAACATTGATTGTTTCCCTGTGAAAAATTCGATAATTCATACTTGGCAAAAAATATACTTTCTCCCGCCAAAAAGTCACTACACAATCACAAGATTTGCGATTTATGTTGAAAATAGCAATACATAATGGGGGAAATATATAAGATAAATAATCAACAGGGTATCGCGAATAACCGAAATATAATACCTCGTGCCAGGAACGCATTACGACTTAATACGTACGCGGAACCAGTTAAATTTAAGCGTTCGTCGGTGCTGGTGATCATAATTTGGTTATTCACTATTTCCACTTAATTATCCTATTATTATTATTAGTTACGGTAAATGCAGTTAAATGTTAATGTTAACCTCTATAACTTTGGAACATTTGTCCTGCCGATGATAAAGGATTTTTTCAAAACTTTATCATGGAAAGATACATTTATGTAGTTTTGGAATATCACATTTATCTAGCTAAGTGAAAATTATTACAATTTTCTGGATTTTTTTCTATTAATTATATGTGCTTTGATGTGTCCATATCCGTAGTAATTGTATGTATTATATTTCATTCTGTTTTTTACATTGTGTTAATAGATTACCTTTGTTTCGTGTGAAAAAAAAATTTTTTTTGCATTATTATTCAACCCAATCAAGACAAATGAACAACCGTGACCAGAAACCAATATTCTTCTACGAATATATTTAATTAAACATGGTAACTTATTTGTCTATACATTGATGTAGATAGACTAAATTTCAAACTAAAAAGGTATGATACCTACATAATACAGACATGGAGAGTATATTGGAATACATGCTTTACTATATAACATTCCACCTCTAGTTATAACATGTAGTTTGGCTCCACAATTTCTTAAATCAAATAATGAAAAGCAAGTAGAAACTTCCAGCAGCACATCAATTGGTATTATTTTGAATATTTTCAATATCAATATAAATGTACAAGAAAAATCACATTTCTGTTCACGATATTTGACAATCTGTAGACACAAAAGTGCATTATCCAAAAGATTGAAAGTTGTTAAATTTTGGTATTCAAAGGAGAAAAAAATACTTACTTTATACTGACTTGACTTGTATTAGACTGATTTATATTATTTTTTATGCTGTTTAATTATAATTTTAAAATTTCCGGTTGTATAAACATTGAAATATTGTCTACGTTTGATCTGTAGATCGAGTTGTTTCCTGTGTTCACGATAATGCAATGTTTTTTTTTTATTTTGACATGACGCGTTGGCATTTGTTATTGGTATTTGTAGTGTAGCAAGTACATTTTAAACATAAAGATAAATATCGTCATGAAATTATTTACACTTCGAAAGTTTTGAAAATAATTTAATTTTCTCTTTCATCTAAAAATTGTTAAAGTATGGAATCAAAATCGTGTCCATTGTGAAGAAACGGGTGAATAATAAAACAATAACCTAACTTAAATAAGTTACATCATATCTCTATTCCGTTCATAACTTTTGAATTGCTGCCACAAACAGAACAAATATTGACGTAAATGAGAAAAGAAGTGGTTTTTACCTTTGAAAAATCTGATGGTTGGCCATAAAAGTTATAGGGATCTGTCGAAGGGAGGTTCAAACGCAGGACTTAAGTAGAATGTTACACAGAATCAAACACACCCCTAAACCTCTGAATGATTGAAATCAAAGTTAATTTATGTTATTGATTACAGACTAAAGGGACGTTACAATGACAGACAGTGAAATAAATAAAAAATAATATGTGAAAAAGCGAATTTGACATTCATGATCAAGAACAGTTTACTATAATTTTTTTTTTCAATATTAGCTAAATAGATGTAGAATTGCATTGAAACTTTATTTAAAATTGCAAAATCCACAAACCGTGAAAAATTGAACTTATGACATGAAATATCTTCAGGATTATTTATTTTTCGAATAAAACAGACATTGATCTTGGGTGTAATTCATACAAGGATGCTAAGGTACAGGCAGATTGACGAACGAACAAATGTACGGGCAAGAAGATGCAACATTACTATATAACAACCGATTAAGTGAGAAAAAGTATAGATATGACTCATTCATTAATAATTGACTAATATGTTATACCTTACACAGGCAGAAAAAAACCGAAAACAACAACAAACAAACCAAGCAAACAAATAAAAATGACAAAAAATAAATAAACAAATAAAAAACAGCTCCTCCCACCAAAAAAGAAAAAAAAAGATATGATGTAGTCAAGCTTATAGTAAAGGAAACCCACTGCTTCTCTTTGAATAAAACCAAAACACAATGTATTTTATCCTTTTTCATGCACGTGTATATATGATGTCGGTACCTTCACTCAGACTAGCATAAAAATCCAATAATTAGGTTTGGAAGCAATGTGCATATGAGATTTAACATGTGTAACAAATACGTTAGATTCTCTCACTTAAAATGCATTTATCTAACATTTATCAAACAATAAGCCATACCATTTTAAACTATTCTAGCAAATGAATAAAATCTTCAGTGTATTTTGCTATGACGTCAATTCCGCAAGTAAACTAGTTTTTAACTTCACATGTTAATCACTATGGTCTTGACTTTATTCTTAATCAGTGAGCATGAGTTTTCTATACAAAAAACAAAGACAACTGGCATATCTATATATTTGTTTGCTTTTTTTTATATAAATGTACTACTAGTAGTGATTTTACCATTTAGTTTGTAAAACTTTTTGTACACTAAGCACACACACACAAAATATACTACAATTTGTACGTCAAAGGTTCATGATTTTCTTCTGAATCTTATTCGCTACAAATGGGACGGGAAGAATTAAGAGACTGCAATGGATTTTTTGTGTTCACTAAATTTTGTTACATATGCCTCTTACCGAATTTTACAAAATGAACCTTCCTTACCAATGCATATAGTGCAGGCTTTTAGCCTTTTTATCATAGAAAATGTAAAAGTATATTTATAGCATTTTATCCGTAGACAAATGCAAGACTCGATGCATCTGTATTTTTTGTCGATCTAGACATGATATAAATACATATACTGTCATTATAAAAAGTAATACATGAAACCATCAATCATTGATAGAGACAAATATACAACTAATTGACAATTTACAGTGTAATATTAGGGTGTACATTAGCTATTTATATATCAACACGTTATACAAATGAATTTATTCACTATCAGGAACATAATTTATGTTAACAAAAAGTTAAAACAGAAATTAATTAGCGAATAAAATTACCCGTTTTAAACGTCATAGTCTCGGAATTATGCATCATTCTATAACGTTCTAGAGAGGTTTTGTTGTCGACGATTAAGCAAAAAATACATATTAACCTTGATGGTATTGAGCCTGTTTCTCGGTATTTAGGTTGACACGTCATGATTGACCCTAATTATCCGCGTTGTTTCGGTTTCTCCATATTTATTGGTTCTTTTCAATTAGTATTAATTTGTATTGAATACATGCTTTACAAAAATGGTTGAAATAAATACGTATTACATGAATGAGTGGTGTAGTAGTATTGACACAGCTTGAACAGCTTTTAAGTTCAACCTTTTAAAGTACATGGGGCCGTCGGTCTAAACACCGCAATGATCGAATTTTTGCATGACTTTGTTTTTTCTCAATAAACGTACTGTCATTTGGAATGGGCGTTTCAAATTCATAAACTGAATCAAATTAATATCATCTATATTGTTATTGAACCGTCATAGAATTATTATTTTAGTGTGAAGTGTTCCCGACACGTTCTGAAATTTACGTGAGTAAAAGCCGTGATCACTTCTCTTTGATGTCTATGTCTTGTTGATAAGAGCCGACGATGTATATTTTATTAGCCGTGCAGGCGTGGGTGCTGTGATTACATCTGCTAGAAATTTTTGATAACAAGTTTTGTATCCGTAAGGGCGTTGACCTCATCACTTATCACTTCAATAACACAGAACTAGAACTTTAAGAACTTTAAGAAAGGAATAATTTGACGTAACTTTATGTCCGTGGCTTTTTGTCATGCTATTTTTCTGTCCTAAATTCATTGGTTAAGATTCATCAGATACGGAGATAAAACATCACATAGAGCAATCTTTAAAAATCGTGGTATCGCCATTTGTTGTTAGCTTTACAGTTGACAGTTTATTTCATGGTCGTTGAAGAAGTTATTTCTTTTAAATAAAGGTCGCGTAAGTCAGACGCGGTTTTCTTAATTTGTTTAGATGGGGTTAGGGTAGTTTGTAAGAGAAACACGGAACTGCATTAAATCATTGCTCACATAAACCGATAAAGTATATAAAGTGGAGCACAAAATATTAGGATGAAATATTTGACTGTAATCATATGAGCTAGCGCTTAGTTCTTATGACGTACAAAAATAATAATATTGATAATAATAATTTAATACAAAAAGTAATAAAAAATGAGTAAAATAATTAGTCGCCGACACTTAGTGATAATAAAAGTGAAATTTTAGATTACAAACAAACACTATATAAACAGTAAACTATTTTCTACGAACGTTAAATCCAATATTAAATAAAAGTAATACATACAGTAGAAGGGAGATAACCACTAATTTTATTTTTTTCAGTCTTATAAAAAATTATTTAATTAGAACATTTTTAAACTTATGTGAACAAAATATATGATCGCCGATCCTGCGCAGTTAGACAAGACTGGACAAGTCTTACCTGTTATGAACTTACGGTCTGACTCGGTCATAACGTTTTGGACTGAAATTTATTTGATTATCTAACACGGTCTTAACTGGTTTTTACTCAGACATTTCAGTATATATTTAGTCGATTTCAGATTGTGTTTAAATCCAAATGGCTGTTTAAGATTTTAAACAGAGTACTAGTGAAGACGTTAGATTATAGCACTTAATTTGCAATTATCTAACAATAAGCAATACCATTTTAAATTATTCTAACAATTTAACAAAATGCTCAGTGTATTTTATAATGAGGTATACTCCGCACGTGAACTAGTCATCAATTTCAAGTCTTAAATATTGTGGTCTTGACCTTCTTGTTAAATAGAGAATATAAAATAACATAAAAAGTAAAGCCAGCTGCAGACATCTCTATATATTTTTTTTGCTCATTATGAATTGCACTGATTAGCAATGATTTTACCATTAAGTTCATAAGACGTCTTGTATTCTTAGTACACAAAACAAATCAACTACAATGTTTACGTCAAAGGTTCATTATTTTTCTTTTTAATCAATTCGCTATTTTTAATGTTCACACTTATGTTTAAGAACTCCTTTTAATTTAACATGTTGATGTTGGGAAGGGATAACTATGTCAGTGATTCATGTTGGTATCTGACTGATGGATTCATGTATGAATCATTGCTGTAGTTCGTATCTACACTGTCAGATAGGGGTCTCATTAATGGAGAATAGCTGCTCAAGTATTCCATGTCATTGCCCGAAGTGGGACGTAAGGGTTGAGATATGCGTCATTATGTGTAGTCTTCACATTTATTGTTCCTCGTTGTTCCTCAAAAGGTCGCTGGGAACCCTTCACTACTGGATATTTTAATCTGTTGTTTCATTCACATTTCGTACAGTAACTAGAATCTCCTGATTAAATACGACTTCGGAAGTTTTTTTTTTATCTTGTTCAATTTATTAAGTTTATTTTCAGACACTTTCATTTAATATGACGATTCACTAATGACATGTCTTTTTCCTTTTGGAAAATTTGTACACAACAACTATCTGTATTATCTACCACTGTTTGGAAATGCTGTGGTGGAGAAACATCTTCATTTATGCGATGCTAAATTTTCCTTGTCGCAATTATACCTTCTATGTCACCTTCACTTAAATAGTCGTAATGCGTCATTTTCCACTCATCAATAAGGTCGTAGTGTTCATGATCAGCATTGACCTCTTCTTCGTCAATGCCAATATAATCTACTACCCTATTTTCAATCTCATTTAGAGATTCGTTTTGATTTTCATCGTATGAAATTTGCATTTACTTTTTATAAGAATGATGCCGCCAACAGCTAGTAAAACAATGAGTAGACCAGCTCCAAATGCGACAAAATAAAAATTGTCTCCAGAGAAAAACCCTAAAACAAAATAGGTTTTTATAAGGTATTTAGTAATTTGACAGACAATCTATATTTTTCCTTTTACCATTTCATTGTCAATCAGTGACAATACTTTAAATTTTGAACATTGCATTTCCAATATTGGCAAGGTACATCCCTCAACTACTATATCACACCGAGAATTTCTAGGTTTCCTCAGGTAAAAACTATAAAAGGGAATAAGCAAATACCATTACATTAAACTCTATCATTCTTAACTTTAACAATGTTGTATTAGTTATCTAATTCAACTGTCTCTTTGTAGAAAGTTTCGTCAACGATCCAGTCACAAAAATATATTCCAAAGTCTGTTAGATTTACATTAAAAATCAAAAGAGACGAAGTCGAATTATTCTTGTTTTTCATGATGTCATATTTGCCGCTATTAAACTGCATCCCGCTTACTATTATTATTTCATTATATCTTGACCAGCACAAGACGTTGTCTAGTAAATTAGGACTCATTCTACAGGTAAGGGTGACATTTGTACCAAAAGCTGCAAATATCGTTGATTTTGTCATATTTACAGTCCCAATAAGATGACAATCTGTAACTACGAAAAAATACATTATGACAATATAAAGTCCATCTAAACAAATGGAGCAATAATATTGCCTTGAACATGAACTTTAAGAAGGAAATGACAGGTTTTTTTTATCGGCAATTTAACAGAAGATAGTAATATTTTGATAACATATTTTGAGTGCCGCATTTGTGTGATGAGCATCAATTAGTGCTATATGAATACCTTGTTCTTTTCAATATTCATCATTACTTTAATCGGTTCCCAAATGTACTTCGTTGTTTTAGATAATAAGTTTGAGTTTTTTGTTTATCTAAAAGCAGCAAAAACAATAACTTTTCACCTTTATTGTGTTGCAACATTGATCAATCAAATGTGTCTACATGTTTTTAAACAATTCTGGAACAAGTAGAACCAGCTCCTAATTAGTTTGTCAAAAGAAGTTTTTACATTAATTGTCTTCACAATTATAAATACTGCATTTTTTTATTTTCCTTTAGATGAAGCATGCAGTAAAACTTTTTGATTTTGTTATGCGTTATTGGAAACTATGACAGGTATTGTTGACATGTATGAATTGCCAATGATTTTTACGTTTTTATGATCATTGTGCAATTGCTATTGTTCGTGGGGTACCAATTTTCGTGGTTTTCGTGGGAGGGCCAATCCTTGAAATATAGTTCCCATCGAAAAGGAGACTTCCATTGATGTGTATGCTGAAAGCCTCAAAACCACGAATTTAAGAATTCACGGACTGGTGTTTCTTCCCAAATCAACGAAAACTATTATCCACGAATTAAAGTACTTTCACAGTATTCAAATCAGGGCAAATAAAAATACTGTGAAATAAAATCATTGCAAAATTCTTCTACTTAAATATTAAAAATGATCAAGGTATTTTTTTCTCCTGTAAAACCTAGGCATGTCAAGAGATTACCTACATAATATATTCATGGAGAGTATAGGAGTTTTGTTTGTTTGTTTGTTGGGGTTTAACGCCCGAACAGCAATATTTCAGCTATATTCAGGCGATGAACATGAAGTGGATGATAAAATGAACATGAAATAATGATGAAATGAAAAATGGGATGGGACACAAGGATAATGGGGTCGACAAATTTTGTTTGCCACTGGAAATAGGGGGAGGTGGGTAGGGTCGGGCAATTTAGCCTCCTGTGGCGGAGCCCTATGGTTCCTACTCCTAGATAATACCACAG
Source organism: Perna viridis (assembly GCA_037379345.1). NCBI lineage: Eukaryota > Metazoa > Mollusca > Bivalvia > Mytilida > Mytilidae > Perna > Perna viridis. The sequence continues at coordinate 31,939,834 of CM074515.1, read as the reverse complement.
TAGTTTTCTTTAACGTGCGAGGAACGTGGAATCTCTCCCAACACGATGCACCACTATGGTTTGCGGTCAGGATATTCGTATTATAGCCTGACAACCCCAGCATGTAACACACCAGGGGTACCCCATTCCACCACCTGGGGCACACAACCCAGTTGCTCTGTGGGCAGAGCACCCTAGGCCCGGGCCAAGATTCTGAGCACTATTTAGTCGCCTTTTACGACAAGCTTAGCGCCGCTGCAGGCCTATTCTTTTGACACCCGGACCTGCAATGGTCGAGTAAGGAGTATACAACCTTTACTGTAGACCATCAAACGTCCAATGACTACATGTAGTTTGGTTCCATAGTCTTTAATCAGATAATGAAATAGCATATAGTAACGTGTGGCATATCATTTATTGGCTTTATCTTGGAAAATAAAGTATTATATACCACGAATATCGCACTAGTATAAATTTTGAATTTTGGTGTAAAGAGCGATTACAATGTGGACTTGAAAATATGGTGTTGTTCCTGTAGAAATGTTGATCAATGTATAATTTACAACCGACGGTGCGAAATCAAAAAAAATAAGTCTTAGTTTCCAACTTTTAAAAACAAAATTGCAATTATCACTAGGTAAATTATATATTGCTGAATTTTATTTTTCATTTTGTGAAAATAAATCACCACTGAGAAGATATCAAGAAGAACATGTTTAGAACAAAGTATAACAATGAACAGAACGTACCTGATCTGGAAACAAAGACTTGTAAACAAGGAAAGCAATATAAATAACACAAACTAACCAAAAATAATCAAATAACTAGCATAGAAGTGAGCCAATAGAACTGCAGTTAAACCTATCATTACGGACCAGTTGTGGCGATGTAATAATGAGTTCTTTTTTAGGTTTTAAGAAAATTTGCTTATCGTTACACTGAAGTGCACACTAACAAAAACTCAATACACTCAGCAATATCAATACTATTGTGAATTTGTATACAAAAAAAACAACAAAGTTTTCGAGTGTTTGTTTTGAATTTGCTGAAAATTGTTAAATAAATCGGTTTTCTGTTGAGGTTTATGCATAATTATGCATAATTATGCATCTTTTCTCAAAAGAATATAATGGAGATATTATAAACTTACTTTATACTGTGAATTTGACCTGTATTAGACTGAATTATTTCCTTTTATATTTTTGTAGTAAATACTCAGTTGAAATTTGTTGCAGAAAAAAATATGAATCAACGGATATTCATATTTTTTTATAAAAGGAAATACATTCATGAAAATGATTTTAAAAAAAACGCGATGACATTGATAAAGCTCCGAATTTTCATAAAACAGAATTATTCTAATTTTAATAGATATAAAAAAGTAGTTGTTGTCTTGAAAAGAAACAGAAGTTAATAATAAAACAATATCTTCGGTTTACCCACTTTTTAATAAAATAAATTATAAAACGTATCTGACGTCTAACTTCTGTCACATTCACAACTTTTGGAATTAAAAACTAAAAAACATATGCTGCGACAAACGGTACGAATATTGGCATGAGTTAGAAAACAAGTGATTATTAGCTTAGAAACATTTGATGGTTGGCTATCTAAGTGATAGGTATCTGTTGAATAAAATTGTCTTGAAGTAATTAATTGTACTTTCTCAAAACGTTTATTGTTCTTAAGGTGTTTTTTTTACAACAATACAGCATATACTACACTTTCTCACCTTTTAAACAATTACACATGTAACAGCGTAGAACGAAGATCTATGTTTTATATGATTAAAGTCGAACAGAAAAAAGATTGTGTTGAAATAGAAAGAAAATACAAAGATTTAATATGAAAATCAGTAAACTTGCAAAACTGTTTCGCACTTTATGTAAGTCATTATATCAAAGACCATTATATCAAAGACTTGAAATGTGTAGTACTTGAACATTCATTTTTCCATATTATTTTTGTACAGCTTTGGTTCTGCTAACGGCCATCCTACAGAGAAAATTTCGGAAATTTAGACCCATCTTTGCCCACAAGTTGAAAATCTCCATCTTTTATGAAAGATACCACCGATTATTTACAAACAAAATATTGGCACTTAATCCTCTTCCACCACCTTAGCCACTATGTACGTCAACGTTCTCCCAAATTGTTGAATAATTTACTATTCGGTTAGTCACATTTATACTTACTAAAAAAAGCTACAATGTTTTCGACAAAAGTTCTATACTTCTGTAAATGTTCACCATCTTGTCTTTTTTATCACTACTAAAATTGTCGGGAAGGGGTCTCTAATAAATGTCATTGGTTGGTAATCGGACGTAAAGAATCGTTTATGAATCATTTTTGTCTTTACTGCCAGATAGTGGTATTGTTAATGGAGAATAATTATTTAAATATTCCATGTCATTTAACTGAAGAGGGACGTAAAGGTTCGTGATTGCATCATTCTGTGTAGTTTCTACATTCTGGTAACTATGTCTTTCGCTAATAGATCGTGATGAACCGGTCGGAAATTGGGTGCTTAAACATATTGTTTCATCTGTATCTGAACTAGTATCAGCAGAACCTCGATTGAATACGATATTTGTATTTTTATCATTTTCCAATATATAAAGTTTATTTTTAGCCATTTTCCCTTTGGAAATTAATGCACACATGGCTGTATCCTTTTGAAAACTCTGTTGACTACAACTATCAGTATCATTCTTTGATGTTGAGCAATGCTGCTCTTGTGAAGACAGATCCTTAATTAGACGATGTTGACGTTTTTCTGTTGCTAAAAAACTTTCAATGTCACTGTCACTTACATAGTCGTAATATGTCATTTTCCTCTCATCAATTAAATTGTAGTTGTCAGGATTGTCATGGACTTCTGTAGCGCAATCGCTATTACTTTCCACCACACCATTTTCTACCTCGTTTGTGGATTCGTTTTGAATTTTCATTTTAAATGAATTACAGTGTCTGTTAATGACAATAATACAGCTAACAGCAATTACAAAAATTAGACCAGCTCCAAATACGACAAAATACAAGTTGTCTCTAAGGAAAAAATCTAAAACGAAAACGTTTAACGTGATTATAAACTACCTGTAATTTTGACAAAGACAATTTATCTACTATGTATATCGCCGAGTAGGAGAGTACATATCCGGTCACCTTATCGGTCGTTAAATGATAATACGAAAATATCTGTTTTGTCTTTGTTCTTTGATTTTCACGTTCAATATGTCGCTTTAACGGTGTAAACCTTAGTATTTTGCATCTTATTTCTTTATCGTGGTCAATAACGTTTACATATTGATACCCGGATACAAAGGCGTAAAGTAAAATATAATTACTTAAAATTAATACAGATGACCTAAATCAAAAGAAGGACGAGCGTTCCATTCGGAAAAGAGATGCTTGAAAATTTTGCAATAAAAAAACACACCATTTTATGTTAATTTCAATCTACTTTGGGCAAAATTTTTGGTTTTGTTGATGATTGAAAAAAACTATCAGTAGTGTCTATCTGTGTTAGAATCTAGAACGAGGGTTAGACATTGAGAGACTATCAATGTTTTAGTTTCAATTTGGACTACGTCAAAGATTTGTGGTCGATATTCTTTATGTTACAAACAGGAACAAAGATCATCATAAACCGTATTACTGATAACAGAAATGGTATCAATGACTATGAGTTTTAGATAAGCGTAATTACGATGACACGGTTTCAAGTGTTCTATCATAATTGGTTTAGCAGTTTCGCTAACACAATATATTACCTATAGGTACGATTTCTGTGGAATTTCTATTCGTGTGGAAACATTCATTGCTTTGTGTTGTACTATTTATACCTTAAATGACATAAGAAATAAATATGTAAAACTAAAGTAGTAACAATTCAATTTGATTTGTAAAAAGCTTTCTTATTGGTTGGTTCCTTTTTTAGCAAACGCAGTTATTTTATATACCATGCTTTGTGACGTCATTGATAACAATCGGTCCGAAATCCGAAAAATTACATTCCTTAGAAAAACCTATTGCACACCACTCAATAGCGATACATACTCCTGTTATAAGACTAATACATTCAAATTAGCATGCAATTGTGCATGTTATCAATAATACACTTGTTTGTTATTTCAAGAATTGACTGCTTTTTATGAACTTTGAGGTATTAACATGTTTAACTGCACTTCGGGCATATTTTGTTAGAAAATGATAGAGATCAGTAGCAGTAGGTCCGTTCAAGCTCCCTCCATCAAGCTTTGGTTAAGTCAAACTTGTTCATCGATTATTCTTTTACTGGTTTTTTTCATGTTTATTTTGTGTTTTAAATACCTTTTTTGTAATTAAGCGTGAAGTTATTCCACATGATGATAGGTATATTATAAATTACATTATACTTTACCTATGACCTTTATTTCAAATGTGTCCCGACGATAAGTCTGGTTATAAAATATGTCACAATAGTACATTCCAGCGTCGTTAATTGTGAGGTTCACGACTGTTAGTTTGTAATGCTCATCATCATAAGAAACACTATATTTGCCACTAAATTTCCCGTTTATTTTCAAATTTTGAGTTATTTCTGTTTGATCACTCGACCAACCTGCGAACCGTTTGGATGGAACTGTATGCGTATCATTTGTTGTTAATATACACGATAAAGTAACATTTTCACTAATGACAGCACATGCCATATCAATAACCACACAATCGATCATCACAGGACACACAAATACCACTATAAAATACAGTTATGTTATTATACGTATTAAGATCATTTTCACTCGAGTTACATTTCAAAATTTTAAAAACAAAAAGTACATTTGAAGTATTTGAATGTAATCGCTAAATTCTCATGCAATTTACACAAAACGTTCACAATATTTAGAAGCATTTGAATTGTTAGTTACTTCTTGACCAATCACAACTTTAAACTAGCACGGAGTTGACTACTATTTTACCAATGTCGATATATGTGTGCACCATACTAACCCATACCGGAAGTATGGCCATTATGGAAACAAGAATCGTGACTAGCCATAATACCTGGTTTAACCCAAAATTTTACATTGAATTTTCTGTACTAAGTCAGGAACACAGTGGCTTTTTTCTTCATTTTTAACTTTGTCAATTCGTGTATTATTTCATATTTCACAGAGGACGCTTACCCTACCGGTGCACCTGGTCCATGCTCCTAGTTTTTAGTGGAGTCCGAGTTGCTCATTTGCTTTTGTTACTTTGTATATATGATTTTAGTTACTGTATGTTCTTTGTTGTGTATGTGTGTTTTCCATGTCGGGTCTTTGTCCCTGGATGAAATTCTTTTGATTACAGCTATAACATTGGTTCCCTTGATTACTCTTTCACACCGTTTAATGATGATGAACTACGTAATTTAGTTATTACCTTAACCTACTTTAAGATTCTGAAAGGTTTGCTGCCATCTAATCTGAAACTGATTTTACGTGCGAATATACTCTTACCCCGTAAATACTCTAAACCCGGGAAAATTAACTATAAACCTACAGGTCAGCAATACCCTTAACATGAAGATTTGGTTATGAATCAGTTTGTTCAAGACACCCTTGAAACGACACTTGACAAAAGTGTCATAAATAAATTGTACGCAAAGCTCCAAAAAGTAAAATTTACTTCAGATTAGTATTTAATTCTCTTAAGAATTTTTCGAGTCATTTACTTATACCTGTATCTTAGTTTAAATGATCAGAGTGTAGGTAGGAAGACATGTATTTAATTGTTTATCTTAAAAAAAAATGAAATAGGGTTTGTGTTTTTCTTAAAAAAGCAAAGGACGATACGCTTACATTTGAACTGTACTATACGCATATACTTCTCAAGGTTTTGGAGTCCAGTCCGGGTAGCTCTTCTGTTTGTATTATTTTCGCTTTTAAAATACAATCTATGTTATTTTATCTGATTTCTTGATTTACTTTTTGTTGTCTTAATTAGATCTAAATTTTCTATTCATGGTCTCCAAAGCTCGCCTAAACGTTTTGTTTCAGCTTCTTTTACATCAGTTTCATGTATTCACATTAAGGCCCTTTTTAAATTTTCATATTTGAATCATCCAACTGTTGACGCTACAGTATTTTTTCCCAATACTTGTAAACCAACAACATATCTTTTATCATCATAACAATCCCTAATAGTTAAGTCATACGATAACGAATTAGATATTTCTTACATTGTTGAGCAAGTCGGCGGGTGTTTCTAGAAAAGCAGAGGGTGCTTACCCTAACAATGCACCTGGTCCATGCTCCAAGTTTTAGTGAAGTCCGAGTTGTTCATTTATTTTTGTTTCTTTGTATGTATTATTTTATGTTCAATGAACATTATATTTATTTATGTTCTTTGTTGTGTTTGTCTATTTTCCATGTCTGTTTTTGTCCCTGAATTACATTCTATTGATTTCCGCTAGAATCTTGGTTCCCTTGATTACTCTGCAGACTGTCGATGGTTGGGGTGCATGTCCCCCCTTCTTTCTATTGATGACTCACATGCTATGAAAGTATAAGTAAATCTATAAGGGAACAAAGACTCGAGTTGAAATCAGAATAATTTATTCCAAAGATTAAAACTAGACAGGGAAAACAGACACAAGAAACAAAAAATATGAAATTACCAAAGTAACACGTACAAAGTAATTTGAATAAATGAGCTACCTGAACTTCACTTAAAACTGGTGTAAAAAACTGAAATATTTGTAAAGTTGAATCATGTTTAAAGCTGAATCGACGAATAGTTTTCAGTATGTATCAACATAATTTGGCCAATCACAGTGTCAAGGAGAAAATACCAACATAAAAAGAGAAATAGTAACATTCTAACTATAATAAATTTATCCCTCCTTATTAGGATCGTACTGGAGTAGGTATGTTAAAATGAACAATTGTGTAGCCGTGAACGTGATGATTTTAGTGCCATTAAAAATTATTCGAGCTTAACTTTATCTTTTTTCTGGGTTAAGAGCTTTTTCCGGGGTAAGTGTATAACACAAGTGCATCAAACAGCATTAAAAGAGAAATTTAATGAAACTGAACGAATATCCTTCAAGTTACGTCATACAGAAAAATGAAGATTCACATGTGTTCATACTTCATTCTTTTCATAACCAATTATATCAATAAAATAAGAAGTATTTCACAAAGCTTTATACTTACAAGCACATAAGTTCAGATAAAAATCCATCACACTAATAAGCATGGTAATCCTATTGATATAAGTATCATTTAAGTGCCGACCTCGATGTGTAATCAATGTATGACATAATTTTTAAAACATTTTTTTCCTAAAATACAGCGTTAACGCTTCCGTCCTAATAAGGGTATACACATAAAATCATGTATGTTTTTTTAATGAGAAAAAAGAAATAGCTAAACAAAACACAATACTCTGTTTTGTGAGCATTTGCATGCTCACTGAGATTCTGAGTTTTTCTGTTTTAGATTTTGGGGGCAAATTGACTGATATAACACAAAAGACGAAAAAAAAGTCTTCGAAGTCGTCGCACTTCGAAGCAATTATTTGTTCATACCATAAATGGGATTCCGAATTGCGCCACTTGGATGCAAACTGAATGTAACAGTAAGAACAGAAAAAAAACATTTCAAAGATTACGACCAAATGAACTTTTTCCATAAGCAAACTAGAAAAGAGGCCATCTTGTTTAACCGAATTAAAGTAGATGATATTTTGTAAGTGGGAAACCAAACCTTTTCTGATAAATGTTTTGGACGAGCATGGGCAGTTTTAAAAACAAAACTAGATGATGTGAACAATACTCACTTAATTGATACCCCCACTCCCCTTTTCGATAACATACACCTGAAGACCTACATTTTTTTGTTTTTTTTTTGGATAAAAATCTAAAATAGGAGGTGCACGATAAAAGTATGCAATTAAGATTCTGTGAAAGTTTCATTAAATTCCCTTTTATTGCGAAGGAAGAGTAACGAATACGAGATGTGTACCCCCTTTGTAACGGAAGAAAGAACGCCTCTATCACTATATACCACTCACTTGGGCGAGTACAAAAACTGTGCACTCAAAGAAGTTGGCATTCAGCTAATGGATTTGGACCATTTTTTAAAGTTAGCTACCAAACAGTTTTGTTAAATAACCAAGTAGATTTCAAGAAGCATTCTTTTTTAAATAACTGCTATTGCAAGACTGAATATCACTGATTTTTCATACAACATGTACAAATTTTAAAACTATTTGCATTATACAGTTGTACAACCTGCAGACCATTTCAGACTAATACGTGACGCTCCGCGATGTTGAGACTATTTTATTGCTATTGTTGACTCCACAAAATTTAGTCTATGTCTACTTTCTTAAAGCAGCAAATATTTTGTCCTGGAGATTATGCTGTGTCGCGTTTGTGATACTTAAAATGAGACTAATCCATTGAAGTGTAAGATTCATTCAATTCAATTACCACAACAAATATCAGTTGAACATAAATTTTATTGCAATTTTTAATAAAAAAATGGAAAACTGTCATCTTAAAATACACTATGTTGGTTTTGAGTCTGTACCTGTCATATAAAATCATGAACATATTCATCACATGGTTAAAATAAATAATTAAAACGTACTATTTTATAAACAAATTCAAAGGAATGCATAGTAAAACAAAAGATTCCTTCCTAAAAATACATGTATGACTAGAAATTAAATCATAAAATCATTTGAACAAGTTCAGCACATACATGAACATTATTACAAGAAGAGTTTTTACATATACACTTGAAATTTGAGCAAGATATTCTTTAGCTCTCATTTTTTTATACAAAATATCAATCATATATACCAGTATTGCAAATTTCAATGTGCTATACTTGTGTTTCAAAGAGTAACCTCTTGTCAGCAGCATTAGTACCAAATATATAGGAAGATTTAAATTCAAAATTAATTGTATACAAGAAGTACTCAAAACCAAAACTATTGAAATAGGAAGACAAATCAATCACTGAGAGGTTCTGTGCAATACAAAGAATAAAGCCTCAGTGTTTTAATCGATCACCAAGAGGTTCTTCACAATACAAAGAATAAAGCCATAGTGTTTTAATCCATCACCGAGAGGTTCTTCCCAATACAAAGAATGAAGCCTCAGTGTTTTAATCCATCACAGAGGTTCTGTGCAATACCAAGAATGAAGCGTCAGTGTTTTAATCCATCACCGAGAGGTTCTTCACAATACAATGAATGAAGCCTCAGTGTTTTAAGTATTTTGAAATATGTGAAACTGCAAGTTTTGATAAATATGGTAAATAAAATTCAATTGGTAACATTAAAATGGTTGACGGAAACAGGGAATCAGTACCATTATAGTGATGCAGTTAAATGTATTGTTTAAGTCTACCTCTAAATAAGTATTTTTACTTGTCATGAACAAAGAATATACATTTAAGGGAGCATCTATTTGATTTTTATGGGAGCGAGGCTAGAACCAAATTTAAAATAAAAAGGCAGGATGATGATTTATGGTAAAAAAAATGTACCATGAAAAGTTTGTCCCCAACAGAAATCAAGTGGTTACTCCCTGAGTCAATAGTCTTAAGACTGAAAAATTTTGAATTCAAATTAAATGGAATATTAAAAATGAACATGTATAAAATTATATTGTAACACTGAATAAATCACAAGTCTGCTACTAGTAAAAAAAAATAGATATACACTATATTTGTTCTAGAAATCTCACAATTGTAAAAACACATGAATACATTTAAAATGTTTAACAATGACCTGGCACAATTTAAAATCAACATTCTCCCCAAAATATTGCATAATTCCCAACTATTTGGCATTAATTTAAATGACAATTTTTAATTGCTATTCATCCTATCACTTAAAGAATTTCAGAATTAGACAAATAAAGGGCATTCTCCTTCCCCACCTTCTCCATTCTGCTCCAATTGCATTTTTTTAGTTTTGATATTGACTCTCTAGCAGGTATATTTTGATTTATCTGCTTTGACTCCTCCTTGATCTGCCATTATAGATTGGGAAAATGTTAGTCCAAATACAAATGCACCTAGAACGATGAAAGCACAAGCAAAAGCTGCTAAATATTTTAACTTCCTGGTCCATATAGCTGCATCTACTTTCTCTTGAACTGCCGCCATCATACACATTCCTAAAAATAGAATACAAAACATGATTGTTTGATTAAGGTTTAACATCCTATAGCAGATATTCCATTCATTTAAGATGAGAACAATTGACCAATCAAATTGACCCTGCTGTGTATTAGTCACACAGACTGAGCCAGCCCTTTATTGAATAATATAGCTCATATAGGCAACAGCCAACAGGTTACCATATCACCCAATTGGACACATTATTCTGAGCAGGATCTTTATTGTGCTAGCTCACAGAAGCCATTGCCTGCAGGTTACCACACCTTCCCCGAGTTAAACACTTTATTTGGACTCAGAGACAACCAGTCCTCACTTTATCCCCTGAAATACTACATGTTTTATGGAGAAATAGTGACTACCAATTTAAAAGTCTTTGGTGTAACTCTACCAGGAATTCAACCAAGGTGAAAATAGACCAGGGTAAAAGTAATCTCCCCTCTTTTGGGACAGACATATGTAAAAATGATCTTTTATATCATATGTTAATAAATATGTAATTTCAAATTTGTTCTTTTTACATATAATTTTCTACATTTCATTCAGAAAATAACACATGGCATGCAATTTCAATTTTCGATACAGTTTTTTTACACTAAGTTATCATTGTTTGGCCAATCAGGAAACAGAATTGCGATCAGGTGACTTGCGTTTCCATGGATGAGCGTCTTCAAGATCAATGAGTAAAAAGCGAAAATATACCGACTGCGTCAAAAAAACATACCTGGAAATATGAAGATAAAAACAGCAGCAAATGCTCCAAGTATCTGTATAACAACTCCTATATTAGGTATGAATACTGCAAGTACCAAAGTCAATATAAACCAAGCAATGGTAACAACAATTCTTCTTATTCTCTCTGTGTCCTCAATCTGGTGCAATGTCATCTTTCTTATATCAACCCACAGACTCACTAAAGCCGCCCTGAAATTAGCAACAATTTTGATAGCTGTGTTTTATATTTAAATATATGATACATTTATTTCAGAATTTGTTTTATCTCTTTTTAGAAAGAAATATTGTTATATCATCAGTGATAAGGAGAGTACATGGTGTTAACTATATCAAGGAAATGCACTTTAGTATGCACTTAGTGCAAGCCAATGAACAAATTAGTTAATGTACATGTAAATGTGTACAAAAACTATATATACCCAGATATCTTTTACTGCAATAAAATACATTTCTGTTTTCTCAAACTTCTTCAGTTATCTAAATATAAATCAAGGAACATCATAATTCACTTTCAATGAAATCTTATTTGGAAAAGATTTTGACAACATCAATGAATAAATAGAATATATAATTGTATGTGTCAGAACATTTTTTTTTATTTGGGAATTTTAGCAAAATGAAAAGTTCAAAGGGCAATAACTCCGAAAAATATTGTTATGGCTATTAAAAATTGTACATGTTTGAGCTGTCATTAAAACACAACTTCTATAGGAGTACTATTAATACCTTTACATCACTGAAGGCATAAAAGCACATAAATATATTTGAAAGAGATCAATAAACTAATATCAAATACTTTTGTACCTCTTCCATGAATCCTATCAATTATTTGGCATTTTGAAAAAGAATAAATTTTGTAAGATTATTTTTTTTCTAAATTAATTGACTACATTCAAGGACTGATCCAGATATTCTGAAAAAGGGGATTCCAGAAAAGAGGGGGTTCTTAGCTTTTATTTACCCCTTTTTGTTCAAATATAGCATGAAATTAACAAAATTTTCACCAAAAGTGGGGGGTCTGACCCCTAGAACAATACTGGAACCCCCATTGCTAGTCCAAGTTCAATTGACTTTGTACAGCGCTCATGGAAATAATCAAAAATCTTTGAGACAATTTACAAATTGACACCTTAAGTACCTGCCCTTGTAAGTATCATGCAAAATCTGAAAAATCTGATACACCCCTCCCCCAAAAAAGGCTACATATTTTTATGGGTCTACATTGTGAAATGTGTAATTATTCATTCAAATCTGTCTGCTCTTAGGAGATAATCCAATAGATTCTTCAACATGTATATTTGAGTGTCATTTACAGAGTTATCTAACCTTAATTTTGAAATCTACAGTGCATTCTTTATAGTTTTTTTTTTTTATCTCCTAAGAACATGGGTTATATGAAAAAACTGAATGTTAATTTCTGTTTACTATGGCAATTCAAACAAAATGTCAAAAATAAAAATGTGTAGGCTTTTCTCCCATAAATCGCATTTTGAATGATTCTTAGCTGGAGTGGTACTTAATTACCAATAGGAGCCTACCTGCCACAAAACAACAAAATCGGATATGTTGTATATGTCTTAAGTGCTATTAATATCACAGCAAGTATAACCCAAACATCAGGATCATATGACAATAAAATATCTGTTGTAATATTCTCTCCAAATGTAAAATAACCAAATGCAGCTGTTCCAGTATATGTGACAACACAGACAACCATGGCACATCCTATTGTCTTCGAGAATTCTTTCAGGTTACGATTTTCCATGCAGGAATATATAGGAATTATACTGACATGACACTGAAAAAAAAGCAACACACACATTTAATTAAATATAGTGAATTTGTCTTGTCACTGGTTCTCTTTATTTAAAAAAAAATACTCATAGATTAAGGTAAGTGATAGTAATCAGCCAAAAGGGGTCCAGTTCAGAAATCAGCAGAAACTGGGAAATTCTGTGGCAAGAAGATTTAGTTGAAATTGACAAAAAACAAAAATAGATTAGCATTAATTTTTATCATTAAACATATACACTCATCTTCCAATGCATTCCTTTCATTTTTTTCTAGTAAATATACAATTCATGGAACAGCAGTGTTTTGAAAAGTTCAGGAAATGTTCCATGTACCTATGCACCTTCTCTGCTGTTCCAACAGCTGTTCAAGAATTTTATACATTGGGAAAAATATAGCCCGATTGTATTATTCAAACCAAAGCATAGCTTTTCCATAATAGGGAAGACAACATTTTTTTAAAATTTCTGTGGGTATATCATACATGTATCGAAGTATATAGCTTTTAAGCTGCAAAAGCATATACAAGTCTGGGATACTCACTTGATAAGAAAAACATATGGTTGGTATCACCAGAAATACATCTATCAAATGATTTGGCCTGAAATTACAAAAAAAAATTTAATTATCTAATAAGCAAAAAAAATAAATTTCTAGTTATTAGTTTTTTCCCCAAAAAATGTTCTCTAACAACAGGAAACTTTCAAAATATCCAAAAACGGCATTTTAACACAGGTATAGTTCACGGTATATAGTATTTGAAGTTACAACAAAAAATTTTCTTACAAACTTATCTTTTACATTGAAATAATAAACAAAGCAATGAATACATATAGCATGTACAGCAATAGTCTCCAAAGAGCCTGAACAGCCCACTTGGAAAATAAATTATAAACCTGGTTGCCTTATCATTTTATCAAATGAAATCAAGAATCCTTGCAAAGCACAGCATGATATGACTGCAGTAATTAAACCCTGAACAGTTGGGGCAAGTGTGGACACAATATTAGTTTGTGACATACTAAAGCATAAGGAATTCCAATTTATTATGGACAAAAACAAATGGTTTGGATACAGTATTGCACAAAATTTTGAATTCAATTAAACTTTGCAAAATCAGACCAAAAATATTAAGAAGTCAAATCCCCAGGTGTGGCCCCTTACAACTCAAAAACTGTAAGAGATATCTGAAATCTGGTTGAAAAACGCAAGCAGGCATTTTAATGAGGAATCCTACCGGTGCACCCGGTCCATGCTCCGAGTTGCTCATTAACTTTTGTTACTTTGTATGTATGATTTTAGTTGCTTTATGTTCTTTGTTGTGTATGTCTGTTTTCCGTGTCTGGTCTTTGTCCCTGGATTACATTCTTTTGATTACCGCTATAACCTTGGTTCCCTTGATTACTCTTCCAAATTAAAAAAAAACTGAAATCAAAACAAAAATAAAAAATCAATTTCTTTTTCGGGCATGGCCCATCTGACCCCTTATAACTTAAAAACTGTAAGAGATATCTGAAATCTGAATAGTAAATACAGGTAGGGATTTTTATGAGGAATTCAATAAAAAATTCAAAATTGGACCAAAAATGAGAAAGTTGAATTTTTTTGGGCATTGTCCAACTATGGCCCCCTATAACTTGAAAACAAACCAAAACACATAAACCTGCTGAATACACTAGTTTATCAGAATTTAATAAGGGACACAATAAAAAAAAAAGAATAATAATAAAAAAAAACATTTTACTTGGGTTTTGACCAAACACCTATTTTTACCCTTTTGGCCCCTTTTTCTACAACAATAGGGCCACAAAGTCCGAAATCAAAGTGTCTACAGACGACAAGGACATCACCATACCAATGTACAACTCCAAAAAATGCTGCGGTATTAAAAGGATGTTTATTGAACATTATGTGATACCCTCCACTCAATGGTGAAAAAGGGGGGGATGGCAAAATGTTAAAAATAACTCAGAATTTACATTTTGGATTTTGCAAAAAATGAACAAAACCTGTGTTTTATAGTAATTAACAACAGTGCATAGTTTAAAAAAAATCATTCTTACATAAAAATATGAAAACTGTTGGGGGACAGACAGATGGACACATAACTCACTGTAACTTTTCCAAGGGTATCATATAATACCTGCCAAATTAATGTGGCAAGGAATTAAATGCAAATCATTCATAGAGGCTGTTACTTTACTACATATAGAGAAGTGTCATGCTAAACATGTAACAGTACATACTTTTGTCTCAATGCATGTACATGTACTTACTTTGTTCTGATGTGACCAGGTGGAGGGTGAGGCAGGAAATATTTAACAGTAACCAGTAACACAACATATAGAATGGCAAATACTCCCAACATACTGTAAAAACAAAATTAATAGAATAGAAAAAATCCCACCATATTACATCCAAAAACAACATGTTTAGAATTAAAAAATATGCCAACATACTGCAAGACAAAGATGTAAGAAACAGTCATATTGAAGTACATAAACATAAATGTCACTCACTCCCTCACCTTTTTTTTTTTTTTTTTTTGGGGGGGGGGGGGGGGTTGGTGGGGGGACAGGGATTTCAAGTATTCCAGCAGTGCTGGTGGTTGTCTGGCAAGCTATTTTCTGACTTGGTGCCAGTATTTTCTGACTTGATGCCATCCTAACGGTATTCCAACTTTTTACATTGTATGAGTAGGGTTTCAAATACATTTTTGTACAGTATTCTCTCTATGAATTGGAAATAGCATAGTGCTGACCTGCAAGGCACACCTTTTCAATCTTTTCACCAAATTATAACACATTGCTTACAGTGTATCCTTACTAGATAGCACAGTGCTGAAAATGATAGCTCTACAAAGGACAGTGCTATAATAACTTACAGGTATAGGTGTATCAGTGTTTTTTTTACCTGGGTATTTTAAGAAAGTCTATCCTTTTAGGGAAACAAAGAGGCAAAATAAGTAAGACAGACGTAACACATATAGTGGTGCTCCTGCTCATATACCATGGGTGGTGACTACAATAGAACTCTTTGGCTATATACAGGAAAACTGAAATAGAGTAAAAACAACTTTTATATACATATATTTTAGATCCTTTCCTGAAGTAGTTGAAATAAAAATAACTGGGCACATCTATGCAATCCATTCAAAAGTTATGTAAGATTATATTCCAAATATATTCTTATTTCAACATTCTAAATGTTTCTAGGAGATACACATGTATTGTGTATGTGCATACTTGGAGAATCAAAAAAAATTGTCCTGTTTTCTGCTACATGTACTAGCAAACACAAAATAAGGTTGGTACAATGTAGGTAAGATGGTAGGGAAACATATTTATACTTAAGGAGGTAGACCTAGGGTAAGGGACATAACTCTTGAAATCAGTGATATGTTTGTATCATATTCAAATTCACCAAAGCTTTTCAAGCTTTCGTTTGAAGCAGAATAAAATGAATCCAAGTTAATTAGATGCTTACATAAGATTGATCTAAAATGCTGAATACAAACGTTCCAATGATTTCTAAGAGTTGTGTCCCTTACCCTAAGTATACATCCTTAAGTGTCAGTTTCTGCAAGAAACAGGCATTGGTGAAACATGGTATGAAAAAAAAAACATCATTTTGATAGTGTAATTTGACTGTTTGCATCATCATAATCAAGGGAAAAAAACAATGTTGTCCATATCATGTTGGATTTGAAAATGAAAATTTCAAGAGCAGAAAACTCTGTCAAAAACCTTCTTTCTAACATTCTATTGAAAAATTTCTGAGCAAAGCCAGTGATGCAGAGATTAAAGAATGGTCTTTTCAATAGAAAAAAAAGTATCCTTCAGTGATATTACTTTGTCAGATCAGTGGGATTTTGACATGCAGGTGTCTGATTTTTCCTATTTTGCCTGATTCTTACAAACACTTACACTTAAAAACATTTTACACTGAGTTAATGGGGAAACAATCTAGACTTTAAAGGGACTTGAGCCAAAATTGCCATAAAATGTTTATGGTAGCCACAAAAAATAAGGTAGGTAAGGTAGCAGAAAACAGATATATAATTTATTTTTGCTTAAAGGAATACTACCTCTTAAAAAAACATCAGAAAGATATTTTTTATAAATTATCAAAGACATATACATGTATCAAGATTTTTAAGGATTGATAATATTAAGTTAAAGAAGGAACAAATCACTATATTTTTAAATTGGGGTGGAAATTTAAAATTTTCCCTACTTGATCTTAAAAAGTCTACATCTATAACAGGAGTGACACAAAAAATAAGTTGTGGTGGCCTTAATACAGATGTAGTAAAAAACTAAGTAGAAGTAGCCTTAAAACAGGAGTGGCAAAAAATTAAGTTTTAGTGGCCTTAAAATAGAAGTAGCACAAAAATAAATAGAGATGGCCTAAAAACAGGAGTGGCAAAAAATAAGTTTGGGTGGCCTTAACAGCATTTTATTCTTACATTCCTCCCACTGGTCACCAATGATGATAAGGAATGTTATACATGTCCCAAAGCAGTATACCATCACTGTAAAGGCACATAATCTCTGGGCATTCCTACCACATACTGATAGAACTACATCTTGGTAAGTAGCTGTATTCTTTATATCAGAACAATAGGCAAGTATCAGAATTGCAAAGACGACAAACACTAGAAAAATCTGAAACAGAGAAAAGAACACCATGGGTGGATTCAGGCGGGGGCATGGTGGATATGTGCCCCCCCCCCCTAAAATTTACAAAGCATGGCTTGTCAGGGGTAGATTTAGGCGGTTTTAGATTGAAACTTTAATTTCTCGCTAATTTTACCACAAAAGATATCTACATTGCACCCACTCAAGAAGAATATTTAACTGTGCGCCCCCCTAATCTAAAATCCTGGACCCACCCCTGAACACTCATATACAGTGAAACCTGTCTATACTGAACCCTGAATAATAAAAAAATCCTTGAAAACCAAACACTTTCAAAGACCCTTTATATCAATTTAAGTAGCAGAAGTAAGAATCATAGAAATTCTGCAATATGTGATACAACCTTCAAAAGGCTACACATCTTTATTTTTGTTATCAAGTTGTTTTATGGGTCTATATGATGAAATGTTTTATCATTCATTCCAATCTGTATGCTCTTAAGAGATAATTCAAATTAAAAAAAATTCAATGATTCCTATTGTGTTTCAGTGTTATTTCTGAGTTATTTCCCTTATTTTTAATTCTAAAGTACCATCTTTATAATAAATATTTCCTGTGAACAGAACATATATGAATATCTGTTTACAATAACATTTTAAACAAAATATGAAAAATAAAAATATGTAGGCTTTCCAACTATGAATCACATTTTGCATGATTTTTAGCTGAAGTTTTACTAGGTACTTTTCAATTATACAATGTACAGTACGCCCAAAGATTTTAGATTCTCAAACTCCCTATTTCAGAGTCACTTTTCGGAGTGACTCCAGGATTATTCCCAAAAATGCCATAAAAATCCTGGAGTGATCTTGGCATACTTCCTTCAAAAGGCAATAATATACTCCCAGCTGGGATTTTTTTATTGCCCTGATTATCCTTTGAAAATCACCAACACCCTGTCTTACCTGTCAGGTGAACATGATAACAATACACAAGGTAATAAAATACTTGGACTGACACTGAAATACTCCCAAAAAAGGCAATAAATACTCCCAGATGGAAGAAATCACTCGGAGGATTTTAGGATTGGACTCTGTAAAACTCTGTGATCCACTGCACACTGAAATAAAAGTAAGAGAATCCTCCCTCTCTAGATGTACTGTACATGTAGTTTAGACCTTGATAAACCAAACCAAAATGAGGTTGGTTTAGACAGGTTTCATTGTAAATGGTTTTAACTTTGCTCATGAACTCCTGCAAAAACATACATGAACCTGATTCGAGCCCATAATGTATGTGATTTTACAACTGTACAAAAAATTAGCCTATGATTTCTGATCAAGTTTTCTAAATGCCCTTGACATTTTGGTAGAGGACAAAGTCCTCATGAGAGAGTCAATGTGAAGGAGTAATCAAGGGAACCAAGGTTATACATTAGAAGCACTGGAAACCTGATTTCAGTCATATCTACAGGAAGTTAAATTGTAATATCAAGTGTAACATAAATCAAGAATCTTCTTAGTTTAGTATCTTTAACAACATGAAATGTTTGTAGCTCGCGTCTTAAAGTCTTAAAGAGGTAGACCTAGGGTAAGAGACACAACTGTTACAAATCATCGGAATGTTTGTATTCACCACTTTACATCAATCTTATGTAAGCATTAAAGTAACTCAGACTGATTTCATTCTGTTTCAAAGGAAAGCTTGAAAGTCTTAGGTAAAATTGAATATGATACATGCATATCACTGATTTAAAGAGTTATTTCCCTTACCTTAGGTCTACCTCCTTAAATTGTTGAAGAAAAAAAAAATCCTAGTTGGCACTACCCTTTAAAAAAAATATCAATATACATGTACATGTATTTAACTTTGTCTTCTTATAGACTACACAAATAGAAATGGTGCCTTACTTTCGTGTCAAGTTTGATTTTATACAATTTAGTCATTTCAAAGGAGTTGCACGGACAAGAGGAAAGAATTATAAAGAAAGGAGTAAAATAGCATGTTCCTCGACTTCAGTGGGGGAACATAATTCGAAACCGACAATACAGTATGTAAAATCTTACTGCTTGTATAACAATAGCAATCATCACTCCTCCAGCCTGGTTGTAGGAGTCTGGGAAGTTTAGAAGTCCTGCCCCTAAAGCAGCATTCACAACCAAGAAAACTGAGGTATACCATGATGAACCTACAATTAAAATTGCGTTTATTAAAACTTAAGAATATTGTAGGTATTACAACCATTATATTCCACGTTGTCAGGGTCATAAAGTTAAAAAACCATGATATCTATTCAAGGTGGGAAACTCACTCAAATTCTAGTCAGTCCTGAATACAATTTTTCAATATATTTACTATATGGCTGTATAGATTTTGCTAAAATTATCCAGCCCTGCCAAAAAATATCCAGTCTCGAGCTGGTAGGCAGGCTACTACTTCTAACTCTGATCTATTCAACAATAACAGTTACATTGATCATTACCTTGTGGGTACAGATTTAACCACAGGTACACCAAAGTTAGTTCCATAAGACAGGGGGTCTTATTTCAGACACATTCGTTATGTTAGAATTGTAACCATGTAAACTAATTAAAAATACAAATTTATCTGTGAATAGATTACACTTCTCAATCATTCATCCCTTTAAATTACTTATCTACAAACTTATAAATGTACTAGATATACTAATTCAAATATATCACATGTTCACCGTAAGTATGATTGTGTTTTGGTACAATTTTTGTATGTATACAATGTAAGTATCAATAATATTATTATTCAATTCAAATCTTTACAGAAAAGAGTGAGAAGAATAATGTTTATCTTATACAAATGTATATACATGTACATGTACATTTTGTTGTACTTCCAATCAACTTTAAAATTTCTGCAGGTATAGATTTTTACATGTACTTTAGATATAAAATGACAAAGTTTATTTCTAAAGAGCAATAATGAATTTATCGTATTATCAATAATGAATTTATCGTATTATATTGCGTTCAGTAATGTTATTCATTTAACAAAACCAATAATAAATATGACATTTTTATTTTAATAACTTTTTGCAGTATTTTGTTACCAACAAGAAAGACTATATATTTAAGCATTATTTTTTCTGCAAGTTTGATGTTGACCCAATTTTGAAACTCTTGAATATAAAACACAATGTTGGCAGTGGTCTAAACATTTGCAATTTGCAATAGTCTATATTCCCTATCTTCCATTTTTTGAGTAGCTGTCATTGTAAGAATTATGCAAAATCTGAAAAATGTGATACACCCAAAAAAGGCTACACATTTCAATTTTTGTCATTAAGTTCTTCTATGGGTCTATGCTATGAAATGTGTAATTATTCATTTAAATCTGCCTGCTCTTAGGAGATAATCAACATTGAAAACCCAACAGATTCTATTTTATTTGAGTGTCATTTACAGAGTTATCTCCCTTAATTTGGAAATCTACAATGCATTCTATATATTTTTTATCTCTTAAAAACATAGGTTATATGAAAAACAATGATAATTTCTGTTTACTATGGCAATTCAAATAAAATATCAAAAATAAAAATATGTAGGCTTTTTACCCATAAATCACATTTTGCATGATTCTTAGCTGGAGTGCTACTTACATGTAAGTCTTACTTCTCCTGGTAAAATATTGCTTATCAATTTTGTTTGTTTAATATTCTTTGTTGTGTGTGTCTGTTTTCAATGTCTGATCTTTGTCCTTGGATTACATTCTTTTGATTTCTGCTATAATCTTGGTTCCCTTGCTTACCCTTCCATTTAAAAATTTCAGTTTATCAGATAACCCAAGTGCATGAATAAGTTCTAGCATTTTGTATTCATTTCTTTGCCCAATATGTTATACTTATATTTGGTGTCTTTTCTTAAGAAAAGATTAATTTTCAATGTTTTGAAGGTTTATTTTTTGTTTTCAATTTTTAAATTATGATATTGCCAGTTAAAGAAAAACAGGGATCTTCAATGCAATCTTGTCCTAATCTGTAATGGAAAAAAAATATTACTGGATCAACACAAATTACAGAAACCATGGACATGATTGATAGAACTTTTTTATTTATTTTCATGGTTGTTAATTTCAAACTTCTACAGGTTTTGTAGAAATTCATTTTTGTCCTTTAAAAAAAAAGAAACAACATGTAATTTAAAAGGTTTCAAAGATTAAAAAAATATGAAACTGCTGGTTCTAATTACAGATTCTACCATGCTTATTTGATTACTACTAAAGTCAAAATGATTACACCAACAAAAATACTATGTTTACCCTTACCCTACTGGTGCAG
This sequence comes from Perna viridis, assembly GCA_037379345.1. Classification (NCBI taxonomy): domain Eukaryota; kingdom Metazoa; phylum Mollusca; class Bivalvia; order Mytilida; family Mytilidae; genus Perna; species Perna viridis. Next base: position 31,918,217 of record CM074515.1, on the reverse strand, counting down.
CTGGTCCATGCTCCCAGTTTTAGGTGGAGTCCAAGTTGCTCATTTACTTTTGTTACTTTGTATGTATTATTTTAGTTACTTTCCGTTCTTTGTTGTGTTTGTCTGTTTTCCATGTCAGGTTTTTTACATTCTTTTGATTTCCGCTAGAATCTTGGTTCTCTTGATTACTCTTTTATAGTGTTTTATGTACATGTACACATAATACAAAACAATTATTGTGATTTGTGGATATATGTAACTTCCATACAAATAAAATACACTACTGTCAACACTTATTTTAATTTCTGCACTCTTCACAGTGAAGATGATGTGAGTGGAGTCACATGGGAGTACTAATCATAATTATATATAATAAAAAAGAAAAAAAAACAACAACTGGATTGATTCAGGTTGGACTGACAGTATTTACAACAGAATATAGAAGTTTCAATATCGATAATTTTCTTACCCATGCATATACAATGATATATGCATAAAGAAAATGGTTATTTAACAAGAATAAGGAATAAAAAGATAGGATTTCCGAAAATAAAAATGCCAAATAACTGAGTTCCTTCATGCAATTAATCTGTTTTGTAATTAAATTAACTGAATAAACAAGCTTGGTTTTATTGTTGATTTAATATAAATGATGTTTTTGTAAGATTAAGAAAGTTACAATTGTTAATTTGTTGTGATTAAAATTTATAATTGAATTAACATTTATTAAACAAGCTACTTAAAAGGTAATTAAACATCTTGAGAAATGAAATTAAAAAAAATAATAATAAATTATGAAAAAAACAAAATTTGGGAAAAAATCATTTCAATCGTAAATTTGTCACAACGAAAATAACCCAAGGCAGGGTAAAATATAAGCAAAATGACCCAATGTGAACAGGAAAGTAGTTGAAACAAATCTGAAGGTGAACAGGAAAGTTGTTGAAACAACTCTGTAGGCAAACAGGTTTCGTAACGGAACTACCCTGATTTAATCAATAGGTAGAGTCTGTGTTTCCAATATTCTTAATTTTTTATTCTTTATAATTGTTATCAATAAAATGCACATAACCCTACCTGATGAAGAACTTTGTGATGAATTTTGCCCTGTATACAACACCGAATTAACTTCCTCTTCGTTAATCACAGCCACTATTCGTCTGCGGTCATTGTCCAGCAGTGACTGTATCTCTTCATTTGCTACCGGGTTCAATCTTCTATAGTCAAGATTCTCATAGGTAGACATGTTGTATTCAAGATGTTTTACTCGATACAAAAAAATTCTTAGTTAAACATTTTGTCAATAAATTAATAAATACGTGAGAATTAATCATCGTTTTCACTTCAAAACAAGTACCTGGCAGTCGCCATTTTGGACTATCACGTGATGCACTGAGAAGGCGTACTGTGAAAGTAAATGATAATATATATTGGACATCTCAAATTGAGATTTTCCTCAAATCCTTGTAATTTTCCTCAAATCTTCAATTTCAAGTGGTTTGATTGGACAACATTTGAGATGAGGAAGAATTTAAAGAAAAATCTCCAAGTTGTAATTCTTAAAAAGGGTCCTAGTTAAATCATTTCAAAAATTTGAGCAAAAGTAACATCCATTTAAGTTTCATTCTAAATTTATCAGAATTATGCTTGTTTATCCGTCTGTCGGTCAGTCTGTTCTTTCACCTCTCCATGACTATCTATCATGTATCCTTATTAACTCCAATTGTTACTTTAAGGGTAGAATAATTGAGTAAATTAGATGCTAGTATAATATTGTTCAGCTGCAGTTTAAAATTTGGACCCGAATGAATTTGACGTTTCTAGTACTTTAACCAAAGGGTCTTGCAATATGATCGGATCCCACTATTAAATATCGTAAACACACAATTTTTGATATTGCTGGCAAACAAGCTCATGTGTTTACATATTTCTCGGACTGCATATTTGATGGTGGAGACTACTCAGATAGGTAGAAATTAAATGTCGAATGTTGAACGGTTGATCTAGCTCTTAAACTTGATAATCATTCAATAATGAAAACATTCGATCATTAATGAACCATACAGCAAGGACTTAATTTTAATATATTTGGTAAGGAAATGGAATGTATTTCTATTATGAATTTTAACGCTCGTTTGGGAATAGATGATTGCACCGTTCAGTAAGATCTAGCAATGTAGTTACTCCGACACAGTGCATGTGAGATAGAAACTGCATATTCCATCATATTATGATTATATAGAAGCCGAGCCTGCATATGGATCAGCTGTGAAATGTTTACCCCGTAAACTGGAGTGGTCGGTATATATCCACTCAGAAAAGGGAAGTTTACAATCGGAATAAAAATCATCGCGCGTGTCAAAAAGGTAAATTAGATGTAAATAATACTTGAATCAACATAAAGGAAACTGAATCTGAAGGACTGGACCACGCATTTCTCTCTTAATTTTGTCTGCAGTGTCCCTTATAAAATTCTGACTTCAAAGGCGCGTATTGAAATGCCTTTACGTACAATGTGTTCCCTTGTATCAAAGGGCCTCCAAATTCGATAAAAAGATGTCGACCATAAATTCAAATATTTTTTAGAACAACATCAGACTCAGAGTACCTTTTGTTTCAATCAGTATGTTTTGTGTTGTTGTTGTTGTTTATTTTCGTTTGTTTGTTTGTTTAGTTGTGTGGCAGAGTGAAATGTTGATAGTTCATTGTGTTTTATATACTCATAACTGTTTTATATCTTTATTAATTATTTAACTGTTTTCTCTAATAAAAATCATTAAAACAATCAATGTTTACTTAGTCTCTGTCTCTAGTATTTTCTATATATCACTATATAAGGATTAGTCTATATCTATAGGTCAGTTTATGGGTCATTGGTTTTGAGCGGGAATATTTCGTTTGTTCTGGACACTCTATTGAAAACTATTGAAGAAGGAAGCTATAATTTATCTTCTTTGAACTTCAACATAATTTGACTAAATCTAAAGTCTGTGGAAGATTTGATAATGCAATGAAGGTGGAATAAACAGCTTATGTAATAATTGCACTGTCCCTGGAAACCGAGGCCTCTTGCACCTCATGCGAGGGCCTTTTTCGTTTGTAAAACATATCCACATATGATGAAATAAAGAACCCTGACACTCAGATTTCTTGTTTATTTTATTGGGAATTTTGGACCAATTTTACAGTTGTTTGTTTGGTTTTTGTTTTGTTTTGTTTTGTTTTGTTTTTTTTTTGTGCACAAAATAAGCCTGTTATTTGCTTTGAACATAACAAACGGCGATGAGATCATGCAGACCTGACGTTAACCTGCTGTATTGCAGTATGATGTACAAGGTAGAAAAATAAAAAAAGTTTGTATATTTTTACAAAAAGAAAGTCAACTAGAAGAAAGACATTCCTCTAAATCTTCTGAATTTCAGAATCCACAACTGACCATGAATTGTTCCACTTGTAGAGTAGGATTTATCACCATAACTCTAAAGTATATCTTAAACTGCCGCAAGTAAAGTAGACTAAGTAAGGAATTTTGAAAGGGACGTAATGCATTTGGCAGATACGGAAATTTTCCCCTGTTTGTAAGGATATTTGTGAAGTTTTAGTGTCCAACAAATAGAAGGTAGAATATGACTAAAATGACACACAAGGACGTTTACAGTCATGTGATTGTTAATCATACCCTCTTTGGACATACATGTAGTGCTTAGTGAATATGTTGAGTTGCTAAGTGAATTGTCAAGACCCATTTCCTTAATTAGGCTGTCAATGCTGTGTTCTTTGAAGAGATTTATAAATATTTTGTATCTACAACTTTTCTAAAACTACTTGACTCAATTTGGGTAATCGTTTTGAGAGTGTTATGTCAATATTATGTACCTGCAATTTATTTTTTTTTTTACTCAAGTGATTCTGGGTTACTAATTACCTGGGCTTGTTACCCTTTTAGAATTATGTATAATTTTATCATATTAAATTTTAACTTCTAGTTTCAATCAGCTTTACGTTTAATGAAAATCTAGAATATCTGTATACACAACATACTGTTGATCTTTCTTTTTCTGTTTGAGCCATGCTCAAAGCTATATTTTATTTCTATTAAGTTTTGACTATCAAGAACTGCATGTTGCATAGTAATGATCGGAATTTCATCTCCACAAAATTGTTACACGTACCAGAGAGACTGAGTTATTCCGATTACATGTAATGTACCAATCGGAACTATCCACACTTTCTGGTAACACTTTCATTACGAAATAAAACATATTTAAATAAAATCAATGTAATAACAAGAAAAATACAATCGGGATCGGGACTGCTCTCCAGTCTTTCTCGTTACAATCGGGACTGCTCTCCAGTCTTTCTCGATACAATCGGGACTGCTCTCCAGTCTTTTTCGTTACAATCGGGACTGCTCTCCAGTCTTTCTCGTTACAATCGGGACTGCTCTCCAGTCTTTCTCGTTACATAAAAAAAAAAAAACACACAAAAGTGATAAATAAATAAACGATATTACATATAGTGTACACGAGCGGAAATGACCGAATTGTTACTACATGTATTCCTAACTGCTAAATCCAGTATATGCACGTCAAGCGGAGAACCGTTTATCATGGAAGGTGTATAGTGATCATGGTGTCTGTCAGTTCATTCAACCGTCTTCAGTTCTAATCCGAAACTCCTCTAGCCGATAAATGGAATTATATGAAGCTTTCACACATTATTTATGACCATTATGGTGCCTGTGTGACCTTCTATTTTGTTTTCCCATCTAAAATGACTTTTTGGGGTTCTATGGAATTGAGCGTTGGCATAAAAATGTGACCTTTGTATACAGTTTTTCTAGTTTTCCTATGTGAGGGTAGAATAAAAACTTGCTTTTGCAAAACTTAATTGTCACATTTCAGTAAAGTATATGTTAAAAAGAAAATAATCATGTATTTAAGGTGGGCGTTTTCCTTTTGCACCACAACTCTGTTGCGCCAGTACTCCTTTTGCGCCAGTTTACTTTTCGATTTTCGTAGTTAAATTACGCCAATAAATTAATGATCCTTTTGCACCAGAATACGGGTAAAGTTGTATTTGATATCGTTTTAGTGCTACATCAGATGCGTGGTGTGATTATTGTATGTTATTTACCATTTTAAAAAAATCTCTCTATAATCTTAAAGATTCTAAGCTTAAAAACAGTTCAAACTAGAGAATTACTGTTACTCTTTGATTAAAAAATATGTTGACGAAGTTATTTAACCCTTTAAGTTACTCAAAGAAGACATTCAAATACGATCTCTAGTGCTCGGGTCTTTCTCAAAGCTTTTCACGCACATGGACGGTACTGCATTAACAAAATACCAGTTCTATACAGTTCTAAAAATACTCTGATTTCTGTGGAATATATTTTCACATTAGTTCATACATGGAAAAGGAAGAGCTTCTGATATAGCAAAAGAAACACGGCTGTAGTGAAGAGACGATATAAACACTTGTGATCGATGGATCTCACAAGCTTACCTCAGATATATTAAATTATCCTTAGTAAAAGGGCAATTTGTTTTTGACTTAACATATTACTTATTTCAAATTCATGTTCAGAATTCATTTGGATCATTGGTTCGCCCATAGTACATTGAGCACATAATAGTTCATTTTCTAGAAGTTGAAAGGCCAGGAGCACCACGAATTACAAAATTAAAATTTCTATATAAATTGGTTTGGAAAGAAAGGCATGCTCTGGAATGGTTTAACAAAAACAGTTGAGGACATAAAAGCTTTTCTTATCCCTTAATTTTATTATTCAGTTGGGCTCCAGCGTTTTGGGAGATATTAGATTAGTCGAGTTAATGGCCGATGCGAAGCGAGATATATCAAAAACTATGACCCTCTTACCCAATACAAAATTGTGTGGAGTGAAATTTGATGCATCCATATTGGCATGTTACGGAAGCAGTTTAGTGTCAGGTGCATGGATATTTTTTTTTACCGAGCTAACTGGTTATACCAACTTGGCTAAGTGGACATATCGACTTACCTACCTATAGTTATATCGCGTTACATGTAGGTAACTTGTAACACCTAACTACTAACTAGTCATATCGAGTTACATGTAGGTAATTTGTTATACCTAACTACTAACTAGTCATATCGAGTTACATGTAGGTAATTTGTTACACCTAACTACTAACTAGTCATATCGAGTTACATGTAGGTAACTTGTTACAACAAACAACTTACTAATTATACTTTATTAAGTTACATGTAAATAACTTGTTACATGTAGGAAACTTGTTACACCAAACAACTAACTAGACCAAGTTACATGTAGGTAACTTGTTACACCAAACAACTAACTAGTGATATCGAGTTACATGTTCCTATAGGTAACTTGATACTACATTTGTAACTACTAACTGGTTACATCCGCTTACTTATGGAAACGTATTTCGGACATTTACTAGTACCGATTCTCGACATAATTCAGCATTTTTATCTCGTCACATTCACATTTTTTTCTAACAAGTACAAAGCTTAGTGGATATGACCATTTAGTAAGTAGATATAACCAGTAAGTAATTGGATATAACCAGTTACCTACACGTAACTCGATATAACACTAATCAGCTTTCATAGCATACTCTTTAATGTCACGACAAGTGAGTTCTTGATTGCAGCTATTCACCCTTAAAGTTTTTTTTTTTAAATACGAAGGCGATATATGAAGCAAGACTGTCGGAATACGATTCACATGAGTATAGTCAAATTCCGTTTATAAAGGTTAATAAACAAAGAAAAAAGTCTCCATTAACAAACTTTAAGGTTAATATACAATGAAAAAATATAATCATAGTAGTTGCCTTTTCCCAAATAACACTTATGTGTCAGTATTTGTAAAAATCATGCAGTGAGTGAAACATGGTATGAAAAAAAAACATCATTTTGAAAGTTAAGTTTGACTATTTACACCATCAAAATCAAGGAATAAAGATAAGATAAGTGATGCAGAGATCAAATATTGGTCTTTTTTCAAATAAAGAAAGCATCCTTGAGTAAAATTATATTGTCAGATCAGTGGGATTTTGACGTGCTAGTTCTGATTTTTCCCCATTTTGCCTGATTCTTACAAAAACATATATAATTCAGTTACGCTTTTTTTGTCACCATTCATAGGTTTAACAAACTGTAAACGTGAACAAAAATCGTTCCTTTTCAAACGTCCAGAGCCATCAAAATCATTTAGTGAATATTTAAAAAAAAAAGAATGGTTAATGATGGAAAATTTTGCAGTATCAAATAATAACTGTTAAAGTCATGATTTTATATTCCCAACTATCATCATTCATTTTATTATGGATTCTTTTCTGAAAACTTTCAAATAAATCACCGAACTTCAAAACATTGGAGACAGATAAATTCAATACTTTATTTTACTTTCGAAAACACCATTTTAAAGAAAAAAAATTACAGAATAATGAGATATCAGGTAACAAGCGGTGTTAGATTTAAAAGATATAAGGAATTAATTATAAATGTAGTAATGACACCTTTCATTTTCTCCTTTACTTTCCACAGTAATCTAAGCTCAGGTAAAATTGAGCATTCCTGGTGGGGAATGATAACGGCTGCCATGTTTTTGTTTTTCATTCTTGGTAATGGACTATGTGGAATTTACATTGTCTCCTTAAGGAAGTAGACCTAGGGTAAGAGACATAAATCTGGAAATCATTGATATGTTTGTATCATATTCAATTACACTGAAGCCTATCAAGCTTTCATCTGAAACAGAATGAAGTCAGCCCAAGTTACGTTGATGTTTACATGAGATTGATGTATAATGGTGAATACAAACATTCAAATGATTTACAAGAGTTGTGTCCCTTACCCTAGGTCTACCTCCTTAAAAGCTATCAACATTGCTTGTATATCTTGAATTATTCAGTATTACATCTATGATCAACATAGAAATATAAAAATGTTTGAAGGACTGAACGTTTGTAAATACATTCGTTTTGAAAGAGGTGAATGGTTTCACATCGATAAGGTTCAGTAAAGCTCTTTTTTCGTTCATCATGAAAAATGTGTCTACACAACAAATTCAGACAACCATCTACATCAATTATTATTTATTTGACGGAATTAAACTCGTTTTTTGGTGAGATAAATGCAAAACCAAGTAACGATGAATCTTATCGAGAACTATGAATAACTAATAAAATTGCAGAATAAAATACATGTGATGTAATTTTATTTTGATACATAACGATCAAGATAAAACCACATACACTTGTGTTTATGTATATTTTTTTTGTGATATGCTGCTTTAACATCATTTAGTTATTAACATTAATTATATTAAAATGTCAAGGACACTTTCAAACTAAAACATGTATTTGCGTAACTTTAATTTGGATAAAATGAGGCGGCGCCTTTGAAAAACGGGTTGGCGACTTATTAATGCTGTTAGTTTGTGTCTGTTACAGTGTCAAGTGAAAGTATCTTACTAGCTACGTCAATGTGTCATGTACATACATGTAAACCCCTTTTTGTTGTTTTATACATGTACGTATTTTATACGACCTTTTAGAAAAACACTTATAGATTTATAGTAGACCAACCAGGTAAAAGGAAAAAAGAGAAAAATGGACATTCACATACTTAAACCTTGAGCTAGAGAGAATCCCTTGGCCATGTTTGTAGGAGTAGAGGTATTCAGTGCATGCACTTTTTAGTAAATGCTAAAAGAGTATTGCTAAGACATAAGATGCACGTATGCAACGTATAAAATGCGCTGAGAACCCGACTATAAACACATAGCTTTAGGTACGTGTATATAGACCACGAAAACAAATCAAAAACGAAACCAACAAACAAAACAACAAAACAAAACAAAACAAAACAAAACAAAACAAAAACAAAACAAAAACAAAAAAACAAAACAAAACAAAAACTCCAGGTTTTTATAGTCTAAGAGTCCAAACATGATTACACATCAAAGTAACCCCTAATTAAACGCGGCCAAGTGGTAATGACTAATTCGATAAAAGTACATTTCGTCTGCTAACTGGTCGGTACCGGTAAAGACGAGTTCGAAAATTAAACTACCGTGACTTCATCGTCGGATAAAAAATAAACTAAATAAATTAAAGAAATTACGACTCTTCCGAGATTTTTCTTTTTAATATGCATACACATATAAACAGTGTGGTTTTTTTTCAATACAATATATGCAAGTAATAGTATATGCGCATCCACAGAATTTAAAAGGTTTAAAGCTGTTTGTATTCTGATATCCTATCGTGTAATATCTGGCGATTTTGTGTTGCTATATAGGACTAAATAAATGTGATGATAACATGTCTTTATCAGGTTCAGAGATAAATGCCATTGGTTTGACGGACATTGAAAGATAACAATTTCTATATGTGACTCAAGTCTAATTCCAAAACAACGAACTTTTCTGTAAATAAGTGAAATTGCAGGATTCCTGGTAAGTTTTTAAACCTCGTTATAATGAAGAATTACTTTGGTGTTATAGGAAGAACCTCCCGCGCGGTTTTGAATGTATTCCGTATTTGAAAAAGTTGTGTTTAAATGAAATTTAAGCTGAAATGGCGGACCGGAAGTGAAGGCTGACACCATGATATGGTATAACAAAAAAGACAAAATTAAGTTTAAGTACGACTTATAAACAATCTTGCTCGACTTGTAAGAAAAAAACACTTCTTTGGTTATTTGAATTTATAAAACAAATTAACATAAATAACGGTACTTCAGAGCAAATCATAACATTTCAAAAAAAGAGACCACACATACACTTAGTAGCAGTACCCGTTTGATGTTCGTTTACCGCTAGGATATTTTTCTTTCCATAATTTTAATTTCTGTTTTTATTTTATTCTTTTTAGTTTTAGAGGTCAATGATTTTTAATCAGTTATTCATACATACATTTGTACCACCTTCTCTTTCTTAGAAATTCATTGGTTGAATATCTATAACCTTATCACCAAATAATGATGGAAAGAGACGTTTTACAAGTGATTAACCTAGTAATTCTTTCGTTCGACATTGTCAGAAGCAAGCAGTGGCGGTTCTAGTGAGGGGAATTCGTGAAAAAAAAACTTAAGGGAGATCTAGGCTTTATAATTGTTTAATTTTTGCCCCACCCCAAATACAGGACATTAATACATTTTATTCCCCCAAAAGTGGGTAAATCCCCCGGAAATCCGTTAGATTATTATTGAAAATTTACCACTAAACATTGTTAAGGGAAATCTTAATGTCCAATGCGTGGCTTGGCGCTTTTGCTGGATAAGGAATCCTTACTATTACATGTACCTATTTTTTGTGTGTGACCTTGTTATATGTACCATTGTCCTTGGCCGTACTAGCAGCAGCTGCATCAGATAGTCTCATGCATCATAAGTGGTTATGCAACAGCTCTAAACGGATTGAATTTAAGATGCAACTCAATCATTTTTATTGTTCATAAAATTACATTGTGATATCTATGTTATGATAAATTACAACGGTTTAACTTTTACTTATCTGATCTGGCAAAATCAATAAGATAAGAGAAGGGCGCATGCAATTCAAACCAACGGTGCCCATATTATCTTTATACTTGTACATGCATAAACCAAAGCATTGAGATTGAGTTTTCCTGAGAAAGCAAAACAAAACAAAACAAAACGCGATTTCAAATGAATGCTACAGTCACGTGGATATGAATATAAAGCCCGACAAGAATTACTAGAGTACTAAACAAACTTCATACTTGATAATGAAGGTGGAAGCTGCTCCGGCAATCTTTGTTTAATAGTGATAAGTATTTTGATTTTTTTCGTCACATAATTTTTTTACGATAAAATCTACCAAAAAAAGGCGACATTTGCCTTCAATGCGTACTTCACGTATGTCCAATAAGAGACAAAGGAAACATTTAAGCAATACGAAATCACGTAAAATGCTTTGAAAAAGTGTAATAAAAACAAGCAAGAGATTTTGAAAAAGAAATATTCGCAGAAAAAATAATAATTAGGTGTACTTTGTTGAATTTTATTTGAAACATGCAATGGAAAAAAATCAAAACATTTGAATTACCGTCTTAGATAAGCAAAAATTTAAACAAAAATCATTTTGTAATGTTTCAAAAAAGACAAAAAAACATATATTATGATAAGAATCGCCAATTTCTATCAGACTAGTTTTAAGGATTTTTTAAAAGAAAAGTTTGGCATCTTTTACTAAAATAGTAGCCCTTCTATATCGGATATCATTTCCAATATTGAAAAACATTTTTTGTACATCAAATAGTTAAAAATAGATACGATTAAGTAGAATGATGTGTCAACTTTTGCCTGATTCTGTTATGGAATAGACAAAGTACTTTTAAAAAATACTAATAACATAATTATAACCATTTACATTGTATTCAAATATGTCATATTTAACAGGGATTAAGGATTCGTGATTTTGATGCAACACCCTGTACATCCTACCGTGTACATGCTTGCTAATTAAACGTGCTAGCGTTGAGTTAGAATTGATGGTACAGTAACACTATGCCTTAAATATGCAAAGGACGTTAATTTTGATATTATCTCGGATTAATATATAATTAAATCGTTACAGCAGAACATATCACTCCATATCCAGACTTAATTGGTGTTTAAAAAGCCGAGACCATATTTACCTACATGTGAGGTTGACAATAGTTCCTTAAAATTCGAATTAGCCCAGAGCTAGACCACAGAGGACATGACCTGCTCACCTTGTACTCATTTTTCGCCTTTAAAATATATGATGCCAGGAATAATCAATACCACGGGTTTCGTAAAATAAAAGCGAAAATATGAAAAATATATTTATTTTAACTTTCAAGGGACAATAAGAACTACTAAATTTATATTATTAATGAGATTTTTCTCACCATAACTCAGCTGAATCTTGTAGGACTGATCACTCATTTCATCAATCGCAAGTGTTATTTTCTATCCATAAACATGACATTAGTAATACACTTAAAAAACAAAAACAAAATATCAAATAAAAAAAAAAATAAAAGCAAAACATTTAAAACAATACAAGAACAATAAAAACCAACATACAAAAGAAAAGAAAAACAAGAAGAAAGCAAGGACAGAAAGAAAAACAAAACGAAACAAAATAATCATTTGTCACCTTCCAAGTGTAGAGAATCGAGCAAGGAATTGCCCTGCAACCTCGACCAAAAGTATACTACAGTAGGATTTAAAATGAGGATTATTTCATCAATTAAAAGTCAATAAAAAGTTCTTTCTATCTTTTACGGTTCTCTGCTTATTGACTAACATAAAAAAGCTTTATCATATGGATTCTTTCACTGATTGAACATTTTTCCGTCTTATTTTGGTTTTAAGGAGATAGACCTAGGGTAAGGGACACAAGTCTTAAAAATCATTGAAACGTTTGTATGCAGCATTTTAAATCAATCGTATGTAAGCATCTTATTAACTTGGATTCATTTTATTCTGCTTCAAACGAATGCTTGAGAGCCTTTGGTGAAATTGAATATAATAGTTATGTCACTTACCCTATGTCTACCTCCTTAAGATACTAGTATTTGTTAAAACTGTAAAAAATGCCATTTTTCACTTTCTGTGGGCAATAAATTTAATAAAGAGTTTAGAGTGTCGATTATATGGAGACTTATATCAAGAGGTCTTCAAGCCGAAGAAGGAAGCACACCTCAATTTGGTCCAGGGGAGCTAAAATGATATAGTTCAAAACAAACAAATAACATACGCCCCTCCCCACACCACCCATCCCCCCAAAAATTACATGAAAAAAAAAAAATACAATCCATTATGAAGGGTTCTTCTTACTTAGATTAAGACAAAAAAAAACTTTTAGACCTGACTAATATATAATCTAGTTATCTGATATTGTACCTCATCCTCGGGATGAGCCTTAACGTAGGGTATTTTAACTTTTTGACCTTCGATGAAAAGTTTTTGCATGCATGAAGTACGTTTATTGACATGATTCAGCTACATGAATCTTTCGTACATATCAATTATACGACCCTTGTTTTTGACATTTAAATACTTTACTTAAATGGGAATTTGATAAGACAGGATAATGCACGGAAACACGGTAAGACGGAAGCAATCTTATGCTCAAACTAAAATAACGTACTATATTTTCTAACATAGAAACCGTATTGTGGTGTATTTTGTTGCTGTTTTGTGTTGTTTTGTGTTGTTTTTATTTATTTTTTTTTTTTCATGTACTTATGTATGGCATTAGGTACGTTAAAAACAAACAAGCAAAACAAAACCAAACAAAAAAAAAACAAACACATGAAAAGTCAAGTTAAAATGACATTCATGTTCTCTCTACTTCTCTCTAAACTACGTGTATCCTATTTTAACCATTTTGATACAGAGAAATTGAGGGAAACGTGTATGAGACAAAATCTCCAATAATCTTCTTAAATATGCAACCACGGAAACAACAGGAAGACAACATTCAGTTTTCAATATAGAGTACCAAGGCTCACCGAACGACAAATTGTTTAATCATACATTAAGTCTTGCTTATAAAAGTGCATTGTCTTGTTTGGATCTCTTTTGTTTGAATATATATATTTTTTTAAATATCTAGATAATAGTAATGACAAAACAGATGTGACAACATGGCGAAGAGAAGTTCCTGTTCTATACTGATCAGGGCAGGTCCTGCGATCATAGTTGTATTCATCCATTTCGTGTTAGCTGGTAAAGGACAGTTTTCATGGATGAAATATGATAATTTTGACTACATTGATGACTATTTCCATGCAGTAAATGGCAAAACATGTCGGAGCAAATCTTACAATTCGATGCTAATGCGGAAAGACGTTGTTTCACAAATTCCAAAGGCAAACGTTTTGAAGAGTCAAGTGATATACCGGAATCGTACGAATCTGGTTCATTTGCATAACATGGCTTTGAACCGCGCTTATTTCATGAGTTACATTCTTCAGAAAATGAACGACACTAAACTGTTTTATCAACAACCTAACATACATTATCTATATATGTCTGTTACCGCCGATATGAACGCCAATCCGAACAATATAAACGGAAGTTCTATCATATTTGACAATAACTGTTACTATCCCAACTGGTTTGTGACCCTCGATTTCAATAATACGATTCCTTTATTCGGGGTCAAAGGTTGGCGATGGGATGACACATATGACCAGGACAATTATCTCAGAGAACCAACTAGAAGAGCAGCTTATGTTACCGATATAGGGGCCGGGACAAATAAAAATTATACGCACAGCAATTATAAAATGAACCCATGGTACAAGTTTTATTTACCCGATGTCAACAGCGAATCCGACAAAAGCAAAAAGTTCACTTTCGGCGTTGGAATCAAATACTCCAATGTAACAGGGAAATTCATTAATGATCAATTTGACAACTATAATTTCTTTGGACCTAACTTACCGAAGCAACAAAACAATGATGATTCATTGCTGCCAGTCCGATTCACAGAACCATATTTTGATTGTCGGGGTTCTAAAAAGTGGAAAGTCAGTGCCGTAGCGCCAATTGTCGACTTTATGCCAAGATATTCAAACTGGACGCATTTAAGAAGACAAAGGTAATCTATGTTTCCTGCATGCAATAAATCCTCAGACCTTTATATACACTTACCTAGCATGCAGAACAGATACACACTGCGTGCTCTCTCCCATTCTATTAGTTTGAGAAAATAGGAATCTATCTCTTCAACCATTTTGAAAATCTCTCAGTCCATCACTAGCATACACATCTAAATTCAATTCATACGTCTGGCGTTGTAATTTCAAGGTCTGAATCAGATGTAGTAGGTAAAACAAACAAACAAACAAACAAACAAACAAACAAAAACGCACGTGTATATCTATCAACAAAAACAATTATATCATAGATCTTGTATTTCGAGACACTGAGTTATCAGGATCAACGTTTTGCGTCGTTCTTTTCAAAGGTTTTTTTTGTTTTTTTTTGTGTCCTTGGCAGTTTTATGTTACAAAACTGTAACAATCTTCCTGACCGATTTTCTTCAAACGATCATTTTGCATAACAGTTGTTCAATTAAATACATACAGTCTTTTTTGATACAATTTACAGGTTTGTTGGTCTGGTAATTATGGACACCGATTTCCAGGAAATAGATTTTAATGCATGTGGTGTAAGTCCGGGTAACCCAGGACCAAGCTTTCTGGCTGGAATTTCAAGATGTAAACCACCAACTACAGGGGTAACTATTACAACAATACTCTTCACTAGTTTGGCATAATTATGTTTCATTGATGAAGGGAATAGCGATTTACATCATCGAAAAAGGGTTGATGATAACAAGGACAGCCAATCATTGAAAGCCCCTTAAAATACATCATTATCTTTTACAACATGAATGAACAAGGGGAAAAAGCAATTCCTACGGTTTACCTACTAGCAAAGTTTTCAAGTAGCAGTCTTTATAAAAATCAGACAGAAGATTATTCATGCAAGTCAAAACCCTACCAAATGCACTTTTATTTCTTGTTCAGAAAAAAAAATACCGATCACATAACCGGTATTAGTTTTTCATTTGGTTGTTGCGCTTTAGAGATAAAAAATTATATAGATTTTACATGAAATTGGCACTTTGTAATCGTTCTTGATTTGGTTCATTTTCATTGATTTTAATGGGAGATAAATGTTTGATTTTTTTAAAAAGTGTAGATCTGAATACAGAAATGATTATCGTTATGTGAATGTGTAGCAAATATAGACTGTAAAGGCATCGTTTATTTGGTGGGTTTTTCTACACCATGAATTATACGTACTTTACCATTGGTAGTGTCTGAATTTTTAGTGGACTGGTACTTAAAGCAAACCATTATTCAGAATTAATAGGTGTTTTTAAAAGTTCTGGCAGTAGCAGAGTAGGATAGGCATATACGTGTACTTTTATGTCAAAGTTTTAGAATGATGTTGTGGCCAGAAATGATAGAAAGACGTTATAAACCATCGTAATAGAAAAAAGCAATTCAGTTCTAGTCTTAGTATTATTTTTATAAATCTACTTTAGTTTTTTCCTTTAACCCTTCAATAATTCAAATTTCAAAAAAAAGCAAATTGAAGATTTATTGAAAATACAAGAATTCAAGGAAAAGTACCAATTTGTCCTTTTTTAAAGGACAATATTCAGATTCAACTTAAAAGTGTCGATTTCAAAAGTCAAGGAGTTACGTTTGATGTAGATAGCTTTGTATTTTGATTTTTCTTTAATTTTCGAAAAATGGCACTGGATATTTTGACATATGAATTTTGATTGAACACTTTGAACTTTTTATATTAGTGCAAGCATAAAATGGGATACGGTCGTAGACGTGGTGGATACGTTTGTCACTGTAAAAATCCCTATCGGTACCCCAAATGGATTTCTGGTCCCTTTCAAGGAGATGATGTAGAAAGAGCTACAGAGTATGAGTACAAAAACAACTTCGAATGTGTACCAGATCAACGTAAGTCCTTACATGTCCTTCATAAAATCGAGAGATCACGATTCGAACGTACAAGGCTAAAAGTACATATTAAAAAAGAGGTCTCTTCTTGAGGATTTACAATAAAAACCGTCTAAACCGAACCCCTTCTGTCTGTGTTCGATTAATCAAGGTTCAAAATACATTTCAGTACCAGTCTTTATAAATATCAGGCAGGAGATGATTCATGCATGTCAAAAACCCATGGAATTTACTTGTAATTCTTGTTCGGAATCAGATAACGAACACATAACTAGTCGTACTTTTTCATTTGGGTGTTGCGCTTTTGAGATAAAGTCCATATATATATATATATATATATATATATATATATATATATATATATATATATATATATATACGTAAAAAGTTATCGTTCTTGACTTTGTCCGATTTTGTTGATTTTAGTGGGAGGTTTAAGTGTGATTTTCTAAAAAAAAATACAGATCTGAATATGCATTGGACTTTTCTTATATAAAAATGTTGCTTATGTAGACCAAAAAAGCATCTTTTGTTTGGTGGGTTTTTCTTCACCATGAATGACCTTACCATAGTCCATGATTTTATATGGACTGGTACTTAAACTGACACCAAAG
The DNA here is from genome assembly GCA_037379345.1 of Perna viridis. NCBI lineage: Eukaryota > Metazoa > Mollusca > Bivalvia > Mytilida > Mytilidae > Perna > Perna viridis. Next base: position 31,901,104 of record CM074515.1, on the reverse strand, counting down.
GACTTCTAATTGTGTCTGTAGTAGACAAGTTTTCGGTTTAATCAATGTTAAATTTAGTCAGGTTTCATTAAATGGTCATTTTTAATGTTTTGAATAAGTACCATCATTCTGACTGTCGCGTTTAAAAGATTTTTAACCTGGACCTTCACAATTCTTTCACCTTCGAATAACACGAAATAGCTTAAATGAAAATAAAATTCCCTGGTGAATATATTGATTATATCTAAATTCTTACTAAAGTCAACTCTAAAAGCGTACTAAAATTCCAAATACCATGTATGATTGAAGCTCTAGAAGAAGACTATTATGCACCAACCATTTTATTAGGAAGGTTAGGTAGGGTATTGTGGATTGTAAAAATAAAAATAATTATTCCAATTTTATTCAGGCATGGACAGAAAAAAAACCTCAATGTTTCCCACATTACCGAATAAGTCAAAATAAAATCCAAGGCCTCTTCGAGAAGAATATGGTACGTGCCTTTATTATAATGGAAAACAATATTATTTATATATTATAGACTTGTGTGCACTATGTATTGTAGAACTTGGTGTGCTCCCAATTGTTGACAAAACACAACAGGTTGTAGTTGAGTTTGGTGTCGCAAATGTAAACGTGAGAAAGCGATCAGTTGGTTCGTTTAATGAATCCATGGCAGAACCAGTAAGGTATAGTTCAAGAACGTTGAAATCCATCGCCGATAATGCATCTCGCTACATTGAGGAGTTTAACAAATACACAAGGAAAGTTCAAGAACTTTATGAAAAGAGGAAAAAGCAAATCGAAAAACTGACGCCTGTATATTTAGAAGATAAATACCGTAAACGTAGAAAGAGAACTACAAACAGTGGCGAAAGATCTGAATTTGATCAAATGAGATTTGAAAAGATGATGAGAATTTTTAGACAAAAGGCAAGTATCAACAAAGATAATTGCAAAAGTTCAGCGCCAAGTCATTTGAATCTTCCAGGAGATGCTGCTTACGGAGTAGATAAACAGTTCGAATACCAAGGTAGAACTGCACTAAGATTGGCACATTTTCTCAGTAATTTTCTTCAGAATGTACAGTCGAGTGATAATTTCGGTAACCTCAGAGGTGGTGGCCGACTACACATGGAACAAATGTTCGGTGAAGTTATTGCAAATGTAATGGCTGACCATAAGATTTTATCATGTGGTCTTTATTTTGAACCATATATGTTTGAAAATCAAGATGGATCGAAACGAGAACTATTTGGTCCATTTGCATATATGAAAGACGGTGTTGCGTTTGCCATCGATACTGCCGGGAATCCGAGGAAATATATCTATGAGGATTTTTACGTTAGAGTTAAGGCTAACTGGAAAACCAACTTCGATCATTTAATGACGTATAAAATGAGACCTATGGTACGCTACGATCCAGCTGGTACCAGTCAAATTAGGTTCGAATATTTCCCCATGCGATACATAGCGCCTGCGTATTATGATGGTCAATGGTCTCATCCATACTTCCGGTGTGATGGAATGGTCGATGAGTGGGTTATGACGTACTCAACACCGTTCTTCTTGAAGAATTATATTTCAAATAAGATTGAGTTTGCGTAAGTATTTACTATAGTACATAAGGTCTCGAGGTTTCTGTTAAAGGTTGATTTTGTTTAAGCGAGTCTTCAATACAAATATATATGGTTTCAAATTTAAAAAAAAGATAAATTTAGAAAATGTTTAGAGGTTTCAAATTCCTCCTTAATCGGTTTCTTTGCACCTATGTTACACATGAATAACTGCACGCTATATATATTATAATGTGCAAGAATTGAGACATAAAAATGTGTTACAGTATTTCATTAGTATAATGGGTATATTAAATTTATTTGAGAAAAAATACAGATATCACATTTTCTCTCCAAAAAGTCGTCAGTGTTGATGAACTTAGATTGTTATATATAAGTACATTGTATAAACATAGTTTTCTCAAAAATAAGACATAGTCAACCAAGCATGGAACATTGAAACAAAAACATTTATGACCACACTAGTCTTACATCAACAGATACATGTATAATATAATATTGACAAATACATTCATGGCCATACTTTTCTTACTTCAACGGATACATGTAAATTTCGTAATATTGTAATAGATATTAACATTTTTTTTAGAATATAATGTAGGGTCGGGGTACATGTAGAATGTAATAACATTGTTAGAAAGACGACACCTTCTAAATGTTCTATTTTGTATAGGTGTACAAAAATGGTAAATGATATACTATAATTCAATAAGAATGCGCAATTTAAGTATATGATAGCTGTGTTCCGAAAAAAGCAATACTTTGAACTTTTATTACTTGGTGTTTTGTTACTTATATTTTGTAACAGTAATGTCAAAGACTCTGCACCAACTGACACTTATGTTCAGGGCTTCAAGTTACTATGTTTAAATAAACATGATTACGCATGATCTATTTTTGTCTAGTTGCTGATTTCTTCTCGTGTTATGGCTGCAACGTGATCTTGTTCTTACATGTGCACGTGATATTTTCTTCTATCATGCAACTCGTGATCTGTTCTGTTGTTATAGTACATGCAATGACTGCGGCACGTGATTATTTCTTCTTCCTGCCACAAGACTTGTGATATGGCTGCAGCAAAGGCTTTCTTCTTGCATTTTTAATGCAACACATTATACTTAAAAATACTTACTACCAAAGATTTTTTTATACTTGCACTGCAATATAGTGTCTGCTCATTAGCTAAACTGTATTGCTGCTGTTCATGATTTGTTTACATGAAATTGCTGCAGTACATGAGAATTCACTCTAAGCTGCTGACGCGATGAAAGTTTTACCAATTTGGCTACGGAAAGAATTTGTGCTAACTGTCAGTGTTGTGATATGTTTTGGAAACAATTAACTGTAATGTAAATAGTCAAAAGGAAAAGTCATTAGCAGTGTAGGTAAAACAAATTGAAATATCGTGGTAAAAACCTGAAAGTTCAAAACCAGCGCAATTGTACTGACTTAGAAAAGGCACATCACAAAGGAAATGGTTCTATAGCCGCAAACCCCCCGCTTCCATTAATTAAATATTTCCGGTATATTAAAATATAAACGGGAAATATAAATTTGCTATATCTGCATTCTGAATTCACTATCTAGTATGTTAAAGCTGTATTCTTATGTTAAATGTATAACTTCACTTTAGACCTGATTGTATCCTACACATGTACCACACCAAAACAAACGTTTTCGTGCTTTTTCCACAATCAGTAGTTAGAGATTACATGTACATGTACCGTTCTTGAATAGATCCGCGCAACGATTTGACGGGTTGATGACCGCTGACTGATTGATCGCTGACGGATCGATAATCGATGACTGGTGACGACCTGATCGCAGTTTTGTTATGTAAAATGACGGATGATCTGTTTAAAATAAAAAAAAATGTAAATAAAAGTATAAATTGAATATGTTTAATTCTATTGCATTATGTCAAAATGTGTAAAATTCACAAAGAAAGCTAATAAAACCGTAAAATACAGAGACCGCAGGTTTAAAGGATCGGTTTGATCGCTGAACTATTGAAAACTGATTAGTGATCGATGACCGATCGCAATTTTTGTTTCACGCATCGGGTCAGGTACATGTAGTTTATTTGTCAATATTCGTGATGTATTTCAGAGGTGTAGTGACAATAGATGTCCCATTAGATAATCTAGAGGTGAACCAATGTCCACAGCCATTCTATATTGCCAATGCTTTCAAAAATACAGCAAGATGCCATACGATGTCAACCAAGGTAAGCAAACAATTATAGTCGCAGTCACCAATGCTTCTTGAAGTAAAGTTCGGAAAGATTACTGCATTCTATACTAGGGTTACATTTGATCTAATTTATAGCAGCTGGAGGTGAATTTATAGGCTTGAAAATGCAAATTAATAATCATTATGATGAAACTATGTACGAACAGTGTTTTCTTCTTGAGCATCTATAATCACTTATCGTGTCTGTCTCACGGTTTATACATGTACGTACTTGGACAAAAATCACAGATTCTGAAATAACATCTGGATCATCTGAATAGAAAATAACCTGCTGAAAAATGACTCGGATACAATCTCCTATGTGCATGTTTAAATTTGATGGTGATTATAAAACATGTAATGAACTGATCGAATCTAAATCAAAGTACTTCAGTGTGAAAAGACTACTTTGTTTTAAACTTGAGGTTTGTGCCTTTTAAATTTTAAGTATCGAATGCAGCTCTAGGTTAATTTTCAATACTGAAACATTCTCTTTGCGACCACTGCTTGGCAATGATCTACATCGAAGTGCAAACGAAGGAACGCAAATTTGTTTAGTCTAAGTCATCTTACCAATGTTTAATCAGTAGTTTCAGGACGCTTGTCCTACCGGTGCACCTGGTCCATGCTCCCAGTTTTTAGTGGAGTCCGAGTTGCTCATTTGCTTTTGTTACTTTGTGTGTATGATTTAAGTTACTTTGTGTTCTTTGTTGTGTGTGTCTGTTTTCCATGTCTGGTCTTTGTATCTGGACTGTGTTCTTTTGATTACCGCTATGGCCTTAGTTCCCTTGGTTATTCTTTCAGTATTTACTATGGACAAACATCTTCAAATGCACTTTTTAGACAAAAACATGTCTTTTTTCTGCTACCTACTTACCCTATTTTTTCGTGCCTACCCAAAACACTTTATCGATACCGTTATTAAAGTCTAGATCGTTTCCTCATTAACGCAATGCAAATGCTTTTGAAAAAAACAAATCCCATATCTACCTACCCTATTTTTTCTAGGTGGTAGCAGGGAAATTTATTATTTTAACATAAGTTAGCGATCTTCAAATACATGACATTAAAGATAATTCAAAACTACTAATTAGTAAAAGCTACCGAAGATGACATATACAAACTTGGACTGATACTAAGAAGGTCCATTTACCCTATGCTGAGGGTTTTTATACCCCGAAAATTGACTCTTTACCCACAAAATTCCAGATTATCTATCATGTCTTTAAACTGTAGTATGAGTATACCAAAATGATCTTTATACATCTTATTCCTCCTGTTTCAAATATCAGTGAGCATCATAAATAAGGTTATAAACAGAAAAAGACGTGTGCGTACTTGGAAAAATTAGAGGTTACAAAAGTTGATTCCACTGCACCGGTTACTTAGGGCCCTCCACGAAAAATGGCGGTAGCCCTGTAGTGATTACTCTGTCGGTCGGTATTCTGTCTTCCAATGTGGGCTTTTGATATTTGGCGTGTGGGTAGAATACTTAAATCAAATTGCAACAGCGTGACCCACAGAGATGGATTCCATCTCAATGTTTTCTAGTATTGTCTCTTGGGCTATGTCTCTTGAAAAAAAATGAAACATTTTCTTAATATTTTACTAATATTTTAAATATTGAATGAAAACTTTCTGTTTTTTTCAAACATTCGTAGTACATTGTCATAGCGACCACCTGTATTCAACAGCAAGTTGTCTTAAAAGATTATACTTAGAATATCCCTTTGTAGTGCATTCTATGTAGAATAAGCATGTTTCATGTAGATCAACTGTCTTTTGTGACCATGATTTCTGCTCTTTCTTGGATTTCCACTTAAAACAGGTTTGACTGTATTTGAACATTCCGTTTACGATTGTTAGCTACTTGGGTTTTGATAAAGATTCATTGATTTAATATATGTATTTACATGTACATGTATCCATAAAAGTTACGTACGTTACGTACGTCCGTCCAAAATTGGAGAGCGAAACCAGAATTTTCAGTCGAGTTAGTATTTCAATACGCTAAAGGTGTTCACTTCCCTTAAGAGGGTTCATTCCACCTATTCCAACATTTTGAAATTTAAGTTAAAAAAACAAAAATTTCATGTTGGAATAGGTGGAATCTAACTGTGCATTTGCCATGTTTTACCATGAATGACTACAGACTGGCTGACCCTCACTATTTAAGCTCGTTTTAAAGCTTGGGATGTTCAGCTTTGAACTGACATTTGGCATCAAGATAAAAGTGAATACTATTCATAAATCATTAAAATAAAAAAGTAATAAGCTTGGCTTCATCAACCAAAACCAGCTTGGCATTGTCAATTATTGGCATGTTAAATGGTAGAAAGTTAAAATGGTTTTAAAAAGTTTAATATAATTTTTATTTTTATTTTAATAAAACATATTCCTCATTTTCTTATATTATTAGAATTTAATTCATTTTCACTCAAAATTTATTTTGTAGGAAAATTTATAAACAGTAATTTTTCATATTTAATTCTCAGGTAAATTTTACCTGTAAAACTAATTAATTACTAATTATTGTAACAACATATTAGGCTATAACAACATCTATTTTTCTCTGCATGTTGGAATAGGTAGAATATGTAATTTCAAAATGTTGGAATAGCTAGAATACCATTAAGAGTATGGCACGCCGTTTTTATATCATTCCAATTTGTAGATAACCTTAGGCTATATAATTTAGTAGATATATTATGTTTCTTATAATGTATCTTATATAGTGAATAGTTTATAAGATATCTTTCAAAATATTTAAGATATCTGATAATCCCTTAAATGTAATAAGATATTCATAAAGCATTAAGATATCTTATAAAATTTATGAGATATCTTACATACATGCACTTTATTATTGATATATCTTATTAAATGAAATTTATAAGATATCTCATAATCTCATAAAGTATATAAAAAGATAATCTGTAAACTTTACTTTTGTTGCTTTGTACGTATTATTTTGGTTATTTTATGTTTTTGTTGTGTGTGTCTGTTTTCCATGTCTGGTCATTGTCCCTGGATTGCATTCTTTTGATTACCGCTATAACCTTGGTTCCTTTGATTATAAATATATATTTCTATTTTAGAGTTAAAAAAATATTCCTTTGACAAAATAAATAAATTGTGTGTTACCTACATGTATTTTATCGAAAAATATAAGTAGATTGGTAGGAAGAACATTTTATTTTACATTTTCAAGACGATTAAGTCGTAACCGGAAAAAATCCGGATATTTTTTTTTAATCGACTATAAAACGTTCAGCGTCGGTATTGGAAACGGACGTAGAGGAAAACACACAATCAAGGAAGTAGACCTAGGGTAAGGGACATAACCCTCACTAATATGTTTGTATCATATTCAATTTCACCAATTAAAAGCCTTTCAAGTTTGCTTTGAAACAGAATGAAATCAATCCAAGTTACTTTGATGCTTCCATGAGAATGATTTAAAATGGTAAATATAAACGTGACTTGTAATAGTTGTGTCCCTTACTCCAGGTCTAACTCCTTAATGCATTTTTCTTATTCGCGACATTTTTATAATATCATCTATTGTTATCTACTTAACAACAGTGCCGACCGCAAGCAGGATTCAAGTTTTCACGAGGGGCATATAGATGTGATTGCCGTCAGGGATATGAGTATCAAATCCGAGATGGGAAATTCTGGATTGAAGGGTCACTTATTGAACTGGAGTATGAAAAGAAAAAGAAAAATCTGTTTAGCAGGTATAATAATGAAATAAGTAATTTAAAAAAAAGTATATATTATATATATATATATATATATATATATATATATATATATATATAAATACTGTAAACTTAATTTACTGGTAGTATGTCGGTCTGCTGCAGTAGCGTAGTTGACAAAAATCAAAAGACCATTAAAATTATGGTTAGCATGATCAATATATACTTTCGCGAGGTAAGACTTAGGTAGAACAGAAGTGCTCTACGCAAACTTATCGACTCCCCCACAGTTAATACAGTTTCTAATATTGAGTTGTCTACCTTTTAATATATACATCACTTTTATCAGCCGTACCCATATGTTCTTTTATAATTGGGTGAAGAAATGTTGCTTTCTGATTCCTGATGAATCCCGATGATCCCGCGTAAATCTCGCAGAATACATGTAGTCGTCAGAAAGTGTATCCGGATCCGTGAACGTTGAAACCCTCCGTCTAAGAATCAGACAAAATATGTATAAGGTGTAGCACATAAAGGAAAAAAAACACACAGATTTTATTGCATTAACCAAGTATTTATGCCCGATAACTTCAAGAAGAAACCATCAAAGTGTTTGTAAAATTTTGCCTATTTAAGATAAAAATAGGTCAAATTTAGTTGAAATAATGCACTACGGAAAATGGCGGGAAAATTTTCCCGCACTTTTTCCTTATATATATATATATATATATATATATATATATATATATATATATATATATATATATATATAAAGCAGTGAAAAAGATCTACGTCACAGATGCTCCAGGATAAAATTAAAAAAGCTTTTCAGTTGTTTTCTAGATGTATTGAATATATTTTAGGCAAAAAAGACCAAATTGAGAAATATGTTGTGCCACCCATTGCCTGATTCTTACACAGAAAGGTACTTTAAAATTCGGTGACTCGCATTTGATTTGGAACACATCAAGTATAAACCATAGTTCATGATTAAGAAGTTGTCACCAACTATTTAAATAATTATATTATTAAACGTTTCGACTTTTCCTTTATTCATGCAAGATTATCATTACTGTGTAATATATATTTTCAGGTTTGATCAGCTAATTTGTCGGGTGTCTTCAGCACCGTCTGTATTGGCATCAGTCAAAACATTGATCATAATGACTGTATTCGTTATATCTCTTATAATAATGTAAGAAACAATGTGACCTGAATACACTTTGGATATGTATTACAAAATATAGTGCTATTGACCTATTGTGGATAACTTACTAAAATAAATGTATAAGTTGGTTAGGATCTTAGCAGAAAGGTGCGAATGCAAAATAGTCAATGGGCCACAATAGCTGTGTTCATTAATTGAAGCATGCTGAATCTTTGCCTGTTTTAAATGAGTCGTAGTACGCCAATATGCAGCAGGATACAGAAAGCAATCTTCTACAGAGAATCTTATAAGAGTGCGGTTTCGAAAATAGTAATTACATGTATTTGTAGATCTGCTTTTCTGTGACATATGAGCACTTTACCTTTAGAACGGATAGGAATTTTTCATAGTTGTTATTACGTTATATACCAAAGGAACAGGCTGAAATTTAACGACTGGACCACACCTTTGTCAGTTGATCGACATTTTATAAATGTATATATTTTGTGAACAATTTCATGACATTTATGCTCTATCTATTCGCCATAATAATTTTTTAAATAATCATCTGCAGATGTGTTTACTACAGTTACATTTCTTTTCCATATAAAACATCTGTTTAATTGTATTTCAATACGTATTTATAATTGAGAGAGATAACTTCATGTCATGTATATAGATCTTACCTTTCTTCATTTTCATTTGTAACTGCATTCGATTCATATAAACATTCCTTTCACCTGAATAGTCATCAAATGACTAATAATTATAAACGAAAATAATTATGTCTTCTTTAACTTTTTCAATCCTCGACAATGGAAGAATCCAGGCAAACGTGCCTGCCAATGATTGCCATAAAAAATGCCCCATGTTGCCTAAAATCGAAATACTAACAATCATCTTTACCTAAACAATTAAATATGTATTTCGTTGTTTCCCCTTTAAAAATGTAATATGTCCTTAAGCATTGTTTTCTGTTTTGACTCTCTGTTTAACCCTCTCCTGCAAAGTATCACTATGTAGTTATGGGTGTATGCATGCCCTTCAGTCTGAATATCCACCCGTAATCCCTATCCCTCTGTATTTCCCATACGCTCAGAGGCACCCCTGTCATATCCGCTTCTCCTCCTAAAACACTTATATGTAATGGTAGTTAATCAACTTTCAACGAATATTGAAGTTTAAAAATGCCTTGAAAGATTAAAATTTGATATGAGTAAAGCACAACCAACAACGTTTGTTGGTTGTGCTTTACTCATATCAAATTTTAATCGTTTAACGAACATTGCACTTATACATTTTTCTTACGTTTGTAAAATCATTGAAAAAAGGGCCGATAACTGAAAGGGGCGAGATAGAATAAGTACACGGTTTATAAAGATGTTTGTTGTTTTCCGTTTGTTCATGTTTGTCAATTTCTGTCTGTTGATGTTTTAGTACTTAATCCATCCATCCTTTGCTTGCTTTGTTACAGCTGTATATTAGATGGACGTATAAATGATATCAAAATTTGAAAAAAAAATATTTATGTTCAAGATCTTGAACCTGGCAATATTTTTCAAGTTCAAACAATAAATATACATTTTACTATGATCTAGAATTGCATTTGAACTATGGATTTGTTTGGATACAGATTTGTTGCACACTTTCCAAAATTTGTACGGTAGTCAATATGACCAGAATGGTCAATATAGTGTCCTTTTAGATTATGATATTATGATCAACAACCGTTACGTTCACAGATATCTTTTGATCTCCAATATAAATGAACATCGCCGCCGGTGTATATATTTTAAAGGAAAAAGAACACTCACACTTCCGAAGCAACTAAGTTCATACCCAGCTCTTATATAGATGGGTCTGTGCTGTTCGTTTTCCTTTGTGTTACAGATGTTATGAAGTTTGTGTATTGTAATTTTGGTGTTGACGGTGCTATTTTGGATAAAGCATTTTCTTTTGTTTACACCTTCAATATAAATACTTTTTAATATGGGGTAGGCATTGCCTAAAGTAGCGAGCGCCGTAAGCTTTACATGTACCATACATGTACCGTTCGTGCGAGACTCGTAAAAATAATAAAGAGCATTACAAAGAGGGGGGACCCGGATGAAAATTTTGCTTCGCAAGTGCAATATTTTTATTTATATTTAAGCAGCAGGCAAATTAATATTTCTATTTGAAAATTTGCTTTGTTTGATTGAAGGAAATGATGAACTTTCTCCGTAAGGACAGTCACTTTTTGTAACTTCCGGGACATGACTTTTTTTCGTTAGTATCTTGGGGAACCTTAAGGGAAATTTAGAAAGTACACGTAATAACCGTACATTGTTTTATCAAGGCCAAAAGTTGCAAGGTTTTTTGTCTATTGTTTTAATACCGCGCCACATGAAGTGGCTAGGTATTATAACTGATACCCTTCGAAAAGTTGCATGTCCGTTCGTCTGTCTGTTTCTCGGCGGTCTCCAGATGATAACTTGAGAATGAATTAATGATTTCAAAAAACTTTTCACGGTTGTCTCATTTGTTTAGTACCATAAAATACAGTAAAAATTCTTTCGAAGCAAAATCCAATGTATTGTTGTCAAGGCCATTTTGAAGAATTTGCTATCCCTCTTTTTTGTCCAAAACTTGGCGGATATCACTCATTGTTCCATAAATACCATTTTTCTTTTACGTTATGTCATCTTTAAGTACACATTTCATTTAGAATTGAAATATGCAGTTACAAAATATATTCTAGTATCAACTAGAAGCATCAACCCAACGAATCTCGAAATCAAGCAATTAGAAAGTAGAAATAATTATTGGAGTATTTTCTTGATCCTACTTTTTGATAGATTTGTTTTTAAACTTATAAAATTGAAAAGGTGCCCAATGTGTAAATTACATGTGTCCTTGAAGATCAAGAGAAAGAATAGACAAACTTGGATGAACGCAGGTGCCTTGAAAGGGGGTCGCAAATCCAAAATTCTTTACTCTGAATACTGCATGCTACTTGTATATAAAATAAATACAATAACACTTGCAGAGATGAGATTTACGATTTACGTGATTATTCATAATTTTGTGACCGAAAAAAAAGAAAAGTTAGTGAGAACAGCGACAAAAACAGCAAACACCGCAAAAAGCATTAGAAATCAAACACGAGATACTCAGAAGCCAATACAAACATTAGTAGAATGTATCGGCAAGAGTTTCTCGGTTAATATTCAATTCTACAAATTAGAACAATTGACATACGAGAACAATTCAGTTGTCAGTCAATTTGTACATGGCTACACAATGGCAGTCATCAAGCTCATACATTTGTTGAGGGGGAGGGGGCTGATTTTTTTTAAGATGATGTCTCGTTTTAGACTTCAACTTGAACTGTGATGTCATTAGACTGGCCTACTGATTTCACACTGTGGCATTGTGTGCCAATATTTGTTGGAAAATTATGTGTTCAGCTGTGAAAGTTTTTATTGTTTCTAAGAGACGTTTCGTACGCGCTGCAATCAGTCTGTTTAACTGATTGTAGATTTTGGCTAGTATAGTAACATTTAAACAGGTGTCCATGGGTAACATTTTGTAACACAAGTTTCTCCACAGCTGTGAAATACATTTGCGTACCCATAAATTGTTAAAGGCATGCTACAAATTCATTAATTAAATTTGTACATGTAAAACTGTCATTTGATATGATTTATAGCACTTAAGTAGCACTCTACATAAGAATTATGCAAAATGTGATTCATGGTTGGAAAGCTACATATTTTTGTTTAACAGAAAGTAACATATGGGTTTTCATATAACCCTGGTTCATAGGGGATCAAAATTATATAGAATGCACTGTAGAATTCAAAATTAAGGGAGGTAACTCTGTAAATGACACTAAAATGCAATAGAATCTGTTGGAATTTTAATGTGGATTATCTCCTAAGAACAGACATGTTGGAATGAATGATTATACATTTTGTCATATAGACATATAAAGAAACATATTAACGAAAATAAAAATGTGTAGCCTTTTTTTGTGGTGTATCACATATTACAAAATTTACATGATTCTTAGCTGGAGTATTACTTAAAAACAAACGTCGAAGGATTTAACACATTTTATTGTCAACCATACATTATTACAATCAAAGCAACAATGTCAAAAACATAAAAAATAACAAGTATTAAGCAATTATAAATATATCTTGCACAATGACATCGAATAACCTGGTTAAAAAAATGATATTTATTGTTTAGGATATGAACTAGCTGTCTTAAATCATTTTAACTGCATGCATGCACAGCTTAAATATGGTTACAGTTAGTGTAAAAGAAAAACACTAGCAGATGTTTGAGTATTTGTTGTCAAGGTCTACGTTTCGAAGAAAAATGTGTTTCGAATACCGGGAATATACTTTTTACTCCTGAGATTTTTTTGGTTTTCGAAAAGTGCTTTAAATTTACTCGCGGATTATTAGCAACAATTTTACTTTTCGTTGGGAACTATATCTAGTGGTTTGAATATACCACGAAAATCACGAAATTTTGTATGCAACGAAAAATAGTTCTTTCAACATAAATGCTTCCACTCATCCCTGTCTCGTCACGTAGACTAATCTAATGCTCCCGACATAATGGTGCGACTCCATCGGTTACCACGTACCTTGGTCAAGAAAATATTTGGTTTCACAATTTAAAGCTTAGAATATTTTGAGATTACCGCTTGATTTGTAGTGTCCCAAAAATAACACTTTTAACGGAAAGATAATTATCAAAACGTTTTTCATCTTATGTTTTACGTTACTATAAAAGTGTGCTTATATACAAATATTTTTTCACGACGGTTGTCTCCTATGGTCAAACTTTCAGATTGAAATGATATAATATAGACCTGAAAGGAGTGTAGTGATACACTATATGCACTTGTTAATGGAATTGCATTTCTTCATAACTCAATTAAAGTTACCAAGATGCAAGCATACATTTAAAATGGCATGGTTAAATCATTACTATTTTCACCAAGTCCGTCGTAGCTTGTTTTGGTGGGTGAATAATTATCCTATTATTACTTCTCCGTCTAAGAATCAGGCAAAATGTGTATAAAGTGTGGCACATGAAGAAAAAAATATTTTATTGCATTATCCAAGTATTTATATCCCATAAACTCAAGAAATTACTATCAAAGTGTTTGTAAAATTTGCTATAGGTCAAATTTAGTTGAAATACACGGAGGAAAAATGGCGGGAAAATTGTCCCGAACTTTTTCCTTATATAAGCAGTCAGAAAAAATATCTACGTCACCAATGCTTCAGGATAAATTTGAATAGCCTTTCAGTTGTTTTCTAGATGTATATGTGTGAGGCAAAAAAAAAGACCATTTTGAGAAGTGATGTGCCACCCATTGCCTGATTCTTAAACAGAATGGTACTTAAGTGCCAAACGGTATCAATGGACACTCGTTTTTTTTTTCAATGATGAAACCGTTTTATTTGTTTGACCAACATGTTTTGATAGAGACATGCACATTTAAAGCCCTAAATAAAACACATATAATATTTCAAGGTTTCCAATGTCTAAGCATATACAAAACCAATTAATTTTCCGAAAAACGACTACTTATATTTCGAGGTATTATGTTTAAAAGCATGTACAATACCAATTAATTTAAAATGACATGTACACAATAGTACAAAAGAAAATGCAGTCGGTCATATCTCATAGTGTACTGATGTTCCAAAGCTCTTGAAGGAAAATTCAAGTATGACTCGCTGTATCAGAATTCTCCTAGGGCGTCAAGCGGAAATGACGTCATATCACAGAGGCATCTATCAGTGTATTTCACGTGTTGAATTTGAGGATTACTTTCATCAGACTTTATCCCCAGAACACAATGTTGTTGAGATACAGCCTCCATGGCTTGCAATGTGTCTTTATCACATGTCTTCATTCGCATTCGGAAACGCCTGTATATTTTGGTGACGTCATTATACCTGCAGTGTTATCGACATTCTTAATGCAACCTTCAAAATGACCGGTTTTACCCTGAAGAATAAAGTAAAATAATGATAGATATGATTATATTGTTAACAGTAATATCAGCATTTAAGATCACGTCATTAATAAAAAATCAACTGGTTTTTCATTCATTGTAATTCTGTACATTTGGTTTTAAAGGTTAATGGTGACCTATACACAGGTTTGACTCAAATGACATGCACCAATGAATGACGGGTGCAGAATTTCAGATAAGCTGGGGGTAGATAGAATTTAAGGCATGGCGAAGAAAGGCGTTAATATTCTGAAAGGTGGATTTTGCGAAAAATCAGGATCTCATGCATGATAATTATTTTGTTGGTTTCATTGCAATTTTTGCACGTCAATTTAAGTAGGTGGTCGTGCGCCTGGTACGCCTTCCCTTGGATCCGCGCATGAAAGTTCTATGACTGCAATGCTTATGATTACCAAAGTGGTCCATGCATAGGTTTTACAGTAGTTTTAAACTTCATCTATTTTAAGTATGGGATTGAAACGTACATATATGTCACTTTAACGAGTTCCATTGATTCCACTTTTATCTAACTTATTCTGACATTTTGACACAAAAATTAAATTCATATTTCAATTAACGAATATAAGAAGACTTCAGCGTAATATACGATTAGTTTCAAAAGTAAATTTATAGTACTTTAAATGACTTGGTATATATAAAAGTTAAATTGGCTAGATTTATAGGGACCATATTCAAACTTAATTTGACGAAACGTGTCACAATATGACAAGTGATAGCTAAAGAAACTGCCACGTCAATGTGCCCGAAGCCTTCCTTTGGAGTGTGTACTAAAGGTGTGTTCAACCAAGGACTTGCTTGACATGACACTTGTAAACCGATGTCATGTGAAGATGACCATGAGCTAACATATATATAAAAAACTATACTGAAGTTAAACGAATTTCAATCTGGCTACGATGCTTTTTTTTTCAATTAAAGGAATTGAAAGAAAGTCAGTATGTTTTAGAAAACACACCATGTGTGATATATTTCCCTTACACAATACAATTTCACAGTTGTTATATTCGTCGATAAAACCATACCGAAATTCCCAATTATTATACATGGGTATTAATGGAGTAAGAACATAACAATGGGCACATTCTTTCCGTGTTTTGCTTATTATTTTCCTGACCTTATGAGTAGACCTTTACAATCAACTTGAAGGTATATTTGAGCAAAATATCATTGCTTATTGTATTTTTGTCTGACTCACTGATTGCTTAAATTTCAAAACATATAATAAGACTGAAAGGGTGTTCCGGGCAAATTGGCAAAATAAGGAACACCTTGAGCTACTAAAAGTTCCCAAAATCATAAACATGCGTTAAGTTTCACCAATTGTGGAGCATGACAGAACTCTCGTTTCCAAATCAGTGACTTGCAGTATAGTTTTTTAAAGTAGATCGTTTTCTTTAGAATTTCGCCACCGTTTTGAGAAATAAGACTAGCAGTAAAAGTATTTCGTACCTCAAAACTATCCACAAAATCAACATCAACAGGATCAATTCCTCCTAATGTCATCGATGTGAAACCTATGGCATCGCATTCTACACGGTAGTTTTGGAAGTAATGTTTACCGTCGATCGTCAAACGCCCCCTTTTTCTTTTACGCCGAAAAACGATCTAAAATAGAAAGAATTTCCAAATTTAAAAACAAATCCGAAATGTTTTATAATTTTTATATTAATATGTTTCCTCGTTGTCGTTATCGAATTTTGAAGACATTTGGAAAGAAATGTAATCTGTGTCTCATATGAAAACTTGCACCATGATATCAAAATTCAATATTATATAAAAACATATTTTCTCCCAAAAGGCGATGGGATGTAAGGGTATTTCAGTTTCATTAAAGTAGAAACATGAAATGGACAGCAAACAGGCAATATGACTTTAATATAAATAAATGTATTCCTATTCAGCAAAACCGGTCAACAAAGTATAAAACAAATGAGACAAGTATGTTTTCTTTTACTGCTAATAGCTACATGTACAGGGACGTATCCACAAATATATAGAAGGGGTGGGTTTCCGTCCAGAAATTTAAAAAGTGGGTGGGGGTTCTAGGCTATTATTTGCTCATTTGCTCAAAACTGAAAAAAATGCCTACAAAAGGGATTCCATCGATCCCCATGAACCCCCTGAATCCGCCATGCGCTGGGCTGTATTTGAAATAGAACTATTGATTACAAACCTTGTGCCATTCGCCATCGTCAACTTTAGCACCTGCTACTGTAAGAATAGCCTCTAAACGTCTACATTTAATATGATATGTCAGGTACCCGGATGCAATCTCAACACCAACAAATTCCTTGTTGTTTTTATTGTTCAGATAGAACAGGACGCCATGCAGAGAAGTTGTTTTGAATTCAAAACTTAATGAGTGCCTGAAATATTTACGAACTTTTACTATACACCGAAACCTGTCTAAACCAATCCCTTTTGGACCGGTTTAGACCGTTGGACAGTTAATAATGGTTAAAACACTTTCAAACTGCTAAAAAGGGCATGCATTTTAAATTGTACGGTTTAGACCGGTATCCGGATTGTTCAGTGTTCCGTTGTAGTTACTACAGACGCCCAGCAGTTATCAAGGTCGTGGTTCTTCTTCATGACCTATTAGTCAATAAACGTGAAATTATGATGTTTAGAAATTTTGATTCTGATTACTTTAATATGATTGATTGATTGTTGTATCTTAATGCCGTTTCGGCGACAAGTAATTACTTTGATAAGCTACATGTACTATACCGCACCGATGAAAAGGTCTTATATTCGATATTGTTAAAGTACTCAGGAGTTCAAGCGGCTAGAAAGTTCCTATGTGATACTCGCTTCAATTAAATGATGGTAACAATAGTCTGTGTCATTTTTGATTGGAAAATTATTTCAATTCTCTCAGATGAAAATTACTAGGTCTATTACACAATAATACAGATAAAATAATTACGCAATTTTAAAGTCGATACTTGTACCAAAATGCCCATTGGTAGTGATATTTTCGTTAAACTCACCCATTTCCGAAAGGTTTCTGTAAGTTGTCAATTCTCACTCTGCTCTTCTCTAATGATTCTATGTAGGCACCTTTAGGGCTTAGTATGTTTATCGCAGACTGAAAATGTACAAAACATTACGAATAATTCTTAATTTTGAAATAGCCTACACAATCAACGTAACCGTAGTCATTACAATTCTCGTAAAATCTGTAATAAATGTTGTTTTTTAGTTCATCAATGCACATTTTTGATAACAAAAACTTGGTAACGACGAAATGCTTCAAAACAATTTTTTGACATCATAATCGGATTTGACGAATTGGGAACTGTAACGTATACATGTACGTCATACTATAATATTTCATAATAAAGTGAAAATGAGAAGAATGATTGCGAAAAATAATTAATTTAGATATAGCATATTTCATTATCATATTATCTACCAAACACGACATACTGACAAGTTTTACTAAATGACATACAGCGCGGATTAGGTTGCAGAGGCTGTTAGACCTTTTATTATTCGTTCTTACAGTCGTGACGCTCTGCGCTAAATGCGTAACAGTTTGCATCGCAACACAGCCGTTGTTTCGGAGTTTGGTTCAATCATAAGGGCTTTCTCCTTTAATCAGATATGTAGTCCGACAAGCATATTGACATGAACTTTCGTACTTATGTACGAGACAGGCTGCACATTTGATAGCGGGAACAAGCCCTGTGGTTCTGCTAGTGACTGAACTTCACATGAATATTTTTATTTTGCAAAATAAGGACCTCCATAACATGTAGGCAATTATGCCTCCAAATACAAACTGGTTGCATGAAATCTTTCATGGTTTTAAATCAGTGTCAAACAAGGTCAAAAAAGAAGAGTGCATGTACCAGTGAATCCAGTTTACCTGAGTTCATACATGTACATATATGTGCTGAAGGATGAATTCGCCTTGAATCTTTAAACGAGATTCATAGTGCATTTAACTGATATAAACATATTCACCTAGCCAGACCTGTTTGTTACAGATTCTGATCAAGCATGTTTTAGGGTTCAGTTAATTTTGTCTGCAAGCAAATGTGTTGACTCGAAATATCACATTAACCATAAATACAAGCATTTGTTTTCTAAATAGTGTAATATAATGATTTTAAAGTCTTTACTCCAAATTGGATACAAGACATACCCAATAACGTTCACCTACGCGATATCTATATGTATGTACAAAAGCGCAAACATTTTGTAAGATTTGACGGATATTATACTCGTACATGTATCAAAGCCCGTTAAGATGCATGCATTGACAGACACAGTACGATAAGAATAGACAGTGACGCTTTTTTATTACAAAAAAGTGACTTGCGAAAAATAATTTGGAGGAGAGTGTAGATAAAATTATTTGCAGAAGTGCTTTTGGAACTCTCTGGTATTTACATATGCTTATCCTTATACTGTTCGCTGGCTAAAACAAGGTTGAACATAATAGAAACTCGTATTTTGGCATGTTTAGTGCTGTATAGAATATATTAAAGTTGAACTTTGATTTTTTGTTTAAGCCCTAATGAATTGATTAATGCCGGTTTTGATCCCCTGCAGTGTATGGAATTCGCACGTGGAGGGTACTACAGAAATTCACAGATTTGTGACAAAGAGACTAAGCAGTTTAAATAATTTAAACTTTATAAACTTATATTACTACATAAACGTCATGAAACGGCAATTCTTCTCGATGTTGACGTTAATTCAACAATATTTATAATTCTGACATAGATGTGAAATAGTTCACTTTCATAGACTCTGTGATGACACAGCAGTATAGTTGAAAGCCCTTTCTTTGTTTATACTGATTAACTGACTAAACGCGTTGGTCTTTAGAAGGAGTTACAGCTGACAAGCCACTGTTGAATTTGTAATATCTGTAAAAATCTCTGTTAAAATGAAAATGTTTAAGATCAAAATACTTCAGGTGCTATGTCACCGCAGGGGGTTGAATTCAAGCTTTGATTTTGGACTATTTAGTTCGCGATATCCGTCAAAGTCATGCATTCTGCAAATAGAGCATTGAATCTAACATATTTCAAGTTGTGAAAAAATAAAGTCTTAAACTCATTTAAATATCACCGTTTTGAAAGCGCTTTTTTAAATGTACGCACTCGTTATTCTTAGAATAAACTATTTTCAACCAACCGTTTTCTTTTTTAAAAACAATCTATAAGATAGTTTCATGTACGTGTATTTATTATTTTTAGTCATGTTCAAGGAAGGAACTCCATTCATGAAAAAGGTGAGCATTGAGTGTGCAATAGTAAAAAAACGGAAGTCTTATAACCGCTAAAATTCATAAGCAAACAAGACTTTCGTTCATAATTTTCTATTAAGCAAATCAATTCTTAGTCAGGGTATCAGTACAAATGTACTATGTTTCAAGAAATTTCGTCATACATTTATTCCGTCTTCAACTGCACCATTACGTCACTTCCTTTTGTCTCGTGACACAGTTTATAAAAGTTACAACCTGCATTCTTTTTCATGAGAATTGCACCGTCCGTGACATACTTGAATCCATCAAACAGAGTTCGCGTTTATGTTCAGATAACATAGTACACTTAGACGTATATGAATGGTCTTAAGGCCTTAAGAGATTGAAAGAGCCTGTTCAGCAAAGTCGTGATAATTTGAAGTGCAAAGCATCTTAGCTGATCATGAAGTAAAAATTAGCACGCGAAATATAAGGATATAATAAAAAGATATAACCGTGTCTGTCAGACGATGACACAGAAAGTTAGAAATTCATTTATTCAACCAATACAGGTCAAATCGGGGCGGATTCAGAAATTTATAACAAAGGTGAGGGTTCCGATTTAAAAGTTCTTAAAGAGGGGATGTCCAGGCAATCATTTTGGGACAATATTGTTACCACGTTTCGAAATTCATCAAACGTTTCAATCACAAAGGGGTCATGATCGGTATTCCCCGGAATTTCACCCCGATGCGCCACTGCTCATTGTATACGAGTAGAAGTAAATCATGAATAATATGTATTGTGAATCACCTGCCCAATCATTGCGTCATATTTCATTGTCTAGAACATAAGAATGAAAAGGAGTTGCATGCGTGTTAAATAAATGAAATAAAAATGAATGAATAAAGTCGGTCGTTGCAAATATATTTTCTGTCAAATTTCAAATGTAGTCAGTGCCGAGCTTAATTATCATTGAAAAATGAAGGTATAACAACAGAAATGTAAAGAATACACCAATTTCCCAAATTTTGAGCGTTACAAGGCCCAATAACTCAGAAAGAAAAAAAACAATTAGAATAATTACGACAAATTACTACATGTACCAAAAAGTAATTGAAATATCCAACATATCTATCCTAAATATCGTACGACTTTTTTGCACAGACACGGACAACGGATTACCATTATTCCTCTTTAAAAAGTAGGGCGAATTAAATAAACTTGAATATCTTCTACTTTGATTTTTATACATGATCCATAAATAAAATAATAAAAAAAAGACTGTAAATCAAAACCTTATTATTGGTGGACATGCATTTGTACATGTTCATTCACGTACACATACATGAGAAATTTGAGTTAGTTAATATTCAACCAATACCCAGCTTATCTATTATTACATTTAATGCAATTTTGGCATAAAAAGGGTGTTGTTGTTTCTGCTACCAACACCACATGCTTTTTATTTGTTTGTCAAATTGCAATGTAAAACTATCAATCAAGAATTGATTCAAGCATATATCGAAACCCACAAAATTCTTTTTTGAACTTATCCTATATATATTGTACATGAAATTGGCACTTTGTAAGAATTATCTTTCTTGATTTAGTTGATTCCAGAGGGAGGGGAACGTATGGTACATGATTGTACATTTCCCCAAATATAGATCTGTATGTATAAAAGACTAATAACCTAAAACATACAGCGTATGTACGTCTTAAAACAACGTTGTTTTTTTTGCACCATGAACCATCTCTTCCATTGGAAGTATCTAAATCGGAAATGGATTGATTCATAAAAGGGCATCGATAAAAACGATGTTTTTTTTTTAATTTTTTAATTTTATTGGGCCGATATTGACTGATAATTGGTCAAGGGTGATTTATTTTGTAAATGTTCGAATGGTCACTCAGGAATTTATCGTATTTTTCACATCCAATAGAATTAGTCCAATTTAGACCGTGAAAATGCAACTTCAGCAGTACGCTATATACGTCTCAAAGAATTATATTAACAGAAAATTGGGGACCAATTTTTGATCTCAGGATAGAAGAGTCAATTCTCGTTCCATGTCTTACTTAACCAAATGCGCTTAATATCCATTTAAAACCAAGCCTGCCTTCTACAAATGCTCTTATAAAATATAGCCAATTTTAAACTATGAGTCCAACGTAATGACTGTAAGATAATTCAATTTTAATGTAGGCCTTGTAAGCGTGAAACCTGAATGATTCGCAATAAACGATAATCCCAAATTTTGGCCCATATCTTCTGATCTTAACGTTTTTAGTTGTGGAGAAGTCGTTTGCGAACAAATGTTGAGGTTTTCTATCCTTTCATCGCCAAATTTAATGCAACCAAATTTGTGATGTCTCCATTCAGGACGTCTACATTCAAAATGGTCGTTTAATCTCAAGTGGTTTATTGATTTTCGGAAAAGCAACCACAACTGGGTTACCTGGTAAATGAGTCATGTATGTTTTTATCGTATGATACCTCCAAATTTTCGTCAAGGACAAAATACTTCAAACAATAAAATACCTACAAATTTAAAAAAAAATGTTGGTTTCTGTCTTTCGGGCAAACTCTCTTTCTCATGCTTATTATTAATAGCAAAATTAGCTAAATCTTTGCTCGGCCTTATCTCTTGTATAGACTACTCATTGCGAAATGAAATGACTTAATGTCCTAAGCAATGTTTACACACTGTCGTACCCGGAAGACTTCTAAATAGGCCATTGCACTGGTTGACGCAGACACTGTGTTTTCATCACGGTGAATAATTTTATATAAATACCTTAACACTTGAAACATTAATTTATAAGAAGAAGCGAATCCAAGTAATACAAAAGAAGGATCAATGTAAAAAAAAATAAAAAGGGAGTTCCAAGCTTAGCCTACTATTTCCTCATTTTCTCCAAAATTGTGCCAAATAGTCCATCCTCGTCTTTTTTATTTTTTATAAACAACTGATATCAGCGTATAAATGCAACATTGATCTTTTTACCTTGCAATACAGAATCCTGATACTTCACGTACCTACTTCCTGCATTAACCATTTAAGGGCTTAGAGGCATTAGTATAAAACTCTCTGGTAATTTCAGGCGATAAACGCACAAGTTAAGATACAGTACCCGGAAAACTCGGACACGTTTCTAACTTAAATTTTTTTGACGATAGCAAATGTAAACCACTTAAGATGTTTGAGTAACCTCTTTTTCATATTATTTCAAATTCGTTAATCGCAGTCTTTAAGTGTCAGTCCCTGTAAGAATCAGGCAGTAGGTGAAAATGGTATGACAAAAAAACTCATCATTTTGGTAGTGTAATTTGACCACCAGAATCAAGGATAACAGACAAGATTTTCCATATCATGCTGGACCATTGAGTTACAATGTCATTGTAATGCACTGAAATTTGCCATTTCAAATGCAGATAACTCTGTCAAAACCCTATTTTTTCTAAGATTCTATTGGAAAAATTCTGAGTAAAGCCATTGATGCAGAAATCAAATACTGGTCTTTTCGAATAGAGAAAACATCTTTGAATGATATTTTATTGTCAGATCACTGGGGTTTTGACATACATGTTTCTGATTTTCCCATTTTGCCTAATTCTTACAAACACATACACGTAATGTCAAGTGTACAATTTTAATGATAACTACTATAACGCAAATATAAAATTGAAAAAAAGACGTCTTTACAAGTTGCGTATTTTGATCATAGCTTGTGAACGTATATTTAAATACAATCATATTTAAATCGAATTTTGATATTACCTTTTTGAATTAAATGTTTCAAAATATATTCCACAGTTTCTTAAAGAAAATAAAAATCTATATTTGATTGCATATATTATTATCAATTTAATCGATGTATTTTTACTTCAGAGAGAAAATTATTGTTAAATATTGAAAAGTCGTAGGACAGTAGACAAATTTTACATTACTTACTCAAACTAAAGCAATATCGGATGATTTTTTTAATTTCTTTAATGTGTTATAATTGTAGGTAAGGTTTTAGTTGGCTAGACAAAATATACTTTTCAGCGACGTACATGTAAAAGAAAGAAAAAAATAAAAATAAAAATGCGAAACAGACAAAAATCGAGACAAAAACGATGGCGTTTTACGCAAACAATTTTCTGAATATGTTAATACGTGCTTACACAAGTTAATACAATTTTGCATCATGATTGTATTCCTGCATACTTTGGTTATCTGAGGTCAACTATAATGATACGCACAAGAAATACCTTTCGGAAAAAAAAAATCCACGGAGGCTCATTAGAAATTTGGGTTTCAATCTTTACCAATGAGACCGAACCCTAGAATTGGAAATGAAAACACCTACATAGTAACAAATTAAAATAAAACACTTCTAACAGAGAACGACAAATGAATGAAATTAAAAGAATCAGAATAAATATTCTCCAACTTTAAAATTCAATTAAGTATCGACATAAATTACTACATCTAAGAGTGCAGTCTCAAACAAATACGCAATATATTAACAATTTAAAACGTATTTTATGCACATTTTATATGCGTATGTAGTTGATCAGCAAAATATATTATAGGGTCATCTCCATTTTATTCTATATATTTTGAAACACAAATAGTCATAGGTGTCCGTAATGAGGACACACATTATCGATAACGTTGTTTGAAGTGTTGCAAATATATGAAGATTAAGATTAAATTTTGATTGTTTTTTTTTTGTTTTGTTTATTACGATTTTAATACATCAGCACTCCTTCCTGGCTATCCTTTAACTTCGATCATGACTACTTTTTATTACCTTACGGTCTGATTATATTGTGAAACAATAACCTCGTAATCATTAAAGCTTTGATAGCAAGACATCGTTTTAGTATCCCGCTTTGTTTAAATTAATAGGTTAAAAATCAAATTTACGTCAACATCATCTCGTTTTCTCAAAAAAAAAAAAAAAAAAAAAAAAGAAAGCAACTTCATTCGCCAAACGTCGGTACGAAGTCGTCAAAAAACGAAACATTAAAAAGGCTACAATCTCTGATCGTGCATCCTTCACAATTAATTACAGCTCGCCATTCTCCTTTTAGATCTCAACTTTACTTAAAAAGTGTTTTTTTTTTATTTGCTAAAACAAAAAACAAAACAAAACAAAAAACAGCTTTAATGTCTACTTCTTTGATATTTTCGTCCTTTTTATAGTGGTTTGATTTCAATCTAATGTAGTTTGTTTCTATTCCAATCCAACAATTTAGTTTTCATACTTAAAAAAAAACAAAAACAAATACAAACCCCCCCCCCAAAAAAAAAAAAAAAAAAAAAAAAAAAATTTTTTACCTTTGGTAATAGCTACTTTCCTTATGAACAGATGCAGATTAGAATGCACTTACATTCGCTTAGAGGCATAAATTATAGAAATAAAGGATTAAACATTTCAAAATTAAATAGAAAGAGATAAAGCAAACCTAACTTTTTGTCACTTACCTGGCATTTTTGGTGGATCGTCATCCCTTTTATCTCTTCCACTAATATCAAAATTAATGTAAAAAATTCTACGAAGTTCGCCGACAGCTTCATAGTAGAAGTATTCAAATAATGTTGAC
Source organism: Perna viridis (assembly GCA_037379345.1). Taxonomy (NCBI): domain Eukaryota; kingdom Metazoa; phylum Mollusca; class Bivalvia; order Mytilida; family Mytilidae; genus Perna; species Perna viridis. Next base: position 31,875,608 of record CM074515.1, on the reverse strand, counting down.
TTAAAATCAGCAAAAGCAGCACCCTCGATATTATAAGTTCAAGACTTTAACCTCCAGCGTACTCCTTGGTTTGATATTGCCGCGCTACCTTGTATATATACACGTTCTAATTTTTTTCTCGGCGGAGTAATACCTATGCGGACAATTTTATGAATGAAATTATTTCATAGGTTGTAAAATTCCAGCACGTGGTTAAAAATCAATAATATGATTTAATTGCAGGTGAAAATAACGTAAACAAAATCCGATGATGCGTATACGGACATGGAATGTCAACAAACTAAATTAACACTGTATAGAGATAAAAGTTATATTCTCACTTAGAGAGATACACATATTTGGGAAAAACAAAAAATAGCTGTCGTGATCCTCCCACGCAGGATGTTGTATCATATATATATTTTATTTGTGTCATTTCCTTACCGTTTGTCGATTTGTATGTCAATGTACTGTATTTCAAATTTTACCAATTGCAAAGTAAGAAGATAAAGTTATAACGACAGATTGTCGCACCTGGATTTAAATTTCGTCTTATATCATAGTACATATTACGTTTAAAGTTCAAAGGTATTTGGTCTTTAAAACATTATAACGTTTTAACTCGATAGGAAAATTGATCACCTTGCAATGTCAAATATGAAATATAAACAGATAGATACAGTGTATAACTGGTTTCAATCATTTATTTTAAATAACAATACCATATAAGTATATTTAGATAAAGATAGTGTGATTTAAAAAAGTTTCTGAAATTTGATCAAAGAGCACAAGATTACTTGAGACATTTCCAATGATTACATTATTGTATACTGGATTGACAGCTCTTGGAAAAAGAAAACGTTATTGTGATAGAATAAATATTCAGCATAAAATCATTTCTGTTGCATCAATTATACCTTAAATATGATTGGTATACAAGCATATAACATTGTTTTTAACACAGACCGTATTACGTAAAACATGTGACATTCTAAACACTCATTCTTGAGAGATCAGAAAATGGACAGTTCAAAGTTTGATCATATCAAAATTTGTTTACAATCACATGAACTGTTTCTGCAAACGAAAATTGTATCATACAATATCAACAACATCATCATAATCACTGTCATGAAAGTTTCCATCCGGAATCATCAATTTCATATTACAATGACCATGTTTGACAAGCATCCACACAATGCTTGTTAATAAAATTACGTATTAAAAAGACAAGTACGTGTATATACATCATTTGTTTCATTTCCTGACAATATCCTTTTACAACTAAAATTCGGCATGAAAGAGAGTAATCGCGATTTTACAAAACACGATTGTACGCCTGAGTATACTAATTTAACTTGTAGGAGTCATTCAACTTTCATTCGACATGACGTTGTGACTTTCCAATTGATAGACGAGTGGGGACTTTTATATTAACGTCCAATAGTAAAACAATTGTATAAATTTAACAAAATATTTGCGGAAACAATGCATATCTTGGGTTGACAAATTTATCACACAGTCAGATACATAGGATGAAAATTAAGAAACTAATACACACACTTGTCAGGAAACCAATGATTTTTAAAACTTTTGAACACCTTTTGGGGATGGTATTGAAATCTCCACAAGAGACCATAGCCGAAGGAATAGTAAGGACACTGATACAATATAAAATGCAGATTGTTTCAGCAGGTTTGACACCAAAGAAACTAGAATCTTGAATCAGACACACACGAGTTTTCATCATATTCACGCCTGCAGACAAGAAAATAGAAATTAGGGAACATAACCTGCGAACTTAACTCACTAAAGGATATCCCCGCTCCCCATCGCAAAAACTATAGGTAAAACTATAAAAAATGTTGTCAAACGAGGAGTTCATGTCGTTTAAAACCCATGATATGACATACACAAATCAAGCTTCTGACAAAATATCAAGTGACTTTGATAGGAACTTGCAGCGATTACTGTCACAAAATGGTGCAGACGATCGAACAAAAAAATACGGGCGGACAACATGTTTACTGTGTACATGTATCTCCTGCTTTCAAATCAATGGGGTATAAATAGGTATAAACAATGCTTCATTCATTGTTTGTTACAAATTTCCCAAAATGATATGAATATCATCATCTGATGCAATATTTAGTCATGTGGTATCATTGCAAGATTATCAAGATATGTCCTGGGCATCATAAAATTGGTATTTTGTTATTCTTTGGACCACATTATTGTGGTTACATCTGTATCTGTAATGAGATAAACATTTTTGTTAAGAGAAGACATCTTCTATCTATAAGATTTACATACATTTTTTCATTATTTGTTTTTCATACGTTGACGTTTGCTATGGGGTGATTTATTGGCACAACGATTTTTGTTTATCTGTATTTAATTATCATCTTTTTTCAGATTTCCTTTTAATAAATTCACAAGTTATACACAAGTAAAACTGCTATATACGTGTTGTACTTTAATGTAGTTCAGCATGAATCAACCGAACTAACATCGAAGTGAACATTTACTCTTTTGTGGGAGATGTGCGTTTTTCACATATTCAACATACATTGCAATCGATATGATTTTGTTTTGAGAATATGCTTGTATTAGACTGCCTCATATTTCAAATGTGGAGCAAGATAAATGTGCAGTGAAACCTGTCTTAACTGAACCCTAATTAATCTGAAAGCCTGCCTAAACAAGACATCTTTTAACCCCTTTTTACATTAATTATCGAAATACTTTGTACTTGGGTGAACCGAATACCAAAAAGGGGTTTGGCTGACACAGGTTTTAATGTTGCAATATCTCCTTTCTACATGAGATGACAAATTACATTGAAGTTAAGTTAGAAATATAAAGCTTGACTACATATTATATATGAACTGCGAGTCATTGCCCTGCATTTTCAACGGTTACTGTAAAGTTTGCGTAAGAAAGTACGTGTGTTGTTACATTCTACAGATACTTTCAGAGATACCTTAGTATAATCTTTTTCGTCTACTTTCCGTCTTGACTTTTTATGAGGAATGCGACGGGTGTTTCTAGAAAAGCATAGGACGCTTACCCTACCGGTGCACCTGGTCCATGCTCCCAGTGTTTAGTTGAGTCCGAGTTGCTCATTTACTTTTGTTACTTTGTATGTGTTATTTTAGTTACTTTATGTTCTTTGTCGTGTTTTTCTGTTTTCCATGTCTAGTCTTTTTCCCTGGATTACGTTCTTTTGATTTCCGTTAGAATCTTGGTTCCTTTGATGACTTTTCCAGGTAATGACGATTATACGAATATTGCAACTTCAAAACCAGATGAAGTAGAAACTGCAATAATAAAAAGCTATATACAATAATATATAATAATTTGTTATGTAAATATACTGTAAATCGATTTTACTGATTAGGTTATTGTTATCCCTCTCAGATTAAGACGTAAGTTTGTTTTTACAAAGTATATCATAATCTTGAGAAACCACGATTAAACTCGACACGTTAAACAGTGAAAACGAGCGAAAATCCCTGGACAATACACAAACTGGGAACACAAAATTAGTACAAAAACAAATCGTACAACCAGAAAAAAAAACAAACAAACAAAACAAAACAAAACATGCAAAACAAACAAAAAAAAGTGTGCATTGAATAATAGAATGAACCCATAAAAAAACTGAGCACTTCCTGCTTTTTGGAAAGCTCAACGCAAAGGCAGACGGTCGTTTCTCTTACTTTTTACTTATCAGACAGGGCTTTCTAAATCCCCGGGCGTTTTTCAAATCATACGTCGTTTGACAATCGAATAACGTCGCGAAAAATCATTCACTTTTTGAAGACTTTGCAAGATTCTTGCATTTTCTCAGAGGGCTGGTTGCAGAATCTAGAGTGTCTAATCAAATAGTTCATAATTTTAATTAAGGAGATAGACCTAGGGTAATGGAAAGAACTCTTGTAATCAGGGATATGTTTGTATCATATTCAATATCACCAAAGCTTCTCACGTTTTCATTTGAAATAGATTGAAATCTGTTCACGTTGATGATGCTTACATGAGATTGATGTAAAATGCTGAATACAAACTGTTTAATTATGTGTAAAGGTTGTGTATCGAACCCTTTGAAAACGAAGCCTGTATAAATGTGTTTTGGTTTTCCTTGTTTTGATTTTTTCGACCAGTTTCTATAGTTTGAATGTTTTTTTTTTATTGTAACTTGTTTCAATCATTTTGTTTACTGACGTTTGAGCTTTTGATATTTTCTAATTGATGATAATATCTTATTTCCCTCTCAAACTACAAATGTCTGATATAAATACGATATAAAGCAGTCGTTGTTTTTGCAAATTTTTGTTATAATATTCAACTTAAATCGAAATGCGAGATGAAAAGGTCAAAGGGAACATTGAAATCAAGCGTCAGTTATAGCGGTAATCAAAAGAATGTAATCCAGGGACAAAGACCAGACATGGAAAACAGACATATACAACAAAGAACATATAGTAACTAAAATCATACATACAAAGTAACAAAAGCAAATAAGCAACTCGGACTCCACTAAAAACTGGGAGCATGGACCAGGTGCACCGGTAGGGTAAGCGTCCTCTGCTTTTTTAGAAACACCCACCGAGTTGCTCATAAAAAGTCAAGTCAAGATAGAATTGATTAACGTCTTATTAGACCATTCACTCTACCAACATTTACTTTGCTTGAGGTATCTACCATTATGTACAGCGTTTAGAATGAAATCTTAAGCTTGGCGTTAGTCGGTAATTTATGTGGCCACACCATATGCACACAGTTTTTGTAAATAAAAAATACAAAAAACTGAGAAGTTTACTATTAAAGGATACAGTAGTTGCAAGCAGAGGGGATGGCTTTGTACCAAAATCGATTAATTTGAAAAGTACAATTGTTCATGGAGAATGTCAAAGCTAAAAGATATTGAAGCTTGCATCATTATACCTCGAACATTCATTTAAACGAAGAATATCCGAGTAAAGAAAAAGAAATTGCGAGAAATAATTGTAAAGTACCATTATTTGGGTTATATCAGTTGATTACATGTTATGAAAAAGTCTGACGAACAGGAATAATTTACTGTATTCTGTGTGACATAATATAGGTTTGGTTATTTTAGTGGTTTATGCCATTCATAACATTTCGTATGGCATCATTTTACAACATGAAAGCGGAATAAGACTTTGCATATAAGGATATAACAATATTTAATAGCATAAGGAGCTCAATTTAGAAAACAAACATCCGCTATCATACATGACGTCAAGGCTTCACATGCGTAACATACCAAGATTAAGGATGATGAATTTTCAATAGGTCAACACACGAATTTTCTGTACTTCTTCTTGTGTATTATTACTTTCATCTTGAACTTGATGGGTCTTTCCCACAAAGTGAGAGACTTATTTTCTATACGCTGTATTCGTGAATTTCCTTGATTTCAATCGTATTTAGTTCTTTTTCATTTTCAGTTATTTATTGCTCGTTTCTTCCGTACTGTCTTGACTACTGATATTACCAATTTGGACCCTTGGCAATTGTATATGTTGATATATACCAGAAAAAAACTAAATTTATTTAAAGCGGGAGGTAAAGCGCCTTTTAAAACCTGTTTGATAGTCAATGATTTCTATTTATTGCCTGTGTTTTATCAGTTTGGTAATTTTGTTATAACCCTTAATACAAAAAAAAAAAAAAAAAAAAATTCTCACCTCTCTTTTGATTTTGAAATTGAATATGATACAAACATATCCCTGAATTTATGAGTTATGTCCCTTACCATAGGTCTACCTCCTTAAACAATGTGTTCTGTTTGCCAAGGTTCAAAATATTAAAGAATTTAAAATGCAAAAATACTTTACCAAATTCTAATTCAGACAGGTTTTTGGATTAGTCAGGGTTAAATTTAGTCAGGCTTCACTGTATTTATAATGACACAAATATAGACATACAACTAGATGTTACACATACAATGTCCTCCTCTCATATTCATACACATATCTTTTTTTATATTTGCATAAATATAATGAAAACCCACATTTGAAAAGAAAAATAAAACATGCTTAATAGCTCACATATGTTAACAACTTCCTTTGGTATTAACATTCATGGTCTTTAACAAATAGGTTAGAAGCTTAATTAAAATCAATTTTACTGCTACCAATGGCACAATACTTAAAAAAAGGCACCAGTCATCCCACAATATGTAATAACCCAATAAAATCTTAAAATAACTAGAGTATTTTATGATCTCAAATTGATTACACCGTGAAATATAGGGACAAAACTATTACATGAGAAAAGTTTTATACTAGAGTATATATAGACAAATTATTTGGTTGACAAGTCATGTTAACGAACATAGATTTTTTGTGATTTTGAACTGTCGAATTCTTAATTTTAGCAATGTAACAACCTGCATCTGTAACTCTATAATAAAATTTAAATTTGATTGTCGAAATGACATATAAGAAACCGAAAACCTGTCTAAACTAGACACTTTTGAAGTCCCTCCGAATCAGTGTGAATGTATTTGAACATGAGAAATATTGAACTCCTCTTTAAACCGAACTCATCAGTATCTTACATTCCAAAATGATCTGGTTTAAGCAGGTTTCACTGTATTAAATATGAAGTCCATTGAAAAAACAATACGTATAATGGGGCGTAACATGGGTTATACGGGTAGATTCAGTTGCAAAAATCGATGTATATATGTCACAAATTGCACATACTTAGTGATAATCAGGAGATCCAATATAATTGAAAATTATCAATTCTATAACCACAAGATATGGACGATGTTCATGTTATCTTACATCATATAGATATTGTGCATATAAAAATATAAGATGCACTTCTGCTCCTTCCTTGTAATTAAGTATGGCACTATCCGTTATCATATGTGCATGTACAAGTATGCATGTCCTTTATTCCGAAGTAGTTTTTTTAGTTGTTGCTTTTCAGAGTGTAGTGTTGCCATGACGTATGAAATATATGAGTTAGTGGCTGTCATTCTTCGTGTATATAAATAAAATGGTTTAAATTTCTTCTGTGTTTCACATCCTTATCCTAATACCTATTTAGATATCCCAAGTAAATTTTATACGAAGCCGTCTCAATTTTCTTTATTAAGATAAATCAAAACTCTGACTTGTAACAGTTAGTTTTCAACGTTACCTATTTTTGATTCTTTCTTCTAGTATTTGATTTTACAGGAAACAGAATCTAAAAAATACAAACTAAAATACCGAAAAAAATGTATCACAAGAAGGAACATTTTGCTCAAGTAAAAATTGTAACAGTAAAGCTTATGATAGATTGCATTTTCAAGTAAGTTCTTTGGTTCTGTCAGGATTGAAAATACCAGATTTACTACATAGTGCTAACAATTCTTTCAACTTATACCGGAACTCTTATGGCCATTATGGAAGCAGAAGGTTTAGATAGCAAATAAACCTAGTTTAACACAACAACTGTATAAATTTTAAATGCATGAACCAAGTCAGGAAAAAAGCGAATAAAGTCGTTTTTAATCCTTGAATCCTTCAATCATTTAAGAAATAAATCCGGAAACTCCATTTTATCATTGTTTTACCACGAGCTGGTCAGATATGTCGCACTGTTTTACAACGGGCTGGTCAGATATGTTGTATTGTTTTACCACGGGCTGGTCGGATATGTCTTATTGTTTTACCACGGGCTGGTCGGATATGTCTTATTGTTTTACCACGGGCTGGTCGGATATGTCTTATTGTTTTACCACGGGCTGGTCGGATATGTCTTATTGTTTTACCACGAGCTGGTCAGATATGTCGCACTGTTTTACAACGGGCTGGTCAGATATGTTGTATTGTTTTACCACGGGCTGGTCGGATATGTCTTATTGTTTTACCACGGGCTGGTCGGATATGTCGCACTGTTTTACAACGGGCTGGTCAGATATGTTGTATTGTTTTACCACGGGCTGGTCGGATATGTCTTATTGTTTTACCACGGGCTGGTCGGATATGTCTTATTGTTTTACCACGAGCTGGTCAGATATGTCGCACTGTTTTACAACGGGCTGGTCAGATATGTTGTATTGTTTTACCACGGGCTGGTCGGATATGTCTTATTGTTTTACCACGGGCTGGTCGGATATGTCTTATTGTTTTACCACGAGCTGGTCAGATATGTCGCACTGTTTTACAACGGGCTGGTCAGATATGTTGTATTGTTTTACCACGGGCTGGTCGGATATGTCTTATTGTTTTACCACGGGCTGGTCGGATATGTCTTATTGTTTTACCACGGGCTGGTCGGATATGTTGTATTGTTTTACCACGGGCTGGTCGGATATGTTGTATTGTTTTACCACGGGCTGGTCGGATATGTCTTATTGTTTTACCACGGGCTGGTCGGATATGTCTTATTGTTTTACCACGGGCTGGTCGGATATGTCTTATTGTTTTACCACGGGCTGGTCGGATATGTCTTATTGTTTTACCACGGGCTGGTCGGATATGTCTTATTGTTTTACCACGGGCTGGTCGGATATGTCTTATTGTTTTACCACGGGCTGGTCGGATATGTCTTATTGTTTTACCACGGGCTGGTCGGATATGTCTTATTGTTTTACCACGGGCTGGTCGGATATGTCTTATTGTTTTACCACGGGCTGGTCGGATATGTCTTATTGTTTTACCACGGGCTGGTCGGATATGTCTTATTGTTTTACCACGGGCTGGTCGGATATGTCTTATTGTTTTACCACGGGCTGGTCGGATATGTCTTATTGTTTTACCACGGGCTGGTCGGATATGTCGTATTGTTTTACCACGGGCTGGTCGGATATGTTGCATTGTTTTACCACGGGCTGGTCGGATATGTCTTATTGTTTTACCACGGGCTGGTCGGATATGTTGTATTGTTTTACCACGGGCTGGTCGGATATGTCTTATTGTTTTACCACGGGCTGGTCGGATATGTCTTATTGTTTTACCACGGGCTGGTCGGATATGTCTTATTGTTTTACCACGGGCTGGTCGGATATGTCTTATTGTTTTACCACGGGCTGGTCGGATATGTCTTATTGTTTTACCACGGGCTGGTCGGATATGTCTTATTGTTTTACCACGGGCTGGTCGGATATGTCTTGTTTTACCACGGGCTGGTCGGATATGTCTTATTGTTTTACCACGGGCTGGTCGGATATGTTGTATTGTTTTACCACGGGCTGGTCGGATATGTCTTATTGTTTTACCACGGGCTGGTCGGATATGTCTTATTGTTTTACCACGGGCTGGTCGGATATGTTGTATTGTTTTACCACGGGCTGGTCGGATATGTCTTATTGTTTTACCACGGGCTGGTCGGATATGTTGTATTGTTTTACCACGGGCTGGTCGGATATGTCTTATTGTTTTACCACGGGCTGGTCGGATATGTCTTATTGTTTTACCACGGGCTGGTCGGATATGTCTTATTGTTTTACCACGGGCTGGTCGGATATGTCTTATTGTTTTACCACGGGCTGGTCGGATATGTCTTATTGTTTTACCACGGGCTGGTCGGATATGTCTTATTGTTTTACCACGGGCTGGTCGGATATGTCTTATTGTTTTACCACGGGCTGGTCGGATATGTCGTATTGTTTTACCACGGGCTGGTCGGATATGTCTTATTGTTTTACCACGGGCTGGTCGGATATGTCTTATTGTTTTACCACGGGCTGGTCGGATATGTTGTATTGTTTTACCACGGGCTGGTCGGATATGTCTTATTGTTTTACCACGGGCTGGTCGGATATGTTGTATTGTTTTACCACGGGCTGGTCGGATATGTTGTATTGTTTTACCACGGGCTGGTCGGATATGTCTTATTGTTTTACCACGGGCTGGTCGGATATGTCTTATTGTTTTACCACGGGCTGGTCGGATATGTCTTATTGTTTTACCACGGGCTGGTCGGATATGTCTTATTGTTTTACCACGGGCTGGTCGGATATGTCTTATTGTTTTACCACGGGCTGGTCGGATATGTCTTATTGTTTTACCACGGGCTGGTCGGATATGTTGTATTGTTTTACCACGGGCTGGTCAGATATGTCTTATTGTTTTACCACGGGCTGGTCGGATATGTCTTATTGTTTTACCACGGGCTGGTCGGATATGTCTTATTGTTTTACCACGGGGTGGTCGGATATGTCTTATTGTTTTACCACGGGCTGGTCAGATATGTCTTATTGTTTTACCACGGGCTGGTCGGATATGTCTTATTGTTTTACCACGGGCTGGTCGGATATGTCTTATTGTTTTACCACGGGCTGGTCGGATATGTCTTATTGTTTTACCACGAGCTGGTCAGATATGTCGCACTGTTTTACAACGGGCTGGTCAGATATGTTGTATTGTTTTACCACGGGCTGGTCGGATATGTCTTATTGTTTTACCACGGGGTGGTCGGATATGTCTTATTGTTTTACCACGGGGTGGTCGGATATGTCTTATTGTTTTACCACGGGGTGGTCGGATATGTCTTATTGTTTTACCACGGGGTGGTCGGATATGTCTTATTGTTTTACCACGGGGTGGTCGGATATGTCTTATTGTTTTACCACGGGGTGGTCGGATATGTCGCATTGTTTTACCACGGGCTGGTCGGATATGTTGTATTGTTTTACCACGGGCTGGTCGGATATGTTGTATTGTTTTACCACGGGCTGGTCGGATATGTTGTATTGTTTTACCACGGGCTGGTCGGATATGTCTTATTGTTTTACCACGGGCTGGTCGGATATGTCTTATTGTTTTACCACGGGCTGGTCGGATATGTCGCACTGTTTTACCACGGGCTGGTCGGATATGTCGCACTGTTTTACCACGGGCTGGTCGGATATGTCGCACTGTTTTACCACGGGCTGGTCGGATATGTCTTATTGTTTTACCACGGGCTGGTCGGATATGTCGCATTGTTTTACCCTGCGCGATCGCTAGCGGTTAAACGACGACATAAAAAGGTCCGTGGTAAAACAATGATAAAATGGTGTTTCCGTTATTTATTTCGATTCTTATAGGACTACTTGCTTCATATTTTTAAACAGATGCACGAAATGTTGGTCATGCGTTTATCACTTTTTTTTTACCATGGGTGTGCTCTAAAGAACTTGAAGCACGTCATATTAGAATATCCCGTTTTATGATGATAATTTTAGATATTTTGCTACTACCTGTATTTGACGGGGGCTATAATTTGAACTTGCTTTCTCAAATGGACAATTAAGTAAATTACATAAGGCGTATACTTTTTGTAGGTATGTTTAAAAAAAATCTTGATTCGCTGGACTTGAAATGATTAAAGTGCAAATATGTAGAATTTCTAGCTTTTTAAATAATTTCAAAATGAATTTACTTTATAATCATCCCTTTTTAGACGTATAAAGACAGTACGAGTTAATTGACGTAAATGATTTTTTTTAATTCTTTGTTGCAAATGGCAACTTTTTGTATGTTTAGTTTTTTAACCTTAGGAACTTTCAACAAAAAATGATTGATCGGTAAGTGACAAGAAATATTTTAAACTTACCAAATATTGACATAAGAGAAAAAGGTACGTACTATGTTATTTGTTCATTCATATCGCTCTGTTTGTATTTGTAATTGTTTCTATGGTGCATTTTTTGCATATCAAATTAAACAGATCATAAATATAGTTTTGTAGACTTATATAGTAACACCTATCCTAAATATTGCATATCTTGAAAGACGAGAACATATGTTTTACGTCACAATTATTCTTTGTGAATTGTTTACTATAGTTCAGAACTTCAAACAAATTACGTGACGTAGGTCATTCTGTAATCAGCGTTCCACTCTGTCATACCCTCATTAGGGCAGGGAGTATGCAGGCTATATCAGTCCCGTTTCATTTGCTGTAAATTAACTGTAAACTCCACAGTGTCTGCCTTTTTTCCAGGCTTCACAAATGAAAAAGAAAACAAGCCACTTTCACATTTTGACAATATATTTTAATTTTTGTGTTATTATCAACGTGTATTTTAAAGCGAGATTTTGTGAACAAAATTCTACTTCAGTGTTAAAACATGCGGTGAAATACTTGTTATAAAAGATATAAAAAGAACCTTTTTATTTACCATAAAATAGATTTTTTCTTATGGCTACAGTAACTTATTTCAGGATATGTCGGGACATACTTACTCTTCCGCAGCACCTGATGCCACTACCATTTTTGTGCAAGTGTTTTAATTTTGTGTGTGCTGTTTTGTTTTTCACATCTTCAGATTTGACATGTAATGGCATTTGTCTACTTCGTCTACATTGCATGTGAAGACTATTTATTACCGTGCCAGACTTCTTAAAATTAAGCTTCTTGAACAGGTTACCGGTATGTTGCTAAAAGATTAAAGTCGTCACTATCAAAATGTCACGTTCATCATTATGAACTCGTTGATCATCATGGTGTATCCATTTGCGCCATGAGATCCGATTTGTCTGGTCAGATTGTGATACTAGTAACTATTGCTGTGTTCTATTTTGATATCGCTTTTATTTCATGGTTGCAATGTATTTTGAAGACTTGATAGTCTAAATTTGGCAAACTGACAAGTTATCAGGTTCTTTGGTTGGCGTTCGACATCAAGGGCATACGTATACACACAGAGCTGGGTGTCATAATTGTTTCAATTTAAACTAATTGTAATGCTTCATAGGGGATATCTTCAAAGGTGAAAAAGCACACTCGTCCTTACCGACTGTTTTTCGTTTTACCTTGTACCGCGGTAATTGGCTTTAATTGAATGCTACAGACATGAGCTGTCAATTTGGTTATTCCGAATCTATAATTGAATATCAAAAGAAAAAAAAAGCACCAACTATTTGGCTATTAAAAATGATATCAAAACCTATTTCTGAAAGTTTACGTACTTCATGTCTAGAGAAAGTATAAAACATAGTAAAGTGAGTGCAATAACAAATAAATTTACCGTAGAAATATAATCACAAATGAATAATCTCTTGTCAAACGGACATTGCATTTTATCTTCAAAAGCAAACAATAATTGAAAAATAAGTGCATTATGGATAACCACATGTAACTTAAAAGAGGGTCTAAAATCAAACAGTAAAACTCTTATTTTACTACGAGACATATAAAAACGATGTATTTAAGAAGATCCTGTCTTTGTATGTTTTTAAATGAAAGCAAAGACCCGTTAAACTGTAGATTTAATTCGTGTATCTGTAAATCTTTGAACAAGATAATTGCCAGTGTCATCATTAAGCTCTTCAAATCATTTATAAAGAATAGTCCGTTTTAAACCCTTGGAGTCTGTGGTTTTGCCAATGTGGTTTTCTTTACAGGTAAATTGTCTGTAATTTTCCTTAATCATAAGTACTTAAATGTTGTCGATAATTTATTAGACTATTTAGGGACACCTTTTTGTGTTTGTGGATATCGTGTCTCCACAATATAGAAAAAAAATAGAATCATGAATGTTTTGGTTCTCAGTGTAGTAGAGTAGTAATAAATCAAATTCGCGTATAAATTTGCCCTTATGTGCGTCTCTGACATTTTCACCAAATTCATTCTCGTTATATGTGAATAGGATCAAGAATATCAAAAGCGATGTCTTAGATGATATAAAACCTAGATTGTTTTTTACCTTTACCCAAAAGATCAAGGTTTCTTCATTATTTTTGTGGTAATAAAACAAACTATCTTTAAACAATTGCACAATAATATGCGATAAATAACTGGTGTTTCAAAGCAAAGCTTCCTTCATGACAAGTTATATAGGTATTTACCCAAATGATTGAATACATAAAACATGATCAAGACAAGAATCATGTATGTAAGAGGGGTACACAAAACTACTACCTGTGCAAATGTGTAAACATCTGAGACAATTCAAATGCAATTTGCGTCCTCTTTTGCGTCTCTAATGATAACACTGTCGTGATTGAATGACATTCTTAAAGACTTCAATTATCTTAAAATAAAAAAAAAGTTTTTATCTAAATCTACATTAAAATATTGCCTATTAATCAATGCTTGTCGCTTTTTAATAGTTTTATTTATAGTAGTTTTTGTAAAAAGTAAACAATGAATACTAAAAATATAAATTATATGCATTTGGATCTTTGCAAATCAAAATTCAAAGAATATCATGAAATGATAAAAAATAGAACATCCTGTTAAACCCTCGAGTTTATTTGTCTCCCTTTTGACACGCATTGGACAGTATTTTGGTATCGTTTTTCATCCGCATACATTATATTCCGTTTGAGTATGATAGATCTTTAAAAAAATATTAATGAAATAATTCTTGCAAAAAAAAAATTTCTCAACTAGACTTGCTTTTCTATAGTGCATATGAACACTGAAAAATATTTTCAGAATTTGATCTAAACAAACCTAAGAATTCCCCACGAGGCTTAATGCAATTTTAGTTTTAAATATTTTAATTTGTTTTTGTCTGTTTAATGGTGGGGAATAAAATATAAAAATATAATAAGGGAATAAAAGTGGGGGCGGGGCAAGTAAGGATGTGCAGGGATTAGACTAAATTATTTAATATCACATCACCCATTACCTAATCAGAATTCAAGATTTTTGTATGAAGTATAATGTATCCGAATATTCCAAAAGCTCTTCCAATACTTAAGCATACAAAAAAGCTAGTAAATAAAATTTTAATATTACACTACATTTTTGTATTTCTTTTTAATTGAGACAAAATTCTAAACATATTTCCCAGAGTTTGTATGTACTGTAGAAAAAGGATTTGCAGTAGAAAAGTCAAACTACTTATAAAATATTTTTAAAGAATTGTTTTTTTTTCCGAAGATTTATAAACCTTAGACAGACATGATATTCCCGCTGAAACCGATCAAGTGCTTGAGATAGAATTACACTTACAAGATATGGAGACAGACAGACAGACAAGTTCCTCTATACTATTCATTGGTCTATTAAAAGATAAATTATGAAGTTTGTAGTTGGAATAGGCACTGTATATCTAGTGATACATTGTAAACAAAGTTTTACGAAAATGTTATAGCATTACCGTTACATTTCAACATTATACAAATAAAAAACATAGTTCGACTGAAATCAGACTATGTATTTAAGAACAAGTAAAAACCAATCTTATTTCGAAAAGTTTCAACGAAAACTTTCGTTATCAGAATGAGTAGGTTTTCACAACCCGTAAATGGTATAAATGAAGTGTTACAAGGTACAAAAAAACCTTACAGTTGTTCCACAAATGAAATAAATTATCATTCTCATAAAACCACTACCAAAAGAAACTTGATAACATTATGATTCAGAGGTCATCATGAGGTAAAAACAAACGTTGATTAAGGTACTATAACTCATTTGACCTTTTGTTGTTTATTTTTGAGGTCATATGATTAGGTACACGTAAGTTGATTCATACTCAATTAACGCAATAGTGCAATACGATAAACATGAAATTTTATTTTACTTCGATTAGATTATTCCTATGAGGCAATACATTTATGCTTGTTTTAACCATAACGTTTACGATTCTTTTGATCAAACATGTATTCATTTAATTAAAACGTGATCTAAATTAGTAATTGCAATTTTCAACTGCCGATCTGTAAAGTGAAGCAATTATGAACAGTTGGTTTGTTACTCTTTAGATATTTAAGCGCACTACAGCATGAAGTCAATATTTGCTATCTACATTAATTTAGCTTTTTTAAGGGAAAAATTACTATGAGATCATGTTTTTACACCACAACGGTAAGGTCAAGGTCATATATGTGACATCATGAATATGATTACTTTTCCAAGGACGTGACTGTCCATGCACATGATTGAAGTAATCCGGTTAGTGATATGGGAAACCGCAAGTGAATAATGTTAAATCAACATATACGAATTGTCATGAAATTTACCGACTTAAAGAATGACGTGTTTCGAGAGAAAAAAAGGAAAGAACAAAAAGAGATAATATCAATTTCGACAACGTACGATGGTAACCAGCTCGTCTGAAATGTGCTGTTTATTATGTCTCATGAAGTATATTTGTAATTTTTCTATTTTTGCTTAATTATTCTTATCTATGAAATATGAAAACTCCTAAATAAAGAAATAATTCTACTACAAACGTATGTCTTAGATATAGTAATCATCAGAATCTACGTCTGCAAAAATATAACTCGGGTTAGTAAATTATAAGGAATCAATATAAATTAGTGAATTGATGTAGAGATCCAAGGCCACGGCAAAAGTATCCATAAGATATGTATCAATTTTAGAGCGATATATAATAATTTTACGTGTATTAGAATAACTTTCACAAAGAAAGGTATAATTTGAAAAAAATGTATATAGGCGAGGTAGGGGTTAAACAAGAACATTTAGGCTTGATATACGTCATGGATGCTATAGTACTGAAGCATGGTGTAAAGGGACGCTTTCGCCGGTACATCAGCCACCGTCCGTACGAAACACGAAAGGGTATAGTCAAGGACGATAAAAACCCTCCCAGCCAGTACGATGGGGGTTTCATAGAAGCACACTCGCCTCTAGTGCAGGCGGTCGTTGGTTCGATCTCCGGTCGAGGCACAAAGACGTAAGTATAGCACTCCAGCTAAGAATCATGCAAAATGTGATAGATGGTTGGATAGCCTACATATTTTTATTTTTGATATTTTGTTTAAATTTCCATAGTAAACAAAAATTAACAGTCGGTTTTTCATGTAACCAGTCTTCTTAGGAGATATAAAAAAAATATATATAGAATACACTGTGGATTTCAAAATTAAGGGAGATAACTCTGTAATGCCACTAAAATAGAATAGAATCTACTAGATTTTAATTTTGATTATCTCCTAAGAACAGACAGATTGGAATGAATATTTACTCATTCCATAATATAGACCAATAAAACAACTTAATTACAAAAAAAAAAAAATAAATAAAAATATGTAGCCTTTTGTTAGGGTGTATCACACATTACAGAATTTGAATGATTCTTACAAAGTCTGCTGTTTAAAAATTGGTAGTCACGGCTATGCACCCGTTGTTTAATGGGATAGAGTGACGATTGCTTAGTTAATAGTCAGAATATTACATGTAAAAAAAAACCGAAAAACAAAAAAAAAAAAAGAATGGCTCAGTGATCAAGTCGGACTGGTACATAGCAGAGTCTGTTCGATTTCGTTTCCGTCCTGAAATGCATGACTTTAAATTCATAATGTGGTAAATCAGAATTAGTCAATCAATCAAGCACCGGTACATCAAAACACTGTTTAGTATCAATCAATATGGAGTTCTATTGGGACTAAAAAGAATCATAATTATGCTTGCTTTGAGATCAAAACACAGGATGGCTGAAGCATACTTTAAATACATTAATGAATTTTGAACCAACTAACTTGTTTCATGGATATTTATGTACTAATATATGTTTTAAATATTTTATGACTGGCTAAAATATCGGGGAACAATAATGAAATTGTATTGATTTGTACGGACACATTGTCTTTTCAATTTTTAGGCACGGGCTTGATTTATTGCAACAAAATATGTAGAATTATTGATGTACCAGCTTTTCATCTGATTTTGCACGCATGATATGCGTCTGTCCTAGGCTAAAAGCATGTAGTCACCGTATTAAGAACATAGACAAAGTCGTAATAACAGTACTTTAAATACGAATATAACCTGTGAAGTATGGATATTTCAGTCTGATCAGCAATAAGGAAGTCTTGGATTGGGAATCCACCGCGGACATTTCAAAATTACGCACGTCAGCTACCTAAGTTTCGAATCTGAATCGCGGGTCCTTTCGACAGGGTTATAAACCGGTGTGCATACTTTTAAAAAATGCAGTACATGTAACTGAAGCACCTCAGAAGGTCGTTAAGACGATGTATATTTGGCATTCATTTACCGACTGAGATCCGTACTGTGCTATTTTGTAGCGTACTCCATGTAGCATTAAAACTGTTATATTTACATTTACAAATTGCATTGCGTATAATTTTCAAGAAATCAAATTTAAAATGAACCATTAACTGACTGTAAAGCTCATGCAAGATACAACTAGAGGGTTCACGCTACCTTGAAACATTATTTGATATATTTGAATCACATTGATTGACAATATTTTGGAATTCTGTTTACATCGACTTGTGGGGAACCGTTGTAATAAGAAAAAATAAGAATAGCAAAGATTTTGGGAATGATTAATTAGAATTTAGCGTTAAAAGTTGTTAAAAGACCTCAGGCGACCTCTTCGGCTTCCAAAGCTGCAACATAAACAAGTTTATACCAACTTGACTCACGACATGACGAACCGCAGTTGGTAGCAAAAAATAAAGGAAGTTAGGAATACACTGCATTTAACTCTACATTTAATGAAATGATTAGAGATGTAAATTTCATGTCGGAATCATTTGAAATCGATTGCTTCTACAGAGTTTGTTGATTATAAATTACTTAATTTCCCACTTGGTTGACTTGAAACTGGCTTTTTAACTTGTTTGTCTTCACAGGTACTGATTCATATGTTTATAATGACTAACTCGTAGGTTCTAAGGACAATAGGTATCACTCTTGACATTCAGAAATATGTCAATACCGCCAACGTCAGTACCTTCAATGAAGGAAAGTTTGGATTTTCTTCATGATGAAATCAGGCCAGCGTAGCATATTCAAAGGATCTGTGCGGGTCAGATACAAATGTTTTTAATTATGATCTTTCTAAGATACTTCAAGCTATAGTTTTCAATGTAAGAGACACAAATTTCTGCCGGATATTTTTTAACAATATTTTAGTATCGCCCTGGATGAGAAGATAAAGCCTTGGAAATAATTCTACCAACAATTTACATGTATCACAAAAGACTAATATAAAATGTAAATCATTGCAATATTTGACGAAATATGTGCCTCGTGGAACTGATACATGTATGTGATAAATCTGAGTTAGGACCCTGAAAATAACAAAGCTATACTTATCGTTATAATGCTGGAGGAGGCAAAATTCATTTATCTCTGCTTACTAAACGACATTTATATCACAAATTGTCAATTTACAATTACAGAAGAAATTAATTGTAATTAAGAATAAGCGTAAGAGTAAACTAGAGGCTCACATGAACCTAAATCGATCACCTTGTATATGGACCAAAAAAATGTCACTTTTAACTCAAATTTAGACATTTATTATTAAGAACGTAAAGTTTAACGTGTTTCCAATATAAACCAAACATCGTTGAAATCCAATTGCAAGAACAAAAAATAGTTGAAAAAAATCAGCAATTTTGAAAATGGCTACTGTATGTGCATTTTCTTTTCTTTACGTGCAGTGATTTCTTCTTTACGTGACGTGGACAAAAATTTCATGATGACGTGTGACCCCGGAACTTTTCGATCGTGTAAACTTCAAATCAGTCCGTAAAAGCCAAAATACACGTCACAACGCCGATTGGAAAAATGCTGAACGAAATACACATGGGTAGTCTATCCAGTCACCCTAGCTTATTTGTTATTTACGTTCAATATTATCACAATTGATACACCTGGGACCCTGTTGATGGCTTGTAGCGATTTTCGTGGTCAGAACATATTTTTTTAATTCCAAAAACATGAGAATTTCGATTCCCGCGAAAATTTGCATAAATTCGACTCTACAAGTTATTGCGTGACTAAATTCAATTTTCTATATTAATAAGTCACCAAAACTAATTTTCAAGAAAGAATTTTCAAAAAATGTTAAAAATATTACCCCTAACCCTAGAAAACTGGTCTCACTATCAAACATGATTCTCATTCACAGCATACCGACACGTGAAACTAAAGTATCTGAATAATTCAGGCGTGTGATTTTTTATAGGGTTACAATTACTATAAAATCGTAAAAGGTGGAAATAACAGAATTTCTTCTATATCACCCGTTATTATCTTTTTTCAGGATACCGTAGTTTAAACAAGCTTTTGTGTGATACATTAGATTTGTATAGTGTCTAAGCTTTCAAATCGGCCAGGTAATTTATATTTGAACTTTTTCAAGTAAATTTGGTGCAAAAATTACCATCCCTACCCATAAAAAAATAACTCAACATGCACCAAAATGTTAATTTTTAACATATAAACGGCGTACACTGGGCATGTTGCGGGCGATTGCTTTCATTATCAATGCATCCAACATATTTGCTAATTTCAGGAGCGTAGGCGACAATAATGTGTTTTTTCATAAAAAGGGAAAATTCCGGAATTTCAGTTTTCTTCCATTTCACCGTTAATTTGGCGTATATTTTTTTCACATACCGTAATTCAAAAGAGCTTTTGTATATTCAAATGCAACTATATAGTGTAGTAGCTTTGTAATGAGCCCAAGATATATAAGTACTTGAACTTTTCCAAGTCAAGTTAGTGCAAAAATTGCCCCTACCCATGATAAAAATATCTTAATACGGCCCATCGCCTATGCTTATTAGAAAGCTAAGATGCTAAATAACTATGTTTAGATATGCAAAGGCATGTTTGAAGTACGGTACTTAAAACAAAATCGCACATAACAGGTATTAAAATGAAAAAAAAATGAAATTAAAAAAAAATCCTCTCTTTACTATGAAAAACAATATTTTCAGATTGAAACTGGAAACAATACGCCCCTGAAATGAGTAGATATGTTGAATACGTCGGTAATTAAAACACTAGTACCCAGCATGTCTTTTTAACATCAATTATAAGCTAAATATAATATTTTGGTTCATGTTGAGGTATTTTTTTCGTGGGTAGGGGATACTTCTTGCACTAATATGACTTTGAAAAGTTCAAATATTTATAACTTAGGCTCACAATAAAGCTACTAAACTTTATAGTAGTATTTATTTACAAAAGCTTTTTTGAAGTACGATATTTAAAAAAAATTATGCCAATTAAAATTGAAATGGAAGAAAAATGAAATTCCGAAAATTCTCCTTATTACAAAAACACATTATTGTCGCCTTGAAACTAAAATAATACGCTCATGAAATGAGCAGTGATGTTGGATTTATCAATGATAAAAACAATAGCAGCCAGCATGCCTATTGTGCACCGTTAATAAACTTAAAACTAACATGTTGGTTCATGTTGAGGTATTATTTTCATGGGTAGGGATGGTAATTTCTCACCTTATTTGACTTGGAAAAGTTAAATTATTAATTACTTGGGCTCATTTGAAAGCTTAGGCACTATATACATGCACTGTATCACACAAACACTAGTTTAAACTACGGTATTCTGAAGAAAGATAATAACGGGTGATAAAGAAATTCTGTAAATTCCTCTTTCCTTGATTTTATAGTAAATGCAATCCTATAAAGAAATTCAAACGCCTGAATTGAGCAGATATGCTGAGTAAATCATTATCTTGATTAAGAATGGCTAAAATATGAGTTTCACAGTGTCGGTATGCTGTGAATGAGAATTATGTTTGATACCGAGACCATTTTTCTAGGGGTAGGGGTAATATTTTTAACATTTTTTTGAAAATTCCTCCTTGGAAATTAGTTTTGGTGGTTAATTAACGTAGAAAATTAAATTTAGTCACGCAATAACTTGTAGAGTCGAATTTATGCAAATTTTCGCGGGAGTCAAAATTCCCATGTTTTTGGAATTAAAAAATAAATTCTGACTACGAAAATCGCCACAAGTCATGAACAGAGTCCAAGGTGTGATAATATTGAACATAAGTAACAAATAAGCAATTTTTTTTACTATAAAATAAATACTCTAGTTGGAGGATAGACTACCCAAGTGTATTTCATTCAGCATTTTTCTAATCGGCGTTGTGACGTATATCTTGCCTTTTACGGACTGATTTGAAGTTTACACGATCAAAAAGTTCCGGGGTCACACGTCATCATGAAATTTTTGTCCATATCACGTAAAGAAGAAATCACTGCACGTAAAGAAAAGAAAATGCACATAAAGTATTTAGAGATCGACATAACGTAATGATGAAACGACCTAAGGTTATAAGAAAACTACTGCACATAAAGATAAATCCACATAACGTAAATATATGTTGATATAACGTAATCATAAAACGACAGAACATAAAGACAAAACGACATAATGTACAGATGTTCCTACATAACGTAAATACAAAATAACCACATGTAATTATAAAACCACAGCAATTAATATAAAATTGACAACACATAAACAAATGTGTATATCATCAGACAGTTTCGGCGTTCCATAGATTTGTACCAAGTTTATTAACTGACTATCGGAGAAATCAACAATGCAATTCATACATGTGCATATATTATTACATTAATAGTACCCACTTACATTCATAATGCCTTGAAACCAGAGAGGGCTTTTTTCAACAATATGTTTTATTGCATAAGAAAACTCTGTTTAGTAGGAGCCGTATACGTACACCGTGATTTTGAACAGAATCATAGGGACCCGTAATACTTAAACGGTTCGAGCCACACGCTTAAAATTAAACCCAACCTTACATTGGAAGCGTAGTACGTCGTGAAACAATTTCAAAGCGATTCATTCCCATCAGTCAAGTTATTATAAAGACGTTAGGATATCTTAATTGACTTTTTGTCCTCTAAGATAATAATAATTTTATCATTTCCAAACACAATATTCAAAATCAGAACAAGCATTCTTCTTGGTGGTATGGCACCTCCTGATACTATATCAAGAAAATTTTATTTTATGCCCTTTTTTCTGATGGTAATTTTCGAATATCTCCTTGATCAAGAAAATGTTTGTTTCTGGTTTATTTTATGCACCTAACTCCCCAACAGTTCAATTCATAACCCCAAAATCAATACCAGCATTCCTGAAGTGGTATTGCATCCAGAGAGATTCATATATCTGAACTCAAGTTATAAAAATAATCAACGAAAATTGTTGTTTTCAGGACCATTTTGGTTTATTATTTTTTTGTGGTTCAATTCACAAATAACATAATTTGGTATGGAACCTTAAGGTATAATTTCGTAGTACATTTATCTGTAATGTATTTTGGTGACAAAATTTCTACAGACCACAAGAACCATTGCATTAGAAGACCTTATTTTTCAGTTGTATACTATAAATTGATAAATCTTTCCATATATTTATTTATTTATTTATTTTTATTAGCACACTATCCACACTAAACATTTCAACAATTGATAAATAACACAGTATAACCATAACACATACAATAAAGGGCCTTTTTAAGCTAGTGCTCATACTATTAAGTAGCACTCCAACTAAGATTCATGCAAAGTGTGATACATGGTTAGAGCCTACATGTTTTTATTTTTAGTATTTTGTTTAAAATGCTTAAGTAAATAGAAATTATGTGGCTTTTCAAAGAAATCTTGTTCATAAGAAATAAAAATCATACACAATGAACTATAGAATTTTAAATAAAGGGAGATAACTCTGTAAAATGACACTTAAATACAATAGAAACTGTTGGATTTTCAATGTGACTCATCTCTTCAGAGCAGATAGCTTGGAATGAATAATTATACATTACATCATATTGACCTGTAAAGAAACTTAGTACCAAAAATAAAAATGTGTAGCCTTTTTTGGAGTGTATCACATTTTATAGAACTTGCATGATTCTTACAAAGACTGCTACTTATTTTTTACAGTCATTATGTACAGTGAAACCTGTCAGAACTGTATCTCTTCTGTCCTGAGGTATTTGTTCATTTGAGATGCAAGTTTTTGTTTAAATTCTAAAACCAGGGGTGGATCCAGTGTTTCAGGTCAGGGTATAAATAGAATTAAGTCAAGATAAGTTTTGATGGTAGAAAAAAGATTTCATGCAAAAAATCCCCCCCCAATTTCAGGGGAGCATGCACCAGGTGCACCCCTGAAAGCTTACATGCAGGGACTTAATAAGTTTGTATCTGTATGCCAGATAATCCCTTCTATGACAAAGGAGCGCCCTCTATAAACATGAGGTATAGATGGGGGCATTCCTTGAAGAATTACTGTAGTATCGTTAAAGTCACAACCCCAGAATATGAAAAATAAGATGTCTGGCTTTAACAGTTTTTTGGTTAAGGAGGTAGACCTAGGGTAAGGGAAGTAACTGTTGACATCAGTGATATGTTTGTATCATATTCCATTTCACCAAAGCCTATCACACATTCAATTGAAACAGAAAGAAATAAATCCTGGTTACTTAGATGCTTAAATATGTATGTTATATGGTTTAAACAAACGAACAACTGATTTGTAAGAGTTATGCCCCTTACCCTAGGTCTACCTCCTTAAGCTAAGATTCAGTTTAGACAGGTTTATCTGTATTAAAAATAAAGTTTTTCATGTACCATGTGCAGAATTACATATAAAAGCTTCTCTAAGATGTCCCATAAATGGTATTCTAATGAATAGGGAAAACAATTCTGCATTCCTATAATACATTGTAATATTCATTTGAAGATTATTTAAACTTCAATAAAACAAAGTTGAATTTAATCAAGTGATCACCAATGACCCGGCAACCTGGAGTCAAATGCTGAAGTCCAAAAGTACAGTGTATCAGGTTTCCAGACCCCTTCAGGGATTCAAAATTTCTTTCAAGAGTACTACAGTGAAAGGTCCTGGATTTTTTTTGCATCATAAAAGAAAAGTCCTCTTTAATAAAGTGAAGGCCCCCAATATGATTAACATAAATATGGTCCATTAGATAGGTCCCAGAAATGATATTTCAAAGGTTCTGCATAAGATATAATATATTGAGGGTCTTGGAAATCTGACCAGTGCTAATTTGAATCCTAGCCCTAAGATAAGAAAGTTGCTAATTTCCCACATAAACACAAATGGATAAATTTTTCTTCCTTAAACAGCCTATATCAGTAACATACTATAGTATTTGAAAAATAATATTTATCACATTAGAATAAAAACTCTTAATTATGAAATATGATACATTTTATGTTTATAGAATACATTAAAGAATAAATAAACTTTTTAGGAAAAGACAAAATTTACTTAAAATGTAAATAGAAAATCAAATATCCTCTCAAATTTGTTGACAGAGGAGGGAAATTATCAAACTTAAGTAGCACTCCAGCTAAGAATCATGCAAAATGTGATTTATGGGTAAAAAGCCTACATATTTTTATTTTTGATATTTTGTTTGAATTTCTGTAGTAAACAGAAATTCACATTCAGTTTTTCATATATCCCATGTTCTTAGGAGATAAAAATTATAAAGAATGCACTGTAGATTTCAAAATTTGGAGAGATAACTCTGTAAATGACACTCAAATACAATAGAATCTATTGAATTTTCAATGTTGATTATCTCCTAAGAGCAGGCAGATTTGAATGAATAATTAAAAATTTCATAGTATAGACCCATAAAACAACTTAATTACAAAAATAAAAATGTGTAGCCTTTTTTGGGGTGTATCATATTTTTAAGATTTTGCATGATTCTTACCAAGACTGCTACTTAATATAAGCCTGTAAATACATCTTTTTCAACAGTACATGTTCAGTATTTCTTTATTTTTACTCTATTTATATGACAATGTAAAATTGTTGAAACAGATTTTTATCAAAAAATAAATTGTTCAGGAAGTCAACTTGTCAACCTTGCACTTGTGGTGCATGGTACAAATGTCAATTCACTGCTAAATTTGAGTGAACATATACATGTACATGTATTAATAAAATGTAGCCTTCTGTTCAAGAAACTACCATCAGACAAGAATTTAATGTACATTGTATCAATAAACAATGACAAACATGATAAAATGCTGAAAATAATTCCGGGATATACTACCATCAATCTAAATTTTAACTTCTCCATCCTTCATAGCGGAGTCACTTATTTTCCTCCAATGCATCCCCACCAAATTAAAAACAGGAATAATATTGCTTCATTCTAACACTTTTCACTTATTTTTTTATGTTATTGAAATGCAATAAAACTTTAAAAAATAGTAAATATATTTTGTCATGTAAGCAGAAGAATAAAACTACAAGCATATTTTGAAATAGTGACTCCATTGTGTTGGATGGAGACACTGTGACTCAATCACATCATCTCCACTGCGTTGGGTAAAGACACTGTGACTTATTCACATCATCACTGTGAAGAATGGACTGATTGATTGATTGTTGGGGTTTAACACCCGAGCAGCAATATTTCAGCTATATTCAGGCGATGAACGTGAAAGGGGTGATAAAATGAACAAGAAATGATGATGAAATGAAAAAAGGATGGGACACAAGGATAACAAGGTCAATAAATTTTGATTGCCACAAGTTGAAAGGATGGAATGGGTAGGGTCAGGCAATTTAGCCTCCTGTGGCAGAGCGCAAAGGTTCCTACTCCTATCAAATACCACAGCAGGGTTCTTCAACGTGCAAGGAACATGGCATCTTTCCCAACATGGTGTACCACTATGGTTTGTGGTCAGGTTTTCCATATTATAGCCTGACAACCCCAGCATGTAACATGCCAGGGGTACCCCATTCCACCACCTTGGGCACACACGGGGTGAAATTAAAATAAGTGTTGACATTTGTGTAAAAGACCAAAAAAATATGTGTTTCCTATTACACCTTTGAAAAAAATGGGCAAGTAGGGATTCAAAAAAAAAAACATTTTTTTTACCTTGAGTCTATAGAAGAACCACTGGAACTTTAAAAGTGCTTACCAAGCTTATTGAAAGTGATAAAAACAATTCAACGTGCATAATTTTAGCCAAAAACATAAGATGGGTAGGGTATCAAGAAAAAACACACCATTTTTAATTGATTTAACTCAATGTGTACACTGTACATGAGCTGTATACATGTAATAGTACATGTATGATGACATGTACAATATTAATGTATAATAAACATTTCATTTTTACAATGTAAATGTATAATGAATGTTTCATTTTAACAACCTAATTAATGCATACATGTATTTATACAAAGCAGTACGTGAAAGATCCACACATGCATTGACATGAATATCATGTAAAGTGCAGCTTTCAGCTAAGAGAATCATTCATACTGTAGACGTTTTAACAATTTAAAAGTCTGTCAAGAATAAACAGAACGGCAGTGTTAAAAAATATACAGTAAAAACAGTAGAGATTTATAATTTTTCATGATGATGGCTCAGACTGTGCACAATATTCTTCTAAACATTCATTCATACATGTACATGTAGTATAAGTTAATGTACAGATGACATAAATGGTTCAGAACACTCCCTATTTTTCAACTGCCATTATATCTATCTAATATCTATTCTTTAATCAAATAAATGAATCATGTGAATAAGACAGAAAAAATGGCTGTCAAAGAAATAAAAAGGGGTGGTCTGAACCATTCATGCCACAAACACTCGAGTGTCGAACAAGTAGTTCTAGAGTAACTTGTATTTAATGACTAAATTCTACATACATGATACACGTACATATATATATTGATACCTTAACATCTTTAAAACTTGGTTTTAAAAAAATTAGCCCTCAATTGTCTTTTTCAACCTTAAAAACAATGTTTCAGCAAAAGGCCTTCTTAAATTCCCTCTTCAGCTAATTTTCTACACTACATTGTACATGTACATCTCTAGGTTTTTGGCTGAAACATTTTTCAAAGGTTAGAAGAGACAATTTACAACAGAAGCATTCCCTAAGGAATTTTTAAAACAATAATTTAGTTAACAAATAAAGAGGATGAAGTCCTCATAATAGTAATCAATATGAATTCAACCTCTGACCTTAGAAGCACCAAGAGCCCAATTCCAGTTTGACAGGAAGTTTACGTGAAACACAGTTTCGTATCTTTAACCCAAAAGAAATTGTCTGGTAAAAGCTCACAAAATTATGAAGAAAAATAAACCCTAGTACATGTACATGTAGATATAAAACCGTGAAAGGCATAATATTTGTTTAAAATACCAATATATTAAACTTTATCCTCTTGCCTCATATTACTGCAAATATTACTGACATAATTGTACATGCAACCCATGCTTACCTTGGGCCACACATGTTAACATCTGGAACAGAAATTCTCTTCCACTGACACTGTTTCTAGGGAGATTTTCACTTGAAAGCAATTTTTTTTGTTCAAAACTTCAATTATTTAGTATTTTTTACAGAAAAATAATAATTTAAATCAAAAACCTCCCACAAATCATACATTCTTATTTGAGAGATTCTAAATTTTTCATTGATTTTGTAAGAATCTCCCCCCTAATATGTAGGATTGTGAACAGGTACATGTACATGTAAGACTCCCATGTAACTATTCATTTTAGGAAGAAAATGCATAAGAAAATCAATCCATAGCTTTGAATTATTTCATATTATTTTGAGTCATTTTGAATGCATAAGTATATAATGGTTTTGAACTATTATCTTTTACAACAAAGACAAACTTTTTCATACATCACTAAGAATCATTACGAGCACCAGGTTTAACACGCTTTCGTTTATTCCTCAAATTTTTAGTTCGTGTTTTAAATTGAGAATCTATTTCTTTTCTCCTAGCTTTGAATTCTTGTCTTCCATCCTTCACTATGTCTTTGAGACTTTCTCTTTCTTCTGCCTTGGGCATCCTCCCTGTTTTTTGGAAGTACCGGATTGTGAAATTTGTTCCCAGTAATGTGACTGTGTATCTTGCTGGTGTGGCTAGTTTGTACATAAGATATGCTTGCACCATGTCTTTTGCATGGGATGACTTTAAATGAGCAATTTTGTCTGCACTAAATATTTCCCAGCTTTCAATAATTGGTACAATGTCAACACCGCTGAAACATAATAGTTGTGTTTATAAATACAAAGGAGTATGTTCAGAAAGTATCAAAATCAGCCCCAAAAAGCAAGTGTTTCAAACAAAATTAAAAATTGCATAATCCACTAGTTGAATAAATAACTTTGTTAAAAATAAAGTTTCAATGCTGTTAATGCATGTGTTGCACTAAAATTGTAGATGAAAATAAAGCAAAATTAGAAAATTTAGCCGAAATGTGTTAAATTACATGTAGCTTATTTAATGACATATTTTTATGTAGAACATATATAATGCATGTGTCGAACTCATTGATATTTATCTAAAAATAGCCGTTTGTACCATCACAACTCCTGACAAGATTTTGTTGTTATTTTTGGATTAAGAAAACTACCCTAAATCCTCTCATTTTTGTGAAAATTCTTTGAAAACCATGTAGAAGCAGAGTTTTGTGCCATTCCTGCGACTAGATTATGACACAACAGCTTGTTTTTTCTGTATATTAGTATTCAGACAGTATTTTAGCTTTAAAATAGGCAAACAAAAAAATTCAAATAGTAAGTTGAAACTTTGGCAAAATAGTAAGCCTGAATTTACCCATTTATATAAAGCATGAAGAGCAAATTAAATAAAAAAATCTGTACAGTGTTCTAGGACTTTTTAAATTTTTTTAGTTTCATATGGGAACAATGATTAAAATCTAACTTCAAATCTCAACAAATCCTTTCAGAAATTTAATGACTCAAACTTGTCCTGCTGTGACATCTATGGCAACACCGCCTACACCCTAGACCACTCGGGCAGCTAGGCTATATAGCGGTGTTGCCATAGATGTCACAGCAGTACAAGTTCAACTCCCAAGGAGGGAACAACCAAAAATTTGCTTTGCAAATAATGCCGTAGGGAATTTTTCAGACCCTTTTATATATATTTTGTGGATACTATATATAATTTTTGTAATTCACTGTTACTCAAAACAAATGAATTGATGAATCATTGTATGAGACAAGTCACATGGTTTTCATGGATTAATTACAACAATATAAATAGTGCTTTCTTTGGTTGGTGTTTCTAGAAAAGCAGAGGAGGCTTAACCTAATGGTGCACCTGGTCTATCCTCCAAGTTTTTTGTGGCGCCCCAGTTGTTCATTTACTTGCCTTTCTATCTTTGTGTCATGTTGGTTACATTGAATTTAATGTTCTTTGTTTTGTGTGTCTATTTTCCCTGTTTAGTCTTTATACACTCCTTGAGACGATTAGGTTTCCAAACGCACGATAAATGAACGCTCCTATCGTGTGTTTAAACGCATAATTTATGAACACTTCCGCTCCTAGCGTGCGTTTAAAAACACGATAGATGAACGATGAAAAATAATAATATCAACAAATAATGACAAAGAATAAAAAAATAACACATTGTAACAGTTGAATCATGGAAATAATCAAAGTACAAAAATAAACAAACGCTCCTAGCGTGCATCTTAACAAATGCTCCTAGCGTGCGTTTAAAAAAAAAGCTTGTATTGTGCGTTTAAACGAACACTCCTAGGGTATGTTTAAACGAAAGCATTACGATGTGTAAATGCACAATAAATGATGCACTAACACTAAAATGGGAAACATGAATGTTTCAAGGAGTGTATTTGTAATATACATGTGTACATGTACTCCTTTGATTACCAGGTTTGAATCTTGGT
This sequence comes from Perna viridis, assembly GCA_037379345.1. Taxonomy (NCBI): domain Eukaryota; kingdom Metazoa; phylum Mollusca; class Bivalvia; order Mytilida; family Mytilidae; genus Perna; species Perna viridis. Next base: position 31,845,168 of record CM074515.1, on the reverse strand, counting down.
TCTCTTGATTACTCTTTGCAGTTGAGGAAATACAATAACAGACATAGAAATGAACACTGTCCCTCTTATCAACGGCACACAAGTTTGCCCATTGGGCAATTCAATTTTGAAGGGTTTTTTTGTTCAACATGTCATAATCATGATAATGGCAAATAAACTTAGCTCAGAGCCATTTAGTTATAGCCATTGACCAGTTGGATAAACCTTTCTAATTGCTACCCATGTATAATATGATTTTAAGCTTTCTCTGTGAGGGACAGAGCTATTTGTATTCAAATAATGAATTAGTTTTAAAAGGAAAAAAACAAATAATATGTCTGTTTCCTGCTACCCTACCTACCTTAGTTTTTCATCCCTGCCCTAAACAATTCAGAGCCATTTCGGTTCAAGCACTATTAAAGTCTTGATTGTTTCCCCATTAACTCAATGTAAAATGTTATTAAAAAAATAAAACAATTTCCCTACCTTACCTACCCTATTTTTGTCTTGCTGGTAGCAGGAAATAAATACTTTTTTCTTTTGGCCTAATGAAACGCTGCCCACTGCCATGTTGTTATGAGTGATGTCTCAACCAACATAAATATGCAAGATTTCTTAGAACATCAGGCCAGTGCTGGAGGTTAAAATTCAATCAATCATTTCCAAAATATATATATGTCATTTCAGACAAAACAATTTTGTGCTATTCATGTGGTAGACCTTTTAAATGTGACCTTGCTGACCTTTCATCGCTATTAAATTAATTTACAGTAACCTTTGTAGCTAAACGTGAATGAATATTTTCAAATTGTCTGCTGTTATATTTTGCACATTAACTAATTAAAACAATGATTACCTGACAACTAGATAGTAAAAGGAACTAATCCACACGGTGGACGTCACTAAATGAACACCAACAAGCACTTTGCCATGTTCTTTATATGCTCTTTTAAATCTTTGGTAGATTGACAGTCCTTTTGATTCATCTAGGTCAGCAGATTCTTTGTCATCAGATTGTTTATCACCTGCTTGGAGGTATGTAGATGAAGTTGAAAATGATCTCTGGTACCTCAAGTGACACGTTCGAGTTGTACAGGAACGGTTATTTTCTTCAAACGACTGACTACATGTACTTGTTTTCTGGAGCCCTGGTATGAAATGTAAAGATAGGTTGAAGTAAATGACGTTTAGATGAAAAAAAAATTATTTGTTTCAATTTTATTTGAGTTGTAGCTAGCTTTCTTATTGATAGGTTGCCTTTGAGGGAAAAACCAGATTGTGAAACATGTGCCATTATATTCCATTGTAAATTGTCGATTTGGCAACCTAATATTTTCCAGTAAAAATCATGAAAAAAGGTAATTTGTATAAGAATAAAGATATTTCTACACAGAATTAGTGTTGTTTTTTTTACAACCAAAATCATGAAGAGACAACAGAATTTGACCACTCTAAAGCTTCTCAATAGTGGTTCTCTACAGAAATATGAATTACAGGATATGCACACTGGCAAACTGATGATGACATTGTTGATGACACTGATGTCTGAAATTGAGTACAAAAATGAATGAGTTTTGATGTTGTCTTCATTAAAAATGATCAGTTTCTGAAACAATCAGCCAATTTAAGTACTGCAGGATTTGACATCATTAACTGTTAGCTTTTGGGGACAATGAGCACTGCAAGACCTCTAGCTGTTAGAGACAACTACATGTACAATGTAGCAGCATTCAAGCCTATTGCTACTACATGTGCAACTACAAATATAAGTACTAAAATCAATAAGAGGTCAGTTTCAATGTGTGAATATGATCATCAACAACATGTACATGTATTTCTAATGGAAATTTGTGGAAGATGGCCTACCTGCATTGTAGTAGGTTATTGAGTTATCGTACCATTGTATTATACCATCAATCTAAATTCTGTTACAGTATCCAACTTCACATACATTGTACATGTACATGTATCTACAAATTTTGTTCTGTTTCACCTTTTTCCCAATTTTTGAAACCTGTTCAAATATTAATTTGCAGTGGTTTATCCAGAGGAAGGTCTGTTACCGAGCAGGAGGGTTGGCATCCCCCCTTTTAGTTGAAAAATTTGCCATTTTTATGTGTAAAATTGACAAAAAATATCAAATAAGGTCCTAGCACCCCCTTTTTCTGAGGAACCCCGGCTGGCACCCTTTCTATTCAAAGGATCTTGATCCTTCCCCGACTTGCAATCACATTCATAAATATTTCAACAGAGTATTATCCTACACTCTAACAATAATCAAACTGAACTAATTTCAGCTTATGAAAGTAAAAATTCCTTTTATCACCATACAAAATGTAGTATTTTTTTTCAAAACACGACACTTTTATAAATTTGAATTTTTCCACCAATTTAACTGCTCTTCACTTCCTTAAGTAAATTTGGTGGGTTTTTAATATGTATGAGTCACCTCCTTTCTAATTTATTTTTATAAAGACAGTTAGACTGCTTCTTTTATAAGTTTATTTCTTTCATGCATACTTAAACATGTTTACACATGTACATTAAAAACTAAAAGCATATTTTGAAATGGTGACTCCAGTGGTTTGGGTTGAGACACTAACAAAAGCTTGGCATAGAGAAATTAAAATTAGTGTTGAGAAAGTGTTTGAAAGAGTAATCAGGGGAACCAATATTCTAGTGGAAATCAAAAGAATGTAATCCAGGGACAAAGACTAGACATGGAAAACACAACAAAGAACATAAAGTAACTTAAATAATACATATAAAGTAACAAAAGTAAAAAAGCAACTGGGACTCCACTAAAAACTTGGGAGCATGGACCAGGTGCAATGGTAGGGTAAGCGACCTCTGTTTTTCTAGATACACCCAACGAGTTGCTCACAAAACCAGTTCAAGCCAGTTAATTAAACTGACTTTCCTAAAGGACTGATTCATAAGACAAATCAGTTTCTTCACTGAGTGGTCTAAGGTTAGATCCTCTGAACAACATATGTAAATCTTTAGCCGAATCAGTTGTTGCTGGCCTGTCACAGAGTGGGTTTAGATCTTCACTGGAAACCATGCGTTACACTTACATGTACATGTACAGTACATTTGGCACCAAAGTAAAAAACCCCACAATTTCGGATAGCAATTGAACTAGTTGTGGAAGTTGACATATTTATGGGATGAAGACTTTTTAAGTAGGGGAAGCCTGGCACAACAGCCTACCTGTGTTGTAGTTCCAGTAGTAGACCATATAGTGTGATTAGAAAAGCTAGTTAATTTACTTGGCTAAAGGATAAATTCTGTAATCAAATTGATCAGTTTCTGGCCCATCAAAAAGAGTTCTATGGTTTGAAGGGTAAGAAGAAATGTTTCAAAAGGCAATATGCAGTTTGAACAGTTGCATCCTCTTTATCTACCTTAAGATCAACAAGACTTGGAGTGATGCAATATAAAAAAATATTTCAAAGAAACAAACTTTTCCCAAATTTAAGTAAATTGACTAAAAAAATAGGCTTGTACGACAGTTGCAAATAAATAACTTAAAAATAAATTATAGCCCTCGTCCCAGTATTCCATAGTAAATCCATACCAAGCGTCCGGTGTCTCGGTGTTTTAACTACGGTTGAAAACTGAAGACCCGTCTCCTTCAGCTTGGTTTTGTACGCCTTCAGTGGCTGCTTAAAAACATGTCTACAGGAAAGCAATGTCCGATTCAAAAGAATCATATTCGATTAGTCCGTTAGAGGAAAATTGTATGCGTTAGTTGATGCTACGCATCATAAATCAATATTTTTCATTCTGACATTGGCAGAAAAGTCCTCATGCTTTTCTACCGGAAGTCTCATCTGCAACATATGGTTTAACCAATGACCAGAAATTTCGCCAAAAACTTTTAAAAAGTACAGCAAAGAATACACAACAACGCACTTTTTGGGAATGAAATTTCAGCTCAATCATATCCCACAAATATTTGTATATGTAATAATAAGAAAATGGTTGAAATATGGTAAAAGCCCTTGAACAAAATAGTACTCGCTCCCCGTTACATGCACATGTACATATTTTAGTTGTGTTTATCGTTCTGTTCAAGTTACAATCAATTTACCATATATCCTGTCCTTTGTAGGGCATTTTTGAATTATTTAATCTTTATCATTGCACCAGTTACATTATAATGAAATCTTACTCTTTACTTTTATATGTTCTCTTGGTTAGCATTTGACTGAAATCAGTACGACTTTAGTTGTTCGTTGCTTGCTTGACTGGCAACCATAAATGTAATACCACTTCTCCTATTTTTTTTTTATTTGAAACTTTGTGTGTGTAATCTGTGTTTTGTCGGTCTAAACGCTCTGACGAGCTTTAACATGTACATTCATGTTTTACTGTTTTACTATTTAACTATTAAATGTACCGAAATAAAAATATATTGACTTGACAGGCACAGATTCATTATGAGCCGGACGCTGACTTTTGGCATAAAATTCTGCCCCCCCCCCACACCCCCGGCCAAACATAAATCGTTTAATTTTGTTTACACCCCTACATGTAATTCGAATTCCTAGATACATTGTATCCACCACTGCAATATTACAAAGTGCCACGAATTCATACATGTATAACACAAACAATACATCGAAGAAGAAAAAAGTATGTACATGTATTTGATTTTACATGATTTTTTACACAAATTATGTTATGATACACATATACTTTAACTGCATAAGTGCATGGCCCATACGGCCTACTAAAAAGATAAAATAAAACTTTGGCCTTGAAAAGGAGAACTCGCCAATACAAGATCAAGAAATAAAACATCTCCTATTTGACTTATCGGTCAGTGGCGGATCCAGTGGCCCTTTCCACAAAAAAAGTCGTAAGAGTAAAATTGGTCATAAGTTATGACGTCACAATACTTTTATTTACTATGACGTCATAATTTACGACTAATTTTACACTTACGATTTTTTGTGAAAAGGACCACAGAGTTTTAGGTAAAGGGGGGGGGGGCAAAAAAATCTAGACAAGATCACCGGTGAGGATCACGAAGTGAGTGTTTTCTATGATTTAACACACACAATTTTATATTTGTCAACATTTTTTTTTCTGTGTTTGCCGTTGGGAGGGGCCTGGTACTAATGGAACTCAAAAGAATGTAATCTAGAGACAAAGACCAGACATGGAAAACCGATACACACAGCAAAGAAATTAAAATAACTTAAAATAATACATACAAAGTAACAAAAGTAAATGAACAACTCGGTATCAGTTGAAGACCAAGTGAGACAAATAAATGGAAAAAAAAATGAATTCGAAGGTCTTTAATTCTGATTTGTCCTTCGTTAGTTGCTCAAGCCGTTAGTTATACGGAAGCCTAAAAATTTTTATAACGACTTAGCTAGAGTAAGTCGATCGTTATAAGTGTATGTTGTTATTGTAAACTATGTCGGGTGATTTGCTTTAAGTGCATGCCAAGGCCTTGTGATTAGGCAATAAAATGTGTATGAGGTTCATTAAAAAAGGGGCATATATGCTGTATTAAATGTACCGTATGCTGTACTTTATGTACCATATGCGGTATTTTATGTTTTAAGTTGTATCTTTATGTAGCATATGCATCTAGTCTTATGTGTACTGTGAGTATCAAATATATTTTTGTTGCATATGCGGCAAGAACAAAATGGGTTATGAATATTCATTACTGAGGCTACATGTGAGTCGGTCTGCTCATTAGAATATTCAATATCGCAATAGTAAAAGCGCCCTATGTTAGCTTTATAACAAATTAATTCACTATGGGAGGAGCACAGTATAATCAGCATTTAGTAACATGTTACTTCAAATCATTAAGGAATGCGCATTATAATAACAAAGATGTGCATATGCTTTACAACATATTTGAATCTTTCAGTATGCTAGCAAATAAAACATCACGCTATTGAGATATATTGTATATGGTAAACCTGTACCATAAGTTTTATAATCATTTTTGAACCAAACAGCATTTTAAAGTTGAAAATATACATATATGTAACATATGCTTTAAAACATATGCTTCATTATTTGCAGCATATCTTTCAATTTTACAGCATATGCAAATAAAAATACTTTTGAACCTCTTGGTACACCATACATGTATTTGCATTTGTTATATAACAAATTATTATCTCGTTGAACGACTAAGTTAATGACTTTGTGTTCCGTAATATAATTAAGGACTTACTATAATAGTTCTCGTACCAACGACTTAGTATCTCGTAATATGACGACATAGTATCTCGTTATACAATGTAACGACTAAGTTTCTCGTAATAAATACTTAGCTAACTCGCTATGACGACCATGTATCTCGTTATTAGCTCAATCTCGATGTTTATCTCGTTAGCTAACTCGATATGACGACCATGTATCTCGTTATTAGCTCAATCTCGATGTTTATCTCGTTAGGTAACTCGTTATGACGACCATGTATCTCGTTATTAGCTTCGTTATTGTCTCGTATTCCTTTCCTTTATTTTCGTATGTAAAAGAATAAACTTCAATTTTTTTTATCATTTTCATAAGCACAAAATACATGAAATGAATAATTGTGAATAGTTGTTTATTGTTTTCTTCAGGGGCGGATCGAGACACTTTGAATAGGAGGGATGCTAGCCGGGGTTCCCCAGAAAAAAAGGGTGAGCTACATAAAAAATGTATGACATTATTTGTCTTTTTTTGGTAAATTTTACGCACGAAAATGATTTTTTTCCAATATAAAGGGGGTGCAAACCCCAAGTACTCCCTCTGAATCCGCCACTTTTTTCTTTCCTCTTTTCGTTCATGACCACAAGTTGTAGATTTCTTAATTTGAATGTCAATCTCTTTGTGTACTTTGCGGCAACGAATTCGAGAATAAAAAAGTTTTTTCAACATTGTCATTTTTAACAATTTAAGAACTTGTCCCCAAAGTCGTTTGAGTACAAAAGAGAGGGTTAAATAATTTGTCTATGCAATGATTTTTATGACAGACTACTATAAAAGTCCTTGTTCTATGCACATTGTCTTTTGTTGTTTTCAGTGGAAATCTGCACAGCTTGTCACCGTCAACTTTGTAAACACGAACATAATATATAAATATTGTATTCAGCAACAGCTGGCCGTTATATATTTTTTATTTGAAAACCTATATTGTTAAACAAATGGGGGAAACATTGAATCATTTCTTCTTATGGCTGAATGCTTGAAAAAAAGTTAAAATCATGCTCGCTAATGAAGTGTTTAGCTCCTAAAAATGGTGTCATTCTTCCTTAATTTATCCACATTTAAAACAAATCACACAAACAACAACAAACACATGATATGTCTCGAGTAATGACTGAACGAATAACAGAAACGAATTACTAGTAGACCACTATCTAGTTTGATTACATTACTATGGCACTTATCATCAATCTTCGGGTGCCCCGTTCGGGTCCGGGTGTCAAAAGAATAGGCCCAAAGCAGCGCTAAGTTTGTCGTAAAAGGCGACTGAATAGTGTTCAGAACCCTGGTCGGAGGCTAGGGCGCAACTTGATTGTATGCCGCAAGTGGTGGAATGGGGCACCCCTGACATGTTACATGCTGGGGTTGTCAGGCTATAACACGGAAAACCTGACCGCAAACCATAGTGGTGCACCGTGTTGGGAAAGATACCGCATTCCTTGCACGTTAAAGAACCCTGCTATGATATTTGAGAGGAGTAGGAACCTTTGCGCTCAGCCACAGGGGGCTAAATTGCCTGAACCTACCCATCCCGCCCTTTTATCTTGTTCATCGCCTGAACATAGCTGAAATATCGCTGCTCGGGCGTTAAACCCCAACAATCAATCAATCGATCATTGCACGATAAGAACTCTTCTGTGGTATTCTGTCAGCGTAGGAACCATTGGGCCCCGCCTCAGGACAAATTGCCCGAACCTACCCACCTCTGCCTATTTCCAGTGGCAAAATTTGTCGACCCCATTATATCCTTGTGTCCCATCCCAATTTTTGATTTCATCATCATTTTATTATCATTTTGTCATCCATTTCATTTTCATCTCCTGAATACAGCTGAAATATTGCTGCTCGGGCGTTAAATCCCAACAATCAATCAATCAATCTCCACACGGTTTAAAGGACCCCCCATATTAGTCTTGGAGCAAAGAAAAAGGAAAATATGATGTATGCTTCTGAAGTAGGAAACTGTTTATGCAATGATAAAGTTGGAAACAGAATTATAAACAGGACGATATGATCACACAAGTAATAGGTAAGACCCAAGAAAGAAGCCATTGTTGTGAAAAAAAAAATAGGCCCCACGTATTGTTTTGTTTTGCTTTTTTTTGTTGTAGTATCAGAACAACCGTAGTCCTGTTAAAATATACTGTCTGGTAGTTAATTATACTAGTTCATATAATTAGAGAAGCAGAGGGTGTGTATTCACTTAACTGTGCTTTAGGTCGATGACCTTTTTGTTGGATATATGTAGTCCCGTTCGGTTTTTTACTTACATGGTTCAGTTTTGATTTTATGTCGTTAAATGTTTCCCTATCATTTGTTATACTCATCAGTTTCCAGGTGGTTTATAGTAATTATGGGGTCCGCCCGTTATCCTGTAGTGAGCTTTGGTAAACTGTTTTTGTCTTTACTAATGTGTTTCTGATATCGCATTTACCTCAATATTGTATGTTTTAATATCGAGTGTCCGCAATAAATTTAACTCCATTTCAACTCTACATATGTGAAGAGTAATCGGGGGAACTATGATTCTAGCGGTAATCAAAAGAATACTTGTATATTCCAAGGATATAGACTGACAGGGAAAACAGCTACACGCAACAAAGAACATGAAACAACTAAAATAACACGTTAAAAACAAAAGTAAACGAGCGAACCGGACTCCAATAAAACTGGGAGCATGGACTAGGTGCAGCGGTAGGGTAAGCACCAACCCGTCGAAGTATGAAATCTTTAGTGATATAATGATAAAAATAACACATTTAATCATGTAAGAACCAGTAAAGTTCCTACGTTCACATTTAATGATATAAACAATAGTAATAAACAATTTAATCAATGTAAATATCAGTAAAGCATTTTTCAAACAACAATCAATGACAAAAATACAGCGAATGGATTCGTATGGACGGTTAAAATGACCATACAGAATCAAAATGCAATGCGGAAAAGGACGGAAATTGATATGGAATTAAAAAAACAATAATACTTCACACACACACACACACACACACACACAAAATTCTAGAATTTCTATTGGAGAATCCAAATTAATTATTTCGGGATTTTTTTATATTACCATTTATTTTAAAAATATAAAGATACTATCTTCTCGTAAAATGTATTAAAATCTTACCCATCTGTATGTATAACTTATGATTACATGATTATCAATAAAAAAGACTTGTGAATGAAATGGACGGATAAAAAGATACATGTATTGAAAAAAATGTAATGTTTTCAAACTTATACTGACGGAAATGCGTAAAACTACGAAAGTCCATTTAGCTCATTTTCGTAGACCAAAAAAAATATTGGCGTAATAATGCGAAACTTTTGCGTAATAAAGCGAAACTTACGCACAAAATCGCGATACTTTTTTTATATTAAAGTATGTTTTATAATATATTATGGAAACACGCATTATGGAAACCCGAGCCATTTTTTTTTCAAAGGTCTATCATTTAGTTGGAATACACGTAGCAGTGACTTCCCTCGATGTCATGATGGTCATGAATAAACTTCTCCTTGGAAGTGAAAACATTTTGAATTTCAATATGGAGGTGGGGGGGGGGAGCTAGGTAATTTGTATGCCCCTGCTAAAAAAATGGGTAGCTAGCACTTATTGGAATTAATAAAACGAATGAAATACTTTTCTGTTGTCGTGTAAGTACTTTAGGGTCATGATTTTTTTACACCAAAGATGATTGTTACTCCTATATTCTGTTTTTGTTTTGTTTTGTTTTGTTTTGTTTATTTTTTATTTTATTTTATTTTATTTTTTTATGTTTTTTGGTTTCTTTTCCCCCATTATCATTCGAGGTATAAATGTTTCATAAAGGACTTCGTGTGACCAAACAAAACATATGTACTTCTAAATATAAATAACAAAACAGTTTCAAATCTCTCGATTTCGACACCCCAACATTAAGTAAGGAAAAGTGAAACATCTAGAGAAAAAATATGACGTCCAAGTGTAAAAGTGCAGGCGGACGTTTCGTTTTCGTCTTCTTATATATATAAATATATATACAAAACGAACGTTTCGCGTTAATTCGCGTTATTACCCCCAAAAAATAGTCTACGAAAATGACCTCATTGGGCTTTCGTATAAAACATTACAAAGAAAACCATTATGCTGTAATGAATTATGTATTTTTCTAAATAAGGACAGTTTCTAATGACTTATCTAAAATCAACCATCTGAATCATGCATAGTGTCGAAAGTTTCCTCTCTTTTCCTTTTCTTCTTCTTTCGTCGTCTTTTCCGTCTCTCTTCTTTGTTTTGGCTGTACCCTATTGGTGGTAGTGAATGCGCATGCCTACCAGGAGTTAGTGACCTTGAGGGATTGGAAATTAGGGGTTCGTTCTTGAATGTTGATGCATACAGATCAGGCGGTTTTTTGAAAGTTGATGCATAAACCTCAGGCTCTGCATTATTTGGTACTTCGATTTCGCCTTTCTCCAATTCTTGGTGCTCGGTTCTACAAAACATACAGATTGAAATGTAATGTTCTTAGTCGAACTGCAGTTTTATTTCATTTGATAAACTTAAATTAATTTATCGGTTTAATAGCGTTCGTGCTATTCGTTTTTTCTGTCTTTACTTTTTGGTTCTATTGCGTATTTTCTGAAGCAATCCTGTTTCCATTTGGCAAGTGTTGCCTTGTTTTACCTGAGTTGTTCCTCTCTTTTATCAATTTCTGTCTTTCTTATTTGTCTCAAAGAAAATAATACACCTATAATGACGATTATCATGTATATATTTAACCACTTCGTATGAGTAAATAACAACACAGTGGCAATTAATATTATACATTGTTAGACAGGAACTACTACGATGCCGAATTACTTACGGAAGAGACTTGCGAGGTTCTTGTAATTTTCAAGGCTGAAACGATCACTTCGTATATTATGCGATTTAAATTTAAAATGCATTTTAATAAAAGAGAGCTATATCTACAATGCGGTATGAATCATCATATATCATATGACGTACCCAGATAAACCTGCTCGATAATGTCGCCAGGACTTCATTTTGGCATGTTCATCAGGTCCTTCACTTCCACTGAAAACATATTGGTTAATGTTATCGATGGTATTGAAACAAAAGAGTGAATCAATAGATAATAATACGAAATTGTTCTGTAATTATACAACCAACGGAACAATACCTGGTACAAAAATAAACATACTCATATAATAAAACTTTCGTCTGAAACGTTAATTGTTGGCCTTCCAAAAAGATCATAATCGTCGCTAAAATGTTCTGTTTGAAGAAGGTAAGAGCATTGTTAGGCTTTAAAAAATCGAATTTCTACTTTAGATGTGTTTTTCACGAATTCGGAAAATCATCTATGTACATGTGCACCGACTTTCATTTTCACATTTCTCTTTGTTCAAATCGGTGTAAAAAGATACAAAAGGAATATGTAAAAAAAAATGCTTCCTAGAAGCCTCGACTGCTCATCAATAGCTGCATTTGGTAGAGCAAAACGTGTTGCGTATTAGAAAAAAAAAAAACAAGTGAAAAAAAGGTAGCGGACGCAATAAAATTTTGTTTCGTTTTACTTGCAATTTTCCACATTTCACTCAAGAAATAACACATGACACACAATTTTCAAGTTTCGTTACAGCTTTTTTGGACGCCTCTAACTTATCAGTATTTGGGGAATCGTGAAACAGAATTGCGATCAGGTGACTTGCGTTTCCTTAAAAGAGAGTCTTTAAGGTCAAACGGTAAAAAACGAAATTATACCGAATGTGTCGGAAAAATATTCAGGTGCTTCTCTATCATATAATCTAATCTTAAAATGGAAATATATTCGGTACGTAAATACTAAACTCAACACACTACGGGCCAAGTTTAGACCAAAGCTGTTTGCATTATGTATGTTTCTGTCATATTTAAACGGATAAATAAGTTACTTAATATAGCCCATGCTGGTGAACAAAACAGTCTAGAATAGGAATGATTCGTATTGCCAGTAGACCTTATAAATGAACATCAAGAAACATATGACAAATTGTTTGGCCGATACTACACTATTGTTAAGAAATATTGTCAAACCTTGGTATCAATCCAGAATCATCATTTTTATCATTAACGCGAGTAAAACGTTTTGTCTGTATGTAACCGCAGAGGGCCAAATAACACAAAGCCAGAATCATTCCAGGAATGATAGCACTAGCAGTTATTCCCAAAGTTGCACCTACAACGATAGATATGAATGATTTCGGAAGGAAGCCGAAAGCAACAGAATGTATATTTGCATCCTAACTTCCGTATACTTTACATACATAAATTATTCGATATTGAAAAAAAAACCATAACAGAACAGAACATAGATATCTAAGTGTACTTTTTAGATATTGGCATAAAACAAGAGCTAAAGGAACATGCCGATGTTGTCAGTGGAACAATTGTAACTATTGTCGGTTTTTCAAGAATAACGATTATTAAACCATGTTAAATGAAAAATTAAAGCACTATCGTCTTATTATTTAAATCTGCTCAATCATTTCGTGATTTCTACACCAGTTTTTTTTCCACTTTTAATGTAACGCTACGACACAAATATGATGACTTACTTGTATAGCGAAATGTTCATGATATTTCAATATTTAATGTTACTACATTCATATGCTTCACATATATATCTATAAATAAGGGTCCCGTACTACTATACATTATGTACTAAGTTACAGCCCTAGATTAATCCTACGAGGAGGAATGACCCGGCCAGCGAAAGCTATATTTTTATATAGCCTAGCTGGCCGAGTGGTCTAGGGCGCTGGACTTTGTGCAGGCGGTGTTGCATATAGCTTTCGCTGGCCGGGTCATTCCTCCTCGTAGGATTAATCTAGGGTTGTAACTTAGTACACGATGTATGGTAGTACGGGACAGTTCATTTTAGATGTTATTATGTAGGATAGAGGATCACATTAATGATGCATGTCACAACAAATCAATATTATACAAACGTCTCAGAATGTGACCACTCTATTCACTACACTGCTCCATTGGATCAAATTGATACAGGGAAGATATATAAACGTATAGAAAGGTCTGAAAAATTCGCAACGATGTTAGAACTGTCACATTTGCGATGCAAATTTTTGGTCGTTCCCTCCGCGGGACTCGAACTCGTACCACTGTAACATCTATGGCAACACCGCCTGCACTAAGTCCAGCGCCCTAGACCACATATACATATATATATATATATATATATATATATATATATATATATCCCCATTTTTATATAGCCCCGTGCAGGTCCGGATGTTAAAAGAATAGGCCTGCAGCAGCGCTAAGCTTGTCGTATAAGGCGACTAAATAGTGCTCAGAAACCTAGCCGGGGACTAGGCGCTCTGCCCACAGAGCAACTGGGATGCGTGCCCCAGGTGGTGGAATGGGGTACCCCTGGCACGTTACATGCTGGGGTTGTCAGGCTATAATACGGAAAACCTGACCGCAAACCATAGTGGTGCACCGTGTTGGGAAAGATGCCACGTTCCTCGCACGTTAAAGAACCCTGCTGGGGTATTCGATAGGAGTAGGAACCTTTGCGCTCCGCCACAGGGAGCTAAATTGCCCGACCTTACCCACCCCCTTTTCCAGTGGCGATCAATATTTGTCGACCCTATTATCCTTATGACCCATCCTTTTTTTTCATCTCATGTTCATTTTATCATCCATTTCATGTTCATTGTCTGAATATAGCTGAAATATTGCTGCTCGGACGTTAAACCCCAACAAACAAACCCATTTTAATATATTTTTCAGCAAAATATTTATTTCATATTTAAAATGTATGTGTACGTTGTGCATGTAAATGATTCCTTCTGTGATACTATTTTGTCGTTTCAATTTAGCTCATTATAAATAATGTTCTTGCATTCCTATGCAAAATAGGTCAAAGACAGAAATTGCCGAGTTGCCATTAAGTCGGTAAAAAGGGAGTAAAAGTATGACAGACTTGAAATTGCATTCCAATTATGGTATGAGACTTTATAATGTATTTGCGTTCCAAAAACCTACTGCCTGTCATTTGCAGTTGCTGAATATATGTTACGAAAATATTTCCCACTCCCGCCCGACACTTACCACTCTATAAACCGCATTAGCATGAGTGTATATATATTCGACTACCTTAAGGAAGTGAGAATCTGTTCATTTGAAAAAGATCAAAATGACGCTAAAGAGTGTTATAATTTTTTAATCATAAAATTGTGTGAAATCAAAACACGCATCAACTAACTGAAATAAATTTTCATATTATGGAGTACATTCCTTAGCATAGAGTTTACCTGTCATATTATTCGTGCACGTCACAACACTTATAATGCCAACAACAGCACAAGCTGTTAAAACAGACAAAAGCACTTCTGCAGTTATGACAACAATCTTTTCAGATATTCTCCACTGTTTTATGTTTCCTATAAAAAAATAATGCCAACCACAGTGAAGGATTTAGAGATTAACAAAAGGGGACACTAAGATAGTGCCCCAATTTTTATCTTAAGACATATGTGAAACAATATACATTATACATTAGTTTTGTTTATACTTCTGTTTGATATATTATTTATCGAAATATTTTCCTATCTGCGTTTGTTAGATGTGCAAATATTTATAAAAAAATATTTCATAAGTGGGTGTCGGGCCACACAACCACTCCTTGGATCTGCCTCTGAACCTATAAATACTACGACATATGTAAGTACATGTTGATTCTTTAAATAACGTAAAGAACTTTTACATGTACACTTTACAACGCATAGTAAATGTATTCGACGCATTATAATTATTATGAAGACATGTTATACAAAAGTATCTCCTAATTCAAAAATTGACTAGCATGCGGAAATGTTTGGCATTAGGTGTCCAAGACAAGTTCGTCGGAATACATCAACTGGATTAACAAATGTTTTAGAATTTTTGTGTGCTGTCTAATCTTATCTAGTTTTTATCATGTAAGTGTATTTTATTATGTTGTATACATTGTATAAGTGGATTGCCGCTGTTCTACGTTTTTTTTCCATGTCTTTGTATTCTGATTTTTCTAATTGTTCTGTTTTGATGCTTCAGTATTGTAATGACGGATGTTTTGATACTCACGAATCAAAGAGCTCTTGGTTGAAGGAAAAAGATTATACGACATGATGCATGTAATGTTAAAAATAACAATCCCAACTGCAGCAAAAACCAGCAGATAGCCAAATGTCTGTACACAAGATAATTCATCGCTACCACTTTTGGATTCTCCTACTGTTGGGTCGTTTGGCCCTTGTTCTACAGAAAAAAAACAGTGATTGAAACATGCACTTAGCAATAGCCAAGCTTATATAAATACGCATGTTTTTTTTTTTTTTTATTGAAAGACATTTTCATTTCAGCACTGCGTGTACACATGTAATATAAAACATTTTCTTGCTATCATTTCCAACTTAAATTGACAAATTCTTTAGACTGATCTCACATGACTAGTTGTGCAGTATAGTCTTAAAAACTCTTCCTTTAAAGTGTACCTCGACCGTGTTAGACATAAAAGGGCTTTCAGTTGTCTTTCAAGTTTGAACATTAGGATTTTGTTTAAAATGTGTCATCTTATTTTAGGTATTCTTCTCCATTTTATAATTAAGAATTAAGTAATAAGGAATTATTTCTTTTCTTATATGACAAATACTGTAATTTTTGTGACAAAAATTTTCCTGGGCGTAGCCAAAATGACGGCTGTTCCGTTTTACCTCCCCCGTATGGGATATATTTATGTATATTTATGTCATCGTATATGTTAAATGTGTTATTTATATAATTGATTTCAATTAGATAACCTCTCAGCCATTAGATCATCGCGTAAACGTTTTTAAATGAGTGTTTTTCGAAAGAAAAGAGACAGTGCGCAGGTGCTAAATGTGGGATTGAACCGACATATACTGTTTGACGTTATGAAGACGTCATATTGGAAGATCTTATATAGCCTCTGACATTTCATTTGAACAATCATTCAACGAATCAAAATTAATGATTTATCGTTATATACGCAATGACTCGTATGATATTTTTGGAGGATAATTTTAAAATTGCATATATAGCGAGTATTTATACCAAGTTTCCTGACCACCACACGGACTGGATCACCCTTGCCAACTCCAAGTACATTTACAGCATAACATGTGTAATATCCAGTATCATCTTCTTGTAAATTTTGAATCCTGAGTGAAGGCATTTGTCCAGTGCTGCCAGAGAAGCGGTTGTTAAATGTAAATGGCTGATATATCGCAGACGACGAATCGCTTGAGAATTGCCAATATACAGCAGAGGGTTCACTCTTTTTATCTATGCTACAACTTATTTCAGCTGTGTCTCCCACTTTGTATTGCAAATTTGTGTAAGCGCTGGTAATAACAGGCAATGCTACAACCAAGTATAGTAAATAAAGATAAATAAATAAGAAATCGATGGTAAAGGAAAACTATTGACCAAACGTTACGACCAACGTGATGACTTTTCATTCAGAATTGTCAACTCTCCTTTCATCTGTGGCAACATCCCTTCGGCACCTACGTATGGAGTGTTCATATCACAACTCATACGTTATGCCAGAGCTTGTCGAAACTACACAGACATATTGTATCGCGCTAGAACTCTAACAAATAGGCTTCTAGAACAGGGTTATGTTGCTACAAGATTGAAGTCATCACTACAGAAGTTTTATGGTCGTCATCATGAACTCGTGGATCCTTATGGTGTATCCATCAGCACCATGAAAACTGATTTATTCAACGGGTCATAGTTTTCCTTTCCTCGTTTGTCTACCCCGGACTTGACTTTTTATGAGCAACTCGGCGGGTGTTTCTAGAAAAGCAGAGGACGCTTACCCTACCGGTGCACCTGGTCCATGCTCCCAGTTTTTAGTGGAGTGCGAATTCCTCATTTACTTTTGTTACTTTGTATGTATGATTTTAGTTACTTTCTGTTCTTTGTTGTGTATGTCTGTTTTCCATGTCTGGTCTTTGTCTCTGGATTAAATTATTTTGATTACCGCTATAACCTTGGTTCCCTTGATTACTCTTAAATATAATTTGATAAAAAGACAAAATAAACAAACAAACAAAGCAAAAGTGTATTTCGTGATATATTGATACCAACATAGTAGCAAAAAAGTTTAAAAAAAGATATCTGACCCATTAAAATTTGTTCTTTCAAATTAAAATGTTCTACATTTCATTTAAGAAAATAACACATGGCATGAAATTTCAATTTTCGATACTGTTTTTTTTTTCGAACATCACTAAGTTATTAGTATTTGGCCAATCATGAAATAGAGTTGCTTTCAAGTGACCTACGTTCCCATATAAGAGCGTCTTTAAGGTCAAAGGGTATAAAGCGAAAGGTCAGTTTATATTTCAAAACACATTTCGTGAATCAAATAATGTTTTTCCTAAATACTTAACTGATGACAATAAATAGTGTAATCATGACTTTGTTACCTTTGCGGGTATGGATGTTTATATATTTTATATTAACAGTTGATGATAAGATATAATAATATTACTCCTTAGAAACGTGTACAAAAAAAACAGCAAGTACTATCTAAAAAAAATAGCCGACGCAGTTCGTTCTTTTTACTTATAATTTTCTACATTTCATTCGAGAATTAATATGGCACGCAATTTCAATTTTCGATACAGTTTTTCCGAACGCCACTAAGTTATCAGTATTTGGCCAATCGGGAACAGAGTTACGATCAGGTGACTTGCGTTTCCATGGAGGAGCGTCTTTAAGGTCAAAGGATAAAAAGCGAAACTATTTCAATATTTTCGTGTATTGATCTCTTGAATCATACCACACAGATACGGTGGCTAACTCCAAAATACAATGATTCTATGTTTTCTAATATCTAAAAAAGAGAATGAAAAATTTACCTCGGACTCTTTTGATGACATTAAGATGTATTGCTAAACTTGATCCTTTTCCAATATTATTAATTGCATGACAAATGTAGTATCCAATATCCGCAAAATCAACATTAACAATCGTAAGTGATGGATTCTTTGGTGTGCTACCCTGGTACCTTCCACTTGTGTCATTGCCAAAGAAAGTCTGAAACTGGCCAGTGACATTAATAACCCAATACACATTGAGAATGACAGCATTCGATTCAACATTACATTCGAGGATGAACATGTTACCGTTTTCAGCTGTGTATGACGGTCTACCAGCTACTACACTTGGTACATCAAAAACTAAGGAAAAAGGAAAGTCATTAACATTTATAACCAATCAGTTTACCTTGCATGGAAAGGTAATTTGTATGTAAGTCATTATTTTGATCTTGCACTATTGCAGATAAAATAGACTTTTTTTTTTATCAAAATCAAACAAGAAGTGACTGATTTATGTCAAAAACCATGAACAATTAATTTTTTCTGATATATTTACAAACCACATAATCGGTCTTTAAGAGTTACTGGTATTCGGTTGTTGCTTTAAAAAATAAAATAAATTACTAGACTGTGCAATAAAATTAACGCCTTGTAAGATATATCGTTCTTGATTTACTGTAGCTTATTAAAATGATTAAAGGATTAAAATGTTTTCTAAAATACGTTTATATAATAGAAAGGACCGTATATAGTTACCTAAAATATAGCATATGAAAACCGACGAAAACACCTTTTGGTCAATGGATTTTTCTTGAATCGCCACTATCATTAGCGGTGTCAGAATTTTACACTGGCTAGACAATTTTAGAAACATGTAGCAAAGAGTCTTGTTTTGTGTTATTTCATTGGCGACCGTTCATAAAATGTCGTAATCTCGCACATTATAAGACAATTTATACGAGATAATAGACAAAAAAGGATAATACATTTATGGAACAATTGTTAATTATTTGGAATAAAGACAGAGATTCTACATGCTTTAGCTAGCTGCAATTGCTGTTCCATATTCTAAGAACTTATCTACAATTTGTACCAAAGAGAATAAACATACCACAAAATGTTTCTGCTGACGTCTTTACTGTGCTGGTACTATTAGGGCAAACATCATCAGACGTTTTAAATTCCACTGCGTTTGTTTCTATGGTGCTATTTGCGTACCCACAGTTGACATATCCACCAACGGTAAATATTTCCTCAGCTTTGTACTCTACTGCAATCTTACAATATGCACGATCTGAACTGCTAATAAGGTTTTCTGTTATTCTAAGAGTATACTCCGAATATACCTGCAAAAATATTTAACGTTTTGTAAGGATCAGGAAAAATGGAAAAAGTTAGTAACATGCACGTCAAAACTCTACCGACCAGACAATGTAATATCAGTAAAGGATCCTTTCTCTATTTGAAAAGACCATATTTAATCTCTGCACCACTGCCTTTGCTTAGAACTGTTTTCAATAGAATGTTAGAAAAAATGATATTTTTCACAGAGTTATCTGCCCTTGAAATGTTCATTTTCAGTGCACTTCAACTCAATGCAACTCAATGCACCAACATGATATGGAAAGTCCTGTCTTTTCCCCATGATTTTGATGAAGCAAATAGTCAAATTACACCATCAAAATGACGGGTTTTTTTTCATACCATGTTTGATCCACTGCCTGATTCCTACAGAGTCTGATATTTAAGTGATGTAAAGGAATGAACTGATTAATACAGCAAACCAGAAGTTTACCTTTACTTGTTTAAATTAGATGAATGAAGATTACCGTAAATACAAAATAAGAAATGTGAAATACAAAGGACATACGAGGTAAAAGAAAAACAGGACTGAAAATATACAGAAATTAAATGACAGACACCTACTGTATCAAAACCCCGAAACTTGGATCCGATTGACAAACAAACAAACATTTTTATTGGCATTATCTAACGATCGTTAGTAGAATATGTCATCCTGTATGTCTAGGGGGAAATTGATACTTTATACCATTTGTCTGAATCAACGACAATTCCATTTTATAATTATCAAAACCCAAGTCTGTTGGGATGAAAACAATGAAAGGAAGAGGTCACAAACGTATTATGTGAAACACATTCTGATAAATTGCTCTTAGAAAAAGGTTTAGGATCAGTTCGGAATGTGATGGTCGAACATACGGACGGAAAGCTGGACGAGAGGACAATCCGCTCACTACATAACGGAGGAGGGGTGTTAATTGCATGCACAAATGCAATAGAGGAGACAATGACGTTTTTGATTAACATTCAATGGGCGTTATAATGAATATTCACATAAAGAAATAATTAATAAGATAATGCAAATTAAAGGAAGTGTAACGAAAACTAAAAATGGAAGACAGATTTGTACTCCACAATTTCTGTAAGCATAAACAAGGTGCGCTGATTAAATATATATCAGTTACTTTATTGTTTGACTGGAACGACCATACACAAATATGAATCATTGCAATAGAAATATTTAATAGAACTACCAAAAAACGGATAAATTCATTTCCTTACTTGACAAATATCAATCTCACTGAGCTGCGTAATGACTTAATAGACTTTGTGTACGAAAAACATCTTAAATAAGAAAACCAGTATATTTTTTCTATTTACTATACTGCGTTACTTACCAAACGATTGGCAGTACTAAACTGAATGTTGCTTAGGTCCATAGTTCCTACACTAAAGACATTGTTATTGCATGCGCTCATTGCTTGTTGTACAAATACGGGTTTTAAGCTGTTTAAACGTGACTCAATTCCACTCAGACAATAACTAGCGTTGAAGTTTAAACGATAAGTTGCTGTGACTATGTATGCAGTATACGGATTTATGTATTCTGAAATATAATTTTAGATATATTGATATGTAACGATTCCGTCCCAGTATAAACCAGGCATATCCTTTGATGTGGGCGGCATAGAATAAAATCAATTCCACCATCTACTTTGTTCCAAGGTATTCTTAACTCATTATGATGTTAAACAGAATAAGGATATTTCTGAACCTGTCAATGACTCAGAAAAAAATTTCCGTTTAAAAAATCAACTAGGTTAAAAACATATGGAAGTATTTTTTTGTAAAGTTTATAGTGCTTTCTATGCGTTTATTTTTATTTTTAATCATTTCATTAAAGTGAAAACCTGCGTTCATTTTGGGAAAACATGTGTTTGTCTATTATATTTGAAAGTATGATGGAAACGATTTTTTACACTTGCCACCGACTGAATTGGTCTTCCATGGCCATGGAAGCTGTCTTAAAATTCCGTACGAATTATTGATATTATTTTAAAAAGAACAATTTTATCAGTTTGAACATCTTTTCAACAATTCTGTAAGTTTTAGTAATCGTCATGAAACAAGATAACATTTGGTGACATTACAGTCAAATTTATTTTTTTAAATAGAATACTAGACTTGTAATATGCTACTAAGATGTTTTCATTTAATTTTACATAACATTTTATTTGCAAGTGTTTAATCAATTTTAAAGGTTGTCTTCTATCTTTTTTTGGAGGAAAGGGGGGGATTTGGTGAATATGGTAGAGCGAACAAAGCACCAATGAAAACGTAAAATGAAATATTTCTAATAGATGTCGTTAAAAACCAAACAAATTTTCAAATGTTTACGCACAAATATAGTAGAAACATTTGAGATAAAATTAAAAAGTCATACTAGATATATAGATAAAGCTTACCTATGCACCCTTTAGGCGGAAGTTTTGGCAACCATTCATTATTCGAACATTTGAAGTAAACAGTTGTATTACCATCTCTTGTCACGTGTTCATTGTTACACGTGACTGTGCAGAAAAGTTCAGTGCTTTCAATGCATAATGTTGCTGCATTACTTATTCTTGGGAAATATTCGTCTTTGCAAACTTCCTCTGAAATAGTAGTTCAAAGTTTATCTTACAAATTATACATTGATAAATTTTGAGATGTAAGAGTGTGTAAGGAATAAAAACCAAACTACAATATAAAAGTTTTAACTGCATAACACATTTGCATTTTTTATTTGTACATGAAAAACGAAGTTTAGAGTTTTCATACTATTTTTGTCAGAACCTAATCTAAATTAGATCTAGTCACACAATGCAGAAAGTTCTAAAATGTAATAGTTTTTTTATATTTTCATGTTTGTCCGAACTTGGAGACACAAATGCTTTGGACCTAGTCATGCATGTAATACAATGCAGAAAGTTATAAAATGTAACAGTTTTTTATATTTTCATATGTTTGTCCGAGCTTGGAGAAACTGATGCTTTGGATCTAGTCATAAATGTAACACAATGTAGAAAGTCATAAAATGTAATAGTTTTTTTTTATATATATTTTCATATGTTTGTCCGAACTTGGAGACACTAATGCTTTAAATCTAATCATAAATGTAACACAATTCAGAAAGTTATAAAATGAAATAGGTTTTTTTTATATTATCACATGTTTGTCCGAACTCGAGAAAATGATGCTTTGGATCTAGTCATGAAAGTTACACAGTTATGCAGAAAGTCATAACATGTAACCGTTTTTTTATATTTCCATACTAGTTAGTCAAACTTTTTCCTTCACCGTGCTTTATAATTACGGGGAGCTTAATTCTTTCCATATACAATTTTGAACATATTAACATATTAACAGGCCAGATATTCTTACCACCGGTGACATTTAGATAAACTGGATGACTTGAGCCAGTGCCAACAATATTAGATGCTGTACATATATACCAGCCAGCATCAGCCAATCTAACATTGTAAATGGTCAGGTTAGGTTTTTCTAAGGTTCCTCCAGTGTGCTGATTAACAGAAAGACTAGTTGTGTTAGTTTTCCACACCACAGCTATTACCTCTGGTCTACCAGATATATTACAGTGCATAGTTACATTTGCTCCGATCTCACCATGATATAAGGTTGACATCACTTCAGCACTCGGGACACCTGAAATTTTACTTTTCATTGTACAAAAATCAGAACTACATGAACAAGTTTAGGAAACCATAGCATTTACATTTACATACATCTCACTAATGATCAAAGGTTTCTATTTTCTTGAACGTTTTATATTTGGCTGAAAAATTAAAACAGCTAATAAATGTTTGACGACACTGAGTACAGAAAAAGCTAGTTAAAAATGACATATAAGATTTAGTTAACAATGCTAGTTGTCAAAAGTGGACAGAAAAATCCTCAATGAAAGGTAAATGCCACACCTCCTTCAATAATCAAACTTGTCTTTTTACTGTTACTTCCAATTTTATTTGTTCCTCTGCAAGTGTATTCCCCTTCGTCCAGATATGTAACAAATGACAGCGTCAAAGAAGGGTCCTCTAATGTCCCCCCAATGAATTTATCAAGCGTTATATCTATGACAACATCTCCTGTACTCGTTGTTTTGAACCACGTAACAGATGTTATGTTGGGAACTGCAGAAATGCTGCTCTGAAGTGTTACATTGTTCCCAAACAGTACGGAGTAAGTTGAAGGTAAATTTATTTCTGGAGGACCTGCAATACCGAAAGGTTATTAATCATTGCATTATACAATCCCTACTGGGGAAACACAATCATGTTATGCGTCATGATCCTAATGAAAACTGATTTCTAAAAATAGATAAAGCAATTAAGGAATAATTTACTTGTAGATGAAACATACATGTAATAAGGAAAGCACTACTTTTTTTGTTATTACAATGTACTAGTATCGGAGGCATCAAATTTTCTATCAAAGTTTTTAGTGGAATCCGGGTTCTTCATTTACTTTTGTTCCTATTTGTGTGTTATTTTGTCAAAGTCGTCCGCCCAACGAGTCATTGTGCATATTTTAATATATGTATAAAACACACTCACCTCCCTTAACAGATAGGGTAATAGGGGAGCCATATGATGTTCCAACGTCGTTTGTTCCTCCACAGACATATTCTCCAGATTCATTAAGATGTACATTATTTATTGTCAGACTAGGATTTTTAATGTCACCTAATATAAACTTTGAATTGGCAGTAATTCTAACAAATCCTGATGCCTTATCCGTGTATTTTTCCCATGTCGTGTTTAGCAGCGACGGGTATGAAAATATCTGACATTTTAAGGTAATACTGTCACCTGCCACAACTCCGTAAATTACCAATGGCGTTGAAACTACAGGTAGACCTAAAGAAAATTGTCAGATTCAAATAAAGTGTTTTTGTTTGGAAATAATACATCAAACATTCTCAGAACTGGTTTAAATGGTTTCTTTCGGAACATGAGTGCTTTGTGACAAACGTGTTGTTTCATGTTTAAAATGTATTCTTTGATTTTGCCTTGTTTTGAGACCGATTGGTTATATTATATATATAGGCGTATGTTCTCATTGTTTTTTTTAAGAAAAAAATCAAGAAATTACTTCTATTTTTGATTTTTGCTCGTTTTATATGTATGCATCTTATCAAAGGCCTTGAAAAAGTATTCAGGTGACAAAATCACGAGGGATAGGGATTTCAACAAGAACTTACTAGCGCTGACGTTGAAATAAATAGGTTGACTATGCGTTTCTCCTGCTAAATTGACGCCGACACAAATATACCATCCAATGTCTTCAGACGTTGCTGTAATGATTCTCAAAGATGGATTCTCAATCGATGAAAAGTACTTGTTGTTGTCTATGGTTACAACGCTGGCTCTATCAGTGGTGTTATGAAGCCATGATACATTAGTTATGGCTGGTACAGCAGCAATTGAACAGTAGAATGTGACGTTGTGTCCAAACTGTACTGTATAAAACGTGGAGGGAGTAGTCACCCGAGGTTTATCTGGCAATGAAAAAAAAGAACTTATCATTTATGGAGTACAACATACCTAAGGGATAAAACTCTGTAAAAATCAGTAAAACGTTTTATTTTGTCACATTTTTTTTTTATCAAACTCAAATCTTAGTGATCAAAAGTTTTGTTGGAAAAGCTACTATATGTTCATTTAAACAATTTACAATTTCTCAAAATTATATTTTATAGGTTTTTGACTCCTTCATCAAAGTAAAACAATGAATTAATTTTCAAGAAATTTAAACGAACAAATAAATTTTAGAGAAAATGCTAGATACCCCATTAAAAATTACTTGTAATTTAATTCTACTTAGACATGATATCAATTTATGCGAAGAGATATGGGACAAATTACATGTTCAAAGGAGTCTTTGACCGATAGGGTCGTTAACAGTTTTCATTTACTTAAACTTCAAAGAAACTAATTCGAAGGGACTTTGGAACTAATTTGTTTTAACTTAATTCAAGTAAAAATTATTCCTAATATTTATCAAGCATACCTGTGATTCTAATAGAAATTTTCACGGCAAAATAAAATTAATGCAAAGCACAAATAAGTAATTTTTAAATGTACCTCCCAACGAGTAGAAAAGATACGGTAAGTCAAACATACAAACCTCCAGTCACTTTGATAGTTGTCATGTTACTAATCTGCGTTCCAGCGAAGTTGGTTGCTGCACATTTATAGTCACCAGCTTGTTCAAAAGTTGCTTCGATTATTACCAAATCAGGGCGTGATGGTGAACTTCCGGTGAAAGAGACACCATCAATTATGACCTCATTTAAACCATCTGCTTGTATCTTTAGCCACATTACCTTTGTGACAAGCAGCTTAGACATAACGCTACATTCAAGTGTAACATTATCTCCAAGAACAACGTCATAATTCAATCTTTGGATTTTGACCTGTGGTAAATCTACAACCATGTGTATTTCAATATTATCTTTTTTACATACATATGTGAAACATTCAACAAATAGATTTCAAATATAAGAAAACATGAACACACAAATTATGTTTTGTTTCAGACCTACAAGTATATGTACAGTACATTTTCGTTATAAATTTCATAATATCAGAAAGTTTTGGTTATGACTTCTTCTTGTAAACAATTTATTGTTTAATTGTGATCTTGAATTTTGTTCTAATACTGATGATGAGAGGTTACTTCAGGAAACACGGCACATCGGAATAAACACTATACAAATAATTGTTTTTTTGTTTTGTTTTGGTATTGCCAAAGCAATATTTATTAAACATTTAGTTTGAAACGTGTTTAACATATGTACAAAATAAATACTCACCTTTTGTGGAAGTTACAACAGCTAGTGCAATATCGGGGCCGTGTCCATCGCCTGCCGAGTTGCTTGCAGAACACCTAAAACTGCCAATATCTGCATGTGATACGTCTGCTATTGACAAACCAGGATTATTTGGAGTTCCACCATAAAACCTAACTTCTCCCATAGAGATTAAAGTCTTTTCAGAGGTTCCAAATGGAGTGAATTGCCAGAAAACGTTGGTTATTAAAAGGTCAGACTTAATGTCACAACTGAATGTTATTGTGTCTCCTTCTTGAGCTGTAAATTCTGTTTGGTTTGTTTCAACTATTGGTATCTGTGATACTACAAATTATTTTAATCACAAGGTTTATTTACTAAAAAGAGCAAAATAACAAAAAAAAAAAAAAAACAAAAAAAAAACAACTATCTTTCCTTTCACAATGTATCAATATTTCAATACCTCAATAACATACATCAATTACCAGCTGAATATTTGTTTTGTTACATGCATAAGGAACAGCCTGTTGCTTAAACAAATGAAAGAAAACTTAAAGATATAACAAATTTATCCATGAACTACGTATAAGTTGTACGTAACAAACAGGTAAACATTCCCGTTTTAACCCTGTATTGAGGAAATACATAAATACTACAGCCTATTTTATCCGGGCGGTCATTAGCTACACTGGTGCAGGTATTTCAAGATTAACAAAGTTATTGAATACATAAAAATGTAGAAGGTATGCACACACTTGTAGTCGGTGAAAAAGAAAGATAGAAAGAAAGAGAGAAAAGTGAAGGAACATGTTCTTTTATATAAGAAAACACTATCTATCTACTCACTTGTAATGAAGTAATTCCTTTTACAAAACCACACATCGATCAATTTGAAAATATTTATATGAAACCTTTAACATATGTAGAGGTCTTGACCCAAAATTAATGTTGTTGAGACTTTTTACTACGTTTTTACAATGACTGTTTTCTCAAAACTTTAGAATAAATATTTAATGTGTTATATTCGTAAGGGTCATCAAAAAAATATAAAACATGAGAAAATGTGTTTTAAATTCTGGTAGCATATGTCTATTTGTAATATATTCCTATTGCGCCTCGCTGATTGATTTCACCGTTGTTATACCGAATTATTTAACAATACCCATAGCCAGATACATAGTTATCGTGGAAAAACATATGGGCGTGGCCTAAAATATAAGCACAAATGTACAGATACAAAAATACATTTACAGCTTGTATTTATATTTGAAGACAATGGTTGCAGTTTTAAAGCTCACTTACCACAAGTATGAGAATCTGGTATAACTGTAAATTTATCTGGACACAACACAGTCCTATTGACAATCACGCCACCATGTTTTGTTACCGTCGACGCCGTTGCATTACACTGTAAGTTGTTTCCATAATCTAGAAATGCAGAATCCCCTACTTTTATACCTAATATGCTATTGCAGGCTTCTTTGTTTTCTTTTAGCGTAGCTGAGTTTCCAATGATCACGTCATATAATGTATATATCTGAAAGAAAAAAAACTAAACGCACTTTAAACGGTGTTTTGAACTAAAATGTGCGTATTCAGAGCAGAAATGATTTCTATACGCCACAAGCACGCAACACTGCACTTTAAATTATTTTAAAAATTAAATAATGTACACAAATTGAAAGAACAGAGAAGACTCCTAAATGCTCTCAGTAGGCAACACCGCATTTTGTTTACTTATAAATAAATGTACATACATTGAGAGAGCGGAGAAGAGTCCAAATTAACACTAAAAGACAAGATAAAGTTTTTAGTAATAATAACATGTACAGTACACGTTACTACAAATTAAGAAGTTAGAAGAAATGTATTAGGAATCAAGAATGAAAACAAATCAGGTCATGCAGAAAAGAACGCTTTACCACGTACCATTTTTATCTCAAAATTTGTAGGATTGATCAGATAATCTTGAATGATAATAGTTAGTGTTGTAATGGAAATAAAACGGTTTAGGCACCGTGTTATTGATGGGCATTAAAAAAAATGTTTAGTGTAGGGAAAATGTTCAGCTTTCAAATATGCCTTTAAGTCTGTCTAAAACTCTGTTTACAGTTAAATATTTAAGCGTGTAAGCAAGATATCAAATAAAAAAAATTAAAAAAGAGTAATCAAGGGACCCAAGGTAAACGCGGTAATCAAAAGAATGTAATCCAGGCATGGAAAACAGACATACACAACAAAGAACATAAAGTAACTAAAATCATACATACAAAATAACATAAGCAAATGAGCAACTCGGACTCCACTAAATACTGGGAGCATGGACTAGGTGTGCCGGTAGGGTAAGCGTCCTCTGCTTTTCTAGAAACATCCGCCGAGTTGCTGATAAAAAGTCAAGTCCTGGGTAGACGCAGTTCCGATTGCCACAACATTACAAGATGTCCTTGATCGCTAAAACAAAACTTACATCAAAGCTAGACGTTGTCGTTGTGGTGCTGTTAATAACTATTGGACCAACGGCAACAAACTGATTGTTACAGTAATAGTCTATTTGTCTCGTCAATTCATCAATACTCCTAGCAATTGCCTTTTCATGGGCATCTTTACAGTAGAACGCAAAGAACGAAGTTTTGTATGTGATTTGGATTTTAATAACATACGTGGAAGGCGCTGTTTCTACAAATACACAGTAGAACATTTTTGAAAACGAAAAAATATCCTTTAGAGTAATATACATACACAAACCAGAACTCATTATTAATAAAAATACCGAAGTATTGACACAAAGTGATAATTCGGAGACATCAGGAATCATTTACGTGGTAAGCAGAAAACAGAAACGACCTAAATATAACAGAGCAAAATATTCCGTCATGTAAAAATTGTCATTAAGATAAAACAAAACAAAAACATTAACAAAAACAGTGACAAGGTAAGTAATAGTAACGCAAATCTTGAAATCGGGGGTAATCAAAATTTACATAAGACTATAATTATAATTATTGTATTATTAAGGAGGTAGACCTAGGGTAAGGGACATAACTCTTGAAATCAGTAATATGTTTGTATCACATCCAATTTCACCAAAGCATATCAAGCTTTCATTTGAAACAGAATGAAATTAGTCCAAGTCACTTTGATGCTAATGTAAGATTGATGTAAAATGCTGAATACAAACGTTCCAATGATTTGTAAGAGTTGTTTCCATTACCCTAGGTCTACCTCCTTAAGATGTAATAATATGTGGGAAAGTTCACTTGGTTTCTACTTTGGTACTGCTTTATTTCACAAAATTTCATGTGTTTACTAAAAATGTTAATATTGACAAGAAATATCGCTGTCATAGTTCACAAAAGGGTTTTATAATGACTACTGTTCTTCTGGAGAAACATGAAGTGTGTCTACGTGAATGCCATACCTAAACAAGTTGATACTGGTAACGAAGGAGACCAATCGTTACGTCCAGTACAACTGTATTGTTTATTTGAGGTACCGTCTTTAAAAATATATTGGGACACACATGAAACACTACACGAACCAGCGCCATCGCCATAAGAGCATTCCACATCAGAGTTAGGAACAACTGGTAAATACTTTATACACTCTGAAATAGATAAAAAAAAATGTACAAATTGTTCAATAAAACCACTCAACTTCTACAACGGTTTTTGTATTAAAATGTGGTACTGTAACTTGTTTACATATTTGCTGAAAAAGTGATTTTGTCTAAACTGAATGATTTGCAAGTCTAACATCTAGCATTAAATGTTTAAAGACTCATATCTTCAAGATAATACCTCTATTATTATGTTAATTAATAAAATTTCATCACTTAGAGTACTATCAAATGTTCTTACTTTCTGATACGTTAAGATATACAAGCTGCCCTTCACTTGTTCCGGCTAAATTTTCAGCGGTACAGATGTACCAACCAGTGTCCTCTAATCGGGCAACTTGTAATGTTAACGAGGGATGAGACAGATTTCCACCAATCAGACCACTCCTTACAAAAGCAGTTGTATTCATGCGCCACCTTACGGATTGTACTGCAGGTATACCCGACACATTGCAATGCATAGTCACATTGTCGTCTTCTAAGACATTATAATGAATAGTATTGGCAGTCACATTCGGTGGATCTAAAAATGTAAATACATGCATAACCTTTCAAGTATTGAGGGCATATCATACAAAAAAAAAAAATGCACAAGCCTATTCTTTGTTTAACATCTCTACACGATACAATACTTTATTCGCTCAATTAGGTCGATTTTTTTCTTTTTATTCGGATGTTCCTATTGACTTAAAATCTTTCGGATTTGACTTCGAATAGTGCAGATATAATTGAAGCATGAACATATGAAAACAGTGCAGTGATAAACTTGATCTTAAGAAATCATTTGTGCTTACTGGATTGAAATAATATTTTACTTACAAATGTGTTGGCTAGAGCTGACTGCAGTATTGGCACCACGGTCGTAGTTCGTGGAACACGTAAGCACTTGATTACATGTACATTAATGTAAGCAGGTAAGCATGACATGTAAATCAATATCAATTCAGAAAGAAAGACGTAAAGACGTGTTTAAAAAAAAGTTGGTCTATTCACATTTAACATTAACAGTTGAACTTATATTTAGTTCTGACTTACCTCCCTTTACACTTAAAGCAGTAACATTTTCCCTTTCGCCAACTAAATTTCTAACGATACAATGATATTCGCCCTCGTCACTAAACATTACAGAAAGTATCTTCAATGACGGAAAGGGATATTTCCCAAATGTATAATGACTACTACTTAAGTCTACTTCTTTTGAAATCCCGTTTATTGCTGTGTGAACCCAAGATATGTTTGTTGGTAAAGGATGCGACTTTACACTACATTCTAGTGTAATATCATCACCAAGTATTGCAAGGTAAGATTCTGTCTGTGTTAAAACGATTGGAATACCTTGTTAAAATAAAAATAAC
Source organism: Perna viridis (assembly GCA_037379345.1). Taxonomy (NCBI): domain Eukaryota; kingdom Metazoa; phylum Mollusca; class Bivalvia; order Mytilida; family Mytilidae; genus Perna; species Perna viridis. Next base: position 31,813,940 of record CM074515.1, on the reverse strand, counting down.
AAAATTTAAAGATCATTAAAGATATCAAGAAACAAGAGGTTTAAGTACCAGTCCATATAAAAATCAGACACTGCCTGTGGTAAAGTGATTCATAGTGTAGAAAAGCCCATGGAACAGACGATGCTTTTTTGGTCTACAAAGGCTTTATTTTTAAGTGACAATAGTCCTTTCTGTATTTAGATCTGTACTCTAGGGGAACATTACACTTTAACTTCCGACTAAAATCAACCAAATCAAACAAAATCAAGAATGATAACTCTTGCAAAGTGATAATTTTATGCACAATCTATATAAATTTTATCTTAAGAGCGCAACGCCAAAATAAAAAAATCTAAGACTGGTTATGCTATCTATAATGGTTTCTGCACAAGAAATAAAACTAAGTTTGGTGGGTTTGTGACATGCATGAATCCCCTCCTGTCTGATTTTAATAAGACTGGTACTTAAATTATCAATACTTAGTTTCTTTGCTGGTTAGGCTTCAGTTGGTTTGTATCATTTATGGTGATTTGTATGTTCCTTAGTTTAGTCCTTGTTTTGGGATTATGACTATCTTATCTCTGGATTTAAGCATGGTCTCCTTGTTATCACTTTAATCAGGCAATTAAATTACGTACCACCTGTTACATTCAACATAATATCTCCACTTTCTGATATCCCTATCAAATTCCTTGCAGAACATACATAAACCCCACTGTCAGTACTAGCCAAATTACTAATAGTAAGGGCGTTATCGTCGACAGTTCCACCAATGTATTTATTTCCATCTATACTAATGATAGCGCTGCTATTCGGATGTTGCATTTTCCATGTCACTTCGAGGAGATCTGGAACGCTAGTGACATTACATGCAATAGTGGTGTTTGTTGTTATAATTACATCATACTGTGTTGACTGTAGTTTAATCATCGGTTTATCTAAAAATTGGAAAATTCCATTAAGACAGTTTTATTTCATGTTGGATTCTGTATTAAATGAGAAAACTCTTGGTGGTCTTCATGAGAAGGGTTTTCAGTCATTTTATATTTATTATAAATCCATATATCTAGATGTAATTAACTTGTATGTGGTCCAATGCACATATAAAATTTAACAAATAATAATATTAGGTAAAAAAATATATTTTCAAGTTAGTTCAATATTAAAATTCTTCCACGACGGAAGTTAACAGAAATATACCATAAGCTGAAGGGTTTAACTCATGTCAATAATTTACCTCCAATTACATTCAATTCTGAAAAATTGCTGACACCCAATCCAACCTGGTTGGTAGCAGTGCAACGATATGTCCCTTCGTGTGTAAAGTTAGCTTGTTCGAGTTGGAGTGAAGGACTGTCAATGGACGCGCCAAAAAAGTGTATGTCGTTTCCGACCTCAATATCACTGGTGCCATCTTTGTTCTTGATCTGCCATTGAACCGATATGACTGGTGGATGTGCTAATATAGTACATTCTAATGTTATTGTCTTCCCAAAAATTACGTTATATTCTGCAGATGGAATTGTGACCCTCGGTTCAGCTACCGTATAAAAGAAAAGACACTCAAAATTTCATTTAATTTCAATTTTCTATATTGAGTTGCAAATAACGCGCATTAACTATCTTCAATGAAAATTTAAGAAAATGATGATATGAAATTTATCTCAGTGTGCGTTTCTGGTAGTAACATATTAATATAATGTCAAATCACCGAGATAATTGAGGAGTATTTGATTAATCATTTATTTGATCAAAATTCACATTTTTGATTTTATACTTGAGAGTACTGGGTAATTTTTAGTTTTAAAAGTTTCAAGAATGTCTTAAATAATGATAAAAACCCTTCAAAATAAGATGTCGGGACTCACAAATACTTACCACCAGTAATATTTATGAAAACATTTTCACTATAAGTAGTTCCTGCTAGATTTGTTGCGGAACAGATATACCAACCCTCGTCACCATTCTGCACGTGGTTGATATTTAATGACGGAGTAACAAGGGAGCCACCTGAATACCTTTCACCAATAACATGTTCCAATACAGATACTTGTGTAGCGTTTCGAAACCAAGTTACAAATAATGCCGATGGGTCTCCCGAAACATGGCAGTCAATTGTAATGTTGTCACCAATGATGACGGAATATAACGGTGATCCAATAGACACTACGGGTGAATCTATTAAAATTAATTAACAGGTCATGCAAAATATATGTTTGGGCAATTAGTTCTGCATTTAAACATATTTGGAAACTAGATATGTAAGCGGTAATTGTCTAAAGGTTAAATTAAATTCAAGTAATGGATTATGTATTGATTGAACGTATGTAAGTGATGACAATTTAGTATGTTTTTGAAAAAAAATCAATAGTATATGACAAAGCAATAATTCCTTTTTGTATTTTAAATGCTTAAGGGAAATATGGAAAACCTTTGGCGATATAATGCCCCCATAAATATTACATAGAATTTACCTTGAATTATTATTTAGTCTGATGTTAAAACAATCACTTGTACAATTTGATCTAAACCCTTGCTTTTCATAAGTTTTTAATGATATCACTACAAGTGTTCTTTCCTACCATCTGGACAGGGAAATTTTTTTTCTTCAAAATTTCAAAATCAATTAGATAATTACATGAATTAATACCATGGCTGTAGATACCTTTTCATTTGACACATGAAATTATAAGTTTTACATGTTCAAAAATCAAAAACATGAAAACCTGACAAATATTGGTCACACAATCATGACCGATAACATTTCTGCACATTCACCACTGTTATATCTATTAAAGAACTTAGCAAAGTTTCGATGATATGTTAAGGCTTCTTTTCTAAAACTTGGTCTTCATTTACTATTACCTCCTACGACGATAAACTTTACAGGCAGACTGGTACCAACACCTAAAAAGTTTGTAACTAAACAGAAGTAGGTGCCAGCATCATTGAAAGAAACATTAGCAATGGTCAGTGATGGCGTTTTTATGGTACTTCCATCATACTTTAACCCATCAACTGAAATATTGGTAAGGACGCCAGATCGATTGAATTGCCAGGTGACACTAAATACTTCAGGCAAAGACGTGTAACTACAGTTCAATGTAGCATTTTTGCCAAGAATTATTTCATGGTTTTCCTGCACTTGAATAGCAGGCACATCTGAAAAAATAAATTGCAATTAGCATTGTACAATGTATATCTGTCTCTAGATTGACCAGTTCTAGAAGCTTCAATAACAGTAGATTGATTGTTTTGTTGTTATATGAAGAAAGTAAAGATGTCTACTAGGAATATGTTGATACTTTAAATAAAATATTAGATTTCAAATTAATGATAGTAAGTGTCATTCACAAAAGATCAGCAAGTATCAATTTGATTACAGTGAAAACTTAATTAATTATCTAATCTTAACATATCTAAGCAACCGTTGCACTTTAATTGTTCAAAAGTGTACTTTTTCGAAACATGCACATAGAATCGCAAGAAAGGTAAACTTTTGACCAAAAGTACACATTAAGAATAGAATATATTGCAAAATGAAAGTCTGTTAAAATTAGGACATGAGTGAATTATACTTTATGAAATAATTACACATGATGCTTCACCTCCTTTAACTGTAAGCTGTATAGAAGAACTTGTTCCCGTTCCAGCAATGTTTGTAGCAGTACATTTGTAATGTCCAGCCTCCTTTAAATCAACATCTACCAGTGTTATTGAAGGCATTGATATATTACCTCCAATGTACACAACAGAGGAATCGATTTTTTTACTGACCCCTGACACATTTCGAACCCATTCAACGGCATATGCTACTGGATATGCAATCACGATGCATTCCAATGTGATGTCTTGTCCAGCGATAACTTCATACTGGGTTTTAACTGTAGTTATTTTAGGAATGTCTAAAATACATAAAATCGTGGATTGTCCAAAACAAAATATATTAAGAAAAAGATGCGAAATTCCTCAAAGTAAATTAACTGGACAATTTTGTTATGAATTAATCTAAACTGATATAAACCCGACATTGTTTTAAATACTTGTTGCAGTTTTAAGGGTTAGATTTGTATTTGCATTAATCTGACCAAGTACCAGGGCACATGAATACTTAATAAGTAAATTGTAGTTCATTTCTACATATGTGCTAGGGGAATTCGTTTCGTGTATTGTATCTTTAATGAAAATGCAAATTGACAGGGTGCAACATGCATGTAGTCTAAATGAATAGTACTTTTCAGAATCGTACATGTACTGATATGTAAGATCTTACTTTCAGTAAAATAATTAATTACCATCGGGTCGTGGGATTACACTTAAAACTATTTCCGGTGATTGTCCGATTTCAAAACTATTTCTGGCACGGCATATGTAGTTTCCAGCATCATCATAACTAACATTCCTTAGAAAAAGACTTGGATGTGTTGAGGTCGACCCATTATACTTATTGTCTGTTAAAATAGTCAATTTCTTGCTGTTATGCTGCCAGTCAACGTCATTGATTTCTTTCCCAAATACAATTTCGCAGTGGATCGTTATATCTTGTGTAATGTTGACCGTAAATTGAAATAGTTGTGCCCCAACAACTGGTTGATTTAAAACTGAAATAAAGCAATGTCATCATAAAAAAAATTAAAGTATATGTACTAATTCTCCAACATTCATATCACAAATTGTTCATATTGTATGGTAACATACACAGCCAGTTGTGCCACACATGAACATCATGTGGTTTGCAGCATAAATTTTCAAATGATACGAGCATGAAATAATAATCATGTGTTTAGGTTTACAGATGATTATCGACAAGAAAATTCTGTGCATGCTAAATAAGTATGATTGTCATATATTTCCAAGTTAACATATGGGAATCATATAATGATCATTTGACTATCATATGTATTTTGTTACATTATTATCATATGAATCAAGTATCATATGATTATCATAAGTGGCACATATGGTTGTGTATTATTTTTCGCTCAAACATCCTCTTTGATTGTTATGGATACAGTTTGGAACTTGAAGCTTCATTTTTCACTTCTTTATTATAAGGTGTTTTCTTTGCAAAAAATTGTGAATAGAAAAATGTCTCCAATAACTCATAAATTAACAAGACTTAATAAAAAAAACAAAACAACAAACGTGGAGCAGATCACAAAAACAAGTGAAATAAACACATGGTAAATTGGTAATTCTGTTTAATACTGAAATAAATGAATTGTTCTTTACATCCAGTAAAGAGGTGTACAACTGAAGCTTCTAAAATAAATCAAATACAAAATGGTTTGAACCCATAAAACTTTCTTTTTTAAAAATTGATATTGTACTATATTACCAGAAAGAAAACCAACCAAATATACAACATTCAACACATTGTATTATTTACCATGGCAAACAATTTACGGAATATTGCGTACTTGTCATCAAAAATTTTTTTCCGTTCTCATGTTTATTAAATGTACGTATTTATAAGAATCAGGCAAAATGGGAAAAATCAGAAACATGCATGTCAAAACCCCACCTATCCGACAATAAAATATCACTCAAGGATACCTTTTCTATTTGGTAAGACCATTATTTAATCTCTTCATCACCGGCTTTGCTCAGAAATTTTTCAATAAAATGTTCAAAAAATGAGGTTTTTGAGTTATCTACCCTTGAAATGTTCGTTATCAGTGAATTTCAATGAAAAATTGTAACTGAATGGGCTAGCATCGTATGGAAAACCTTGTCACTTTTCCTTGATTCTTATGATGAAAATAGTCAAATTAAACTGTCAAAATGGTGTCTTTTATACCATGTTTTAACCACTGCCTGATTCTTACATTCACTGGCACTTAATGGAATTTTATGATGGTACCCACCACAATAATCGTTGTTTGTTGGGTCTGACACTAGAACGTGATGAACTGGACACGTGCTTACATCAGGATTTACCTCTACCGATGTTCTATTTATACTGACGGAACTGGTATTACACTGCAATGTGTTCCCATACACAAACATATTGCTACTTGCAGCATTAGCAATTAGAACACTCTGACATGCTCTTTTGTTTGCCAGTGTTGTAGACGAATCTCCAATTTGAAAATGAAAGATGGACGTTATCTACAAAGACAAATTTTAATACAATTATTACATTTTCGGGTACAGTGTTTTCACTGGTTCTTATATGCTTTTGTATTACATTTTGTATATCATTTGTTTTTATAACAATTATATATTTTAAGGAGTCACATAAAATGTATGCGGCATTACTACTTCCTTAGAGTGTAGACCATAATGATGAAAAAAGTTTTGAAATAATACTCAACTTTTTTTCTACCCTGTATAAGATTTTTTTACTACGGTACTCATCAATATATATTTTGTGGTATGTTTTTTTTTATATATGCTAATGCATTTCACCGAGAAAAGTTTTGCACTTTTTAAGATATTTTTTGATCTGCTTATTTCCTGCATAGACATCTCTTTTAAACGGAATATTCTTAGTTTATACTCGAATTATAAAAAAATAAGACAACTCATGGATTCCTACTGCTGATAATGAAAAGGAGTTCCTTCCCTTACAACAAATATTTTGAACAAATTACCGTTAGACTACTCGTCGTTGATTTCATGCTGTCGATAGAAATATCACCGACAGTGATGAGTTGATTATTGCAGAAATGTGAAACTTGTGACTTAAACAATTCGCTGTTGTCAATAAGGGTCCTTTCATGACTTTGCAGGCAGAAAAATGCTATTCCTGTTGTTTTGTAGTTGACTTCAAATCTCAGCCAGAATGTTGCATCGATTCTCCCTAAAACATGACTATGACTAAATGACTATAGATGTTATGTTTTTCCATGTATTCATTTGTAGATTACTTTTAAATATAGCTCATTTTTGGTACGTTTAGTTATAATTGTGGAAGATTTCTTTAAGTAAATATTTTACCGCATAGCACATGTACAATTATACCAACACAATAAAATAAGTTATCAGATCCAGTATTTTTGTCTATACTCTATGACGCTTTCTGGCTTTAGTGAAATGAAAACAAGACAAATGGATTAAAATAGATGACTAAATAATATGTAAAGCACCAATGAGCCATAAGAGTTTTCACTCAGGTACGGTTTATGCTTAAACTCGGTTCGCTTTATTTTCCCGTTTTCCATTATAATTTTCTACAGAAGTTTTATGGCTTATGATTTTTGAAGGATGACTCAACCCACAATTGGTTAATGCCCCTTATTTAAGTTCAACCGATATTAAAAGATTATCGTTGTTTTGTTTACAATTATGCACCAAAGGAGACAGACCCAGACTAAGGACATCACTCTTTCAACAGTGATATGTTTGTAGCATATCAATTTTCACTAACACATTTCAAAACGTTACTTTGAAACAGAATGAGATCGTTCGAAGATACTTACATGAGATTTAAGTAAAATGGCTTACACACACGTGCCAATGATATATATATGAGTTATTGCCCTTAACCAAGGTCTACATCCGTAAGATTTCATTTTAACCGTGGGTTTGCCTAAATCAAACCATTTATCATCTAAATACATTTTTACCAAGGCAGCCTTGTCCAGGGACAGATGGGCTCCAGAGCCCATCCTCAGTGCACTTGTATTCTTTGGTGATGTTTCCATCATAGAATATTCGTCCTTGTGGGCATGACACCTGACATGTATTCGTCTGGTTGGAACAGTGGTGGATTGCACCAGGTAAAGTAGGAAAAGTTTCTATGCAGCTGTGGCCTACAAAATATCGCATCAAATATGAAAGACCCAGGCAAAAAAAAAGATCCCCACAAGGTCTTACCTTAACCAAAATTCATAATTAAATACACAGTTTTGTCGGGTTTATTTCATTTCTCCCTCCTTCTATCCTTTCTGATAATGGCTTATTAATTTTCAGACCTCCTTGATCTATCTACTGCTCGATTTACAGAATAAATTGGCACTTACTATATGAGGTCAGAAATTTCGGACCTCTGAATATACTGTTTTGTTTACACTTTCATTTTACTTTTATGTTACTGGAGAATATCAATTGTGTTACATGTTTTTGTCTATTATTGTAAGATAGTTACAGCCTCATTATTAGTTAGAGTGAAATGTATTTTACCATATTCTACGAAGAACACAAGGATTAGAAAATGCAGCATTTCAATTCATCTACTGTGGACTCTCATTATTGTAACAACTATATCTGAAATGAAATCGACAGGAACTTAAAGTTATTATCTATAAATAAATGTGTATACTTTACAAAAGTTGTATCACACAGTTTGAGGTCGCATGAATAGTTAAAAAGACACAACTGAAATCTAATTTTGTCAAGGACAAACCTGAAGTATTCTTTTTCCGCATTTCCAGCATGTACTTGATATATATAATTCTAAGCACCCCTTAGAGATACTATGATGAATCGACCTTATTTTGTTGAATTGTTTTCAGTCATTATGTATTTAGAAATTTTGCATTATCTATTGAAAACAATAATTGGATACATTATCTTAATCTTATTAGCCATAATTTACATATTTGATAATAGGAGTCAGACTTCATGGTTGAAACACCTGATATATGTATTTTATAGCTTACAGAATTATCAGTAAAACATTTGTTCTGATATTTTGATTGAGTTTTAATGATCAATTGTTATATTTCAAACATTTTAGCATATTAGTATATTTATACATTTCGAATCCAAACGAATCAAAACATCATGAAACGAAACAAAACAAAACAAATCGAAATGAAACTAAGTAAATCGAATAAAAATAAAATCGAAATGAAATGAAACAAATTGAAACAGAATGAAATAAAGCAATATTAAAAAATCCGTATCCTTTTATTCTATTTTATTCGCAAAGATACAAGATCTGGTCGGTATTATTTTGATATCAATGCCGAACTACCGTTTAGATATGCACATTGTAGTTTATGATATTCTTTAATTTTACTTCGTTTTGATTCATTCTATTTAGCTTTGTTCGTTTTATTTCGATTTTATTTCCTGTCGATTCATTTCATTTCGTTTTGTTTCGTTTCGTTTAATTCAATTCGTTTCTTTTCGATTTCGTTTCGCAAGATATAAAATCCAAAATATTAACATATAATAAGCCTTTCGTTGAATGCATACACACTAAAACCCATCTAAACCGAACCCATTTTTAACTTAAAAATTTGTTTGGTTTCGGGAGGTTTTCCGTTTAACGAGGTTATGAATACAGCTGACATTTGTCTTTCCGGCGGGGCTGCTGTCTCTTGACATATTCATCATATCCATTCTCGTTATTACATTGACAGAAATGTGTTTTAAAAAGCATTTGACTTAGACAGGTTTTCGAATTATTATGGATTCTATTTAGTCATATTTAACTGTACTTTATTTGGTAATGATACATGCCAAACACCAAAACGGATGCTTTAAAAAGTTATCGCTTAGAGACTTAAAATGAAGTAAAGATGAACATTAAAGAGATACTTCTTAATCTGAAGAGCATGATGGTGTAATTTTAATACTTAACATGAATTTGCCCTTGATTTGAAACTGACCACACATACAAACGAGGACTTTGTCAAAACCATGTATACTGTACATGTACCAGAACATTTATCCGGGTTTTAGTTTAATGATAATATAAACGTAGTTCTTGCATACAGATATGTGTTTACATGTATTAAGCTTTTCTCACATGCAACGGAAACGGAAGCTTAACAAAGTTATCTCACAGAAGCTTAAATTGAAGTGAAGATGATACATACTAAATCTCTTTTATGAAGAGTACGATTACATGTACAAACATAAGCATGCTTATGATAAAGGATATCGGCAACACATAAAAATGAAACAAAATCGTCAAATATACTGTTACCGGCTAAATCAAATGAAGTCATTTATTATCATTTATCATTAAGTTCTTAGTTGATTCTTTTGTGTATCTGTCATTGTGCGCTAGGTTTGTAAGATAAATAAATAATAAACAATACTGCTTTTATTTCGAAGAAGATAATGTAAACTTATAGAAGGGTCTGCAATAATTCCCAACCATGTTAGAACTGTCAAATTTGCAAAGCAAATTTTGGTCGTTCCTTCGTCGGGACTCGAATGCGTACCGCTATGACATCTATGGCAACACTGCCTGCACTAAGTTCAGAAAAAAAACTTAATGAAATAAAACAACTTCAATGTTACTAAGGCGTGTAATTATATTAGTGAAAAACGTGGTTAAATTTATCCGTGTTATAATTGATTATATAAAGGTTCTTTACATTTATTTGAAAATGATGAAACATATAATGATCTTAATATATTGCAACAGCGAAATCTCGGGGACAAGACAAATACCTTGTACGTGCATGGAATGGTTTAATACAAAATCTATATTCAATTCCACACATGGTTTTCAATACATATAAATATATATATATATACATACACACACACAATATATATATATATATATATATATGTGTGTGTGTGTGTGTTCACACTCGTTGAGCTTTAATTTGTAGAAAATAATGGTAACAACAAATATTATCGAACACTTATCTGATCCAGAATCAAGTCAAATTCAAATTTAATCAGGCAAAATAGATATAACACCAACGGATTGCTAGTACTGCAATAGTCCTGACTTTATACGGGCATTTCAATCGAAATGGTAGGTTAAATCCAAGTTTTACAACGCGCCAAACCTCCCTCTTTCATTGCGACTTAAGTATATTTGTGGTGATTAAAAATAATTTGCATGCTATAGTGTCATAATCGGTAAATAAGTGTTCAGAACGCAACTAAGAACTATTTACAAAAAGCAATCATTACTCATTGTTTAAGAAGAAACATAGTATTTTTCAACCAAGGACCGATGTCTGAAAAAGAATTGAAATGTCTGAAAACAATATGTGGATTTTCAACTTAGCACGACATAGTTTTTCGAATCTGCAAAACAAATTACGAATAAGTCCTTTAAAACGAGATTTCAATTCATCATGTTGCAATAAAATGTAAAAAGTTGAGAAGCCTAACGTTTGACGAGAACTAATTTTCCAAAAACTACAGGATTTTATTAGTGTTCAAGTAAATCTTAAGAATTTTTTAGTACCCACATAAAATTGATGCCTCTACGAGAGCAACTGGTGTTGCAACTAGAGCACTGTCCATCGTTTACTATGGACATTATCTGTGTAAGTTGAAACAACATCTCCTTCGTGGAACAAGAAGATAATCAAGTAATATACTTTTATTTGTATGGATTCTTATAAATTTTGGGAATCCAGAACAAGTAAGGCAAGTCGTCACATTTTGTTTCGGTGTTGAGAGAATACATGAAGGACCTATGGTTGTTTAAGATTGTCAAAAGTAATCTCTGTTTGTATGTAGCATTATCTGGAGTGTAACTATCAATGCCCAATTCCTTGATAAGGCAGTTGAAGTAATGGTGTTTACAAACAAATTCAATGCTGAATGGAGCTTTGTCCGCAAAATACATTTTGTTTATGATACATGCACTGGAAATGAAATCTTAACAAAGTTATCTCTCAGATGCTTAAAATGAAGTGGAGATGAACATTAAGTGGCACTACTAAATCTCTTTGAAAAACACTAAACATGAATATGCCTATGGTATAAGATACTGACAACACATAAAGCATGTAAAAATGAGGACTTCGTAGTATATGTTGACCTCAGACAAGTCAAAAAGAAAAAAATATTCATGAATTGTTTAATAAAATTGATTAATTCTGGTGAGTGTTTGTTCCGAAAGATTTTCAAAAGATATTTATTTATTTATTACTTTTGTTTCTTGACAGTTTGCACAAAAATATAACATTTGTTTTTATAGCTGCCCGAAGATGATTGAAACATTTCCTGATATGTTCTATTAGTTTTAATGAACTTGCAGGCGTGATATTTCATACATACTTGAATGTAAAACTGCGTGAAACTTGTCATTATTTGCATATACTTAATGTGGTAATATTAATTGCACCGGTAATGGAAGCTTAACAAAAGTGTTGCTCAGATACTTAAAACGATTTAAGAAGTAGAAATAAACACTTAAGAGAGACGAGGAAATCTCCTTAATGAAGAGCAAGATGTCATTTAATGAATCACATACGGCTGAATATGGATACTTCAAAGGTACTACAAACTCTTCCTTGATTGCAGGAGTGCAATAAACTTTGTTCACACACGTGTCAAAATTAACCATGATACCAAAACAAAATGGAATAAAAGTATTTTTGAAAATTGTTAAAAGTTCATTTTAAATTGATTTAAGTGAATGTTGAAGACGATTATTCTCAATATTTTCAGTTCATACTTTCCTTGAAATATTTGGATAGCGCATTGAAATTGCAATATAAACATGATTGGTATTTTTGTTTTGGCATTGAACTCAAATAATAAAGGTGTTAACGATAAGGATAAAACTATAGGTCTCAGTCTTGTATTTGTTTTGTCAAAAATAATTTTTAGGTCCATTTTAGAAAAAAAACGAATTTTGGTTCAACAGAACAAGTCAAATACAAAATAGACATTTCTACTTTCACTTTTATTTTGAGTTCACAACATAGACCTTTTTTCTGAAGCATTATTTTTCATGAAAATACTGTTTTTTCGCAAGAACAAGTTTTTTGTGTCATAGCTTGATATTTACCCTGTACTTGATGAAAAACGATAGTCATTTGTCAAGAAACAAAATCAGGAAAAGTCAAAAAGGGAGCGCACTATTATTTCAGCCTCCATGTACACCCGCTCAGGAATTTGTAATACAGACTGATACCAGCATCTTATCTGTGCTCAAAGCCTGGCATCGATTTTTCAACAAATCGTTAATGTATTTACGATCAGCTCTACACTTACGACTTTTGTTTTGTAAAATTGTGGCCTGGTTCTTTAAGATTACATGATATCAAACCAAGATGAGGTTAAATGGATTCATATGAGCCAAAATATACTACACCAGGATGGTTTACTTCATGAGTATTTGACGCTTGCATTTAGTGACTGCATGTAACATGAAACATTTCAATTCGCCAATCCATTGAAACGGCACATGTTGACATAACATAAGTTAGTTTTCAAAAAATATGCATTTACTCGTTAATTTCCTGAAAATTTAAATTTTTGACAAACGTATTTTGTTTCTTGAAAACGTTCTGCTTTTGGAAACGCATATTACTAAAAAATCCACCTATGGTCGTCTCATTCGAAGTTTTAAGAGAACAAATTCAAAAAAATGAAATGCACCGAAAGTTGTAAATCAAATAAAATCTTAAAACTATTTGAATTGTATTAAACAGAATTGTGCATGTACAATGCAACATATTCGTTGTAAGATAAAACATAAACAAATGTTCAGATGAATTAAGTATTTACAATGTATGAAGGTTGTTTAACGACATTTCAAGACCTTAATGATAACGAGATGTAGATATAATTGGTTCCTAGAAACTTAATACATTCGTTCGATCCTTCAAATACATACCATATACGCAAATAACTCTATTAAGTGGCTATGTCCGTTGAAATTCACTTCCTTATTCCTCGTCTGAACTTGAACTAAAATTTCATATCTGTGTCAGAATAGCGTTTCCGTATAAACATTAAGATCATGTAGCATTTAGAAACAATGTATTCATTATGCTGAACGTCCATCGTATGGCATTTAAACTATTGCATTACGATTTGTTATTAACATGCTTTACAACTCTGTCACTTTTTCCTTTATTATAATGTCAAATACAACTAGTTAAACCAAACATTATTCTGAAGTTGTGTTTTTAAAGATTATCCTTTGTCATCAATACGAGTCAATGATTCAAAAGGGAAATTCTATCTTTTTTTGTATGTACTTAGAAAGTATTTCAACCACAGTTAAATAAAGTTTGTTCATGTTATCATCACAATGCAAAATTGAACGGAGCGCATTGTTGAGATGTGCTCATTTAGTTGATAAGTATATTGAATGTTTCTGATCAAATATCTGATCAAATAACACTATTAAATGCAGTGATGCAACCAACCATAAAGCCATATGTCTTTATGTGTTTTAAACTACATATTCAACTGTGTATTTGTGTCTATATGACAAGTTGAGTGCATTAAAAACCATGTATTATTTCGGAACAAATTAAAGAATTTCATAGTGTAACGATGGAAGTATCTATCTCTTAAATATAATGTAAAATGTATTAACAGGAAAAAAACGTATGTTTTTATATGTTCTAAAACGTACGTAAACATGTTTAAGAACCGAAATAAAAATATTAAGTTTTGCCCTTATTTAAGACATGGGGTGATTTTTTTCGGAACTTAATAGGAAAACCATACTTTTTTCATTAGTTTAGGCTTAATGAAGACAATATCTTTACCATATGATTTTAAGTGTACTTGTTTGTCATGAATTTATTTGTTCATATATGTTGTTCATATATTTATATCTTCATAGTGGTCCTAAATACAATAAAACACGTGGGAAACATATTTTTTCAAGTGTTCCAAACAAATGTTAAAATGTCTCCTTTTTGAGGCTGTATTGTTTTTTTTCACTTTTGCTATTCGTCTCGGTTTCTAAATAAGGTATGGCAGTAATGCTTACAAACATACCTTCACGGTTTAAACACGATAGAAAAAGTAAAAAAATCTTCAGTACACATAATGTAGCAAACACTTTGGATTTGTTTGGTGGAATAATTAGGAAAAAAATGAATTGTAACGGGTAAAAAGTTTGTTGTAAAAAAAATAATTCTCCAACATCAACATGTAAGAATATAAATATATTGGTAGTTTTCCCTTTTCTCGAAGTCTTGATGAGTGATAGGCGACAATGCAGACAATTTTGATGGTAGTCTTAAAGTATAAAATAACATTGAACTAATGGGAATTCATCAATCAAATCAATTAAAGCAATGTATAAATTTATTATAAAATCAAATATCATATTTTGCATTGCATACTAATACAGAAACAACATTAGTAGAATCTGACATGTTGCATCGAGTTCATATTTTTGTGGGTGAGACATTTCCTGGGTCATGTAGTAATGTAATTTATAACTAAATTCTAACCAAACATGATATCAAAATATGTCAATGCAATCTGCTTTCAATATGATGAGCCACTCAAGCACATTCCTGCCACTAACACAAAATTTATATTCTTCATGTAATATAAGACAATATTTATCTGTGAAGTATTAATTTCAGTTATATAACAATGCTTGCTAAAATTATGATTGTAATGTCCATACACAGGCAACATATAACTGAAGCAAATAAATTTTCTCTACTTAAACGCTCATTTTGTTTTACTTAGTCATATATTGATCATATCAACACTTAAAATGTCCATCTAAAACATAATCGTCGAACTCAACACAAAAATGCGTTGTAGTAGACAATCTTAAAACATCAAAGCAAATATAGTGTTGAGTAGGACACAAAACGTCTAATACAACATTTTGTTGTGCTGAGGTTGACACATTTTATCTACCTAAACGCAAAAGATGTTGACGTAGACTTGTTATGTCTAGAACAACCAAATAAGCGTTGACATAGACATTTTTAACACACTCAACAACAACAACAACAACAACAACAACAAAAAACTGTTGACAAACTGTTAAAAAATATCTACCAAAACATTTTAATTATGTTTAGATTGACAAAAAATAACTAATGCAACACTTTTTTACCTTTGTGGTAGACAAAATATATTTTTCATATACAGAAAAAGTGTTGATTGAGACAATATGTGTCTGAATAGATTAAAAGTGATTGTGGGTGGTCAAATCAGTCATTATTTGATTCAGTAGTGTAAAATGCGTCAATATGAAAATGTCATTAAAGTCAAGCCAATAAAACAAAAGAGAAAAAGACCGAAAACGAAGCAAAGAAGGACACTTGGTACTTTAATTATAATAGTTTCATTAAAAGAAAAAATAATAAACATATAAGAAAATTCGTGAGAAATAATCATGTTAATACGTCAATTTGACTTCCACGTGTAGCAGTAAAAGTTCAAAGATTAAATGCCTACGTTTGAGTGTTAAATACGTTTAAAATTTGAACTTAGACTTTCATAAAAGTGTTAAATATTTACATTACTGAGAAACCTGTCTGAACTGAACTCTGCATTATTCAAAACAAATTGTCTTAATCAGATTCTTATTAAGTCACTCATATCAACTAACTTGAAACGTGGAATATCTTACGCAAACCAGTATTTTAATTAAACAGCCATTATGATCTTAACACAATCTGAAATCGTCTTAAAATATACTGAAACGTTACGATATAGTTACTTTTAAATAAGTAAAAAATTAATGTCGCAAGTAGTTCTAATATTCGAAAATAAAAAAAAATAAAAAGGCATACTTAGAATGTTTCAGT
Source organism: Perna viridis (assembly GCA_037379345.1). NCBI lineage: Eukaryota > Metazoa > Mollusca > Bivalvia > Mytilida > Mytilidae > Perna > Perna viridis. The sequence goes on along the minus strand of CM074515.1, from coordinate 31,797,555 downwards.
CAATAGCAGCATTGGGTGACAAAAGCAAAAAACAAACAAAATAAAAACAATCAAACGAACACACAATAAAAAATTACTGATGATTAAATAAAATTGAAATAAATACAAATTGTATTGATAGTAAAGCGGGTAGTATTATTTACCAACAATCACAATTATAATTGGGAAAGGAAGATATTAAATAGTACACGAACAGGCAAAATAGAGGAAAAATGAAATTAATGCGACTACATATCTGACTAGGTACAGGCAAAAAGAACAAAAAATGGTGGATTAAACCGGGATGGTGGTAAGCCAAACATTACGCATCCATAGTGGCCATAAGAGAACGTGTTGTGCATACATGGGTCAAAGAAGGTAAACTAGTAGCCAACGCACACCTGTGGTTATATTCTCCGTTGTTACAGAATACATGCATTTTCCAATAAGATCTTGATATCGACAGAAAACAAGGTGCATCAAAGTTGAATAAACAAGTTTAAAGAGGATCTATAGGAGAACAACCATTAAGAATGGTCTCTACATATTTGAATCTAAATATGTTTTTTTTTTAAATATTTACATTTTAAAATTCAACTCAAGTGATATTTTCGCGCCTCTTAATCCTAAAATGCTGGATCTGCTGCTAATATGCCATGTTTGTATTTCTGTTCTGTCATCAAGCATATAATATTTTAGAGATTATGGATAACCACCAAACAATGCTGTCAACACAAAACATTATTTACGAGGTCACGAAACCATACGCAATAAAACATTCTCCTTTTAATGGGTTAAACTAAATATCCTAATACCATGCAAACGGAACGAATACTTCTGTTGAAATAAGGTTTGGTGTTTTCGTTATCATTCAATTTTCGATCAAGGGGATTTTAGGTTTCGTGCTCGGAGTTTTCATTGTTTTTGATTTCTGCGTCAGGCGAGTAGTCGGCTCTCCGCGTAAAGTCTATGTCTACATAGTCTGTTCTTTCATTAGCTCCATGAATTACTGGCGTTCTGTTTTTTGATGATTTGGGATTTGTGAAATATACTTCAATATACAAAAGACCATCAGCGTTTTGAGTCTAAAACAAAAAAAAAATAATATGTAATACATTCTGCATAAGCAATCTGCATTTTATCACTATTTTGTATGATGCATTTTCAACTTTTTACAAACTTCGATTGACCAAATGTTCGTAAATGCTCAAAACACTAAACAGTTTATAATCTTTAAACAGACTTTGGACGAAGGGAACATTGTACATGCACATAACTACACAACGAAAGTCCATGTCAATATTTTATGTATGATGCATTTTTAGTACATTCAAAACATACTGCTCACCCGAACTGGACGTTGAGATGTTTCTGTACCATCGGATTTTTCTGAAGTAAAATCACAATTTGCATCTTTGCTACCTTCTGTAATCGAGCCTGAATAAAATCAACTTCAAATATGTATATATAAATTAGGAAATGCAAAAATATCAATCATATATTTGCACGAAAATTTCGATATGCTGTACACTTGTTTTAAGGGGTTACACCTCATCAAACGCATTGGTAGTTTTATATTCAAGTGAATTGTTATAACAGAAGTACTCACAGCCAAAGATTTTAAATTTGAAGCCAAATACTGATTGGTTCTACGATGTGCATTACAGGGAATGAAGACTCAGTGTTTTAGGTATTTTGAAGTTCGTACTGCCGCAAAGTTTGAGTTATATGATAAATAAAAGCTGATATTATACGGGATCAGACAAGTCGGGGACCTTAGGCACCGACCCAGTGGTTATTAATTACAAATTAAGGACTAATACAATTCTTCATGCAAGATATTAATTGAGTATTTGTTCATGTCATCTTTAACGAACATACTATACTTGCCGTAACAATGTATTTGATAAAATTTGCTTTTGTTATGAAATGTGTGAAATATAAAATGGTGGAAACATAATGCGGATAATAAGTACTACCTAGAAGTTCAAATGAGTGTGTATGTGTGTGGTGATCATAAATGATCGTTCACACACTGCAACAATTAAGAAGAATAAAGGCACTTTATACACAAGCTGGCCAATCCTGAAACTACAGCGAGCATGAATGAACACTTCTCACATCTCAGACTATTTTATGTACACAAGTTTTATCCCATACATATGTGTGATCCTTTGGTTTTCATATTATCCAGACAAAGAAGCTCAAAAACATCAATAACACAGAATGAGGACAACATTGGAGTAAAAGGCAAAGTCCGTGTAAGGCTTAAGATATCCTTTAATACATTTGAATCAAAATCTTAACAGCTTTACGTTATTAACACACAATACACCATACAGTCGTGTATAAGGAGTTTGATCCGGGCAATTGCCTTAAAATATAATTTAATAGAAAAGAAAACGCTTATTTGTTGTTGACAACTACTTTCCCGTAGAAAACTACATATCAATTAGCCTATATGACTTCCTTTTCCAATAAAATAATACTTCTTTTGCCCCTCCTAAACGATGAAACGCTCTTTTCCCCATTTGCATTTAAAGGTCAATATCATATGATTGAAGTAGTGTTAGTTTCTACTTTAGGACGTCACATCAGAGGATCACAGTCATTGTGGTTTGGAAAGATGAAGCATGAAAAACTCAACACGAGAAGTAGGACAGAAACAACTACCATTACAAAGATACAAAAATATAATAGAAAAGTAAAAAAAGGAAAATTATACCTACAACCGTTTATTACCCAATATGTTAACGTACGCATACGCCTTGGTCCAGTATGGCTATAGCCCCGGAATCTATAACTAAGCCAATATGGAAAATCATACAAAAAAAATAATATAGCATTTTAAAGTATTTTAACATATATACTTACCTTTAATTCTGTTTGATTTGTCCACTTCTGCATATTCATTGTTCTCCTCAAGTCTTGTTTCAACTATTAATAAAAACATTAAACATATATCGTTCTCTAAAAATGTAATCTTATGAACTATTGCAAATGGCAGTTACCACCAATTTTAAAGACACTGTTTCAGCCTGGGATCAAATTCAAGCCCGCGTGCTATCAAGCCGAGAACGCTTCAAAGAGTTCTCTTCCCTCTTTAATGATAATCTTCAAAATCTAAGTGATCAATACCTTTTCCTTTCCCTCGAGTTAAGTAAAATACTTGCAGTCACGGTCATAAAATATTCTAGTTACAAATGCGAAATTTAACTAGGCTATTTACTTTTGTTTCCTTTTGATTTCTTGGTTACCTTGGAAACACAAGCATACTCATCACCAACACCTGTGGAAAAGAGCTATAATCAATCTTTTTAAGATCATGCAATTTTTTTCATATCTTCCAGCCCTTGACTTCTATTGTATTGTATTAAATGTAACAATTATAAATTATTGTGGCAAATGAAAATGAATCACATTCATGGGTTCAACCGATTTATTAAGTAAATTAAACCAATATTACAAATGATTGAAGACAAAACACTTGATTAATTGGAAATTTCAGCAGATAGATAATGAGACGATTTGACAGAAAATCAATTTTAAATTGTTCTTGGAATTCTTATTGTCTTTAGAGACGCATGCATATTCAGCACTTGTACCTGTAATGACAAATTAATAAAAGCCTAAATAATTTAAAATATACACAATTCGTTTCAATCAAATCAACGGACACAGTGTTGACAATATAATCGCAAAACAGACAACTATTCAATGAACTACAAAAACATAATTAATAAAAGTGAAATTTTCATCTAGTGCTTAGAAAGCAAAAACAGTTTATTTACAAGGAAATAAATAAGTTTATGCCTTAAGGAGGTAGACCTAGGGTAATGGAAAACTTTGAAATCAGTTATATGTTTGTATCATATTCAATTTCACCAAAGCCTTTCAAGCCTTTCTTTGAAACAGAATGATATTAGTCCTAATTACTTTGATGCTTACATGAGACTGATGTAAAATGTTGTATACAAACATGCCAATTATTTGTAAGAGTTGTGTTCCTTACCCTAGGTCTACCTCCTTAATTTCTCAATCAAATAATGACTTAATAAATGATATTTGTAACATAAAGAGATTGAAAAAATGTAAGTTTTCGTGTCCTAGCTTGGGCATATTTCTTATATTGTGAAAGTCGAATGCACAATTCTGTTATTGGTAAACTCAAATTTCCCATTTATTATTATTTACCTTCATTTTGATATGATGATCCCATGTCTCCAATTTGTACTTTGTAATCGGAGTTATCCACTGAAGTTAAAACAATTGATATGTGATAACCATAAAGTAATAAAATATACAAAAATACAGTTTTTTTCTGCCGACCTTTTTAGTATATTTATCATTTCTAACACAGATCATATTCCATTTGTGAAATGCCAGGAAAACAATATGACGTTATTATATTAGTTTGAAAATTGGTATGTTTGTCTTATCCAGAGTTGTATATAAATCTGAATTCTTTATTGTTGTTACTTAAGGAGAGTTTCCTTTTTTATTTGATTGCACAATATCGGATATATGTTTTGTGAATATCAATTTTGAAACCACAATTGAAAATACAGAAAGTATCCACGATTTCATATCGTTTCCTTTTTAGTTCATTACAAAATTAATGCAAAATTATTCGTCAAATTAAACACTAACGATATCTATATGAACATGTAAATGAGATTTATTTACATTTGAATACATATGTAATTGTGTGAAGCATATACAGATACATTTTTGTTATTCACCCCTAAATAACTATGAGATATAAAAAATAATAAAAACATACCAAACCAACACAAAAAATATAATGGGCCACATTTAACACAGAAAACATGAACAATGTACTCACACAATGTAGATAATTGGATTAAAACAATAGAGAAAGACTAAACATAAGGACAGGTGCTGAAATTGTGAGAATATATTTAATTTTATAGTAAAAAAATAACATTTGATGTTCTCATAATTTAGTTGATTAAGTTCCCTTAACTTTGCATTTATATTCTTAGCCATATACTTTCGATCAAGAAAAAAAAACGTAGGTAGGTGGAATAAAATTCACTCTGTGCCGCCTATATCAAAGAATCTGCATGGTTTCCACACTATCAGTCTCTTAGTATGGTATGTCATGAGTATCCTTACCATTGTTTGAATTCTGTCGTCTCTTGTACTTTATTAAAAATGAAGATACAATAATAATAATGGCAATTGGTATCCCTATACCTCCTCCAAATAACACGGCTGGAGTAGTTAATAATGCTGAAATACTATAATCGGGTTCATCTAAAAAAACAGAGAATTTAAGTTTTGTAAATATCTGTGCATTTATTTTTTTTAAACGTGATTCCTTTGTCCTGTTTCTATAGCTATATAGCTAAAATGATAATTTGTGTATTGAGTTTAATCTAATAATTGACAAATAAAATAACATTAAGATAAATGCTATAAGCTGATAGTGTTTGACAAATTCTATTGCATTAGGGAAAGTAAATGGCATTTGTTTCTGGTCATTTGTGCTATGGACTAAATCGACCTAGTTGAGTTTTTAACATTCAGAATAAAAATATATGCATATCAATACCAAAATACAACTGATTCAGCATTTAAACCGGTGCACCTGGTCCATGCTCCCAGTTTTAGTGGAGTCCGAGTTGCTCATTTGCTTTTGTTACTTTGTATGTATGATTTTAGTTACTTTATGTTCTTTGTTGTGTATGTCTGTTTACCATGTCTGGTCTTTGTCCCCGGATTACATTCTGTTGATTATCGCTATAACCTTGGTTCCCTTGATTACCCTTTAAAACTACTTACATTTTGCTTTACCATTCAGTACTATCTAACCTAATTCCGCAAACCTTAATTTTTTTAAATTCGTACCAAATACATTACTGTTTTTACCAATACTTAACTGTTTGTTGTAATTTCGATAAAGGTTGAACAACTTCCAAGATTATTGGTAGCAGTGATGGTAACATTGTATCGTGTACTTGGAAGCAGGTCTTGTATAGTATGGGAAAGAACTACATCTTTTTTTGTATCGTTAGCAACAATTTCTTCCATAATTAAGTTTGCAATGGTAGTGTCTATCGGCATGACTTCGATGGTAAAAGTCTGTTTCATTCCACCATCAAAGCCAGCAACAAAGGAAATACTTGCCAAGTTGTGAGACAACTCTTTCAGTGTTAGATTTTTTGGTGAGTCTGGTTTACCTGAAATTCAAAACTCCAAAGCAACGAAACTAATTCGAGAAAAAAAAAAAAAAAGAAAAAAAAAAATAATTTATTTTTTCTAATTATGTTAAGGCATTGAATGATTTATTTATATTTTTTTTTCATTTTGGGAAATTTCTCTCATGTTTTGAAATGTATTTTAGCATAAGTTACTCTAGGAGATCACATTTCCCTTATTGAAATCCAAAACTAAAATTATGTAATTATCGCAGATATTTGTTTAAGACTATTGTAACCAGTTTGTTTAAGTACTTATTTGGAAGCAGAGAAGTGGGTTATTTGTACTGCAAACCTGTTAAAAACCAACTAGATATGTTTTCTAAAAAAAATCTAGTATTATTGCAATGATCGAAGTATCATTTAAATTGCTTTGTAATTTAACTCGGTCTTTTATAATTACCTTTTTCAAATAGCCTACTATGCAAAAGTGGAAGAAAAGAAAATTAAATAATTAAGTAATTGATATATCTCTTAGCAGTTTTCGTGTTGTACTTATTATTGCTTATTAAATTGACATTATCTTTAAGTGGTAACTGATGCTAGCTATAACGAGTACCTTCAGCTTTAATTGATATATTATGAACAGCATGACCAAACATATTTGAAATTTCTACACGGTATATTCCAAAAGAATGTTCGTTGACTATTTCTAAATTTGAAAACGCGTTGTACTTGTTAGTGCCTATTTCCGTAAGTGTCCACTTGTAATTTGTTTGAGGGTTCCATTGGATGAATGGCTTTGGGTTTGCTACCAAAGACAAAGTTATTTTTTCAACTGCTCCTTGAATAGTTCCAACAACCTTTCGTTCAAACAAAATATCTCTTGGTTCACCTGAAGATAAAATGAATTAACAAATTGACATGGTTATCACCAAACACATATATGTAAACTGTGAAATTACCGATTAAAGCATTCTCAATGAATGCTTCCGCGATGAAAGCATTTTTGTTCTACGTCATGTCAGGAAGTACATATAACGCATGCTCACAGTAAACACGAAAAGATTTATTAATTTATTACTTATCCTACTGGAAAGTGACATATTGACGATTAATGTGGACAATAACATACCAAACAATCAGCCCCTCCAAAACAAAAAGTCTTTTTTGTAAATCCTGAACGATGTTTTTTTTTCTTCATAGAACTATCTACGGCCATAATAGGGTAAGTAAGTCACGTGACTCCTAGGTTTCACGAGAATGAATCTAAGTCTACCATTCAAATGGATGACAATTTCTCATTTAATTGGCGTCGATTCAAGTATTTAAAGCCAAAAACCTTTCTCATATAAAATCAATTATAAAAAATGATGAAAATCACTTTACATGATAAAGTATTAAGAAAGGTAATAACTAGAAGATTTTGCATCGTAATGCAGTGCTCTGAAATCCCGGAAGTATACGATAAAAAGAAGATCGGTCTCTGATTTCAATACGTTCTACATAAAAAAAATTTCCTGTATGGAAACGAAACTGAAACGAAACTTACAAGTTCTGTGTAATATCATCAACGCATTGAAGCGGAATCAAACGACAGCTGTACATTACAAAAATTCACTAACATAACAAAATTAACAAAGTTAAAAGATATCAGGCAAAGTTTTTTTTCATTTATTAGGTCAAAATTTTTTTTTTCGAAAGTCAATGAACTGAAAGCAAAGGTGAATAAAATATGTAACTAATAAAAACCTTCATACAAAACTTTTTGTGATATATAGTAGCGTTAACAATTCTTGAAAGTATTTTTTTCTGAAATGCAAAGTTATTAAACCAAAGCTTCAACCCAAACCAAATAAAAGGTATCACAATTTATCTAATTTATACAACAGATATTTATCAAATACCTATCGCTGCCATTATATTCTATTTATTTAGGCCGCATATCAATTTACAAAGTGACTGATATGTCCATGCTTTCAATGTCCTCTTCATTTGCTTTCCCACGTCTTTGTAGTTCTGTTACACACAGGTATGTTGTCGTCTGTCGTTTTTGACCGCTTGACTGTTACTCGGAACATTTTTGTTTTTTTCAAAATTGATCAATCAAATTACATCTCATTAAGCACGTCCGAATGAATTTTGTCGGGATATTGCCTGCGAGGATATAGCAGGTATACGTTTCGGCAAACAAAACGGATAAGAGGAAATAAGGGCATGTAATATATGCATAATCCCAGGCAGCTTTTCAAGGTGTCATATCACTATTTCTGGTCTCCATTACTTTCTATGTTAAATTCAGCTTTTTATGGGGCTCAAAAAAATTTTTACATTAGTACTGATAGTGCTAGAGGGGTATCATTATGATGGTCACCCTTTACCTTAGCTCTCATAAAAATATCAACATACCTTATGTGCCTTCTAAGAAAGAACGGTAAAGTGAAAGTCAACAGGTGCAGAAATCACTACCTTCGTTTTGAAATTTAGCCATATCAAGGAGCCTAGAGTTTTTGTTCAGAATTGTTTTACCGTTCACTTAATAAAGAAAATGAAGTTTTTAGAGTATTGCAGCTTTCAGATGACACCAAGTTTGTATACCTCTACTAAACAAAGAGAATGATAGGGTGCAATATTGGGACTACTTCGTGGCAGTACGAACTACTTTCCTGTATGTTCAGGCGACTGGTTTCCGAAATAGTGGTATTACACCTTAAAATGATTACAATCTCAAAATTATGTTTAAAATTGGCTTGATATTGACCAATTATTACCAAAGATTCCTATGTGACGTATAATTGAGGACAAAAGTCCGTGAACATGTGACTGACAAGATAAATAAAAGTGTGTACATCTTAAGATACCACTATAGAAAGCCGGAGAAGGCTAAATAGTGTTTACAGCGAATCGCGACACTGTAGATAGGCATTACTTTGTTTTTCTTCATTTTTTTTTTATTTAAGTAGTTTTTTTTTATCCCCGATAAATTCAATATATGAAGATATTGTTTAATTTAAAAGAAAATGTATGAATGTAATGTATCTTTATAATTTTGATTATGATGCATAATATTGAAGTTAAATTGCCTTAAAGAAAATATAATATTAACAGAATTTGATACGTTGAATTAAAATCCCTATTAGGCATTTCCCGACTTCTCCGTACATTTTATTTTACCCGGCTACTCACATTGCACGTCCAGCTGCACTGTCCTGTTTGAACTATGTTTAATACCATTTTCTACCAGAAGATTAAAATGCCCAGAATCTTCACATCGTAGACCGAAATAATGAAACGTGTAGGAATGATGTTTTCTTGTTACGTTGATTGCCTTGTTGTTTGTTCCTGTTCTGGAAAAGTATACACGTGAATCAGGATTTCCATCTATGCAAACAGTAATTTGGAGACTCTTTGACTGATGTAATGTAAATGGTTTCCCCTTAAAATATCTTTCTTTATTCAACCGGATGTCTGTAATTCTTGGTGGATCTAGAAGAAAAACCAAGAAAATATTAATTGCCAATGGTAAGTTCCAATATATTAGAGCAGGCATTGCATCATTTTCACATTAATTACTCTGCCAGTTACCGTTGAGTTACTGTTCTGCCACAGTTGAGTACTTACTTTCCAACGACTTGCAACGTTTTGATTTATTAGACAAGATTAGGATTTGCTCTAATTAAATTAAGACCATCAATCGTTACATTGAGTCATTGCATTTAGGATCTAACAGCACTAGTTCTACTTTTTGCTGAGATTGCCTTTTCAGAAAACTCGGGGTTTTCCCTTTAAAGAATGCATTCAACATCATGAAAGATCAAATTTGATTATCTGATGAGAAAGATCATCAAATGAGAAAGCATAACAGAGTGTTTTTATATCCAACTTATAGTAACTGAATTTAACAGTTGATAGGTCTAATTTAAATAAGATTGGAAAGAACTTGAAATGAACAGTTCAACAGCTAGTTACTTCGACGACTTAACATTCTTCACTGAATTTTTATTTTAAACGTCATTGTGTCTGTACAAAGTCAAAGTTTCAGATTTATCAAATTGGGATATCTTCTATTTTATGATGGTTAGAAGTAACGCGTTCATTATTGATTTTAGATTTATTTGTTATTTTCTCGACAATCTTAAAACCAAACTATTACAGTCACAAAAATAGTCCCTATGTAGGTTTTGAAGCGTAGATAGAACATTACTTTCTTTTAAGAAAGCAAGATCAAGGGAAGTTAATTGACCGGATTTATGAGATGGTCTTCTTCTTCCACCGACTGTAATTTACTAATGTTTTACTAATACGTACACTGTACATCAACCTTGAAATATTTCGTTGTAGCCCTGCTTCTATCATATTCGTGAAAGGCCGTACAGGAATAAGTACCAGATTGATCTCTCGTTATATGTACCATGTTAAGATTAGACTTCGGATCTAACTTTCTTAATCGCTTGGTAGCATTGGTACACCATTTCATCTCACATGGTGGATTGCAGTTGGCTGTACAGGCAATTGATCCTAAAGATTCCCCCTCAATAATAGCTACATTCTGTTCATAAGGCCTAATTTCTAACGATTCTGGTCCATCTAATAGAGCGGAAGTAATTTAGTTGTTCTTGGTTAGTTAAAATATTTGATAAGATTTTGCATTGTAGTTACATTATTAATATTGTGTTCTATTAATAGATCTAATGTAAATAAACAAAATAAAAAAAGGGGGGAAAAATGAATAAGCCAAGAACCAAACAAAGGAATATCCAAAGGAAATGTTATGAAAAGTTTGTGAAGGTTTCTATGTTAGACATAACCCTCGCTACATGATAAATGCCATGACTATAAAAAATGTTGTATATGTGCATACATATGCTTGATAATATGTACTTACAAAAGGGGTTAATGCTTATAACATTACTTGTATTCGACACTAACTCGTGGTCATCTATAGCGTTACATGTAACGTTTTGACCTTTTTGTCTTCGGGATAGGTCGGTTATTACAAAATCATCTCTATCAATGAACCCGTTGCTTCCAGTATACGCATACGTGTATGACAAACTAGATTGTAGATTCTCTGGCCATCTTTGTACTGTTGATTTGCATGTAAATGTTACATTGTCTCCAACAAATGGCTGCTTAGGGTGGATCGATATCTTCGGGGTCTTTGGTTTGTCTTAAAACAAAGAATTTTATGGTTTTTAAAATGTATTGATGTCTTATATATTGAGTTCTACTTTTGGTATATTTTCTTTAAAACGAATGGCGAAGAATATCATGATACCCGATATTTTTTGAAATATTCATTTCTGTAAAGCAATAACAGTTCCGAGCTTTTACACGTGTAAGAAGGGAGCCCTTTTCAAAAAAATAATTTTCTAGTGCATGTCTTATAATTAAGTCCTAACTTTAACTATGGGTTAATATCAAATCACATGGGCTTTTTTGTGGAATTCATAAAATTAATGATATACAAAAGCGGTTTATTTGAATGGAATGAAATAAAGGGATCTCAAATACTGATGATGGTACAATGTATATAACTAAACTTAAATTTCGTATTGCTTTTGTTTACTTTATTTCTATATAATCGTAACCGTGTAAGAGTATTATAAATTTAGTATATAACCTTGTCCACTAGGATGTTTCCTAGTAAAAATCACAAGACAAATGTTTAACAATTAGGAGATTATATGTAAAAAAAGTTACTGCTGCTTTAGTCTCTACGTTGTATTTCTAGCAAAGCAAAAGACGCTTACGCTATCAATGCACATTGGCCATGCTCCAATTTTAGTGGAGTCCGTATGACTCATTAACTTGTGTATCTTTGTACTTGCTGTTTTAGTTATTCCAAATTCCGTGCTGTGAATGCGTTTTGTCTTTGTCTAGTCGTTATCTTTTATTCATGTTCTTCCTGATAACAATGAATCTTGATTTCCTTGTTTCCGCTTACCTTTGCAGGCATGGGACGGGTTATGTTTTTCATATATTAATTTTGCTTAGCACTATCAACAGACTAAACCATAAATTAGTAAGTGGTATGGTTGAGGTGTTTTTTCTCCAACTTTTTCAATCAGTTTACTTAGGAATGATTTCCATTAATGTTCAGTGAATAGTGTAATATCCATTTCACTGTACTGGTAAAATTTGATAATTACAGGGAACTAACAGAAGCAGACTAAAATGCATTTACAACATACATGTATGTTGATCATTTGGATAAGATTATTCATGGATTCAAATAAAAATTTACAATAAAATTATTGTATTTGTTTCTTTCCTTTTTAAGTATAGTCTGTGAAAAAATGATTATGAAAAATATAAAGAATAAAAACTTACCTGTTACAACAAGAAAAAGACAACTTTCTGTTCTACTATCTGACATTGAGACTGTCCTATAGAGTCCTGCATCTGATTTTCTTACTTGTTCCAATGTGATTTTTATCAAGTTGTTCATTTTGTTCCTATACAAGTACATGTTGGTGGAGTTATCTGAAAACCCTTTGTTGATACGTCCCGAAGGAACTACCCCAAATACTTTATTCCTTGATGGTAATATGACTTTGAAATTGTTGTCTAAAGATGTATTCCAGGCAACAGTTATGTTTCTTTTAATGTTTGTTGTATACTTATAACCTGAAATTGTAGTGAGATAGACAGAATGCAATAATTGATACATTTTACTGACCAAACATATTAATAGCAAATATTAGAATATTCTATGAATATATTAAATTTTTATATTTTTTATGCCAACGACAGAAAACGCTATATGAAATAATCATAATATTTTGAACTGGTGATATAAGATACATGGAATTTAACTCAAAGACAATCAAATACAAACAATAATAAAGCTTCTACGATCTTTCTTAAAGTAGGAAAAGTTTATTCATCTAGGCACATCTTTCAACATTTTTTCTATCAAATAAATGGTAAGTACCCCGCGGAATCCCGTCCATTTAAAACAATTCTGAAATTGGAGTATGTATGTGGAATTGTCTAAAAATCTCAATACAAAATTGTAACATGCTGAAATTGATTTTGTGGACCCCTTAAATGTTCCAAAGTTTACCTATTCATTTGTCATAGAACAATATATCATCTTAAACTATTTTTTTTTGCAGTCTCTGATGAGCCAATATTGCCGAAATCGCAGAAAATGTTGCTTTAGGAAAACTGTTCTTGCAGGAAGTTTGTTTTCGTTCTTTCTCCTTATGATACAAAATGCCAGGAGAATTTTATTGCTTTCTGAGAAATAGGACTTCACCTCTGAAAAACAAGAACACTCCATTTCCTCTATGTATAGAAGATGAAATATCCTCAATCATTACACCCCTTATTTCAGTGGGGTTTAAAGTGATTGAGGTGTCTGTCCTCCTTTCTGTTATGCAGAGGAGTTCCCATGTCTAAATTTTACTCATCCTACACCACTAAATTGAATGTAATCAAACATTCATAGAAACTTTTAGTAACAAAGATTTGATATTTTGCATCGTATCCACAAAACAAGATTATTTCATGTCAAAGAAGAATGATCTTTTCTTATTGCTTTAACAATATGGTAATGTAATATTCACCAATGCATGTTAAATAATGCTAGTATAAAACTCTAAGGTACGCTCACCCTCCCGAAAGAGGAAAGGAAAGCTATAACACATTGAACAAATCAGTTTTCATGGCGCAGATGAATACACCGTAACGACCCCCGAGTTCATGATGACGACCATAAAACTTATGAAGTAATGACTTAAAACTTATAGCAACATAATCATGTTCTGGAAGCTTAGTTGCTAGAAGTCTTGCGCGATACAAAAAGTCTGTGTAGTTTCAGCAAGCTCTGGCATATCGTATGATTTATGATATGAACACTCCATACGCAGGTGCTGGAGGGATGTTGTCACAGATCAAAAGAAAGTTGACAATTTTGAATGAAAAGTCATCACGTTTGTCGTGAAGTTTGGTCAATAGTTTTCCTTTACCATCGATTTCTAAGTGTAGGTCAGGATATTAGGATGACTTTACAGTGCATGTAGTAACATTTTCTCAATTTTTTGGGGGTAGATCATGCGATGCATCAAATTCCCGAAAATAGGATTGTTTAAGTTTAAAGATAATACGTCATCTATGTAACAAAAACTGAGATTTAAGGATCTAGCTAAACGATATTCTTTCCTTCAGATCATATCAGCTATCAGGCCAGCCTTATAAGAATGAAGGAATAGGACAAGAAGTAGAGGAGCACAATTTGTTCCCATTTGAATACCGACCGTTTTGTTGAAAAAAGCGTCCACCACACTGGACACATATGTTGTCGATTAAACATTCCAGCATTTTGTAAGAATAATCAAGGGAACAAAGGTTGAAGCGGTAAGCAAAAGAATATAATCCAGGGACAAAGACCAGACATGGAAAACAGACATACACAACAAAAAACATAATGTAACTAAAATCATACATACAAGGTAACAAAAGCAAATGAGCAACTCGGACTCCACTAAATACATGGGAGCATGGACCAGGTGCACAGGTAGGGTAAGCGTCCTCTGCTTTTCTCGAAACACCCGCCCAGTTGCTCATAAAAATTCAAGTAGGGGTAGACAAACGAGGAAACGAAAACTATGACCTGTTGAATAAATCAGTTCTCATGGTGCAGATGGATACATCTTCTTCTGTATATTTAAAAGATGATTTGGAATTTCTTACTAAGTATGAGAAATCTATACCAAGACCTATATCTTTGTGTTTGATTTTTGTCGTGTATGTGCTGATTATTACCGAATTCAATTTAAGTTCTACGTTATTTTGTTGCTCCCGGCTATTTACGTATTTCCCATTATGAGACGTTTCAGAACTGTAAATAAATAAAGGTAAAGGATAAGGAGCGGATCCAAACACTTTGAAAAGTTGGGGTGCCAGCCGGGTTCCTTAGAAAATAGGGAGTTGCTAAGACATTATTTTCCATTTTACACTTAAAAAATGACAAAAGAGGTTACCGTCACCTAGACACTTCCTGTACCCTTACCACAATTACATAGAAAACAAAAGTGGTAATATAATCTAGCCCTGTACTAAAACCACGAATATCAAATTGTTTTTATTTTATGGTTAGAATTATTTGACATCCCTGCTTACAACTTAAAGATAAAATAAAACTCATTTTGATGGTGGTCCATATTTTTGGTTTGTAGAACAAATGTATAGCCTGTAAACAATACACAACAACTCAAACACTTACATCATTGAAAAATCGGAACTCTGAAGTATCAAAACACTGTTTGAATAAATGGAATATATGAACATGACATACCAGATATAAGGATTTTCCGCAGAACGTTTTCTGATCTTTTATCATTCTTATAGACGAAACATAGTTTCACAGTATACTCCGTACAGTTTTTTAATCTTTTGTTGATAATTAATTGTGACAATGACATGTTTTTATATCCGTAAAAAAGCATGTTTCCTCGTTCGGAATTAAACAGTGCAACATATATATATGTCACGCTAGTGTCTTTCGGTGGCTGCCATGTCACCATAGCTTTCAATGTTGACTCGTTCACATGAACTCTCACAAATGATGGTTTCTCTAAGTCTAAATGAAAGAATAATCATAAATAAATGTTTCAATTTTATTGAAAAATATGTAACTGCAATTATTTATATAACATAATATGATATAATATAAGTAAATGATATAGAAATATAATTTTATATTTATGTAAGTCAATAAGAGAATAGTAACAAACGCTCTTACAGGCTTCTGTACGATATTTGGGATTCTATAGGGAAAATTAGAAATATATCTTCGATATTTTGTATATTAATTTTTCAGGATCCATATTGAATTAATACCACAAAGGGAGTAATAAGTGTCGTAGTAGGACTGGAGACCCTATTTTGCTGTGAGTATATGTATAGTAAACAATGTTGACCTACTTAAAACATTCATACTTTTTATAATTAAATATTTCCAAGCCCGTACCCACTCTGACAGAAAATCAATGCAGATACCTGAGGTATGAATTACGCAAATGACAGCCCCTAGCGCGTAATGTAAAACATGTTGACACTGCGTTTACTATGCGATTTATTTTTCTTTGACTATTAACTCAAAATGTCTGACAGGAATCGAAATGCCCGAAAATGTTTGGCAATGAGTTGTATTTGATGAAATTATAAAAAAAATAATTTCGTGGAAAAGATAAGCCAGAATTTTTTTGTTAGAAAATGTGTTTTTATTTTTGTAACTTAAAATGTTCTATTTAATTGGTTTGGTTAACGACAAGGTTTTGCAACAAAAGTTTCATAAGTGACACATAATACGCGTACATATGAAAATGTGTATCCAAACCATGACACTATCAAAATTCCTTATTTACAATTTACCATAGGGTCTCATTACTGTTCCAGAATTATATTATGCTTTACTAATAATATGTATATTGAACAGCTTCTTTAATTCTAGTAAATAAGTCTGAGGTACAACCCTAAGTCAACATGACCGGTTTTGTACCCCTTCACATACGCATAGAGGCATACACACTTCTTAATTTATCAACTGACACAGCAAGGCAAAATACATTTAATACAAAAACAGACGGTAAAGATTTAAAAAAGCACTTTATGTGGTATGCCATGATTTTGTTTTGCTTGACATTTGTCTGCAATCAGACGACCGGTTTCTTTCTTCTTACCTACTATAAAAAAGAATGTCGCATTGCTTAGGGAATTCGGCGATTTACATTAGACCAGAAGGGGAATATATACCTTAAAAAGGTCGAGTAAAGGATACATGTATGTAGATAAAAGATATCTCTTTAAACACACAAATTTTTATTTGGAATAACCAACATGGATGGCATATGGCAACCTTTAACCGGGAAACCAAGTGTCACGAAAAGCAAAAGGATATTTCAGTTCATTGCATAATTTGTCGACACAGAATGTATAACAATAAACAAAAAGGACAGGGTAGTTCTTTTAAAGTTTTTATAATGCAATTTTATTTTCATATGACGATAGTAACCAACATTTGAACAGTAGCCGAATCAAAGATAAAATTGTACTTATATGAAATAAAGCTGTTTTTATTTTTATTTATTTTATTTTATTTTATTTTATTTTTGTTTTGATGTCCTCGCACATATGCCGTTAATTTAATAAAAATAGAAAAGTTCAAAAGTTACTTTATTTTCTGTTTCTATGAGTGTAGTATGAAATTGCTGTTAACACGAACATCTCATCATGGTCATTGCACAAAATATTGACATAATTATTCATATAATACAAGTACATACCTGAAGCTAGAAATAATGTTCCAATCAAAATAATGCTTTGGGTTATAACAAAAGTGTACAAAGCCATATTTAGATCGTTCCGATCTGTAAGCAATACACATGCCAGTCACTTCAAAATATGAAATGAAATGTTTGATTGAAGTTTTCCTCCTAATCAACTAGGCGTCATTTGTATGTTAACAACGTCCTGATTAGATAAACTGACATGGACTTTGTTTTTATATTTTCTGAAAGCAAAATTGAAATATAGGAAAGACATATACGTTCATTAATAATAACGATGGTGTTAAATAAATTTAACGTATAATTAATTTGCTCAAATGGGTAGAAATGCATTATTGGAATATAGTTAATTTCTGTATGTACACATGCATTAGGTCATGAAGTAAAACTACTCTTTCGAATTAATGGATTGAGCTAACTGGATTGTTCTATCATCTTTATATATATACTGTTATACATTTTTGGTGTTTTCTTTCTTTAATAGAAAGTTTTGATAATTAATAAAGGCCTTGTTTTCAGGAAATACAAAATATTTCTCATGAAGGACGGATAGACGTTTTGTAGCTCTTTTGTATTTAAATACCGACCGTGGTTATTCATTCATTCGATGATATAAATAATTCGTTTCTAATAAGATAATTCCAATACATCAAATTCTAAGTACATGGTTCGGACGTGATGATAGGAAACAAGGACAAACTACATGCACATTTTAGGGAATTGAATAAAATAGATTACATGAGAAATGAAGATGAAGAACACAAGATGTAACACAAAAATGTTGTGAATGCGACCTTGTACTTAAGACCTATAAAAACAAGTCAGATATTTGCAAATCCTAGTATGTTGAGAATGTAAGTAATCTCCAATCAGCCGCATAAAAACAAATACTTCACAAAAACAAAAATTCAAAGATTAAAAATAACTTAAAAGTTAAAAAAAAACTCAAAACAAAAATTATCAAACAAATACAGCACCGATGAGTTCTACCAAAGCACCTTATTATTGTAGTTACACTAGCTACTGTTGGTACATCAATTTAGCTCCATGTATAATAAGAAAGATGCTACATCAGTGTTTATTGGGGTTCGATGTTTGTGCTACACGCACTATAAATTTTAGTCAGATAATTTTGACTGCAGGGTTGGTGAATATGCTGTGATTTACCAGTATGGATATCGACCTAATTGATTTTACTCAATCCGACAGTGAATCAGATTCTGGTTCTTGTTTGTTTTCTTTTTTTATAAACGCACAAGCATAATCGTCAACTGCCGTCAATTATTTGTTTAAAATAATGTTAAAAGTTTGCATGCTTTTCTGAGGTTTTCTTAGGTTTTTCTGTGTATCACCTTTCGGATATTCTAATTTTTTAATAATGTTCAGATCACCAGTGATAACATTACAAGAGTGGTCGAAACAAAAAGGAGAGTTTGAACAGTCAGAAGTTAGTGAGATTTTGAAGAAGGTTTTTTTTTTACATCAAGTTCTGATTCCTGATCAAGTTATGTCATGTGCGTACTTCCGTACTTTGCGTCATGCAAAGATAAGATTATTCAGATTGTATCTGTATGCCTATTTGGCTGTAAATTAACGTGGTCTTGTACGTTATGGAATATAAGGTTTTGTGCATAGCATAGGGGCTTCCAATCTCAGTTGATCCGTTCTGGAATCTGTTAAAATATATTAATATTTTTATTGTTTTGTGGTAATAACACATTTGTGTGCACTTGTTCTTGATAGCCGTAATGAATGTTTATCAGAGAAATATGTCCAAAAAACACTATTTATGATGTAACTACATTTTGTTTTGTTTTGTTTTGTTTTGTTTTTTTTTGGGGGGGTGGGGTTGGGGGGTTCCGTGTTAAGAAGAGTCATATTGCATGTGAAAAACAATACCTTTGAAGAGTATTGACAAGTTTATATATTATCCAAACGTCAAATATTGTTTATTATGATATATTTTTAACCAAGCAGCATGACACCATCTTCAATGTTTATGAATGACGTCCTTTACGTCTACTTTCACTTCCGGGCTTTGGCGATGACATTTCACAATTTGTCAAGCTAGGTTTAAGTTATATGTTGATCTTGATATTGTTTAATGTACATGTTGACGCCTAGATTGATAGCAGTTTTGATATTTATTCCGATACTAAACCTATAGATGTTTTGGGCCATGGACTATTTGTAGTGACGTATTTCACCACTTCACATAACAACAGCGTCAATGGAAACGTAGCCAATTAATTTGAGTTTTATAGAAAAAGAAAGTGTTCTTGGAAGAGAACCACTGGAATCTTTACACAATTATGAAATAACATTAGAGACATATCATACGCCAAGGTTTCTTTGTTTGCTGACATGTAATTATTATCATGAGCCAGCGTGTGAAGATATAAATACGAAGCAAGTTCCCTGAACATGGCAGATTGCATTTGGCTGCAGTGCTATCAACATCTTTTAAAAGATAAGGAAACAGCCATGGGTAGGACTTAATGCCTCAGGAAACCATCATTAATGCAATATCCCACCACACCGATAGTGTCGTTTGACGTTTATTGCGTGTTACAATATCATACGATATTTTCCGCCAATATAAGATCACCATCGGAGGACTTTATGGGAACCTGACTTTGAAATGAGTGAAATACAAGCATTATTTATGGTTGACATGGAATAATAAAGGTCTGCATTTATAAGAATGCACGGTTAACATTTTTACGGATCGTTTGACGTGGCAAAGGAACTAGGCACTATTAACTTCAGTTGGTGGATACTAGTACCAGTGCTGTTCAAAAGTTACTGATTAGTAAATTACAATTGGATTACGATGAGGCAACATAGCAAGTCACACAAGGCATTCATTTTATTAATGACACAGAAACTGCTATCACTAGGGGTCAATATCGTTATATATCCTGCTGAATAGAAAACGCATTTATTGCAATAAATTTATCGTTCATTTTTAAATGGTTTATTCTACATGCATATGCCTATAGAATACATAGAAACGTAATATTTAAAACCGAGACCTACCTTTCCGAACGGATCACTCGCCATACCTGTTACGATATTGTCATTCAACACTTCAGTTGATTAATGGGATATTCCAGTAAAATTTAGAAATCCATATCACATAAAACACATCGTTATTTATTTAGACAAGTATACTCAACTAGTCATAAGCAGATAAAACTGAGCTAAAATGAAAAAAAGAGCACAGCAAGTACTTACTAAAAAGTAACTAAACAATTCCTACAACAGCATAACAGATTCCACAAAGGAAAAAAAGGGCTATCGATATCACAATAATTCTAAGAATATTTGAAAGTATTTTAGTCATTACAAAACTTTCATGCTAGAATTGATCGCACATGCATGTTCTTAATTAATATTTGCACTGAACACCCAGTGGTTTTTTAATATTCAAAATATATATTTTACATTTCATTAAAAAAAGGCAAAGAAACTGTGGAATATTTTGTTTTTGTTTATCATGTTATTTCTTCAATTGTTCCGTTTCCGTCATCATAGGGGGAAGGAAAGAAAACTTGTTCAACTAAGATGGAAACAAAATATTTCAAAGTTGAATACTTAAAAATGACTTGGCAGCCTTTTAGAGACTAGTTTCCATGTCAACGTTCCCTATATATTTGGCAAACCGGCGTATTTAATGATCTAAACGTATATATAGATATGTTTATTTTCTTAAAGGTTAGGGTTTCGTTATCTGGTCCATGGACGAACAGAGCAGCGTGTCTAAAAGGCAACATAGCCAATGTCTCAAAAAAGACACGTTAAATGACACGTTTATAAAATTCAATGAAAGACAAGGAAACCCTAATACCCTAAAACATCATTATACACATGTACAACTAATGAGTTGCCCCTATATACTCAGGTATCATAGAAATAAACTGAGATTTGAAAACGAAACAAGACATAAAGAGGCTATACAATCCTGACTTTAAACAGGCGCAAAAATGCGGCGAGGTTAAAGTACTTTGGGGGTGCTCACAACCCCTCTTTAAAATCTGGCCACAGGGGAAAAATATTACAAAATTAAACACACCTAAAATCAGTTCAAAAAGTTCTGAGTCCTAGAGAACATTTATATACATTACACAAATGTACAAACTAAGGACTATAGTTACTAACAGTTAACTGGCATGCCAGGTGTAGACCTAGTTTAACCTAGTTTAAGCTACAAGTTCTGTTCCTATCGTATGTAAAATCAATCCGGGAGTTTTTTTTTCGTTTTTTTGTTTTGTTTTGTTGTGTGTGTGTGTGTGTGTGTGTGTGTGTAATGTCTTGTTTTCCTAATCTCCAACTCCCTTTGTGTTTCAAAAAAGCGACATGTACCCTACCGGTGCAGTTTGCCCGTGTTCACAGTTAATAGTGGGGTCCAAGATGCTCATTCTCTTTTATTTCTTTGTACGTATTATTCCGGGTGTTTCATTTCTTAGTAGTGTGTGTCTGTTTTTCGTGTCAGGTCTTTTTCCCTAGATTTCATTTTTTTTTTATTTCCGCCAGAATTTTGGTTCCCTCAATTTCAAAAGAGCAGCTAAACATCTTTTCATATACTTTCGTGATTCCTTTAGTTCTATAGAATAGAAAGGGACCCTAAACCGATAGACCACTGACTCAGATTGCGTTAATAACATCTGAAATAGGACGTGACTTTATCACTCCCGGTCTAAAGAAGTCTAAAACGACTTGATCGGACTTGACAGGACTCCTTATGAAAACAGCGATATCAGTTTTAACAGGTACTGGTAGTTTTGACCTTCTGAATAAATTTTCTTTAGACAGTTCAGATTATTATATGTACTTCAGACCGATTTCATGTTTAAGACTTTAACCACAGCCCTTGTCCCTTGGCTTATCAAAGATGTATACCTGCTTGGCATAGTTTGTTAGACTTTAGGTCATCTAAATGTGTCTTTTGTTGATTTCCTGTCTATTGCTTTTCTCAACTTTAACTTAATCGCTCCTTAGACGATAGCTCAATCCCTGTCAACATCTGCACATCTATCTGGTCTGACGTTCTGGTGTGGTCTGACCTTCTGACGTGCCATTCATGATCCCAGTGCAATTATTAGCATATGGGATTGTTCATGTTAATATGTGTTTATCGTAGTGTTCGAAGATTGTGCCTTCTTTAAATAAATAATATTCTTACAGTGCACAAAAGTTTATTGTCGTGTTCCATTACAAATAATTGTTCCACGTCATAGTCTTCCCGTGATATTAACTTTTCATTATCGACTAAGATCTAACTTTGGCATGTAAATCACATAATATGAAAAAAAAAACATTTACATTGGCTGGTGTCTATGACCAAATGTTGCCGATCGTATAGATTCCCTTTCCCTAAACAATCAGCCTCAGCGAATACTTAACGGCAAAATTTGATTATGGGGGCAATTAAAATCAATATGTACAAGTGTTTATTATAAAACAAGTATTTTATATGCCCTTCGGGTGTTGACTCCATTGACGCATCTTAATAATGCAAAATTTTGATTAGCTTAGTTTTTGTTTAAACCAAAACTTTAATACTCAGAGTGAGTGAAAGTATTCCATAACTTTTGAAACACTGTTTGCGTTATATGAACATATATGTTTGATTCACATACGTTGTGAGGGCAATATAATTAGACTGAATGAAACTGCTGAATTGGTAAAAAGGACGACTTTTGCACGTAATTTCTCATGTTTACAAAAAAAAGTTTAATCTTCTGTTAAACAAAAGTCTTTTCTGATTTCTGTGATATTGGAGCGCGTCGAGCAAAAAATATATCGTTCTATCTATATGTTATTTTTAAGTGCTAAGTTGGGAATGAATATCATATATAATCATTGTACATTCATGTTCAGGTTGGTACATGTACTTCTAGGTTATATCTTCGTCCTTCAGCTCGAATCTGACGACAATAATAATCTCAATACAAAAATATATGATAAACGAGACGATTAAAAATTTCCCTTTCTTCTGCCGTAATATACTAGCTAGTTGTCATAGCTAGTAGTGAATTTTTAAGACGCGACCGTTGCCTAAGAGACAGTCTTTTGGACCAGTTTTATTTCCGATATCTATATCTTATTGAAAAGTATAATGATATTATCTAAATATGATAGATTTTCATTTTGTATACAAATTAATTTCCTGTAGTTTTTACTGGTATATCATAATTATTCCATATTAAATTTGACACATATTCCACATAAAGTTCAAGCCATTTTTTAACTCGTGGCTAGGATTTACAACAAGGTTATTGTATTTATTTCTTTTTATTAATTTCACTTTTTAATTTTTCATAACTTTTGCACTGTTTCGATTTCCGGTTTTACCGATTGTGACTTGTTATAATTTGATGCTGCTTATTTATTTTGACATATACCAGCACAAATGAAGCGTATTGGAACCCTGAGGTTTAGCTTGCTATAAAACCTGATTTAACCACCTCCTCATTAGAAAGTATGTAATAAGTCTGGACCATTTTGGTCATCATATGGTCATTTGTTATACGGAATTCCTTCTGACTACTGCCTAGATTTTATCAGTCCGGTAATTTTGTTATTATTTTTCATCATTACGGACCGGAGTATGCGTCTTCTCCCTTCTCTAATGTTCAAAGTCTCTGAACGGACAACAATCCAAAGAAATAACCAAATCGTACATGACCAAAACAGTTCAGTACCTGAATGGGGTAAAGTTCTCATACAGTGCAAAATGGAGTAAATGTATATGATACAATGGGGCACTACATGGAAAATGGTATCGGAAACGGGAGATGAAAAATCGGTATTAATGAGGCACACATTAGTGGTCGCGAATGGGTCAATACCGGATAAGCATAGGGGTATGGGAAATTTGGAATGTTTGAGAGTAGGACGTGTACAAAAAGAAGCTGTAACTAGATTTATATTATATTAGTTAATTTAAGTTCATTAACAAGTTCATTAGATCAACCAAACAACAACTTCAAGCAGAATAAACGTTTATTAAAAAATACGATAAAATATAAGTGAATTTTAAATTCAGTTTTATCGGAAACACCAAAATATCAAACAAATACGTATACATTTAAGCATTGTATATAACTTTAAACTTAACCAATTATAATGTACATTGGAAAGAAAGAATTGACACATGCATTTATTCATGTTTATCAATATGAATTACCTGCCTGGTTTGTACATCGACTGTCTCTTAAATGTTTCAAATGTGCTAAAGTAAAATACTTCTTAGTGTCCCTTTTTAAATTGATATGCTGAAGTAGATCAATAGCTGATTGGGTGAACATTTAGATTTGTTAAGGCCAAATTTTGTGTTTACTAATGTTACGATGTAAAATAAATGAACGACATGATAAATAACATATGCTGCTTAGATATTAACTCTATTCATATATACATTACATATTCAAATAAAAAAAAATGAAGTTTTAATTGTTGATAAAATGCAGCATTATTTGGTATTACAATATGCCTTTCCGATGTGTTTGCGCATGCCTTTTCTGTCATGTAACTAGCTTAAGCCAATTATATCAAAGTATACAGTAATATACTATCGGTCAAGCATAGTTTAAAATTAAAAGAATAAATAAATCTGTTTAAATGTTTAAGATATTTACACTTATGATTCCACGTCATCGCCATCAACCCACTTTAAGAAGATGAGTAGTGCAGAACCATTGCATCATGTTACTCGTTGTTATGAAATATTTACAATACTTATATCTCTGTTTTATTCTGATAAAAGATGAATATTTGATACTTGGTCTTTAAATTGGTGTTACAAACTATCTACGACTAGCAAGAAAACTTCTATACTATGGAAAACAAAACCACAATTAATGATGAAGAGCAAATTTTTAAATTCATACCATACATGTTTCAAAAACAAAAAAATGAAAAAATTCACCAGTCACAACCGACATGCTATAGACTAAAATTCTACTCGTTCTTAATACATCGTAGTTAATAAGCAATGAATCACATAATTATCAACACAGCATAAATGATTAAGTATCAGTGTCTGGAAGAATCAGGTAGTGGATGATCCATTGTATGAAAACCCACCATTTTGATGGTGTAATTTGACTATTTGCACCATCAGAATCAAGTAAAAAAAAGACAACATTTTCCATACCATTTTGCTAATTGAGTAATAATTTCATTTAAATGCACTGAAAATGAACATTCCAAGAGCAGATAACTCTGTCAAAAACCTCATTTTTCTTTTAAAAATGTCTGATCCAAGCAAGTGATGCAGAGATAATTTTTTTTTTCCTTTTGTCAATATCCTTGAGAGATATTACATTGTCAGATTGGTGGGTTTTTGACATGCATGTTTCTGATTTTTCCCATTTTGCCTGATTTTTACAAACATTTACACTTGAATGTGAATAAACGAGATATAACTGCAAGGAGAAATCGATTAAATAACTCAAAGGTTTTACGCCTTAAGCAATATACAATAACAGATTATTAAACTTTCAAAGCACTGAATAACTCGTATTTAGAAACGGTCATCTGTTTAAAGTAGTTTGATATATTTGATACTGCTCTGCCATGAATTATTTTTGTTGAAAAAATATATTCAAATCATTTTTCGGTGTTACCATTGTCATTCAGAATCTGAATCTGGAAGGGGGTCGGCTCTCCTGGTAAAGTCAATATCCACATAATCTGTTCTTTCATCAGCTCCATGAATAACTGGCCTTCCATTGTCAGCGGAAGGGGGTTTAGAAAAATCTACTTCAATGTATATTAAACCATTCGCATTTTTGGTCTGGAATGAAATAAACCGGTCATATCTTTATCGTAACTACATTTTGGTTTCAATTCATCAATTCCTTTGCATCACGTTTTAGATAACTATTCAGTGTTTCAAGTGACATGATATTAAAGAGGTGTACTTGTGAACTTTATTATGATTCTGAAAACAATGACAAAGCAATGCATTTGTCTCATTCAAGGCCAAGTTGATTATACATATTCCAGTCAAAATGTTCGCTTCACATATATTATCAAGAAATTTAAACTGTTTAATCCAATGAAGTGCAAAAAAAAAACATTGAAACAAAGGTGTTAATTTAGAAATTGCAATTTATCATAATGAAAACTAGAAATCAATTACTTACACTAGCATATATTAAGCTCTTACCCGAAACGGTGAACTGGATTTCTCTAAATGTTGAGTTTTGTCAGAATTCGCATAAACAGTTTCGTCTCCTCTGTCAATTTTGAAAACTGGCCCTGTCGGAGAAAGGCTTTGTCATTTAAGTACAAATTGGTTTTATGAAGGGTTTTTGTTTTCTGGATTTAATATTTGTCATTTAAATTCAGTATCTCAACGCATGGTTTTGTGTAACTCGATTTTATACAGATTCATTTTGATTTTGTAACCATGTTGTATTGAGATGTATTATCACATTTAAGTACTTCTTTTTTTAACAATCAGACAAAATGTGTATAAGGTATGGCCCATATAGAAACAAAAAACAGGGACGTTTGGCATTATCCAAGTCTGTTTACTTCATAAACTCCAGAAAAAAACCATCAAACAGTTTAAAAAGTTTGCTTATTAAGATATCGATATTGATAGGTGTTATTCAGTAGAAACTCACTATGGAAAAATAGCGGGAAAATTTTCCGGCACTTTTACCCAATATAAACAGTCAAAAGAATTTTTATCTCAACGATGCTTAAGGATAAATTTCAATAGCTTTTCAATTGGTTTCTAGATGTAATGAACGCTTTTGGGGCATAAAAGACCAAGTTGAGGAAATGCCGTATTATTACACAGAAATGCACTTAATTCTCCTTGGACAAATTAGCGAAGTTGTTATAACATTGTAAGACTGCTTAAAGCTTATATGTTAAGTTATGCTCACGCTAGTAATCTGACCACTAGAAACGTGACGTAAACGATACTATTTGAGTTATATTGTTATGTTGAATGCATTGTTAAATGAATTTGCTGTCATGCAAATACTTCAGTAAATAAATATTCGAAGAAACACAAAAAGCCACTCCGAAACCCAAATGATCTCCCCTAAAAACAGGAACATGATTAAAATTTATATTTTTCCTTTTTAACTTATATCCTATAATCCAAAATCGATAACTTCAATCCATTCTCGTTAAAAAAAGATTACCTTCTTATGACATAAATTTCTACTGATATATCAAAAGATGTAAATTCCACAACCAAGACAAGCTTTTGTTATTCAATTTATTTTCGTGATCGTTTAATTTCGCTAATACGCGAGCACAAAATTCCACGAAAACACTGTCATCAATAATTTCCATTGTAAACAATAAGAAATTTTATGCATAATCTAGAAAATATGTGTTGTCACGAGCTTGCACAATACTCTAAATTCGCGAAATGAAGTAGTCGCAAAAATACTGGTTTACAGCATTCTGATTGTCTTCACAGTATTTTGGACGTTAACTATACTAAAAAAGTAAATTTTGTACAAGTAAAATTAACAGTAGAAACAAACTACTTTTCATTTTTTGGGTAGTTCAACTTGAAACACTAATTCGTGTTTCATTAATGGTTTTTAGCAGATGGACGACGTAGCAGACGAATCCACAGTAGTTGCTGGTGATTCCTTCACTATTTGATACTTGAAAACTTGAATACCTTTTACTCTGTTTGATTTGTCAACTTCTGCATACTCATTGTTCTCTTCCTCAAATCTGGTTTCTACAAATAAGTATTAATACATTTCAAAACATAACCTTCACTGCTACAAATATTGCAAATGATTCAGAAATATTGGTTATAAAAATGAAGAGATAAAGGTAAGCCAAGAATTGTTTCAAATATATTATTCATTGAGAACATTAGACTAATGTGCTCTTATTTTGTAATTATAATTCAGTCAATTGTATAGGTAATACACTGTGCATAAAAATCCTTCGAACAAACAATGCATTATTGATCTACACTCGTCATATTTGTATGTCAAAATAGTCATATTTGTATCAAGGTCTGCATTTTCAAAAACCAAACATCGCTGCTTTCCATTTAAATCAAGTATTTACAGAACGATAACTCTTGCCAATTTCATATTCAACTTATTATTTATTTCAACAGTTCAACAACTGAATAACAAAATAATACTGGTTATGTGATCTCTAAATGCTTCCGAAGAAAAAAAACAAGAACTTTACACAGACATTTGGTTTCAACTCTAATTTGCAGTTTTACATTGTATGACATATAATTTTATACATCTTTAACGTTAAATTACCCCTTAACCGTCTCGAATTCTTTTTTACTTTTGAGACAACAGCATATTCATCACCATTCGCTATGAAAAAGAGTAAATCAATTTCAATTTCAAATGTTTGCTTAATTTTTTTTCTTTCGGAAACGAATCCAACGAAATCGATTTGAGATGATCGGTGTTGAAGATATTTCTGTTATTTGCATTAAATTATCTACATCAAATCTTTAACAAAACATCCCACTGTCCCTTAAACCAATAGAATGTCTTAATTCATTAAGGGAGAATGAGCCAATAAAGATTAACGACCAAGTTATAGGTTTTGAATAGTTTATGAGTTATGAAATGTTGATTGAAGAAAACATTGGCCTCAATTTATAAACTTATTCAATTACTTATTCAAATATTTTTTGCCAAATATTACACAATCTCTATCCATCTGACTGTACCATTACAGGTTATTTCCAGGACAAATACCTTCAAAATGGGCAAGTTGGCAACACAGAAGCTTTATTACAAAGTAATACAAAATAAAGATTAACGACCAAGTTATAGGTTTTGAATAGTTTATGAGTTATGAAATGTTGATTGAAGAAAACATTGGCCTCAATTTATAAACTTATTCAATTACTTATTCAAATATTTTTTGCCAAATATTACACAATCTCTATCCATCTGACTGTACCATTACAGGTTGTTTCCAGGACAAATACTTTCAAAATGGGCAAGTTGGCAACACAGAAGCTTTATTACAAAGTTTAAGTTGGAATTTCTTCTTTTAAGTTTAACATATAAAGTTTGAAATATTTTATTTCAGCTATTTGTTATACGTGTATTACCTTGTTTCTTCAATACTACTTGTCAAGAAAAGTATAGAACAATATAGTCGGTGCCTTTTTTATCGATTTTAAAGCACAATTGAGACCTTTTGGTTCAAATTATGCAGAGTAGGAAAGACAGACGAATGATTAGAGACAATAAATGTTACAGCATTCTCCGGATATGGCACACAACATTCACTTTTTTATAAACGTTTGTACCTGTGTTTTCTTTTCCATTCTTCTTGACCTTCGAAACACAAGCGTACTCTGCGCCTCCAACTAAAGTTACATAATTAAAATCATAAGTCATTAGTCAAAACTGGTAATTTAAAAAAAAAATATTCTAAGACAAAAAAAAAATAGTACAAGAAATTGTTAAGTAATTATGTTTGCTCGTTTATAATATTGAACAATTATTCGACCGTCAAATAAAGTAAATCGTGTTTGGAAAAAAATGAATCCTAAAACATCTGATAAATCCAAACCGATTTTGGTAACAAAATCGAGTGACATTCGCATTTTATTACATTGAAGGCAATCTAACTATGTTTAAAGGACGGACGCTTTTCTTTAAAGATTTTTTTATGTACTGTAAGTGAATGTATGAATCGTCAAAGTTTAATATGATAATAATAAAACATGTAGATAGGAAAGAGTTTATGATTTGCTTCACATTAATAAGGCTTAATACTTTACCATCATTTCCGTTTGACGATTTCAATGCTTGAATTGGAACTTTGTTATCGGGATTTTTTTCTGAAAGAAATTGAATGTATTGCTACATCGACATATACATATATGACGAATGATCACTTGGTTCTGTTACATACACGTATAAATATATTATTTGTACACAAGATTAATTTTAGTAACATATACTGTATGAGTTCTGTACATACATTTCAACAATTTGTTTTTTTTTTATTTATGTACCTTGTGCAAAGGTGGGTGTATTTTTTTCCCTACCAAACATATGGTATTTACATAAAAATATACATG
The DNA here is from genome assembly GCA_037379345.1 of Perna viridis. Lineage (NCBI taxonomy): Eukaryota > Metazoa > Mollusca > Bivalvia > Mytilida > Mytilidae > Perna > Perna viridis. Next base: position 31,767,040 of record CM074515.1, on the reverse strand, counting down.
AGATTTTATTTAGGCTTATTGGTTTGTCTTCGATAATCAAAGCTAACGTTTATAAAAGAGGACATATCGATAGATGTGTCACTTATCATAACTTCGGTGACGTCCTAGCTCCTTCTAGAAATGGAACAACTCTCTGTGGGCGGGTTTGTTTCATGAAAAAAATGAAACCAGAGGAATCTGTATTACAGTCTATTGTTTCATTCGGGTTTGTTCGGACATTTCTGCTACACTTAATCAAAATAAAAATAACAAAAAGTACCATAGTAATCTGTGTCAGGCTGAAATCATGCTCTGTGTGCTTCTAAGGTTTTATCTTAAATGTGTACTGATTAAAACAATTAGGACATTGTCCTATATCATGTATTGTCATCTACCACTATAAGTAGAAGTATAATATAGAAAAGTTGTATTCTTATTTACCCTTATCAGTGCTCCTGTGCCTGTTGTATACGAGTATTACAATCAGTAATAAAAATAGAATCAGAACTATCCCAGCGCTTGTTCCACCGATGGCTGATGTAGCAAATGAAGCTTCAGTGTCTGAGACTGGTTTAACTGTAAAAAAGAGGTATTTAGTCAGATAGATATAAAATAAATGAAATAACATTCACTGCCTTAATACTATTGTAGTTGTTTTGTATAATATGCGATTTCTTAATAATTGAGTTTAATATTTTTCTTCATTAATTAGTTTTTCGCGTTGGTCTCTTTCGATAGATTACAGTAGATACGTAGTTTTACTCGTCTTCGGATGACAAATGTTGAGTGCGCACTGTCAAATAATGTTATTGTAATAGATAATAATGCAAAGATATACAAGAGTGCTTAAATTACCTCCTATAACATTAAGTACAGTGTGTGGAATTCAACACAGATGAAGACGTAATGCTATACTGCACGACTTACTCTCACATGATTCTTATTGAACCATTTATACGTTCATAGCCCTTAACAATAAAACTGTTAAAATAAATTAAAAAATAAAATAATCGCGACAATTACAATGATTTATTAAAAAGAGATCAGTGGCTTACACAAAAATACTACGAAAATCTTACATTGCAAATAGGTTAAGGTGTTAAAATGTTAATGTTCGATAATCGTCATGATGACCTTTCGACCTATATGATAATTGCTATTTCTAATAAGACAAACAATTTCCATACAAAACCAAGTACAAGCAGTTTTCAGTAGATTGCGATATTCGAATTGGTGTGTTCTTATTTTGTTCCTTTTTGTTGAGCAATTTGTTTTCAGTTTGTTGTCTTTTTGTGTCCCTGGTTCTGAGATTACCTCTCCATTGAAAGCTCTGTTTACCCTATGCAATACTTAACTGTTTGTCTTTAGTTCAAGAAATATCGATGCATTTCCAAGAAGATTTGCAGCAATTAGTGTGACGTTGTATCTAGTATTAGGTAGTAAACCTTTGACACGATGGGTAATCGTTACATCCTTGCTTGTGTCGTTAGCATCAATAATCTGCTCAATAATTTCATAAATGGGTGTATCTATGGATCTGCATTGGATTTTGAATGTCTGCTTCTGTCCTCCATTAAATCCAGCAATGAAGGAAAGATTTGCCCAGTTGTGAGACAATTCGACCACGGATAAATTCATTGGAGGATCAGGTTTTCCTGAACAAAAATGAGATTAAGCTACTTAAATATAAAACACTATACAGTCCTAAAGTTAGAAAACAATATTCAAAGTTTACTATTACTATTTAGGTTAATTACTGCAAAACTTTAACAATTTATTTTAAAACCATTTGGTTTAATATCACACAAAAATAACTTCACCCCACTTAAATGCTCTTCTTGGGTATTGAACCATTTTGTTTGACATTTATTCAGCATCGATGAGAGACAATTACTTCCCAAAATATCACAATTTGTTTCGTTCATGTCTTCACTCCACAACACTCCTCAGAATGTTGTTTCATATATACTTTAATTTGTTCTTAGATAATAGATTTTGCCCCAATGAACACTAATGGGGCGTTTGACTAATAATGTTTCGGATGATTTTCTATTAACAAATATTATCTATAGTAAAAGTGTTAATTGTCAAGCGCAACATTATTTAACCGATTTGTTCAACGTGTCTAGATCGATGGTAAAGAAAAACTATACGACAAATTTGATGACATTTCATTCCGTATTGTCAACGTTCCTTTCATCTGTGGCAACATCCCTTTCAGCATTTGCGTATGGAGCTTTCATATCACAGCTCATATGTAATGCCAGAGCTTGCCGTAACTACGTAGTCTTTTTGTACCATGATAGACGTCTTACAATTCGGCTCCTTGTTCCTACAAGATTGCATTCATCACTACAGAAGTTTTATTTTGTGTGTCGTTTTGTCCCTTTCTGGTCTTTTTCACTGCATAACATTCTTTCGATTTCCACTAGAATCTTGGTTCCCTTGATTGCTCATTTACTTATTTTCCGATTATTGAAGTTATTGCAAGTACCTTCAGCTTTTATTGTAATGTTCTCAAAAGCACACTGCCATTCTTGTTTGTTACATATAACAACACCGTAAATGCCAAAATAACTTTCATCAGCTATTGTTATCTGTGAAAACCCTCTGTACTTGTTGTTCCCTATACTGCTTACTACCCAGGTGTGATTGACTTCCCTGTTCCATTTTATGTCAGGCTTTGGGTTTGCCACTATGTCAACTGTGATATTATTAACTGCTCCTTTTGCACTTCCAATTATATTTCTTTCAAATGAAATCTTTCTGGGTTCACCTAAAGTGAAGGATGAAATTATTACATAACACACATATGAACACATGCACATTTTCCTGGGTATAATCAATTAATCAATGTAATTTTGGAGATATTCTACTCGCTTAAATAACCACTAGTGTAATTTTTATGATTATCCATTCTGAGACATTTGTGTGTGTATATATATATATATACATAGTCTCAGAATGTGACGACTCTATTCGCTATTCGCTCTATTGGCCGAGTGGTCTAAGGCGCTGGACTTAGTGCAGGCGGTGTCGCCATAGATGTCACAGCGGTACGAGTTCGAGTCCCCCGGAGGGAACGACCAAAATATACATCGCAAATTTGACAGTTCTATATATACACGAAATTAAATACACATACACAATTCTTGTACTAATTAAATTGTAAAAATACTTTTTCTACGGTTTTGGAAATATTGTTTTGTTGAATAATAATTGACGTCAAAAAGGAAACAATTCGTACAGTGACGATTTCCAGTAACTCTTTTCCATAATTTGTCATCAAATGTTTTCTTTATAACTTATTCACCAACTGACTTACATTCTATGTTAAACCTAACTTTTCGTAAAGAACTGTTCTTTACTCCATTGGAAGCTTCAATTGTATAGTATCCAGAATCTTCACACTGGAAGCCATTCCTTTGAAACAAATACAAAGAACCTTCCTTGGTCCAATTGACGGGGCTTCTATTAGATTCAGTTTCATAGAAGTAAACCCGTGCGTCAGGATTTCCGTCTATTTTTACGGCTATTCTTAAAGTATTTGATTCATGAAAAGAATACGACGTATTTGCTTGATACTCGGTATTATTTAATTCTACTTTTGTGACAGTAGATGGATCTGCAAAAGGTGAAAAAAGTCAGTTACAATGTGGTAAATACAATGCATTCTATAGTACACAATGTTTTCTTTAGTCATATAAAATAAATGTAAAAAAAAAAAACATTTAAGTAATGTCTGTCAGGACTGACTAGAATATTTAATTCCGGTAGATAAATATTCATGAATATTACTGAATGGGTTATTAAACGGCAATAAATAAAACGGTTGCTTAAAGAAAAAATATTTCAAAAGAAAATTAAACCAATACTCACATAATACATTTACAAACACATCTTTTCTTTCCTTTGTCTTATCAATAATATGCTTGGCTACACAGCGATATGTGCCAGTCTGGTTCCTTAAAATGTTACCCATTATTATTTGTGAAGTATGGAATGTTTTGTCAAATTTTGGAGTCTGTGTACTATTGAATCTCCATTTGATATCACACTGGGGATTACAGTCGACTGAACAATTTAATGGCCCTAGTGTGTCCTCTTCGGTAATATTGATCGTTTGCTTGTTTGGTTCAATAACAACAGCATCAGGTCCATCTAACAAAGAGTAGAAGTTTCTTAAATGGTAAAAACTGTATAAATATCAAAACAAACTTATTAAAATATGAATTTTAACTGTTGTTCAATGAAGTGTTAGTGCAAACATTAATAACTCTTGATTCTTGATACAAATACTGACAATTTTTAACGTATCATACAATAAATTCAGAACATTATAGAAAAGGTGTTCACACTCATACATATTGTGCAAATATATGCTATTAATAATTTGGAGGTGTCAAAACATAAAAAATACTCTTATGCATGAACTTTGTGAAATAATTATCAGTCATCTGATTTTTTACACCTAAGATACATGTAAACCATCTAAATGTATTAATATTACATGCAGTACGATCTTATATGTACAGATGCAAATCTTTTAAATGGATGTTTTAATCATTAAGCAATTAAGCATTTAATACGTGGCTATTGGGTTTTAAGCAATTTAAGCGATGAGCGGTGAGTTATGACCCAATACGCGATGAGTGATAGAAAATGAATCATGATTGATTGTGCGATAAGTCATTGAGTATTGAGCGATGAGCTCTAAATTGGAAAAGTAGAGTAATACAGGAAATGTATCTAAATTTCAGGCTGACTCCCTACAGCCATACTTCTTCGGATTTTGTCGGATTGATATCATTAAATGTTAAAGAACATTTTAAATGGTATAACAGAAAATTATTTTTGTTTTTATTTCTTTTCAAAACAAGCTCGTGACAAAAATGTCGGAGGATACTGGATTATAGCAAGAGCAACATCATATACCTTTTAAAATTCATCTTTATAACAGATACCTAAATTATCAGTTCTTCTATATACCTACTTTAATTTATGTCACAGTTTAACAAAACTTACAAAGCACATTTATTGTAATATCTTTCATGTTGTTTCCTATGCTATTATTGGCTTCACATCGATACTCTCCAGATTCATTTCTCTTAATTGTAGAAAGGTTTAGCATCTGTGCGGAATAAAAAGTTTGAAAACGACCGGATAAATTTGATGTCCATTTGATTTGACAAGGCGGATTACAATCTGCCGTACAGTCTAAAGAGTCACCTTCACCTTCAGTAATGTTGAAGACCTTCTTGTATCTCGTAATATCAACAATTTTGGGTCCATCTAACAAACAAAACGTAAAAGTCATGCTTCAAAAATTAGGTTTTTAGAAAAATACATCACCGAGAGTATATATGAAAAAGGATTCTGATAAAAATGAAAAACCATTGGTAATATTTCAGGTTCTTTAACGAAGCTTTGTCTAGAAATTTTAAGTAGCTGTCTTTGTAAGAATCATGCAAAATCTGATACACCCTAAAAAGGGTACATATTTTTATTTTTGTAATTAAGTTGTTTTATGGGTCTATACTATGAAATGTGTAATTATTCATTCAAATCTGCCTGCTCTTAGGAGATAATCGACTTTAAAAATACAGTAGATTCTATTGTATTTGAGCGCCATTCACAGAATTACCTCCCTTAATTTTGAAATCTACAGTGCATTCTATATAATTCTTATCTCCTAAGAGCACGGGTTATATGAAAAACTAATTTCTGTTTACTATGACATTTCAAACAAAATATCAAAAATAAAAATATGTAGGCTTTTTACCCATGAATCACATTTTGCATGATTCTTAGATGGAGTACTACTTAAATCTTTTGCAATGTTGTTTGCGATTTTCTTGACTTGTAGTATTTTGTGGTGTGCTTGACCCTTTAATCACCTTAAAAAATATGCAGTACAACAAAATACAGAAAAGTCTCTATAGACCGCCATTCCGTTATATTTAAGATTTTAAAGAGTAATTAAAGAATTAAAGATTGACACGTTGAATAAATCAGTTTCCATGGTGCAGAATGATACACTGTAACGATCCACGGTCTCATGACGACGACTTTAAAACTGCTGTATGGTGATGACTTCAATCTTAGCAACATAACCTTCTTCCAGAAGCCTAAATCTAAGAAGCCTAAAACTCGATTCAATGACTTTTCACAAAAGTCATGAATTACATCGAACCTTGATTTGGGCATGGAATTCCTAAAACGTCTACAATGTAAGTATTGGAATTCTTTTTCTGACGATTGTGAGAATAACGTCTACACAATCGCCCAAATATATCCTTCATAGCAGTGCTTGTGTGATTTAATTTTACGATTCAAGATGAGAGACGTAGTAATATTTAAATAAGTTATTGTTTATTATTACTTAAATGACTATACTCACAAAGTACATTAACTTTTATGTGTTTCTTTCCTTTCGCGCCATTATCGTGGACAGCATCGCAAACGTAAATACCAGACTGATTTCTTCTTATTTTGGATATGGATAGTACCGACCTATTAGAAACTGTGTAGAACATTCCGGTGGCATTGATTCTCCAAAAAATGGCACAGGTAGGGTTACAATTGGCTGTACAATTAATCGGTCCTAACGATTCTCCTTCAGTAATTTGGATGGTCTGTTCACTTGGCTGAATTATCACCTGGTCAGGTCCGTCTGACCGAAAAAAATAATTTTGTTTTTAATCAATTACTTTTTGAAGGTATGTAATAGAACATGTGTTATACTTTGTGCCCTTTTTATCACTTATACATAACAATTTTCACTTTTACATAAATTTTTGACCCTTTCATCGAATAACGTATAAACCATTACAGTGTTTAGTAAAACAGCATTATTTTTTTTCTTCAAAATGTTCTATAGTTATAATATCATGAAAAGGTATCAATAATACTGTTTTTTTTTCACAAATTGTGTGTGTAATCAAAGAATAATACTCACAATTCACAACAACTTTGATATCTTTAGATTTGTTTCCAAGCGAATTGCTAGCTTCACATGTATATACTCCAGACTGACCTCGCGTAATGTTTGAAATATGTAAGTTAGAACTGAAGGAATCCACACGTCCTTTCTTTGTGATGCTGGACCTCCATTTGACAAGGCAAGTAGGATTACAGGCAGCGTCACAACAAAGTGGTCCCAATGTATTTCCCTCGGTAACTGTTCTTTGTTCATCATTTGGCTTTATAGAAATATTTCCAGGACCGTCTAATCAAAGTAAAAATAACATTGTTATAACAATAATGCGAACACAAATACATTGAAATCTTTGTAAACCGAACCCCGAATAAATCGAACACTTGCCTAAACGGAACAACACTTCTAGTCAGAAATTGGTTCGGTTTAAACATTTTCACTGTATATGATAATTGTTGAATCAGTAACATTAGATTAAGTGGCACTTAAAACGTTTTTTAATACATTCTTAATTAAAAAAAAATTGATTGATTGATTGATTGATTGTTGGGGTTTAACGCCCGAGCAGCAATATTTCAGGTATATTCAGGCGATGAACATGAAATAGATGATAAAATGAACATGCATTTAAAAACAAAACGCTCCATTAAGCATGAAAATATATGAATATTCTCCTTTTCAAATGTATGACTGAAATAACCATTCCCTATTTTATTTATTTTTCCTGTTGGCAAAATTCTAATCACTGTACTCGCCATTTTCCCGAGTTCTTTTTCTTATTTATCTCTTTACTAACGTTGCGAAAGAAATGCGCGCATCATGATTTTTAAATATTGCACAAAGCAATTAACAAGTGATGCGTGGATAGTTATTTACGCAGATGATATTTTACTTAAAACCCTTTACAATACTTAAAATATGAATCAATATAAAATTCAGATATAACAAATGGTAGACGTGACTCATGATTCAGAAATACACACAGAATTAAAATTAATAACCGTATTAATTTACCTTCTGTTTTGATTTTGAGACGTAAGAACCACATTAAAAGAACCTCATTTTCACGTCCAAAGACACTTTAAAGGTTTTGACTATTTTCATAAACATGTTACTATTACTTACATTGCACATCTACTGTTATCTCTTTCCTCTTAAACCTTTTTTTGTCATTTATATGAGTAGCCTGACAGTAAAACGTGCCAGATTGATCTCTCTTAATATCTGAGATGTTTAAAGTGGATCCAAAAGAAAGGTTATGAAATATCACAGTACTTCTACTAATGTCTGATCCCCATTCGATATTGCAAGGCGGGTTACAATCAGCGGAACAATGAAACGGTCCTAAATTATTGCCTTCAGTTACGTTGATTATTTCCTTGTTGACTGTGATATGTACTGTTTCGGGTCCATCTATACAGAAACATATCATTACAGAACATCAATTTTGTCGAAAAAATATATTAATTTTTTGAATGATAAATACAATCACTATAACTTGCGAGCTGACATGCAATCTGTTGCAGTATTACTTTTAATTAGATTTCTATTGTAATTCACAACTTTTAAACGTATAAATGAATCTGGGAAACTCTTTTATTTCATTTTGTGTTGTATAAAAGGAGGAGAGAGCGCTGTAAAATTCTCAGCTTTAAATACGAACAGGAAAAAATAGAGTAGGATTACCATTTGGCTCAGCTATATTCTTGTCTTGAATGACAGAGTGACCCAATTATAACTGGTATAATACAGAAGAACAAGTCTGACGACCATCGCCTTAGTAAGGATATGTTTGTCTTATTTTATATCGTTTTGGCATCGCGAAGGCTTTTAGTCCAACTAATATGTAATTGAAACTACCTTGAAAAAACAATCGTTTTTTCCATTGTTTTAGAAATGTATATTTTCTTTATCACGCCATTACAGTAAAACTTACCAATTTTAATGACAAATTTACGTCAAATCAGATAAGACGTTGTTATTAAACAGAATTAAGTCATTTTTGAACGTATCGACAGAATATCGTATCTCGCCCCATCGGGCTCACTGTTATATTTTGTGTATCGACTTTCGTTTTTCTGTATATATCTTGCAGCCTATGTCAATCTTCAGTTTCTAACTGATGCACATATATCTAATTAACCTCATTCTACTTACAATAAGGATCCATGACAATCACATTACTAGAGGATGATTTTAGACCCAGATCATCTTTAGCAACACAGGTCACGTTAACGCCTTTATGACTTCGGGTTAAACCTTTTACCACCAGTTCATCCCCCTCTCTTGTGCCATTAATGCCTTCATACGTGTAGTTCAGACTGGTTTGGACATACTCTGGCCATCTTTGTGCCATGGACTCACATGTAAACGTAATGTTATCGCCAACAAATGCTGTTTTGGGTTGAACAGATAACTGTGGTTTCTTTGGGTTGTCTTTAATATATAAAAAAAAAATGTATCAAACTGTGTTAAAAAACATGTATTCATTGCTTGTATTAACAAAGACAATCATGAGTTAAAAAAGAAGAGAAACACAAGTGATAAGAAAGTTATACAATTTAATTTTTGAGAGCATTATCAATGTCCCCAGGTTAAGGTCAAATGTCATGTCATGATATTTTTTTTTTTGGTAATTAGACTTTAAAAAATAATTAAACACGATTTTTTTTTATTGTCTACCTGTTACAATAAGGACAGCACAGCTTTCTGTCGATTCAGGTTGCGTTTTAATGGTCCTATAAAACCCTGCATTTGATTGGTTTCCTTGGTGAACAGTGATATTTATAACTTTTCCGTCCTTTCTATTAATAGAGTACTTAGATGTTTCAGAAATCGATGATAAGAAATAGCCTTTTGGAGAAAATGAATATAATACTGCCTTTAAAGGTCCTTCGACCTTGTAACAATTCTCTAGAGAAGTAGTCCATGTAATTGTTATATCACTGTCTCTTCTGGTTGTGAATGTCTGATCTAAAAGGAAACAAAGATAAAAGTGTACTCAAAGTTATGTATTGTAGGGCAAAAGTGGCATTGTAAGTTGAACTTGCTTTTTAAGGCAACAGTTACAACTGTTATCAGGGTCTAAATGAAGACAAGATTAATTCCCTTGACAATGTCTAGATAAAATATCGATTTCCCAAACATTTCAATTAGAGTGAAAATTCTGACACATATTTTCGATCTTGTATTTGCAATCGGTACTTTTGGTAGTAAGAAATTTTTAAAGTACATGTACCACTACCTTACCCGGGCCTCGATAACATTATTCAGTATCATTCTTATATAAGCATACATATATGTAATAGAAACGTAATTAATATTAATTTCAGAAACTGAAGTATGAAACTGATATGGTGTAACGCATCAAATGCACAATAGTATAAACCCTATGAAAAAGTAAATACTTAGTTCAGTTACCGTGGGATTTGTTACTTTTGTTTACGGGGCTTTCAAGACCTTTTTAGTAGGTGTGTAAACTTATTGAAGACATTTTTGGTGATCTCTGCAAGTATTGTCTATTTAAGCTACACGCTGGTGTATTTGTAACGTTTCTACATATTATCCATTCTTTTTATTTTTTTTCTTTTGCAATTACTGAACAAATCAGATTAAGAATAGATATAAATTGTAGGAACCTATTTTCGCTGCAACTTTAATGAAAACCGCGACTCTATTATTCATAATGTCGAAAATCATGCCATAAGCTACAGAATTCAGCTACAAATCTTAGAAAATCATAAAATTTGGTAAAAGTATGCTTTAGTGTTTCTCAAGCCTAAGCATTGCTAACTTGCTTAACAAAAGTAAAAATAAATACGTGTCCAGACATAAAATACAATATATACACGATTCGAGAACTTCTCACCAATTACTGTATTTTTTTTTTTTTTTTTTTTTTTTTTTTTTTTTTTGTTGTTGTTGATAAACACTACCAAAAATATCTGCAAAATGTTTAGCATTCACCTCAATATCAACATTATCAACAAATGACGGACTGATTACAACTTTGGAAAAACTGTAAAAGTACTTTCGTGGATACCAATTTTCGTGGTTAAGGAGAAATTCATCAGTCGTAGATTCTTGAATGCGTGGATTTGACGATTTCAACATACAAATGAATGGTTAATTCCCTTTTTGTCGGGAACTAAATTTCGTGGTTTAATAAACATTCGAAAAGCACGAAAATTGGTACCAAACGAACAATTATACTTTTAAAGTATAATTAAGTTCCATAAAGTATCATATAGATAAAGGAAATAATAAGGAAAAGGTGGTATTAAATAACGATCGATGATCAAAGAGTAATCAAGGGAACCAAGGTTATAGCGGTAATCAAAAGAATGTAATCCAGGGACAAAGACCAAACATAGAAAACTGACATACACAACAAAGAACAAAAAGTAACCAAAATCATACATACAAATAAACAAAAGTAAATGAGCCACTCGGACTCGGAACATGGACCAGGTGCACCGGTAGGGTAAGCGTCCTCTGCTTTTCTAGAAACACCCGCCGAGTTGCTCATAAAAAGTCAAGTCCGGGTTAGACAAACGAGGAAAGGCAAACTATGACCCGTTGAATAAATCAGTTTTCATGGTGCTGATGGATACATCATAACGATCCACGAGTTCATGATGACCACCATAAAACTTCTGTAGTGATGACTTCAATCTTGAAGTAACATAACCCTGTTCCAGAAGCCTATTTGTTAGAGTTCTAGCGCGATACAAAAAGTCTGCGTATTAACGGTAAGCTCTGGCATAACGTACGAGTTGTGATATGAACACTCCATACGCAGGAGCCGAAGGGATGTTGCCACAGATGAAAGGAAATTTCATCGAACATTACAGCCTGACTCTATTCTATCTAAGTACGAACGCACCCTTTGATACCAATATAGGTACAAAATTTGATATTGCTTTAAATTGGTGGTTCTGTCATATAACCTGGTACATGAATAGAATTGTAATTAGGCTATAACATGCACACTTGCAAATTGGTAATCATGACTTAAAAGGCAAATGTCACCATAAAACATAGGTCTCTGCAAACTTGTATGAACGCGATTTTATACATGAAAATTAGAAATATTACTTTCTAGAAACAAATACACTTACAATGCTATTAGCAGAAATAGGTGAACACATTTTTGTTCCGTACATGTTTTAATTGTACAAGTTATTGCATGAATGAAAAACTTGTGCATGAAATCACTTGTATAATGGCATCATACAATTTAATGTATAACCTTCACAATCCTTATTGTATAAATAATGACTAAAATAATGATCTCAACGCAAATAGCAACATCCTCTGCACTTGAACACAAAGGCCAAATGATGTTTGCGTTCCTATATTTTTTTAATTGAAAAGACATTTATAACATTAAGCGTATGCTCTGGGGACGATTGATATTGCTAAAAATTGAACGATGTAAAAGCAACATTAGGAGTTGAGTTTTTATTTCAACTACCTTATTTCATAAAACTACAAGTCTACGAGGTTGTAATCAGATTTGCGACTAAATTTATCGTGGCAAATCTTTGAATGTACTTTATCGTACAAGTAATCGATTTGTTCATTCACAAAATTGTATGAGTAGTTTCTTGTACAATGCAAATTGTGCAAGTTATAATAAATCTAAATTTTATGATCACATCATACCAGTAATGACTTGTACAATATTTTCATACAAGTAATAATTTGTACTAATTTATAAAATTTACACAGCATATGCATAAATTTATCGTGGTCTGATAATTATTTTTTTTACTACAACAAATTTCGACACGGTAACCACTTTTCAAATGAACAAAAATGAATAGTGACGTAAAATGTACCCACAAGAGGATTCAGGAGGTAAACTTTCCGTGATATCTTGTAATATGTAGACCACCTTTGTACATTTTTGTACAACACCAGTAGCCATTTTTATTTCTACATTGGTATCACTTAAAAGTTTATGTACACTTTAATGTTTTCTTATGAGCATGTGATTCTCTTTCATTTTTAACACATTTAAATATATTTAGAGGTGTTGCAGAATGTGTGTCATCGAACATTATAGCCTGACTCTATTCTCTTTAAGTACGAACGCACCCTTTGATACCAATATAGGTACAAATTTTGATATTGCTTTAAATTGGTGTTTCTGTCATATAACCTGGAACATCAACAGAATTGTAATTAGGCTATAACATGCACACTTGCAAATTGGTAATCATGACTTACCAGAAGTAAAGAACTTTTGTATTGATGCGTCTGAACATTGAGCTTCGCTATAACAAAATTTCAACTCTATAGTATATTCCTCACATCGTTTTAATTTGTCTGTTGGTATCAGGTAATCCGATGCAGTCATTATGCTGGGCAACAATTGCTGTTCTTTCGAATCTTTCAATTTCATGGATGTGAAATTAACATAATTGTTAGTTGGTGGTTTCCAAGATACCTTGGCTGTAAGTGCTGATTGGTTTACCTTGATCTGCATATCTTTTGGTTTTTCGAGAGCTTTCAGAAGGAAAATAACGAAACTGTTAGTAATAAATCTGTGTTGACTGTAATATAGCGAATAACCAAAAAAATAACAATAGTAATATTGATTCAAGTTAAGGAACGAAAGTTAGTTTTTATTTACCTTGTGTTTACACATGATATTGGAGAAATCGATCCGTTTTCGCTTCTCTATTTTTTTTAGTTCTGTCTACATGTAGATCTAGAATGTCTTTTTAAACATATCTTACCATTTTCTACTTCAAGGAGGTAGACCAAAGGAAAGCGACACTACGTCATTGGAACGTTTGCATTCAGCATTTTATATCAATCACATGTAAGCATCAAAATAACTTGGATTTATTTTTTTCTGTCTCAAATGAAAGCTTGACAGGCTTTGATGAAATTGAATATGATACGAACATAGTTATATCCCTTACCCTAGGCCTACCTTCTTAAAACCAACTCTTAAAATTCAACAACCCGTACTATGAAGCTTGCATTCCAAACAAATATGAAGAATAAATCGCGATAGATATTTTTCATCCTTTGCAGTTTCTTCTTTTCCGAGTTATACCGATGTAACAACTCAATTATTGTTTACGAAGGCAAATACAAATACTTATACATGTGTACATACGGATCAACTTGGGGTTTGTTTTCAATTATTTGCTTTTGGGGTTTCGTCATGTTAAATGGTGACCTGTCACAGATTGTATTTATTATTTTCATTTTGTGTATTGACTTATGACTCGATGGTATTACTGGGGTTCCCCTTCATAAACATTTATCATAACAGTTTATCTTATGTTTTTATACCATATTGCAACCCCCTTGTCCCTTCGTCAGTCTGTCCGTCCGTAACATATTTCTCAGCTTCTATTGTAAGGAATGCTTAGACGTTTGGTATATTGCTTTTGCATGATGAATATTTATTTTATCGTGTCTCCTCTTTTTAGGTTCCTCGCTCATCTACTTCCTGTTTACCGCTTGACTTTGTCATTTTCAGGTGGTACATAATGGAATATTCGAAAAAAAAAATTATAAGAACGAACGGAACTAAACCAGTTATTTTAATCTCAGTTTCCTTTAAGAAGATGACCTTAGATTTATCATTTAATAATTTAAGATTATTAACTGTAACGGAGAGCATGGTTTGACTCACAAAATTATACTCCAACACCGTGGATCGAACCCTAGACCGCTCGGTAACAAGCCAGCGACAAACCAATTTGGCTAAAGCATTAATCGGTTAGCCAAGTCAATTAGCTGGCTATTTAAATCTCTCTACCTACTACAACGCAGGTAGGCCGTTCTGCCACATTTCCTCCACCTTAAGACTCTTCGTACCACGAACGACACTAACACTAGCTCCTTAGCTAATCAAACCCCGTGGCTTTTCAGTTGTGCGCCAAATGTAACGGGAGAGCATGATTTGACTTGACAAAATTATACTCCGCCACCAAGGATCGAACCCTAGGCCGTTCGGTTTGTCGCTGGTTTGTCACCGAGCGGCTTAGGGTTCGATTCTTGGTGGCAGAGTATAATTTATGAGTCAAATAACTGGCTATATAAATTTCACTACCTACTACAACGCAGGTAGGCCGTTCTGCCACATTTCCTCCACATTAAGACTCTTCGTACCACGAACGACACTAACACTAGCTTCTTAGCTAATAAAACCCCGTAGCTTTTCAGTTGGGCGCCAAATGTAACGGGAGAGCACGATTTGACTTGACAAAATTATACTCCGCCACCGAGGATCGAACCATAGGCCGTTCGGTTTGTCGCTGGCTTGTCACCGAGCGGCTTAGGGTTTGATCCTTGGTGGCGGAGTAAAATTTTGTGAGTCAAATAACTGGCTATATAAATTTCACTACCTACTACAACGCAGGTATGCTGTCCTGCCACATTACATTGAATGTGTCCAGCTTGAGGTAAAGGACGCTATAGACAAAAAGAGGTTTGCTTCATGCCTTGACACAATTTGAAGGAGGAAAAAACACAAATAAAGTATACAAAAAACACCATGACTTTCATTTAAAATTGTCAACTTACCGTTTGGCTGTGGCTTCTCATATGGAATTTATACATTGCAGTATATCTGAGCTTTTTACACGGATTTTTGTACGATTTAAACTTCTTACAAATACGTTAATGAAACATAACTTATAATATCACTTTAAACGTTTTAGTTTCAACAAAAGAGTAAAACAGGTACAAAGTATTTCAGAACATAACAACAAAGCATAACTACTGTAAGGATACAGTGGCCCTTTTCACAAAAAAATAGTAAGAGTACAATTAGTCGTAAGTTATGACGTCACAATACTTTTATTTACTATGACGTCATAACTTTCGACTAATTTTACACTTACGCGTTTTTGCGAAAAGGACCACTGGAAACAAGTCTCTGCTTTCTCCGGCATTATTCTCACAACCAAAGTACACATCAAATGCATGGTTTAATAAATAACAGTATGTTATAATATGATGACAAATTGCATTAAAGCATACAATTTAGATTAGTGTAATTGAGAATTTCTGTTCAAAATGAATATTGGAACAGTGACATACGAAAATAGTTGGTTGTAAGTCAGTTGTTGTTAAATCGCCTGATCTTTACAATGATTTTCAGTATCCTCACAAAAATATAAGTATCTTGCTAATCTTTAAGCTGACCTGAGCCAAACAGGAGTAGATCAGTGGTTTAAGTGACTGGCAAATTCAGTGTAAATATCATTTATTTCGGAGTTCTCTATATCTATTTCAAGGTAGCAAAAAGTGAGTAATGGATTCATTACTACCACAAACACAAATTAGGGAATCTACTAGATTCAGGAAAAAATATGAAGTGTTCATTTAATGAGCTATAATTTATTCGCAGTCTATTGTGAGCCATTTGCCCGATCTTCGATTAAAATAATAATTAAACGGAGAATTTCTGTTGGACTTTTGTAAATAATCTTTAAATGTCTTTAATGAGAATTATTACGTATACTTTGAGGTAATTTATTCCACAACTTTATCCAGGATGACAGAAAATTTTCGGAATATAATTTTGTTTGAGTACGACTTCTCCAAAGTATTTTGAGATTGGCGCGTGTTGTGACCTTGTCATTCCGCGACTTAATTAGGTACCCAACCCCGTAAATAAACCGGTGTCTTGTTTGTAAAAAAATATGAAGTTGAAATAATTTATGATGTTTCCGCCTTACCGAAAGTTTTTCCTACCCAGTTTCCTCATTAATTTTAGCTATACATGTAAGTTTCGTTGCCCCTGTTATGATTTTAGTTTGTTTGTTTGTTTGTTGGGGTTTAACGTCCGAGCAGCAATATTTCAGCTATATTCAGACAATGAACATGAAATGGATGATAAAATGAACATGAAATGAAAAAAAAAGATGGGTCACAAGGATAATAGGGTCGACAAATTTTGATTGCCACTGGAAAAAGGGGGATGGGTAAGGTTGGGCAATTTTGCCTCCTGTGGCGGAGCGCAAAGGTTCCTACTCCTATCGAATACCACAGCAGGGTTCCTTAACGTGCGAGGAACGTGGCATCTTTCCCAACACGGGACACCACTATGGTTTGCGGTCAGGTTTTCCGTATTATAGCCTGACAACCCCAGCATGTAACACGCCAGGGGTACCCCATTCCACCACCTGGGGCACACATCCCAGTTGCTCTGTGGGCAGAGCGCCTAGCCCCCGGCTAGGTTTCTGAGCACTATTTAGTCGCCTTATACGACAAGCTTAGCGCTGCTGCAGGCCTATTGTTTTAACACCCGGGCATGCACGGGGCGTTATGATTTTAGCAGCATCACGTTGAAAATTCTCAATTTTATCTACAAGAGACAAAGAATTTATTGCAGTCCTAAACAACACCCCCGTATTCAATATTAGGCCTAATGAAACTGATTTATTCTCTCTATTGTAAATCTATCGACAGAGAACTTAATTAGGTCTTCTAATAATATTTAGTCTTTGATATTCCTTTTAACAATGTAATATATGTGGTCGCGCAATTACCCAGTATTGATATTAAAATCTCTAAGTGAAGTGTGTTCATGACCTGTCACTTCTTGAAGTTCGTGATGGTTTATTTTAGTGGAGGGTGTAACAGCTTTGTATGATTGCGTGAAAGGACAGACTCAGATTTTTTGCCGGTTAAATTTAACTAACCATTTTTTCAGACCAATTGTGGGTTCTATCGATGTTCTTGTTCAAGGCCTCTACAGGGTCTATGGAATTATCTATTTCTGGATACAAACTTGTATCATAAGCAAAAAGATTGATAGACGCACCGATTTCATCTATAATGTCGTTGATAAAAAGTAAAAGAGTAGGGGTCCTACTATAGAACCCGGGGGACTTCCTGCCAATCAGACCTTTTCCCGTAAGGAAATTCTCTGTTTTCAGTCGGTTGGGTAGTTTTGACCCAATTTAAGAAATTGTCAGATAATCTATATGTTTTAGCTTGAATAATAACCCCTTATGCCAAACAAGGTCAAAGACTATACCAATACCACAAAAAAACTCTTCTTCCCACTGTCCAGTGCTGGGCCAAAGTCATATGTCATACAAATACAGGTTGATTAATCGCGGAGACACCACAAGTAAATCCTGACTGGTACTGGTTAGGAGTTATAATATAATCTAAGCAACAATTATGGACTATCATGTGCTTGCTTCCAATTATTTATATGAAACATAGCTATAGCTAAAGACAAATTCTATACAAATAGAACTTTAATTCAGAATTAGCCTCAGTCTGTAAAAAGACTGTAACCCATCAAATCGGGACCTCTGACTTTGGTAAATTTCAAACATCTCAAAACATATTCCACGTCGGTTTCAGAAATATCTACATTTTGCAGTAAATTGTCATTTTCCACAAGTGTTTTGGTGGAGACTATCAGACCCAAGTTCGGTTTGAGCCACATAAAAAAACATTAAATTACTCATCCTTTTCCACGTCTCGTCATACATTAAGAACAGATCGAGGAATCTCTGAATATGACGACTTTAGGCCCAGTATGTGTTATTACTTTTCCACAAGTTTTTCGAAGCCACATTTTCGTTCGATAACTTATTTAACAGATCATCATGACAGGCTGTACGCGCATTCCTTATTAAAGAGGCAAGTTCGTCCTAATTTTTTTCGAAATTTTGCCCAGTCATGCAGCCGGATTGAACGTCTTGCTCTCCTAAGTCTTCTGTTTTTTCGTCGAACGTTCTTACGTATGTCAATGGTAAACCATAACGGCTAATGTTTTCAAACAGTGACTGTCTGTTTGGGATAGTAGATTCGGCCACATCTAGTGTTATATTCGATTCTGATTAATATCATCGGTATTGAAAACAAACTTTCAGTCCAAATCGCCTAAGATATGTTAACCTCGTCAAAGTTACCGCGATTATTAGCCAATTCGAGTCGGTTTAGGAACATTAAAAAATCCTACTGGATAAAATAGGACTGTGATACCGAATTTTTTTCAAGTAATAGTGGTCCAACTGCAATGTAAGGAAATAATTGATCGCGTTATTAGCAAGAATAAGGTCTAATTTCGAAGTCGAGTGCTCAGTAAAATTCGTCGGTTCGTCGATTAATTGCGTCCAGCTATAACACACCGACATATTTCGGATTTTCGATTTGTTTTCTAACTATTTAGAGGAGTATAAAACATCCCTTTCAGGATAAATTAATCATTTTGCTTCATCTGAAGCCATATCGCTTTAAAACCGTCCCTCCCTTTCAATTTATAATCTTCAGGTTGGCTGCGAAAATATTGTCTTTTAAGTAGACGATAACTCCACCACCATGATTTTGGGGTCCGGTATCTCTGTGACGCGGCTGCTGTAAAACGATTAATTCAATTAGACCGTATGATTAGCAGCGTTCAACAATGATTCGGTAAATGATAGGATGTCAAGTTCAATGTATTTGGTTGATATTGAATCTAATTTTGATATCAAACTTTGGACATGTATAAAGGAAATCAATTTAAAGAATATTACGTAAATATCGGAAAATCTGACGTTCCCTCCGAGGAAACATTTGACATTTCATCAACGTCACGAACATGATTCGGAGAGGGATATGTCTCAATATCCTATTGAATAAGTACATGTAGGATTTGCTGAACGAATATCAAAAAAGTAAAAGTAAAAACGAAATTAAGAATTTACATGTTTGAATGTTCTTCAAAAATCGCCATGATTACAATAATGCTCATTTGTTCATAAATAGACATTTCACAGACATAGAAAGACATATACATGTAACAATTCAAATAGCCTGTAGCTCGTTTGACAATAACCAAATAAAATAAAATAAAGTAGACACAGACAAATTAAATGGGTTAAAGCGCTTGTCCTATGGGTGTAGCTTGGTAACAAAAAAAACCAACTATCATTCTATACGGCTCTTTACCAATACCCATTATGTTACTACAGAGAGATATATCGAGAGATGAGATAGGTAAACAAAAGCAACATTTCAGTACAATTCAATCATCCTCGGTATGGATTTAATTTGACTTTCGAATCAAATACAAAAATATTAGTTTTGTATATTGTAAATTTCGATATGCTGTACACGTGTTTCAAGGAGTAACCTCTCATCAGCAGCATTAAATCAAATATGTAGGAAGATCATAATCAAAACATTAGTTGGTATACAAGAAGTACTCATAACCAAATCTATCGAAAGAGGGAGCCAAATCCATCACCGAGAGGTTCTACCATATGCAATGCAAGGAATGAAGCCTCAGTGTATAAAAGGTTTAAAGTCCTTAAAAAACAAAAAACAAAAACAAACAAAAACAAAAAACAAAACAAAAAAAGTTGCAGAAAAATGAAATTACGGGTAACAAGAAAATGCACAGTGAGAAAATGAAAATGGTACATGTACATGTGTTGCTTCCTAATCAGTACATGAAACGGTATTAGACATGTCAGATATCATTAATTTTAAATGACCGACCGGAGACTAATAGAACCATACTTGATACTGAGTTTTAGTGGTAGGAAGAGTTGTAGCAACAGAAGCCCAGAGCAAGTTCTACAACTAATCGAATTTTTAATTTCTAGTAGATTGTAGTATATTATTTGATCAAAGAAATTCAAAAACAGAATAATTACGATAGGATAGCCTACATGTACAATAATTGGAGACAAAAATTTCAAACGTTTCATGGTCGACATCATAAACTCGTTGGTAGTTCTAAAAGTGGTGAACATCCGCTATAAAAACAGACTTGTTTTCTATGAGGAAGTTTCCTATTTCGTATCAGTCATAATTGAGATCGGTAACAACTCGGGTGTTTATAGAAAAACACAGAGGACACTATTTTCTATCCGTTCTTCTGCCCATTAAGCGGTGTCCAAGTTGCTAGTTTATTCTAAGATTTGAATAATTTAGTACGTCGTCTGTTTTCTTGTTCTAGTACGGATTAGGAATATTCTATCTATCATTAACATTATAGTATCATTCTTTCAACCCCCGGAGGGGCACCCACGGATTTTAGGAAGGCAGGCTACGCTTAACAAGATTATCTTCTATTCAAATGGCAATTACATTTTATTTACCAAAATAAATAGTCTCAAAATTTAAAGTATGTACTTGTTTCGCCTGTACATGATTCCTTCTATTGTTCCAGCCATGTAGAAAATTAACACATAGTGGCCTTATACAAACGGTATCGATTCCATGTTTTTTTTCCTAATCGAGGTGTAGGGATAACTAACTAACATACCAAGTAAGAAAAGGAAGGAAAACGGGAAAAAAAACGATATTCTCAACACAATGTT
Organism: Perna viridis; assembly: GCA_037379345.1. Classification (NCBI taxonomy): domain Eukaryota; kingdom Metazoa; phylum Mollusca; class Bivalvia; order Mytilida; family Mytilidae; genus Perna; species Perna viridis. The sequence continues at coordinate 31,745,815 of CM074515.1, read as the reverse complement.
TAATAAAAAGGCATATTTTTGGCCCTTAAATATTTAATGCAGCTAATTGTATGTGCTACATTTATGGTACTTGTGTATTTTGACATAAAATTAAAACTTTAAGTTATTCGAATGTCACTTTTACATAAAAATTAAAATTTATTCGAAATTAGTTTTACAGAAAAAAATAGTGAATGTATTGTAGAAAGTTATATGGAAAATAGTTATAACATATATTTAATGGCTAATAGACGATAGACATGCGGAAAGCAAATAATACAAGTCAAATATGTGTAATGTTGCTTTCACACTATTTAGGTTACAGACCACCAATTCAACCAATGAGCATTTGGAACGTATGCAAAAATAGTCCTACGCAGAAATTACCCCTGTTCCTCATAGTGCTGTGAAAAAAGTTCTCATCTTATTTAAAAAAATTAAACAGTTTCTGAAAGGAAAAACATTTCTGTACATTTTATAGGTGCATTTGGCTTCTTGTGATGTGAAACCTAATCTCCATAATGATTTTTAAATATACCCCTATCTTGTGAAAACACTGGGATTTCCCATGCTATTTATAGACCCTTCACTTCCGGTGACCAGTACTGCACTGCAAGTCTGCTAACCCCACATGCCATTCTGAGGATTGTGAGCTGACATATGTAGAATCATGCTGATATATAGTCATCTGCAGGTTAAAGTTAAGGTAAAGTCCAGAGAAGCCATTGAATATTGTGAAATTAGCATAGAAGCTTATGGGAAGTGGAATTAGTGGTTTTTAGCCTTAAGCTGAAGCCATGGCAAAATGAAAAGTTTCTTGAAATAGCTTTAAACTACTTGAAGATCTTGTTAACTTTGCCATGAGAGGAATACACTACAAAAATCCTTCAAAATATGCATTTGTTTAAGTTATAGGTCCAAATTATGGAAAATTGGTCTTTTTGGCTGATTTTTATGTCCTATCTTGTAAAAAGTGTAGAAAATTTAGTAAAAATATCAAATATCAAACTTTGAGGGCTATATTTACCTAAATATGGTAGTAATAAGCACTTGAAATCAAGTTTTGTGTAGATTTGAGCAAAAATTAGGTTAGAAATGAGGAAAAACTCACTTTCATTACTGCGGTTAAGGCCATATAAGCATTCCCCTATGGCAACATGGAAAATCCATTATTGAGCACTTTTTTTGCTTTAGGTGCCCTTTACTGGTCATGTTTTAATGTGAAAACACTGTATTTACAAATTTAAAGCCAAATATATCACCTTTTGTGAAAATTTAAAGATTTAGGATTTTTGACATGTGATTAAGAAAAAGGGGGAGGCATGTCAGAAATAAATTTTTAAAAATAGACCAATTTCTCAGAAAATGATTACTTTTAAAACTATTTCTTCATTAATATTGTTAAAAAAACAAGTTGTGATTGATATTTTTTATTTGAAAAGTCAGAAAAAGTTCTTTGCAAATATTTAATGCATTTCAGTATGGTAGAATATTGTCACTTTTTTGCTCGCACAACTTGGTTACCCTATATTTAAAAATCAAATATTTAAAAAAGTGCTTGTCACATTTCACTGAAACTTTGCAAATGCATTCAGTATGTGTGTAGGAAGATACCTGTATAGTTATTTATTTTTTCTAAGACAAAAAGTGACTCTTTAGGTTACAGACCACCAATTCAACCAATGAGCATTTGGAACGTATGCAAAAATAGTCCTACGCAGAAATTACCCCTGTTCCTCATAGTGCTGTGAAAAAAGTTCTCATCTTATTTAAAAAAATTAAACAGTTTCTGAAAGGAAAAACATTTCTGTACATTTTATAGGTGCATTTGGCTTCTTGTGATGTGAAACCTAATCTCCATAATGATTTTTAAATATACCCCTATCTTGTGAAAACACTGGGATTTCCCATGCTATTTATAGACCCTTCACTTCCGGTGACCAGTACTGCACTGCAAGTCTGCTAACCCCACATGCCAATCTGAGGATTGTGAGCTGACATATGTAGAATCATGCTGATATATAGTCATCTGCAGGTTAAAGTTAAGGTAAAGTCCAGAGAAGCCATTGAATATTGTGAAATTAGCATAGAAGCTTATGGGAAGTGGAATTAGTGGTTTTTAGCCACTATGCCGGATATTCTTGTGAATGAAAAATTTTGACGTTCGCTAAAAATTCGTCAGAAATTATAAGATTGGGTTTTTAAAATATTGAAAAGAATCAAATCTTAAGATCGTTTTCAACTGTCTTACGAATCTTTACTAACGTTTTGCGAGTTTAACGCATTAAATATGAAAAATGTTATGATTTGTTTTGCAATAATATACATGTACAAGAATTTCTTAAAATTAATTTCTGAATGATACAAATGCCTTTACGACCCTTACGAATGCTTGTGATAATTGTTGCGAGTCTACCGATTTCTTGCGAGTGTCAGTTAGAATAAAACGAATAAAAAAGCGTGCGTTGCGATTTTCTAACTCCTCTTCTCGAAAACCTTCATGTTTAATTTAGTTTTTGAACTAACAAGTCATGCCGAGAGGTGCAAAATAGCTGGAAGGTGTCACGGCAGAGCGAAATCGGACAGAATTACATGTAGTCCTACCAAAGATGACCAAATGAAAAAAACCATTAACACAAAAGCAATAAAACCCAAGCGGAAATAAGAAATTCCGATGATTCCGGTGATAGATCTAACAATCACACCAATAACTTCACCACCACGTTCTCCAACACAACCTCCGTCTGAAACACCAAAAACAAAAAGAAGACAGATAGGCGACATGCAAAGTTGACAGAGGCTCAGCAGGGCACAATGTTTGAGTGGCTAGAACAAACTCCTGCCATTTATCACACCACCCACGAGGATTGTAAGAGGCGTATACAACTCGAGTGTATAGATGGCGCAACCCTTGAATTATTGTATCATGCAGAACTATTATAAGTAAATGTAAGACAAAAACTAAGAAATCTGGTTCAAATTGGAAGCCCGCCGTTCATGGAACCCCAAATGAGAAGAGATTAAGGGAAAGATGTACTGACTCGTACCCTTTATTCGCTCTCCACGACGCCACAATATAAAGTCGGTAAGTAATTGATATAAAAATTGGGATTTCATGATACTCATATGTATATTACAGATGAAATTAAGGAGCTGTTTTCGCATATGACGATTTTTCACATTTATGTAGAGTGGACCCAGCACGATAGAGATGAATCCTTTGTAATTGTGGTACTCCGATCCGGAATGAGGGTTTTTTTTATAGCAACGTGTTTTCCGTCAAGTGCCCCGCAAGCGTGCGGTACATTCAATTGTCTATGAAATTCGTCGGCTTTTTCTTTCCACTCATCTCTGTGCTTGGTGCTGGAAAAACCTCATCTAAATACTCGTCAATTATAACTTTGTACACTTCAGAGACAAACTTACTGATGTTATTATCTGCAACATGTGAAATATACGCCAGATCAACATATGAATTCCCAGTTGTTAAATGACGAAGGGTCACTGCTAACTTAAATCCAGGCCCAATAGCTTCTCGGTATCTCGTGTTCTGTTTTCTGATTCTACGTCTTATACGACCCAACAGTCTTCACCAAACAGTTCCGATTGTATTATTGTAAAGTTTTTGAAACTATCCGGGTCGTTGTGACGAAGGTTCACCATTAATTTTTTGTAATGTAAATGTTGTATCGTCTACCCTCTAAACAGCCATTTTCTCACCCAGTATGACCTCACCCTTTTTTGTCGGCGTCTTCTTCGTACGATGAGTATACTGTTATATTTGTATAGACTCAGCCATCATCAACTCACCTTGAAATATCTTTTTCGAGAGGAAAAAAGGTAGTTTAATTTTCTAAAAATTGGTTCCATTCGGAAAACTCATACTGATACATCGCAAGATGTTTGTAATATTATCTTAATGTTCGCATTTTATTCGCATGCATTTGTAATCACTCGCTAGCGTTGGCAAGCCATTCGTAGGAATTTGTAAGACATTCATCTGATATCGTTTACAAGTTGCAAGCTATTCGCTTCATTCTTAAATGACTCGTAAGCATTGGTAACAATATCGTATCAGTCTTAAATGGGAAAAGAAAACAACCATGCTGACATATAGGGAATGTACTACGACCAATGCAAATGGTTTGCCATCAGTACGATTGGCTTAATAATGCATATGAATTATTTACGATTGCATTGAGAATTTCAGTTCCTTGGGAACTTCAGGAGCATGTTTCTAATATTCGTTAAAACTCACAAAGGACCACGACTACTTAAGAGCGAGTGCGAATTTCTAGCGATAGCTATACGATCATTGCGAGTGAGCGGCGAATGACATTCTTATATCAATCGCAAGGATATTCTGCATAGTGTGAGAACAGTTAATGTTACTGTGTTAGAAAAATGTAAAAAATGAAACTAGCAAGTACACAGATGTATTCAAAACAAGCAGTTATTTTATCACTTCTGGGAAAGAGTAGTCAACATTAGATATTTGTATAAAACTGTACAGTGAAATCTGTCAAAACCGGACCCTTATGGACTTAAGTAGCACTCCACATAAGAATCATGCAGAATGTGATTCATGGTTGGTTAACTTACATATTTTTATTTTTGATATTTTGTTTAAAATGTCATATTAGGCAGAGAGCAATAACTATCGGATTTTCCATGTAAATTATGTCCTAAGAGCAAACATATTAATATTGAATAATTACACATTCTATAATATAGACCTACAAGGCAACTTCATAACAAAAATAAAAATATGTAGCCTTTTAGGGGTGTATCGTATATTACACAATTTGCACGATTCTTACAAAGACTGCTACTTGATAAATTGGTTTATTTCAGACAGGTGTTAATTTTACCGACGTTCAAAATTAATATAAAGCGCATTTCAAAAGTGTCCAGTTCAAACAGGTTTACAGATTATTCAGAGTTCGGTTTAGACAGGTTTCGCTGTAATAATACATAGTTTGTTATGTACATGTCTCTTTATAGAGAAGTGCATACAACTTCATTGTTTTTTAATACGGTTTATTTACATTAAAAAGACGAAAAATATAATAAAAAGATATTGCTAACCTGAAGCAGCAAATCTGCACTGTGTTTTTTCCGAACGCATTTGTTCAACAAATTCTAATAATACAATACACTCCCGACAATGCCGTAGAATGTCCAAATAAACTATATGTGAAGCTGGGCTTCTAACATACGTCGAATTTAGTCTTTTGTTTTCCAAACTTCTCAGTTCAACATATGTAAATGTTATTCTATCATTTACTGGTTTCTTCCATGACACGTTGGCTGTTTCTGTTGTCTCATTCACCATTATCCGCACATCAGTTGGTTTTTCAAGCACTGAAAATATACATAAATATACAAGTTTAGATAAATCAAGTATCTTCAATGAAGCTTAAAGCATTATATCTTTTAAGTAGAAATATACCGGTAAATGAACTTCGAGTCATTATATATAACATCCCTCTTCAATGCACTTTATAGTACTCCAGCTGATATAACATTCATGTACTCCCTAACTCATCGAATAGTTTAAACCAAGTTTGCTCCACCAGCTATCATATTATCCTCTTTCAATATACTTGACCTTCAATATGCGTCGCGACTGATATCTTGCAACAAGAAAAGTAACCTTGTTGACCTTTCGGAACACCTGATCATGTCTTCGCACTTGGTTTTTACTTATTTAGTTCGTGATACTCGTATTGTAGTACTTTTTTATTTCTTTATTTTGCTTGATTTTTTCTTCGCATGTTGCTTTGTTTGGTGTCACTGAAATAACTTTGTCCATAAATTTTCGCTTTTAAGTTACATTTGAAGCGGGAACTGGATGACTTGAGCTCGTTCGTTATTATAATGCGCTGACTATAACACCATCACTTTCCAACCACGATTGTCTACCATGATATACAAGAAGTATCCTCTGGTGCATAAGTCTAGGTTCTCAATAATTAGTCGCTCGATGGACTTTAAAATATACCTCTCTGTATTACCCTGTCCCCTGGATATAATTCTGCCTGTTGTGCAATCTAATAGTACATGTATATGGATCCGCCCAAAATTTATTGTCTGGCTTGTTTAATTCATAAACAATTTGCATAGTTTATACTGATACAATATGATTATAGTATTTTGTAATAACTCCCATAATCCCATTTTATTTATGGAATGACCGTTATATCTTTTTTGATCTATACAAAAAATAACCCCAATAACGTTGTGCACTAAATAGCCTGCTTAGCATGTTATTCTATTTTCGAGTGTGCTCCACGGGCATTGATGTTATTTCCAATAGACCAACACATATAACAGTCATTCCTTTTAATTTAATTCAACGAGTAAATTATGAAAAAAAACGATGATGATGTCATAGTCACATTACAAAATTTGGTCCATGAGATAGATGATGGAAAAATTTTTTTATCCAAGTAGCAAAGTTTTACTTCTGAAATTCAATTATTACAAGCTTGTTTGCATGTAATTGTACATGTTTCTTTTTTATTTTACTTAAAAGTGTAAGAATCAGGCAAAATGCATGGCGTAAATAGGAAACATTCAGGTCAAAAACCCATCGATCTGAAAACATCACTTCAGTCATGGATAATGTCGGTTTTTCAAAATCACCACTATTTGATCTTCACATCACTTAAGATTTTTTTCAATACAATGTTAGAAAAACGAGGTTTTTGATAGAGTTATCAATCCTAGAAATGCTCATTTGCAGTGCATTTCAATGATATTATTACTCAATTTACAAAAAAAATATGGAAAATTGTGTGTTTGTTTTCTTGATTCTGATGGTGCAGGTTGTCACATGGTGTGTTTTGTCATACAATGTTTTACCCACCGCCTGAATTTTACAGACACTAACACTTACCTCTGACAACCCATCTACAGTGTACCAGATCATGCACACGCTAATAGATACACATCCACAAGTTAATTGAATCGTTCACATTAAGTGTTTTGACAGAACGCTGTACTTACACGTTTACCCATCACCCCTTCATCAACCAAGATATGATTTTCAGGTACCCTTATACCTCCCATTTACGAATCTTTTTGTTGCCAAAAAATAAACTGAAGCATTTTTGTTTTTTGTTTTTTTTTTTTTTGGCTACTTTTTATACCTCGTTGAGGCAAAAATCTATTTTTTAGTTTTTTTGATTATACGAACTTTTTTTTTCTACAGAATGTAGTAAACTGACATATGTATGTATCATCATGTAGACCAATGTCTCAGCTTTACAATAGTAGCAGGAAAGTTGTGGTAACACTTAGGGTTTTGCGGTAAAATGAAAAACAAATATACCCCTACCCCGCCGAAAAATCGCTAAATTGACATATTTTTCAAAGTCAAAACCCCTAGAGTATTAACGCTCCAGTAAAAAAAAAAAGGCTTATTTGATATTTTCTATTTAGTATTGTCACCATATATACTTCTGGGGTTCTTCTGGTGAATTTTGGGATTTTCGTAGTCAGAATTTATCAAAAAAATGCGAAAAATTTGATTTTCGATTTTTCGGTCAAAAGTCACATAAATTCGACTCTACAAGGTATTACTCAACTAAAACGTCTCAAATTTGGTATCATTCGATATATATCTTAATTTTCTACATAAATGAACCACGAAAAACAAATTTGCAAGAAAAGATTTTCAAAAAATGTTAAAAATATTACCTCTACCCCTAGAAAACAGGTTTCAGTATCAAACAGAATTCTCATTCACAGCATACCGACATTCATATTTTAGGTATTCATAATTAAGATAATGATGTTCCTGATCTGATCAATTCAGTCGCTTAGATTTTCTTTTTCGGGTAATAACTACAATGAAATCGTAAAAAAGAGGAATTTTCAGAATTTCGGAAATTTCTTCTATATCACCGGTTATTTCCATTTTGTCAGAATACCGTAGTTTGATCAAGCTTTGTGTGATACACTTCATTAATATAATGTCTTAGCTTCAAAATGAGCCCAAGTGATAAATATTGGAACTTTTTCAAGTCAAGTTACGTGAAAAATTGCCACCCCTACCCATGAATAAAAATGCCTCAACATGAACCCAAATGTTAATAATTAATATATAAAAATTAGTCTGTGTTTTTTCAAGCTTTTGTATATTCAAACACATTTAAGTAGCATCTTACCTTTCTAATGAGGCAAGGCAATGCATAATTAAACGCATTCCAGGCCATTTGGGCGAATGAATGGTACCCATACCCACTAAAATCTGCCCCAATGTGAAAGAAAATGATCGTTCATAGCATACACGAACTGTACACAATGTCTGTCTGGATTTTATTATGGAGATCTTCTTGTATCAATCACATTGTCAAGCAAAATTATGCTTTTATTGTCCCGTAGACGACAAAATATTACAAAAAAGTGAAACTTAAGAATAAAACAGATTATCACGCATTTTAGCACGCAAATTGTACATTTTTTGTTAAAAATATCACAGAAAGCTAAGACACTATATAATTGTATTTGAATATACAAAAGCTTGTTTGAAGTACGGTATTTGAAAGAAATTGCCAATTATAGGTAAAATTGAAGAAAATATGAAATTCTGAAAATTGCCCTTTTTATGAAAAACTCATTATTATAACATTAAAACTGAAAAATACGCCCCTGAAATGGAAGGATATATTGAATACATCGATAATTAAAACAATAGTACCCAACATGTCTACTGTACACCGTCATTATTAACATTTTAGTTCATATCGAGACATTTTTCATCATGGGCATGGGTGGCAATGCTTTTTGACCCAGAGGGGTACAAATACAGGCTTATACTGAAAAAGAATCCAAAAATATTCTTTGGCGACAAATTGATTCGGTAATGGGAGGTGTAAAGGTACCTAAAAATCACCATGAGGTTGATGAGTGGGGTGGGGGATGCACGGTGGACCCTCCCAGCCCATGGACTATAATTTAAGGAGGTAGACCTAGGGTAGGGGACACAACTCTTACAAACAATTTGAACGTATGTATTTACCATTTTACATCAATCCCATGTCAGCATCAAAATAATTTGGATTTATTTTATTCTGTTTCAAATGAAAGCTTGAAAGGCTAGGATGAAATTGAATGTGATACAAGTACATCACTGATTTCAAGAGTTATGTCCCTTACCCTTGGTCTACTCCTTCAATATAATGTATATATTAATGCAGTACATTGACGGAAGATTAAATTCAATAAGTGTTGATAAAATTTTATTGGTCAAATAAACGGTTTAGTCTGCGTGTACTGTAAAAGGAAGTTTAAAAAAAAACACTACAAAATTGAAGTGTCAATCTATGAAATAATTCGAATAATTCGGCATTTGATGAAGAAACATGTCATTTTTGCAATTAAACTGCACTATTCGTACAATTAAAACTAATTCATAGAGACAAGGCATGTTATATTGTTTTTGAAAAAAATGAAATACAATTTCATTAAAATGCACTACAAGTGAGCAATTCATAAGCAAAACAATAGTATATCAAAATGTGTAATTGGCGATTTTACTTATATAAGCAGTAAAAAATATCTACGACACAGATGCTTCAGGATAAATTTAAATAGCATTTCTGTTGTTGTCTAGATGTATTGAATATATTTGAGGGAAAAAAACCAAATTGAGAAATGCGATGTGCCACCCATTGCCTAATTCTTACACAGAATGGCACTTAAATCACAGACTATTTGCGACCAGTCAAATGTTTGGGCTACCGATTTTAACACTTCGGTTATAATCTCTTGTTCCAATTAATCACAGTGAGAGCATGGTCGAATAATACAATTAAATTGTGAAGGATTTTGTCTAGGATTCTTAAAGGACATTTTTACGATTTTCATTTCTTTCAATAGACCATTCAAAATTGTTGAAGTAAAGTCTATCTACATTCAATAGTCAACGTTTAATTAAAAAAAAAACGGCAAGTCACTTTTAAAAAAATATATGTCCATGTTAATGACATATGCACCTTTAAAATATCTTTAAACGTACCTGATACGAACATATCACACCTTACTGGAAAAATAAAAAAAATGACAGACAAATACATGACAGCCATTACTAAAAGGTCTCCGTCTTTGTTTGTACATGTACAATCACAACATTTACAGTATAACTTTTATCTATCACAGTAAGTACAGACAACATTTTTTTTAAATGATGTCTTCCTCTTTAAAAGAGTGTGAACAAGTTAAGTATCTAAAATTCTTCCTTGTTTAATAGACAATAAGTCATATATGTACATGGGATGTTGAAGATGTTTCCGTGCGTGATTTAACCAACCTTAAGAGGGACTTCCATGTGAAGTTAAATGTAGTACGCTCAACAAATGTACGTCCTGATCCTTAATATTCATTAAAATAAGAATTCAGAACGGTGGACATATTATATTGGGTATTTTATATGTTTTATGAACACGTTAATCCTTCTCAGGACAGCTGTTATATTCATATAACTGTTTACTTGCGTGCACTTACATGTACATTTTGTCCAGTTATATCTACATTAAACTTTGTTGTTTTTTATTTGTGTTTGGTCAAAGAGAATACACTCAACATACATGTACATGTAATTTAATCCATACAGCTTAAGGTTATATACCGTAAAATTTCGTACATTTAAAAAAAATGTTCCTCACTTCACTGGGCAAGTTGTTGAGAGATACACTTGTATTTCAGAATAGATAGCGAGGTAAGACATTCTTTGGAATAATTTGTTAATGTTTGATTCACCTCATGTATCGGACGATCTTGTAAACTCAAACACAATATCTTAATTACTACGTCCTTTAATTGAATACAGGTACCTCCTTGATACAGTGCGTCTCTCCGAATCACAGTATTTATCATAATTATATTCCGATTTCAAATTCAAATTTATTAGTTTGATTAATGAAAACTTTTTTAAGTGTTTACTTATCAAAACAAAGCAGTTTGGTCAAGAAAATATATCGTGTACCAATCATTTTGAAGTTTTCCGTATGCAACTCACCAATCTTTGCATGTTTAAAGATTGTTCCGCCAATATACATATATCTAGGAAATAGTTTATTGAGACTTAAGTATAGAATTATAATGGGATGACTATAAATCATCAATTGAGTTTTATACACTTTTAAATGAAGCAGATCGCGTTTTACATTAAAAACTTCATCGTTCACAGAAGTACTCTTCACTAAATATATCGAAATAGGAGACGAAATTTAGTACCGATATTAAGTTCTGTTAGATTTTGTCAAAATTGCTGCATTATTTTAGCCTAATTGGTACAAGAAATGAAACCTCGGTGTTTAAGTGTTAAGAATTTCACATTTGGTGCTACGGCAAACATATTTGGTAAATTATATATTTGACTAGGTCGCGATCAAACAAGTCCGACTATTAGTTTCGTAAAAACCCTCGAGGGACGTATGACCCATCAGTGACGACAACGACGCAATGGTTTCTAAATACAAGAAATACCAATCACTGAACAATACCATTAAAGTGATTACTCCTCATATAAGTGTCAGTCCCAAGTAGTATCAGGCTGTAGGTGAAACATGGTATGAAAAAAAAAAACATCATTTTATCGAGTAATTTGGCTATTTGCACCATCAGAATAAAGGAAAACAGAAAGATTTTCTATATTATGCCGAATCAATGAGTTAAAATTGCATTGAAATACAATAAAAATGAACATTTCAAGGGCAGATAACTCAGATTCTCTTGAACAATTTCTGAGCAAACCTAGTGATGTGGAGATCATATAATGCTCTATTCAAACGGAGAGGGCATCCTTGAGTGATATTGTATTGCCAGGTCGGTGGGGTTTTGACATGCATGTTTCTATTTTTTTCCATTTTGCCTGATTCTTACAAACACTTACACTTAAGTACCAGTCTGTATAAAATTCGGACACAACCAATGGTAAGGTGATTAATTGTTTAGAAAAACCCACATAACAAACGATGCGTTTATGGTTTACATATGCTATATTTTTTTTATGTGGCAATAGATCTTTCTGTATTTCGATCTGCACTTTTGAGAAAATCACACTTTATCTCCCACTAAAAACAAATCAAACCAAATCAAGAACGGTAACTTTTGCAAAGAGCTACTTTCGTGTTTAATATATATATTTATTTCTCAAAAGCGCAAGCCCAAAGAAAAACTAAAAGTGGTTATGTGGTCGGTAACTGGTTTTTAATAAGAAATAGTAAGTAAATTCCGTGGGATTTTGATATCCACCTTCTCTCTGATTTTTTTAAGACTGCTGCTTAAAACTGGTTGACATTCTGTTCAGTAGCAGCCTTTCTAAAAATCAGACAGGTGATTCATGCATACCAAAACTCCACCGAATTTACTTTCATTTCTTGTTTAGAAACAATTACTGATCACATAATTCGTCCTAGTTTTTCATTTGGTTGTTGCACTTTTGAGATAAAAATTATATAGATTGTACATGAAATTTGCACTATGCAAGAGTTATTGTTCTTGATTTGGCTTGGTTTGGTTGATTTTAGTGGGAGATGAATGTATGATTTTCTAAAAAGTGCAAATCTGAATACAGAAAAGGTTATTGTTATGTGAAAGTATATCATATGTAGACTTAAAAAGCATCATTTGTTTGCTGGGTTTTTCTTGACCATGAATCATTTTACCATTGGCAGTGTCTGAATTTTATGTGGACTGGTACTTAATTTCTGCGTATCGTGTATGTAAGCATGATTTATTCATATAATTTTAATAAGATGTTGATTCAGAAGTAGGTTTTATATATTTTATTATCTTAAGCCTTAATTCGTTCTCCGAAATGTAAAGTCCTTGATTAAAATGGAATAGTTCTCTTAAAACAGAATTAAGAACATAGATTACACAAACAGGTAATGGTAAAATATTCATGTATAGAAAAAAAAGGCAATTGGAGCGCAACCGTGTGTAATGAAAAAAACTGTCCCTGGATTTAAAAGTATCATTATACTTAAATTTACCTGACTCAACGAATGTGGTCCACAATAGAAAAATCCAAGAAATGATAAACACAGATTTAACAGCCATCACTGAAATAACTCCAATTTTTTGTACACATTCGTCCAGAAGTTTTAAATTATAACTTGCATGTTCCTGGTACAGGAGTACAAGTTCAAACATGAAAGACCCTCTTGAGGTTCAACTTTGAATTAACACAGATACCACATTACAGCCAAAACCTTAAGCAGGAAGGTTTAAATACTTAACTTGTTCAGGCTCTTGAGATGGGGAAGACCGTAATTAAACAATCTGTTTACATCTGAGTAGCACATACACTAAAATGGAGCATGGACAAGGTGCACCGGTAGGGTAAGCAGCGTCCTCTACTTGAAAAGTAAAGTCCGGGGTATGCAAAAAAAAAAAGAAAGGAAAACTGTGACATGTTGAACAAATCGGTTCTTATGGTGCAGACGAAAAAAAACAGTAACAAATGATGATCGATTATGATCATATAACTTCTGTAGTGATGGCTCAATTTTGTAGCAACATAAATTGTTCCGGAAGCCTAAACTGTAAGAAGTCTAGAGCGGTCTGTGTGGTTACGACCAGCTGTACATAACATTTGAGTTTAGTTATATGAAAAGGGGCGTTGCCACAGATGAAAGGAAAGTTGACAATGCGGTATGAAAAGTGATCACGTTTGTCGAATAGTTTGGTCAATAGTTTTATAGTCGGCGTCACATAAATAACATACTGTTAAAATTTGAATAAAAATATTTTCTACGACTTTATTGACACCTACCGTCGTTTAAATTGTCATAAATGACTTGCTCATTCGTTTAGCCAAACGGCTTCTCCCTAAACATTGAATCGTTAAATTCCGGTCAGATTTTAATTCTAGGTGGCAATATTTACATTGTAAAAAGTCGGCCATGTTTACAGTGATCGGGTTGCTAGGAGATGTTGTTTACGTTTAAATGGTTTGTCCAAAAACCGAAGAACCCAGAATGCAATTCGGCGTTATTTCGGATATCTCGGATTTATTTTACGCGAACAACGTATAATACCGAGAAGTTGAGCAAGCAGACGATTGTCACCGGAGTTCGACGGGAACTTACGCACTTCGTTTGTAAACAAATCGTCCCGTAAAAACCAACATGGCGGATATTAGTATGGGATTTTCCCGTAAGGATTTGTTACGCATGATTTAAGCTAATAAGCGACTTGTTTTTGAGAAGCTGTTTGGCTAAACGAATGAGCAAGTCATTTAAGACAATTTAAACGACGGTTGGTGTCAATAAAGTCGTAGAAAATATTTTTATTCAAATTTTAACAGTATGTTATTTATGTGACGCCGAGTATAGGTATATATAAATATCAATGGTCTAAGCTTACTACTTATAAAATCTTCCTAGTTTCTCAAACAATGAAACAAATGACTCGGTACAATTGTATTTTGATTCACGAGTATGATTTGATGATCGAATGAACATCTTTCCAATGTTGGTCCTCGGCATGTATGCTACATATCAACATAGTAATGCACTAGCAAGTAAGATGGTTGAGTTGCCACAGCCCACCATATATCCCACTCTGGAGCGATCTACAGAAAGTGAAGCGGGAGGAATTTTGTATAAAAGAACTCCGTGTTTTACACCCACACGGAATTAACAAAAACATTAAGTTCTTCCTATTTTGTAGTTTCTTATTACAGTGTTTGTAAATATTTTTAGTTTTATAGTTCAGTGTTCAAGATCAACTCACAACATGTGTCTATAACACAATGTTCAAGATCTTCGTTAACTGTCAAAACAATTGTTTACGTCACAGGTATCCACCTGCTTAGGTAGTGAGTTGTGTTTACAGACCATTTCCTTTCATAAATTTATTTAAGGCAATGAAGAAGGTCATATATTGACTGAAAAGTTTGCTCATCATATATTTTATTATAGTGTATTAACATCTTTATCGGTATTGTTGTACAATCCTATATATATATTCTGGTCTACCTTGATGTCATTTCACTCTATTAATATCCCACACGATATAGAAGCTTGCAGAGAAGCTTTGGAATCACGAGATATGTTGAACCCTCCTACTGACTGCCTAGTAAATTTATTCCCTTTAGTTTTGAATTGTAACAACTTCACTTTCAACGATGAACACTACCTCCAAATCAATGATACAGCTATGCGTACGAAAATGGCTCCTTCGTGTGCTAACCTCTTCATGGGTAAATTAGAACATCACATAATTTCAACATCTTTATCGAAACCCCTTTCTTGGTTTCGATTCATCGATGATGTCGACATGAAACGTACTAATTTTATTACACATACCAACAACGCTCATCCATCAATCCAATTCACTCATGAAGTTTCTGACACTAAAATCACATATTTGGATACTACTACGTCTGTAAGAGACGATGAAATGTCAAAGGATCTCCACAGCAAACCAACTGATAGTCACCAATACTTGTCTACCAATAGTTGTCATCCAAAACATTGTACTAAAAGCATACCATACAGCCAGATACTTCGAATTCGGCGCATTTGTTCATATGCTATACATCAATACGCCGTACAATATTACATGTATGACTTTTCTCAATTGTTTTCCACAGTTAATTCATTCCTAATTTTTGATAAAAACACCCCCTTTCTTATTTTCATTCAGATTCTTTATCATTTGCTTATGTGTGCCGTTGATAAAGGTATTATCACCCACAGCGTGCTTGATTCAGCTTCTGAATCTCTGTTTTGATTCAGTGGACCTTTTCACAAAAAATCGTAAGTGTAATATTTGTCGTAATTTATGACGTCATAGTAAATAAAAGTATTGTGACGTCATAACTTACGACTAATTTTACTCTTACGATTTTTTGTGAAAAGGGCCACAGAAGTTTAGTTTTATGCTGAAGAAGGATATCGGTTATCCGAAATATTATATGTAAATTTTACCATCATTTGGTGATGTTAAACATATTTAGACGTTTATATATATAATGCATCACAGACCCATTGGAGGGGGGTCACAATAAACTATCTTTCTCCTGACATCAATTTATGTGTATTACAATTGACCTTATGAGTTTAGGGTGTGAAATTATGGAAGTAACAGTTCGGTGTTTCATAAGTATTTGTTTTTTTTTCTTTTTTTTCCGGCAATACCATCTATAACCATTATTGTTAATTAAAACAAATCATGTACCTAGGAGTACTCAAAAGGTAGTAGTCGTTATCAAAGGAAAATATTGACTGTCTACCAATTGGACAGTTGACATTTTTATTGTATAGTTTAGTATTTCATCGATTGACCTTTAAGACGCTCTTCCATGGAAATGAAAGTCACCTGATCGCAATTCTGTTTCCCGATCGACCAATTACTGATAACTTAATGGCGTTCGAAAAACTGCATCGAAAATTGAAATTGCGTGTCATTTGTTTGTCCTGAATAAAATGTAGTAAATTATAAATAAAAAAAAAAAGAACACAAATTTTACTGCGTCGGCTGTCTTTTTTTTAAAGATAGTATTTGATTGTAAGGAACCCATAATGTCTTCATAATAATTTAATCATTACATGACCATTTTTCTTGACTGTCGTCTAGTTTTGAGAATTGGTGAAGAAAAAAAACTAAACTATTTGAGGACGGCATTTTTTCTCCCGACATCAGTAAAAAAAATAATGACCAGGAAAACAAATAAATTAAGGCATCGCAAGAAAATAAGTTTAATTAATTTATATGTTAATATTTTTATTGTAGAGTATAATTACGTGTCGTGATTGTATATACATAAGAACCACGAAAACCGACTCGTTCACCCTGTTCTCTGTCATCCATTCCGAATGTGACAATTTATGAGCATCTTAGCGAGTGTTTTTCGGAAAACAAATGACGCAATCGCCGGTGCACCTGGTCCATGCTCCTATTTTTCAGTGGAGTTCTGGTTGCCAAATTACTAGTGTTGCTTTGTACGTGGTTTTATGTTATTTGTTGTGTGTGTCTTTTTTCCTGCTCTAGTCTGTATCCTTGGACGTATTCTTTTGAATACCCTCGTACTTATTTCCACCGGTTACTTTTTCTTTTCGAAGTATAGTACTATCAATAATCAGTTTTCTGAGATATTAATACAATAAAGTAAAGGCTTGTATTTAATTGATTTGTTTAAATACCAGTCCATATAAAGTTCAGACACTGTCAATGATAAAGTGACCCGTGGTGTAGTTTGTTATACGGTCTATATACATGTATGTTTTTTTTTTTACAAAAGGATAATTCTTTCTCTATTCAGATTTACACTTTTTAGAGAATCATACATTCATCACGCACTAAAATCAGCTAAATGAAACCGAATCAAAAAGATAATTCTTGCAAAGTGTAAATTTCAAGTATAATCTATAAATATTTTTTTTCTTATAAGCGGATTGAGGCATATTCCGTCCTTATTACGTATCGAAAAAAGGCTCATTTGCATTTCTTACATTGTTTGTATTATTTTTGTTACTTTCTGATTTTATTGTGTTTGTCTGTTATCCATGTCTTGTCTTTGTCACTTGATTACTTTCTTTTAATTTTCCACTATAGTCGGCGTCACATAAATAACATACTGTTAAAATTTGAATAAAAATATTTTCTACGACTTTATTGACACCTACCGTCGTTAAAATTGTCTTAAATGACTTGCTCATTCGTTTAGCCAAACGGCTTCTCCC
Organism: Perna viridis; assembly: GCA_037379345.1. Classification (NCBI taxonomy): domain Eukaryota; kingdom Metazoa; phylum Mollusca; class Bivalvia; order Mytilida; family Mytilidae; genus Perna; species Perna viridis. Next base: position 31,728,131 of record CM074515.1, on the reverse strand, counting down.
TAAACATTGAATCGTTAAATTCCGGTCAGATTTTAATTCTAGGTGGCAATATTTACATTGTAAAAAGTCGGCCATGTTTACAGTGATCGGGTTGCTAGGAGATGTTGTTTATGTTTAAATGGTTTGTCCAAAAACCGAAGAACCCAGAATGCAATTCGGCGTTATTTCGGATATCTCGGATTTATTTTACGCGAACAACGTATAATACCGAGAAGTTGATCAAGCAGACGATTGTCACCGGAGTTCGACGGGAACTTACGCACTTCGTTTGTAAACAAATCGTCCCGTAAAAACCAACATGGCGGATATTAGTATGGGATTTTCCCGTAAGGATTTGTTACGCATGATTTAAGCTAATAAGCGACTTGTTTTTGAGAAGCTGTTTGGCTAAACGAATGAGCAAGTCATTTAAGACAATTTAAACGACGGTTGGTGTCAATAAAGTCGTAGAAAATATTTTTATTCAAATTTTAACAGTATGTTATTTATGTGACGCCGAGTATAGAGTCTCGATTCCCTTAATTACTCTAAAGAAATACTTTAATCTAAGAAGCATCTGGCTTTAAAACATTTTATGACATCACTGTGACGTCATAAAACTTTTAAAATGATTTAATGGATAAATGATGAAACAAATTAGATTATAAGGAATGACTGTTATACTTTTTCTGTCTATTTAAAATAACTTAAAAGCCAATGTTTTATGATTGCTACGGTGTATCCATCTGCGCCATGAAAACTGATTTGTTCAACGTGTCATAGTTCTCCTTTCCTCTACGTCTACCCCGGACATGACTTTTTAGGAACAACTCGGCGGGTGTTTCTAGAAAAGCAGAGGACGATTATACCCTACCGGTGCACCTGGTCCATGCTCCAAATTTTTAGTAGTCCGAGTTGCTTATTTGCTTTAGTTTTTTCTGTATGTATGATTTTAGTTACTTTATGTTCTTTGTTTTGTATGTCTGTTTTCCATGTCTGGTCTTTGTCCCTGGATTACATTCTTTTGATTACCGCTATAACCTTGGTTCCCTAGATTACTCTTGAACACTATACAATAAAATTCTACGTAGTTATTTTAGTGTGCAGCACGTGCTTGAGGTCAGTTCTCGATAGACAGGGAAAAATAATAGCTGTTATAGTAGTCCGTAATTGTAAGAGTAGTCAAGGGCGTTAACCACCCCCCCCCATTACGTAGTAGTAGCAGTAATTCTTAAAATTAATTGAACACAAAGCGGGTTCAATAAATTAAATAAATTATAAAAAAAAAAAAAAAAAAGGGTACATGTGGTTTGATTCGACAGAGCATGTAAACAGCAAACAACTTGAAAACATAAATCGTTTAATTCATGTTTGTGTTACATATAAATTTTCAGAACTTTTTGTAAATGTCGACAGCTCATCATGACATCAATGACATCGTATTCGGCTGGCATATCTTCATTTCAAATAGAGTTTAAGTGTACCACTTCCGGCTTTGATATTAACATGAAGGTGCTTATATAAAAGTGTAACAGTACTTGAAATGGATTAGAAAGTTATTTAATACATGTTGTTGTCGAATTATGTTTTATTTAAGGTAGTCTATGTATTAACTGCAACTTGACTTTGCATGAAATCAAGATTTCTCCATTCATATTATTGATATTTCTAATGGCTTTACATCAAACTATTGATAAGCTTCTGCAGCCTAATAACACATTTTTGCTTTATTGGACAACGTAAGGTTTCAGATTGGGTATGATGTTCAAAACTCACATAAAACTCTACAAATTTAAACTACCCTCAAAGATAAAACAAAGAATATTAAGAAATGGCGAAGTTATTCGAATGTACAATGACGTTGGATTTGAATGATATCCGGGCATTTCGAAAGGTCTGTTAGAAGTGGTAAATAAGAGATGATAAAATATCTACCGTACTTGAGGCTTGCACTGTTAATTTGGAGTTAAAGTAAGCGGGATTTAACTAAAAACTTTTTTAGTTACAGAAAAAAAAAACAAAAACAAACAAACAAACAGACAGTACAAAAATTGCAACCTAAATTTACCAGAAACGTTCTTCTTTTAAAATATTCAACGAAGTTATTGAATATTTTTATATATGTATTCCATTTGACTTTAAGAAGATTGATTAATTGTAAATACCATATATATCTTTAAAGATAAAATGCTAAGTTACATCTATTTTCTACCTGGAAATGACACTTTGCTATAGACATAGCATTTTAGTAGACTTTGTTTCCATGGTCAAATCGTAAATGACTATCCTTATTTTAATTTTAGCAAACGAATTTGAAGAATAAAATCGCTTAAATGTGCCCATAATATTAATTTATGACGACAAATAAATGAAAAATATTGACCTTAACAATCACATCAAAAGAATTCGTAGATATACCATGATCACAGTTTTAGCCTGAGGAATGATACACATCGAGGGCTGATAACAACGCAACTTATGAAAAGTCATGGGTTAATCTATTCATCACATATTGTTTTATCAGTAATATAGTAATTTTAACTTTTTCTACTTTTTCTTTTTTTGGCACGAAAACATGAAAGGTTAGGGAGTAGGTTGTATGTTTTTTTCTATTGATTCTTCATTTCATGTTTCCAAATTCAATTTGACTTTGCTCATTGTTTACAGCATCATCTCTTTCCATTATGACAGCAGATGATTCTTTATTTGGAATCTGTCACTGTTCTAAATGCCAGTTATCTTTACCTAATGCTTCTGTCGTAATGCTGAACAAATGACAGTATTACATCTATTCAACTTCAAATGACAGCGTTTCATCTTTTCAACTTCAAATGACAGCGTTACATCTATTCAACTTCAAACGACAGCGTTACATCTATTCATCTTCAATTGACAGTGTTAAATCTTTTCAACTTCAAATGACAGCGTTGCATCTTTTCAACTTCAATGACAGCGTTCGAATGACAGCGTTGCATCTATTCACTTCAAATGACAGCGTTGCATCTTTTCAACTTCAATGACAGCGTTCGAATGACAGCGTTGCATCTTTTCAACTTCAATGACAGCGTTCGAATGACAGCGTTGCATCTTTTCAACTTCAAATGACAGCGTTTCATCTTTTCAACTTCAAATGACAGCGTTCAAATGACAGCGTTGCATCTTTTCAACTTCAAATGACAGCGTTTCATCTTTTCAACTTCAAATGACATCGTTTAATCTTCTCAACTTCAAATGACAGCATTGCATCTTTTCAACTTCAAATGACAGCGTTTCATTGATTCAACTTCAAATGACAGCGTTTCATCTATTCAACTCAAATGACAGTGTTACATCTATTCAACTTCAAATGACAGCGTTTCATCTTTTCAACTTCAAATGACAGCGTTACATCTACTTAACTTCAAATGACAGCGTTTCATCTTTTCAACTTCAAATGACAGCGTTACATCTATTCAACTTCAAATGACAGTGTTTAATCTTCTCAACCTTAAATGACACCGTTTAATCTTTTCAACTTCAAATGACAGCGTTACATCTATTCAATTTCAAATGACAGTGTTGCATCTTTTCAACTTCAAATGACAGCGTTAAATCTATTCAACTTCAAATGACAGCGTTTCATCTATTCAACTCAAATGACAGTATTACATCAATTCAACTTCAAATGACAACGTTTCATCGATTCAACTTCAAATGACAGCGTTTCATCTTTTCAACTTCAAATGACAGCGTTACATCTATTCAGCTTCAAATGACAGCGTTACATCTATTCATCTTCAAATGACAGTGTTAAATCTTTTCAACTTCAAATGACAGCGTTTCATTTTATCAACTTCAAATGACAGTGTTACATCTTCTCAACTTCAAATGACAGCGTTTCATCTTCTCAACTTCAAATGACAGTGTTACATCTATTCAACTTCAAATGACAGCGTTTCATCGATTCAACTTCAAATGACAGCGTTTCATCTATTCAACTCAAATGACAGCTTTACATCTATTCAACTTCAAATGACAGCGTTACATCTATTCAACTTCAAATGACAGCGTTTCATCGATTCAACTTCAAATGACAGCGTTTCATCTATTCAACTCAAATGACAGCGTTTCATCGATTCAACTTCAAATGACAGCGTTTCATCTATTCAACTCAAATGACAGCGTTTCATCTTTTCAACTTCAATGACAGCGTTCGAATGACAGCGTTGCATCTTTTCAACTTCAAATGACAGCGTTTCATCTTTTCAACTTCAAATGACAGCGTTCAAATGACAGCGTTGCATCTTTTCAACTTCAAATGACAGCGTTTCATCTTTTCAACTTCAAATGACATCGTTTAATCTTCTCAACTTCAAATGACAGCATTGCATCTTTTCAACTTCAAATGACAGCGTTTCATCTTTTCAACTTCAAATGACATCGTTTAATCTTCTCAACTTCAAATGACAGCATTGCATCTTTACAACTTCAAATGCCAGCGTAACATCTATTATACTTCAAACGACATCGTTTAATCTTCTCAATTTCAAATGACAGTGTTACATCTATTCAACTTCAAATGACAACGTTTCATCGATTCAACTTCAAATGACAGCGTTTCATCTTTTCAACTTCAAATGACAGCGTTACATCTATTCAGCTTCAAATGACAGCGTTACATCTATTCAACTTCAAATGACAGCGTTTCATCGATTCAACTTCAAATGACAACGTTTCATCTATTCAACTCAAATGACAGTGTTACATCTATTTAACTTCAAATGACACGTTTCATCTTTTCAACTTCAAATGACAGCGTTTCATTTATTCAACTCAAATGACAGCGTTACATCTATTCAACTTCAAATGACAGCGTTTCATCGATTCAACTTCAAATGACAGCGTTTCATCTATTCAACTTCAAATAACAGCGTTTCATCTATTCAACTCAAATGACAGCGTTACATCTATTCAACTTCAAATGACAGCGTTTCATCGATTCAACTTCAAATGACAGCGTTTCATCTATTCAACTCAAATGACAGTGTTACATCAATTCAACTTCAAATGACAACGTTTCATCGATTCAACTTCAAATGACAGCGTTTCATCTTTTCAACTTCAAATGACAGCGTTACATCTATTCAGCTTCAAATGACAGCGTTACATCTATTCAACTTCAAATGACAGTGTTAAATCTTTTCAACTTCAAATGACAGTGTTTCATTTTATCAACTTCAAATGACAGCGTTACATCTTCTCAACTTCAAATGACAGCGTTTCATCTGTTCAACTTCAAATGACAGCGTTACATCTATTTAACTTCAAATGACAGCGTTTCATCGATTCAACTTCAAATGACAGCGTTTCATCTATTCAACTCAAATGACAGTGTTACATCTATTCAACTTCAAATGACAGCGTTTCATCATTTCAACTTCAAATGACAGCGTTACATCTATTCAACTTCAAATGACAGCGTTTCATCTTTTCAACTTCAAATGACAGCGTTACATCTATTCAACTTCAAATGACATTGTTTAATCTTCTCAACTTCAAATGACAGCGTTGCATCTTTTCAACTTCAGATGACAGCGTTTCATCTTTTCAACTTCAAATGACAGCGTTACATCTATTCAACTCAAATGACAGCGTTACATCTATTCAACTTCAAATGACAGCGTTTCATCGTCAAATGACACTTTTACATTTGTACATGAATTCGACTATGTACTGCACATTAAAACGCCTGTCTTAAACAATTTGGCAAAAATAGCATTGAAAATCACGAAAACGTTTTTCATGATTTATCGTTGTGTTTTATTTTCTAGAAGTTTTCTAAACAGTAGGTTTGCGAAGGAAATAATAATTATCTTTTATATCGAGAAGAATTGTTTTGTCGCCAATAAAAACTCACTTTAGATGCGAATGTATGTTTATTAAAAATGACAAAGCTATATTCATATAATGTAAATGTGTGACAATAAATCTGACTATTCATATTTTTTTAAATGTATTAACATGTTAAAACACGACTGTGATAAATGTAAAGGTAAAACACAAAACATATGGTTTAAGGTATAAATAAGATGTTAACACTTCCTAAAGATATAATTATTTTTGTTCATAGGAACAATTTTCCTTTAAATTTATGCCATTCCGTCAACGAAAATTAAATTTCCTTGCAAATTTGAAGGAATGGTTTGCCCAATCTACGACAACCATCAAAAATCAAATTTTTTTATCTCTCAAAGGATTAATCTTCTATAGCAAATTTTTGGCCTAGGAATAAGGAAACATGAAGAACGATGCAAAGTGTATTGTACAGATGAGTAGTTTTAACAAAATTGGTTAGCCTATATCGTGCTAGGGATATCCCAACCTTACCATTTCAGTCGACCTGGGAAATAGATTACGGTAAATAGCAAGTAGATACGATTGAAGACGAAATATAGCGGTCCTTTTCACAAAAAATCTTAAGTGTAAAATTAGACTTAAGTTATGACGTCATAATAAATCAAAGTATTGTGACGTCATAACTTACGACTAATTTTACTCTTACGATTTTTTTGTGAAAAGGACCACAGGTCATAATGCAAAAGAAATATGCCAAATATCGAAGCATTTCTTCCAATAGAAGCAATAAACTGATAAAGAAAATTTTGATGTATGGGCAGATGGACAGACAAGGTGGTTGTAATATATCCCCACTCATTAAAAAGCTATGTCTGTGGAATTTAACATTCTCATGTGTAGTGTTCATTAAATAAAAAAAAATAAAATAATAATCATAAACAGCAAAATATATTTTTTTAAAAAGAATATCATATTAAACAAAAGATTTTTTTAAAATCTTAAGTGTTTCATGCAAGAGTATAAGCATGCACAATGGCAATAAAAATAACACAAAAGAAAGCAAAACGTGTACACCACGTAAAACCATATGAGACAGCACTGAAATACCTGCTTGAAGTGTAGTCGAAAATGGGGAATGTGGAGCAGTTATGGGGGTTGAGATATTGTATGGGTAACACAACGAATGCAATTTGTAAATGAATACACTTGATTGAATAATACATATATTTGAATGTTTAAGAATCCAGCAATTTAAAATTTGCTAATTTAAGTTAAAAGTATTGTACTGTAACAATTAAACAGTTATATGGGTAAAAGGGAACTCTTCACGGACAATGGGGATTTTGAGAATAGAAAATCTGTAATAGGGGAAGTATATTGTCTGAAATGTATACCATTCAATAACTGTAAGTGACAAAATGTATTAATTTGGGTTTCAGTTGCAGAACCCCCAGCGCTGATTCATTTGTCAAAAATTCATCGTTGACAACAAATAGCAAGTAAACATTACTATGGATAAAGTACGAGTACCTCCTAAAGTAAATAAATATTCTCAAGGTAACAACATTGTCACAAAGCTAATATGACGTTTAAAATGAAAGCGGGCAACTAATTATGTACAAGAGATCAAGAACTACATGCATGTGAAATAAACTGCAGTTTAAGGCTTTCCTTCAGGGATATCAAGTCTTGGGAATATTAAATTATGCTGATGAACAAAAAAGGTTAAAACAAACCCTTTGCAATGTAATGTATATATTGACGTAAAGTGAACAGTTTGATGAAGTACACAAAATCTGGAAATTAAGAAAAATGTAAGAAATGACCAAAAGAAAATGACCTGGTCTTTGTCAAACTTATCTATAAATACATAAACCAAATGAAGGTAAATAACAAAAGAGTAAGCTTCATTTTTTTTTAAATATGCTTACGTATAACTTGTTATTTATGCAACAATTTTCGTTTTGGTAAGGGTAAGTCTGAAGAATTATTTCATTCTTGTTTCTTTTATTTTAATAATGATATTAAATATTGAATGTCTAATTTTATAACGAATATTAAGCAAAAGTATTATACAACATAACATTCCAGTAATTACACTTTTTATCTTTATTTCTAATTGTACATGAGATCGAAGGGCGACCTACTTGCATGTAAAACTATATTTGAACTCATTTCAGGTCGGAAACCTTAATAAAATATAATTCGCAATTGGTGGCTTTTTATTCGTAAATAAAACCCAAACTGTTTTCTTTTAATTAACTTAACATTACTGCTCTATACAAATGATTACATAAACTAATTATAATGGGGCTGAATAACCTGGAGCTTGACACTCTCACCTACAAGGGCTTCCTGCAAACATCATATCTGTTAAAATTTCTTATTTTTGTTTATCACTAGTAAAGAAAAATATGTTTCAAACTGCAGTTTCAGTTCGAACTTTGACCTACTGTTAATATGATGAACAAACAATAGATTGCTTGGGTAGTTTAATGTTGTCAACAACCCTAACATGTTTCAGAACATTGCCACTTTATGCTGCAAAGGTTTTGATCTTCAAATATGCGATTCAGATGACAAAATTATCTATCGGACAACGAGCTTAAACAAACAGACCAAAAGTAAATTGGTAAAGAATTCCTTTATTGCATCAGTTCTGTCAAGTATATATGTAGATACCATTGACAGTATTTAAAGTATTGGAAGAACATGTTCACATAAGTTTTCAATGGCGACTTTGAGCAGCCACTGTCACCAGTTCAGCCGTACACAAAATGTTGTCCTGAAGAGGTCAATGGCAATCCGATAAGGTTTCAAAACAAAAACACCTGTTGCACATCAAAGGAAAAATATGAAATACGCAAATCGGAAGCGTTGATAGACATGATCAGTTACCTCGTTTCACCAACCGGATACAAATTTTTTTCGTAAATAGAACATTTTCCGTACATCATTCTAAGTTAGTTGTAATGAGTCACGGGTTTTATGTATTACGTAAGCAATTAAAACTTTTCAGAAGACACAAAACGGACGACTCACGCAAAGTGATTATGACTAAACGCAAAGGTTGCATAATAACAAATTCACAGTACACGTCTTTAAAAAGCATAACAATCATTTTCTTTTATTAAAAGTTTTCATTTCATTTGTTTCTACTGCTGAAACCTGGTGACCATTTTTATTTAGTTCATTACAACTGGGTTCACTAAGTTGGTGCACACTAACATGATTTTTTTTTTGCGATTTTAACAAAATATTATACAAAAAAGTTAAGCGTTATATATTTTATCATTGTACTTCAAATAAGGTGTTTTTCTTCATCCGAAATTAGACGTTGTTCTACAAACAACAAAGTTTTATGCTTTTGAATCGAATCGAGATTGGGGACCAATTCTTGGGAATTCTTGGAGTTTTACAAGCCCCATTTCAAATCTAGGTGGAATTGAAACCTAAAAGTTATATATTTACGGTTATAAACAATACCTAGTTTTGAAACACGAACATTATAATTAGTTTTTTTAACATGCGTCAAGGTAAAGTAAATTTTAGCCGTTTATGTCAAATGAACATTTTAGCAAGTATTTATTTTTCCAATGAAAATACTAATGAGTATTTTATATTGTAGAACCCATTTCGCGGCTACTATTTTGGCCATTGTGAAAATAAGGAAAATTAAAACACTGCTTACAAAAACACCTTTACAGTAAAATTTTGAAAAAGAAAACAGTAATTCAAGATTTCCTAGCTAGTTTCGTCATCATCGGGAAGTGGGTCAGCTCTCTTATTGAAATCAATATCAACATAGTCTGTTCTTGAATCATCACCATGTATAATTGGTTTTCTATTCGTACATGATGGAGGTTTAGTAAATTCAACTTCAATGTACACAAGTCCATCTGCATTTTGTGTCTAAAATTAAAACAAAATTTAGTAGATAAATTGTATTGTTAAATTAATTCGCTGTCAATTTACTACTCTCAATATAAATAAATTTTGGAATTTTTTTCTAACTTCTATCAGTTTTAATAATTCCGAAAATAGCATTTTCCCGTGCTGGTGCCCTTCGATAGATGTTCATTATCCCAAATAAAGATACAACTGGATTTCTCGAAATTATACACGAATTATTCCGTGACAATGTTTGAATTCTAATTTTGAATTTTTGTTTGTAAACTTATTTGATTTGATTCAAATTTCACAATATTGGTGATCAAAGATAAAGTCTTGTTTAATATAAACTTCATAATTTTATAATTATGAATTCGATAATTTAGACGTTCTTCTAAGTCAGGGTTTTGAGTCCACCTTCACTCCCTCACACCCTCGACATCACTCATCCGTATTAAGCGGGTGTCGTCCAGCGCCTCTAGTGATTTTTCTAAATTTAACCTGGATCCAATATCCAATCAAATCACTCGTTATAGAAACTCTTCGATATACTTACAAAATAGCTATTTTTTTTGGTGAAGACTCAAAAGCCTGACTTGGGAGGATGTAAATTAGAAAGCAAATACTCTTCATTATTGGTTTATTAACAGACATAATACTGAACAAAGTATTTAATTTCATATGAATACTTACATTCATCAACATTCATGTTTCAAATTAACGTCAATAAAGTTAACAAAGCACTAGCTTACCCGGGTTGGTTGTGTGGTTTTTTCCAGCAGTTCAACTTCTTCTTGGTTAGAGTACAACGTCTCATTTAGGTAGTCGTCTTCCGTAGAAGCTACATAGAAGGAAATCGGTAAATTATTTTTTTTAATCCGTAAAATATTTACTTTGATCTCAGTTAATCGTTTAGAAATTGTATGCTGTAAATCTCCATCATGAATACCAAACATGGGGTATGTACTAGTATTTACACACCAATTGCACAATACACGTTTTAATCTAGATCTAATCAATGTATTGTGAATCTTTGGAAAACCGAACACTTGTAAAGGTGGATCATACCTAATACTTTTAGAAGATAAATTTTCCTAGTTTTTCTTGAAGATTACCTTGAACAAACAAACCAGTATTATAAATAAAAAAAAACATGTCACTTAACTTGATTTCGAAATAATTGAGCCGTAATAAAGGCAATTTTTATATTGATAATGTATGGGGAAATTTTAGTATTAAGCAAACTATCAAAAAGTTGAAAATTTCTTCTAAATTTCATACAAAACAATTAACTGACATTCTTTTATATTTTAAAAAGAAAATTGTGAATCTTTTTCTTGTAATATTAAAAACTGAAAATTCCGATTACAGTTCAGTAGAACATTCCCTACCGATTGTTTCCCCTTAAAATAGTTTTATACAATTAATTTTATAATTTTGCCATACAAATTTTTTAAGTCAAAAATTCTTTTAGAAAAAAGTATATCTGTATAATTTTGTAAGATGAAAGAAAGAAATGCTAAGTGCAATAATTACGAAAGATCTATCTAAAACCCGAAAATATTTTAAGGTCGAAAAGTGTTCGGATTTGACAGATTTCAATCGATCAATAATTTCATAGTCTACATTTTAGTTGATTTTTAGACAGTTTTCATTTTCAAGATGTGTAAGCCAGGATGTTCTTGTCGCTTTGAAACAAGTTAAAAGACACATGGCTACATGTACAGTGCGCTTAATTGGTCTTACTATAAAAAAATTCTATAATTTAGCTTCAATTTGATAAACAGCTTACATCTTACGCACGTGACCTTTCTCCTATCATGTTAAATTGAACAGCTTTTATAGTATTTTAGACCTGGTGCGGCTTGAACAGGTATCACTGTATTTTGAGATACTTCCGATTTTACTTTGTACAAGCAGGAAGATAACACTTAATAGATAATATATCTAGTCCATTATTCTTTAGGTACCAGTCCATATAAAGTTAAGACACTATCAATGGGATGGCTATTCATTATATTGAAAAAAAAAACCTCTAAACAAACGATACTTTTTCGGTGTATATGTGCTTTATTTTTTGTAACGATTGCCCTATAACTTATCGTTATTTTTAGAATTCAAAATACATGTATAAATCTTGCACAACCAACTACTTAAATCAAATCAAGAACGATAGGTCTCTCAATGTGACAACTATATGCTCAATTTACATAATTTTTATCCCGCAAGTGAAACAACGGAATGACAATTTAAAACTGGTTATATGGTACGTAACTATTTCTGTATTATGTATAATAGTAAATTGGATGACGTTTTGATATGCATGTATCACCTACTGCCTGATTTTCATTACAACTGATACTTAAGTAGATTTGAATCAGTCACATCTATCAACTTCCGTACGTTCTTTCTATCATCAAATCTAGTTTCTGTGATAGAAATGACTTAGTTAAGAGTATAATATTGACTATTTTAAACGTTTAAAAACATGAATTCAGATGTATCCTTATTCATCCTTAACAACAAAAAGAGAAAGTACACCTTTCAATCTTACATTGGTGTTGACTGAGAGAAGTGGTGTACAGTGTTTCCATTAATGGACGATGTAACCGTAAAATGTGAATATCGTTAAGTCAACACGTACAAAAATATTTAAAAAAGAGTAATCAAGGGAACCAAGGTTAAAAAACCATTATCTGGATGGAGTTATATCATGACATATGTTCCCGACAGTGGTAAAATTGCTCATCTCAATATATGTTTTTCTCCAGCTAAATAAATTCATGATTGCCACAATAAACTCCTACATCAAACAAATTAAAATAAAATTTTGAAATGACCAAACACTCCTAAGAAATACTTTTCACAAATTACCAAGATATCGGTTGACATTAGCAATGCATACAAATATTAACGGGACTCTTTTTATACATTAAAACCTGTCTACACTGGACACTTTTTTAATCATTTGCCTCAGTTTAAATGAACCTGAGTAAACCGACTGTAAAACTGGTATGAAGTAAACTGTTGTCAATGTCTTGGTCAATATTTCTCCCATTTTTAACGAATTTAAGGGATTAAAAAAGTCTCGTGCTGTAGATATATTTTATTGGGCCAAATGTAAGTCATAACCTTGCGAATTCGTCAATCCAGACCGCCATGCATCGCGGTTTCCTGTTTACATTGTTCAATTGACATCGTTAGTACGCTTATGAATAAAGACCGGAAATTTATTCGGCATACAAATGTGAAAACGTCAAAACTTGATGTTTGATGATAGAAAACGGCTAAATATCGTGTACGACAGGTAAGTTATTTATCTTCACGCGTAAAAAAAGAACAAGTGTTAAAGTTGTTCGATAGTTGAAATCAAAGTTTTTTTTTCAATGAACTCGATTGAAGAATCCGAAACTGAATAAGAGTCCATAATTGATCAACAAAACAAATACACCAAAATAATACAAATTGCGGTTCATTTTGAAAATCAGCTTTTAAATAGACAAATTAATATAAACGTATTAATGTTCACCATACTTAATTTTGCTAGTTTCACGGTGGACAGAAAACCGCGAAAAATGGTACTCGCGAATTTGAGTATTTAACTACATAACGCTAATCATTTTTAAAAACCCCAAAATTAATACTCGTAGAATCCGCGAAAATCAATATGTTTTGAGTAATAGACTGCCCAAAGAGCAATCAAGGGAACCAAGGTTATAGCGGTAATCAAAAGAATGTAAGACAAAGACCAGACATGGAAAACAGACATACACAACAAAGAACATATAGTAACTAAAATCATACATACAAAGTAACAAAAGCAAATGAGCAACTCGGACTCCACTAAATTCTGGGAGCATGGACCAGGTGCACCGGTAGGGTAAGGGTCTCTGCTTTTCTAGAAACACCCGCCGAGTTGCTCATAAAAAGTCAAGTCCGGGGTAGACAAACGAGGAAAGGAAAATTATGCCTCGTTGAGTAAATCAGTTTTCAAGGTGCAGATGGATACACCATAACGATCCATGATGACGACCATAAACTTCTGAACTGATGACTTCAATCTTGTAGCAACCAAGTTGATCCTATGACATGGGCGGCACAAAGTAAAATTTATATCCTCCATGTCTTTGGTTTCAATTTCATATTGAACTCATTGTAGTGTCATGCCTTTTTCTGTATCGGAAGTTGACGCATCAGAATATGTGCTCATTAAAATTAACTAAATTCTCAACAGATCAAAGAATTATTTAATCTGATATAACGGTTTCTATTGATTTTAATGTATTGTATTTCATTCTTACCATTACAATAAATAAAAGACTTACATTTATTACTAAGAAGACATGAGTTCATGATTTCGAATACAAGGCATATTGTTGAAAAAATATAAATGTGTTGCCAATTGCCAGGGTCTTCAATAAACACCCTTTTCAGAGTAATCAGGGAAACCAAGATTCTAGGGAAGAGTAGTAATCAAGGAAAACAATAATATACTTATATTTAACGTACGTTTCCTCTTCTTATTCTTGTCATGCGTAGGTACTTTTGTTACAAACGCATATTCATCTGAAACAAGTTCTGTGGAAAAATGTTCAAATAGTTAAACCATGTCTTTATTGTGTTTGATAACTCTTAAATGTCTTCTTATAAAACAGTTCACTTATAATATTCGTTAATGGCTATCTCTATGAAGACAACATGAATTTGCACGTGTTGTATTGATGTGCATACCCCACTCCTACAGAAGGTAAACATTATAGAGCAACCAAAATTGAGTACGACATTTTCCCCTTCTTTATAAAGCCATGCAATACATTTAAAATAAATCCATCCAGTGGGAGCCGCAATAATATCGACAAAAAAATCAGTCGGATGGGCAAACAATGTGATTTTAATATATTACTCACTCGTTCAGATGTTTAAGTAAGACTATTTGGTCTTTATAAGTAAGGCCTACATCCATCAAATACAAATTGACAGATAACGGTTTTTGTTTTGTTGTCATCTTTCAAGTATTGCTATATCAGAACATTGTACAGATTCCGTTGGTGTTTTGAAAATTATTTGAAAGAAGCTGTGTAATATATTTATGCTTAATTTGTATAACAACTAATCCGTATTTCAAAACAAGGAAGAAGATTATTGTTCAAATTACATAACAAAAGCGTTATCAATTCAAAATCTAAGAAGAAAAACTTTAATCAAGATTTGATTGGAAAGTGTTTTTTTATATAAATTTCAAATGATTCGCATATGTGAAACGAGGCCTAGCAACGAATCAGGACAGTGTATCAATGGACAACGGGATAACTCTAAAATATATCAACATAAACCGACAATTATAAGCGATAAGCAGGTCAGGCATGAATGTCCTTTGACAAAATATGTTTTGCTTAAACAATTTCAGTTCATTCTGTTGATAGGCCAAAAAAGACAATTGTCATGTGTCCTTCTGGGGCAATTATTCTAATTTTTAAAAATATTTACCATGAAGTTAACGGGAGAACCCATATTGACGATAACGTAACTGTATCCGAAATGGCTATGAAATACACGACAGTGACAAAAATGCAACTAAAGGTGGGTTGAGTAGCAGGAAACGTGCCTTATACTCAAGTACAAGTCCACATAAAACTTAGACACCACCAATGGTAAAGCGGTTCATGGTCAAGAAAAACCCACAAACAAACTATACATTTTAGTCTACATATGCTATACTTTTATATAACAATATTTTCAAATGACATGGCTGGAAGAAACAGAAGTAAATGCTATGGTTACCTGTGGTTTTCTTCGCGTTTTGTTTAACTTTTGAGACACATGCATATTCAGCAGCATCGCCTTGAAATAAAAATAATTAAACAATAATTGATAAGACGTTTCTACGTATATACACATTGAAACATGATTGCACATTTCACAAACAGAATTGTCATTGTCAAAGAGTCGTCGAAGAAAGAAGATAATGGAAAGAAAGTAACTATCATTTCCTTTTTTAAGGAATCATTAAGAGATGAGGGTATGATTAAGAAGTGGGGTATGTCTGCAATGTTATTAATGGTAATGGATTACACTTATCATTTTACAAATTATCTAGAGAACATCAACTTTTACTAATAAATCGTAAAATACGTTAATAAGAAGGGGAATTTGTATTTTATGAACAAATACGCGGCTGCAATATAAAGTTTTTGATTTTACTTTAGCATGTATTTTTTACTAATTGGCCGAAATATTTTATATATACTGAAGGCATTATACCCAACTGTCTTGTCCATTTCATTTCACAGATCCTGGCAGGGAAATTCTTGCTATATAATAAACATGTCATTGATAGTAAACCGCAATTTATTTTACCTTTATTTTCGTCATCATCTGATGCTTTTGGAACATTTGTAGGAATATTGTCAACGTAGTTCCCCTCTGAAATATAGCTAGATTATGTATTTATGTTCACTTTTTTTGTCGAAATTATGTTGCTAATAGCAGTAATTGCACAATTCTACACTTGAGAAAGCAATTAAATAGTAGAAAATTTATGGCAAATTAAAATTTCAGAATATGTTGTACCGTATCCCTCTGGAAATATTGGGCAGTTAATAAATATAAAATTAAATAATTATGTACATAATGTTTAAAAGTTCTGAGAAAGTTCTGAAAGAATATATGAAATATTACAATTGCCAAGTAATATGCTAAAAATATTTACCTTTTGAATTTTGTCTCCTTCTCCGTACCAGAAATAGTGCTACCAGTGCAATTACTAATATAGCGACTACAATCCCTATCCCTGCCCCTGCACCAGCTGACATCAGGCCTTCAGGGGCAGCAACTGGTGCCGCTAAAATGAGAAAGATTCAATGAATAGTAATTAGTTCTGGTTGAAGTATTTAACCTGGCTGCAATAAATATTGGGTGGATTTCAATCCACTCGTGTCAACCTTTAACACTAAAATTTTCAATACGAACGACTGTTTTACTTGTTCCGACTGACTTTCGTTTTGTCTTTGTAATTAAGGCTTTGTTATTGAAATATTAAAAAATAACTGCAAAATTGGCTCGAGGGATCTTATTTCAGACATTAGAAGCATGGCACAGCATGCAAAAATAAGACTCGTCAGCTCGTACCGATAGACTCAAAGTATATTCATAATTATCAGGAAGGAAACGCTGAAATACTACAATTTCGGGAACCAGTCGTAATATTGCACCCTATCATTCTCTATATTTAGTGACAGTACACCAATTTGGTGCTATCTGAAAGCTGAATAACTCACCAGTAATATAAAAAACTTCATTTTCTTTATTTAGAGTAGGATAAATTAATCTGAACACAAAATCTACGCGAAAGTAGTGATTTCTTTTTTACTTTACCGTTCCTTCTAATAAGGCACATAAGATATGTTACTACTTTTATGAAGATTTTGGTTAAGAGTTCCCATCAACATGCAATCCCTCCAGGACCATTACACCTATGTTAAATTTGCTAGGAGCCTTATAAATATCTGATTTCAACATGGTTTGTGAAATAGTGGTATGACACCTCTCAAAAGTATACAGTCGTGTACAGAGCTAGCACCGATTCTGTGATATTTCTTCCCCGTGTTCAACAAGTTACGTCCTTTTACACATAAACGATATTTTACATCTTAAACATGCAGTGATTTATTATTGATATATGTTTTATGAAATAATGTGTGTATAATTATTCAGTTTTAAATAAGACCCTTACATAAGGGTAGTCTCCATTCAACGGACCAGAAAAAGCCTAGCTTGATCAGTCAATCAACGTTGTAAAGCAATTTATATCTACATATGCAAACATGACGACAAATTAGTTTCCTTATTCCGACAGCCATACCACCGCACAATATCAACAAACCAAAAAAAATCGAACTTGATCTGTAGCTCGTCATGGCCAAATATTGTGTCAAATATCAGATGTATATCTGCGAAAATGATGAAAAACAGTGAACGCGATGGCAATACCCTATAAGTTTCATTCGGAAAGCCGCCGATGAAGGAGTAGAAATAAAATTTGAAAAAAAACGTTGTTTATTGTTACACCCTTTGTATTATTGTTAAAAAAGTGTACTTAACTATTTGTTCTGAATTTCACAAATGCAGAACTATTTCCATGCCTATTTTCAGCCATGACTGTAACATAATACTGTGTGTTGGGACTCAGGCCTTCCAAAGTATGAACAATTTTTACGTCCTTCCTTGTATCGTTAGTAACAATCGTTTGTTCGATGAAGTTTAAATGTGATGTATCTATAGGTTTATATTGAATAACAAATGTCTGCTCATGTCCACCATCAAATCCAGCGATAAAGGAAAACTGTGCCGAATCGTGGGTAAACTCTTCCACCGAGAAATTTCTAGGAGGGTCAGGTTTACCTATTTTTGAACAAAACTAAAATATTACCTTAACAAAACAGTTTATTTAACATGATTTGTATAATTATATTGCATTCGTTAAGAATCCAACGCTATTTGATATTGTAATTATAGTCATTAGAATAAAACACTTAAGCTCCGACTACATTCATTACAGGTATAAACACGTCATATTTTGTTTGTAAATATGATACAAGTTTTGGTGTAAAGACAGTAGCAGTGTATTGAAAGTATATAATTCCTACACGAACAAGATGTTACACGCTACGTTTTGCTATAAATACCCCACTCAACCAAACTTGGGAAAGAGAAGCACTTTAGTCATAAATCAATATACAAAATATCTATGCATACCGTCATAATAATCAGATTATTATCCGAATACAATAACACTATTCTTTTTTTTTTTATTTTTATACTTCTATTCCCCATACTCAGTTAATACTCCCAATTCAAATACATCATGCATCCTTTTTTATTCTAAAAAAAATTAAACAGAGCTGAACACTTTGTATACTATCGAATAGCTGTTTCTCGTATCCAGTAAATTCGTACCAGATAGTTTGTAACTTCTGCGGAAAGTAATCACTGGGGTACTCAGCTTGCAATTAACGTGTGAAAATCATAACGCTTGATGTATACTAGATGTTTTTTTTTTTAATAAATTCCGCAAGACAGGAACATAGTCCAAGTTAGTGACGTTTAGTCAGGTTTGATAGAAAATGTTACCTTAGTCATTGAAGGTAGATTCATAAGTATGATTATTGAAATTTGGTGGTTTATATTTGATTAAAAAATTCATGTAGTGTCATCAAGTTATTACACAAGGATAATGATTACAAAATATATTTCCCATAATTACAAGAAAATCCCTTCCATCTAAAAGTTTATCTTGAAAAAATCAATGAAAAAAAACGATTTCTTTCTGCAGATGATTACAGACAGAGCATCAATATTTTTTATGTGTACGAAAGTCGTTTGGCATATAAAGCCGGTAATGCATGGTTACCTTCAGCCTTAATTATGACATTCTCCACAGAACAGGATAACTTGTTACATATTTTCACACCATAGTTTCCAAAGGAATTGACGTCATTTATTGTTATCTTTGAATACCCGATATATGAATTATTTCCCAATGATATAACTATCCAATCGTGACCGGTTTGACGAATCCATTCTATATCTGGTGTCGGATTTGCAACCAAAGTAACGTTGATATTTTCAACTGCTGTAACAGTAGTCCCAAAAATATAATTTGCAAAATTAATATCCCTTGGTTTACCTGAAAATGTAATGTCAGTATTTTAAGTGATTTGAATTATAGGTTTTCAAGCAACATAGTACAAAACGTCTTACACAGAGGTATTTGCATTTTGTAAGAATAACTATTATATGGGCTAGGATAACAACGGTGCATCATTCATACATCAACTCATGATTCTCATGTACCCAATATCTCGCATTAACGAATAAATTTGTTAAAAAATACTGAATCATTTGCATAGGTTTAGTCATTTCCAACCCGTTGTAGTCCACCAACTCAAGATTTAAATAATATCGAGATAATTGGGAAAAAAACATTTACCTATTTACATGTTTTGAAGTAAATGCTAAGTGTGTTACCCTTACAGAATATACCAAGGTCTTGTCACAAAGAACAAAATGAACATGAGATCAATATTCATGGAGCAGTTATTTTCGTTATTTTGGCGTCGGATAGATAAGCATGATTTTTAACACAATATATATAACGCTTTAATATTTTTTTTGTTACCGTGCAAATATTTTCACTTGACAGAATCCGCAATATTAATCAACCACAAAAATCAATACGTTTACTGTTATTGATTTTTATGTATATCGCATCTACCCCAAAGAATTTGAGATAAAGGACACTACAGACAATGTGAAGTCAACCTCGTATCTTGACCTACACTCAGTTATCAATGGTAAAGGAAAACTATTGACCACACTTTACGACAAACGTGATGACTTTTCATTTGGAATTTTCACACTTCTTTTCATTTGTGGCAACATTCCTTCAGCACCTGCGTATGGAGTGTTCATACGTTATGCCATAGCTTGCAGAAATTACGCAGACCTCTTCATTCGTCCTAGAATTCTAACAAATAGGCTTCTGGAACAGGGTTATGTTGCTTTAAGATTGAAGTCATCACTACAGAAGTTTTATGGTCGTCATCAGGGACTGGTGGATCGCTACGGTGTATCCATCTGCGCCTTGAAAACTGATTTGTTCAACGTGTTATAGGTTTCCTTTCCTGGTTTGTCTACCCCGGACTTGGCTTTTTATGAGCAACTCGGTGGGTGTTTCTAGAAAAGCAGAAGACGTTTACCCTACCGCTGCACTTGGTCCATGTTCCAGTTTTTAAAGGAGTTCGAGTCGAGTTTCGCATTTGCTTTTGTTACTTTAATTTGTATGTATGATTTTAGTTACTTTATTTTCTTTGTTGTGTATGTCTGTTTTACATGTCTGGTCTTTGTCCCTGGATTACATTCTTTTGATTACTGCTATAACATTGGTTCCCTAGATTACTCTTCCATGTCTGGTCTTTGTCCCTGGATTACATTCGTTTGATTACTGCTATCACATTGGTTCCCTAGCTTACTCTTACATTGTCTGCATACAAAACAAGCGCAGTGATCCTTCAGTAGATTGATTCGATGATTTAAGTTTGTGAAATGTTTAATTTATACCGCTTCAAACTGTTATTATGCAAAAATTATACACATTCTGAAGGAGACCGTCATATCAAAACTTATATAGAGGTCGAGATTATAACAAAAGTCTCAAAAGAAGTGTGTCAAAATTATCCATATCCGGGGATTCCACTTAATTGCATATCTGTTAATTGAATATCCCTGTTAATTGCATAAAAACTCAAAGAAAAAAACATTCCAATTTTATCCTCTGCATAAAATTAGGCAAAAAATGCGAAAACTCCTCTTAATAGCATAACTATTTTTTTTTCAAAATTTATTCAAAAATGTACCTTAATGAGTTAAACAACAAGACATCGTTAGTAAAATACCTCATTTTTCTTAAGAAATTTGTTTTCACAACAATATTTTTGTTTTCTGTTGACTAGACACTTAAGCAAGAATCTGATTGGACATGAAGGATATACTCTCACCTAAACATTGAAAATATCAGTTATTTTCCTTTACAATGGCAATTTGTGTTAATTGTATATTGTTTTCAGACAAATAGGTTATGCAGTTAACAGGAATCCACTGTACTATGTTTTATTAAAACAACTACTCACACAAAATATCAAGCAGTAGATTCTCCTTGTCTGAACTGTTCCTAACACTATTCGAGGCCTCAATTATATACTGTCCTGAATCCTCACAACGTAATCCATTTTCAGAAATTGTGTAAGTACTACCATTTTTACTGAAATTAGCGGGGGTCTTTTTGGTTCCGTTTTTGTAGAAGTATACAACAGCGTCAGGATTCCCCTCGACCCTCAAGGATATTTCAAGAATGGTTGATTCAGAAAAAGAGAAGTTCTCTCCCTCTTGATAACTGCCTGGTTTCAATTTTACTTCTGTAATGGTTGATGGGTCTTGAAAAAAAAGAGACATATAGATAATACCCATGAGTCTGAGTTGCTCATTTCCATCTGTTACTTTAAATATGTATTATTTAAGTTATTTTATGTTCTTTGTTGAGTTTGTCTGTTTTCCATGTCTTGTCTTTGTCCCCGGATTACATTCTGTTGATTTCTGCTAGCATACTGGGTCCCTTGATTACCCTTAATGTTATAGAAAACAATCAATTTACTGATTGTGATTACAAAGAGGGTGTTACACCGAAATTCTACACGTAGTAGCCTCATAACCATCATCATCTATGATATCATATCCATAGAAATTCTAGATTTTTGTATGAAGTATGATATGATTATATTTATCAAACTTTATAGTAAGAAATAAATGCTGTTTGTATTTTAACAAATGGGTCTTTTACTCTTTTTTTTCTCTTTTTTGACTAATACTGAACAAAAACCAGGTGCTTCCATCGAACAGAGTTTCTTTCATTTTGATAATCACTTGTATCCGTGGATGGGCCGAAGAAAAAGAACATTGTTAAAGTTCATAATTAGCTAACTCACTTCATTTTTCAATGGAATAAAAACATATAAAACATCAGTGTTTTACAAGGATCGATTTTCATCCAATACTCTTGAAATACATTTATAACATAATATAGAAAAAGAACAACAGTATTATTTAACTATTTTAACTTTTACCGTATCATTGTACAGAGTGCAACCCAGGGCTACAGATATCATTATCGAGTTGATTCTGCTCTTGAAGTAATATCTTTTCTTAATTATCCATTTAAACAGAAGGGGGAAATTTTAAAGAGTAATCAAGGGGACCAAGGTTATAGCGATAATCGAAAGAATGTAATCCAGGGACAAAGAACAGACATACATGGAAAACAGACATATACAACAAAGAACATTAAGTAACTAAAATCATACATAAAAGTCAACCCATGCAAGGGGAAATTTACAAGCATGGATCAATAGAGAGAATGACACAAATATATAGAGTTCGTCAATATTTAACAAACACAAAGATATTTTGTTCATCATAATAAATGTTCATTGTTCATACAAAATTACTATTGTATTTTATATATTAACAGATATGCACTGAAGGGTTGTGACTTCTTGCTTCTTTTCTCAATTGGTTTATGATCCACAACGCAACCAATCATATATTTTTTTTTAGAAATTCATTAAGTATATGTATTTGAAATAATTAGGCAAAATTAGAAAATTCAACCGATCTGACAACATAATTTTAATTTAATTTAAAGTATGATTTCTCTACATGAAAAAGCCACCAACTCTTCTCGACATCACTGAATTTGTTCAGAATTTTTGTTCATGAATATGTTATAAAATGGTATTTGGCACAGAGTAATCTACCCTTGAAATGTTTATTCGTAGTGCATTTCAATGAAATCATAACTGAATTCACCAATGGATATGGTAAATCGTCTCTCTTTTACAAACAAGTACATGTACATACTAAAGCATTCTACAGATACTTACAAAGCACACTGACTGTGATTGTATTTTCTTTTTTCCTTGTGTGGTTAGATGGGTGAGTAGCTTTACAATGGTAAGTTCCAGCCTGATTTCTTTGAATGCTTGTGATATATAAAGTCGATTTTGGATCGTCTTTAACTGGTGTATTGCCCATTCTCCATTGAATGTTACAGGATGGAAAACAGTCGGTTGAACAATTAAATGGACCAAATGTGTCTCCTTCATAAATGGTAATTGTCTGATTATAAGGCTCAATAATTACTGCGTCTGGTCCGTCTTATCCAGAAGAGTATAATATAATTACAATAGAAATTGATTTAACATTACCAAAAACAAGATATTATTTACTAAACATCAAGTAATATAACCCTTATTATAAGCCCCAATTGTACCAAAATTGTAAAACATTTGTCGCTTATTAATATATTCACACACTTTCGTTTGTTTTTGCAACACCAGCGAACGAATCTTATATCGTGACAAATACTATTTTTTTACATAAACAAAACACTGACATAGTTAACGCAAAAAGTACACTGATTGCTAAAATATTATGTTCAAATGTGTTTTATCAATTATAACTTTAATTTTGAATAATAAAGTATTAAGTTTAGAGACAAACACACTGAACCAACTAAAATGTTACACAATAGAAAAAGTATAGTTATCAATAAGGTAATCAATTCCAACAAGCATTGATTTTATAGGAAAACATCTTTCTTTTGCATCGTCGGTTGAAAGTCGTGGGATCAGGCATAATTCAATAAGCCCTTTTGATCAATTCAGATTGAATTATTCAATGATACAAAATCATAAATAAAGCAGAACCTAACATTTAAGCACTCTGTCAATTCGTATTGCGTTTTTTGTTTTTTTTGTTTTTTTGTTTTTTTTGTTTTTTTTTTTTATTACTGTATTCTGGGATTTCTATTGTTTATTTCGTTTCTGATTGGTCAAGGTGCACTTATCGAATACGCTGTGACGACGCAACGTCGTTTAAGAGGGTGGAAGTTAAATTTCTGAATTGCTACATAATAAACACGGAAATAATCAACAGAAAGCGGCGCACGATTCAAAGGATGTCTTGTATTGTATGAATTATAAAATTAAATCCTGTCAAAAGTATTTGCATTCACTTAAATGCAATAAGCTTGTTAAAATAATTTTTTCTATTCAAAGTTTATATTCTATAAAAAAATATCTGCTGTGAAAACTTCTGGATCTACAATTAGCATAGCATCTGGATTGATCAGCTTCAACATTATTTTAGTCCTTCGTTTGTATGAAGAAAACCTGCTTTACTTGACTACTCTTTGACTTAAATGGTGTCCGATCTATCACATTTACAATATATCTAATATGAAATAAATACTCACATTCCACCGTAACCATCATGTCTTTTCTTTTGCCTCGTTCATTAATTTTGTTTGTGGCTTTGCAACGATAGGTTCCGGTTTGATTTCTGCCAATATTTGCAATATTTAATACGGATTCAGATTGAATTGTTTTAAATTTGCCAGTTAGATTTGCTTTCCAATTTAAAGTGCAATGTGGATTACAATCGGCTGAACAAGTATAAGGGCCAAATTGCATGCCTTCATAGATGTTGACCGTCTCTTCATAACGTGATATATTAACTTCATTAGGTCCGTCTACAAAAAACAAAATCGTAAATAAAATGACAAATATTGTTTCCGTATAAAAAAAATAATAGGTACTTTACACCACATAGAAGGTAATATATTTACAAACTATCTTTCGAACGCTTGCATGCATGATACAATATGTACCAACTTTTCGTTTATAACTAAAAATTAATTAGAATAATCATGTATACAATATTTGGACATTTTTATTTATGATATAACGACGCTTTGAGGAATTGAGTTGACAAACATAAGATATAACTTCAATAGACCAATACATGCAATAATTTGAATGGGACTTCAACTTTGGAGGGCGCGTTAAAATTCAATAACGAAAACAATCCGACGTCACAATATAAGTTACATGTTTTTAATACTCACATTGAACATGTACCGTCATGTTCTTACTCGTGTTCCTATTGTTGTCATATGGGTGGATCGCTTTGCAGGAATAAATACCAGTTTGGTTTCTCTGTATGTTAGTAATGTTAAGTTTAGATGATGAATATACCGTTTCCATGTTTCCATTGAAGTAGGCTATCCATTGAATTGTGCAAGATGGGTTGCAGTGGGCAGTACAGTTGAACGGTCCTAATTGAGAACCTTCAGGTATGGTTACCGATTTAGTGTTTGACGCAATGTCAATTGAGTTGTCTGGTCCATCTGAAAAAAGCAGTTTACACGGTATTGTAACATGAAATTTGATTGAAGAGCGACATAGGTATGTTTTGTTTTATCTGTTTATTAGTTTACAGACAGTTTACACAAGGTACACTTGGTATAGTGAATTTCAAGTATGTTTTAAAAGTTCCAGTATTCAACCGAATCCACAAAATCAATATAAAAAAACAAATGTACATAGATTTGTATGTATCATGTATTTCGTGATATTATTTACGTAATTAGTTTAATTATCAACGTATATTTGAATCTACATGCTTATAAGTGAAAATCATACATATATGTTTTTATAATTTCTAAAGAGCTTAAATACGTAGAAAAATGATTCGTTTGGATAAAAAAAAAACATATTTCTCAAGAGAACAATAACTATGAAATTGAGTGAATTGATCTTTGACAACATATTTAATCATCATTACCTTTAATTGGTGAAACCACGAACTCAATGAATTCAATCTATGTATTATTTGGTGGACCTGATGTCCCCGAGGGTATTTACCAACCCAGTAGTCAGACTTGTCTGACCCGAATAATATATTTTATCTATCCCATTTATGAAATCTTGCAGTTTTCCAAATTTTAAAATGCATAAAACACCGAGGCTTCATTCCTTGCATTGCATATGGTAGAACCTCTCGGTGATGGATTTGGCTTCCTCTGTCGGTAGTTTTGGTTATAAGTACTTCTTGTATATAACTAATATTTTGATTATGGAATTCCGACATATTTGATTTTAATGCTGCTGATGAGAGGTTACTCCTTGAAACATGTGTACAGCATATTGAAATATATAAAGCTGGTATTTTTTTTTTTTTTTTTTTTTGTATTTATTGTACTTACAATATGGATCGACGGTAATTACGTTACTAGTTCCAGACACCAAATGTAGGTCATCCGTAGCTTTGCATGTCACGTTCAGTCCTTTCTGGTTTTGAGAAACTTTTGTTACCCCAAGGTTATTCCCGTTCTCTGTGCCATTAATACCCTCATACTTGTACGACAAGCTGGATGATACATGCTCCGGCCATCTGTTAACGGACGACCTACACATGAATGTAATGTTATCGCCAACAAATATAACCTCTGGATGAATTGATAAGTGTGGTGTCTTTGGGGCATCTAAATGTAATAAGGCATTGCATCAGTAGAAGAGAAAGTTTACAATAACTCAAGTTTATCGTTACACTCTATATATTGATTAATATATTAATAAAATGGGGTTTGACTATATTTAAAAAGCCTTTCGGTTAGAAAACCCAGGCGGTAAGTGGCACATATAAATTTGTTTAAACATATATTTTTATCCGCTAAAATGGTTGATCGAATAAATTCCATAGAAAGCACTACAAAATGTACATTAACGAGAAATAACTCTTTGATCTGTTCATAATTTTATAATTTGTATTAAAACTTTGATCAAATATTCTGAGCAATCCATTTTTTTCTCCCTGGCGTCATACTGCCAGACGTTACAGTAGCATGTTCTTGTTTGGAAGACTTGTTAATAAGTACTGCTAGTTTGTGCGGGATTTATATATTTTTGTTGTATTTTCTTTGTCAGCATGCCTTTGACTTGATATGAATAAAATGCATTAGTGTAGTTTAATTTGTGTGAAAAAGCTAACACAAAAATACCGACAACATAAATTTAAAGATAAAAAAAATAGTTATTTTATTTCTTACAACCTTTTACAATGAGCAATGCACAACTTTCTGCTTCAAAATTCAACTCATTCTCTGTCCAATAGAGTCCGGCGTCTGATATGGTTATAAACATCAGAGTTATATTTATCGTATGGGTCACATTATCTTCGAATGCGTATTTTGACCTGTTTGATATCACTGGTGAAAGTTTACCACCGGGAGAAATTGTATATAACACATCCACTGAAGATGACTTGACGTTATAGCGTGCACGTAAAGCTGTTTCCCATATAATGGTTACGTTGTTGTCAATTTTGGCTGTGTAGTTGTTGTCTAAAACAAAAAGACTATATTCCAATATATATCTATATTTATATTTAAAAAAAAAGATTTAATTGTCACATTGAAACTGAAAAATATGCGCCTGAAATGAGCAGATATGTTGAATACATCGATAAATAAAACAATGATACCCAACATATCTATTTTCACCGTTTATAAGCTAATTAACATTTTGATTCATGTTCAGGTGTTGTTTTCATGGGTAGGGGTGACAATTGTTCACCTAACGTATCTTCAAAAAGTTTACATATTTATTACATTTGAAAGCTATTATATTATATATTAATTTACTGTATCACACAGAAGCTTGGACAGTGTTATACAATATTGTATCGTACGTAACATACATATTTTAAGTAAGCCTTATATGTAAATCCCTTCTCACAATCCGATGACTAATTGTTTTTCTTACCATTCCTCTTACATTAATATTACATATGTCATAAAAAGTGATTCATCGGGTCAAACTTCAAATATCATTCCGAGGCAGTTTCTGGGTACTTAGTCCTTACAGGTAAATGAAACCGTCGCAGATTGTGTAGAAACAAAATAAGATTCTAACAAAACGATCTACTTGATTTGATATATTTTGCGATAACGAATTTCAATTTTCAACTATCTGTCTAACCATTCCATTACAAAAAAAATGTTTTCTTTACATGCCATTTAGTCAAAATAATAGTACCACCCTACCCACAGATTTTAATTGGTATGGGTTACCATTCGCCAAAATGTCCTGGAATACGTTAAATCATGCATTGTCTTGGCGCATTAGAAATATAACATGCCACATATTTGTGTTTGAATATACAAAAAGCTTGTAGGGCACTTGAAAAACATTTTACATTACAGGTGAAATAGAAGGAAATATGAAATTCCGAAAATTCCTTTTTTATGCAAAACTCTTTATTGTCACATTTAAATTGAAAATAAAAAACGCGCCTGAAATGAACAGACAATTTGAATACATCGATAAATAAAATAATAGTGACCAACATATATATTTACACCTTTATAAGCTAAAAATTAACATTTAGTTCATGCTGAGGTATTGTTTTCGCGGCAGTTTTTCACCTAACTTGTAGTGAAAAAGTTAAAATGTTTATTACTTGGGTTCATTTGAAAGCTACACTCCTTGAGACGTTTAAGTTTCCCGCACGCACGATAAATGCTCACCAAACGCACGATAAACGAACGCTTCTATCGTGCGTTTAAACGAACGCTCCAATCGTGCGTTTAAATACACGATAAACGCACGATAGACGAAAGGAAAAATAATAATATTGACAAAAATATATAAATAACAATTAAATCATTCAAATATTCAAAGTACAAAAATAAAGGAACGCTCCCAGCGTGCGTTCAAACGGACGCTTCTATCGTGCGTTTAACGGAACGCTCCCAGTATGCGTGTAAACGAACGCTTCTATCGTGCGTTTATACGAACGCTCCAATCGTGCGTTTAAATACACGATAAACGCACGATAGACGAACGACGAAAAATAATAATATTGACAAAAATATATAAATAACAATTAAATCATTCATATAATCAAAGTACAAAAATAAAGGAACGCTCCCAGCGTGCGTTCAAACGGACGCTTCTATCGTGCGTTTAACGGAACGCTCCCAGTATGCGTGTAAACGAACGCTTCTATCGTGCGTTTAAACCAATGCTCCCAGCGTGCGTTTAAACGAACGCTCCTTTTGTGCGCTTAAACGAACGCTCCTTTTGTGCGCTTAAACGAACGCTTCTATCGTGCGTTTAAACCGAACGCTTCTATCGTGCGTTTATCGTGCGCTTAAACGAACGCAAAACGATGTGTAAACGCAAGATAAATGATGCACGAACGCTAAAATGGGAAACGTGAACGTCTCAAAGAGTGTATTACACTATATATATATTAATTTACTGTATCACACAGAAGCTTGGACAGTGTTATACAACATTGTATCGCAAGTAACATACATATTTTAAGTAAGCCTTATATATATAAATCCCTTCTCACAATCCGAGGACTAATTGTTTTTCTAATCATTTATATTGCATTAATATTCCATATGTAATAAAAAGTGATTCATCGGGTCAAACTTCAAATCTCTTTCCGAGGCAGTTTCTGGTAACTGAGTTCTTATTGGTAAATGTAATCGCCGCAGATTGTGTAGAAACAAAGTAGGATTCTAACAAAGCGATCTACTTGATTTGATATATTTTGCGATAACGAATTTTTATTTTCAACTACCCTTCTAACCATTTTATTTTTATATTTGAATAACGCCGTTTCGACTATTACTGTTTTTTCAATGACACCTGTGTTAACAATAAGTGTTATGTTAAAGTTTATAAATGTCTGAACATAATGATTCCTTACCTGATATAACAATCATTTGTTTGGTTGCTTCCGAACATTGAGCTTCACTATAACAAAACTTCAGTTCAAGAATATATTCCTTACATTTTTTCAATTTAACATCAAACTGGGTAAAGTTAGACGGTACAGTTGTGTGATTGATTGGTAATCGTTGTCCGTTGGAGTCTTTCATGATCAATACAATCGAGGTATGTTTCACATAAACGTTCAATGGTGCTTTCCATGTCACATTTGCTGTTAAAGACGATTCGTTTATCTTGACTTCTACATCTCTTGGTACTTCTAGATCTAAAATAGACAGAGTAATTAGAATATAGTTCCAAAACAATTCAAACAAACCTATAGACAAACATTATCATAGAAATCTTTTTTGACAGTAAAGTATTTGTTTCTGTAAATAAAGAACTGGGGATAATTAGGTTGAATGTTGAGGGAAAGACCGGCGATATATATCTTTTTAGCAAAGTTGCATGCTACTCATTTTAGGATAAATATAACGATAAAAGGCATGTTCCATTTTGTAGTACAAGTTTCATGCAACTTCGTATCTGTGACCAATAAGGAATTAGAATTTCAAGTTAATAGAGGTCACAACATCAGCAGTAATTAAATACGTGGTAAATATGGGTAAGAAGAAATCAATACTGTTTTTCAGCAGTAGATAATAAACCTGTTCCAATAAAGGTAATATAATATTATATTTTATAGATAGTAGTGATTTACTGAATATTTCCAGTGAAAAAAAAACTCGATATTTCACACTGTTAAATAAATTCTGTAACTTTACTCTCGGACTTTCTCTCGCCAAAACTTCACAACAAGAATATCAATCCGCCGTTCACGAAATTAATTTTGAAAATAAAAAAAGGAAGAAATCTATATAATATTTAGGACAATCAATTTATTATCGTAAATAACCAAAATGTGATCACTCGTACCACGAACACAGTAAAAATTTAACTGGTGCTCGGAAAAAGTACCGCACACTCGTTAAATCTAGGCGTTCTTCGGCACTCGTGATTATATTTTGGTTATTCACTCTTTCCAATTTATTATGCAATTATTCATTTAACATGCATATATAATGTATTCACAGGTTGATAGTGTACTTATTATCCTCTTTCATATAATGTATAGGTGTCTTTTCCTGTGTCAAATATCATCTAATAGTTCATATATAACTTTAGATATATTTTTACATTATCCATTTTGATAGTTTCCACAAACAAGATGATATCTATTTTGGCAGTAACAATTTTCCGACTTTGCAAGATCCTTGCATTTTATGATAGTTTTGTCTGCAGTGATATTTTTGATGGTCAGACGCTGTTCCGAGTTGAAGGTGCAGAACACATGTATCCAGTTTAATGTATATTTGTTTACATTTTGATCGATTTATAAATAATCAAACTTTATTTTGATTGATATACTCATTTTTTTCAGGAGTTGTGCTTTAATATAATTTTTCCTATTGATACTTCATCAATGTGACTTTTTTGCAGACGATGCGTATGTTTTCAATATTCAGAAGTTATATAGAAGTTTTATCTTAGAAAATATTGATAATTTTAAATTTAAGTAGGGTAGAGGGTAACATTCGTTTGCCTAAATGGCCTTTAGTAATTTAATTGCGCATTACTTTGGCTCAATAGAAAGCTTAGATGCTATGTAAATGCACTTGAATATACAAAAGCTAGTTGGAACTACGGTATTTGAAAACAAAAAATCCCATTGCCGATGAAATGGAAGAAATTTCCCTTTCGTAAAAAATCTGTTGTATCTTGTATAAAGTTTGGGAGTGATCGTACGTGTTCTATCAATTCATTCAATTCAATTTTCTCTGTAAAGTGATTTCGGCTGTTGATGACTGTTCGAAACGGGTGGTTCTTTTTGAAATTTTGGATTACTCTGTACTTTGCCTGCATGCAATCCATTTGGTAATAAGTAGTGTTACATTCTTTTTGTTATAACAATAGATTTAGAAATCTTTTCAATTAATTTCTTGCTCTGTTTTTATTCTTTTGTGTCACTTCGGCCTTTTTATAAGTATCATCTCATTTTAATTCAATTTATAATTCATTTGCATATTCCTCTCGATTTAGAATAACCATTGAAAGAGTAATCTAGGGAACCAAGCTTATAGCGGTAATCAAAAGAATGTAATCCAGAAACAAAGACCAGACATGGAAAACAGACATACACAACAAAGAATATAAAGTAACTAAAATCATACATACAAAGTAACAAAAGCAAATGACTCCACTGAAAACTGGGAGCATGGACCAGGTGCACCGGTAGGGTAAGGGTCCTCTGTTTTTCTAGAAACACCTGCCGAGTTCCTCATAAAAAGTCAAGTCCGGGGTAGACGAAAGAGGAAAGGAAAACCATGAGACGTTGAACAAATCAGTTTTCATGGCGCAGATGGATACACCGTAACGATCCAAGAGTTCATGATGGCGACCATAAAACTTTTGTAGTGATGACTTTAATCTTGTAGCAACATAACCCTGTTCCAGAAGCTAATTTTAGCGCTATACAAAAAGTCTGCGTAGTTTCGGCAAGCATAACGTATGAGTTGTGATATGAACACTCCGTACGCAGGTGCTGAAGGGATGTTGCTACAGATGAAAGGAAAGTTGACAATATTAATGAAAATACATTATGTTTGTCGTAAAGTGTGGTCAATAGTTTTCCTTTACCACCGATTTCTAAGTGTAGGTCAAGATATGAGGCTGACTTCACAGTGTCTGTAGTATCCTTTATCACAATATATTTGGGGTGGGGTAGATGCGATGCATCAAATCCCAAAAATTAGGATTTTTAAAGATAATACGTAATCTATATAACGGAAACTGAGATTATCGCTGGGCTGTATCACTGTACTATCATCATACAGCAATTCGCGTATCGCAACCTTTTCTTCAAGTGTTGTATTCTCAGTGGTAAAAATGAAGTATATATTTTTGGGCAATATACATAGTTTAATGCCCCAACGCCTTTAGACTCATAAGCACTCTGGCAGTTGAATTTCACCCAAAAAAAAACAAGATTTTCTTTCAACAATTAGGATTCATGTAATTAGTAGCTAAATAGGATTTAAATAAATGTTTCCAATTTATATTTATCTAATTTATTTGTTCTGTGTTGATTCAGTCTTTTCCTCTTATTTCAAAACCTAACTGGTATTTTATTATGTTTCATGTATCCTCTACATAATGTTTTGTCCCTTGATGGTCTTAAAAAAGTATAAAAAGAAAATTACCTAATTGAAAAGCAAAGAAAAAACCTCTGGGCAGTAGTCAAAATAAATAAAGTCCATACGACGGATTGCAGTACCAAGATGAAAACCGGAAATGTTTAATAGTCCTGACTTGTTTCTGTATTTCCGATGGAAATAGTGGGTTAATACTGTAGATCACTGAAACCCCGCTATCATTAGGATTACTTAATGCAATATAAACAGACATCATAAAATTACAACCACTAGAATAAATTATTAGGCAGAAACTTACTCAAGTTGAATTGTGTCCCATTTCATTGCAATTTTCGTCTGTCGCAATAGAAAACGGCTACGATAGGCCATAGGCCGTTGTTGGTTCTGATACGAAAAATGATCGAATATGAACGACATTCATGTGTTGATAACATGACTTGTGAAAAGTGCTTCCAGCATGTATTTTGAACAGGAAACGACTAGTGTAGATAGTGCCGTTTGCTTGACAGATTTTTAATTTCTTTGGATGGATAAGGTTTCAAAAATTCTTAATCTGGTGGTAAACTGTGGTGCCCTGATGATATTTCGTGGGTTCAAATTGGATCATGCATACTAATTTTATGATAAGTGTTTCTAGTTTCCTAGAAACTAAAAATTACCTTTCTCCGATGTCGCATATAGAAGTGATAATTTAAACTTAAAATTTATTTTACTTGAAGACACAGCACATGCTCATAATTAAGTATACATGTGAATATAAACAAATAGGGTCAAAGGTGGTAATGTAGAACGTACATGTACTGTTCTATATCTTCATTCTTGATTTCAATCGTCGCACGACAACCGTGTCTTACAATTAAGGTAGAATTAAATAGTAACCAATGAGGGGTTCTGACAGGATGACAAGTTAAGAATATGGAATAGGTTATATGCAAATATTATGCTAAGACGCCTTATGTTATGTTGCGAGCATATGACACCTAGAAGGCTAGTTAGAATTCGACACCAGGTTTGGTTAGGTACCATTTTTATAAGTGAGGTGGGGC
This sequence comes from Perna viridis, assembly GCA_037379345.1. Taxonomy (NCBI): domain Eukaryota; kingdom Metazoa; phylum Mollusca; class Bivalvia; order Mytilida; family Mytilidae; genus Perna; species Perna viridis. The sequence continues at coordinate 31,693,991 of CM074515.1, read as the reverse complement.
TAGATCGTTTGGTCTTTCTGAGAAAAATAAAGAGTTCCAACTTCTTTGATTTCTTCTTTAACTCATTCATTCATTGAATAAATATTGTACTCTGACATCAAATCCAAGCACACACTCCCCCCCCCGGCAGGATAAAAATAGTCTAAACTACATGTATACTGCAGTAACTAACAAGTATTCTTTTTGGAGAAGTGGTAAATTCCTCTATTTCATTAATGTTATATTTATTTAATATTTTCTTTGCCTTCCGTAAAAGATTTTTCATATCTAATGTCTAGGTACATTTATATGTAGCTATACCTATACATGTATGTATTCATGACAAACACATATATATTTATAGCAAATGTTAACTATTTTAACAAAATACACAATGCATGTGCATACTATTGTCATGAATACAGTCAGTACTACTATATAATACAGTTGTTATTTTACAGGGAAAGTACAGATAACTGTGATTGAACTGCTAACAGCATACCTAGTCAACATACCTAGTCAAACAGCAATAGAAGGAATACATTTTTCAAATATTTGAAGAATGAATAACTGTATAAAACGAAAACTGTTAAAAACGAAATAAATACACTATTATCATACTGTTCCTTCTATGATTTCCCCTATGATCCTGGTTAAGTTACTATCAACCAAAAGAAACATTTAGAGTTGTATCAAGTTTGAACGATGTGTTAATACTTGCCCAAATTGTTGAGGTATCGACGGTCAAAAACAAACTGCAACCCGGGAAGCTTTACATTCCTTATCGAATTTGAATAGGTTACTATTAGGTTGCGTTATATTTGCGAATCGAAAGATGTCATTTAATACACAAAGTTGACCCGGCTTTATTAAGTATACTTCAAACAAAAGGAAGAAACCTAATTGTTATATTATTTATACATGTATATAGATGGAGTCAATACGTTTGATGTTAAAAAGGTGAGAGATGCATGCTGTCAGCTATACGGGGAGATTCAGGTCTACACAAGATAACAGGGTGGAGAATGGTTTCTATTAAATTGGGGGTTTTGGTGGAATGTCCAGTAGTCCTCTGCACAACTAAATTTATCTCGCCATCAGATGTTTTTTCGGTGCCTTTAAAGATCATTAGTAAAGACAACAAATAACAAGATTCACTTTTCTGCCTCAACTTAACGAGAGCATGATTTCTATTGTTCCCGTCCCGGTAGGTTTCTACCTGGATATAATGCAATATAAACAAACATCATAAAATTGCAACTCGGCACTGTTAATGAATGTAATAAACAAATTTACGAACTCATAATCACAGACAAGAGGACGTATTAAATAATAAATGATCTGCCTAAGTCAAGGCGAACTGAAAAAAATGAAAATAGCCACTTTTTTCTGATTTGGCACAGGCATTTCAAAGTGAAATGCTGGGAAACCATGTGTTATTGTAGTCAAAACAGCACAGAAAATGTATTGATAATGTAATGAAAACCTATTGTCCATAACCATTGTGTCAGAAACATGATATTTTTCAGCGAAATCGGAATATCGGAATTCTTTATTTTTTCATGCGACATATACGTTGATAATATTGATCCATAAACCTGTATCCCAGACAACAATGGCTCTCACTATGAAGTCAAAATGGTGGGTAATACCTCTGTTATATTTAGCAATTGAGATATATAATTAAAACATCATCTCCTGGGGTAGTTGATACATCACTGTACATGAAAAAGGAAATGTTTAATTGGCAAATGAAAATGAAATCGTCTCATTTTTCAAAGTCTTTTTTTTTCTTCTGCACCTGCATATGTAGATTTCATATTATAACTCATCCGTAATACCACAGCATGCCGACAGTACGTGGACTTTTTGGACAGTGCTAAGCCTTAACAATCTTGTACTGCAAAGACTACTTTCGTCGATTTTTGGTGACAGTCTAAATTGAGTTTGAAAAATAATCTTACAGTGAAATGCTTTTGAATGTTTTATTTTAGGCAGGTTTCAATTTATTATGAAGTAAAGAAGAATATAATGTTGAAAAGCCAAAAGTTTCAATCACATTAACTAAAAGAACAAACAGCTAATGCTGAAAGCTAATCAAAACAGAATGTTTTCTCCATTGACAAAATATTTAATTATTCTAAAAACGTTTGCATCCACTATTCGATATAAAACCATGATACATATTTCGATCCTATTAAATTAAATCGATCAACTTTTCTTAATATATGCTTATTGATTACACCTTGCAAATAAAGGCACAAGTTTAGTACATCGAACAACCACAAACGCTAAACATCCCTAAAAATAAATACCTGTCACAACAATTGTCCATGGTCTAATAATGGTAAATCAAAACTAATATGTTTAGTTTTCGTCTTTCGGTTCAACATGATTCTCTTGTTCGAAACAAAATGATACTTATATTTAAACAAATTATCTTACCAAGGTAATAATCTTTCTATCTGTTTAAATTCAAGTACTAGTATTCGTACTCTTCTTTATATATCAACTAAATAAACGTGGAGAGGGCATTTGACAGTTTAATTGTGGATGATCATAAGGCTCTATGAGACCCAGGAAAATGCATTTCCTATTGTTAAGGCACTTATTATGGCATGTAATGCAGAGTAGAACATGTAAGGTATGCAAAATAAAAAAAACAATGTGATTTCAGGAGTCAAAAATTGCTATATATCACTTTTCCTTTTTAGATGGACATTGATTATATAATAAATAAACTACACTTGGCAAGAAGTATGGCATTAATTGCACTAAAACACGTAAATGGTCTTAATTTTGATTACAACATTGTTCTTCTATCTCATTAACACAGCCAGATATAGGTAATTATAATCAGTACCTACTGGAGGAGGTAACATAATCAAACCAGTAAGATGCACAGACAGATACATCAAAGTATGGACAGTGAAAGCCAGAACGGTCTTCAAAATGCTGAAGACAGTATGGAATGCCCAAATGATTTCAAAATCCCTAAAGATCAGGATATTCAGCGTGAAGATAGTAATCTAATACGGAACTGATATATGGATATCATTTTTGGCTAGAATCTTATTATTTATCAAATAATGTCTACGAAGTATATAACTATAGTCTACCACAACATAGTACTTTAAATGAAATCGGTAGCAGTGGCAGGTCCAAAAACCCCTGGAGAAGATCAACAACAGGGGGATGATAAAGGCATAGCTGCAGTCGGCATCAGGATGCTTGAAACGTCCACAACAAGGTCAGAAGGCTAATGATTGTTCGTTGCCTATACGCTTCTTAAGAACAAACAGGCTTGCTGAGACCTTAAGCTAATCAAAACAGAATTGAACCATTATTTCACTGGTATGAACTAGCCTTAACCACAACGCTTAACTACATGGCTTGCCTAGAATATAAGAAGAAATGAAAAATAAAATAATACCTCTAACTCATCCAGACTCGTTCGAGACCTTCCTCTGTCGGTTCCATGCGAAATAAAAATGCTTATATTGAAACGAATTTTGAAAGGAAACCACTGACCCTACCCGAGTCGTTTGCAAACATTCAAAAATTCTTTTGGACTTAACATAGCGAATGTCAAAATAAATTTGTTGATAAAAAGATGTTTCAGGACTTTGTAAAAAAAACATATCCGAAATGTTCCTTATAATATTTTCAATCATCAATTTCATTAATGTTTAAAGAACAACAATTGTTAGGATAGGTGAACTAGTGTTTCTCAGAGCAGAATTTTCATGGCAAGCCAAAGTGGAGAAAAAAGAGTTTTTTTTTATAATATTGATAAATACTAATAAATGATTTATTAATATTACTCATTTTTTTTTCTAATATTACAAAACCTTTTTTAAGAATTCTTTTATATTGATTTTTTGTTTACTTTGGCTTGCCATATATTTTTACAGCTTTGTTACAGTTAAACATTTTATCGACCTTTTAAATTGAAAGCTTTTATCATGAATTCATTTTTAAATAGTTTTGATTGTAACCACAAGGTGCGAAAACAATCGTTACCCGTTTCCTTTAGTATATCAATCTGATCAAAGGATCTGTAAAACTGGTGCCAATTTAAAACGTGAACTGGATACATCAGTAGTCATGGGACTAACATAACTGCAATAACTACGTACCAATGCCAAGTGTATTGCATATATTTAACATCACGAAAAAATATGCCTAAACTATATACTACTTACAGATTTTTTTTAAACAAATTACATGATATGCCAGGACTGGACTATTTTCTGATCTTAACAAAATTGCGTTTTGTGACGTTTCGATCCATTTCCATAATAATGCTAAGTCTTGTTACATGCCAAAACATCAGCAGTTTATGGTGTTGTGTGTTTATTTTGGATGATTTTCTGTTCACATAACGGTATTTTACGTTTCCGAAAGTTCTGATCCCTGTTTCAAATTTTTGGATAGAATTTAGGTTGAGTTTTTTACCTGCCTGTAGCTGACGTATTTTAATTTGTTTACTTGTTTGTGTAAAACATTTTAGAAAATTGAATTTGTCGTATAGCTATTTGTTTGTTTGTTTGTATTCTATAAAAACGTTTCCCATCGATAGAAGGATACAACAATGGAAATTTAAAATCCTGAATTTGTGTAGAGCCTATACAAAATAAATTATACGTTTGATTTGTTGTTTTTCTGACCAAAACAATAATAACAAACGATAGCTACAATAAACTTAACATTCATAAAGTCGAAAAATTACAATAGGGTTTGTAAGTCTCGTTCTATTTTCATTTTCCTTTCCAATGAAGAATGCATTTATATCCCAAGACCAATCTGCTCCTTATTGGTTTTTTTCAGTATATTGAACGCTGCATAACAATGCAAAATCTATTTTATGCTTGTCTTGACAATTTATTGTATAGTACTATATATTTTTCATTTTTTATTTTTAGAAGTATTTTTACAGGGAAATTTGGTTTGCTTACCATATTGCGTTAACTGATAAAAAGTGGTGAAATCATACAGAATACATTGTGTCAGCTGAACCAAACAAATGTTCGTTTAACCTCCAGAGTGTTTTGATGGGGAATTTAAAACAGGCTTGTATGATGGGTAAATGTTAAAAGCGAAATGAACTATTTCTGAATCAACCTTTTTTCCAATAGAATGGACTGCATTCTTTTAGACATTGTATTTAGAAATACAGACAACTAGAAACATTAAAAGACAACAGATAAAGAATAAGTCACACACAAAACAAAACAAAAACGCACATGAACGAGCGGCAAAATCCTAAAAGAAGGGTTAGTAAAAGAAAAAATAACCAAACTGAACTATACTTATTCAAAGGTCAAAAGGAATAGTCAAAAGGAAAGTGCGTTTAACAAATGGCAATATAACCTCAATGGTCCTGATTTGTTACAGAAATACCCGATAGACCTGGGTTAATCCAAGTTTTATAGACTCCCATGTTGTGTAGCAAGTTAAGTGTTATATACGTTATAAAGAATAAGCTATATTACAGATGGCGGTGACTAATTCGTTTAGTTAGAAACTATTAGAATTTGGTGATGTCAAACAGGTTATTATGACGACCGCAGAAATTTGAAGGGGCGTTCTATTCAAATAGGCTACATGATCCTGCCAAAGTAGATTTTATGTTGCTGATGGACCTTATCAAGAAAATAAGGAACGCAAATCATATTGTGTAATAACTTCAAAATATATCGTTCCGTATAAAGAGAGGAAAATGTGTCCTGTATGAAAAATCAAAATGGCAAACTGATTATAGACGCAAAGAACGAAGGTTTAAACAAAGAAAGGGTGATGACATTATTACATTATACTAATTAAATCTGATTTTGTTAAAATGGTTTATTGTTCAGTAAAATTACCGTCAAGACGTAACATTTTGTTTTATGAGCTATTTTATTGAGGCTTACAGGATTATCGGACTTCCAAATTTGGTCCTAAGTACACGACTGACAGAAGTAAGCAGCTGTGGTTTGTTAAGTTATTCCATTTTACGGTTTTAATTTGATAAATTTAAAGAATGCTATTTTTTCTTAATTCTGATAAAATCTATATTTTATCCGTTTCCGTTAAATATCATTAAAACATCGTCACTTTTTTTGGAGTCTTAAAAGGTTGCTCCACAAGCTTAAAAGTATGTTTCTCGTAATATTTTGTTACTGATAAGTTCTGACAATCTGTCAAGATATTTTTTTAATATCTTGTCTTGTGCGAGAAACATCTGTCCACAAGACCGAAAGAAAACAGTACAGGTGAAATCACCAAATCTTCTTCAATTTAGAATAGAAATGACGTTGCACGGTTTTTTTTTCAAAGATTGTCCCCATTCCTGTTCAGTGACTATTCATTGAGCCTCTTTATGTTTCTATATATGATTTTTATGTTTATATAGTACAATACAGGTAGTTTGAGAGTTAAAAGTAACAGGGAATATTTTAATAATAATTTCCATGACATAAAATGTTCAATGCCGGAAATCGTGTGTTTTCCTTCTCCAAATATACAAACATGCACACAACAAGCATAATTTGTATAGTTTACTCCAGCAAAAGCAAAAAAAAAGAATATCCTTCATAATATAATTAAACTACAAGAATGCTATTCACAATGACTCCTGTTAATTTGTCTTGTAAATGTCATTTAAAATTTCCGTTTTGTAGTAGCCTTTGCAAATTTGTCCACTACATAACAGATTTAATATTTGGTTTGTTGTGCCAATATTCAAACGATTACTTTCCTTGTTTCCAAGGAAGGGTTTCTCTTGTGAATACGCCATATAAGCACAATGAAAGTCCGTCAAAAGCATGAAAAATACAACAAAGAAATCATTGGTGTTATGGTGAATTGAGGATAGTCTAGTACTATATTACTAGTCCACTTGGTAACAGACAAATGCATACTTTGAGCACGACAGAGGAGTACAAAACCTATTTTATTGTAAATAAATTGTTTATATTGTCGACTGCATTACAAAACAAGGGATGATACTTGTAATCAAATCAAGAATTAGTTAATTCTATGGTCATGTAAGAAGATGTTACAGGCTCTGTGTATTTGATAATACCTGTACGTAAATGATAAAGATAGAAGTAAATTGACTTTCTTTCGAATTTCATTTCTTATGTCACATTGAACAAAGAAAAGTAGGTCTACGAACAATAACTTTAAAAAACGAATTTATCATATGTTGTCAATTTTTAATCAATCCATCAGAAATCAGATGGCACCATTAATAGACCAACCATTGTAAAAAGATCAGTCTAGTTGCAGCTTCAATTTGAGGTTTTTTCGCGTTTAAGCCTTTTGTACCGTATTCATGTCGCTGTATTTGTTTTATATCTGTTGTTTGAACTTATTGGTGCATTTATCATTCAGGAAAAGAGAATTTACCATTCTTGTGTATAAAATTGATTTTTCTAGGTATTGATGTCGATATTTATGAAGCCTACACGATTTTTTTTTAACATTTTTGGTCATGCATGCATACTTCAATAAAATGTCTCCGCCAAAATTAATTTAGAAGTACTTTTAGGACATGAACAGTTTTTTTCATCGTTTGTGTGATTTTACATGTATGCGATGCAAATTTGAAATCGGATGCATCATTATCAAATATCAATATTCGTGTTCAATTTAGTTGGACAGCTCAGAATGAGTGACCGTTTTACATGTGATTAAGTTCTCGTCTTGTCTGTATAATTTTACTACATTAATCATCTTGAAATTATCAATGTGATTAGAGCACTATGACATTTATTCTCTAGCTGCTTCCTTACGCCGTATCGGCTATAATTAGTAAATGTACGACTGCATGAACGAAACTTTCTTTACGGGATTCATGCTACCTAAATACTTAACACAATGACATATGTACCAATGAAATTAGATTTTCTATGCCGTGAACGAATTCTATATGTAATTTTGCAACATCACCGATTCTAGAAAGATCCTAGATACATCTATGCAAAGATAGTCCCGTCTGAACGATAGAGGAATACAGAAAACATATGGTCTGTGCCTGATACAGCCAGTTTCGGAAATATCAGTTTCGTTTAACAGTTATACATGTACAAGTCATGGCTATTATTCTTTTTTCAAGTTATTATTGGCAGCATACATATATTGTTATAGTAAAAATACTGTATGCTCAACATTCTTAGTAGACCGGATGTGTTCTTGATGTCATCAGTTTTTATCTAACTGTTGACACTAGTGGTCGTTTACCATGAGCCACACCTTTCATTATTTATGATGTATCATTGATAAAACAAAACTGTTACTCTCCCTTTTATTATGTATTTTTGATTTATATGTTTAATTTGTTCTCATTTCGTCATCGAATAAATGACTTTTGTTTGGAAGCAAAAATTGTCTTATTCATTCTCTAGCATTAATTAATTCTAGGGTCATGTAGAACATGCTACATGCTGAATGATACAAGTACGTAAATGATAACGATAACAGTTAAACTAATTTTCTTTTGAATTTTATTTACATATGTGACGTTGAACAAAGAAAAGAAGGTTTGTGAACAAGAAGGTTTTAAATAAAGGAATTTATCATATTTTGTAAATTTTAAATCAACCGATCAGAATTCAGAAGGCACTATTTTATATTGTTTTGTTTTTATCATTTATACTTGATATACGAGAGAGCATAGATATGATGTGCTAAACTTTTACCCTCCCTGCTAATGTACATTTTTTGATTTATGTGTTTTATTTGTTCACCCTACGTCGTTTAATAAGTGAAATTTGATTCGGAACAGACGTTGTTGTCTTCATTCACGAGCGGACTGGTTACTATCGTTACAATAAATAAGTTTGGGGATCAATAGCTTAAGTGAGCTTACCAGGAATACAAAACACAAAATTTAAATATTCAAAAGAACAAAACGATAGTGTGACTAATATGTAACCGTACTAAAAATATTACGTACCCGACATAACAAAATTATACTCTGCATCTGGTAACCATGTTTTCTTTTTGTCATAAATTTTCAATTTAACAGTATATTCCATTTTTCGTTGCAACCTGTCTTTGATCATGTAGTGAGAAGTTGGAAAATGGACATCATTATATTTTGGTACATTTAAATCGAACTTGACCCGTGTAAATGTCACATCAAGTTTTGTTGGTATATTCCATGACACATTGGCGGTTAGTGCTGAACAGTTTACCATTATCTTCACATCAGTTGGTCTTTCAGCTAAAAAAAATCAATGAATTTATACTCTCGACGGTACAAACAACCATTGTTTGAGTGCAATATTCAAAATGATTATTCATGGTACTGTAACTGATTCTTGTATATAATAAGCACGAATAAGGACATAGAGTAGAAAGTTGCATGCGCGATACTGCATTACATTAACTAAATGAGTATTGTTTAGCATGCTTAATTCGTGTAGATACCGTATATTACACAAGGCAACTAACTCATAGTTTGAGTGCGTGGTAAGTGTGGTGATCTAGTATACTACCCTCAACTGCAGGTAGTATGTGTTATATTATAATGAAATAAGTCAAATCAATTTTTCGTTTTTCATTGGTTTACAAAGATAAATTATGATGGTAAACAACCATTCCTCAACAAGTTCAGGAGGGTGGTAAACTCGAGTATACCACCCGCCCGAACCAGACTTTATGTTTATCATTAAATTTCCTCTCTGTTGTTTGTTTTTTTTTTTTTCATACTTCAGTCCAAACAAAAAACTCGGATGATAATATGGTAAATACTGTTGAAAAATAGAATATCAAATGTAAATGGAGAAATAATCGTTTTATTTTTTTTTTGTTTTGTTTGTTTTGTTTGTTTTTTTTTATTGTTTGTTTTTAATAAGGGTACAAATTAAGGAAAACAACCAATGTTTAAGGAAGAGTGGTATTGTTCCGCCAGTTTCTATTAAAGAACGTTGCGTCAGGTCGTTTAGAGAAATTAACCAACACGTTGTTATTCAGTGTATACAAACTGCATATAGTTGAGTGTGGTATACCAGGTAATCACACGAAGGAAGAATATTTCCCTAGACGAGGTGGCGGGTGATATTCTTTTTTGAGTGAGGTGATCTAGATCTGATTGAGAAAAGAAATCATCTAGCACGCAGTCGTTCAGTGTACACATACTGCCTGCAGTTGAACCTGGTATACTAGGTTACCACAAGAAGGAAGAATTTTGACAGAGACTAAGTCGAAGGTGAGATTATTTTCTGAGTTAGGTGATCCTAGCTATATGTAAATCGTTTTGGCGGAAGTATACAAAGGGACAATGAAATGGAAAAGATCTTAGTTCCTCCTTTTTGGCCTTTATTCTTAATGGCTTTCAGTTAAAACCTCAAAGGGCCCCTTGTAGTTTCGGGCACCTTTGTGCTCCCATATTCACACTTTGCTCTACTTACAACCCAAAATACTATTCCAAGTCTTTCTTTCATCATATGGCAACTTGTAGTAAAATTGATATCAGATCTATTCACTTTTTCTCAAGTAATTGTCAGGTCATAAGGAAAATTCTTGTTCCAGACATCTTTTTGGCCTCTAATTCAAAAATACTTCAAGTCTTAATCCACAAAATCAATCCAAGTCTTCTTTTGGTGATAAAGCACCTTGTAATACAGTCATATTCAAAGAGATCACTTTATTAATACATGTAATAGTCAAATTATTGTCTGGACTTCAGGAAAATGCATGCTTCTGGCCCCATTTTGGCCACTAACTTCTAAAATGTTCATATCTTAACTCCCAAAATCAATACCAGTCTGAGTATTGTCATGTAGAATATTGTTGAATACTGTCATAGTCATTCATATTCTTTAACTGGAGTTATACATTTAAATTTGATAAAATGCTTGTTTTTGGCCTTTTTCAGGTTCATCAAGTGCAAAAATTTTGTGGTTGTATAATGGTATGATGCTTTGTTGCCATTGTCAATGTCTTCATTGTCTCGGTCATCCATATTTCTGGTTCGAGCGGACAGTGCACTTGTATTTTTTCCGGAAAGGTGTTATTCATGTTCAGTGTGATATACTCAAGTATACTAAAATCCTGAACTTGCCGGTGAAGGGCAGTGTACAAGAATATTTCATCTTTATAAACCAATAAAACACTTTAAATTTTATATGAAGTATGAAATATAGATAAATATATTGGGAGATCTAAATCCAAAATTAATTGCATACTAGAAGGACTCAAAACTATCGAAATAGGAAACAAAATCCATCATAAAGAGGTTTCATCATGTGTAATACAAGGAATGAAGCCTAAAGGTTTTAGGGATTTTGAAATTTGTAACACTGTATTTTTTTATAAATGATATATGATATAATTCGGGGTCAGACATGTCTAACTAATGGGTTGGTAAATATCCTCGGGAACTTCTAGACCACCAGCTGTGGCATCGACATTGTGGTTATTTTTAAAATACAAAGATACATATCATATCTAAGATGTTATCTCACGAAATAGAAATAATTGAGTTGAGTTTCCTCATTTGTTATACTCCAGGATGACTGAATAACAAAGTTCTAGGCTTGTTTGTGTTATTTCCATAAGACATATACATTTCGATTTTAGACTAGATTTTATGTGATATAAATGTCATGATATTCATTTTTCATACATAAAGTCTTTCAATACCATTAATAGTGTAAATAACATTATAATATATCAATATGCAAAAAATGAACTGTCCTGTATGAGAGTTAGATAATTTTAAAGAAAATCTGGGCTTGAGTTCCTGTCTGTGGTGTTACTATCTTTATAGCACACTGGTTAAATATAAAAATATGTTTGTTGTCATTTCTTTATCATATTTAAGATTTATATGTTTACATGGTTGACTTTAATTTAAACAAGTTTGGAAGATCTTGTAAAGCAAAAGTTTGGTCTAGATGAACAAAAGGAAATGCTGAAATATTCTCTGAAATGTGGATAAAAAGCAGTATAATCATGTCCCATTCAAAATTATTGACAACTGTTGTACAAAAAATAACATAAAATAACACCAAAAAACAAAACGTTTCTCAAAAGACATGTAACACCACAGACATCAATACATAAGATCTTACTTTTATTTTAAGAGTGGACATACAACAAAAAGCAAACATAATCTACCAATGTGTCGTATGCCAACGTTCAAAATTATAAACATATTCTTCCAATGTGTCGTCTGACAAACTCCAAAATTAAAGCAAGAAAACGTAAAATTAACGGCTATATTTTCACACAGATAAGATCAGCTTTTAAGACTGTGTACATGCAAAAAACCTAACAGTGGGTTGCATGTGACAATTGTTTTTTAGAAAATCATCAATGTCAGATCACAAATGTATCTTTTCTCAAAGAATGAATGGTTTTGATTAACTGTAACTGATAAAGAGAAAACAATCACGTAGAAACCATTGAAATGACTCTTTACTTTTGTGTATGGTTGTTATGAAAGGGAAATTCAAATTTTTTCCCAGTCGTTCCATTTTGCTTTAAAAATCGTTTAACCTTTTCACGTACATATAGTATAAACATTACATTGAAACAAAAATAACCCTGTGCTAATCATATCATAGGATCTGCCTGATTTTTACGGTAAAACGGTAACTACACTGACAACCATAGATGTTATTCCTCTCTATGACTAGACATAGAAGTTTTTGGTCCTTTTTGAAGAGTAATTAAGGGAACCAAGGCTATGGCTGAAATCAAAAGAATGTAATCCAGGGACGAAGACTAGACATGGAAAACAGACATACACAACAAAGAACATTAAGTAAATTAAATCATACATACAAAATAACAAAAGCAAATGAATAACTCGGACTCCACTAAAAATTGGGAGCATGGACCAGGTGCACCGGTAGGGTAACGTGCTCTGCTTTTCTAGAAACACCCACCGAGTTGCTCATAAAAAGTCCGTGGTAGACAAACGACGAACGGAAAACTATGACCCGTTGAATAAATCAGTTTTTTTGGTGCACATGGATACACAGTAATGATCCACGAGTTCATGATGGCGACCATAAAACGTCTGTGGTGATGACTTCAATCTTGTAGCAACATAACCCTGTTCCAGAAGCCTATTTGGGAGCGTTCTAGCGCGATACAAAAAGTCTGCGTAGTTTCGGCATGCTCTGGCATAACGTCTGAGTTGTGATATGAACACTCCATACGCAGGTGCTGAAGGGATGTTGCCACTGTTGACAATTCTGAATGAAAAGTCATCACGTTTGTCGTAAGGTTTGATCAATAGTTTTTTTAACCATCGATTTCTAAGTGTAGGTCAAAATATGAGGCTGACGTCACAGTGTCTGTGGTATCCTTTATCTCAATATCTTTGGGGTAGATGCGATGTATCAAATCCCCAAAATTAGGATTGTTTAAAGATACTATGTCATCTATATAGCGGAATCTGAGATTAAAGGATCTAGCCAAACGATATTCTTTCTTTCGGATCAGATCAACTATAAAATCAGCCTCATAAGAGTGAAAGAATATGTCCGCAAATAAAGGAGCACAATTTGTTCCCATTGGAATGCCGACTTTAATTCACGTGATTTTGATTTTTTTAATTGATGCTAAATTGCCCAAAATTACCACATCATATTTTCTGCATGAAATTCAGACATTTCTGTAGTGTTACATAAAAAGTATATTGTGTTAACAATTTAAAAGTAAATGCGTTTTAAAAGATGTTCGTTGATCACGGTTGGTGTTGTTGTTTTTATGCAATGTGGTAGACTATTACTTTTCATAGTGTGATAACTTATAAGATACATTCCAGAGGATGTCCACTGTCCCACAAATTTCAAACTTCAACACATCTGTCTTGTCCTTTGAATTGTCTGTGGTATTACATGTTTATCTGTGGTGTTATACTAAATAAAATAGGCGGACGAAAGCAGTAAACTATCCATCATTTACGTTTGGAGCAAAAACTACATTAAACATTACTGGTAAAAAGCGATTTTCAAGATACGATTTGATTAATGTTTATGTCATTTTACAAAGAAACTCTGAATTTGTCTTTGGTGTTAATATATTAGGTTTCCAGTAGGTACGAAAATTTATAAAGCAGTTACTTCAAAATATGCCAAATTATCCATTCTGTTGAAGATAATTAAATATGTCTTAAACAAAAATATGTAGCTTCTAGTAAACTTGACTTTGAATTTTCATACCAAAAAACAAAAAAAAAAAAACAGTAAATTTATATATTTGTTAATTTTTTTTTTGTCATGATACTTTTTACGATCAATTAGATGGATAATGAGCATTATATAAATGTAAAATATTAAACTCTTATATGTTATGAGTGTAATAATAACTAGCATGATATATTATAGCTTAAATTTCATTTCTACAGGTATGATTCTGAAACAGTTTTTATAAACGGTACCAGTGAACCTACTGGCGATGTTTACCTTTGTGGTTGTTTGGTCAGAGTAAGTTTGATAGGTAATAGAACATGGTGTTTATATTGACAACTTTCCACATAGCATCCGAAAATTTTCATCCGCCTAATTTGATCGCAATCATAGATAGAATTAATGTGTAATACATGTATAACAGCGAGGCAGCCGCTGTTTTCTGTGTACACATATATAATGGTCAGTTTAACATTAATCATATTCAACATGTGATAATTGTACTTACCGGAAGCTGCTGAAGTCTGCCTAAATAAAACATAACATAAAGTGAAACACAGATTTAAAATCGCCATAACTGAAGGACGTTTCAAAAACTACAATTTATAAGGACATGTAATGAACGTACTATATTTATGTACCAACTAAATAGGAAGTGAAACAGTGAAGTGACATCTTCCTGTCCACAAAAGCAGGGACAAGATTAGGATCGAAACATATTCCTTGTCAAATAGACTTATTGCGCTTAAGTGGCTTCTGTTGTAAAGGATAGTGTATTAACTGAATGTACTTTCAATGTAAATTTAAATTATCATTATTAATATTGGAGCGTTAAGTTTGTCTATTTGGTCCTTGCCCATGATTACACGTACATTTGTAGCGACAAAAAGGGGGAGGGATTTGAACTTGAACATGTTGAATGAAAACAATTTTACCTTCTTAAAGAAAAGACGTTACAATACAATTTTAAATCGAAAATAATAACCAGAAAAGCAAAAAATGAAAGATTTAAAATCGAGGTTAATTGTAGAATTTACAGAAAAATATATACATTTATACGTAATGTTTAAAATACAAATGTACATGTATACATACACACGTATGTTGTTTTACTTCTTGAGACTTTCGAATGGTTTATTATTTAAATCTTCACTCACTGGTAAATTTTATTTAATCAAACCAAATGGATGCTTTGTTTCCTTATTTTAAACTATTAAGAGTATACTAGGATATTTTTGTGTGTGTTAGTGTGTGTGTGTGTGTGAGCAGTGTACAGTTGAAGGACATTTAAGTGGCGAGTTCCTACTTCACTTAAGATATGGCAGTTACATGTAAACTCAATTGAATTTTCAAATTTCTAGTATTTAACTTATATAAAAATGCAATGTATGGTAATTTTATCTTTGCACACACAAACCTTCATGTACTATTTAACTTTTTTTTTAATTCAAAAGGTGTGGATAGTATTATATTTGTCAAATTGTATGTGTATTTTCAACATTACATGTAGGCATTGGAAAGGATGTAGTATCAGGCAATTGAATGGATGGAGTATCAACAATGACTAAATTGCATATTTAGGCCTTTCCAAAAGCTTGTGTTGATATCAAAGTTTTGTTAATATGGCAAACATTGTATTTTCATTAAAATGTCATTCATATTTTTTTCAGAGCCATGACTTGAAGAAAAAGAACAAAGCAAGACCTTTTTTCATTAACAATTTTTGCAGCAGTTTCAAATAATAACTATGTGCTTTTTAAATTACTTTGATTTTATTACACCTAGTACAGTAGCTAGCACCATGTAAGATCAATATTGTGAAGACTTGGTATAAACTTGAAGACACTGACTGACCTACATTTTTTTTCATTTCAGTGAATTTGTAACCTGTTTAAATAAAAAAGCAAAACAATTTCTTACAGTAACGTACAGTATTTTTCCTAAAAAAAGGTTCATTGTAGATCAGATCTACTGTTATATCATGTGATATTATTGAAAGCATAAGATACTTAAACTATTATTGCTTACAGGTTTTAGTGAACAGTGGTAGTATTATGATTGACTTCTGGTTGCTCATTTGTTCTCTAGTTTTTGTGTGTTTCTTTTAGTGTTCACTTGTGTTCACTTTGGTTTTGTGTTTCTTCAGAATAATGGATATCCTTTCCCCACGCTTGAAAAGCAGGAGGTATATATTGATCATGGTGTCCATCTATTTTCAGTGCCCAGTTCTTAGCTTCAACTCATTTGAAACTGCTGATTATAATTGAATGAAACATTTACTACTGGATGCCTTTGTGAACCTGTTATTTTGCTTTTCCAACTGAATGGATTTTGATGAAATTTAATTATTACATGATATAATTATTTATCTTTAAAATTGCTTTTTATCTGAATGACTTAAATGACATATAGAGTTTTACTAAATGGTTTCCATGGTAACACCAAGTGATTTTTGCTCACAATTTTTCCAGTTTTAGAAGAAATTATGCTTACAAAATTTATGCAGGAAACTAGAGAAATAATGTTAAGGGGAAAAGAATACAGATACAAAATGCATTTTTACGTCAAGGGTGATTGAAGCGTTGTTGACCATGCACAGATATATTTGGTTTATTTTTGTGGGTTTTTTTTAATCTAAAGCAGACACTATATATACCAGATGTAAATGTAAGAAAACCGTCCGAGCAAGACCCGACAGGGTAGTCAAGGACGTAAAAATCTCACTTTGTAGCAAGAAGCAAAAAGGACTGGTAAGACATCGGGTATCATGATGTTTTGTCTTTCATCAATTCAAACCGACTTCGTTAATGTCGAAACATATTTTTGTTCTTATAAAAACACCATAAGGAAAAGGCAATGAGCAAAGAAATCACCTGAAAAACAAAAACAAAAACAAATTCTGCTCATTTAATAAAACCCAAAATAAATACATGCAGTAAATATTGATTAGCAATCAATCACATACAAATTGTAAATTTCTCAAACTATAAATATCAATCATGAATCATATGAATTTAAAAAAATGTTTAAAATACCTTCCCCTTTTTCTTACCCAGAAACAAAACAGACTATGAGGCTATATGCAAAATATTAAAGATCATACAGCCCACATAGAATCACGTTCGCTTCCACCAGATAAAGGCAATATTTTAAATAAATTTACACAACACATTTTATGTGGTTCTAAAAATTGGATAGATCTATGATTATGAACCTACGCTTACTGAAGTTGCTTCAAGTAAATAAGTAATTTCCCCCAAAACCCACCCTCTTTCACCTATTTACCATCAGTAGCACAGAAAAAAATTATTTCGTTTCTTTCTTCTCAAAATGAGAATAGGTTATGGCAAAAATTCCTAGAACGTCTATAAATTTTGCTCCTTGGCGAGGTGGTTTGTTTGTAAATAAAACGGAGGCCTATTGGTAGTATTTGATATTAATAGAAAGCTCGGTGATTCTCCTTCATAATAAGCACGAATCTAACCAATGAAATGGCTTAGGATGGAAATGTGTCAGTTAAATATAGACAAGGGGTTTCCGACAATGGAAATTTTTAAAACTAGACGCCTATATTTGGAGCAAATATTTTCATAGAAAATATTCGATTTCGCCGGTATTTTCAATGTAACTCTTGTTATTAATGTCTACTTC
Source organism: Perna viridis (assembly GCA_037379345.1). Taxonomy (NCBI): domain Eukaryota; kingdom Metazoa; phylum Mollusca; class Bivalvia; order Mytilida; family Mytilidae; genus Perna; species Perna viridis. The sequence goes on along the minus strand of CM074515.1, from coordinate 31,676,223 downwards.
TGATATTTCTGCATTGAACATTATCATATTAAAGCATTAAAGTGAATTTAGAAAGGCTTTTCCACCGAGCATGATTTTGCATTGTAAATGATGATGGGGCATGCTGGGTAATATATAATTATCTCCCCTTTCCCGACTGACATTAGAGTTGAACTCTCCTGTCAGCGTGCACGTGGCGTTCTCACTGACTGCAGTGTGGTGAAGATTGGTTATTCCAGCAGTGCTAGAGGTTGTCTATCAAGCTTTTGACCTAACCTCATCCCAACCTCTAGCATCTGGCATGTTGCAAGCCACCGCAAATGTGATTTAAAATATCTACATAAAAGAAGTTTAAACCACCAGAAATCAAGCGATAAAAACCTAAATTTGTTTTAAATACCTCGAAAACATTTATAATGAAGACAGTTATCAGGTTGACCAGCAATCTTGAACTAGGTCACTAATTTTACGGAATATAATATATTTTTGACAAAACTAATTTAAAGTTGGTTATGGCGATTTGTTGCTTAATTTAATACTTTCGTTTTACAAATTAAAATCCGTAATTTTATCAACCGGCTATACCCATTCAAAAGTCTGAAAATCAAATGTGAAGTTCATTTAAACTGCTTTTACAAAGGATTTCCACGATTCCTGGATTTTCTCTTCAGATGAGTCATTTGTTTTTCTTCAGTTTAGTCACTTTCTCTCGTGCTAGGGTAAAGAAACTATATAAAATGTTTTAAATGGCAAATATTTTACTATAATTCTGCCGATTTCAAAGAACGTCGGAACTTTGATATGGAGTTTTTTTTAATTGCTATTTAGGACGTTAAATGAATGATTTGGCATGTTCAACCTCATTAATACAATGATTGAAAATATGATGCGCAAATTTGGTAAATCTGCAAATTTTCCATAAAATATGCATAGAGGTCTTTTTGTTTCCATTATTCCGTTTTTCTCTGATACGTGACACACAATAAAAACGTTCTTTACTTAATTCATATTACGAAGAATGTGTTTATTTGCAAATATGTTTAACATACGTAGTAGATGTACGCCGATATACATATGTTGTAGATACATCACCCGAGACGAAGTGAGAGGTAATATATTTTAGTGTATTACTCGGCTAATTACCCTTTACTATAGCAACATGTTTTAGATTAAACTGAATACCCCTCATAATACATCACATTTTTGTATGCACACGTAAATGATAGTGAATAATCTTCAGAACACTTGCATGTGAAATTAAACCCTGGTGTGATTGTTGCAGTTCCTCGGTGTAGTCAATATCAAACCGGAATGAGTTACACATATATTTTTTGCAATATACGATAGCAAAAAACAAAAATGAACACTTCCGCTCTTCATTTCTTTAATCAAATTAAGGTTAATCATAAACGAAAATGAAAACGATATGAATACATACAAGGTAAGGCATTTCTGTGCGGAGCTAGGAAGGAATAGACCAACGAAGCACATAATGTTTAAATATATGCAATAGAAAATTGTGATTTTTGTATGAAGTATAAAACATTTTTAATTATTTCATAGAATTCGAAATATAACACTGCAGAATGAGACAACTGCAAAAGGAACAAGTATATGTGTAATATTGTAAATTTTTTTCTGGTATGTCGTAAAATTTTCTGCAACAGAAGAAACTTTCAATAAGAAACTCGCAAAAGTAATCAAATAAGATTGAAAACAGTCACTTGACAAAACTAAGATCAAATCGAACTGAAGGACTTCAAAACTTTTAACTTCTATACTCGCAACTGTCAAAGAGGGTCTCCAGTCTTACCACAACATTTGTTACTCCGTAGTGGTATTAATTCAATGTGGATCCCGAAAAATTCGAAGGACTTTTTGGAGACCCTCAATTCAAATATATAATAGCATTAAAACCTATGATTTTTCAACACTGTATACTTCTATTCCTTATACTCAGTTAAAATCCCGAATCAAAAACATGATACATCGTTGTTTCTCCAAAAAATAATTCCAAATTATCTCCCAAATATACAGAAGAACATATTTTCAAAATACTGGAAATTTTGATGGACAACATATTTGTTCAGTGTGGTGGGCGCGTTTTTTTAAAAACGGTTGGCATTCCAGTGGGAAAAAATTGTGCTCCTCAACTTGCTGTAATTTCCTACACTCTTATGAGGCTGACTCTTTAGCTGATCTGATCCGAAAGAAAGAACATCGTTTGGCTAGATCCGCTATTCGGATGACGTACTATCGTTAAATAATCCTAGTTTCGGGGACTTGATACATCGCATCTACACGCAAAGAACTTGAGATAAAGGATACTACAGACATTGTAAAATCACTGTTTGGGAAAGATGCCACGTTCGTCGCACGTTAAAAAACCCTACTGTGATATTCTCCCGGAGTAGCAACCATAGGGCTCCGCCACAGAAGGCTAAATTGCCTGACCCTACTCACCTCTCCCTATTTCCAGTGGCAATCAGACTTTGTCGACCCCATTGTCCTTGTGTCTCATCCAATTTTTCATTTCATCATCATTTCATGTTCATTTTATCATCCACTTCATGTTCATCGCCTGAATATAGCTGAAATATTGCTGCTCGGGCGTTAAACCCCAACAAACAAACAAACAAACATGAATCGTTATGGTGTGTCCATCTGCACACTGAAAACTGATTTGTTTATCGTGTCATAGTTTTTCTATCCTCTTTCTGGTCCATGCTCCCAGTTTTTAGTGGAGTCCGAGTTGCTTATTTGCTTTTGTGACTTTGCATGTATCATCTTAGTTACTTAATGTTTTTTTTTTGTTTTTGTTTTTGTTTTTGTTTTTGTTTTTTTTTGTGTATGTCTGTTTTTTTCATGTTTGGTCTTTGTCCCTGGATTACTTACTTTTAATTTCTGCTGGAACTTTGGTTCCCTTGATTACTCTTATTAAAAGGTTTATTAATTACATAAATAACATTATCAATGTAATACATTTGTCTTTGAAAACACGAATCGCTTAATCTTCAAAATAATTTCTTTAATTCTTACGACTGTTTACTTCTCGAAAGGATCAAATTGATATGGACTACGATTGATCCGACATTTCAACTGCTTGATCAAAATATTGAGAACGAATGACGAACGCAGTCACACGAGTCACCTCATGACTTTTCAACACGTGTACGGCCTACTTGTGGCACTGAGAATTTTTAACCATTTATCTCCACTCAAACAATGTTTAAAACTCCAAGGGTCATCGTCATGATCTTCAATCAGCATTTCAAGCTGTTTGTTTTGCCTTGCTTTAAAGTAAACGTTTCAAGATGTTTTCCAACCTTTTTCTGCTGTGTTCATTTTCTTTTTTGTTTTGATTAAAATTGTCATGTGCCAACTGATTTATTCAACGGATCATAGTTTTCCTTTCGTCGTTTGTCTACCCCGGACTCGACTTTTTATGAGCAACTCGGCGGGTGTTTCTAGAAAAGCAGAGGACGCTTACCCTACCGATGCACCTGGTCCATGCTCCCAGTTTTTAGTGGAGTCCGAGTTGCTCATTTACTTTTGTTACTTTGTATGTATGATTTTATTTACTTTGTTCTTTGCTGTGTATGTCTGTTTTCCATGTCTAGTCTTTGTCCCTGGATTACATTCTTTTGATTACGGCTATAACCTTGGTTACCTTGATTACTCTTCCATCCTAACATAATTCTAATACGACAGCGATTTATTGCTGAAAAAGTATATAGAGCAACTATCATGGTAGAAAAACATAAAAAAAAAAGATTTGTGATGTACTGTTTTTAATCCTGTTACTGACTTGTTTTTAAATTCATGACTTTATGAAGAAAAGGGCACGGACATGTTTTTATAGAGTATGTACATGACACTGGGATCTTATATTTTCTGGTGAATACTGCATCTTAACCAAATATGTCAAATTTATGGTATTCTACATTTTATATATAATATGTTACTTCAAAATGGATGCTGTGCCATTTATCCCTTTGCATTGTTTTTGTTTTTGTTTTTTTTTTGGAATTTATGCATTAGACAGGGTTACACAAACATTTAAATTGATAGTAACCAGAGGCTCTTAATTGCCTGAACAGCTCACCTGTCTAAATAAGCAACATTTGTTTTTTTGTTTTTTGTTTTTTGTTGTTTTTTTTTGTTGTTTTTTTTTGTTTTTTTTTTTTTGTATAAACGGCCATATTTTTCTTTGATTAAAATACCTAACGCCCAAAACTAAGGAAATTTTTTTATCAAATTTGATTGAATTCTGTCCAATAGTTTCTGAAAAGAATGTTTCCTAAGTAATATCATAAAAATAGCAAACGAAACACCAAAAAGGACAATAACACCACCATAGCTTAACAGATTAGCATGACATTTTGACCACAGATAGATTTTATCATGCTGAACATTTTACCATAGTCAGAATTTGACTAAACCTGGGGTTTTTTTGGAGATATATGCGAAAAACTTCTGTCTAAAATATTCTTTAATTTTTAGTAACGGCGGCCAATTTTGTCGATAAAAAATCCCCACATCAGTTCCATGCAAAATACTATTAGGGACCTTCCTACCAAGTTCGGTTGTTAATAGTTCAGTGAATTAAGAAAAAATTGTTAACAACGGCGACGATGGGCGTCAAGTGATGGCAATAGCTCACATGGCCCATGGGATAATTGATATCTGAGTATATTTTTTCTTTGTGCTCAAAAAATAAAACACAATATTAGCTATATTAAGCATAACTAAAATAAGAGTATTTTAAATCATTGAATTCCTGAACAAAACTCTCAAATATAAATTTATAGGATTCGTTTACATTAATAGCGGCTTTACAAGTTTAATTAGGATAGTTTTTTTATCAAGTATTGGAAATTTTCTATGGGAAGTGGGCATTATGAAATTTCAAAGGCGGATCTGAGCGGCGGCTGAACGCTCCCTTTATACTCGAAAAATGTGTATATGATTATGTAGAAAATAACTGGAAACTACTGGAGCGGGTTCCTTTAGCCGGTCAGACTTGCCTTTTTTGTATTACCTGAATCTGCCAAGTAATAAAGAATTAATTTGTAGTATGAGTGGAAATTTTATATTATCCAAATGCTGTAAATGCAGAAATCGGTTAGTTTTCTTTACTATTTTAATCAATGTGTTTATGGCAAAACTTTGACACTCTTTATATTTTTTAATTGCATTTCCAAAAGATAATGATAAACGATGCTAAATTTCATTTTTATGCGAAAGTTTGATGTTAACTATTTGTTTTTATTTGTATATAATAGTTTACCTTCAGATGCCTTTTCTTTCATTGTTCATAAACATTCGACTGGTCGTGGAGCCCAACGCTTCGTAATTCCAACCATTTCTGAAAAAGAGAACAACCTTTGAGACTGGCAATGCAATTTCTCATTTGTTCAAAGACATACATCTGTATTACCTTCGCTTCGTCATATTCAACAGCTAGAAGAATATTTCATACCTTATTTTGCAGAGGCGTCATGTTGTTTTCTGATTGCATTGATATCAGACACTTATCTTGACGTTAAACTTAAAACAGTAACTGCTCAATGATTCGGAGAACTTGAGTTAATCCCAGAAATTTTAGTCACAGTATCTATTTTTATACATTAGTTCCGTTGTGTTTTTCCATCCCGGACAATATCAGTGGCGAATCCAGAGGGGTGAGCAGGGGGTTGGTACATTCCTCTTTTTTTTGGAAAATATGTCATTCGGAGACATTAGTACTGCATGTTTTAAAAGTTGTTAACACGACCGTTATGATCAAATGACTGTCATGGAATATATTACTTATGTTCTTTCGCAATGATCCCTTACTGCAAGTGAAAAAGTTGCGATTTAATTGGCGTATTGTCCCGCAATGAAGTTGGATATATAATCACCTGTCAGTCATCCTTATTGATTTTTAATAAAGTACCAGTCCATATAAAATTCAGACACTGCCTATAGTAGAAGTGGTTCGTAGTGTAGAAAACCCACCATACAAATGATGTTCATTCGGTCTACATATGCTATATCTATCTTTATATAACGATTGTCCTTTTGTATTTTGATCTGCACTTTTGAGAAAATCATACATTAATCTCCCACTAATATCATCCAAAACAAGAACAATAACTCCTGCAAAATGCCCATTTCATACACAACCTACAGCTGTATATATTTTTTCATCTCCAAAGCGCATCAACCAAAGGAAAAACTAAAACCAGTTATGTGGTCTGTAACTGTTTCTGAACAAGAAATAAAAGTTAATTTGGTGGGTTTTTGACATGCGTGAATCACCTAGCTTCTGTCTGATTTTTATAAAGACTGCTACTTAAACATCAAAATGAGACAGTGAAAAACAGAACGATTTATTGTAACATTATTTATGTATTGGATATGGTGAAATATATCAACGATTTCTCGATCATTGGTCTTCGGGTCTGTTAAAAAATTGCAAATATTTTCACGAGGCATTTGCCTCAATGTAGTTACGGTCCTGCTTTGTCATTTATCTCTTATGTAATTGTTTCGTAATTTTTGCCTTAGAAAAGTTTACATTGATACATGTAATAACTAGAGGCTCTAAAGAGTCTAAATCGCTCACATGACCTTATAAGCAAAATTCGCTTTTTTGTAAAAGTGGCCATGTTTTTCTTGGACAAAAATTCCTGAAGCTCATACCCAAGGAACGATTATATCATTTATCAGTATATTCTATCCATTTGTTACTGAGGAGAAAAGTAATAACATTAAACGTCAAAAAGGGCAATAACTCCAACATAGTTTAAAAATGTAACAGATTACCACCATCATTCTGAACACTTTTTACCCATGCCAGAATTAGGTTAAGCCTAACGGTTTTGGAGATATATGCTGTCTGATCCCTTGTGTTCTATTTTTAGTAACGACAATCATGTTTGTCTACGGATCAAACCCCACATCAGTATAACGTTGTATACAGAATAACCTAACGAACATTCATAACAAATTTGATTCTAATTGGTCTAGAAGTGTCGGAGGAGAAGGTTGTTGGAAGGGTAATCAAGGTAACCAAGGTTCTAGCCGAAACCAAAAGAATCTAATCCAGGGACAAAGACCAGACAACGAAAACAGACAAACACAACAAAGAACATAAAGTAACCAAAATAATACATACAAAATAACAAAAGTAATGAGCAACTCGGACTCCACTAAAAACTTGGAGCATGGACCAGGTGTAACGATAGGATAATTATCCTCTGCTTTTGGAAGTAATATCATTAAAAATACCCCAAAAATGTCAAAAAGGGCAAAACCTCCTACATGGCTAAACAGATTTTCACAAAATTTTGACCACAGATAGACCTTTTCATGCTGAACATTTTTCACTGTAGCAGAATTTGGCTACAACTACCGATTCGTCGTTGAATAAAACAAATCCCCACATCAATTCTATGCAGAACATCCTAAGGAACATTCACACCAAGTTTGGTTATAATTGGTTCTGTAGTATAAGAAAAGAAGAGTTTTTGGGGGGGGGGAATGTTAACGACGACGACGGACGTCAAGTGATTGCAATAGCTCGCATTGATCTTAGGGCCGGGGAGCAAAAAAATGCCTCGTTATTTGTATTCAATCTTAATCAAATTATCTTAAATGTTTCAAAATATGATTTATGCTACGTGTATTTGACAAATATGTATCTTCTTGCCTCTATACATTGCGTATATTTCATACTTCTTTCCATCATTTCTAGAGTTTATGTTATATACTGATAGAGATCATTCTAACTCTTTTTGTTAAGCCTTAAAGAGTTGATCGGGGAGCTACATTATTTTTGCTGTATAGACTCTTACCTGAATTTACTCACTTACAATGTGATATGTACCGTTGGTGCATTAGGACATTACCTTCCGGAGCATCATCCCAGGTTTTTGTGCAAGTTCAAATTACAAGAGCACTAATATAAAATCAAATTAAAATATAAAACAAAAACAATCTATTTGATATAAATACAATGTTCATCCGGGATATTTTTTTTCAATTAAAAAGAAAAAAGTCTGATATCTAAAGCTTAATTTCGCACAAATACATCACATTTGAAGCAATTCCTTACACAATCAGTAGATTAGCTTAAATTTTACAAGAACTTCAAAATGAATTCAAATTAAAACAAAATACTAAAATATAAGCATCCTTTGGTGTCGTTTTATCAGATGAAAACTTTTATATGATTTTTTTTTTTAAACAGGAAATCCAACGACATAAGAATATAACAAATCACGAACCATTTCCAAACCAAATAAAATACACATACAAACAAAAATAACAACAATCAAAAAGCATACATAACAAAAACACAAATACAAAATGAAATTAAAATACAAAACAAAAATATACAAGATATTGATATACTGTTCTTAGAAGCAGTCTCTACTTTATAGGAAAATAAGAATCGCAAGATCTCGCACAAAGTACTATAAAAAAAATTAAAAGTCTTGTACACAGTCAGTAGGCTAGCTAGAACACTATATGAGGTTTTATATACAAGAGTAATCAAGGGAACCAAGGTTCTAGCGGAAATCAACAGAATGTACTCCAGGGACAAAGACCCGACATGGAAAATTAGACAAGCACAACAAAGAACATAAAGTAACTAAGATAATACATACAAAGTCACAAAAGTGAATGAGCAACGCGGACTTCACTAAAAGCTAGGAGCATGGACCAGCAAAGTTCCGCAAACAAAGCATCTACATTTTTTCGGTCAATTGCTATCTGAATGCATCTTTTCTTTGTGATCTGAAACAAAACAGTCGTAGATGTAGTCCATGGGCTTGGAGGGTCCACCGTGCATCCCCTTTTCCACTGATCAACTTCCTGATTTTAATTTACCGTATAAAGAAATAAGAATCAATGTACAGTCTGGAAACTGGATAACTTACGAAATATTAACTGAAGTGCACTGTAGAGACTGTATCGGTACTCACGCGCATTAAGATCTGGATATGGACTTGAAACTATACAAAGCTGTCAGAAACATGGTAGTGTCCTAAATAAGGGAAGCTAAGCGATGCTTTGTTGATGAAGCCATCAAAGTAGCAACAAACCAAAGGAGCTAAAACAATTTCTTCCATCAAAATCAAGTGGATCAAGTACTGCATGTATTAAATCAAATAATGTAATTATGATTGAGGCTGACAAAATAGCTGACTCTTTTAAGGAGTTAGGTAAGGGACACAACTCCTACAAATCATTGGAACGTTTGTATTTAGCATTTTACATCAATCTCATGTAAGCATCAAAGTAACTTGGACTGATTTCATTCTGTTTCAAATGAAAGCTTGAAAGACTTTAGTGAAATTTAATGTGATACAAACATATCACTGATTACATGAGTTCTGTCCCTTACCCTAGGTCTACCTCCTTAATTCATTCTTTTGCAATATTTGCAGTCATGAGTTCGGCAAACGATTCGATGATACGCTGCCAGGTGTAACACAATGAATTGAAAGGACTAATTTTCTATTCCCAAACATTCAAATGTTTTTGTTTGCAAAGAGATCAAAAACATGTCAAATGCTCAAGCAACCGGACTTGATGGAATTTCAGTAAAATTAAGAAAAAAAGTTTTTAGATACCGTGTCAATTTTTTAATTTGTATATTAGTTTTCCATTAAAACCAATACTTTTGAAACGACTGCATGGAAGAAAGCCAGAGTTACCCCAATTAATTTTTAAATGAGGGGTGATCGTATTGTCAATCATCATCGTCCAGTCTCTGTTCTACCAATTGTTAGCAAAATTATAGAAAGACATGCTTTCAGTACTTTCTACAATTATTGGTCTGAATACAATCTTATAACTACATGTCAGTCAGAGTTTATACCAAAATACTCGTGTCTATGAATTATCTCATAGATAGATGGTTAAAACAAATTAATGACTGTAAGCTTACTGGTGTTTTATTAATTGAACTGCGCAAAACGTTTGACACTTTTAATCATAATCTCCTACTGCATAAGCGTTTGTCATTTGGAACGTAAAAATACATATGAATTGGCAAAGGATAATAAATATTTGAGATGGAATCAATTATGCTGTATTAGAAAATGATATGTTGCCTGATGATTTTCTCCATTGTTGTGCATACGGACGGGTCTGTTATTTGTGGCTTGTGCTTAGTTACCTTTTTTAAAAAATAGCTTTTACTGGGGCGTGTTCCCAATCCTTTGGAACCGATGATGATGGTAGTGACTGTTTGAGGATAATACACATGCAGCGGCTTTGATATAGTCTCTTTTAGCTCAAACAGTAGCCTAAGAGGCAAATTATCCGGGCCTGGTAATTTATCAATCTTAATGTTTCAGGTGCTTCAGTATCATCTCTTCGTTTATATTTAGCTCAGGGGTCTCAATTGATATTTCACCGGGTTCCATTTCTGCATGGTAAATCACCTGCTGGCACTAGCAATAAAACTGCTAGTACTCAGATAAAATATCGACCTTTTTCTTGTCATCGTCAGTTTTGTTACAATTTGATATATTCTACGTACATATCTCCTATGCCTCTGGTTTTGGATTTTGATTCAATGCAGCTCCAAACAGACTTTTGGTTGTCTTTGCATTTGCAGACATTTCTTTTTCGAGCATTTTTTTCAGTTTAGTAACTGATTTTTTACTTTGTTTCTTACTTTTTTTTTATTCTAATCCGACATCAGGGTTATCGCTGCGTTTTACTTTTTTCGATGAGGCATTTTCCTGCGTATGAGTTATCCTGTCTTCTTGCAAGTTTCCTCTCGTTTTGTTGAATAGTTTTTATTGGGATAAATCTGTATTCTATAAATCTTTTAAAATGGTTAAAAACATTGTCCAATTTCTATCAGCATCATGTGGAATATTTAATTCTTTATTCCAATCCTAGGTTGAAATCTCTGTAGTTTCCACTATTATCATATTTTCAATTTATTTTGGCGAACTATATGCGACGAGAGTCATTTGACCACGTGGGACGAAAAAAATTAGGACGAATTAAACTTATATAATTGCGCTGGACCAGATTTAAGTAGATGAAGCTCTAGATTGTGAGAAGTGGAATCGCGATTGGAAATCTATTGTAGGGCATTATGATTTGAGACCCGATTAAGATTTACCAATATTTAAGGTGGGTTTCATATTTAAGTGTCTCATTTGAATGAACACTTTATGTTAAAGTCTAACTTCCGATGGCGACATAGAAATTGCTCTTGTTCAAGAACTTGTTTTGACTGTCGATTACTGGTACTGAATAATGTAAGCAACACATTTAAATGAGAAAATGCAATACTTATTATTAGCATTCATCCAGTTTCTGATTGCTTGTTTTAAATGCATTTAGACCCAAAGTACATATTCACTGACAAGTGACACTGTATCAGTCATTCATGGACTTAAAATGTTATACATGTACACATGTGCAATGACAGTGTATGCAATTATGGCTGTTACATACATGTACAAATGTACAGTACACTCAGGGACATTTGTTTCTTCAACACTCAATGTGCAGTTTTAAATCCATGTTAGTTGGTGAAACACCATGACATTCAGATATTTTCTCGGTGAAAATACAATGTATGAGTGTTACACCCACCCACCTGGGACATTGTATATTCTGGTTGTTAATTGTTTAGAGAATCACTGCCCTCGGTGGGAAATTCACCAAGCACGGTGAAGTTAATCTCATTGTTCTCTGCTGACAATATGGTTGTTGGTATATTATTTGTACCACACTGACGAAGGTCACTGACCTCCAAAATTCATTAGGGACCCCTGAAAATCACAACAGGAGAGTCCAGGGAATTTGTGAAAATTCTCAATCCAATTGCCAAAATCTATACTAGTAACACGAGTCAATAGTTAATTTGTCCAGCTTTAATCCAAGCCGTCGGCACAATAAAACAGCGGATGAGACGATTAGCATGTGGTATTACATTGTCAAATATATTATGAAATTGTAAAAAAGACATTTATCGTTGATACAAAAATTGTACTTCATAACTGTCCTGTATTGAGTTATAATTAATAACAGTTCATTTGATGATGCATTTGTATACAAAGTGTCCATTTATATTTCTAAAAATAGACAACTAAATGTATGCAAGTAGTTAAATATAGCAAGGATTGGAATTTCGTGCAATTTTCCATAGTATGATAATAAATATGTTGTGTGGGCAATATAGAGCGACCTCACCCTTGATGCATTTCATTGATGGTGAGCGTGCCCTGTTAATGGTGGACAGTTTCCATCGCTTCAACATTTCATCACGATAAATGTAGGTATTCTGACCCGTATGGTTTGAAAAAAATTAAAATATCCCACCTCAAGTTGCCTCCAGACTTTTTCAATGTTTTGTTTTTATCAAAACCTCAATTCAAAACCTTAATCTCATATCCAATTTCCAACCTGGTCCCACCTTCGTAGGCGGTCTTCTCTCTTCATTTAAAATTCAAATTCCTTTTTTTCAATCCTGATCAATCGTCATAAAATTTGTTGAAAATTGGTCAGAAATGGTATTAGGGTGTACATGAAGAGTTTTATAGCTTTCTCTGTATTTGTGTCGAAATTGTGATATCAACGTTTTTACATGCCATGGTTTTGACTCCTGACTACACAGCCCTGCCTTCGGGGATGGTTTCCCTTCTCATTTAAAATTTGAACTTCTTCTTCTAAACTCAAACTATCATCATAAAATTTGTTTCAAATTGATCAGAAATGGTCCGAGGGTGTATATAAGGAGTTTTGTAGCCATAGCTTCCCCTTCCTTTCTGATATCAATATTTTTATTTGACCTACTTTTTACTTTTTAAAAAGTGGCAGCCAGAGTAACACCCTCAAGGACAGTTTTTCCTCTTAATTTAAAATTCAAACTCCTTATTTTGACTTCAATAGTGCTCAGTATAGGCAGCAAGTAGCTGTGGTGAGTATACTGATATTGCAATTAATTATAAATGAGATGCAAATTCTTCTATATTTAATTCCGTGATGTATGTGCGAGGTTGTCAAGAGATCATTTTTATACAGGAGTAAACATTGATCAGCATTAATTAAAGTTTGAAATCATTTAACAAAGCTTATCTTTAAAATAAAGATATATGTACATGTAGGTTGTATTTGAAATATTCTTTAAATAAGAAATGTCTCTGAGTTAACTTGGAGCATTTTTATAGGTCGAAAACAACTGGCTGAGGTCGCCGTCTCATCCTCGTTTTGACAACATATTGTAATTTAAAGTTATTACTGACAATGTTTGCAGTCCTGATTAGGGCTTCCACTTTGCAGTTCTTATGTTCACATTATCTAGATGGCTTGAGACCTGTAGGCTAAAAACCACTAATTCCACTTCCCATAGGCTTCTATGCTAATTTCACAATATTCAATGGCTTCTCTGGACTTTACCTTAACTTTAACCTTCAGAGGACTATATATCAGCATGATTCTACATATGTCTGCTCACAATCCTCAGAATGGCATGTGGGGTTAGCAGACTTGCAGTGCAGTACTGGTCACCGGAAGTGAAGGGTCTATAAATAGCATGGGAAATTCCAGTGTTTTCACAAGATAGGGGTATATTTAGAAATCATTATGGAGATTAGGCATCACATCACAAGAAGCAAAATGCACCTAAAAATGTACAGAAATGTTTTTCCTTTCAGAAACTGTTTAAATTTTTTAAATGAGATGAGAACTTTTTTCACATCACTATGAGGAACAGGGATAATTTCTGTGTAGGACTATTTTTGCGTACGTTCCAAATGCTCATTGGTTGAATTGGTGGTCTGTAACCTGAAGAGTCACTTTCTGTCTCAGAAAAAATTAATAACTATACAAGTATCTTCCTATAAACATACTGAATGCATTTGCAAAGTTTCAGTGAAATGTGACAAGCACTTTTTTAAATATTTGATTTTTAAATATAGGGTAACCAAGTTGCGCGAGCAAAAATGTGACAGTATTCTACCATACTTAAATGCATTAAATATTTGCAAAGAACTTTTTCTGACTTTTCAAATAACAAAAATCAATCACAACTTGTTTTTTAACAATATTAATAAAGAGAAAGCCTTTAAAAGTAGTCATTTTCTGAAAAATTGGTCTATTTATAACAATTTATTTCTGACATGCCTCCCCCTTTTTCTTGATCACATGTCAAAAACCGTAAATCTTTAAATTTTCGCAACAGGTGATATCTTTGGCTTTAAATTTGTAAATACAGTGTTTTCACAATAAAACATGACAAGTAAAGGGCACCTAAAGCAAAAAAAGTACTCAAAAATGCATTTTCCATGTTGCCATAGGGAAATGTTTATATGTCCTTAACCGCAGTAATGAAAGTGAGTTTTTCCTCATTTCTAATCAAATTTTTGCTCAAATTTACACAAAACTTGATTTCAAGTGCTGATTACCACCAAATTTAAGTAAATATAGGCCTGAAAGTTAAATATTTGATATTTTTTCTAAATTTTCTACACTTTTCACAAGATAGGACATAAAATTCAGCCAAAAAGACCAATTTTCCATAATTTGGACCTATAACTTAAAAAAATGCATATTTTGAAGGATTTTTGTAGTGTATTCCTCTCATAGCAAAGTTTACAAGATCTTCAAATAGTTTAAAGCTATTCCAAGAAACTTATCATTTTGCCATGGCCTCAACTTAAGGCTAAAAACCACTAATTCCACTTCCCATAGGCTTCTATGCTAATTTCACAATATTCAATGGCTTCTCTGGACTTTACATTAACTTTAACCTTCAGAGGACTATATATCAGCATGATTCTACATATGTCAGCTCACAATCCTCAGAATGGCATGTGGGGTTAGCAGACTTGCAGTGCAGTACTGGTCACCGGAAGTGAAGTGTCTATAAATAGCATGGGAAATCCCAGTGTTTTCACAAGATAGGGGTATATTTAGAAATCATTATGGAGATTAGGCTTCACATCACAAGAAGCAAAATGCACCTATAAAATGTACAGAAATGTTTTTCCTTTCAGAAACTGTTTAAATTTTTTAAATGAGATGAGAACTTTTTTCACAGCACTATGAGGAACAGGGGTAATTTCTGCGTAGGACTATTTTTGCGTACGTTCCAAATGCTCATTGGTTGAATTGGTGGTCTGTAACCTGTAAGTAATTTCTTTTATTTCTGGAAAAGCCGTTCAATTATTAAAACTATCAGAAACGAAAAGCATGACCAGACTGTTTTTACAAGTCTGTCATTCAAATCAAATTGTTGGTACAACAATCAATACATTCAAAGTATATTATTTATAATTAATATAGTAATTATCAATTCAAAAGTGCAAAATTGAAATATCAAAAGATTGAATTATTACTTGATATCAATACAAAGCACTAGTAATATTTCTACATGATACATGTATCTCCCACTCATTGGACATAGCTGTAAATAAAAAATAACCCAATGTCCCATCAACAAATGGTAAACATATATGAAATATAAAAAAAAGAGAATGTACCGAATTTTTATTGAAATGACTTATTTTCATCCTAACTGGAGTGCTCCGTATTACCTGAGAAACAGGAACAGAATATACATCAAACTTACAATGAATTCCCTGTTATGCCTTATTGAATTTTACGACTTTTACAATATACAAATGGTTGATGTTGGCTAGGTAAAATCTGAGTGTTAACTAGGTGTATAGGTCAGACTTAAATGTTAGAGGACCATTCCACTCTGAGTGTAGTGTGCAATGTTACATGTGCATGTACAATGACAGTGTGTACAATTAGGGCAGTTACGTACATGTAATTTGTATAGTAGTACATGTATGCATAGTCCCAGATGACATGCATCCTTTATTGATAAGAAAGTGGTTATTCTTATCAAAAAAAATATGAGGAAGTCAATAGTCTTAAGTGCATGTGAAGTTTTGAAGCATTAACTTGAGTAATATGAGAGAGGCAATGGCCTTAAGTGGGAGTGAAGTCCGAAGCTTTGATATAACTTGATTAAGTAATATGAAGGAGGCAATGGCCTTAGGGTGAGAGAGGTCCAAAGCAAACTTTTCAACAAATTAGACTTCATGCTATTTATCAAATTGCCAAATTTGTTTTGGAATTTTTCATCAGTACCATAATAGTGGGAGATGGCAAAGGGAATTCCAAATATTTGTAAAATTATCGGAAGAATTGTTCCAGGTCCAGTGTAAATTGCAGGATCCTTCTAACCGGAAGTAGCTTTTTTGAAAAATAATAGACGTCTTTCAAACGTTATGTGTAGCCTCCATTTTTAATATTTCTGAATCTTTAATTTGCCGTGATGTTGTGTTTTGCCTGGATGAAAGTTTCTCAAGTGTCAGTATGATGAATTTTTAGACGAATTTCTATACATTTAAAAGCGAACTTCACTTGCTTATTACTGTACATGTAGGTTTCCTCAGACTTCACACCATTTAAAATTTGGCCAAGTTTGTTTAGGATTTTTTCATCAGTTATACATTTTTGTAGGAAGGATAAAGCCAATTTGTAAAATTATCAGAAGAACAGTTTCAGGTTTGGCGTAGGTACATGTAGCATGGTTTTATCATGATCCTTCCAATTGGAAAATGTCAGAGTAATTCTGACTAAATAACATAGATGTCTTTTAAAGGTTTTGTCTTGCCAGCATTTTTACTATTTCTGAAGTTTCAATTGATCATGAATACATGTACATGTAAATCAAATGTAGTGTTTTGTTTTTCATGTCTCAGTTTGATGAATTTTTAGATGAATTTTTATGCTTTGCTTGCTAATAAACTGAGCTATATTTTCCAAGGCAGTTATGTTTTTTGGTAGGCAGTGGAGAGGGGAAGAAGATGTGCATAAAAACAACCAACTTTTCCAAACTTTTAATAAAATCAGGCTTTTCCATGAATTGTATGAGGAAGCAAACAAAAATAGTTAAAGGAATGCATTGAAGACAAATGTATATTCAGGGATTTAGCCAGGATTTTCTACCCATTAGTCACTTTTGCGTAAGACTAAATCTCAATACTGTTTTTTCTTTTTGCATCGCAAATTTATCAGCATGCATGTATATACATGTACTTATAACAACTATATTATAAATAATAACATGTTTATTTCTATTTCAACACTGGTATATAAATAACCGAAAATTCATATTAATAACAATTTCTACATTAGCAACTATTCATGAATAAAAAATGCAAAAAAAATCTAAAAATTATATACATCAGCTACTATTGTTGGCATGTGTCTAAGAATGTAAAGCATTGTTTACTTGATCAGTAATGCATAAACCTCCTGTCCTTAGCCATGCACCACAAAGTGAAAGCCCTCTTAAAATCAAAGGAACCCACTTGCTCAAATTCTGGCTTCATGGATTTGGTCTGGATTGCCTGTTTATGATCAGCAGTGTTGATGTGCTTCTGTATATAATCTTTAAGGAATGTGTTGCTTCCGATAGAAAATGTATTGGTAAGTCCAGCATCTTGGCAGTCACGGCAGTAACTGTAATTGAAAAATCCAAACATCATTCCATTTTAAATACATACGATGACACTTTGAGTACTTTGAGAACGTGTCACAGCGCTCAACAAACAAATCATTACCGTTAATTAATTTGTTTGTCGGGATAATTAGCCTCAACCAGGTGATCAAGCAAGGTGTTATCAAAGGTGATGCAATCAAAACATTGGTCATGATTGTTTATTGTAAAACCCTAATTGGCTTGGGAAAGGTAATAAAGTTGTCAATTATGGGGTCATGGGAACATCAGAGGCTTTTTTACCGATATTTTTTTGGGGGGAAGCGAAATATCAAGTGACGAATCGTGCTCGAGAAAAATTCGCCACTTTCGAAAATCATTCGTCAGTGGGGAAAATGGCCAGCGCTAGCTAAATCACTGTATATTTTCCATGATACAATAAGACTAATTTGTTTTTATAAAACCAAAAATGTGGTCATACCTTTATACATGTTATGGTATCATGCTCTCATCGTTGCAGGCATCATTGTCCGTGGACACATCATAACCGGCCAATGACTTGAGTAAAAGTTTGTTCATGTAGATCTTTATGAAATAATTATACCACAAGGTGCTGTATATGTATATTACAAAAGGAAGCTTGGTATTGATTTTTTGGTTGTGACTTGAATAGTTTAGGAATAAGGGACAAAAAAGGGGCAAGAAACAAGCAATTTCATGATGTCCAGACAGTAACTTGACAATAAGTGAATGAATCTTCTTGACATTTTATCAGGTGTCATACCACCATTTGAAGTCTTGATTGATTTTTAGGATTTAAAAAAAAAATACTGTTATGACTTTGACCTCTATAATAAAAATAAATGTTCTAACTAACTGTCATGACAGTATTGTTTTCCTTAATCCTAGTCATTAATAGTGTCAACTGGTGAAATACACTATACATGTAGTCTTCTGGTCTACTCTTATACAATGTAGGATAAATTTACTACATGTACTGTGGAAAAATGAGACAGATCAAGGGCCGGTGTGCATGGTGACTGGGTCCTACTGTTTTTTTTTTTAATAAAATTGCTTGATTAGAAAGGAAATCACTGAAGATACATTGTAGCAAGAATTTAATATGGTGAATAAGTCAAACAGACAACCCAACCACAATGAAAAATGTCAGTTGAAATGAAATGAAGCATGATGGTGTCCATCTCCTCTTTAGTCAGCCTGCACGTCCTCCCATTCTTCTATTCCCATATACACCCCTGATAATAATTAATAATAATAGGTAGATCCATCATGAAAAAGTCTTCGGTGGTAAAAAACAATGAACATATGTACATGTAATCATGTGCATATATATCAATCAACAGTTGATAATGTACATGTAACAGTATATTTTTTTTTCTATTTTTAAGTAATGAATTGTTCTCAGATACATTTTATATGTAGTTCACAAAGATGTAGGTTAGAGTTACATGTACACGTAGCTTTGTTTAACAAATTGTTGAATGGATTTCTATTTTATTTAGATGTTCTCTGATGAGCAGAACCCTCAGGATGTCTATCATCAAACAGACCTTTCAACAGTGGGCAATCAGCCTGTGTCTACATCCATTGTTGTTGGAACAATGCAGATGACGAAAATGGAACAGCCTCAGTTGTCTTCCCCTGTGACAGGAGACCATTCAGACAGTGGCAGTGGACTATTTATGGCTGATCAGATCATTGGACAGCAGATATCTCCACCAGCTCAGGTAAACTAGTGTTGCTTGAAAGCAAGACATGCATGAAGCTTTGGTAATTTTTAAATGACAATTTAAACTTGGTGTTTTATGGGGGCACTTCATTTTGTATATTTTATAAGCAGTTGTCTAATAACAGTATACAATGTAACTTTTGTATATGTTGTAAGGATATTTTAGTTTATGTCTGATGTCAACTTCTTTTTATGGGCCATTTTTCACTATGGTAGAGAAATTTTATCACAAAATTTCAGCTCCCACTGAATGGATTGGTTTCAAATTTGGTATGTGTCTTTATATAAGACATGTACACAAATGTATACATTGTAAGCAATTTTGGTTGCTGTCCAATCTTAACTTCCTTTACATATGCAATCAAATTTTGTAAATTCAAAACTACAAACCATTATTTATCCATCAAAATTGGACGTTGGCAGAATATTGATAGAGAAAACAAAACTTGTAATTTCTATAATATGTGTACATGTAGCATAGGTGATGAATACCATTTTATTATTGAATGTGCAGCATTTCTGGAGCAACAAAAATAATTTACACCAAAGTATTATTATCAAATATGCAATACACTAAAAATTCTCACTGTTAATGTTGTGTACTAAGCAATCTCTGTTGTGGAAAGTCTGTAAATTTATATTCTATAGTATGTTTAACTGAGAATATTATTACTCCAGGCTGAAGGATTCAGGTGTAGCCATGAGCTTCAGGACATGGACTGTAAATTTACCTGAGCTCATTCCATTGTGTATATACATGTACATGTATTGTACATATACATTACTGTGTCTTGTGATTTGTTTTTTTTTTCCTTTTTGTTTTTCTTTTCTCCATACCAAAAGTGCTCTCCTCTAGCCACTAGCCTGAAGCCCGGGGCTTGTAAAAAATAATTCGGGCTAGTGAGATGATATGTACATTTCTTGTTCCGGGCTAGTTGAATCCTATACAGTCCTCTATTATTCAGGCTTGTTGTTGAGAATTTTGAAGGAAAGGACTGTACCAATGATCATTGGGTGCATGAGAAATAAAGATATTTTCATCTATATACAATGTATGTACCATGAGAACAAAAGTGTTCCCTGTGTCATAGTTTTCCTTACTTCTTACATCAACCCCAGATTTGATGTTTTATGAGCCACATGGTGGTTACTTCTAGAAAAGCAGAGAGGATGCTTACCCTACAGGTGCACCTTTGCCATGCTTCCAGTTTGTTGTGGTGTCTGAGTTGCTCATTTACTTTTGTTTCTTTGTAAGTGTTATTTTGGTTATGTTCCTCGGTGTGTGTCTGTTTTCCCTGTCAGGTCATTTTTTTTAATTATATTCTTTTGATTTCTGCTTGAATTTTGGTTCCCTTGATTACTCTTGGCCCAGTCTTTGGTATACCCAGCACAACAATGTGTGTAACCTTATGTTATATAGTTGTTCAAACCTAAAAAATAAAGAATAGTAAAGAATTCCACTAGATTTTAATGAATAATTTTAAAATGGTTCAAGTCACAACCCCCAAAATCAACCCAGAGTTAGAAATAGAAGCCTGCCCGCCAGTCCGATACTCGCTTTTTTTTTGGCAGGGCTGGCTAATTTTAGCAAAAATCTTTACAACTATGTTAAGTAAATATATTGAAAAATTGTATTCTGGACTCAGGCTAGAATTTGAGTGAGTTTCATAACCTGATCAACACAAGTTTTCCTTTACGGTAGTGGTACATGTAAAAACAAATGGATCTCTATTTGATTTTACACTATGTATAATCCAGAAATTGGAAAAATACTTGTTTCTTGCCCCCTTATTTTTTAATTGGATCTAGTTACAACCACCCCAATAAATATCATCATGACACTTAGCAACACAACTTGTTATTCTATGTTTTTTTTCTCTTTGTTATTCAAACTGCATTGTAATTAATTAGAACCTAAATTTAGGATTTGTTCTTAGTTTCACTCTCTCCTTAGCTCCCCTGGATCAATAATGAATTAACAGATCTTGGATTTGTAAATTTCATAGACACATGTAATGACATCTTTACAGACATTATAATATAATACCTCCTGCAAACAAAGTTCAATAGCAAGTTTAACGGTTAATATACAATGTACATGTAGGAAAAAGGTAAAAGGTGACTAAATAGTTTTCAGAACCCTAGCCTATTCTGCCCATAAAGCACTTGGGTTGGGGTACCCCTAGCATGCTACAGTACATGTTCATGCAGGGTCGTCAGGCCATTATGTGTAAAACCTGACTGCAAACCATAGTGGTGCACTGTGATGGAAAAAACACCACATTCCTCATAGTTAAATAACTGTGCTGTTGTAATCTACAGCAGAAGGAGCCTTGGCTTCATTAGAGGAGACTAAATTGCCCAACACTTCCCATTTGTTCCAATTTTCAGTGGCAGTTGAAATTCCCTTGTGTCCCATCCCATATTTCATTTTATCATTATTTCATGTTGGTTTTATATGTATTTTCCCTTTCATGTTCATTGCCCAGATATACAAGTATGTAGCTGAAATAGTGCTGTTTGGGCATTAAACAGTTCTTCAACTATGGCGTCTTCATATTGCCAAATAGTATATTGTATATGTCGGTACAACTTCACCTTTAGCACCTGCGCACTGTCTCTTTTCTTTTGCTGTCGCTTCGAGACAAAACACTCATTTATAAAGGTTTATGCAATGATTTAACTGCTGAGAGGTTATCTTATGCTTTACTGATACTGATACTGATACTTATTTAATAGATGGTTTACTTGGATATGTGGTTTATTTCTTAACTTCTATACAGGGAAGGTTAAACAGAACAGCTTTATTTGGATACGCTTATGGAAATAAAGAAAATAAGAAATAAGAAAAGAAATAATTGGTTTCAGGGATAGATTTGTACTCATTTTAACATGGGTTTGGCATTTATATTCTCATTTAACACCTCACTGTTGCTCAGTGTTAAATAATTGAATATAAGTGCCATACCCATGTTAAAATGAGTACAAATCTACCCCTGAATTATTTCTTAATTTCATACATTCACAACCCCTTTATGATCTTGACCCTTGACAACAAGGTCAAATTTTAGGTTTTTTAACATGGATTCGTGTCTGGGCAATAACTTCTTAGATATTCCACATTCATGTAGGCATACTATATTTGTCATATGGAATTTAAAAGTGTATCACACTGAGAATATGTGTCCCATATATTCATGACCTCTAAATGACTTTGACCTTTGGACTCAAATTATAGTTACAAGATGTTTAATATTAATACCATACATTGAAATTACCTGATTCTATCCTTAAATGTTTTTTTTCACAATAACATTTCCAGCATTGCAGATAAGGTATTGTTGTACAGACAATATAGAAAAATTGATATGATTTTGTATTGTAAATATAATATACTTTTTAAGTTTAATAAATAAATAAAAAAATATAAAATGTAAATAAAAGGAAATGTTGTAGAATGGAGTTTACTTTGAGTTGTGTAATGTTAATGTTCAGAATCTACAATGATAGTGAGTTGATTATTGAAATTTCTAACATCTAGAGTTATTCATTATCATCAAGCTGTTAGTTGTACATTTTTTGTCGATTCTGTGTCTTTGATTTTTTTTAAACGAAAACTTATGCCTCATTGCCATCTTTGTCATATTGGAAATTCTTTCTATTGTCTGTCTATGACGTTAACAGTTGTTATGGGGAAAATAATGTTATGAACATCATAATGCCACTCTCAACCAATGCGATTTTATAGACAGATACAACCACACAACATCCAATCACTCCTTTCTTGTTTGGGCAATCAACACCTGAGAACCTGAAACTCTCTAGAGACGCAAAATATTTTTCTTACACCGGTCAAGAAGTGTGAAAATCAATTAAAATTAAGACAATATGTATCACTCTTCACAAACCTTACTGCAAACCATAGTGGTGCACCATGTTGGGAAAGATGTCACATTCCTCACACATTAAAAAATCCTGCTGTGGTATTCAATAGAAGTAGGAACCTTTGCGCTCCGCCACAGGAGGCTAAATTGCCCGACCTTACCCATCCCCCTTTTTCTAGTGGCAATCAAAATTTGTTGACCTTATTATCCTTGTGTCCCATCCTTTTCTTTTTTCATTTCATGTTCATTTTATCATCCATTTCATGTTCATCGTCTGAATATAGCTGAAATATTGCTGCTCGGATGTTAAACCCCAACAAACAATCACTCTTCACACACCATAACTTGTTAAAAAAGACATTACATGTATCATATTGATTTATACACTGAAATCTGTCTTAACCAAACCCTGAATAATCTGAAAACCTGTCTAAAGCAAATCCTGAATAATCTGAAAACCTGTCTTAGCAAACCCTGAATAATCTGAAAACCTGTCTAAAGCAAATTCTTAATAATCTGAAAACATGTCTTAGCAAACCCTGAGTAATCTGAAAACCTGTCTGAACCAAACCCTGAATAATCTTAACACCTGTCTAAACAAAACCCTGAATAATCTGAACACCAGTCAGAACCAAACCCTAAATAAAATGAAAACCCGTCTAAATCAAACCCTGAATAATCTGAACACTAGTCTAAAACTGACACTTTTTAAAGTCCCTTTTTATCAATTTGAACCTTAGTAAACTAAGCACCTTTCTAAACCAAACTAATGTTAAAATCCAAAAGGGGGTTCAGTTTAGAAAGATTTCACTGTAATAGTTCATTGTATTTTGATATTTACTATGTCATTATAATATGTACAGATGTTATTACAATATTAAATGTCAAGTATGATGTGACCTTTTTAAAAGTTCTTTATAACTTGTACATGTATACCTGCTGTGTCTGACAATTGGTATAAATGTACATGTGTAATGTGGTTTTGATGAAGTTTTTGGTGTATCCCTCTGCACCATGAAAACTGATTTATTCAATGGGTCATACTTTTCCTTTCCTCGTTTGTCTACCCGGACTTTTTATGAGCAACTCGGCGGGTGTTTCTAGAAAAGCAGAGGTTGCTTACTCTACCAGTGCACCTGGTCCATGCTAGTGGATTCCGAGTTGCTCATTTGCTTTTGTTACTTTGTATGTATGATTTTAGTTACTTTATGTTCTTTGTTGTGTATGTCTGTTTTCCATGTCTGGTCTTTGTCCCTGGAATTCATTCTTTTGATTACAGCTATAACCTTGGTTCCCTTGATTACTCTTTCATTAAGAGGTGGTACCATGTACTTTTATCCTTCTAAACTACTATAAGGTACCTCAAGAATTTAAAAATTTCATACATTTTTATTAAACAAAATGATGAAAAGTAACTCTTACAAAACCAAAGGTATCTGCATTGCAAAAAAATAATGAAACCCCTGGTACATATTGAGAATGTGCACTTCATGTTAGTATGGAAATGTTTGATTGAGTTCTTCTTATAATTTTAGCATGTCGAAATTTACCTTTATTTGTCATTTTATGTTTGGGGGTACCTACATGTACTTACATGTTGTGTAATTTGTAACTTTTGTATTGAACCATTATTACTTACATGTAGCATAGTATTTGTAAGCATATTTAAGAAGTGCACCTCATTATATTGTGGACAGATTTGCGACATTTAAATTTTTTTCAGCAGTATACAATGTATGCAATTACCAGTATTGGTACAAATGTACATTTGTAACCACACTGTATTTGTATAGTGATAAGGGTGTCCATCCATCTGTATTTCCTTCCAATACACTGAGGGTTAATCAGTTACTCCTTCAACCCCACTGAATGGAATTTGATGATTTTTTTTAACAGAATCTTTATTACATATTCCCATTGTGCATCACCTATTTTAGATTATAAGCAAAAGTCCAGCCATATACATTTTATGGGTCTTGGTAAGGAAGGAAATTATTATGAAATTAAGATAATTTACTGATATCAGAAAACACATAAATATGTTGGATTCTCCTATTTTCAGAAGTCTGTTGCTACCATAATGGTCTTAGAGTAGAATTCTCTCCTTCAGAGTGGGAGGTTCTTGTTTTGATCCTCTGCTGGGTCAAATCAAAAACTTTGAAAAGTCACTGCATCTCCACCAAACAGGCAGTTTTTAGGATTTAGCCAGTCAGAATAATGTGTCCCAATGACATACCTACCTGTAAGCTTCTTTATTAAGCTAATACAATAAAAATCAGCATTATCCATTTTGGACTTGTACAAATCTGAATCATTTTAATTTGTCAAAGTTCTTGTCCTAAAATACATGAAACATCTGGCAAAGGGTCAACCAGTCAATTAAAAGTCCGTAAAAATTGAAATGGCATATTTTTTAGAATGTTTACATTTTTTTTTGTTCTTATAGGTAACAACAACAATGGAGCATAGTACCGACACAAGTCAGACTCCACAATTCCAGGAACCTAGTACCCCTTGTCTGGTCTGTGGGGACAAGGGTTCTGGATATCACTATTCTGTCTTTTCCTGTGAAGGATGTAAAGGTTTCTTCAAAAGAACGGTCCAGAAATTCCTAACATACACATGTAAAGGCTCAGGAAACTGCACTGTTAGCAAGTTTACAAGAAATAATTGTCAGCATTGCAGATTTCAGAAATGTTTAGATGCTGGGATGAAGAAAGAAGGTATTTATTCATATAATTTAAGTAGCAGTCTATGAAAATCAGACAGAAAGTGATTCGTGCATGTCAAAAGCCCTCCAAATTTACATTTATTTCTTAGTCAGAAACACTTACTAGCAACATAACAGTGAGTCTTTGTCATTTGGTTGTTGCACTCTTGAGATTGAAATTAGAAAGATTGTGCATGAAATTGACACATTGCAAGAGTTATTGTTCTTGATTTGGTTTCATTTGGTTGATTTTTGTGAGATATGAGTGTATGGTATGATTTTCTAAAAAGTGCAGATCTGAATGCAAAAATGATTATTGTTATGTGAAAATATAGCATATGTAGACTGAAAAGGCATGATTTGTTTGGTGGGTTTCTCTACAATCATGGATTGCTTGACCATTGGCATTGTCTGAATTTCATGTGGATTGGTACTGTATGTTTTTCATAAATACATAATATATGACTGTGTATACAGATATGTATATACAGAAAGGGCTAAAATTATTTAAAAATATTGCATATGAAGTAAAAAGGAAGTTTGTTTGATGGTTTTTTCTTTACTTTTTATCACCCATACCATTGGCAGTATCAGGAATTTATATGGATAAGTACTTAGCAGTATTATAGAACTCACATTTGCAAGTACAGTGACACTATCAGGGGTTCTCGAAGATGTGCTAGGGAGAAATTACAATGTAAATACATGTATTCATGTATTATTAAATTCTACTGATCAACTGTATTCCTGATGCTTTTTTACCGGGTATCATTGGAAGATGCAGGTAGTTGTTGGCACCTGCCACATTTTGTTTACAAAATAATTTCATCCACTTGAGATCACAGACTTGTGTTTTCTAAAAAGAAGTAAATGTTCGTTTGTAATTTACTGACATGATACATGTAAAATTGAAATAGTACATACAAAAGCAGACTACACTTGAAATAAAGGGAAATAACCCTTTGATTTAGTTGATTTTGTTAATAATTAAATTTCAGAAGTAACAAGTTCTCTTATCGGATAAGAAATTTTGTCCATCATCTCATGGACCAAATTTTGTACATTACTATGGCATCATCAACCTTTTTCAATGATTTAAGCATTGAATTTTGATTCTAAAATTAAATTATAAGGAATGAATTATATTATTTCAGTCTATTTGGAAGAACTTCAGTGCTCATGGTGCACACTTAAAAATAACCTTCTACCCCTGGTTATTTAAGGTGCACCATGTGATTGAGGTTATTTCTTCATACTTTTAGACCAAAAAAATATAACAGTCATTTCTTAAGAGAACTTTTGATTCACAGAAATTCCCTGTCCTCTCTGACATCGTAAGTTAAAGAGTTTAATGAGTTGAACATTACATTGGAGCAATTAAATAGTGGGATAAAATTTACTCTGTGATGCCTACATCATAGGATCTTCCTGGATGGACAGACTGGTAGTGGATTTCTGCCGGTCATCTTGTATTCAGAATTGCATGTTTTCCTCAAATATAACTTGCACATAAAAGGAGCTTCCTGGTATATTATATCAACTAATGTGATATAAATAGAGGTGTTCAAGGGTTTGAGTTTACCAGAGTGAAAGGTTCTAAATAGGAGTTTAAATGTAAAGTATGATGATCCAGGACCTGGGTAAATGAAATTTTAGTGCATAGCCCAGGACTAGTTGAAGTACTGACCCCCTAGCATGTTTATGTTTATATCACAAAATTCAAGATTATTACAGGCAGATACATGTATAATTCCTATCAAGATTAGGGAACCTAGAAGGTTTTATCTGTGAAACTATCAATATCGGTTAACAACCTTACAAACATGTATATATATTCTATGCCAGTATCATTTTTATACGCCTGTCGAAGACGGGACATATATAAATTTCAGATTTTTCGTTTTCCATGTTATGAACGTTTTTCCTTTAAAAAAGGGAGATTTTCAAGTTTTCAAATAATAACTCAAAAAAGACTTTCACCAACTTTTATGAAACCTTGGTGAATTGTTCATATACATATTGACACAAGTTCCTTTTCGATTTTTATAAATTTCAGATTATTTGTTTCTGTGTTATGATTTTTTTTACTTAAAAAATGGGAAATTTTCAAGTTTTCAGACAATAACTCAAAATTAAACGCTTTCACCGATTTTAATGAAAATTTGGTGAATTGTTCATATCTATTGACGTAAGCTTCCTTTTCATTTTTATCAATTTCAGATTTTTTATTTCCTTGTTATGAATTTTTATACTTAAAAAAGGGAGATTTTCAAGTTTTCAAACAATAACTCAAAAACACTTTCACCAACTTTTTTTAAACTTTGTGGATTGGTTCATATCAATTGAAATATGCTCCCTTCCGGTTTGTATACATGTCAAATTTTAGGTTTCCATGTTATGAAGTTTTACTCTTTAAAAAAAGCTGGCAATGGCCAAGGAAATTTTATTCGTTGAAAAATCTTTAAAACAGACCATTTGTAATGATGATCGAATAATAAATATAAAAGGTACTTAGTTTCATGGAAACGTCAATTTTAATTGATCATATAAATTCATTAACAGCGTAAGGACTACTTAAAAGGGCAACAGGCGTATCATGCGCTTAAAGACCACTGAAGAATTTGACACTTGGTTTTTGTGCAAAAACTAGAATATTTAATAGCCACCTGATTGTTATGAAATTTTACAACAAACCATCATAGAAAGATTAGTATTGAATTTGGGGGTTTTGGCTCCAACCGTTTTGGAATAAGGGGCAAAAAACAATTACTTCATAAAATTTTAACTATTTAACTCTAATATTGTTCTACAATATTTATCATAAAGGTCATACTGGGGTTTGATTTTGCGCTTAAGATTTGAACAAGTAAGGAATGAAGGGTCAAGAAAAGGCCAGAAACAAGCTTATTCCTGAAATTTTCCCCTTTCTGTTACTGTGGATTTTATTACTTTTGTTGGAGCCTCTTTGTGTTTTTCAAAGCTGTTTTTACACTTGTTGAAGACCTTTAGGTGATCTCTGACAGTATTTACTCTTTTAGTTTTGGATTTAAGTTATACACAAGTGTACTTTTTTCGTTTCACCATATCAATTCTTTTTTTTTCCATTCTCATGTCTGGACAAGAACTTAACTATAAGTAAATGAATCTTCAAATTGTGTTGCAAGGTGTTTCTGAATTATACATTGTGTAAAAAAATGGATCTCTATGAAATTATACTACAAAGTGTCATAGCCCCAAAGGAAAGCTGGGATTGATTTTGGAGGTTGTGACTGTAACCATTTTAAAATTAAGGCCATTTCAATTCTGGTCAACTTCTTATCCTGTGTCATTGCCTTGTAGAAATCAAAATTCAATGGTTTGTCCATAACTTGCCCAACCACTCAGGGTCAATTTGTGCAGTCATATCAAGCTGCAGTACACAAAGTATATTATATTAGAAAAAGAAATTTGTTAAAGTATTAGAACACAACTTTTTATATCCTTTGTTTGCTGATATGACATTACTGCATAGATGTATTCTTTACAATTGCATGCAGTACCTGAACCAATCTAAGCAACTAAAATTGTGATCAGTCATCGATCACCCATCAGTTTCTGATCGGTCATCAATCCATCAAAGGATTTAAGGAGGTAGACCTAGGGTAAGGGACATAATTCATGAAATCTGTTATATGTTTGCATCATACTCAATTTCACCAAAGCCTGTCAAGCTTTTGTTTGAAGCAAAATAAAATGAATCCAAGTTAATTAGGCACTTACATAAGATTGATGTAAAATGCTGAATACAAATGTTCCAATGATTTTTAAGAGTTGTGTTCCTTACCCTAGGTCTACCTCCTTAATACCTTAAATTTAAGGTAAATCTAATGTAGTATATGGGATTTGTTGCATGAATTGATCATTCGTCATTTCACATAACAAAACTGTGATCAGATTGGTCAGTGGTCAACGGTTATTGATCCGTCAGCTGTCATCTACCTGTCAGATATGTGTGCGGATTGCCTTAGGGACTGTATAATAGATAGATTGTTGATAACTCTACTAATTGGTTCATAATGTACTCACTGAAAACTCTACTGATTGGTTGATAATGTACTTACTGATAACTCTACTGATTTGTTCATAATGTTCTCACTGATAACTGCACTAGTCGGTTTATAATGTACTCACTGGAAATTTTAAAATAAAAATTTTGTATGCGTGTTTTTTTCTTAGCTGTGCGTGATGACAGATCACCAGGGGGTAAAAATAGAAACAAGAGACAACGAATAGAAGATATCCGTGGCCTTATCAACCCTGATGGTACCCTTAATATTCCTCCAGAAAGTCTGGAACCAGAAGAAGATTCACTTATTACTGGACTTGTTGAAGCCAAACCTGATTTGGTTCCAAAATTTGATAGTGGTAGGATATTTTTTTTGTGAAATTGTCTTAAAGTTGTACCATTTAAAAAGGAGTAGAATTGCAATAGTTTGCCACCTTTAACTTCAAAGACCCTATTCAGCTTTTTTATGCATATGAACAGATCTTATATGGCACTCAAACTCATCTCAAATAGGTTTCTCTTTGAGGCATCTTCTTTCACATTACCTTTAGATCTGTACATCATAGACTATCTTAGACTACTGTTTGTTTACAAAGGCTTTGACAAAATCACAGGAAATTTGTGGCTGTGTTCTTCCAGACTATTTTTTGATTGCTAATAAAATGCATATTACCGGTAATTAGAATATACATGTAGGTATCAACAGTCATCCCTGTTAAATCTGTGAGATTTTTTTTCACTTATAAGAGACATTTGCCCTCTTTTTAACTCATTCAGCTGTGCTATACTAGTGAAAATGTTCATTCTCACAATCTTTAATTATTATTCTGTGGTTTCTTTATAGGTCATCTAGATTCAGAGTACATTGATATTAATCAGATCATGCAGCATGGTTATGCAGAGCTAAAGTTTATTATTGATTGGGCCAAGAAGGTTCCAGGTTAGTATATTTAGATTCCCCCTTCAGTAATAAGTAGTTTAATTTAATTCTCCACTTAAGATGGTAAAGCAAGCATGTTAAAATCTTACTTTTACCATATGAAGTGGAGGAATAGTTAAAATCAGAAGTTTCTCCCATGAAGTCTTTACAAAACAAGGATAATGCAGAATGGCTAAAATTCACTCGCTGAAATTGATCACTGCCCAGTGGTAAAAAATTCACATGCATGTTTAATCAACGGCTTGGAATGGGAAAATTATTGATAAATAATAAGTTTTTTTATTTTGATGCAAACATTTTTAATTTTGTGTGGGTTTTATTTACCCGTGTTGATGTTAGTTAGCTAAACTCTTGATGAATTTTGTTGCTAAACCCAAGATCTGTGTTAAGATGTGATAAAAATGTATTTTTAACGGTACTTTTATATCAATGGAATTTGGAAAGATGTGCAAGATTATAGGCTTTCAATCTTTTTATAAGTTATTTTTAGTCTCCTATCAGCGAATCGGTCAGTCCCTCCGTCAGTTCGACAAATCAGTTTTGCCTTCCCATGACAAGTTACAGATCAAGTTTAAATTTTGTTTGGTCTGTTGATTTTTTGCAGAGATATGGCTCTTAGACTTGGAAAATTAGTGCAAAATCTCAGTTTTTCTCCACTTTTCCCCCATGATTGCAAATATACATATATACCTTTTCGCATTATATTTGATATTGGTACATTGTTTACATTGACAAATTGCAGATCAAGCTTAAAATTTGTACTGGTCTTTTATTGGTATTTATGGCCTTTGGACTTAGAAAATTATTGCATACTCGTCAACAAATTATGCTTGAAGATTGTATTTTGTTGTGTCTCTTCAACATAAATTTTTTCTGGTCTGAGACCTTGAATATCTACATAATACTCTCAGAATGCTTACTTTTTGTTGCGTTTTTTTTTTTAATTCTCTTAGAAATGTTGTAGTACTTAAAAAAGTAATTTTTTTAAAAAGGATATTGTAAAACCTATCGCAATTGAACCCATTTTGGATTTTACATTTGTTTGGTTAACCAATGTTCAAAATACATTTAAATTAATATGAAAGTGTCTTAAAAAAAGTTGTAACAGGTTTTGTAATCATTTAGGGTTTGGTTTAGACAGGTTTTGAAATTATTCAGGGTTTGGTTTAGACAGGTTTCACTGTATTACAATGTAGTTCATTTTTATTCTTTGTCATTCTTACTCACCTTGAGATGTTTAGGTCACGCATGCACGATACCTAAACGAACACTAAACGCACGATAAACAAATGCTTCTATCGTGCTTTTAAACAAACGCTCAGATCATGCGTTTAAATGCACAATAAACAAACGCTCCAAGCATGTGTTTAAACGCACGATAAATGAATGCTCCCAGCGTGCATTTGAATGCACAATAGACAAACGCTCACAGCGTGTGTTTAAATGCATGATAGACGAAAGAAAAAATAGAAAATGAAATTAATGAAAATATAAAGATCAATAATAGCAAAAAATATATAAATAAAATTTAAATCAAGAAAGTAATCAAAGTACAAAAATAAACAAACGCTTCTATCGTGCGGTTAAACAATGCTCGTATCATGCGTTTAAACAAATGCTTCTATCGTGTGTTTAAATTAACGCTCCTAGCGTGTGTTGAAACAAACGCTTCTATCGTGCATTTATCATGCATTTAAACGAATGCGAAACGATGTGTACACACACGATAAACAATTCACGAATGCTAAAATGGGAAATGTGAACGTCTCAAGGAGTGTAGTTATTATTATGTCAATTTATAAATGACTATGATATGAATTGTACATTGGAACAAATGTGACAATATTCTATAATCCTGCAGCATGTTTTGTAAGTAACCA
The DNA here is from genome assembly GCA_037379345.1 of Perna viridis. Taxonomy (NCBI): domain Eukaryota; kingdom Metazoa; phylum Mollusca; class Bivalvia; order Mytilida; family Mytilidae; genus Perna; species Perna viridis. Next base: position 31,643,553 of record CM074515.1, on the reverse strand, counting down.
TGTACTGTAGAGGCATAAATTAATTTTCTCTCTAGTATTAGGAGGAGAATTAATATTTTTTCTTTTATTGAATGTTAATTATTTTCAGGCTTTAAAGGACTGTGTATTGATGACCAGATGAGTCTATTGAAAGCTGCATTTATGGAGCTAAATGTTCTTCGTTTGTCGTACAGGTATATATTGCATGTAGTCTTACGGTATATGCAACACATCAATGTTGTTAGATTGATTGATTGGTCTTGGTGTTACTTCCTATTGCAGATCTTTAATGCATTATGGGATGAGAACCTAAAACCAATCAAACTCTGTACTAATCTGATACTACCGGTAAGTAATTTTAAATTTAAAAATACATGTACATAGAGAAAGGCATTAGGATTGTGTCAAAGAGAAAGTAAACCTATCGAGCAGTGAAAAAATAACAGCCAAATGTTGTTTATAGGCCCTTGTTGGATTGTGAGAGAGTTTGAGGTACATTTATGGGTGAAAAAGGCCACTTAACTTTCCTAAACTCAGTTTATTAAAATCAGAATTATATTCCTCTTTGTGTGTTTATCGGAAGAAAAAGATTTCAAACTCTCTGTAGAAATCTGACTTCAGAAAATTCACTGGTAGTGAAATTGAGTTTCCTTTTAAACCATTGATTGTCTGGGTTTACAAAAACTGATTTTACTGTTACAATTTTTTATTTTTATTGTGTGCGTTTAAACGTACAATAGACTAACGCTCACAGATTTTACTGTTACAATTTTTTATTTTTATAAAACTGCAAATTATTATTTTTTTTCATTCATATCAGATTTTGTTTTCTTCTTTGTTATTTCTAACATTTCATCCCTGAATTCTGCAGAAAATTTAATTTTGTGTTAGTACCTCAATATAAATGAAAATATTGAAAGGAAAAGGGGCTTGTTAAAGGTTCTAGTTGGTCTGAAATATAACTGAAAATTAATTTTCTGGAAAAAAATAATTGAATTATGAACTTGGAGACTTATATCCATAAAAACTGAGAAAACATTAAAACTCCTCTCCTGAAAATTCTAGTGCAAAAAGGACAAAACAACTGTCTGAAGTTAACCCATAATTCAGATATTCCATTCATTTTGTATTTTTGTTAGTTTCAGGTAATATTTTTGATAAAAAAATGGAGAAAAAAAACTAACAAAATTTATGATTTTCAGCAGCTTTTTGTTGACTGGTGTATAACTGTTGTACAATTTTGATATCATTACAATGAATCAAAGCCAAAAAAAGTCCATTTTTCCTAATACAGGCATTTATTTGTTTTGTATGTTTTGACAATTTTTTTTGTTATCACAACAAAGTTGATGCATTTAGGCCATATTCGTGCCAAATGCCCCCACTCCTTTACCTTGTTTACCTCATATTAAATAATTCCTTGTTTGAGGCTGAATGAAGAATAGTACAATACCAAAAGTATTAATCAATGAAGATTTGCTGTTAAAATTTTGAAGCAAGTCAGGAACACCCTATGAAATTGATATCCCTGTGGTTTGCAAACTGTTGTAACATTAGAACATATTTCTGCCTTCTTTTGAGTCGTTCAAGTAATACTCTCTTGACTACAAATATGTATATCAACAGTCAGCAAATAGATTCCACATCTATTTTACCATAGCAAAATCTGTCTGACCTTATACAGTTATTAAATGGGTTGGATGCAATAGACCAGAATATTGGTACTGAGAACACTTGATCATTCTCAGTACCAAAGGACAAATGTTCTGGTCTATTGCATCCAACCCATTTAATAACTGTTTTATTACCAAATTTGTCTATGAGCTATAATAAAGAATTGAAATGGTGAATATGTCAAAGAGACAGCCATTCGACCAGGAATAGGAAATTGACCGCTCCATGTTTACGAATTGGCAGACAAGAGTCACATCTACAATTTTACACACGAGTTTTTTGAATTCCAGTTCAATGAAGCGCTTAAAAAAAGTTCAACCAATCAGAAGGCTTAGATAAAGGTCATTATGGGGCCAGTGCAATAGACTCCTCAAGGAGACTTTGTTATCTTTGTATTAACTATAATTTTTTGCAAACAATTAAGTATCAGTCTTAACAAAAACTAGACAGAAAGTGATTCATGCATGTCAAAAACCCACCAAATCCAGTTTTATTTTTTGTTTAGAAACAGTTACTGATCACATAACCAGTGTTTCATTTTGATGTTTCGCTTTTGAAATAAAAATTATTTAGATTGTACATGAAATTCGCACTTTGCAAGAGTTATCGTTCTTGATTTGGTTCCATTTGGTTGATTATAGTGGGAGATGAATGCAAAATTTTCTCAAAAGTGCATATCTTAATACAGAAATAATTATTGTTATGTAAAAATATAGCATATATAGACCAAAAAAAACATCTTTTGTTGGTTTTTCCACATCATGAATTACTTTACCATAGGCAGTATCTGAATTTTATGTGGACTTGTACTTAAATGGATTGAATCTTCTCATTAGGTCAGTAGATACAGCTAACTGTATTAAGTTTGCCGAGGGCTTGATAGTACCCACAGAGCTAGCTCAAGGTGTCGGTTTTGGCAAAGAATTGATCACAGCAACTATAGATTTTGCTGCTCGTTTAAAAGAGATAGATATTGACTTGACTGAGTTTTGTTGCGTCAATGCTATAGTGTTGACATACCCTGGTGAGTTGGTTGTTTAGTTGTACTCAAAGAATCACACTGATTTTAGCAATATAGTTGCATTTAACTTTGTTGGCACAACTTAAATTGTTTATCAATTATGTATTTAAGTTTTTGTTTGTGGTTATCAAAATAATTCCAACACAGATAACTATAAAAGATGATTTCCTAAAAAACAGGTATCCAATAATGTGTGAATATAACTCAAATTCATATGCAAATTTATATCAAAGTCCACCACTTCTGAGCTCATTATATCACAACATTTACTGCAATTACAAACTATCAGTATACACCTTTTAGGTCATTGTCATATTTCTCCTGTTTTTCCTTGGGCAAAAGTTTACGTCCTTATCTATACAACTTTGGAAAAAATGTACAAAAGTCATTCAGTGAACTTAAACATCACAAAATGTAAAATCACTACAGATTTCTTTTTTTTTATCCAATTTATGTAGTAGACATTAAAAAATCACAAGTATTGTTTTATCTAACTACATAGAGCAGATGACTACAAAAAACACAAAACAAAAGAAAGTTTCAGAAATTAAATCAATTTCCATATGATTTAAGCATACACTGTTCAATATGTTTTTCTTTTCTCATTATCTGTATTGCCTTTAAATTGCAACTCTTTGGTAATCTTAGGTTAGCTAAGTTTTAACTGTTTGATATATGTGGTAAAACCTGAATAATTCTGGTCAAAGGGAGAGAATTCAATGTACAATTGTTACTTTTTTTGCTATTGTTTTCTTTTCTGAAATTGAAGATGCACCAGGGCTGAAAGACAAGGTGAAGATTCTTGCAATGCAGGGGAAAGTACTAGAATCATTGAGACGCTACACAGCTTCAAGGTATCCAAATGATCCTCGTCGTTACAGCAAAATTTTGCTACGATTGCCTTCATTGAGAAGTGTTAGTGCAAAAGCAGCAGAGAGATTTTTGTCTCTTTCTTTAGATGGATCTTTACAGCTCAACAGTTTGGTATTAGACATGATCAGTTGAAGTTGTCCCCAATTTGTCATGTCGAGTCTAGTCAGCTGACAGTCACATGGTTGTGATTGTTTACAGCTGAAAAGCAAAGTGTTGTCATGTGACTTGTATGAAATATATTTGTAATTCATTTGATTTAGTTGTGATGTCATTGTATTTTAATTATCTATTGTGTATCAATGATTGATTTTTTGTCAATGATTTATGTTGGCTACTAAAAAGCAACCTTACCTCTAGGCACAAATATGCCACTTTTTAATTTGGCAATTCTAAAACAATTTTGTTCACCTAGCTTTCCTAACACATTGTAGGGCTGGTATATTATTCTCCCCTACCCCCTCCCTCAAGGAGTGGGTAGTATATTGGAATCACCTTGTCCATCTGTCCGAATTTTATAGCAATTTTATCTTGGCTCCCAAAAGAATGATTGATATCAAATTTTGTATATTGCTTTACATAGATGAAGTTTTGCTGATTTTGGGTGTTGTTTGATATCAACATGTTGTTTTGTGAGGCATTTTTTACTATTATTAGTGATAGAGAAATTTTCATCACCAAAATCTTAGTAACTAATAGGTGGATTGATTTAAAATTTGATGTGTGGCTTTATATAGACGGGCATACATTGTAAGTGATTTTGGGTGCTGTTCTTTATCAACTTAAGGTACGAGTGGGGGTTTACAAGGCAACACAGCACATTCAATTTGGTGTACCATTATACACCCAATCAGCAGGTACATTTGTATATTGGAATCAGTTTGTAAGCCTATTTGTCATTTTTTGTCAATACAGCACAATTTTAACCTTTGGGGAACACTTGTTCATGGAATTTTTGGCTTTAGTTATAAATTTGTATCTGCTATTGTGAGGTTATGCTTCTTTGCTTTGATCTCATTTCTTTTAACAATTTTCACTGTTGTAAATTAACAAGTTATTGTAATGCTTAAGTTCATAAATACATGCACTATTGGTTAACTTTTTTATATAAATACTGTAGTGGACTTTAAAAGAAAATTACCAAATCACACTTGGTATTTAATGAGAATATTTCAATAATGAACACTTATATTTATATTTGAAATTACCATAATAACTTGGTATAACTTAATCATTACATGGCGTTTATTATATCACATCCCTTATCAGTATCAGACCTTCGAAGCCATGTATAATCTACATGTATATGTAAGTGTATAAGTTTCTTACATGTATTTCATTTTCAATGTTTTTTTTTTGTGAATTTATTATCTTGATTTTTTTGGGTACTGTGCTGTGCAGATTTATTTTGGGCCAGGTTTTTCTGTTGATTCAAAATGGATGCTTACCCTACCGGTGCACCTGGTCCATGCTCCCAGTTTTTAGTGGAGTCCGAGTTGCTCATTTACTTTTGTTACTTTGTATGTATGATTTTAGTTACTTTATGTTCTTTGTTGTGTGTGTCTGTTTTCCATGTCTGGTATTTGTCCCTGGATTACATTCTTTTGATTACCGCTATAACCTTGGTTCCCTTGATTACTCTTTCGAATAAAACAAAAGTTGATACTAGGAGATGCTTTATGTGATCAACATATTCATTGAGGCGGTTAACATTTTCATGATATTATTACCCCCCCTCCTCACCCCACAATGCCAAGAAAGAGGAGGGATATGCTGCTTTACTTCTGTCTGTTCATCCAACCATCAGTTAAACTGCAAATCACAGTCACTTGATATGATTTATGTCCCACAAGGCACTTATCAATTTCAGATCTGTAGCATGGAAATTTCCTGTTTAAAGATTTGGTGCTTTTCAAGCATTTTGGGGCAAGTGGGGACTGGAGACATGCTCACTGTGGCCTACGTGTATCTTGTTATTTCTTACATGGCATCATGTAGGGGTTGTTCCAGAATTTGAAAAAAAGGGAGGGTTGGGGTTTCTGGTTATTTCCTCAATTTTGCTAAAATTTTGTAAGAAATTAAGAAAATTATCCATCAAAAGGTGTGGGGTTTTGGGGTTGGATCCACAGCTGTCATGGATTATAGATGTTAGACAGATATTGAATGTATAAGTACATGTATATACAAATTTCAGAAGAACTATTGCTGGTAGTCTGTAATCAATGCCTTGGTAATGGTAATATTTTAAGTAGTGATTTTTTATTGTGTCATTCTGTCTACTTTTGATGTGAATAATTAATGAACGTCTTTAATTTTAAAAGAAAGTTATTATGTTATGTAGATTTTATAAATAATGAATTAAGTAGTACTCCAGCTAAGAATCATGCAAAATGTGATTCATGGGTAAAAAGCCTACATATTGTTATTTTTGATATTTTGTTTGAAATGTCATAGTTAACAGAAATTAATATGTGGTTTTTCATATAACCCATGCTCTTAAGAGATAAAAATTATATAGAATGCACTGTAGATTTCAAAATTAAGGGAGATAACTCTAAATGGCGCTCAACTACAATAGAATCTACTGGATTTTCAATGTGGATTATCTCCTAAGAGCAGGCAGATTTGAATGAATAATTACACATTTCATAGTATAGACCCATAAAACAACTTAATTACAAAAATAAAAATATGTAGCCTTTTTTGGGGTGTATCACATTTGACTTCTGAATGAAAATTGAACATTACACTGAGGATTTCATTGGTGTGTCTTCAATTTAATTTAGTGTCATTTTTCCCCAGGCATTGTCAACAATTTTGGCTGGTTTGCATAGGTACAAGTCTGCTTACAGAATGGTGAAAGTTGGTCAGGCTGGCTAGGAAAATATTTTCATAACATAGCTACTGGATATTTGGTAAGCAACTTATTGTGGAATGCTATTTCTAGTCAGTTGCACTTCTTCTTCCTGTTTGCAGACTTAAAGGCAACCCAGCCATTTTTGTCTCTGACCCATTTTGACTTATTGTGTAACAATGCTGTAATATTTGTAAATTATTGTTCTATGTTATTGTTTGTTAAATATGTAATTCTTTGTTAAGTATATTGTTGTATTTGGAGAGGTGTCCCATCCCAGAAGGGAAGGACATGTAGGGTCCACACTTACCAACATAAGGAAAACCTGTCTAAGCTGAATCCCTTTCGTACTGTAAAATTCGTTCTGTTTAGATGTCAAAACAGGTCTTGGGTTTACCTATATTTAAAATACATTTAAACTAGTTACAAAGGGGTTTTAAAAATGTCTGGTTAAGACAGGTTTTTGTCATTTTTCAGGGTTCAGTTTAGACAAGTTTTACTGTTGTGAAAATATTAAGGAGGTAGACTTAGAGTAACAACTCTTACAAGTCATTGGTATGTTTGTATTCAGCATTTGACATCAATCTTATTTAAGCATCAAAGTAACTTGGATTGATTTCATTCTGTTTGAATGAAAGCTTGATAGGCTTTGGTGAAATTGAATATGATACAAGTATATCACTGATTTTTAGAGCCATGTCCCTTACCCCAGGTCTACCTCCTTAAGTTACAATCTTTTTCATACATACAGATCCTGTTATAGAACTGAATCTAATTAATATTAAACCTAACAATTGTCGCATAATGTCATTGCATATAGTATTTAACAACATTCCATTCTACTTTCTGTTCAGATGACCTTTTCAGTACACTTGGGGTGTTCTCTTTCTATAATGCTTTTACAATCATGAATGATGAAATCTTTCAGGCTGATCAAAAAGGTCACAAGAACAGGAAGTAGAATGGACGATTATTAAATCGCACATGCAGTGATAAAATGGAACAATTGATATGTCTAGTTTTAATTAGACTATTATAGAATTGAGCAGCGTTTGTTGAACCCCATCTTGCATCTATTGTTTTAATTATTAATGATAAAATTATTATATTATTAGGAATATGTAGTGTCTATTACTGTGATGCTTGTGATTACTGTCATTTTTCTTTAAATTCAGCAGAGTTTTATATACTTCTCTGTCTACATTTTGTTGAACTCCATCATAAATCTATTGTTAAATTAATGATAAAAATATTGTATTATTAGGAACATGTAATGATGATTATGATTACTGTCAATTAATTTTCTGTTGAATAAAGCACCCAGTTTTTATAGGCTTTTTGGGGGGTCTATTTCATTCTTATATTGGTATGTAAAATGTAAATTTATCATAATGTGCCCTAATAAACATAAATATTTTTCTTAGTATTATTGTTTACTTCACCCTTTTATCCCTGGTGTAGTGATTAAGTGGGTAGACCTAGGGTAAGGGACATTACTCTTGAAATCAGTAATATGTTTGTATCATATTCAATTTCACTAAAGCCTTTCAAGCTTTCAAAGCTTTCAAACAGAATAAAATCAATCCAAGTTACTTTGATGCTTTCACGAGATTGATGTAAAATGCTGAATACAAACATTCCAATGATTTGTACAAGTTGTGTCCCTTACCCTAGGTCTACCTCCTTAAGTGGAAGTATGTGTAAGAATCAGGCAAAATGGAAAAAATCAGAAATTGCATGTTGAAATCCAGTGCATTTTAATGAAATCATAACTCAACTTGATATCATATGAAAAATCTTGTCTTTTTCCCATGCTTGATTCTTTACAGACTGACACTTACCCAAACTTATTTTCATGTTTAGGATACATTGCTGCCAACATTTGAAAATATCCATGGAAGATTTTACATGTAAAATAGTCCTCAGTTACCCCCCTCCCCCCCCCCCCAAAAAAAAAAAAAAGACGTTAAGGGAGCCTTCAAATTCATCAAAGTATTGTTTTCCGGCCTTTTTTATGGAAAGACAAATCATTTGAATGCTTGGTTATAAATTGTGGTCAAAATTTCTCTTTGAAAATTAAGGTTTTGGAGCTGTCATTAAGGAAATGCCCCACAATTAGTGACACTGTTACAAGTGTAGTACTTCCGTCTGTCATGAGTATGCTTGTTGGATACAAGAGTAGACTTTTTGTATCAACCTAGACTTCTTACAAATTCGACTTCTGGAACAGGGTTTTGTTGCTACAAGATCGAAGTCATCACTGCAGAAGTTTCATGGTCATCATCACGAACTTTTGGTGTATCCAAATGCACTATGAAAACTGATTTGTTCAATGTGTCATAGTTTTCCTTTCCTCTTTCGTCTACCCTGGACTTGACTTTTTATGAGCAACTCAACGGGTGTTTCTAGAAAAGCAGAGGACGCTTACCCTATCATTGCACCTGATCCGTGCTCCCAGTTTTTAGTGGAGTCCAAGTTGCTCATTTACTTTTGTTACTTTGTGTGTATTATTTTAGTAACTTAATGTTCTTTGTAGTGATTGTCTGTTTTCAACGTCTTGTCTTTGTCCCTGGCTTACTTTCTTTTGAGTTCCTCTAGAATCTTGGTTTCCTTTATTACTCTTGGAGCATTCTGTCTTAACTTTTTATACAAAAAAATAGTCATATATTTGCATTCTGCTGTCGCCATCCATAGAAGTTCTGTTTCTAGACAATAACTTGTCAATGAGTAAAACTGAATAGATTTCTTTAAAATGCCACACCACAAAAGGATGGCTGTGATTGGTTTTGGTTTTAGGGGTCGTGGTTTGGGAATTAAGGGTCAAAAGGGGGCCAGAAACAAGTATTATTATGATGTCTGGACAAAAAATTGACATTAAGTATATAGATTACATAGACATTGTTTCACTTATTGCAAAACCACAAATAGAAGGCTGGAATTGATTTGGGGGGTTGTTTCTTGTACTGCTTAGGAATTAGGGACCAAATACAAGCCTTTTCATGATTACAGGACAATAACTGGAGTAAATAGGAATGGATTTCTTCAATTTGAAACAATTTCAGAATAGGGGCCAGAAACAAGCTGTTTTTCCAGTATCTTGACAATAACTTCACCATATAAAGTAAAATTGTACCATAAGTACTATACCAAAAAAAGAAGGCTATGAATGATTTCAGGGGGTTGTTACTGGAACGATTTATGACAAATTGGCCACTTTGATTGTGGTCAAATTCTTATCGGTGTCAAATATTTAATCAAAATTGAAAATCAAGGCTGTATCAATTATGAATGGTGTGGTGTCCATATTTACACCATCTGTTCGTGGCTGGACTTTTGCTGTTGTATCAAGCTGTGCCCTGCAAAGCATTCAACAGTAAAAAAACCTTGTGGATGCAACTTCTCTGAAACCACTAGAGATTGATATGAAGTGTAGATGCCAATTAGTGTCATTGAAATTTTTTGGCGTTATTGATGCAACTCCTCTGAAACTTAACTTTTTATGAATTCAATGCATACATGTACCATTCGACAAGTACAACAAATATTTTAAGAAAAAATAAAATTTGCAACATTTTTCAATTGCAAAAACAGATTTAGGATTTTCACAGCCATTCTTAATTCTGTCCACTTTTAAACAAAAAGCATATATACATATATATATATATATATATATCTTGACTCAATCTGAATCTAATGCAGTGGGTGGGTTACACCTGAGATATGGTAGTGTTAGTTCATCACAATGACTCAAAGTTCACCTTTTTGTTCTGAAGTAAGCCTTCTTGAAGGGGATGGGGGCTTGGATTTTATTTTGAGTTAGAAATTATCTTGTGCAAGCGTAATTTTTTTCAACAGTAATCAAACATTTTTATTTGAAATTCTATATAATTAAGTAATGGTGAATATTGAATCGTAATATTTTTTTGTTGAATTTTGGAAAAACTTTTTGTCAAAAAATTGCAAATCTAAAGCAATGAATTCTGTTGACTGTCATTAATATTCACGTGTTTCCTCTTCCTACAGCACCATGCCAAAAGCAGTCTTCACAACTAAGTAGTAACTTTCCATTTCAGAGGCCCGAAGTATACATTTTTCAGATTTTTTTATCCAATGGCTATAGTGACTGTTGCCGTGTTGGCCTGTACTGTGCCTGTGGTGTAGTAGTTAATTTTACAGGCCCACCTCCATTTCGACAAGCCTTCGGCTTCGGACTACTGCTTTGAAACAAAAAGGTTGTGAAAGATTAAAGTGAAACTTGTAAAATTAATCTTGAATTATTTCATATTTGTAAAAAGGGGTAGGTAACTTGTTTTCATCATCTCTTTTTTGTTTTGGTAGAAAGAAAAGGTGATATGAACATAAAGCCAAGATATCATAGAATGGAATTTCAATATTCACAATACTTTTTTAGTTATAATAATTTAAAGTCAAGTTGTTATTGTTGATAAAGTAAGTACAGTACCTGAACCGATCCATGCAACAAAAATTGCGATTGGTAATCGATCAGGGATCAGTTTCCAATCAGTCATTGATCCGTCAAACTGGTCCATTTAACTGGTGATCACATCACATGACCACAGAGCGGCCATTGTATTTTGCATTTCCAGTTGTTTTCTTTGTCAATTTTACACATATTTACATAACACAATAGATTTAAAAATAAATTTATACTTTTATTTCACACTTCTTTTAGTTTAAACAAATCATTCATCATTTTACATAACAAAACTGTGATCAGATCGGTCACCGGTCATTGGTTATCGATCGGTCAGTGATCAGTCAGCGGTCATCGATCTGTCAAATCCTTGCAAAAATCAGCTCAAGGACTTTACAAGGCCTTATTCCCTGCTGTATGTTAATATGGGATTTCAGTTAGTTGCAAACTGTTGTGTATTTTTGTCTCTGGTTTTAGGAATTTTCCCCTGGGAATTCTGTGAGATGCATAAAAAAAATCAACTGCACTAGGACAGTGATTCATTTTTTTAACAGGGAAGTACTACATGAATTAAGTAAGAGGGCTTCTGGTTCAGTGCAAATATCTTGAGTTAAGGACTGCTTGGTTTGTTGTATTCTCCGTAACTTACAGGTAAGTATATTGTCACATGTATTAAAATCTTTGTTATGTTTTATTACAGTCTTTGGGACTGGGGAAACATACCAATATATTTCTGTGGTAGAACATTATAATTTGGATATCTCCCCTACATGTCTTTTAACAAGTATATAATAATATATTGTGAATTTTTAGAAAAATAAATTTTATCTTTAGAATACAATGAATGTGTTCTATATATCTTTGTTTTCTAGTCTCAAACTTGAATGAAAGCTATTATTTCTGTTTATTCATGTAGCTCAATGCAATAGTGCGTAATTTCAAAGTACTTATGCATGATTAAAAACCTACAGCTCTTGAATGTTTTTGACATGCTAGACCATTTTTATTTACTTTAAGTACTCAATATACTAAATTGTTACTATCATTCTTGTCAAATATATCCATTTGACAGACTACAATAACCAGGAAGGAGAATTTGAGGCAGCCCCAAAATTTCTTAAACATTTCTACAACCAGCATCTAGAGAAGGGAATGGCAGCTGAACTTCAATGTAGTATCTATGGTCAACCAAAACCTCAAGTTAAATGGCTGTATAATAACGTAGAAATCATACCCAATGACAGCCTATCTACATGTATTCAACAAGATGACGGTTTCTGTGCCTTGTACATCAAATCAATTACAGAAAGAAACATTGGTACCTATACATGTATTTTGGAGAACCTCCATGGCGAAGCAGCGTGTACCGCTAGAGTTGATGTTATTAAGAGTGAACCTGTTGTGCCAATGTTTTTGAAGCAGATTAGTGACCAAAAAGTTAGTACTGGTGGAAATGTGGCATTTAAGGTTGTAGTGATCGGAGAGCCGCCCCCTAAAGTCACCTGGCTGTTCAACCATAAACCTATTCATGTAAGTTGCCTCTATGTTTAACCATTCATTTTTGTAGGGTTATAGTACGATGTAATTGTACATACATTTTACAGCAGACTTCTTTATGTGAATTTATTTATAAATGGCAGTAAAATTTTAATAGTGACATTGTCACAGTTCATGTCAATTTATTATTTTCTTCCAACTCATTCCAAGGTTGAACTTCATGATTCAAAAGATTAATTTACAGATGTGTATTACAGTAATTGCTAATCAACCATGTTGTTTATGTCATAACAAATATAAATGTATATGCATCAATAAGATCAAAGCAGCTTTTGAAGTGACAGAAAAAAATGTAATCAAATACCTTGAAATATTCTGACACCAGGTGAGAGGCTCAAGGAAAAAAAAAACAATTAAGAATATCTGTAATATCCTTCCAGTAAAAAGCAGGAGGACAGGACATTTTTTATGGGTCTGACAATGGCAATTTAACAAGGAATTTGCCTTGGTTTTCATTATGATTTTTTATACATTTACATGTATATTGAAGATGCTTTATAATGGTGAAAATTGATACATTTTTTTCCTATTTCGGTAAATTAAAGTTACTTGTACATTTGTATCTTTCTTTGAAAATAAATAAATGAATGTTTTGGTCAAATAATTTGAATTATCTTTCTTCAACTTATGAAAAAAATTATGAAATTACATATAGATGTAGTTCCTTGTAGATTATGAAGTCTGGTTAAACATTTGAATTTTAGTTTGATATGTAATTCTTCAGTAATATTATATTACCTCAGAAATAAAAGACTGTTTCCCTCTGATGAAAGTTTGTCAATTTGCCCCAAAATGGCTGAAAGTAATTCCAAAAAAGATGTACAGTGGATTCCACTTAATTGCATACCTGTTAATTGAATATTCTTGTTAATTGCCTACAAATGAAAAGAACAGAATCATTTCCCATCTTAATCTGTGTTAAAAATCCTCTTATTTGCATAACATTACGCCAAAAATGAAAAAAATCCTCGTAATTGCATAAATACATGTACATAATATTTTTCAAAATTTATACATTGTTAATGAAATACTTCAGTTTTCTTATGAAATTTGTTTTTACAACAATATTTTCTCTTTGCTTTGACTAGACACTAAAGTAGGAAATTAATTAGACATGAGCAAAGATTACACCCCTCTTTAACATTGAAAACATCAGGTATTTTCGCTAGAAATGACAATTTCTGATAATCGCATATTTTTTTAAGACAAATAGGTTATAACACGATCAACTGGAATCCACTGTACTATAATTTTGGGATTGGTAGTGAATAGGTTGAATATTGTGTTTTTGTTCAAAGTTACACTATTTAAATGTTTATGATTTATCCTTTTCTTAATTAATCAATTTAACTATAAATTAAAGGTCTTGTTTGGCTATTCCAAAATTCCCAATTTAAAAAAAAAGGACCCATATTTTTTCCAATAAAAATGGCTTGAAGTATTGTTTTGAATGATAAAAGACTGATATCATTGTTCTTACATGTGTATATATGTGATGATTTGTAATTAAGCATTGGCCCATGGATTTTAAATACAACAAATGTGGTGGGGTATCATTCAAAGTCCCATTACCGTAGATGTCCTTTTTTCGCAAATTGAACTTAATTATTACTGTACATTAAATGTATATATTACTTATTGTTGTAATCTGACACCCAGTGAGGATTTTTGTTTTGGTCTTTGTGAGATAGATATATATATTGACCATTGATTTAATTCATTTTTAATAACAGGCAACCAGGATGCAATTTAAGGTGACCAAGAAAGGCGAAACTCATACACTAATTTTAGAAGACTTGGGATTGGATGATGGGGGTAAAATTTCATGTAAAGCTGGAAATGTGGAAGGTGAAGTGTGCTGTAGTAGTAATCTGTTGGTGAGGAAATCTAGAAAGACTTCAGAAAATCAAGAGGGGCTCAAGTAAGTAACATTGTGGTTTATTATGGGAAGTAAGGTATATTTTGTGGACATACGATACATGAAAGGAATACCTCAGAAAATTAAGAGGGGTTCGGATAAGTATCGTTGTGGCTATTTGTGGGAAGTAAAGCATATTTGGTGGACTTACAAGGCAATACTCACAATCTTGAACATCTGTGTTCATACCCAGTTTATTAGTGGGCTTATTTCTGTGAACATGTTGTTAACCTTTTGTTCCTTCTTGTTGTGAGTGATTTGTTTATCTTCTGTTGCTTGTGTGGTGCTCTCAGCATTTTTTTTGTCATTGATTCCCATATATTCTATATTTCACACTTTTCCCCTCTCTGACGTAGATAAATATCATCTGGTAAGAATGTTCATTCAATGATATTCATTGTAATTTATGTTGAGATGGAAGTACATGTAAGTGAAAGGAAAGTTAAGAAAAATTGGATGGTATAATAAAAAATCACCATCTTATGTATTGTAGCTTCATACCGTCACCTTGGTCACCTAAATGGGATCGCATTGGTGGTCTCCTGTTTGCATGCCAGCCTGAAGTGTATAAGGTTGTAGGTTTTGTCCCAAGCATACTCACATCAAAGACTATACAATGAATATGGACTTTAAAATTGGTAGCTTTTTTTTTCACAGAGCAAAAAGCATATAGAAGATTGATGACTGGTTCATACGGTTGGCTTGGAGCCTGAATAATGTGGGGTGACATGCCTGCTTTAGGGTCGTTGCTTCTTTGAGCTAGCACAACAAAAAAATCAACTCAAGGTTGTAGGACTAGTGCAAGAATATTTTTGCTATGAATTGCATGAAATTTCTTCCATGGAACAAAGTAAAACTACTGATGTATAGTATTTTTTTTCAATTTTTTCTAAATTCTCCAACAGTCATATACAATCATCATTACATAAAACACATAACTTATATTGTTCACAAATATCACAACATGATTTAGCATACAGAGAATACATATACTACTCATTAAATAATGTATATATTGTTGAAAAAATTATTGTTGAAAAATTTTTTTGTAAATAATGGGGTTTTTTACAAAAAAATCAGAGTATATAAAAAAAAATAATAATGAAAATAAAGGAGAAATAAATTAGAGAAAAAAACAAACAAAAACAAAAGAGGACAAGTCCTGTTTAATAATTTGAAATACAGTAATAAATCATTCATTTCACTTACATACGTCGTGAGTCCTAGACTCCATTTACTATTGAACTTAGCCATTTTAGTAATATACTTATTTTTTACTGCTAACATTTTTTCTATCTTATACATATCGTGCAACTTACATTTTAATGCTACTATAGATAAATTATTTTTAAAACACCTTGTATCAAAAATATATTTTTTGATATTGAAAAAATATAATGTTTTGGGGGTCATTTTTAGAAAGTTTTGAAACATCACCAAAAATAAAACTCAGTTTTGTAATTGAAATACTTAAACCATGTGAAAGAAACCAATATTCAACATTATGTAAAAAATCTTGAACTATGTTACAATTCCATTGAAAATACTCTATTGTTTCATTTTCTGTGTGACAAAATGTACAATAAGGATCATCAACAATTTTCATTTAAAAAAGCTTATTTGTAGTAAGTATATGATGGTTTATTCTATACTGAAGCCACTGGAGTTTAGTATTCTGAGTGACTACAAATGGAAGCTTAAAAATACAATTCCATTCTAAATTATGTTCACTTAGTAGTTTACCCCATTTTTTTGGTCCATTTGGACAGATATCATTTTTCACTAACATATTGTACGTATCTTTTGACCCTTTCTTAATTCTAATAAGGTTTTGAAATACAAAAGGTATAAATGGTCTACATACAAAAGTGGTACCTTTTATAAAATATTTCACTGCTGATTTTACAGCTCCTCTCAAACTATTGTGTTTCATAACATCAATATTTATTCCATACTTTTGTTGTAACTGTTCTACAGTAAAAAATGAACCGTCAGAATTATACAGATCATTAATATAAATAATACCATGTCCAAACCAATCTTTGAAACATAGTGGCTCATTATTTATTTTACTTATATTGTTTAACCATATAGGATTTGAAAGAAAATACATGTATTCCCAATTCGTGTCTCTTTCTCTTTCAATTAACATTTCCCAAGATCTTAAAACATCTTTCCACATATATTTCTTTATCTTAAGATATAACTTTTTATGTAGCACCACCACAACTAAACAATTTGTTTTTGTCAACATAAGACATAAAAATATTTTGCTATTTACATTTTTTTTACAAACTGTTCCAAGTTGATTTCAGTGCATTTATAAATACATTTAAATTAATCATTTTCAGTCCACCTTCTGAGTATTCTTTACATAAAATATCTTTTTAAGTAAGGTTTCTTTTTGACCACTGTTTAAACAATGATTTGATCTGCAAAATTCTGTCAAAATAATTTATTTTAACTACTTTGTTCAGATCAATGTCAAAATTCACACCAAGTAGTTTAAAAGATGTTTCACCCCAAAAAAGATCTTTGTCTGAGCACGATATATCACTACTATATTTTTTACTACCAATCCAGATTACTTGGGTTTTAGGCAAATTAATATTCAAGCCAGATATTTTAGCATACCAATCAAGTTCAATAAGAAATTCACTAAGAGATTTTTCACCGCCATCCAAAAGTAAAGATGTGTTGTCAGCAAATTGATGATTTGCTGGTGTATAGTATTAATCAATCATAATGATGAGCCATATGTACATGATGTTGGTAACTGTCAATGTGAACATTATCATCAGAAAATTTTGAATTTAGATAAGAGTGAAAACTTACATCACCGATCATATTTCAGCTCTTTATGATGGGAATGATTTGGTATTCTTGAAGTCAGTGAGTTTACATTGTTAGCATTTTTGTTTGCTGCCTTATATCAATCTTCCTATTTATTGTAATCACCAATCATTTTTATACTACCAGATATAGGGAATGTCACCAGTAAACTCAATTTGTGACCATCAAACCTATGATTGACATCTCCAAATCATCAAATTCAATATAGTTATAGCCTATTATTTTAAAATAGGATCTTACATTTCAACTAAATTAACCATTATAGATAAGAAATAACAAGACAATATTTTTATCACAGGTTTACCCACAAGGGCTTTTATGATGAGGATGTGCCGTCCATCATTAACAAGATTGAGGACATTTACCTGCAAATTGGGAAGAATGGACAATTTAAATGCAGGTTCATGGGAAATCCTAAACCATCTGTCACATGGTATGGAGTATCAAAAAGAGAGAGAGAGAATTAAAAGGCAGAAGTTTATTTATAAGTTTCATAATGATTGTGTGAGAGTTCAATAAAAGTATCTCAAAATATCAACTCATGTTCATTAATTTCAACATTCTAACAAACCAGCCTCGGTGAGTTAGTTATGATGTTGAAATTTAATGAAGTAAGTTAATATCAATAGGATAATTAATTTGAAAGAGTGAATAAGCAAAATATGATCACGAGTGCCAAGGAATCCTAGATTTAACGGGTGTGCGGAACTTGTTCCGTGCACGAGTTAAATCTTAATGGATTCTTGGCACGAGTGATTATATTTTGCTTATTCACGAAAATCAGTTGATTATCCTCTTTACCATTAAGATTTTGTCCATCATTATTCGTTGCTATTTTCAACATAATTTTAATTTTTTTTTATTATTATTCTATTTATCATATAGATTTTCTCCAAGCAACTCAACGGGTGT
Source organism: Perna viridis (assembly GCA_037379345.1). Lineage (NCBI taxonomy): Eukaryota > Metazoa > Mollusca > Bivalvia > Mytilida > Mytilidae > Perna > Perna viridis. The sequence goes on along the minus strand of CM074515.1, from coordinate 31,625,480 downwards.
TTCTAGAAAAGCAGAGGACGCTTACCCTACATGTGCACCTGGTCCATGCTCCCAGTTTTTAGTGGAGTCCCGAGTTGCTCATTTACTTTTGTTACTTTGTATGTATGATTTTAGTTACTTTATGTTCTTTGTTGTGTATGTCTGTTTTCCATGTCTGGTCTTTGTCCCTGGATTACATTCTTTTGATTACCGCTATAACCTTGGTTCCCTTGATTACATTTTCTCCATTATTCGCTTCTATTTTCAACAAAAATATAATTAAGTAGCAGTCTATAAAAATCAGACAGGAGGTGATTCATGCATGTCAAAAACCCACTTCATTTTTATTTCTTGTTCAGAAACAGTTACTGATCACATAACCAGTGATACCAGTCATAGTTTTTGATGTGGTCCTTGCGTTTTTTTGAGAAAAAAATTATATACCATATTTTTCTGGACTATAAGTAAATCAATTTCCTGTATGAGTTGGGGTTTACTTAGCCCAACAGCAGGTGCAACTTCATATTGATTTCTAGCTGTGTGCTAGGATTCCACTCTCCCGTCACCCAGGGCAAGTGCAGTTTTGGTTTGGAAAGATATGTGTACATAATGTCACATGTTAAATTAAAGTTGGACATTTTTACATAATGGCATGAGCTAAATTAAAGTTGGGTATTTGTACATTATGGCATATGAGCTGAATCAAAGTTGGATATTTATACAAAATTTTATGAGTCAAATTATATTTTGCATTACAGGTATAGAGATTGTCATCTGTTGAACAATGATGGCCATTATCTAATCAGCCAGGATGGCCAAAGCTGTTCCCTGATCATAAGAGAAGCTAAAAAATGGACCAGGGGTTGTATACATGTATCATAACGAATGCAGCAGGAAAAAATTCTTGTACTGCAAAAATGTGGCCTATTGATAGTAGGTTCAAAGGTTAGTTTTAATTGCATGTAATTAGTTTGGGTGCTTCTTATAATCACATGCATTCAAAATAATTCATTAGATTTTTGAAAGTTGAATTTCACTGTTTACTTTCTTGTGTAAACAATTTTTTTTTAAAGAAATGTAGTAGAATACAAGGACATTTTCATTCAAACCCTGTGAATGAGAACAAAGCTATGCTAAATTTTATATGAGACTAACATTTGCGTATGGAATTTTCACACATGTTTCCTTATGACAAAATGTAATTTGAGATCCACAAAATTCACTTTTATTATTAGCTCATCTAGCCGTAGGCCATGTGAGCCGATGCCATCACTTGGCGTCATAAAAAGGTTCTACAAACACTTTAAAGGCATTTCCAACATTTTACAGTTCCTTAGGTACTCTTTTGAACTTACAGCATTCATTAGTATATGATCTTTTCAGCAACTTTTTGTTGAACATGGCAACAAAGCATGATACCTTTACTTTTTTAGTTAATAGGGCATGTTTTACAAGGTGAGCAATTCAGCATTTTGTTTCATTCAAAATCAATTACATACCACATTGCCATTCTTAATTTGTTATTTGGTTTTTGCACTTTTGAAATGAAACAATTATAGAGTGGGAGATGACTATAAGGAATTGAACTATTCTCTAAAATAAGATCTATATTGAAAGGGAAATGAAAAAAAATATAGCATCTGTAGACAGAAAAAGCATTGTTTGTTCAATGGATCTTTCTGCACTGTGAATCACATAGGCCAGATCTAATGCAACACCTTATTCTCCTTGCATTTAGTATACTGTGAAAGTACTTTAATTCATGGATACCAATTTTTATGGATTAGGGAAGAATCACAATTTTGTGGATTCTTGAATTTGTGGTTTTGGGGTTTTCAGTATACGCATCAATGTGATTCTCCATTTTGTTGGAAACAAAATTTCGTGATTTGGTGACTTTGGTCTACCCACAAAAACCATGAAAATAGATACTCCACAAAAAATAGTACTTTCACAGTACTAAAGAAAATGTGTTTTTGCAGTATCCTTCATCTGACTTATCTTTGTTGAAAAAAGCTCCATTACATAAGGGCTGCATTTTGCTTAAAATTTAATTTTATAGAAAATGAATGTGAATTAAAACTAGCCTCTAGTACTAGCACCAATTGTTTAAGAAGGATTAGTGAGCACAACTATCTTATATGTCTAAAAGAAAACACTGGAGTGGAACAACTGGAGAGACATCACTTTGCTATCCATCCATACCAAAATGTTGTGCACCATTATCCTAAGTAGAATGAAAAATAGTTGACAGGAACTGTTTAGCAGAATTCTGAATTTACAGAACTCTATTTCACTGTTACAATTATTTTTTTTACACATTTTTACTTCTAAATTTCCCGATTTTTGCTGTTTTGTCAGCATCATAAAATCATGCCTAAAAACATGAATCAAGGAACGTGCTTTTACCATCACATCTATCTCTAAAACAAATTTTTTTCAAGTTATATGTTTTGAACCTTTTTTTACAAATTTAATCGATAGATTTTGTTAGATTTTGAAGGTTCCTTTTTTGTAAAAAAAAAAAGAAAAAAAACCTTAGGCATATGTTTCAATATTAATGTATGAATTAAAATACACATGTATATGGAAGCACATGTTGAAATTTTTAAGTCAACTCCATTTCCAACATTCATATGACTTTTAATATTTTATTTATTTCAGCATTACGTTTAGTTCAGAAAAAAAAATGATAAGAAGCAGAAAATATGTTTTGGTAAAACACAATACAAATGTTTTAAATGTGGAAGGATATATAAACGTGCTGAAGGGCTTAAGAAGCATATGCATACAGGGAGTCATGACAAAAATGAGCATGTGAAAAGTAAGCTTTCTTTAAACATGAGAACACATGCTGGTAGATACAAAGGTAGAGTGGAATGTGATTACTGTGGGAAAGGGTTTTCTACAGCAAAACATGTCAAGGTACACAGAAAACGCACACAGGCGAAAAGCCATACAGCTGCTTGAAATGTCGGGAAAGTTTTAAGCTTGCTGAAGAACTTAAGGAACATTTGAAAATGCATGACGTAATTGTACCTTGTGGATGTGGCAAGAAGAAATGTAAGTGTAATTCTGAGGTATACTCATGTACAGTATGTGATAGGGAATACCATGGAAAAGGTCATCTTATGAAACATATGAGAACGCATACAGGAGATAATCATTATGAATGTGGAAAGTGTGGGAAGGAATTTCTTGCTATAAATACCTTACACAGTCATATGAAAATACATTTAAACAAACATGCCAAGGAACAGTTTGAGTGTAATGAATGTAATAAAACATTTGAGAAAGAAGATTTTCTTTTAGTGCACATGAGAACACATAGCAATGAAAAGCCTTATAGATGTGGATTGTGTGAACAAGAGTTTTGGTTTAGAGACAGTCTCTTTCGACACATGTCTATACATTTAGAGGCACAACCATATTTGAGGGATTTCTTTGGAAAACTTAGCTCAAATGTTATCTCTCACGTGGATGGAAATGCTGGAGTATGAAATCACGGAAAAGTAATCTCAATGGTAGATGGTTCAGCAAGAGTGGTTTCAGAAATAGATAAATAAATAAAATTAGTAGGTAGTCTTGGATTCACAGACACTTGTATTTAGGAAATGACCTTAATATTTGTTAATAAAGAATTTGACATGCCTGAGCAAAACTGTCAGTTATATTAGAAGTATCATATATTTGGGATTCATTGTGCTGTCAAAAAACTTTCCACTGGAATCATAACCTAAATTAGGACTGAATGTCATTTGATACATTATTGGTTACATACCTAAGAAAAACCAAAGGCAGAGATCCAGCAGGGTGCTTATGATTGAAAAATTTGGCAATCAGTGTGTAGCTTTTATTCTGTTTATAATTCAACATTTCAATGAGAGTGAAAAATGTTTTGCTAGCATTAAACATCATTAAGGTAGTTCTTATCAAATGACGATAAGATTAAAATTAAAATAAAGTACTCAAAAGAATTTATTTGTTGATTACTTATTACATAACAAGACAGTCTTTAGCACCTTACAGAAATGTGGAATGCTTACAACAAAATGTAGCGTATCGCCTTTTACAAAAAAATTTCAGATTTCGGTCCATTAATCTGTCCAAAATTGAGTTTTGAGACATAATCATAAGCTTTATTGGGTTTCAACAGAACTTATACATGTTATACAAGTGAAGTATGTAGGAGTAAGGAAGCTTCCTATTGGTCAAGGTCGCCCATATTTGATGTAATTGAATTTTTAGCTGAAATTGTTTCTTTGATGCATAACATCTGTAAGCATTTCTTAATACTAATGATATTACTACTGGTTGGGGTTTTAGGGACACGAAAAAAGATCTATTGATTGTTTTGGGGGTCAAATGATCTCAAATTGATTTCATAGTCATATCTACATGAGCCATCAAAATGAGGAACGCTTAGTTGCTAGATTAATGTAACAATATCCATTGCTTACTTAATAAAACATTATTGCAAAGATACGGAGAAAGAGGACCTGGAATAGTGTTTTTCTTTCCATATACCACTGTCCATACAATTGAGGATATTTGTTACATCAAATATTTTTCTTAAATCATGAAGCCAATGATTATGCCATGGTTTTGTTGTTTGAGGAACCATTAATCAAACAAGTTGTTACTCTGCTATTCTGCCATTCATTTATTTTTTTCAGTCCGCTACTAAATTTCATCCATACCCATACAAATACCTTGGCACACCCATAACTGTTGAAGAAGTGAAATGTTTTATTTTTCAGCTGAAAGGGATAAAACATATGCCCTGGGTTTTATTTAGATAGCAGTCTTTTTTAAGAATCGTGCACATTTTGTAAAATGCTTGGCATTTTATTCTATAAATGCTCCCACCTGAAATTCTGGTTAAATACAAATATTACTGCAAGTATACTCCTACAGGGTTGAAATTCCATTCCTTTATAAACCAAGAGTTAGCATTCACCAAGTAAGAAATTAGCCAAACAACATCAACAAGGCTCAATCATTGTTGCAGTACTGAAAAAGAACAGATATGGCGTAACGAAACAAATACATGACCTAATAGTCCGAATTTCCCCTGACCCTGCAACCCTCCTCTTTTCATTTGGATATTGATATGCCAGGTTCAAATTAAAAACAAAAGAGGAGGGTTGCAGAGGCAGTACTCCTACAACGTAAGAGGTTGGAATTCCGTTCCTCCACACCCCAACCAAGGATGGCACCAAGTCAGAAAGTAGCTTGCAAGACAACCTCTAGCATTGCTGGAGTATGGGGTCAGAGGAAATTCAGACTAATTACCTTATAAACTAATACAAAATACTGGTAGTAAATACTTTGAGAGATCACCAAAAGGTCTTCAATAATTGTAAACGCATCTGATCTGTAAACGTGAAGTAAGGGGACCATTAGATTCTTAGGGGGGGGGCTGGCAATTTTTTTCAGGTCAGAAATTTTATTTCCAGTCTGGTGAAAGTCAGATTATTTATTTTCATCATAACCTTGGCTAGATTATTTATTTTCACTAATCATAAAAGAGTCAAATTTGTTTCTCTACTATTTAAATGTGCATATCCGGGCTCCCAAAATATATGGTTTGGGTTCTATATCAAAGCACGTGTTACCTTTTATGTCTATTATTAAAGACATTGTCAAATGAAGTTCATTCTCTATAATACAAGGCATAGCCACAGAAAAATTGCTTAAATTGACATATTTTTCCATGTCAAAACACCTCGAGTATTTTTGCTTCAAGTAAAGTATGGCTTATTTGGTATTTTCAGTTTAGTCTAGCACAATTGAAACTTCTGGGGTTCTTTTGATGAATTTTGGCGATTTTCGTAGTCAGAATTCATCCAAAAAAGTGAACAATTGGATTTTCAATTTTTCCGTAAAAAGTCGCACAAATTCTACTCTACAAAATATTGCTCAATTAAAACGTCTCAAATATGGTGTCATTCGATAGATAATTTAATTTTCTACATAAATATAAACCACTAAAAACTAATTTTCAAGAAAGAATTTTCAAACAATGCCAAAAATATTACCCCTATTCCTAGAAATCTGGTCTCATCAATTGGAATTCTCATTCACAGCATACCGACACCATAAAACTCATATTTTAGGTATTCATAGTTAAGATAATGAAATATCTAGCATATCTGATCAATTCAGGCGCTTAGATTTTCTTTTTTGGATGACAATTACTATAAAATCGGTAAAATGGGAATTTTCAGAATTATTATCATTTTTCAGAATACCATAGTTTAAGGGACTGTGTAATATTTATCTGAGGGAGGGGCCGGTGCAAATGCAGACAGGGCAAATACCTTTTCGTAAAAATAGTAGTGTGATAAGTTTTTTTTTTTTTTAAGTCTTTCGGCGTTAACTTTTTAAAACCTAATATGAAAGACATACATGTACATGTAATAAAAGAACCAAGTTTATGAACCAAAAGTAAATAAAATAACAGTAAATTATGAAAATACAAAATATAAAATATAGAAGCTTCTTAAAGAGGTATTGCGATTCGTCAAAATCTGGACAGAAAAATGTACCTAGCTGGACATGGATATTTTAAGAAAATTTTTAACTTCTTTGACAGTCACATTGAACAAGGTAAACCTTATATACAGTATCGAAAGTTCCAGTATAGATTACTGTTACTAGAATATGATTTTTTTTTAAATTCACAGATTTCTACACTATTTGGCAATGAAATATCTCCGGTACTAAGGCCTTATCCAGATCATTCACAGTTACCTCAATTTCACTACTGTCAGAACAAAGACACACCTAGTTCAATTGGTGGAGTTCTTAGAAATGATGATTTTCAGGCTGGATCAAACTTTAAAAAGTTGTTTATTGAGGGAGAAATTACAAGTAATGATGACAATGCTATTGAAATATTCAGTGAGAAATTCATAGTGCCTACAGAAATTGTAAAGAAATATGTCTTACATATAGAAACTCTCAAACAAGATAAACAGAAATGAACAATTGCAAATTAAAGCAACAAAAAAAATTAAATAAAAAAAAATTTAAAAATAAAAAAAAATAAAGATGAAGGAGAAAAGGGATATGACGACTACGATTGGATCAACATGTTAGAAAACAATGCTATAGACAAGCTCACTATGTCTGTTTTAGACAAGTATATAACCCATGAAAACCTTGGATATTTTAGATACAAAAGTGATAAGGTACAGGCAATGAAACGATCATATGCAGCAACTCTTGTAGAACAGGAAACAGTTAAAGAAGACGATGAAAACATCATTATGGAGCATTATGAATCTGAATTTGATACAATATCCGAAATGGAATCTGACTCAGACAATCAAGAACAATCTGAAAGTGAAATAAGCCAAGTTCATGAAATTTCAACCACTAGATCTAACAGACAACCCCCGTGCAGGTCCGGGTGTTAAAAGAATCGCTAAGCTTGTCGTAAAAGGCGACTAAATAGTGCTCAGAATCCTAGCCGGGGGCTAGGGCGCTCTGCCCACAGAGCAACTGGGATGTGTGCCCCAGGTGGTGGAATGGGGTACCCCTGGCGTGTTACATGCTGGGGTTGTCAGGCTATAATACGGAAAACCTGATCGCAAACCATAGTGGTGCACCGTGTTGGGAAAGATGCCACGTTCCTCGCACGTTAAAGAACCCTACTGTGGTATTCTCCCGGAGTAGGAACCATAGGACTCCGCCACAGGAGGCTAAATTGCCCGACCCTACCCACCTCTCCCTATTAAAAGGCTATTTCCAGTGGCAATCAAAATTTGTCGACCCCCCATTGTCCTTGTGTCCAATCCCCTTTTCATTTCGTCATCATTTCATGTTCATTTTATCATCAATTTCATGTTCATCGTCTGAATATAGCTGAAATATTGTTGCTCGGACGTTAAACCCCAACAAACAAACAAAATATCTAACAGACAAATAAGGATTCAATCCAGATTTCGAGACTTCTATTGATAATGAAAAGTTAAGTATTAGTCCGTGTAAAAATCATGCAAAATTCAGAGAAAGTGATTCATGTTAAAGAGAAACCCAAGGGTCTGACAATTTGTTTAGGGTCTATACATGCTATAATTTCATGAAGCAGTAGTCCTTTCTGTAGAGAATGATAAGTTGTAAAATGTTAATTTCAAACACAAATCATACATCTTTTTCCTCAAATATCCAACCTCCCATTGAAAAAATACCGGTGGTTTTGTGATCCGCAAATTTTAAGGTTGCTATGCAGGAAATAGAACAGAAATTGGCTGGTTTTTGAACTAACCAATGTCGAAGTATTCGGCCCATAAAATACGGATATCACAGAGTATTCCGTACGTGTTCTTTATTTAGAATAGCTTTAATTTCTTATCTCCCCTGTCGAGAAAAAAAATAAGAAAATGCTTCGAAGTATTGGAAGGCATATTGGCGTTATTGGATGCAGATTTATAGTAAAGAATGCTGTAAGATTTGTTATAAACGAAGTGGTGTATTATGTGCATTCGCATTTTATTGTCTCCTGAGAAGGCGAATGCATGTCTTAAATTAGCCTGATATTGTGATAAGGTGCAATCACAGTATTCGCACTCACAGACTCAGTCACACTAGGCCCTAATCCCTTTTGGGATTCAGTGTCCGGAGTTATTTTCTGATTTGGCCTCCCTCAGTGGGAAAAAAGGAAATGACTTAATTCTAAAAACATGTTTCTTTACCATTACACGGGAGAAGGTGACTAAACCAAAGAAAAACAAGACCTACATGATGAGAAAATACAGCAATCCTGGAAATCCTTGGTAAAAGCAGTTAAAATGAACTTCATATTTGGTTTTTAGCTTTTTGAGTGTGTAATTCCGATTGATAAAATTACAGATTTTAAAATTTGCGAAACGAACATATCAAATTAACCAACGAATTGCCTTTACCAACTTTAAGTTTGTTTTGTCCAAAATAAATGTACAATGTATTCCGTAAAATTAGTGACCTAATTGAAAATTGCTGGTCATTTTGACAACTGTCTTCATTATAAATGTTTTCTAGGCATTTAACAAATATTTAGTCTTTTTATCGTTCGATTTCCAGTATGTTAAACTTCGTTTATATAAATAAAAGATATAAAGTATTATAAAACACATGTTTAGCTAATTAACATTTGTGGTGGCTTTCAGTATGTCAGATACTTAAGGTTAGGATGGCACCAAGACAGAAAATAGCTTGCCAGACAACCTCTAGCATTGCTTGAGTATGGTTAAATGTATTGAATAGGAGAGTTCTTTGTGATCTCATCACTTACCTGTGTCTGTGATTTGCTTTTGGTTGGCAAAACATCCATTGAAAGGCATGGGGCATCAATGTTAAATCATCATAACTTTTAAATTTTTTAAGATATTTGAAAAATTCTTTGGGTTCCCTACACTGCCAATAAAACTCTTTTTATCCATGGAGTTTTTAAGTAAATATTCAGCAATTAGACTACAATGTATATGAGCATAAAATTTTTAAATTAATTTTATATGAAATTAAGGTTTACATGTACAATGTACATGTAAATATCATTTCAAATTTCATTTTTTCAAGTAAAAGAGCTATCAATTCACATTCAAAATTGAATTATTTTATCTGAATGAGACATTTTACAGAACCAAAATTGGATATGAAATAACAAAGTTATCATGTTTTGAAAATTGGGTTTATAATTATGAAATTGTCAATTGTTTCTTCAGTTGTTTATTTGCTAACCAATTTGACACTTAATGATATGGAAATTAGTGAATATGACATCACTAATGAGATTGGTGAATTCTCCTATTGGAAAATGGGGACTTCCTTCCAATTTAAGGTTTGCCAGTACTTTTACCATGTACATATACAAATGTACACCTGTAAGTCTTAGAGTACAGATTCGAATAGGTAAGGATAGTTCAATGTACAACAATTATACCTTATGGACATGATTTTTAGTGCTTTAATTGCTCCTACAGTTGCTTATTCAACTATGAAACATGTAAGTACAAATGTGAATTACTATACACTAAAATACAAAAAACAAGAATGCATACATTTGTACATTTTGTAACAAGATAAATGATTTCAAGGATAGAAAAAAATGGATCTAGTGAAATGCAATAAATGCACAGTGTGCATGTATTAAAGGAGCATTTCTAATTTATTTACAGGCTATTTGAAATAACCTGATTTGTGGCAGTTTACACTTGTAAACCTCGAAGCAGTAAAAAGTGTAAACTGGGTCAACCAAGATTCTCCACTCTCCACATAGGAAATATTTTGAGTATAATTAGAAACAATTTAAGTGTAAGTGTTTGTAAGAATCAGGCAAAATTGGAACAATCAGAAACATGCATGTCAAAACCCTGCCGATCTGATGATGTAATATGACCATTATTTAATTTCTGCATCACTGGCTTTGCTCAGAAATTTTTTAGGTTTTTGGAAGAGTTATCTTCCCTTGAAATGTTCATTTTCAGTGTATTTCAATGAAATTATAACTCAAAGCACCAACATGATATGGAAAATATTGTCCCTTTTCCTTGATTCTTATGGTGCAAATAGTCAAATTGCACAATCATAATGATGGGGTTTTTCACACCATGTTTCACCCATTGCCTTATTCATACAGAGACTGACACTTAAATAATGAAATAACACATATTGTACATATTTTTTAACAGTATTTTTAGTCCCCCAAATCTCTTTTTCAGGTGTCAAGGCCATTAGTTTGCTCTGTCAACAATTTGTATATTGATTCTAAGCACCAGTCCAGCCTCTTTCACCCCAGGCTACATGATGGTTTAATGTAAATAGTCTTTATAGTCATGATGAATTAAGCACTGCCTTTTTTTATGTATATCAGAGGTATACATGTACATTGTACATGTATGTGTTATTTGTACTGAGGCCAAAATTAAACTGGTTTTGTTTCCCTTACCCTACCTACCAATAAAAATTAATCCTATCTAAATGATTTTATTGCCATTCTCTGACAGGGGTTTTTTTAATTTCTAAGCAACATTTATCATTTTTCTGATCATGTTTTTTTTACTGAACCAGATGAATTCTGGAGGAAAAAAATCCCCATCTATCTACATGTGCCAAAAGCCTTGATGTAGGGTCAGTTGAGGGGAAACAAACATTATTATAATTGAGGCTTGCAAATTATGCAAAATAGATTAAGAATTTTAGTAGAAAAATCCATTTGTACAGTTTATATGATGTGGAGAATCACAAAGTTATGACAAGATACATAATGTACATGTAATACATGTAATGGTTTAAATTTATGAATGTTTGATATGGACATACATGTGTAGTATGAATGAACAGGTACCCAGTAATTGGTAGTCTTATTATTACATACACATTTCCTTTATATACATTTGGACATAAGTCTTAATTCAATTCATGTCTTACAACCTGCATTTTTTACTGTATAATGGCATAAACTAAAAGTAAAAAATAAGCCAAGAACATGCATGATTTGGGATTCAAATTCATATCTGCGTTATGTATAAAAAAGTGGTTTTTAAAAAGACGAGGGCTCCAAAAAAAGAGCTTGCACCCTGTTATAAGACTGTACACAGTAGAAGCATTTGTTCAAATATTTACGAATTACAGAGGAAAATGTGTTTAGGATAGATAAATGGTTACAAATGTATATATTTTATGGTTTAATGTACATGTGCATGTCAATATTTTTTCTTCATTTTACAGATTAAGTACACTGCCAGCAAATCAGAGATGCAACTTCACAACATTTACTCAGCAAGAGGTACATGTATATTGGACTGTTATTTTTTTATTTTTAGTTTCAAATATTGTAAATTCAATAATCATTGCTATGTTTTTATTGTGGAATTTTCAAAATCGCAGAAAATTAGTACATGTACAGCATTTTGACTGAAATGAAACTCACAATGATTTCTGAATTCACAATATTGCAGATTGGGAGTGCACTCATATAGTAGATACATGTTGTATGATGTTTTTAGGTCCTTTAGACCATTTTACCTTTTTTTTGTAGACTGGTCTTTATTTGTTTCAAAGATTTTTATGTAATGGATGTCCATTATTATTTTTTGAACATTGGAAAAGCTTTGTACAGTCCTATAAGTTTATATTATGATCCCCTTTACATCAGTCTAACTTTTCTTATTGTAAACTTCATAAAGTTATTTCATGTATATACAAAATGTACATAAGCAAGAATGCAATATGCATGTGCATATGTTTTCACATGTTCACGACCAGCATGTACATGTAGAACAAATGAAAATATATAAAGAATTTAAGAAATGAAAATGTATATTAACCATACGTACACATGTACTGATTTCATACATGTACATGTACACAAAGTGCTTTTAATATTATTTTGGAATGCACGAAAACACATACAATATGTTCATGTATTTCCCTATGCGTACTTTATAACACATTTCAGTATGATGAAAACATATACATATGTACATATATTACAGTGCTCACCTTTAGCCACTAGCCCAAAGCCCAGGGCTAGTGAAATGATATGTACTTTTCATGTTTTGGGCTAGCTGAATTCTTTACTGTCCTCTGTTATTCGGGCTAGTTTTTGAAGGAAAGGACTGTATTTATTGCAATTTTTCCTTGTAAATACATTGTAGCCTCGTCTAAGACAAGATAATGTTCATGTAAATATAATAAGATGTTGATTTCTGTAACTGTACCTTAATAATGTTTTATTAAGAAATGATAATAGGATAATCAATTTGAAAAAGTGAATAACCAAAATATGATCACGAGTGCCCAAGAACAACTAGATTTAAAGAGTGTACAGAAATAGTTCCGTGCACGACTTAAATCTGTATGCATTCTTGACACAAGTTATCATATTTTGGCTATTCAGGATAACCAATTGATTGTCCTATTTATTATATAAATTCATTGCTATTTTCAACATGAATTTTAAAAGTTGGCGATCGGCGGGTTAATATTCAATTATATGGGATTAAATCTGATGGTGAAATCACCGAATTTATGTCACAATTTGAATTATCAAAAATTTTTACACTGGGAAGATTCGGTAAATCACTGCTACATGTATCTATATAATAAATTCATGTCACTTTTACAACTGCAACTAAATTCGCATGTTTTAAAGGAAAGAGAAGACTTAGATGACCTTTACAGATTAATTTCCATTGAGGTCAAAGGTCATGACAAAGAAGTGCTGAGGAGCTACATGACGTTTTTAACAGGGGCATGCAAAGAACTAGAAATTAAAGTTGGAGACATGTAAGTCATTGCCTATTTCTGGAATATCTTCGATTACAGCACAGCATACCGGTATATAATTAAAATGAATGTACATGTAGATGTACCATAACATGTATTTTAATACAGAAGGGATGCTGGTAGCAGCTGTCTTACTTGTCTTAATGTTTGAATAAAAACAATATATCTATTGTATTTTAAACTCAGAAGAGAAGAATTAATACTGAATTGAACCCTTTAGAATATAGTCCCTTTTAGTGGATACCTTGGTATGCAAGGTTGTCAATTCTCATAAGTACTATTAAAAGTAACAACAAATGACAACATCTCACTGGTCTGCAATCGTTTATTTTTAAATGTACACCCTTGTAAATAAATATGGTTATCTATTGCAGACCTATGAAGTGTTGTAGTCAACTATTGCTACTTTCGTCATATTATAGTACCAGTATATTATAATTGTTTCATGTCCATTTATTTTTATACGACAATTTTCGCAGTCTTATTATGTTGTTGTCTGTTGGCTTCATCATTGTTATTATTTTTTTTTATTTCTATACGAAAGCTTTAGTTGTAGGGAACCAATTTCAGATGTCATGAAATTTTGATATGTTGTTACTTGCTGCTAGATAAATCCTGCTATTGGAAATGGGCTCTGTGGCCCATACCATTCTTATGAAAAAAAGACCAAAAGGGGTAAAATAGATGCTTATTGATTTCACATTCAATTTTGACAATTTTTAAAAAAAAATTGTTTCTTGCAAAATACTGTGTTAAGAATACTGAACAGATTTAAAAAAGCATTTAACATTTTCATGCTATAGTGGGTCAAAGTGGGGCCACACCCTAAAAAACCAACTTTTTTGCATTATGAATTTTTTTTATTGTATTCCTTATGAATATGCCTGTCTGCATTTTTCGGTTAGATTTCAGATATATCTTTTGGTTTTTTAGATATGAAGGGACAAAGGAGCTACATTCCAATTTTGTTTTTAATTTCTGCACCAATTTACAAAATTAGTTTTCATTATATTCCTTATTTGCATTTTTCAATCAATTTTTAAATACTGCTCACCATTTTTGAGTATCAAGGGGTCAAAGGGGCCAAAACAGCATTTTCTGTTTGACTGTTTTTTTTTACATTTTTCATCTGATTTTAATGACTGTAGCAGATCTTTTTCTTATATTGAATTTCAAAATATTGTGGAATATTGTATTCAAACAAGTTATTTTGTCTATAATGAGATATAACATGTATAAGTCCATATGTTAAAGTGCGTCAAACACTGATATTGTGTCCACACTTGCTACAAGTGAACAGAGCTCAACTGGCTGTTGTCATATCATGCTGCACCCAGCAAAGCTTTTTATTTTCATAAGAGCAAGTAGCTTGGGTAAATTAAAAAAATCTTTATTGAAGTAGTTAATAGTCATAGTTATAGTTAAGATTCTGCTAAAGTCTAAATCTGTGATATTAGTCAAGATAATTTTAGTCAAGATGTTAAGAATGAAACGATTATGTTCCTGAAAAATTTGCATAATGCTTCTATATACATTGTTCTACATATATGCACATTTTCTTCCTTCATACAACATGTTACTACAGCCATATTTTGCTGAAAATAGAAGTGAAAACATCAAATTTAAAAAAAAGTACAGATTCACCAGAACAGATTTTTGTTTTGAAATGCAAATATACTATAGTTTAAATATCAAGTGCACTGCAAGCTGGCAATAATTTGTGACAAATTGCCAGATTTGAATGAAAATTTTAATATTTTATGTTTATTGGTGTTGGTATTTAGATGGATCAGGGCATAAAATATCTCAACTCATCTTACTTAAAGAAATGGCAATTATTTTAAAGAAAATTAATGTAGGTTGCACTGTATACTACAGTTAGGGCCAGGACTATATGAAATTCAGACCTCAAATCTTGTTTTTTACTGTGGTAGATTTATTCTAAAATATGATGTTTACACTTTTGTTCCTAATGATATATAGAAGTTAAAGAACATTTTTTTCCTAAGTTTGACTTGTGTTTGTGTGTTTAATACATATAAAGGTGCATTTAACTGTGTTTCAGTACTAAATTTAATGTTCTATTAAGACTACAAATGAAAATATTTCATTAAGGAATGTCCTAGATATTGACTTTACTAGATGATGCCTGGTTTGAAAATATTTCATTAAGGAATGTCCTAGATATTGACTTTACTAGATGATGCCTGGTTTGAAAATATTTCATTAAGGAATGTCCTAGATATTGACTTTACTAGATGATGCCTGGTTTGCCTTTTTCTTTCGATTGAGTTTATAGTTACAATTTAATACAAGAGTTTACTTTGTAGCATTGAACCACCAACTCATTATTGGAGAAAAACACTAAATAA
Source organism: Perna viridis (assembly GCA_037379345.1). Taxonomy (NCBI): domain Eukaryota; kingdom Metazoa; phylum Mollusca; class Bivalvia; order Mytilida; family Mytilidae; genus Perna; species Perna viridis. Next base: position 31,609,854 of record CM074515.1, on the reverse strand, counting down.
AGCAGTGTTTGCTTCAAAGAGGGCTAAAGTACAGTATGAAGTCAGAACACATTACAGAGTTGTTGAGGTAAGGCCATAAATACAACTTGTAGGGGTGGATCCAGAGATTTTGAAAAATACCTGGGTTTCCATGGCAATTATTTGCTCTATTTCACCTTTGAGCAGAATTTATAAAGTTTTCCAACAAAAAGATGGGGTGGTTTCTGACTCCTGGAACCCTCCCTCTGGATCCACCACTGATTTGATGAAGTAAAACTGGTTGACTTTGTTGGGTTTTTTTTGCTCACTTAATCCTAGTCTCTCTGCCTTGAATCTCTTTTGCTATGTACATAATGTAAGTCGTTTTGTCAAAATGCTGATTTTCCCAATGAAATTTCAGTCACAAAATAAGTTGTTCAGACTTACGGTTTATAAAAGTTGACAAAAGTAACAATTCAGGTTTATTTAGATTTATGTGTACTTCTATTAAAGGGTCTGTCTTTGTAAAAATCAGTCAGTTGGTGAAGCTTGTTTGTTTGTTTGTTGGGGTTTAACGTCCGAACAGCATGTTATGTAAAAAAAACATCAAAATTAAAGTGTAATTTGTCAATTTGCACCATCAGAATCATGTAAAAAAGGCAAGGTTTTCTGTATCTTTTTGGTAAATTGAGTTATGATTTCATTGAAATGCACTAAAATAAACATTTCAAGGGAAGATAACTCAGTCAAAAACCTCAATTTTATAACATACTATTGAAAGACTTTTGAAAAAATCCATCAATGCAGAGAACAAATAGTGGTCTTTTCAAGTTGAGAAATCATCCTGGAGTGAAATTATATTGTTAGATCAGTGGGTTTTTGACATGTAACTCTCATTTTTCACATTTTTCCTTATTCTTACAAATACTTACACTTAATGAAACATATCTTTGTATTTCTTTGATTCAAAGCAAAAGTAAATTATGGAGACTGTATTATAATAAATTGGAAATGAATAGAATTTTTTTTTCTACATTTTCACCTTTAATCAATCCATTTAAGAAAACTACTTCAACAAATGGAAAAAAAAAAAAAAAACTGCTTGGCTATAGCACATGATGCTCCCATTTGAAGTCTTTCACTTTTTTTTAATGTGAAAAATGAAATTCTGCAAAAACCAAGAAATACAAAAGTAAGTTTCATTACAAAATGATGGACTAAAATGAATAAAAAATGAAAGTTTATACCATAAAAAATATGACACTTGAATATAGTCCATACTTGTCCCATCTGTTCAAGGTTTAAACTCATGTCAAGTTGCATACTGCAGAGAATTTCAGTAAGTTATCTTATGACTGACAGACAGAAGGGCAAACAATAGTTAACCATGAAGAAGGCTTACTTTAATAGCACTTTGTGTATAAGAATATTCTCAGATTTGCAGGAAATGTAATAACATACTGTAATTGTACATGTACTTATTTTCGCAGTGTATTTTTTTTCACAAATTTTGTGATCAGTTACTATTTGCGAAAATATTCCACAAATATACAAATTTAGTGTTAACAGTAATCATATGGCAACTTGTAACATAAATTGAAAGTATCTTAGAAACCAATAATTGGGAAAAAATTGCATTGCAAAATAAGTACAATTGTAGTTCTTTGTGATTTGAACTGATTTTATTAGATTTTTACCAGTTTGTGTACAAGAATTTGAATTTAACAATATCAGCAGCCCATGACTATGTAAGTAAAACCTACTTCACACTAAATCCATTTTCAATTTTCAGTTGCAACAATTGACCGGTGCAACAGCTAGTGTATTCTTGGAATACATACAAAGAAATCTGCCTGAAGGATGTGCTATGAAAGTAACTAAGGTATAAAAGTTGATTATAACCCCTTTTATCACTTAGCAAACTAGTTTTTATGTCAAAAAGTGGTCTGAATTATTATTAAATTGGATGGCTTGTTCATCATTTTCATGAGGATAGGTAAACTAAGATCAAACATTGTTTCATGGCAGAATTTTATTTCAGAAATATGGTATAGCAGGTAATTTTCAGTGTGCTAATTTTGGTGTTTTTTAGCATCTGCCTATAAATGCAGGGAAAAATTCCTCAAATTATTTACTCTGGGCTTAACTACTTAATGTACCACATATCATCCACCAAAAATTAAAAATTAAATTTTTCACCTGCCAAAATAACCTGATATATGGTAATAGCTGATTGCCTAAATTGGTGGCATTTTTTTAAGAAATGGTTATGATAAAAATTTTGTCTATTGAAAAATAACATAAATTTTCCATGTGCATATTGTTTATTGTGCAAAGTGCTTCAATAGACAAAATTTTTATTATTGCCAATTCTTATAAATTAATTTGAAAACATATTTTTATCTTTAAACATGAGAAAAGGAATCAATCAGTTACATAATTTATTTCAAATTAATTTATATTAGTACAACAGATTCTATGGCTTAAGTGTTTGGTTTTTAATTTCTGATATAGAGGTATACCATTGTTGCAGACCATACCCGAGTTGCAGAATTTACAGCATATAATTAGTTATGTTGTATATCTTTTTTATTTAAATATGACAGATAAAACATAATGAGAATGAGTATGGTGAATAATTCCACCAGAATGAAAATGTCAGTCCAAGGCTACAAATTTTTTTTATCAAATATGATTCATTTAAACCTTACCAGATTAATGAGACGGTTCTCAGTTACTCCCTTGTCTCCTTTTTGGGTGCCTCATACTCATTTTTATTGTTATATCAATAAAATAAAAACTTGTAAGTGCAATATTCCTTATAATTTTATTTCTGTCAGTAAGAACAGACGAAACCCTAGTCATTACCTTGGAAATAGAACTGTAAAAAGAATGCATCCCCCCATCTTTGGTTTCCATGTACAATTGGATTATAACTAAAAGAATTTTAAACTATGAAGAGCTTTAACTAGTTTTATCTTTTTAATGACATTATATGCAATTTTCTATTTCAGCACAAACTGCACCAATTCCCTGAAAGCCTCACTGATGCGATGGCTGAACATTCTGAAAACGACTTACCATCAGAGGATCAAAGAAAAATACCTGAAGATGAACATCTATTAACTTCACAAAATCCTGAGTTATCTAAGCCTGTACACAAGGATAGTAATTAAAATATACCTTTTTATAAATGTGTTGTTTTTTAGCACAAAGGATGATTTTTAGGTGAAATGAAAATAATAGAGTAGCCCAGTTGAAGCTATTACTAAAGTTTAAATGACGAAAGGAAATAAAAAAATTCTGAAACTAAACAACTTGTACTCTATTGAAACCTAGCACCTTATTTAGCATTATGACATCTTTTAATGGTCCGTGGTCACAAGGACCATTAAAAGATGTCATAATGCTAAATAATATATTTTCTTGTGCGAGCATCATACAATTGGAAATTTTCCCATTTTATTTGTGGTGCACTGCCAGCAACACAAAATTTTAATTTCTCCACTCTCCACAGTGGAGGTTATATGGGAGATGTCACAGTGTCTCCTTAGGCCCTGTTCCCTGGGTGTACAAAATTGTAGTTTTGAATACAAGGATGATATACCCCTACTTGTACAGAATGTTGACATAAGCCAGGAACCAAAATAACTTACAAGATTTGCCCAACTAATACATAAAACCACAGCTGAAATCAAGCCATCCAATGGCAGTTGAGATTTGTGTGACAAAAAATTGTCTTAGCATTTCATATAGTACAGAAATGGCAAAGTGCCATAAAAGAGGAAATTGATATTGGAAAGCAACCATAATTGCTTACTTTGTATAACCAATCTAAATAAAGCACTCAAACAAAATTTAAAATCAAATTATCGATTGAGAGCCATGATAAGTGGGATGGATGAACAAGGCAATTCTAATGTATCATAAAAAAATCATATCTGTTAAGTTCGTCATTTTTATATAGATGCCACATGAAGAAATATAGATGTCTTTAGTAGCATGTAAGGAAATGATAATGGTATAATTGGTTTGATCAATTGTTTATCATATTATAACAAATATTTCTGATATACTTTCAAAATATGAGATGTTTGATCAACGAGTAATCTTCTAGCAGAAATAATTATAATGTCAAAATTAACATGTAACATAATTCACAGAAACAACTTTTAGCTGATATTGCAAAGTCACTTGAAAGAGTAATCAAGCTAGGGAACCAAGATTCTAGCAGAAATCAAAAGAATGTAATTCAGGGACAAAGACCAGACATAGAAAACAGAACACAACAAAGAACATAAAGTAACTAAGATAATACATACAAAGTAACAGAAGTAAATGAGCAACTCGGACTCCACTAAAAACTGGGATCATGGACCAGGTGTACCGGTAGAGTAAGCGTCCTCTGCTATTCTAGAAACATCCGCCGTGCTGCTCATAAAATGTCAATACCAGGGTAGACGAAAGAGGAAGGGAAAACTATGATATGTTGAACAAATCAGATTTCATGGTGCAGACGGATAAACCATACCAATCCATGAGTGCATGATGATAGCCATAAAACTTCTGTAGTGATGACTTCAATTTTGTAGCAACATAATCCTGTTGCAGAAGCCTAATTGTAAGAAGTCTGTGCGATACGAAGTCTACGTAGTTACGGCTAGCTCTGGCATAGCATATGAGTTGTGATATGAAAATCCATATGCATGTGCTGAAGTGATATTGCCTCAGATGAATGGAAAGTTGACAATTCTGAATGAAAAGTCATCACATTTGTCGTAAAGTTTGGTCAATAGTTTTCATTTACCATCTCTACGTGTAGGTCAAGATATGAGGCTGACTTTACTGTGTCTGTGCTATCCTTTATCTCAAATTCTTTGGGCTAGATGCAATGTATCAAGTCCCCGAAACTAGGATTGTTTAAAGATAATACGTCATCTATATAGCTGAGAATTTAAAATTGATCGTTGGTATATGCTCAAAGGTGCATTATCAAATATTTTATTTTAGTGATGCTTGATTTCCATATATTCTCCTTATTTTCAAGTGATCTGAATAAACAAAAACAAAAAAATAATTCATCAATATCAGTTCACGATGAAGCTTACATATTATTTTTGTGCTTACTTAAATTCTTGCAGTGACTAAATTGTTTTTGAATGGCTTTTGCTTTTTGAAATTTATTTCTATCATTGTTCAGCATTAATTTATTATTTCTCACGACAAGTTGTCATGTAAAACCATGTTCTGTAATCAAAATACACTGTTTATGAACAGGTGAGTTACTTTACACCGTAATATAATACCAATTCTTGATTTATTTATCATACATAGCAATATCCTATTGTCATAACATCTTACCAATACATCTATTCTCCGTGTCTAAGTTAAATTAAACTGAAAATTAATTATTATCTAAATAATTGCACTTAACAAAAGTTAAGGTCACCTATGACTAGAGGGAATGTTTACATCTGGAACACCTTTACAATTGTTCCCATGTCACAACTTCCATTCTAAAGATGCCTGTATGATAGGCGATGTCACTGATAATGATTTATAGTTTATAGTTTGTTCAGTGAACAGTGTTTTTTATCCGTTTAAAAGAAATTACTGTAACGTAATTCATGGACTTGTACTTTACCAAGGATGTGAAAAAATATGTAGCACCTGAAAAATCTTTTTAAGACTCATTTATGACTGACATTGGTGTGTGTTTTATTAAGAATATGGAAAGTTTGCTACTACCATTAACAGATGCAAGAGACACCGTAACGTAATTCACAATTAAATGCACATTTGGAAAAACGATAAAAATCGTGTATTTTTTCAATAAACACATTATCTATTACGTGTGAATCATTCATTTTCTAATTGTTTCATATTTCATGGTATTTTTTTCCTCACATAGACTTACCATATGTGTCAGTTACATTTTCATCATAGCTCCAGGAAAGTTGTGATGTAATTCACTGTTTCATGGGACATCCTTATTTTGCGAAAAAAAATTGAAATCGTTTTCGATGTAAAAATAACTTAAAAATTGTGTTTTCTAGCCATTTTTCACCTAGAAAACTTCTTGGGCATTCTTCATTTTGAGAATTTTTTATTTTTCTATGTATTTTTTTAGGGGAACCCTAATTTGTGACATAGCGTTTTTGTCGATTGAGACTTATTTATGGTTTTTGTTCAGTGAACCTGATCAATGCCTCATAAACTGTTTTTACAATCTGGCATAACCCTGATAGTGAATTGAACCCAGAACTATACAGGAAATAGCTTTTTGTCTTTGAAAATAGCTTGTGACTACGAAAATTGGCTTTGGTATACTTTATCTGAATTTGAGTATCTTAGGTTGAATCACGCAGGGAATGATTGTACCTTTATTAAAGGCATACATAACCAAATGATTAGAAATTTGAATAAGAATTAGAACAGAAAGGGGGGGTGTTTATCAAAAACTGGAAACGAATTAAATGTGGAAAATAATAAAGAAAAGTCAAATTAAATTATAGTAGTACATTGTATTGATGTATAGCATAGTGCTGTTCCTGCTTTAGACCAGGACCTAACAATGAATTATTTTTTCTCGTTAATTCCATGTGGAGAAATATTAAGTAATTTTTTCAACCAAAAGCTTTCCTAAGACACTCTTATTTTTTTACCAGTTGTTATTATAATCTATGATCGTAACAACATTGTGGAGATCCTCCCTACCCTGTCCTTATTTAAGTTCCTAATCATTTGGTTATGTGCCTCTGATAAAGGTACAATCATTTACTGTGTGATTCAGCTTCAGAATCTATGTTTCGATCTTGAACTTTGTTAGTTTTATATGCTGGAGAAGGATATAGGTTATCTGAAATATTCAATGCAAATGTTACTGTCATTTGGTGATGTTGAACATATTTAGATGTTTACTTAATTTTTTGTTATGTTCTGCATCGTTTTTAATGATCCATCAACCCGTAAGAGTGATTGTTGGCTTATGTATATAAATTTAGAAAATAATGATTTCGTCATGACTTTTCCCTTTCACAGGACATATTTTTAGTTGTGCAGCATAGGTACCTTGCCATAACCAGGTATTGCTCGCTCATCTGTTCTAAAAAACTAGTTTTTAATATGGTTTTGGCTTCTCATTTCTGTGTAGGTTGTTTACTCTCATTTCTGTGTAGGTTGTTTACAGTTCTATGTTCTTTGTACCTGTTTTTACATTTTTCCACTTTTAACCTTTTATATTCTGATTATCACTCAAACAAAGTATTGGTATTTCAAATATTTTCCTTATGTTATTGAGAGAAGAACAACATTTAAAGAAATTTTATTCTATAAAAAAGATACATAACATGACAAAGAAACTTTCAGTATTTGAGCACTGCTCAGCAATCAACAATTATACAAGTATCTCTTACATTAAAATGATTCATCAAAGTTAAGAAGATTCAACATAAATTATAATATCATATAAATTGAATGGAAACAGATACATTATGGACGGACCAATATTGATCACAGCTTTACAACGAATGTACAATACTAAGTACCACTCCACATAAGAATCATGCAAAATGTGATTCATGGTTTGAAAGCCTACATATTTTTAATTTTGATATTTTGCTTAAAATGTCATAGTAAACAGAAAGTAACATAAGGTTTTTCGTATAACCCTTGATGATAGGAGATAAAAAATACATATATACGGTAGAATTCAACATTAAGGGAGAACTCTGTTAATGACACTTAAATACAATAGATACTGTTGGATTTTTAGCATGGATTATTTCCTTAGAGCAGACAGATTGGAATAAATAATTATACATTTCATTATATAGACCAATAAAACCACTTAACAACAAATAATAAGATGGTGTAGCCTTTTTGGGGTGTATCAGATATTACAGAATTTGCATGATTCATACAAAGACTGTTACTTAAATAAAGTTGTGCTTATCAAGAAACATTGTGAGGTGACATAGTAAGAATACCCAACCTATCTGAAATTGACTTTTAAAAATGGGATAATGGAGAAAGAATGCAAAAAAGAATGCAAATTTTTCATGTGGATGGATTCAATGACATAATTTAAATCATTGTTCAGTTTGTTGGTTATTACAATTGTGAGTATTATAGGGATAAACATTTAATAAATAATGTATTTCATAATAGAATTTAAAACAATACACACATCACAACATCAAGGCAATATAACAAAGATAAACTACATTTAATTTATTTTCTAATGATAAATCTTTGGTATTATTGGACGGTATATTGGCTGCTGCTAAAACATTTAAATAAACTTTACCATAAAATACATATATATAATTTCAATGAGTTTTAACTACTCTATATAACAAAGTATATTAACAATAAACTGAAGTAAACATCCTGAAAAAAAAAAAACAGTAAATTAACGAGTAGCTGCCGTAACTGTTTCCAGCGCCTCTTTAACTGATTTGGTGTCAGGGTGGTCATCACCAAGGAACATCTGATGTATTCTGTATGACTCCAAAAATTGGAACTTTGCTTTCAGGAAAAGGTTTGTCCCATAGTAGGATGCACCAAGGTTATAGCTATAGTGATAAAACCACAGAAGTTTAGTTTATAGAAAGGATGAAAACATGACGATCTATTGACATTTGATTTTTTAATAATATTTTGCACAATAATTGCACACATACTAATTATTATTCTTGCAGATTTCTTTTTGCAACAAAAAATCAAAAGATTTAGTCACTCTTGTCTGATTCTATAGATTAAACTCTTGACCATGAGTATTTTACTCACTGAAACTCAATAAATATGAAAGACACATTCAGAATCTGAATTCATCAACATGACACTTTCTTAGACAATTGTATATATCCCATAACTTTAGAATAATGATAACTTACCGTATTGTTCCAGTTCCAAGGTAGTCACTGCCGTATGTTTCCAATATAATTGACAAGGCAGCTTCATATATTTTTTGTGCCATTTTGTCATTTTTATCATCATAAACAAGACCAATCTCATTCAAAACAATAGCTGTACGAGGATGGTTTATGCCGACCTCACTTCTGGTCATTTTCATATCCTGCATGTAATATGCTAAGGCCTCATCTACCCTTCCCTGCTTGTATGAAATCTGACCCAACTGTGTAAAGAATAGTTAATTACAGTTTTGTGTTAAAACCAGGCAGATTAGTGATTCATGCAGGTCTTAATCACCAAAAAAAAGGCTATTTATACTTCAGTAGGTCTCATAGAAATTGTACTTGACAATAAGAGCAGAAATGAAAGTTGATCACTGGTCTCATAGCAATTGTACTTGACAATAAGAGCAGAAATGAAAGTTGATCACTGGTCTCATAGCAATTGTACTTGACAATAAGAGCAGAAATGAAAGTTGATCACTGTAGATATTTAAGTTTGGTTACTATAGAAAGAGTCATCAAGGGAACCAAGATTCTAGCGAAAATCAAAAGAATGTAAGAGTAATCAAGGGAACCAAGATTACTGCAGTAATACAGGGACAAAGACCAGACATGGACAACAGAAAATAATCAAAATAATATGTAGAAAGTAATAAAAGTAAATGAACAACTCCGACTACACTAAGCATTGGGAGTATGAAACAGGTCCATAGGATAAGCATCCTAATGTAGGGGAAAATTTCCCACCTGACTTTTTACAGTTTAACTAGTAAAAAATTATTTCACAATATAAAGCAGATCGAAGGCAATGAACGCAAAAAGAGTTGCTTTTTTTTTTTGATGTAACTAATGTGCTTGAACAGTTTCATTGATGATCTTGATATATGATAAATTACCCTTGCCTGATTTTTAGACAGACCAATATTTAAAATGAATTCTCCAGTAGGTAATGACACAAATAGCCGTGTATAAGTGTACCATGTAATAAACAATCAGTCTAATGCATTTGTTAAGCGTAAGGGGTGGGTATAGAAAACCTAACAAAATTTTCAAAGTGTAGGCCATATTAGCATTGTGGTTTGGTTCGTTATCACCTTTTTAATGCTTGTTGATACTAGTATATCATTTTTTTTTTCAAAAGTCTTTCGATATCAAAACCTGGCCTATCATCTTAGAGTGGCCTATCTTTTCGGTATTTTTGTTATTTAATAACCATTATTAAACTTATTCTGTTACAAAAGATTTAACATTTTATAAAAAGCATTTATAAAATTATTTGGATAAAATCATGTCATGCCGTGCTTTATTTTGGAGTGTTATATTTAATTTGATATACCTTTGTCAATATAGCAGCAACATAATGATGCTTCTTTCCAAGAACTGAAGTTGCCAACTCTAAAGCTCTTGTGACAAGCTTTTTAGCCTCTGTCATATCGTCCTTCTGTACATATACAGCTGACAGTCCAAGGAATCCTTCACATAGCTACAATGATTTTGTCCATATGCAATGATATCAAAAACTGATAAATGCATCTGAATTCTTTCTTTGTTTTTCCTTAATTATAGAACAACACTCTTGAATTGTATTCACATGTACAACAGAACTAATTTAATTTGCACAAACTTACAATTTCATGTAATAGTCAACTGAAATCTTTTTAAGTTGCTTACATTTGATTTGATACTTATCATGAAACAAGCACTATAACTCTCATTACCACGCATACGTCAAAATATCCAAGAGTTTATCGAAAATTACACCATTAATTAATGAACTATTATTAAGAAAGAAAAAAGGGTGTTGGTATCATTTGAATGAGCTTAATATATGAAACTATTTAAGCTCAAGTACTATTATTTCAAATTACACTATTATGATAGGTATTTTTTTTTTGTTTACAAGCATCTTTTTGAAGACCCGCCAATGATAGGGAAGTTAAAACATTGGTTTCAATGATCTGAGTTTAATGCAAAGGGTTATTGTGAATCAGTTACGACATTTCTAACAAACAAAATGGCACTGGCTATTATGTATACAAGTATATAAAATACAAACGAAATAAAACAATGTGAAAAGAAAAACCCCAAAACGTCAACAACCAAACGCAAGCAAATTAAAAAGACATACCCGTAGCATCTCTGATGGTGTAGTTATCCTGTTTTGTCTATTTATAGCATCATTGTCTACAACAATAGCTTGGTCAATTTCTCCTAGCTGACTGTACACTGTTCCAAGATCATGTAAAGCCTAAAACGAAGCACAAAAATGTCGAGAAAAAAATGATTTGGACAGTAGTTGTTTACAATTTTGATGCTTCTTTAGTTAGGACAGGGCCTGGCAAGGAGATGTTCGAGTCAAACCAGTTATACAATGAAAACTTTACCCTCAAGTATATACAAGGTTCATAACATTTGCCACAAAACTAATAGTATGTACAGTTCAAGCCATGCATGAAGTACAAATCAAGTCTGCATCAAAGTCGTAAAATGTTGAAAAGAGTAATAAACCAATGATAGACAAATGTTACAAACAATGCACTGAAGACGGTACAGTGTATATTTTTAATATAAGTGTTTCATTTTGTTTCTTCGCATTGTTGTTTGCTTCTTTTTATGTAGCTACCCAAGCTTTCATACAGGTTTTCACAAATATAGCAATTTCCTTAATATATCATAATCCATCCAATATCATACTTTCAAATTGTTGGTTTAATTGTCAGTCCTATTTTTTAATTTCATTTTTGGTTTTGATTTGCCAGGTCTTACTTATACCTGTCCTGTAATTTCATTTTTATGTTTTTTTTTTCATTTTACATTTTTAAATAATAGTATATGCCATATCTACCTTTATGACATCAGGATGTTTGCACCGATATTTCCAGTCATGCCCAAAAGCGTTGTAAACTATTGTTCCATGCGACTCTCCATAATGTGACTCCAGTTGTTTGATCAACGTCTTATAAACAGACTTTGCAGCTTCCATCAATCCAAGATTCAAAAAGAACTTTCCCATTTTACTTAAAAATATGGAAAAATAATGGCAAAGCACATATACACCCTAACAATTGTGTCATAATGCATCATCAGTGATGACCTTAAAAAAAAATGTGTAAAGTAAAGTGTAAGTGTTCATAAAAATCCAGAATAAAATTAATCACATTCATTGATCAAAAGGTACATTTACTCTCAGTATCGCCTCTTTAACTGAAATGGATCAACTTTAAGCAAATTTTGAAATTAATTCAGACACTAGTAAGCAACCACGAGCTTAAAAATAAAACTTAAAATGCTGATTCTGAATGTTTGTTTGTCAGCCAGCACACAAGTACAATATAAACATTATGAAAATTAGCACCTAAAATGCATAATGCATCAGTGCTTCCTGTTGTTCAACAGATGTTTGAATTCATTGTTCATTATTAACAATTTTGGCCAATTATATATATATATCTATTGATATTTATTTTGAATGATTTACATAGTTTTTGTTAATTTGCTTTGCAAACACACAATGACTGCAAAGTATGTTTTTCCTATGTTTTCAAAACAAGTAAAAAATTTTGAACTGAAGTATCGAATCATGAAAAACGTGTAGAAAATAATATGGTGATGGTATGTTTCCATACGATTTCATAAACAAGAACCATGTTTGTAGCATGCTCTATGCATGTTTTCATACACAAGTACCAAGTTTTCCATACAGTTTTACACAAAAAACGTACGTGTTTTAATACGCACAAGAACAAATAATATCGTACCTGTCCACAACTGTCATTGTCATATGTTTCATTATGATTTTAAAGAGTAATCAAAGGAACCAAGGTTATGGCGGTAATCAAAAGAATGTAATCCAGGTACAAAGACCATGGAAAACAGACATATACAACAAAGAAAACATAAAGTAACTAAAATCATACATACAAAATAACAAAAGCAAATGAGCTACTCAGACTCCACTAAGACCAGGTGCACCGGCAGGGTAAGTGTCCTCTGCTTTTCTAGAAACATCCGCCCAATAGTCATGTCCATGTCATATTTTAAAATGATTTTAAAATAAAAAATAACCAATTTTATACAATATTAGAAATGTATAAAGACATATGTAGCAATGTTCCCATACATTTGGGAAACTTCGAGTTGTCACTGTTGGCAATTTCTTTGGGTCGAATTGTCAGGTATTAATAAGCTAATTACATCATTTTCGTAGACATTCGACTGCAATGATTTGAACATCCCTATCTTGGAAAAACTTAAAATTTGATTAGTATTTAATCATCGAAGTTAGCAAATGTTTTCTGAGACTGGTGTGATTTTCCATTGCATTTACAAGAATAAGAGAATGAAGCTGCAATGATACTATTTTTAAGCTCCCTATCTTACATGCACAAACCAAATATTGATGATTTTTCTGATCATAATTATGAGAAGAATTGTACCCATATAGTTTACAATAGTAGTCTGCATTCTTTACTATAACTTCTCTTGGTACTTTCGATAGCTCCGTCATATATGCTTCTTCTGACAGTGCAAATCCACCAAGCTGTTTTAAATAAGAAGTTTTATTTTATTTTTAAACAACCACAATGATATGTGTAAGCAATTTTCATAATAGTGCCAGATTTTTATATTTGTGAAAATGGCGGTGTCATTGGGACAAGGTAAAACAGTAAACATTTTTCTCGGAAACATAAACTATTTTCACTTCAGTAAGTACCTGAATGGTTTGAAATAAGTTATTTAAAAGTATCCAAGTGCTTACCACGTCTCTAATAAATTGAATACCACTAATGAAGTCCACTGCTTTTCATTGATCCAATTGGACATTTAAAAAGTCTGTCGGATGACAAATTTGTAGAAAGTTACTCCCATTTGCTTAAAATCTTAAAAAACAGAGCCAAAGTCAGGAATATGAAAAAGAACTATTGTATATTTGTAGTCAAAATAGACTGTCTGCGAAAAGAAACAAATTATAAAAAGTTAAAACATGGAAGGTACAATACAGTATTACTTCAAATACGAAGTGAAAGCATTGGCAGAGTTTACCGTGTTCCATGCTTTAATCAATTCAAAAAGACCATCTTCATTGCTTGAGAGGCGTTGGAATACATCTAAATTAGACACCGTTTTCTTCAGTCTAACCATCTCTCCTGCTCTTGCTAACAAGAAAGGCAGTTCCTCAACCTAAAAGTTACAGATGTAAAATGGGTAATTTTCTAGTTTTTTTAGGACAAATAAAAATCACAAAGAAATAAAAACATCATTCTGATTTTGACAATAGTAAACTTACCAACACAGTTTTCCATGCAATGCATGGAATGATTATTTAAAACCAACATGAACATATTGCACATTTAAAGCTTTTTTTCTTTACAATTTCTGAAAACCATTCCAGTAAAAGCTAAAATCATAATTGCAGTCAGTTAATACCACATTTCAATGCTAACATTTTGATTTTAAATGTTAGGGTTTTAAAATTTTAACCATGAAAAACATATCAAAAATGGAATGTGATCAGGAATCAGTCCTCTATTAAACGGAGAATAAGTGAACTCAAATACTGGTAGATCAAGTTTCAATCTCCATTCTCAAACACCAACTGAGAGCAGTTTTTGCATATTGAAATATATTAAATGAGATAAATGAAAGAAACATATCGACAAAAAGAAAATAGTTATCAAACTCTAAGTATACTTAAGGTTATGTTCAATACTTAATACATACCAAGAAACGACTTTTAATTGTGTTTTCATGAAAAGTGGATAACAAAACTGTTTCAGATTTAAGGAGGTAGCCTCAGGGTAAGGGAGACAACTCTTACAAATCATTAAAATGTTTGTATTCAGCATCTTACATCAATATAATGTAAGCATCAAAGATACTTGGACTGATTTCATTCTGTTTCAAATGAAAGCTTGATAGGCATTGGTGAATTTGAATATGATACATACATATCACTGATTACAGGAGTTATGTCCCTTACCATAGTTCTACCTCCTGATGAGTTATACATACAGTTCTATTACTTATGTCCTTGTCATCATAAAAATCTGCAAGTTTCAAATAAAACTTTTTCTTTAGCTCATCGGTGGACAAATATTTCTTTTCTACAGCTCTTCTAAGATGGTCATGGAAGAAGCTTAGAAGGCCATTACGATTTACTATGTTTTCATACAGGGAAAGGTAAAATGGTGACCACACAGCACCTGGAATCTATTGCAATAAAGAGATAAATCTGTAAGCTTGATAAATGCATACACTAAATACAAAACGTAAGTACATTAAATTACTATAAAAAGGAATTGATTTCTAACTCAAGAATAACGTGAAGTTGCATGCGTTGTCGTGCTAGGCATACGCAACTTGTACAGGAAGTTAATATTGGAGAGCACCTAAAATCACTAATAACTTATGCTTCATCTATTTGAAGCCACACATTAAATTTGAACTAGTTCATTATCTAATGAATTTGTGAATCCCTTGAGTGCTTTGTATAAAAAACACATAAGGATGTCTCAAACATAAATTACGAAATGATAAAAAGATAATCGTAATTATGTTTGAGAATATTTTTGTTATGAGAGTATATTATTGCAATTGAAAGTTAGTTCAATATGTATCTGATCGGAACAATATCCACTAATTACAATAACCCTGTAATACATGTATATGAATGTGTTGCGAGAAAAAAACTAAATCCTTACAGAATATGAAATTAGCACTTCATGTTCACCACTAAGAGTTATTTCTAAAACACCACTTAAGAAATACACAATAGTTGTCTTTTTTTTTTATCCCTGTCAATCTTGAATATTTCTTTAATTTTAATCAATTCAATGTACATTTATATTTGTAGAACTATTCTGTCGTTAAAAATAGTTCAGAAAAATATTGTATTAACATCATTGGATACTTTACATTTAAAAATTCCACAAGCTCTGATTCTGACATGCCTCTGTTGGCACACCATAATGCTGACGTTGAATCACAAACAAGATCTTTTCTGTTAAAAATAAATATACATTTTTAAATATCTTTTTAAGTTTGAATTTGATAAGCTAAATAATAATTGAAACAGATACTTCAATATATGTTAGAAAAAAACAACTACCAATATGAAAAAAACAAACAAACGAACGAAAAACGCTTTTATAAAAAAAAAAAAAAAAGTAATATTTTGAAGTAACATTCAAGTCACTAAGAAAGACTTTATAAAGTGCAAGCAAATACAAAGGTATCACTATCTAAAATTATCATATGGGTATTGATTGTAACAACCACACATGTATATATATGTATATCAAGAGGAAAACTATGTACAAAAAGATGTTTTGAATATATTAACGTGGACGAGTTATCCCCAAAAATGTTATCAAATGACCTTGAACAAGCATATTTTCCAAAAAAAACAGTGAAAGGCACACAGTACATTCAGGCCAAATTGTGCGTGTACAAGAAACTCATTATACGAAACACGATACTGTTATTTGGCAATGATAAGGGTCGAAAGAGATGAAGAAAATGTGTTTTAATTGTGCTCAACAAAATTCCATTGCATTTTATAGGGAATAAGAATCTCATCTAGAAAATTTGTCATCGAAAAAGTTAATACTGGCGATATGAATGAAAATGGTAGGGTAATAATAACGTTAGGTCAAAAAAAGTAACAACAAACAACAGCAAGATTTGAAAATAAAAATTTGTTCAATACCATAATTTAGAAACTGACAAACACTGTAGCTTAGTGACACAGAAATTCATTACCATGTCCTTGACAAACTTGAATTGTGCAATAATTAACACAAATATTGGAGCAAACCACTTCACTACCAAAAACTTGATTAATAAAATGAACTAGAAGAAATTAAAAGAACTAATAAACCCTTTTTGAAAATTTCACATTTAAGAGACATACGATCAAGTTAAGAATCGACTTAATTTTATCAAGCAAGTAAGTCTCAAAATAGCTTAAGTGTAAGTATATGTGAGAATCAGGCAAAATGGGAAATAAGAAACATGCATCTTAAAAACCCACCGATCTGACCATGTAATATCACTCAAGGATACTTTCTCTATTTGCCAAGACCATTGTTTAATTTCTGCATCACTGGCTTTGCTCAGAAATTTTTGAGGTTTCTGACAGTTATCTACCCTTGTAATGTTCATTTTCAGTACATTTCAATGACATTGAAACTCAGTGGTCCAGCATATGGCAAATCTTGCCTGCTTTCCTTTATACTGATGGTGCAAATAGTCAAATTACACTAGCTATCAATATGATGGTTTTTTTCATACCATGTTTCACTGACTGCCTGATTCTTACAGGGACTGACACTTAATGGTCAAATTTGTACATAGGGATTAGCCATATAGCGATCATGATATGACTAGATTATAAACTGTATATATTTAATATAGCTCCGCCTAGTTTTCAGAGGACTATTTTTTATGGACCAGACATATGTCTATTTTTAACAAAAGGAAGGCATACTTACAATTTACTTCCTATAACACCCTGATATTAACATACTATTAGGTGGATTTTGTTTAAGAGTAAAAAATTTGAGAGAAAAAATAGCAATTAGATACAAATGTTGGTTTATAATTGTTTAAAAAAACAACTGTTTTTTCCTCTAAAATACTTTGAAATAACTAGACTAAGGCTGTCAATAGCTCCTCTTGTCTATATTTCACAAGCAGTGCCAATTACCTGCGCAAACAGAGGTCTGTTGCAATAAGAGGTTTCAAACTGTCAGGAAAAATTGTGGGGTATAGTTGAAACGAAAATATTCAACATAAGTACGCAAAGGCGACAGGATTAAAATTAATATGGATAAAACTAAGGTTTATATGTAGGTAAATAAGAAAATAAATGAAAAAGATTTCGTGAAAAGTGATAATGCAAAGAAACTTCAAATACATTTGGACATTCTATTGATGGCAATTCAGTTTAATTGATACACATTATCGACAAAATAAAAGATTTGTATCCAAATAAAATGCATATAAAAAAAAAAATGTCAAGTGAAAAAATCAAAAGTATTTCATGGGAACATTGTCTATACCCAGTGTCAAAATATTTCAAGGCAATGTCCTGTGCAGAGGGTGTATTTGCATTTTAGAGCTTGCATGTCCCTTTCACACTCATGCAGTAGTAAACTGTGTCTCTTTATGGAAATCAATTCTGTAGAAGTGAAATAGTTTCACAAATTTGTTATGCGAAGTGATCATGCCTTGTAAAAAGATTTACATCCTGTATAGCAGAGCTAGCCTATAAGCAAACAATATGATGCGTTGTATACCAGAAGGAGATTATATGTCTGTGGAATTTTATAGCTAGCAATGAGTAAACCTATGGTTTGAGAGATGTACTATCATTTGTCATTATATATAGATCAAATAAAATTACCACATGCAACCTAAATTCATGCTATTTTGCCATAAGCGGCTATTGCTTGCTGTGATCACAGCAGCCAATTACACAGATATCTGTTACAAGGACTAGCCACTTAATGTGATGCTGACGATGCTGACGACGAAAGTTCTTTTAAAACTCCAGGTAAACAACGTTTTTTATACAACAAGTATCTTTATACAAAGAAACTTGTAGCTTTCCATTGAGATCAAATGAACAGTTTGTTTGGCATAATTTGTGAATTTGCATGTTTAATTCTATACAAGTAAAACACCATACGATATCTGACAGAATTGAATAGAGAAATTCAGCAAACATAACAAGTACCACCATTAAATCCCAAGGTGTTTATTGTATTGACTATCATATACATGTATGTAACCATGTAAAGTATATACTAAATATTGCTCTCATTTTGATTGCAGTGGCCAAACAGTGAGTAGATTGTTTGAAGTCTAAACTGCATACAGTAATTCGTGAAATTTCATAGTTGTTTAACAAAACTAAAAAAAAAAAGGTCTCAAGCTTTGCGAATAGTGTATTGGTTATATTTTAAGAACTGTGGTTATCAAAATTCAAGTAACAAAGTTATCGTCACAAAATGCCATTTGTTTGAAATATCATAGGATATTAATATCAAAGTAAATGTGATATGAAAATTGTTTGATGTCTAAGTCAATTCCATGTGCACCTTCAATATATTTCTTATTTACTTATTTATTGAATATATTTCCTATATTACAGGCACATATGTAAGGAAAAAGATGAATCTACAGTGTATCCAGGCACTTTATTTTGGGCAACATGCATTTTACTGATTTGGGAATAGCCTACTTATCAAACGTGAGCATTAATTAGCAGATGGACGGTCAGAACTCACCTTTGAACTTTCGAACTATAGAGCAAGATGTTTAATAACTTTAAACTAATATAGCAGTATCATTGCAATAGCAACATGGTATTTCATGTAGAATCCATTAAAAATATAAGTGTGCAAAAGCAGAAAATTTAGAATGCAAATCTTAATAAATGCTATTGTGTTTCAATTGTCTTCCGTACATTTTAAGCAAGATAATAAGCTTTCACGATAGTTCTACTTTCCTTCATCATGCAGAGGCAGCATTCTTACCAATCTTTTAAACATAGATGTCTTAGATCTAAAGATCCACAATTCATCAAACAAGATTGTATAGAGATTTTACAAATACCCTCAAAACCAACATAGCACATTCAATAGGAAATTTACAAAAATTTTAAATCATAAATAATTGGTTCATTTCAAGTATAATCCTGATTAACATATGGTAAATACTATGAAAAAAATACATAATTCGAAATACATTTCGTTTTTTTTTATCTAAAAAAAAAATCATTGTTAATTGATAGACTTTAAGCTTGTATTTGTTGTTCATGAGAAGTTGGTTACAAAAATGATAGAAACTATTTAACAAAAGGAAATTCTGCTATATGAAACATAAGATAACGGAAAAGTTATTAGGTACTCACAACCTATCCCTAGAAAATAAGTAAATAAATGTCCAGCAGATATTTAAGCTTTGAATTAAAAAATATTTTTAATTTTAAATACCTTGCATTTTCACCAATCTCATAATCATCTTCTAGTCTTTCCAAGATCTTTGCAAAAAGGTCTTGAGGTGATTCTGCAGAAAGATACTCCAAAATTTTATTTGTCAGGGTCCTAAATGATCCATACATTCGAACCTTAAATTAGAAAAATGGAGAACCTACATTTGCAGCACCTTTCATAATTACCAAATGTTGAAAAGTTATTGCATGAAAACTGGGTAATATTATCTCGAGTCAAATGTTATATTGCCTGAGTTTACGATATTCTAAGAGGGATACTTTTCGCCAATATTCATGCAATAACCTTTTTACTTTTAGGGCAATATAATTTAGCCATGTTTAAAATGAACATTTGTATTTCCTTTGTGAGTTATATGAGTAAAGACGTACAAGACCAGTATAATGGGTCGTGTATATAGCTATTTTATATGTGATCAAATATGTCCAATGTCAAGACTATGTCAAGTTCACTTTCAAAAAGTGAAATCAATATCTAGTTTAAGTCACAATAAACCAACTCAAGCGTAATTTTATGCATAGTACACTACTTCTCCGGTATTTAATCCTTACTGGTTTGACATCTCTAAAGTGAATACATTACCCTTACAAATGCATACTTAATGATTCAAATTTGAGTCTTCTTTTTGTCCATACGATTAAAATATATGTGCCTACAATAAGAAATCGCACAAACATCATCTAAAAACACATTATCTGTTCAAATTTAATAATACAAGCAAATTAAGTAAGAACTCATAGCAATAGAATCTTACTTTCACATGAACACATTTGTTGCTTTAAATTTGCATTGAGTATGCAATATATACATGTATGTACATGTGATCAAGACATAGAAGTTTGGTAAATGAAAGAGATATGTCCAAGCTTTCGAGTAAGGATCAGTTATGGAGTCACAAAACTTTGAATTCAAAATGCTATCAAATTGTACCTCATCAAGAAGGGATTTTAAATACAGAGGATTCGATGTCTGTTTGACATTAACAATCATCTCCTTCTGTTCGGTAGTCAATGTTTTGCTATAAATTCCCTCTAAGTAGTCAGTAATTATTTGCATTTTCTGGGAATCTTGTAATGGTTCAACTTTCATGCTTGGCCATTCAGATTGTATACATGCATTCATTGCCTAAAACATAGAAGGAAAACATGTTTTTTAGTTTGTGTCCTCATAAATAAGAAATAAGACCGTCATAAGTCTATGGCATTGGTTATATGTTCATTATCCTTTTACAATAGCTTTGGTCTAAAGACTTTCAAATCACGTCCTATCAAAATTTATCATTTCGACTCTGAAGCAATCATATTCTGATAAAACCCAAAACACAGAATATCGTAATTACAGTTCCTGAAATATTTCAGTCAAATACAAATTATATCTGATAATACATTTATTGTCATAAAGAATAAATACCACTTACCCTTCCTGGCAATGTCGAAACCAACAAAAAGACATTATGAGGTATTTCCTTCGGAATCCATTGCAAATCATGTTCTGTTCCCTCTGAAATAAACGCACCCATAATTAAATTAACACGCTTCGACGCTATTAACTTTCCATTAATATATCCATTAATAAGCCTTCCTTCTTCAATCAAAAGAACAATGAATGTACCCAAAATGTACTATGTAAAATAACATGACAACATTGTCTAAATTGTTGTCATAAGTGTCACTGCACAATTTTAAAAGGAAAACACAAATATGCACTGGACCATAAAGAGAGGAATAAGTTAGACTTACTACTAAGGTAGTACCAAAACCATCTGACCCTCTTGAATATATCTTGCAAACTTATCACTCAAAATATACAATTTTGTTATCATGAACTATTATGCATTATCTATATGTTGAATGGATCTACCATCATAAACACATGTACCTTCGCCTGTGCCATCATCAAGTTGGTTGAGAGCATCAAAGACAATGACAACTTTTGAGACTGCACCAGCCATTCGGAGCCATTTATCGACATCACGGATCAGGACGGAATCTGCTGATGGTATGTCAAGTTCGAACTTGAAAAAATCCTTAATTTCCTCAAAAAGTCTAAAATAATAATACATGTATACTCTTACTTCAATATATTCTGAAAAATCAACATTATCACACACTCACAAAGTACATGACCACAGATTTTTTTATTTGTACATCCACTAATTATGATCAAATACAAGAATATGTCATAAAGAAACTGAAAAAAAGTACTAATGCTAATAGCTACAAGCATATTCCTGACAGCATTTCAGGCTTTCAGCTGATAGTGACGAGCTTATAGGAACTTATACTAAGCTTACTTTAGTGAACAAAAAATGAGTAGCATCTACTGGTTACTACTATGCCACTTGATAACCAAATTGCATCAAATTGTTTAAATGACATTTACAGCTTTTAAACGGTATAAAATTTCAATGTACACAATTTTCCATCCCTTTTCCCCATTGAAAATTCTCCATTCCCTATAAAAAATTCCAATCCCCCATAGAATCTCCACTGAATATTTCTTATCTTATACTTGCATTATCAAATTTTATATATTTTTAAATTTTTCAACAATTAAACTGTTTGTTTCAATTTATTACATTTTTCAAATCAACAAATATTCTTCCCATTTAAAATCCCATTCTGCATTCTTTATACAAGAATATGCCTTTTTGTTACAATTATTTGCTAATAATTATCACTGAAACTTTAAATGAACACTAATGCTTATAGATTTTCCTCTCAAAAGAAATGTGAGCTTTCCATATTTAACTGATTGTATGCATTTCATAAACTATCTCGTGTTAACAATAGGAATATAAAGTTGTAGAACGCACCGTCTTATCATTTTAAGATAGTCTGCACTTTCTGCTGAACTTCCAATAAAATGCTTGAACAGAAAAGTGTCAGGTTCAGCATCTTCTACCTGTTTCGTCCAGTTAGCAACTAAAGCAGATTTTCCAGAACCTGTGGCATAAAGTTCAATATAACACAAATCTCATCTAAATAATGGTAACAACAAAATTATCAGACACTAATCTGACCAATAATCAAGTCAAGCTCAAAACAAATCTGGTAAAATAGATATGAGGTTTCTGTATTTAACAGATTGTATGCACGTCATTAACTAACTCAATGTTAAAAATATGAATAAAAAAAAAATAGAGATACACATGCATTTGGAAGAAAAAGATATGAATTTCTAACCCAAAGGAAACAGTGTTTTAAAAAAAAAAAAAAATTAAACTAAATAAAAAACATACTTTATCACTTGATAAAATGTAAAGTAATAACACAAGCAACAGAATGGCAACATATTTTCATACGAAAAAGATGTAACAAATATAAAAGTTGCGATGACAACACAATTAATATGACATCAAGGCTTCAGGTTACAATATTGAAGAAACAGAAAAAGAATAAGCTATCTTGCTGAATTTAACTCAGATACTTCTGTTTTTTACAAACAAAGGACTTCTTTATACTTTTACCTGATTCTCCCAAAATAACAAAAGGGGATGTAATTTGCTTGTCCCTGTTTTTGTTGATTTCTTTAAAATAATCCTGTCTTCCAATATACACACGACATCTGGCTGAGGCAAACGCTTGGTGGGCTTCCCTCTGTTGTTCAAGTCTAGTTAGTTCAGTTCCCAAGGGGAATTCTTCGTCAATAATACCTTTCAAGTCCTATAATGTTGGCAGAAAAAATTGGTTGAAAAGTTAAACAGGAATTAATATATAGCTAGATTTAAAATTTTAATGGTAAAAAAACTTATGGAAGCTTCAAAAAGTCTAATGCCAAATTTGAAAATGTATGACAGAAATACTACTTGTAATAATTATCATACATAAGAAGAACGTAATTCCAATTCCCAACTATCTGAAATGAATGAATAATATTTCATTTTCTTGAAGGGTCTCATTCAGTAAAATTGACAGCCGAAACTGACAGCCAAATGCCAGCATTCAACTGACAATGTGACATGGTTGTCAATTTCAATATTCAAAGTATTAACGGGCTACTGATAACTGTATTCTTTCAAAAAATGTTGCTTCCAATATACAATGCTGAAAATGAATGGAATAAAGCAGATGATACCGTTTTAGACCTCAAAATCTTTTGTCGAAGAGATGGTAGACATGTTGTTTACAATATGTAAGTGGAATTTACATGGTTACAAAAACTGTCATCTCTGAGGTCGTGAAAGGAGTACAACCAATAAGGCACGTAAAATACATATGCTAATTAGATTGGAATGGTATTTCTATCTGCATTTGGAAAAAACTTTAACTAAAGAATTTGTTATGGTAGCAGTATCAATAGAATCAAAGGAGGTTTTTCATGCATGTGAAAAACCTACATAGTTCACTCTTATTTCTGATTCAGAAACAGTTATTGACTACATAATCATATGTAGACCAAAAAACATAGCTTGTTCGGGGGTATTGCTACACCCTGAATCACCTCTACCATATGCAGTGTCTGAGTTTTATATGGACTGTACTTAAAGTGTACTAACTTTACCACATTTTATGCGATCTCTCAATGCAGTTGTTAGTTTCACTGAGTTTTCAATTTAAATCAAGGTAAATGAATGAATGTTGTAAATAGGAAAAACAAAATTTGTTGACTATAAACCTTTATTTAAATAAAAATGTCTCTGAAACATCATGAAACATGCATTTAAGTTGCAGTCTTTATAAAAATCAGACAGGAGGTGATTCATGCATGTCAAAAACCCACCAAATCTTCTTTCATTTCCTATTTAGAATCAGTTACAGACCACATTACCAGTTGTGAATTTTCATTTAGGTGTTGCGCTTATGAGATAAAATTTATATAGATTATACATGAAATCAGCACTTTGCAAGAGTTATCGTTCTTGATTTGCTTTGATTCGTTTGATTTTGCGTAAAATGAATGTTTGATGTTTGAGACTAATGTCACATAAAAAATGTAGCATCCAACGACCAAAAAAAACCTTGCCTGTTCTGTGGATTTTTCTACACCATGAATCTCCTTACAATGTACCATAGGCAGTGTCTAAATTTTATATTGACAGGTACTTAACTCTTTATTGTGTTTCAGACTATGTAGTTAAAGTTATTTGCAAATGGTTATCATCCAACCTTCTAACTGTGAAAGGAACAACTCTTACATATACTTTACATGTGAAATCACTTTTTTTTTTCATGTGATACTAATTGGCTTAGTAATACAGTAAAACTTTGGTAGCTCGAACTTCAAGGAACCATTGAAATGAGTTCAAGTTATTGGGAGTTCAAGAAATTGAAGTTTGTATATTTCCGGATTTTTTTCATTGCCAGTCTGAGTTCGACTTTATCATTAGAAATCGTTTACTTCCTATGAAGTTGTGTTAGTTTGTGGATCTTTTTCCTTCGCTTTCGGAAGATTACGTTGATTTGTGGACATTAAAAATGCTGTGTTTGCTTTTAAAAACATTCAGAGTTCGAATTCCCTGGTCAATAATTTGTTTTTTTATCCGATTTTCCTTCATGCTTTCATCATACCGACTTCTGAACATTCTCAAACTTCAATCAGTGTTATGTTAAGATCAAAACTACCTAATTAGTGATGACTTAAATATTACCTGTAATTAACTAAAATGACACTGATTAATGATAGGGTTTAAGTTTTTCACACTTTTTATTACCAGAGCTGACAGAATGGCTGACAAGTTCGAGTCAGTGAGGGTTATTCTCTAAGATTTATTACCAAACGGGCTGACTAGTCAGTTCGAGTGTTCGAGAAATCCAAGGTTATTTATTTTGATTATATAGGAGAAAATTTTGGTACTTGGTATTGTGTACAAGCCATCCGAGTTCAAGTGAGTGAAGTTCAACTGTACATTGAAAAAAAATTCAAACTTAAAGTTTTAAAAACCACTAAAAATGTTATACACACAAAAATTCACTTACTTGTACATTACAGGAAATTAGTCATGCAGAAGTTAATTAACTCGACACAAGTTTTTTGTAAAAAAACAACTTGTAGTAGAGTAGAAATAAACTTTTTGTTTTTATTTTTAAATAAACAAATGTATTTGATGCTGAAAGTTAAAAGCTTAGCGAGACAAACTTATTTCATTATATCATCAAATTATTTGTGAAGTATTAAACTTTGCCTTTCAAATATTTTACTAAACATAGGTTCCGATGAAGAGTTATCCTGGGAATCATGACTCAAGCAGTAACCAAATGAATATATTCCAAAGATAAAGACCAGAGTGAAAAAATAAACACACAACAAAGCATATAAAATGACCAAAACAAAATGTACAAAGAAACAACAGTGAATGAGAAATACGAACTCCACAGTATAAAACTTTCATCTTTACCCCTGATCCATTTTTACAAAGATTTTTTAAATGCATAAAGCTTCCAAATATTCACAAATCAGTAAACATAACAAATACCCATGATAAATAATCACTCTGACACCATAATAAACTGCAAATTTAACAAATATATCAACCAACCTCTTTTATGTATTCTGAAACTTCAGGTGCAGTTTTGAAAGCCTTTATTCTAATCCCTTTAATTGCTTTTACTCGTGCTTTGAGATCCTCCTGTTGTTGACTGTGCCATTCAGATTCTGATACTAATCGCTGATAACAAAATATACAGATTAGCAAAATTATACCTGAAATGCGTCTTTATAATCTAAATAATCAAGATATGAGCTTGAATCATGTCGGAATCCAATAAAATTCTCAAATTTCCAAGGGTATCGCTGTAAATTGGAGTCCCATGTTTAATCAAGATAATCATCACTTATAACTATGACAAATAATATCAAAAGAGAAATTACATATTCAGTACTACTCTTTCTAAGATTCTGGCAAAATGTGTATAAGGTGTGGCACAAGAAAGAAAAAACACAGATTTTAATGCATAAACCACCTGATAACCTCCAGAAATAACCATCAAATTGTTTGTAAAATTTGCCTTTTTAAGATATTCATAGATCAAATTTAGTTACCATGCACCATGGAAAAATGGCAGAAATTTTTTTTGGCAAATTTTCCTAACATTAGCAGTAAAAAATCTACATTATAGAACCTAAATAAATGTAAATGGCTTTTCAGTTGTTATCTACATGTATGGAATATATTTGAGGAAAAAAGACTAAATTGAGAATTATAATGTGCCACAAAATGCCTAATTCTTACACGGAATGATACTTACAAACTTCAAAAGCAACATTTAAACTACAAATAGTTTTATAGAAAAAGTTAAGATTTCTTGCAGATCAAATTTTTGAACTCACAAGACTCATATACTAGTAAAACCTTTAAAATTCAAACTTGTAAATATTTGCATTGCATGATGGCTAAGCAAAACTGTTGATTTCATGAAAATAAACTTACAAGTGAACAATAGCATAGGGGTCATACATAAGACATGAGGGAATTTGTAACTAGAAGCCCCTTACCAAATAATATTGTAAAATGTACATGTTTTTCAAACTAAAAAAAATCTTTTTTCTCAAATATTATTCTGTATACGAAGTACCATGTTTATCTAAACGTAAAACAGACTTTATATTGTTGCCATAATATTGTAATATATATAAAGAAAAAAGTATCAGCAGGTGCTTAAATAGTTAAATAAATAACAATTTTTTATGATTCTATAATACCATAAAATTTCACGAAAAATATGACAGAAAAATGAATAATTCTTTAGTGTGGTGATCATTACCGTAGGACAAATGTAGAAATTTTGTAAAAAATCAAATAAATTGATTCTATTATGGCCCGACTTACTTTGTATTCTTCCTCTGTATAATCTTCTTTTGAAGGAGGGTCTCTCATATAAAAGCGGCATTTATCAAGAGGGCCATCAGTGTGATTTAACACTCCATGAAGAACTTCAAGCTAAAAAGTTGTTTGAAGTAAATATTAAGACCCAATCAATTGTCCCAATCATAAAGTTATTGATCATGTATCCGTGTCATTCTGGTTTATATTAAAGCAAAAATCATCATTCATTATTTTGAACATAAAATTAAAACATAATCTGAAGATACTGTGTAAATCGAAACCTTTTTTGAAGTATATACCTCATTTTTGCAAATTAACTGCGAATCAATTTGGTCTGAGCATTAATACAATTTGTCAGAAAAATTACCCTGAAAATGAATCCCTAAACTCTCTCTCATTTGAAAAAAAAAAGAGGTGACAAGTAAAGCTTTTGAAACATTCTCTCAGCCATTTTATTTCATAAATTTATAATATCTAATTTCAAGTATCTTAAACAGCAATAAAATCGACTAAAACCATAATATGATAAAATATTCACCTTTTTGTTTATTTTCTTCCTAAAAAGTATCTCAAAAAGCATTTCTGTGCAACTTTTCTGTGTAACTTGACCAGAAATGTACTCGCTAAAGCAAATCAATCATCTTTTAAGAAAAACCATATTACAGAATTACTTCACTCAAAGATAGGAAGATGATACATTCTGCTTGCGCTTACCTCTGTGATACTAGAATCATATCTATAGTTTTCAACCCAACGGAGGTTCGGTGAAGTTTCAATAGCATTGTCAAATGTCTTATTGAGTACTTCGTCTTCTTTTTCCTTCCGCTGACTCCAACCATACCTCTCTCCCATCAAACAAATGAAATACGGTCTGCATTTGTCAATCTAAAAAAGTAGTATGCTTGTGTAAATATATGATCAGACTGAAAAAGATAGAGAATGCTCATATGTTTATTGTGTCTGTTTTTCTTGAATAGGTGTTTTTTAGATAACACAATATCATAAACCCTCTTCTTAACTCATTGTATAGGCGATACAAAACAAGAACATTGGCAATGTCACATGCCTGTTATTTGTGATTTTGCAACAACACTGTGACACTGCAACGGATCAGTCATATAAAATACAACGCTTTGCAGAAGAAATAGATGAATATTTCCATCTCTAATTCATACGAAATAGATGAATATACCCATCTCTAATTAGATTAATTGTACTCCCATGAGAAATAAAAATAAAAGTCTACATAAAGCAATTGCAAAAACAAAAGGATTTCTTATAAATACAACAGCAAATTGAACGTGACATGT
Source organism: Perna viridis (assembly GCA_037379345.1). Taxonomy (NCBI): domain Eukaryota; kingdom Metazoa; phylum Mollusca; class Bivalvia; order Mytilida; family Mytilidae; genus Perna; species Perna viridis. The sequence goes on along the minus strand of CM074515.1, from coordinate 31,580,885 downwards.
TAATTAGAGTATACAGTCCTAGATCCAATTAGGGCAACGATTTCACGAATCGATGACCGTTGACTGATTGATGGATGACCGATTTGATCGCAGTTTTGCTATGTAAAATGACGTAAGATCTGTTTGACATAAATGAAATGTAAAATGAAAGTATAAATTGATGTTTGAATATATTATATAATGTAAATACAATGTATGGGCAAAACTGACAAAGAAAACAGTAAAATACAGTGACCTCTCTGTGGTCACATGATGTGATCACCGGTTTAATGGATTGGTTTGATGGATCGATGACTGACCGCAAACTGATCGGTGACCAATGACCAATTGCAATTTTTGTTGCACGGATCGGTTAGGTACTGTAACTAGAAAGTCTGGTTCAGTAAACAAGAGATAGGTAAGTTTAATTCTGAAACTGTTGTTTTATATTTAATGATAATATTTGGTATACGTTAAATTCTTCAAACAACTGTCAACCTACTGAATCATAGTAGTAAAAGAATAAAACAATAAATTTTATTTAATTTGCATATTAAAATTAAAGATTGTCAACAAAGCATTGTTATTTCTAAAAAAAAAAAAAATAATCACGGGAACGAAGGTTCAAGCACATATCAGAATAATAATATTTTCTAAGGATACAGACTAGAAAGGGAAGAATCACACATACAACAAACACATCAAATAACCAAAATAACACTTACAAAGAAAGAAAATTAATGAGCAAGTCGCACTCCACTTAAACTTGGAACATTGACCAGAAACATAAGTAAAGCATCCACTGCTTTTCTACAAACACCCGTCGAGTTCCTTGTAAAATGCCATGTTGTCGTAGACACTATCAGCATTTTTTCAAGCAGAAATAATTAAGACTTGTTGATGTTGTGGAAAATTGTTGCGAATGATGCTCATTATGTATGTATAGAACAGTAAATTGCTCTACAATTTAACAGCATTGCTGGAAACTTGAACACTTAAGTAAAAGTTTAATGAATGGCAACATAAATTAATTTAGACCCCTAATTTTGGTTTTAAGGAAAATTCAACATATAGTGGAAGGAAAAAGGAAGAAACCTGAAGTGTCAATGAAGGGAAATATAGTCCACACTGCCAGGCAAATCAGAATTGAATTTACCTCTTGTAAGCATATTGATATTGTTTTTCCACCGTTTGTCTGTTCAGATGTTATTCCCCATCTAAGATCAACATATGTGAAAAAAACACCTCTGTCTTGGCATAATCTATTAATCTGCAATAAAGAATACGTTTATCATTTAGTGATACACTTACTGTGCTAGATTCGGAAAAGTAAATAGTTATAAAGAACAATGAAGAATTTTATATATTTTAGATTTGTGCACGAACAACCAAGACTACGGGTATTTCTATTCAGTAGGCTGTGCAACTGCTTTGCTTTGAGACTTAAAACTATTAGTTTTTCCCGCAAAAATGGACGCTTAATGATGGTTAAAATCAATTAACACTAAATAGTTGTATCAAACAACTTAGCTTTGACATTGTAAACTTGATTACGTTTGCAATACTAATTATATATTTGATAAAGGGGTAATGTAACTGTTACAACATGTATTGCTGTGGTAGACAGTAATTTGATAGGTTTCACTGTATTTGTTGTTTTCGTTTTTATATTTTATTTGTATTTGCTTACGCTAATAAAGATGGTTTCATAGATATTTCAATGGAACTGGTTATCAAATAATCATAGTTTATATTTAATTGACGATTAACGGTTATATGACTTATTGACCGATGACTATTTCTGTGGTTCTGTTAATTTTTATCTCACTGTATTGAATTCAAAGGGTTTTCCATGTCATGGTTGATTTGACCGCTCTCTTTCTTTAAATTCTATTGGATATATTTTCGGCGCTAAAGTTCTTTTGTCCTTTTATATGTCACTCTTCAATAATTTCTCAGATAGACAAGATGTGTCTTGGAAATATTTAATTCAACTTATATCTTACTATATTCTTGGAGTTTTTCTACTGCAACTTTACAGGTATTTTGATATGTCACCTATAGTATAGATTGACCTGTTTGTGAATGAGGTTTTGCATGTAGACTGTAGACGATTTTGCAGCCTTTGCACCTTGATGTAAGGGCCTTTTTTTCTTGTAATATTCAGACATCCAGTGTCATTGTTAGAAATAAAATATGTAACCCTACCCTGTCTCTTGATGTTTTGCGCCCAACTTTAAGAGCGATTACATTGCCATATCCATCTGTTTGTATATTTATTTTACAGTAAATACATGGTAAAAACTTCCCATTTTATATGGGATAGGGCTATTGTATGGGGAATAGAGATTTTGAATGTGAAAGATGGGGAAATTAGTATTTAAAGTATTTATTGATATGGAAAAATGTATTCCATTTAATTTAAAGTAACAGTTTAAATATTGAAGAATTTAAAAGTATAAAATTTAATCTGATAATGTAAATATTTGATAACAAATATGCTATGCGGAATTCTCAATGGGTTTGGAATGGGGATGGGGACAAAGGGAGAAGGGGTGGTACACTCCTTGAGATGTTCAGGTTTCCTGTACGCACGACATCTAAACGCACGCTAAATTCTCACAAAATGCATGATAAACAAACACTTCTATTGTGTTTAAACACACGAAAAACAACCACTCCTAGCGTGCTTCTAAATGCACAATAGATGAGCACTCATAGCATGTTTAGACGCACAATAGATGAACGATGAAAAAAAAAATATATTAACAAATAATCACAAAAGAAAAAATGGAATTGATGAAATTATATAAATTGATAATAGCAAAAAATATAAAAATCACTGTTGGACCAAGGAAATAATCAAAATACAAAAATAAACAAGGCTTCTAATGTGTGCATTTAAAACGAACGCTCCTATCATACGTTTAAACGAACCCATGTATTGTGCGTTTTAACGAATGCTGCTAGCGTGCTTTTATCGTGTGTTTAAACGAACACAAAACAATGTATTAAAGCATGATAAACGATGCACAAACGCTAAAATGGGAAATGTGAATGTCTCATTGTGGGGGATGGGGCTATTGTATGGGAGATAGGGATTTTCAATGTGTAGGATGGGGAAATTAGTATTTAAAGTATCTATTGATATGAAAAAATGTATTCCATTAAAAGTAACAGTTTAAATATTGAAGAATATAAAATTTAATTTGATAATGTAAATATTTGATAAAAAAAATGCTATGCGGAATTCTCAATGGGTTTGGAGTGGGGATGAAGACAATGGGGAAAGGGGGTGGTATATGGTGTTAGTGGGAAGCTTATACCATTCAACAGCTGTATCAACATCAAAATAACGTACTTCACGAAATGCCTTTTTGATGATATGTTCCCTTTCTGCAGAAAAATCCCTGAAAGTGCTTGATACGAAAATTCGAATTTCTCTTTTCTTCAATTTTCGTCTTCGTGGTCCTTGATTAACAATTTTCTTAACCATAGCTGTTTGCTTCTCAAAATTTTCATCAACTGGAATACCTGTTATACATTAAAACAAAGCAAGTAAGTTTAGTAATGCTTTAACTGACTATATATAAATCAATCAAATGTATGTTACATTCTGATTTTGATAGACCATAGTTTCAATTTTATGCAGAACTCTACATATGCATTTGTATGTTCTGTATAATAAAAATCTAAATATAAAATTTTGGGTGAATGTGCATGCCGGATCTGGTGATTTTCCAAACAAGAATAATCGAATACCTGAGTTATCGTCATTTTTAATTTGTAAACTGTAGGCAATCTTCCCTGGGATTTTTTCAAACACATAAAAGCAATCTAAGTCATGCACTTTGAAATGTCAAATCTGTTTGTTAAGACTAATAATTACGATGCGAGGGGTTGTTTCATAGTGCATGAAAGGCAAAACATCAATTTGCATAAATAAAATACAACGTTAAATTCGTTATCTGAAATGTATAAATATCTTTTCAAGAGGCATTGTTTGTATCATAATTTTAACAGCTTACCTTCCATTTGTTACACACACTATCATTTTTTACTATTTGTGTTGACTTTAACAGTTCTTGTTTTTTACCATTTCTTTATATGTGTGTTTGCAATCAAAAGAGGTACAAATCATGGGAAATGTTACCTACACTGTTCAAATTTTGTCAACACAAATACTCAAAGGAAGACACAGTAGGAACGTTAATTCATACTGGTATTTTTAGATTTCTACTATTAAGTGTAAATGTTTGTAAGAATCAGGCAAAATGTGAAAAATCAGAAACATGCATGTCAAAACCCCGCTGATCTGACAATGTAACATCACTCAAAGATATCTTCTCTATTTGACAAGATCATTATTTGATCTCTGCAACACTGGTTGTGCGCAGAATTTTTTTAAACAAATTTTCGAAAAATGAAGTTTTTGACAGAGTTATCTTAAATGTTCATTTTTAGTGCATTTCAATGAAATATAATTCAATGGTCCAGCATAATATGGAAAATCTTGTCTGTTTTCCTTGAATCTGATGGTGCAAATTACACTATCAAAATGAAGGCTTTTTTCATACCATGTTTCACACACTGCCCGATTCTTACAGGGACTGACACTTAAACACTGAATTACAAAGAAAATGTTTGTGCTTTTAAATATATATCTAATCAGGTCAGTGTTCTTAGCATTCAACTTCAAACAAAATTTTTTAAATTATTTCTCAATTGATGGCGTGCCACATCATTTCCAAATAACGTATCCCATCAAAATTAAACATAAATATAAGATACACAGAAAAAAAAAGGTGAATTTTGTTACTACTCAATGCTCCTAAGAGTTCATGTGTATTAGACAAGAAAATTAAGTTGAACATGATTGCAAAATCTGTGCTGAATAAAGCAACAAAGGATACTTACTCTCATCCTGGACAAACTCGTCAGCCAAATCCTTGTTATCACTCAAAATCTTTGTAACTATCTTCTCAAGTTCTACCCTTTTTTTGCTCGAGTCTTCCTATAAATTGGAAGGACTTAAACTATTTATATATTTTACAACTTATTCATGTGCTGGAATAGCAATTCAAACTTCACTTTACTAGGACAGGATTTTGATGAGAACAAAAAAGTCATAATTTCATCCCTCCATCGACTCTATTTGATATGAAATAAACACCTCAATGGATATTACTAGAAGAATGAGAACTCCTGAGGTATGATATTTGAAAGGCCTAGGAAAATATTTCACACACTGCTCGATTCTTACAGGGACTGACACTTTAACACTGAATTACAAAGTAAATGTTTGTGCTTTTAAATATATATCTAATCAGGTCAGTGTTCTTAGCATTCAACTTCAAACAAAATGTTTTAAATTATTTCTCATGTGTCGTTACTTTAACAAATAATGTAAAATAAAGTCTTAATCTATGAAAATAACTATGAAAATAGCGTCGAGTATCAAGTGTGAAAGTTATAACTTTCTGTTATAAAAGAAACAAGTTAACTCGCTTTTCTAGTTTTGAGTTGTCACCCATTTTAACATCTGTAACTTTAGATACTAAATACTTTTTTACAAAGTTGTGAAAGAAAGAAAAAACAAAATCACATGAAAAAGCCAAATATTGACATAAAAAATATCAATAAAAAATGGTGATTTTCACGTTTGTGAACAATGAAATAAAATGTGACTACTACATGTATTATATTGGAATCAATTTGAAAATAATTCTTTTTTGTAGACAAACTCACTAATTACAAACAAGCAATCTTTCAAGCATAGACAATATCTCACCTCTTTGGTAATATCTGTGTAGCTATCGCCTTCAGCAGTTTTGCTTTCATTCCGAACACGAATTTGTGCACTTGACATCATCACACCGAAATGCCCAGCCCAATATTTATTGTCTTTCCCTGAATTTGATATATATATATATAAATGCCAAGATTTACTTGAAACACCAGTACAGCATACCATAAGTTGAAATATTTACTTGTTCATGTATATGATTGGTATTTTTTTTTATTTTGATATTCATAAAAGAAGCATCTAAGATTTAAGTAGCACTCCAGCTAAGAATCATGCAAAATGTGATTCATGGGTGAAAAGCCTATATATTTTTATTTTTGATATTATCTTTGAATTGACATAGCAAAAAGAAATTAACATTCCGTTTTTCATATAACCCATGCTCTTAGAAGATAAAAATCATAGAATGTACTGTAGATTTCAAAATTAAGGGAGATAACTATGTAAATGACACTGAAATACAATAGAATGTATTGGATTTCTAATGTCGATTATCTTCTAAGAGTAGATAGATTTGAATGAATAATTACACATTTCATAATACAGACCCATAAAACAACTGAATTTCAAAAATAAAAATATGTAGCCTTTTTTGGGATGTATCACATTTAACAGATTTTGCATGATTCTTACAAACACTACTACTTAATCATGTTGAAATACAACGTAAAGACAAGATGCACGTTTTGTTTTTGACTTAGATAAATTTGCTTTAATACAAGACTAGTAGAATTTAAGGTATAAGTGTCGTTTACTTCGCTACAAATTAATGTAATGTTTCAAGTAACAATTCAATGTATATGGCAATTTAAGAGCATTTCATCACTTAAAATAACCTGCTAAAAGATGACCCTAAAATCATAAAATAAGTTAGATACAGAATGTTTTGAATATCGAAAAGATAGTAACTTTGAACTTTAATAATAACAATCATTGTGGATTTTTTTTGCTTTTAAAGAAAGAAAACAACACCATTGCGAGAGTGTCTCCAACAAAGAAATCAAGGGTATTTACGGTTATAGCACCATTGCAAAAGCATCCCCGACATCAAGGGTAGTCATGGTTATAGCTTTGTTTAATATTCGAGAGTGAAGATAAGGAGACTGTGACAAAATGCAAAAATAAAAAAAAACAAAACAAACAAACAAAATAGAGGAAAAAGAAGACGAAAATGCTGAAAACTAATAGAAAATTGCAACCTAGAATACCGCAAAATGTAAGACGTCATGCATTTGTGAATGTGCTTTCGCAGAGTAATCATCCTCTGCGGTTCTAGATGCGCTATAACAAAATTGATGACAATTATAGGAATATTACATATAACATTTACCTGCAGATGAAAATGCAACAATCCTAACTCCTGGTCCGTAATCTGAAAACACATGTAACGCTTCATGCCATTTACCACCAGCTTGTATAGATCCAATTTGTCCTGTGTTGTATTCTGCGATAATCTGAAAAGTCTTTATTGTTTACGTGTTTGTTTGCTCGTTAAGTTTTAATGTTATCCTTTTCATTCAAACCTTGGAATCAGAACAAACTCATGGCCTTGGTGTGTATTTGAAGAAACTTTTTTCCACATAGTCGTAAAAACAATATTTGTTTCAGAAAGTTATTTTCTAAAGATTATATTATTTTTGGGAATTTTATAACTGAAAAATTTTCATAATGTATCTTTACTATGTACATACATTAACAATGACATTACTTTTTATGTAATGATATTAATCAGCAGCACTTTCATGTTTGACCGTACAGACAAACTCTAGATATAAAAATATAAAAAAAATGTGAACAGTGACAACCTACCAAACAAAGTGTCATGAAAATAATTCATAAATAGAACCCTTTTTTTTTTTTCATACCTTTCAGAACATTAATTCCAACCTTGATAATCCCCTAAAAAGAAAGTTTAAAGGGTTTTTTTTTATAGAAAGAAAAATCAAAGGAACAAGGATTTGAACGTAAAGTATCAGTCTTTGTAAGAATCAGACAATAAATAAAATAAGAGTAATCAAGGGAACCAAGGTTATAGTGGTAATCAAAAAAATGTAATCCAGGGACAAAGACCAGACATGGAAAACAGACATACACAACAAAGAACATAAAGTAACTAAAATCATACATACAAAGTAACAAAAGTAAATGAGCAACTCGGACTCTACTAAAAACTGGGAACATGGACCAGGTGCACCGGAAGGGTCAGCGTCCTCTGCTTTTCTAGAAACACCCGCCAAGTTGCTCATATAAAGTCAAGTCCGGGGTAGACAAACGAGGAAAGGAAAACTATGACCCGTTGAATAAATCAGTTTTCATGGTGCTGATGGATATGCCATAACAATCTACAAGTTCATGATGACGACCATAAAACTTCTGTAGTGATGACTTCAATCTTGTAGCAACATAACCCTGCTCCAGAAGCCTATTTGTTAGAGTTCTAGCGCGATACAAATAGTCTGCGTAGTTTTGGCAAGTGTATGAGTTGTGATATGAATACTCCATATGCAGGAGCCGAGGGGATGTTGCCACAGATGAAAGGAAAGTTGACAATTCTGAATGAAAAGTCATCACGTTTGTCATAAAGTTTGGTTAATAGTTTTCCTTTACCATTGTTCTCTAAGTGTAGGTCAAGATATGAGGCTGACTTCACAGTGTCTGTAGTATCCTTTATCTCAAGTTCTTTTGGGTAGATGCGATGTATCAAATCTCCGAAATTAGGATTGTTTAAAGATAACATGTCATCTATATAGCGGAAACTGAGATTGAAGGATCTAGCCAAACGATATTCTTTCTTTCTGATCAGATCAGCTATAAATTCAGCCTCATAAGGGTGAAGGAATAGGTCAGCAAGTAAAGGAGCACAATTTGTTCCCATTGGAAGGCCGACCATTTGTTGAAAAACATGTCCACCACACTGGACAAATATGTTGACGATTAAAAATTCCAGCATTTTGTAAACATCTTCCTCTATATTTGGAAGATGATTTGGAATTATTTCTTACAAAGTATTAAGAATCTCTACCAAGAACTATATATTTGTATCTAGGTGTACCATCTTCTTTGGAAAAACAACGATGTATAATGTTTTTAAGTATGGGGAATAGAAGTATACAGTGTTTAAAAATCATAGGTTTTAATGCTATTATATTCAGACAATAGTCTTGAACTGATTGTCTCCAAAAAGATCTTTCGAATTTTTCAGGATCCACATTGAATTAATACCACTACAGGAGTAACAAGTGTTGTGGTAGGAAAAATACCCATCATTTTGATAATTTTCAGAATTAAGGAGAAAAAAAATAGATTTTCCATATCAAGGTTGGTGCTTTGAGATATAATTTCATTGAAATGCACTGTGAATGAATATTTAAAGGGCAGATAACTCAGTAAAAAAACCTCATTTTTTCGAACATTCTTTAGAACAATTTACAAGTAAATACCTCATCAGGATTTGGCTAAACCTAACAATTTTAGATATATGCGAAAAACTTTTGTCTGACCCCCATGGTCTATTTTTAGTAACAGTGCCCATGTTTTTGGGGAATTAAAAAATTCCCATGTCAGTTCTATACAGGATACCTTAAGATACATTCATGCCATGTTTGAATGCAATTATTCAAAAAAGTTCACGCCAGCAACATTGATGAAAGTCACAAAGGCATAGCAATTTGGCCAGGTGAGCTAAAAAGTAAATGAGCAAGTGGGACTCAAGTACAAACTGGGAAAATTGACAAGGTTCACCGTAAGGGTAAGTGTCCTTGAATCTTTGACCCAATTTAAATCTTCTAATCTCTATTTGATGTTTACATTTGATGTTTGATGTTGATGCATTGTGTCCATGACTATTGCGTTGTTTGTCACTTCGGTATCAAAGATATTCTTTATAAACATATCGCTACCATGCAAACTGTTAGATTTGTAAAACAGCTTTGAGATAAATTGCAATTTTTCCTTTACAAAAAATACATATGTTAAGTAAAAAAACGGAGAAATGTACTAAATCAATAGTCTCAAAACATTAAATTACAAGATATTAAAATAACTTACAGTGCCATCTTCTTTCATGAGTTGAACTGTCATTTTGTAAAATCCACCATCACAATGTCCTTCGCGATACATTTCTGACACCTGTCAATAAAATTTAATTGATTGATTCTGACTTTACGTTCTTTTGCATTTATTTCATACATTTAAGGACAGTAATGATTGCTTAATCGAACCAAACCTGCTTTGTACAACTCCGACACACTAAACCAGATAATTTTTCTGCTAAACCACATAATTAACTTTTTTTCTGGAAACAATTGTCTTGTTGCTCATAAAATGGCAAAGTCAGGTAAGATTAGAGAAGAAAAGAAAACTATGATTGGTGAACAAATCGATTCTAATGGTGTAGATGGATACACATTTAATATCCACTAGTTCACAATGATGACCATAAAACTTCCGTAGTGATGACTTCAATCTTGTAGCAACATAACCCTGTACAAGAGGCCTAATTGTAAGAAGTCGAACATGGTACAGAAAGTCTACGTAGTTAAGCAAGCTCTGGTATAAATTACCGTATGAATTGTGATATGAAAGGGAGGTAGGCACAACAGACAGGGAAGTTGACAATACAGAATAAAAAATCATTGTCATGTGTATGCCATGTATATAGTTAGGTCAATAGTCTTCATTTACCCTTGATATCTATAATAGATCACAAAGCTGATTTCGTAGTGTCTATAGTGTCCTTTATCTCAAGATTTTTTAGATAAATGGGGAAATAATATCCCCGAAACTAGGTTTGTTTGAAGATGTCCAAGATTAAAGGATCTGGCTATATGATGTTCCTTCTTTTGAATCAGATCAGCTTTAAACTCAGCTTCAGAGTATAGGAATAGCTTAGCAGGAGTCGGACTACAATTTTTTTCCATCGGAGTTCCGACCGTCTGCTGGAAAACGTGTCCACCACACTGGACTTGTAAGTTGTCGATGCAAAATACAAATATTTTGATAACTTCTTCTTTGATAAATTTGAGGAATCTACCAAGTACTACATTTTTTGTGATAAGGAATCTGTACCAAGTACTACATTTTTTGTGATAAGGAATCTCTACCAAGTACATTTTTTTGTGATAAGGAATCTGTACCACGTACCACGTATATGTATCTAGATCTAGGTGTAGGTCGTCTTTTATGGAGTAAAAATGATGTACAATATTGAGTCATTGTAAATGAGCACGGGTAATAGTTGAAAATCATAGGTCTTGATGTTTGATGTTATTGCATTCTGATAACATTAATAAAATAAAACTGTTATGAAATTAAATACTCTCTAGTATGTCTTCGGAAATGATGCATGCTTATTCAAAGGCACAAAATTAAATTATAATAAGCTAGTGCATTAACTTGTCTATAACACAATGCTTTATACTTATTTTACACGATAGATAGGCAATAAATTCTATCCTGGTTCCCAGGACTACGTTCCAGGTATTTGCTACTAGCCATACACTGTCACCGTTATATATGTGTAACATACTGAATATTGCAAGTAGTAACCAGTCTAAATTAATCCTTCCTTTGAGGACTTTATTTCTTTTTACAATCCATCAAAACATAGAGAGTATTTATATATTTTGTTACAGCAAATAAAATGGTTAACTCCAGGGGATAGTGTTGTTCTTGTATCGATTTATTGAAAGTCACATAATAAACTTCCATATACAGTAAACTGGGCAATTGACAAAGAAAATTAAACTCTTTTCTTTTCCATTAGTGATTTTATTGATTTTAAATTGATGTGTTATAGAATTTCAATTATATAATTATGGCTATAATAAATGTTTATACTTTCGATTAAACTATTTGCTTTCTATCATTTTGAAATGTCGTGCTATCTTTTTAGTATGTTAACCGAGATATACATTTTATTTCTTCTGAAATCTTCTGGTAATTTTTTTGGCCCCTCGTTGGTATTTATGGTTCGAGTTATTGCTTTGAGATATCAAGTTTAAGATCAAATTCAAAATTTTAAACAAATATTGGTCAAGGACACATGGTTTATGGCGATTTCTGGTTGCCTTAATCTAATTTTGTTGTCAACTATTTCAATGTTTACGGCTAGCATCACGATACAAATTAATGATTTCCCTCAAATGTCAATAGTGTTTGAAATGTTGGTCATAATAGTGTGTCTTTGTATTGTTATTTGACTTTTTAGTTTATTTCGAAGAAGTGTCATCGTTCTGTTACTGTGGATTTTATTATATGTTGTCGGGGCATTTCAGGGCTTACTAGAAAAGTGATTACATTTATTGAAGATGTTTTGATGATATCTGTAAGTATTGACTATTTTCACAAAGGTTAAATGATGGTGCATTTGACCAGAAAGTTGTATTGATACTAATCTTGTCCCTGCTGTTGTGAAAGGGAAGATGTCACTTCATTGTTTCATTTCCTATTTAGTTGGTACATAAAGTTAGTATGTTCATTACATGTCCTAATAAATGTAGTTTTTGAGAAAAATGTCCTCCAGTTATGGCGATTTTTAATTTTTTTTGTAAGACATTTCATCAGGTAATGGTTATTCGTATGAAGGAAACACAAGCTCTATTTCCTGAAGTCAACTAGTTAATTTGCTGTATTTTATCTATTAAGAAGTTTTTCTTAAGGACTTTCACCTGTATATCTGGTGCAGTATCTATATATGCCTCAGAAAAATGATCAAGTAGGTTGACCTCTTGGTACTTTTCACACCACATATGTGAAGTAATAAGAACTTTCTCAGTTGCAGCACCCGCATACTCGCCGATCTTGAAATTCCCCTTAGTATTCCAATATTTCATATCGAGATTCTGAAATTTATTAATTGTTAACGTTTTTGACGTTAATCCAAAACAATAAAAATAACATGCTAACCAAGTAACAGGGTTTGATATATGGTGAAAATTAAGGTGGAGAAAATCATAATGATTGTTCAAGGCAAATGCCACATAAAAAGAATTCGTAATTAAGAGTAAATGTTAAATAAATTAGCAGTTTCTTGTACACCGTACAAATAATTTACATATAGATTCTCCTTCAATAATGAATGATATGAAAACATTTCTCTGGTTGAGATTTAGTGAGCATGCTAAAATCTTACTTTTACTAAGAGTAATCAAGGGAACCAAGGTTATAGAAGTAATCAAAAGAATGTAATCCAGGGACAAAGACCAGACATGGAAAACAGACATACACAACAAAGAACACAAACTCGGACTCCACTAAAAACTGGGAGCATGGACCAAGTGCACCGGTAGGGTAAGCATCCTCTGCTTTTCTAGAAATACCCTCCGAGTTGCTCATAAAAAGTCAAGTCCGGGGTAGACAAATGAGGAAAGGAAAATTGATCCGTTGAATAAATCAGTTTTCATGGTGCTGAAGGATACACCATAACAATCCACAAGTTCATGATGATGACCATAAAACTTCTGTAGTGATGACTTCAATCTTGTAGCAACATAAAACTATAAAGGCTATATGGTTTGAATAAAGAATAAGTTGATGGAGAATCAGTTTCTCCCATGATATCTACAAAAAAACTTTGAAAAATGTAAAATGGCGGGAAATCTCTCATAAAGATGTAATAAACACCCAGTGGTTAAAAAGTCATGCACATTATTAATCACCAGCTTAGACTGGTAAAAGAACAATCAATGTCATTAATCATTAAAACAAGCCAAATATTTTTAATGATTTATACATACCTCCCCACTGGCATTGAGAAGTAGGTTTGGTGACCACCCAACAATAGTCATAACTTTCTTCGTGGTGTTAGTACTAATAGGTAGAACGCTATCAGCTAATAACAGTTTTTCTTTTTGCATTTCTTCTATTTCCTTTTCTGATATTACATTGTCTTTGTATGTTTGATCAAGCAGTGCAAATGCACAGACGTAATCTGTAGTGAATAATGTTTTTTTTTAATTGAAATAATGCATAATGTATTGCAAAAAATATCTGCATACCTTACTTGAAATGAAAAAGAAAATGCAAGAGAATATCTATCTATTCTTATGTTGTAGAAAGAAAGTAGAGAGATATTTTGTTAATGTCAATTTCTAAGAATAAATATCTAGAGACTGTATAATTATGCTCACCAAACAGAGCTACCAAAAGGAAAAGAAAACTTTTGATTTTCATGTAATTTGAATTGTTTCAGGTACCCCTTTGTATACCTGGTTATCAAGTTTAGTCTTACTGGCGAGTTACAAGCTAGGGTTTGAATAACAACTGTAATTGCAAATACATGCATTCATTATAATTGCGAAACAATATATATAGTAATAATATATCAATAAGACATTGATACATGTATCATTGTATGTTATTTTCAAAAATCTTACCTCCATGTGTGTAAACAGAATTAGTTCTGTCATAAAGTTCCAATCTGTTGTCCTTTATTTCTACATCAATGTTAACACAGTAACAAGAAGGTCCAATTAAATCTCCCGGTTTCTTGATTTTTTTCAGTTCCTGCAAAACACTTATTGGAATAAAATAAAAATGTGATGATATTTTACATAACGAAATGCCTTGCAATGCATTGTCATACTAAAAGGAATGTTTGTTAACTATGACAATGTTTATAAGTATAAGCTATTTTATATAGTACAGTATATTTAACATACCTCCTGGATTTTCTTTCCTACTGGTGTTCCATTGACTTTAAGATCTCTGATTTCACCAATGAGATGCAACCGCAGAATAAATTTGCCATTGGGCAAGTCATAAACCTGTTAAAAAATCATAAATCTTGCTAACTGTGGGGCGGTTGATGAGCAAGAGCATGCATGGAGCATGCTCAATATACACTTCCGCCAGGAAAATTATTTAGTTTACCCAAGCCATACTCACAAAAGTGTATATTCAGGATGCTCATAGACTTAGTACGAAGGTGTCTTTTGTTTACATAAAATGTAACCATGTCTTTTTGACATTACCTTTATACAAATCGTCAGATACAATGTAGAACTTGGGGTTTAGAAACACTAAAAATGTGCTGATCAATGTGACACAATTACATAATACAAATCATATAAATATTGCTATTTTTGATATGCTGTACATGTTTCATGGAGTAACCTCTCATCAGCAGCATTAGAACCAAATACATAGGAAGTCCACGATTAAAAAATTAGTTGTGCATGTAAGAGGTACGTATTCAAAACCAAAAATATCAAAGCCAAATCTGGCACCGATGAATTATACATAAGTATGTCAAATGTCCAGGTTGCGTTGTGGGCGGGGCACCTGGCCCCCGGTTGGGTTTCTGGACACTGTTTGGTCACCTTTTGTGATAGGCTTGGCACTGCTGCAGGCCTGTTCTTTTGAAACTGGGACCTGCACAGGGCCATTTTAGATGCAGCGTTTTCTTTTCATTTTTTTTACAAACAAAACCGTAAAAAAACAGTAAACAACTAATAAAAATACATGTTACCTATGAAGTCATGAATTTATGATTTATTTTGGGGCAAGAGAACTTAGGGTCAGGGAAAGTTAGGTACTTAATTACACTTTCCTGTGGCAAGTTGAAAACTTCATATGCTGTAAGGATTTGTTTTATTAAGGAAAGCAGTCATTGACTGTGGGAAAGTTGATTTTATATGGATTTTTCCCGAGGAAACTTCAATTTCTGAAAATCCTAGAACACTGATAACTGTACTCCTCTTTTTACATTTGTAATACAATGCATGCTGCATCGGTTTTAAGGGGTTTCTGATTTTTAGCTACAGTAAATTTCGGTAATTTATATACAATATACATGTATGTAGTTCTGGTCAGAAAAGATTGACACCTGAGTAAATGAATACCTTCCGTAAGCCAGTAACTTCTAAATACAAAAATATCAATCATATGAATACTGCAAAAATGCTGTGCACCTGTTACGAATAAAAAGTAGTTTCTTGAAATAGTTGCCGAAAAGCATATTGTCATAGATTAAGTACTTCTACGTCTAAGAATCAGGCAAATTGTATGTAAGGGGTGGCACATGAACGGAAAAAAAAACGCAGATATTTTATAGCAATAACCAATTAATTAAACCTGATAACCACCAGAAATAACCATCAAAGTGTTTGTAAAATTTGCCTTTTTAAGATATTGATAGGTCAAATTTAGTTAAAATGCACTACAAAAAAATGGTGGAATCCCCACCTCTTTCCCTATATAAGCAGTAAAAAAATATCTATGATTCAGGGTCAACTTAAATAGCTTTTTGGTTGTTTTCTAGATGTACTGAATATATTTTTTGCAAAACTGGCTGAATTACGGAAAATGATGAGCCACTCATTGCCTCATTCTTACGCAGAATGGTACTTAATATTCAACAGTATTTTCACCAAAAAAAACCCAGAAATTATTGTACGACAGAACAGAAAAAAGCAGAAGCTTCATAAAAAGTTGAATTTATTCTGCAATATGAAAGATAAAGGAAAATTACTTTACAAAATGGATGTATGTAACGCTTTGGAAATTTTCAAATGAATAGCAAAAAAGTTGCATAGCAGAACTCAGAATTTGGCCCGAACGAACGTATCTGGTAATAATCAGTTATAACTGTATACTGAAATTTAGAAATCATTCCATAATTTACTATTTCCTGTCACATTAGTGTGCATTTTTTTCAACTTAAGGAGGTAGACCTACATGTAGGGTTGGGGACACAACTCTTACAAATCACTGGAACATTTGTAGTCAGTGTTAGACATCAACCTCATGTAAGCATCAAAGTAACTCGGACTCATTTCATTCTATTTCAAAGGAAAGCTTCAAAGGTTTTGTTGAAATTGAATAAAAATCATAATACAAACACATCACTGATTTTAAGAGTTATTTCCCATACCCTAGTTCTACCTCCTTTAACAATATAGTCAATGTCAGTTCTGGTGGGCAATTAGTCCTACAATTTAGCTAACTTTATCCACATTCTGACCTTGTAAACAAATCTCGTGTCTGTTTCATCTTGATTAAAGTTCGATCTGGCAACTGCATACATGAAGCCATCGTGGGACTTCAACATGGACGCAGGGAGTTTGACTTGTGGTTTTATACTTCCGACTGCTTTACAACGATGACCTTCAATGACAATATTTGACCCTAAAAACTGTTCGGGGTGGGAATATGGGTGGAGGGAAATTTACATTTATTATGAACAGATTGAATGGAAGGTCGTAAAATGATTAAAACGAAAGTTTTTGTAAAGAAACCAGTTAGCTGCAAAGGCTACAATATTAACGCTATTACTTCATAATCATAGCCTGCCTTTGAAAAATGAAGTCCAAGATTGAAATATCAGTATTTTTTCACACATGTAACAAGGTAAGAGCGAATGATTTTTGTTAAATTTCACAATTATTTGATATATAAAATAGTTTTTTTTTTTAATTAAAAAGAAACCATTCGCTAATTCTAATTAGCTCATGACTTTTTTTTTAATGAAACAGTATTGTGTCAAGGGGGTTCCAGATTAGCTGTAACCCCTTTTTTGCACAAAATGATCAAAACATTTCAACAAAAGATAGATTCAACCCTCGTAACTCAGCTGTCTGTATCTTCATCATGCACCGTGATTACCTCTCTCGAAATTCGGATCGAAGTTGGCAAATAGTCTGTGTTCACTGGCATACACTATATCATTCATATCTTGATATGCTGGTCCGGCGCAATTAAGAGCATATACAACACCAGGCTTCTGTCTTGTCAATGAAAATGGTGAACCCTTCATCTCTAAAAACACATCCTCTCCAGCTAGAACATGAATAGGATAATTATTTAAAGAGAGGAATGCAATCGTAAACATGACTTTACTTACAGAAACATCTTCAAAGATAATATAAATCTATCTAATGTTTGCATTTTATAGTTGCCATCATTGGTAAACATGGTCTACCATAAAATAAATCAAATTTCAATGAATTTCAGAATGTAATGTTTGCATTTGTTTATCATAAATAAAAATAAATCATTTATGCACATGTTGATAAATATTCATTAATATGTTATTAAATATTTATTAATATCAATAAATGGGGAATAAATTCCACAACGGCTTGCCATAATTTTTGTATTTTCTTCATGCAAAGATTCACACTTTTTTTAAGAAAAGGGACAAGTACTGTACTTTTAATTGAACCTTTGGCCACAGAATAATACTGTTGGGATAATCAGTTAAAAGGAGTGAATAACCAAAATATAATTGCAAGTGCCATAGCCGAATTTACCTGACCTGCAACCCTCATCTTTATTATTTCGATATTGATACCCGACATATCAATATCCAAATAAAAAAAATGAGAGTTGCAGGGTCAGAGGAAATTCGAATGATTAAAAGTGCTAAAGAATGCTCGTATTCAACGAGTGCGTTGAGTTTCACCTCATATTCTTTGACATGCTTTGCACGGCATCTATTTCAATTAACGCCATCCCCCCCCCACCCCCACCCCAACTCAAATCCTGGATCCGCCCCTGTATTCCGTGCACGAGTTGAAATCTTCAAGCGTTCTTAGCATGAGTTATAATAGTTATGATTTCATAATTGCTATTATCTAATTTAAAACATCGGAGACACTGGGCAGGAGAATCTTTCCGGAATTTGACCTATCCTATATTCTAAATAACAAAATTACCGAACATTAATCCGATCCATAATCAAGTCATGTCCAAAATAAATCTGACAAAATTTATATTATTTTTTTTAATCATTACTTGTTTCCTCCGCTCTTCGATTCGCGCTAAAATTCTTGAAATGACTATTTTTAGATCATGTGTCCGGTGGATAGAACTACTTTGACTCACGTTTGAGTACAATTCCCGCATTTTTTTTCAAGAAGAAATTCTCCTTTCTGCATCTGAGGTTATTTTTTAGTGTAGCGGAAATGGCCGACTAGTTCCGATTGAAAAAAAATAATAGATGTTTTGATCGGCGGATTTATACTTATAGCGTCATTAAGGCTAGAAACCACTAATTCCACTTCCCATAGGCTTCTATGCTAATTTGACAATATTCAATGGCTTCTCTGGACTTTATCTTAACTTTAACCTGCAGAGGACTATGTATCAGCATGATTCTAAATATGTCAGCTCACAATCCTCAGAATGGCATGTGGGATTAGCAGACTTGCAGTACACTACTGGTCACCGGAAGTTAAGGGTCTATAAATAGCATGGGAAATCCCAGTGTTTTCACAAGATAGGGGTATATTTAGAAACCATTATGGAGATTAGGCTTCAAATCACAAGAAGCAAAATGCACCTATAAAATGTACAGAAACTGTTTAATTTTTTAAATAAGATGAGAACTTTTTTCACAGCACTATGAGGAACAGGGGTAATTTCTGCGTAGGACTATTTTTGCGTACGTTCCAAATGCTCATTGCTTGAATTGGTGGTCTGTAACCTTAAGCGGAAAATGTCCGAGATATATTTCACAAGAATGTGCAATATCAAAATTTACTATTTTTCAAGAAACGTTCGATACATCACTGCTATCTGTATAATAAACATAGATTTTCCTTCAGTAGAGGTGGTAAACTTGAACTTTCAACATGCGAGCTTTTAATCAATAATAAACTCTAAGAGAATCGGTTTGTAGAAACCTGAGAAAATGTCAAATAACGGAAAACTCTCTCAGAAGTTTAATAACCTGTCAGTGGTTTAAAAATTACGTGCATTTTTAAGCACCGGCTTAAAATGGGAGACATGAAGAAATGAGTGGCTTCCCTTAAAATACACGTACAGGTATATACGGTGTATATTCAATATACGCATACCAGTAACTAACCGGGGGGCTGTATCTAATGACGGAAAAAAATCAACTTACTGAATGTATTCTTCCTTACGGCAAACACTCGTATGAGGTGGTATCCAACGCAGATCTCATTTAACTTCCATTTGTGAAAAAATAGGTGTCGCGCACCCTCATTCTTTAGATCTTTCGATCGAATCGTTTCAATAACTTTATGGTTAAGCATTATGCATACATCAGACGGCTTGTTTATACTGCCTTTAATTTCTTCAAGCGTTTTGTTGTCAATATAGCCATAGGTCTTGTTTTCCTCCCCTGTTGCTAAACATTGCGTTTGATTAATAGACCGATATAATTCTTGACAGGAAGACTTGATATTCGACATAACACCATATTTGCATGGACCAGTTGGCCCATTCACTGATAGTGTCGAGTCAGGAATCATCTCGAATGTCCATAAGTCAGATTTTTCATACTCTGGACCATGCGATCCGCAAACCTCAAGTGCAGATGTGACTTTACCGTCTGCGACATTCACGTGATACACCGATGAAGCGGTGTTATCTTCTGTACCATTGCTGTTGGAACAAAGCACAACAAACGTAGAATGACCAGCGATCGTTCCAGACAACTTGACTTTCTCTTTTCCATCGATGGTCTGGGTCTGACTCACATATGTTTGGACGGTAGGTGGCGTAAGGTTATCTCTATTATGAAACAAAGAAAATCGGCAGCCTGATGGACCTTCAGCTCTCAGCATGCCATCATCAGTTGCTGAAAACTTGAATTTATCCTCTCCAGAAATGAGCTTTGATTCAAAACTGTTGTCATTTGAACCTGATCGTACGATATACAGACCATTTAGAGGCGTCTGATTGTCCATCCCACTGGCCAAGATCAATGTTAGACCAATACCATATTCATTACGGTTACCATTTACATTCAAAGGAAATATTACCTCTGTGGAACCTTCAGGAATTTCAGCAAATACGCCGTTTCTTAAGTTTCCATTCATTGACTCGTTGGAGAGGTACATGTAATGGTTCGTACCGAAAAGACAGTCTATAACATATGTCCCATCTTCATCACGTGTGTGATATATTGCGGAACCAAAATGACCATTATTTATTTTTGCTACTGACGTAACTTGCATATGATTGCAGTCAAATCCGCATCGAATCATCATCAATTCAACATTACTTCCCTTTCCGTACAGAACAGAGTTAAACAAGAGAGCTGTGCATCCACCATGGTGGGCATTTACATTCAATGGTATACTAAATTTTCCGTAGGAACGAACCGGCCAAGGACTGGTGCTTATTCCGTAAGATGTCCGGACAAAGTCTGTAAATCATAATAGTAAATGATAAAAATAAGATGACAGCAAAGAACTTGATTTTCTATCAACATTTAAAATCAAAATCACAATTTTGAATTCAAAAATATAAACCGGAAAAGTGCATTTGGGTGGCGCCTAATAGACAGCATACCGCAGTAAAAGTATGCAGATTCTGCACTAATATTTAATTTTTACATTTACACTGTATCAATTAAATCAATGATTATGATCTAATACTTTAATACATGTACAATTTATGTTACCATGATCATTGTCCTCATTACAATTATCTGTTGAAATGGTATCTAGCATAGGACTTTCTGCTTTATTTTCAGATTTATCTTTGCCATTTTGGGCGACTTCTTGTTTTTCTTCCACGATCTTTGTTTCCACTACAAGTAAATACACCAACATATTATGATTTTTTTTTAAACAAAAGATAGAACATATTTTATTACATGCTGTTTCATACATGTGTTGTATTTGTTTTGCTTTATCATAAAGTTTAATGACAATAAAGTTTTTTGATTTGGTTTGAGAATGCAACATTATTACAAATAAATACATGCACCTGTAATTTTATTAGAAGTTAAGGGGTTGTCCATCCAAACATCAGGCAGTGGGTAGCACACGACAAAAAATGATTTCATCCATTTCAAATCACAAATGCATCATTTCTCAAAGTTGAATGTTGGTTTTTGATTTACTGCGCAACGATTAAAGAGAAATACATTACATAGAAAGCATTGAAATTCATTACAAAAAGATATATCTCTTTATTTAACGCCAAATTAAGTTGCTTTGTTAGAGGATTTTAGAATCGTTTTCTGGGCCATCCATGGTCAAGTAATATACTATATGACATATAAACATTACACTGGATGAAAATATTTTGGTGGGATACAATTTACCTTGTGTCACCCATATCATAAGATCTGCCTGATTTTTACATAAACAGCCTTTTAAATTAGAATCATGATTTTTGTGATTTTTGTTGGCTTTTTGTGAGTTATCATAAAGTACAACAACTACGAGGCATTTTGTAATGTTATGGATTTACATGTAGCTTAGTTTATGTATCCTGTAACCAGTCGATTGAGGTCTGCTTGTCCATGGCATCCATACATTGTATGTTTTTTTCAGTCGTAAATATATCTAAGTATATACCGTACGCATTTATAAAATAATAGAAAAAAAACCACGGACTACTAGTATGAAACAAGAAAAGACAATACAATGTACTTGAATGTAAATATTGGTAAATTATTTACAGTAGTCATTCTGACTTTGTTCGGTCTTCCTACTTTCTTGAGTTCCCTCGTTAACAGATTCCACAGCTACATCTTCCTGTTTCTCTGCGGCGAATTCCTCTCCTTGCTGGTTTTGTGGAACTTTCTCTCTGACCTGAACTTTAGAAGACACCGTTCCGTTTCTGACAACATCGTGCTCATTTTGTGTAGTATTTTTTAATGCATCTTTTGTTTCGTCCTTGTTTATACGACTAGTAACTGATATTTCTTTCAGGGTTATTTCCCTTCTGTATCCTTTCAGAGCAGTTGGCGTGGCCTACAATATCGGGAAAACTTGTACAATTTGTAAAGATCGATGTGAACGGCTTAAGGAGGTAGACCTAGGGTAAGGGACATAACTCTTGAAATCAGTGATACGTTGTATCATATTCAATTTCACCAAAGCCTTTCAAGCTTTCTTTGGAAACATAATGAAATCAGTCAAAATTACTTTGATGCTTGTATGAAATAAATGTAAAATGTGAAAATTTGAAACTTTTGAAACTTGTTTATTTTCACTAATGGCCTCACATGAGGCATGATAATACAATTAATTTAAACAAACAACAATAATGCATGAACTAACATATATACACAAGAATTAGTTGTATGCAGATGAAATAGTAATATATCTAAAAATACAGACATTTTTTGCAAAATTTCGCCAACCCGACAATTACATATTTATCACGACTATTCATTAGATCTGAAAGATTAACGATATTTCTGTTATTATAGATATGAACAGGTATAAATTTGTGTCTTTCTTGACTTTGACTTAAAAAGTTACAGTTAAAAATATAGTGGAACTCATCACCCAATTCTTGTTTATTACAAAATCAGATCATAAATTCTTTCAGCTCTATTGATACTGAAACATCTACCAGCCTCAATTGGCAATTGAATACAAACATTCCAATGATTTGTAAGAGTTATGTCCCTTACCCTAGGTCTACCCTCTTAAGGAGTGGTCTTTATAAAATAAGACAGCAGGTAATTCGTGCATGTCAAAAACCCAACATCTAGGTCCTTATACCTGACACGTTCACCGACTACCCCAACAGTTAAATAGACAAAGAGGGTCTATTAATGTAGATCTTCGAAACTTTAAATAACACGAGTCAAAGAGCAGATTTGTACATATTCCAAATTCCGTGTCTTATTGCACCACAGTAGACCGATTTAAAGCGCTTCTTTACGAATGGACACGCTTTGATAATTTCAAATTATTTCTTCTTATCAAATAAAAATCTACCAAAAATATTGATTCCAAATCAGATCATCAGATATAGAGAAGAAAAGGTTCATTGTCTTCTATTTGATAGCTACATGTATATGTATCTCTATTAGCCTAAATATTCATCTTTATATGTTCGGGGATTTATAAGTAATTCTATTTTTCTTACGTTTTTGCCACAACCGTTCCCCATGTTTCCGTAGAATTTACTGTATAGTTCACTTAGTATCTATCAACTGGTTTCCCTGAAAAGATATACAGATAAAGTGAAACTTGTCGATCTGAACACTTCTGAAGTTTAAATTTTTGTTTAACAGGTTTAGGTTTAGACAGGTGTATTTTTAAGTACCATTCTATGTAAGAATCAGGCATTGGGTGGCACAATATATATATATATATATATAAGGAAAAAGTGTACATTTAAACTAACTTTGACCTATCAATATCTTAAAAAGGATATATATGAAGGTTATGAGGTTAATTGCAAAAAAAATCTGCCTCTTTTTCATCTGCCACATCCTAATTTTATTTTACCTGATTCTTAGATAGAGACGTACATATATAGATAAAATTTATATTTAAAAAGTTTCAGGTTTTCAGGCTTTGATTTCGAATTGTCTCACTGTGTAAACATTACACAATATGCAATGAACTCGTCTCAGTGGCGGATCCAGGGGTGGGATGAAATGGGTTAGCTTGTGTAAAATTGACAAAAAATGGCAAATGTCCTAGCACCCCCCTTTTTCAGAGGCATCCCGGCTGGCACCACTTCTTTTCAATGTGTCTTGCTCCGCCCTTGCTCTAATGTTTCGGGACATACCTGTAGGCAATTCCAAATCTCATCAGTTACGAGGAAATATGGCTACATGTCCTTTAGGAGTAAGAATTTGATTTCTATGGGGATATAGTGATATTTCTATCACGTCTTTAAATTTTGTTTTTTTTCCTTCTGAGTAGCTATACTTCCATTAAAATAGCTTGGATTTACATACTATAGTCATACGTCATATGATAGTTTTTTGATATGCCTTCAGGGGCTGGTTCAAAAATTAGAAAAAGGGGAAGGGTTCCGAAGGGGTTCCAGGTTATCATTTGTTCACTTTTGCCTAGATTTTGCGTAAAACTAACAAAATCTTTCAACAAAAGGGAAAGGATTTCGATCCCCCGGAATCCCCTGGATTCGCCACTGGCCTTTTTGTCAGAACTTGAGTTATTCTAGGATACACATGAATTATCAAATCATACACATCCCCCTTTGTCACATCCTACCCCTTCAATCATGACGGTGACTAAGAATGTTATATGTTGACTTTTCCATTAGTTTTAATTTTTGCAAAACCACACTTATTCCAATATCTTCTTAATGCTGTCCTAAATTTTGACCTGGCATTTAACATATTGAGTGAATCTATAAATAGGGAATAATCAATTAAATATTTTTTGATAGAACACCTGAGTCTATATGCTGGCCATTGTTTTACCGGAATGTTAACCCTATACGCGAGAGTTCCCTTCTATAAGTACACTCGATTCTGAAATTACAAGTCGATGCATTTTCTTAAAAAATCATTGTTATGAATTATACATGTATAATTACATGCCAACGGAAAAACAAAAACAAATAATTTTCAAATCATAACTAGGAATAAGAGTCAATCGCGTTTTTCGTCAATAATTTAAAATGTCGCCGGGTATAAACATTCAACAGTGGGTTTCAAAACGAAGGACCAACTAAATCAGTAAATATAAATATATGAGTACATGCTAAAAAATCATAACATACCTGTGTCGCATGGACATCATCGATCTCCTGAGTACGTACGGTGGTTATAAGTAAAATTATAATTACGTGAAACGGCTCACTGAACTCACCACTTTAATGAAACCCAATATATAAAATATTTGTTATTAAAGTTTTATATCAGGGCTTATTAGAAAAGGATCAATCCGTGCTCCTATTCGGATTATGATCTCTGGAACAGGAGAAAAGCGGGAAGCGGTAGGATCAACATAAAATGTGTTAGGGGTGAGCCACAAGATCCCCTTTCACGATTCTAACTATATGAAACGGATAGGAAAATATGATGAGGCGGCAGCCTTTATAAAAATCAGGAGATTCGTGCATGTCAATACTTATATTTCTTATTCAGACAGTTACATACCACATAACATGTTCTACTTTTTCATTTGGTTGATGCATTCTTTAGGTTAAAAAATATAAAGATTGGCACCTTGCAAGAGTTATCATTCTTGATTTGGTCTGATGTGGTTGATTTTACAGTGGTACGCAGGGGCGGATCCAGGATTTGAATTTAGGGGTTTGGGCGTAAATTGAATTAAATGCCGTGCAAAGCAAGGGAAAAAAATATTATGGGGAGGGGGTCGTACGCCCAGTACGCCAGTCCTTGAATCCGCGCCTGATACGAATGTTAAGTTTTCTGAAGCAGAAAGAACTATCGTTACGTAAAACTAAAGTATATGTGGACTGAAAGAGCATCATTTGTTCGGCGTGTTTTTTTTAATACGAATCACCTCTACAATAGGCAGTGCATGAATTTTATACGGAAAGATACTAAAAGAAGGTGAATTCATTTCAACAAACATCAACGAATCTGTATCATTATAGGCGAGGTTTGGTTTTGGTATAACACTATATATGATCGGGTTAAATTATACTTGAGCATGGTATAAAACTATTTAGTACATTTATCGAATAGATAAGCAATGGCAGATCCAGAGGTGGTGCAGGGGTTGGCACCCCCCTTTCATTGGAAAATTTGTCATTTTCATGTGTAGAATAGACAAAAATGGCAAATAATGTCCTTGCACCCCTCTTTTTCTGAGGAACCTCGGCTCGCACCCCTCCTTTTCAAAGTGTCTGGATCCGGCCCTGATAAGAAAGCGTTGATACGGTGTGGAGGATGAGTCATTGGTACAAATAATTATCAGGGAGATTAATAATGGTAAAATTCTTCATGTTACTGTAAAAATGTACAAAGATGTGAACTATTGTATCAAGAAAGGTGACCAAAAAGTAGATTTTTCCATTGTTTTTTTTTGTACCTTTTTGTTTGCAATTTTTCTAAACATATATCTAGACGAAATGTAGAATTTAAACTTTATGACAACACTCTTGATATTGTAAATGAAAGTGTTTCCATAGAAACATAAATTGAAAAATCACTTATATAGGTCAGTTTATGCACTTAATTGTAGAATTAAAAACTTGAATATGCCAACTGATGTGCAACTGAAATTATTGGATTCTCCGGTAATACTGATTCTTATGTATTCATCTGAAATCTGGAGATATTAAAATATTGACGAGATTGAAAAACAACATTTACAATTTCTTGAAGTATATGAAGTATATACCCCCAAGTATATGGTTTATTGGGTTAGTTGAAGGCATTCTCTCCAAATTCAAATTAAGTTTTTGGCAAAAGTTCAAGACAAAATTGAGCGAACTTTGTTAACCACCGGATCCGACTTTTTCTGTTTTACCAGGAAGAATTTTAGACACTTGATTCGTTCACACTCTTTTTAAGGGGAAGACTCCAATTAAGAATTTGATATCTATATCAGCTTAAAAGGCTTAGTTTACCGTTATGGCGGTCAGCTATTCGTCATTGATATTCTTGATTTGCTTTAAAGTAAGCTATAATGTCGTTGAATCAGGTATGTAAAGTGCATTCATTATAATAACCAAAACATCATTTTTGTAACAAGTATTTTTTAAACTTTCACAGTATATTCAAGCTAGTTAAACGTTTATTTGACCGGGGTCGTTGTGTCGGTGAAATTCCGCCTATGATTCTCTAATTGTCCACATAAGCAACTAATGTATATATTTATCCTAATATTATTCGTCGGGTCACAAATATCCTGTATTGCTAATAATCTTTTGAAATAATCTGAAGAAAATCATATTTTTGAAATAATCTGCAGAAAATCATATCGCCCATCTTGCCTTTCCTTCTTTCTTAAAAGTAGACATATTTGGTATTGAATTTTAGGACGGCAGTGCATAGAACTAATGTGGGGATTTTTTATCCGTCAAAACACATTGCTGCCGTTACTAAAAAAAAGAACGTAGAAGCCAGACAGTAGTTTTTTTTCGAATATATCTCCAAAACTGTTTGGTTTAGCCAAATTAAATAAATAAAAGTGTTCAGCATAATGAGATCTATCAGTGATCTAATATTGCCCTTTTTCGACGCTTTTTTATTTGCTATTTATGTTATTTCATTCAAAAATCTTATCTGTCGACACTACTTGACCAATTGGAACCAAACTTTGTATGAATGCTCCTTGGGGTATTCTGCATAGAATTTAGGTGGTGATTTGTTATACGTCAAAAACGATGGTCGTTGTTATTAAGAATAGAACTTCGGGGTTAGATAGTAGTTTTTTAGCATATATCTCCAAAGTCGTTAGGTTCAGCCAAATTCTGACATTGGATTAATGTGTTCATCATAATGAGATCTATCCGCTTTAAAATTTTTCGTTTTAATCTGTTTAACAATGATTGAGTTATTGGCCTTTTTCAAAGTTTTTTTGTTATGTTTAATTTTATTTCTTTCAAAAATCTTCCCTTCTAACACTACTTGACCAATCGGAACCAAATTTGGTATAAATGTTCTGAAGGCTATTTTTCATAGAAATGTTGTAGGGATTTTTGATCCGTAGAAAAGCATGGCTGGTGTTACTAGAAATAGAACAAATAGGTCAATCAAAAGTTATATCTCCAAAACCGTTAGGTTAAGCCAAGTTCTTTCAGTTGCTTAAATGTTCCTTATTATAATGCCCACAAAAGTCTCTAGGGATGAAAGTTGCTGACGGCTCCATGTAAAAGTTATTGCTCCTGAAAGGTGAAAAATGACTTTTTTCTTACAGTTTTCAACCAATATCTTTAACACTATGATAGCTATAATGAATTTTCAGCTGAAATGATCCTTATGATAAGGCCTATAAATGTTTCTGGGGATCAAAGTTTTCGGACAACTCCTTGTTTGAGTTATTGGCCTTGAAGGGCAAAACTTTAACCAGGTGAGCGATTTGTGCTCCTGGGGCCTCTTAATTCTTTTACTTTACCATTGCCGTTTTTGTCCTTGAGTTGAGGAGTAGGGTTGCTCACTTGAATAAGACTATTATTATGAATGTTGTCGATACTTTGATAATTTCTTCCGCAATGAAATGTAATTTTAAGTTTGGAAAAGGGGGAGGGAATTGTTTTACTTAAATTGACTTTGAATATTTTTTATGCCCATTACATCTTCTTATTGACAGTTAAGGGCGCCGCTTTACAAATACACTGTATCATATGAAAGTCTATTTGATCAGAATCGATCTCATGTGTTTGATGTATTGTAATCGGAATTAAACATGTCAAAACTGTGAGTTTTACAGTGGCACTTGTAATGAGTATTTTGTGTCAAACTTAAACCTGTCTAATAGGGGCAGGGGTAATATTCCAAAATGTATTGGACAAATCGTAGAGGTGTTTTATTACATAGAAAAGAAATTATCTATTGAATGGGACCATATTTGAGCCATTTTCGACGTTCAATAACTCGAAGAGTACGATTTACAACGTATAAGCCGTGATAAAAAATCTTATATCCCTTTTTATATTTTTGAAATACATTTTTACCATGAAAATCGACATTAGCCATTAAACCTATAAAAAGTAACTAGACAGTAAATCTCCTAAAATGTATTTACAGAAATATTGACACTCTAGAGGTTATATGTTTGGAGAATGTATCACATCAAACGATTATTAGGTGGTTTTAGAGTACATATTTTACATTTTAAAAAAATCTGAAAGAGTGAGCAAAACTTTTTGCGATACCATTAAAATGCTGAGATGCTGACATGATGATGCCTATACATTACGAGTAACTGCATTATGTTTTAATGAAAAAGCTTGAAGCACAGACACACAAAAAACAAAACAAAACAAACATGCGTTTATAATATGATTTGTTCGACGGACCTCGAAGAAGACACCCTAATTTTGTAAAAGATGCTTTTTGGGTTCAAAATAGGTAAATTATTCGTAAAAGAAGTGTTAATTTAATTTTCTGCGATCGGAAAAAAGATGATTGTAGTGGGTTTGTCGAACGCATCCCAAAATAAATTGCTCTCTGAGAATTACTGGATAGCCGAATTGCTCGCTTGCTTCACACTGGTACGCTAACGTTATAACTTTTTTTGCAGTGGTAACAATTATTCAAATAAATCTCTCTTTCGTTTGATGTATAGTTACTGAAACCTCTTTAGCGGACCAAGAAGAAGGTGCATGGGTTTGCACCCTCTTTTATTGGCAAATTTGTAAATTGATAAAAAATGGCAAATAATTTCTTAGCACGCATCCACCCTTTTTCTGAGAAAGCCCGGGTGGTACCCTTCCTTTTCAAAGTGTTCGAATTCGACCCTGATGTATTTTATTTTACCAGGAAGAATTTTAAACACTGTACTCGTTCATACTCTTGTTAAGAGGACGACACTAATTAAGAACTTGATGATTGATCATGTCTGTATCAGTTGGTATATTGTAGATGTTGGTAGTAACCGTAATGGCCGTCAGTTATTTGTCAATGATTTTCTTGATTTGCTTAGTGAGTTATGATGTCGTTGAATCAGGTATGTAAAGTGCATGTATTATGATAATAAAAAATCATTTTTGTAACAATTATCTTTAAACTTTCGCATATTCAAGTTAAACGTTTATTTGACTGGGATCTTTTTGTCGGTGAAATTCCGTCTATGGTTATATAATTGTCTTCACAAGCAACTTTGTATAGGTTTATCCCAATAATGTAAACCTACTAATTTTTGCGGTGTACTAATTTTCGTTATTTTCGCGATGGACAGATAACCGCGAAAACTAGTACCTGCGAAATTAATTTTAAACACTTTAAAACGCCAAACCTTTTTTTGAAAACGCGAAAATTGATACCAGCAATTTTGTTCACTTGACAGAATCCGCGAAAATTAATACGTTTACAGTATTCTATGGATCACAAACACCCTTTATTGCTTATCGTCTTTTGAAATCAGCCGCAGAAAAACAAATAACGCCTGTGGTCCTTTTCACAAAAAATCGTAAGTGTAAAATTAGTCGTAAGTTATGACGTCATAACTTACGACTAATTTCCGAAATTCTGAAAATTCCTCTTTTTTACGATTTCATTGTAGTTATTACCCGAAAAAGAAAATATAAGCGACTGAATTGATCAGATATATTGGGAACATCATTATCTTAATTATGAATACCTAAAATATGAATGTCGGTATGCTGTGAATGAGAATTCTGTTTGATACTGAGACCTGTTTTCTAGTGGTAGAGGTAATATTTTTAACATTTTTTGAAAATCTTTTCTTGCAAATTTGTTTTTCGTGGCTCATTTATGTAGAAAATTAAGATATATATTGAATGATACCAAATTTGAGACGTTTTAGTTGAGTAATACCTCGTAGAGTCGAATTTATGTGACTTTTGACCGAAAAATCGAAAATCAAATGTTTCGCATTTTTTTGATAAATTCTGACTACGAAAATCCCAAAATTCACCAGAAGAACCCCAGAAGTATATATGGTGACAATACTAAATAGAAAATATCAAATAAGCCATTTTTTTTACTGGAGCATTAATACACTAGGGGTTTTGACATTGAAAAATATGTCAATTTAGCGATTTTTCGGCGGGGTAGGGGTATATTTGTTTTTCATTTTACCGCAAAACCCTAAGTGTTACCACAACCTTCCTGCTACTATTGTAAAGCTGAGTCATTGGTCTACATGACGATACATACATATGTCAGTTTACTACATTCTGTAGAAAAAAAGGAGTTCGTATAATCAAAAAATCTTAAAAAATAGATTTTTGCCTCAAAGAGGTATAAAAAGTAGCCAAATGAAAAAACCAAAAAATGCTTCAGTTTATTTTTTGGCCACAAAAAGATTCGTAAATGGGAGGTATAAGAATACCTGAAAATCATATCTTGGTTGATGAAGGGGTGATGGGTAAACGTGTAAGTACAGCGTTCTGTCGAAACACTTAATGTGAACGATTCAATTAACTTGTGGATGTGTATCTATTAGCGTGTGCATGATCTGGTACACTGTAGATGGGTTGTCAGAGGTAAGTGTTAGTGTCTGTAAAATTCAGGCGGTGGGTAAAACATGGTATGACAAAACACACCATGTGACAACCTGCACCATCAGAATCAAGAAAACAAACACACAATTTTCCATATTTTTTTGGTAAATTGAATAATAATATCATTGAAATGCACTGCAAATGAGCATTTCTAGGATAGATAACTCTATCAAAAACCTCGTTTTTCTAACATTGTATTGAAAAAATTCTTAAGTGATGTGAAGATCAAATAGTGGTGATTTTGAAAAAGCGAAATTATCCATGACTGAAGTGATGTTTTCAGATCGATGGGTTTTTGACCTGAATGTTTCCTATTTACGCCATGCATTTTGCCAGATTCTTACACTTTTAAGTAAAATAAAAAAGAAACACGTACAATTACATGCAAACAAGTTTGTAATAATTTAATTTCAGAAGTAAAACTTTGCTACTTGGATAAAAAAAAATTTCCATAATCTCATGGACCAAATTTTGTAATGTGGCTATGACATCATCGTCGTTTTTTTAAATAATTTACTCGTTGAATTAAATTAAAAGGAATGACTGTTATATGTGCTGGTCTATTGGAAATAACATCAATGCCCGTGGAGCACACTCGAAAATAGAATAAAATGCTAAGCAGGCTATTTAGTGCACAACGTTATTGGGGTTATTTTTGTATAGACCAAAACAGATATAACAGTTATTTCTTAAATAAAAAGGAATTATGAGAGTTGTTACAAAATACTATAATCATATTGTATCAGTATAAACTATGCAAATTGTTTATGAATTAATTAAGCCAGACAATAAATTTTGGGCGGATCCATATACATGTACTATTAGATTGCACAACAGGCAGAATTATATCCAGGGGACAGGGTAATACAGAGAGGTATATTTTAAAGTCCATCGAGCGACTAATTATTGAGAACCTAGACTTATGCACCAGAGGATACTTCTTGTATATCATGGTAGACAATCGTGGTTGGAAAGTCATGGTGTTACAGTCAACGCATTATAATAACGAACGAGCCCAAGTCATGCAGTTCCCGCTTCAAATATAACTTAAAAGCGAAAATTTGTGGAAAAGTTATTTCAGTGACACCAAACAAAGCAACATGCGAAGAAAAAATCAAGCAAAATAAAGAAATAAAAAAAGTACTACAATACGAATATCACGAACTAAATAACTAAAAAAATCAAGTGCGAAAACATGATCAGGTGCTCCGAAAGGTCAACAAGGTTACTTTCCTTGTTGCAAGGTATCAGCGCGACGCACATTGAAGGTCAAGTATATTGAAAGAGAATAATATGATAGCTGGTGGAGCAAACTTGGTTTAAACTATTCGATGAGTTAGGGAGTACATCAATGATATATCAGCTCGAGTACTATAAAGTGTATTGAAGAGGGATATTATATGTAATGACTCGAAGTTCATTTACCGGTATATTTCTACTTAAAAGGTATAATGTTTTAAGCTTCATTGAAGATACTTGATTTATCTAAACTTGTATATTTATGTATATTTTCAGTGCTTGAAAAACCAACTGATGTGCGGATAATGGTGAATGAGACAACAGAAACAGCCAACGTGTCATGGAAGAAACCAGTAAATGATAGAATAACATTTACATATGTTGAACTGAGAAGTTTGGAAAACAAAAGACTAAATTCGACGTATGTTAGAAGCCCAGCTTCACATATAGTTTATTTGGACATTCTACGGCATTGTCGGGAGTGTATTGTATTATTAGAATTTGTTGAACAAATGCGTTCGGGAAAAACACAGTGCAGATTTGCTGCTTCAGGTTAGCAATATCTTTTTATTATATTTTTCGTCTTTTTAATGTAAATAAACCGTATTAAAAAACAATGAAGTTGTATGCACTCCTCTATAAAGAGACATGTACATAACACACTATATATTATTACAGCGAAACCTGTCTAAACCGAAATCTGAATAATCTGTAAACCTGTTTTAACTGGACACTTTTGAAATTCGCTTAATATCAATTTTGAACGTCAGTAAAATTAACACCTGTCTGAAATAAACCAATTTATCAAGTAGCAGTCTTTGTAAGAATCGTACAAATTGTGTAATATATGATACACCCCTAAAAGGCTACGTATTTTTATTTTTGTTATTAAGTTGCTTTATAGGTCTATATTATAGAATGTGCAATTATTCAATATTAATATGTTTGCTCTTAGGACATAATTTACATGGAAAATCCAATAGTCATTGCTCTCTGCCTAATATGGCATTTTAAACAAAATATCAAAAATAAAAATATGTAAGTTAACCAACCATGAATCACATTCTGCATGATTCTTATGTGGAGTGCTACTTAAGTCCATAAGGGTCCGGGTTTGACAGATTTCACTGTACAGTTTTATACAAATATCTAAACTTGACTACTCTTTCCCAGAAGTGATAAAATAACTGCTTGTTTTGAATACATCTGTGTACTTACTAGTTTCATTTTTTACATTTTTCTAATACAGTAACAGTAACTGTTCTCACACTATGCAGAATATCCTTTCGATTGATATAAGAATGTCATTCGCCCGCTCACTCGCAATGATCGTATAGTTATCGCTAGAAATTCGCACTCGCTCTTAAGTAGTCGTGGTCCTTTGTGAGTTTTAACGAATATTAGAAACATGCTCCTGAAGTTCCCAAGGAACTGAAATTCTCAATGCAATCGTAAATAATTCATATGCATTATTAAGCCAATCGTACTGATGGCAAACCATTTGCATTGGTCGTAGTACATTCCTTATATGTCCGCATGGTTGTTTTCTTTTCCCATTTAAGACTGATACGATATTGTTACCAATGCTTACGATTCATTTAAGAATGAAGCGAATAGCTTGCAACTTGTAAACGATATTCAGGTGAATGTCTTACAAATTCCTACGAATGGCTTGCCAACGCTAGCGAGTGGTTACAAATGCATGCGAATAAAATGCGAACATTAAGATAATATTACAAACATCTTGCGATGTATCAGTATGAGTTTTCCGAATGGAACCAATTTTTAGAAAATTAAACTACCTTTTTTCCTCTCGAAAAAGATATTTCAAGGTGAGTTGATAATGGCTGAGTCTATACAAATATAACAGTATACCCATCGTGCTGATATTGCTCTACAACAAGAGCAAAACAGAAGGCGAAGAAGACGCCGACAGAAAAGGTGAGGTCATGCTGGGTGAGAAACTGACTGTTTAGAGGACAGACGATACAGCATTTACATTACAAAAATTTAATGGTGAACCTTCGTCACAACGACCCGGATAGTTTCAAAAACTTTACATTAGTACAATCGGAACTGTTTTGTGAAGACTGTTGGGTCGTATAAGACGTAGAATCAGAAAACAGAACACGAGATACCGAGAAGCTATAGGGCCTGGATTTAAGTTAGCAGTGACCCTTCGTCATTTAGCAACTGGGAATTCATATGTTGATCTGGCGTATAGTTTCCATGTTGCAGATAATAACATCAGTAAGTTATAATTGACGAGTATTTAGATGACATTTTTCCAGCACCCTGCACAGAGTTGAGTGGAAAGAAAAAGCCAAACGAATTTCATAGACAATTGAATGTACCGCACGCTTGCGGGGCACTTGACGGAAAACACGTTGCTATAAAAAAAAACCTTCATTCCGAATCGGAGTATCACAATTACAAAGGATTCATCTCTATCGTGCTGGTTCCACCCTACATAAATGTGAAAAATCGTCATATGCGAAAACAGCTCCTTAACTTCATTTGTAATATACATATCAGTATCATAAAATCCCAATTTTTATATCAATGACTTGCTTACTCAAGGTTGTGGCGTCGTGGAGAGCGAATAAAAGGGTACGAGTCAGTACATCTTTCCCTTAATCTCTTCTCATTTGGGGTTCCATGAACGGCGGGCTTCCAAGTTGAACCATATTTCTTAGTTTTTGTCTTACATTTACTTATAATATTTCTGCATGACTAATACAATAATTTAAGGTTGCCCATTACACTCGCCAATTTGTACTGCCTTTTATCCAAATAGCTGTATGCGCCTCTTATAATCCTCGTGATTGGTGTGATAAATGGCAGGAGTTTGTTCTAGCCACTCAAACATTGTGTCCTGCTGAGCCTCTGTCAACTTTGCATGTCGCCTCTCTGTCTTCTTTTTGTTTTTGGTGTTTCAGACGGAGGTTGTGTTGGAGAACGTGGTGGTGAAGTTATTGGTGTGATTGTTAGATCTATCACCGGAATCATCAGAATTTCTTATTTCCGCTTGGGTTTTATTGCTTTTGTGTTAATGTTTTTTTTCATTTGGTCATTTTTGGTAGGATTACATGTAATTCTATCCGATTTCGGTCTGCCATGACACCTTCCAGCTATTTTTGCTCCTCTCGGCATGACTTGTTAGTTGAAAAACTAAATTAAACATGAAGGTTTTCGAGAAGAGGAGTTAGAAAATCGCAACGCACGCGTTTTTATTCGTTTCATTCTAACTGACACTCGCAAGAAATCGTTAGACTCGCAACAATTATCACAAGCATACGTAAGGGTCGTAAAGGCATTTGTATCATTCAGAAATTAATTTTAAGAAAGTTTTGTACATGTATATTATTGCAAAACAAATAATAACTTTTTCATATTTAATGCTTTAAACTCACAAAACGTTAGTAAAGATTCGTAAGACTGTTGTAAACGATCTTAAGCCTTGATTCTTTTCAATATTTTAAAAACCCAATCTTATAATTTCTGACGAATTTTCAGCGATCGCCAAAATTTTCCATTCACAAGAATATCCGAATTCGAGTTGAGAATATCGTTTTTTTCCCGTTTTCCTTCCTTTTCTTACTTGGTATGTTAGTTAGTTATCCCTACACCTCGATTAGGAAAAAAACATGGAATCGATACCGTTTGTATAAGGCCACTATGTGTTAATTTTCTACATTTAGCGTTAATGTACATGTAACATAATATAAGTTAAACATTGATAGGCTGGAACAAAAGAAGGAATCATGTACAGGCGAAACAAGTGCATACTTTAAATTTTGAGACTATTTTTTTTGTAAATAAAATGTAATTGCCATTTGAATAGAAGATAATTTTGTTAAGCGTAGCCTGCCTTCCTAAAATCCGTGTGTGCCTCTCCGTGGGTTAAAATAATGATACTAATGATACTATAATGTTAATGATGGATAGAATATTCCTAATCCGTACTAGAACAAGAAAACAGACGACGTACTATATGTTACACAAATTATTCAAGTCTTAAGAATAAACTAGCAACTTGGACACCGCTTAATGGGCAGGAGAACGGATAGAAAATAGTGTCCTCTGTGTTTTTCTATAAACACCCGAGTTGTTAACGATCTCAATTATGACTGATACGAAATAGGAAACTTCCTCATAGAAAACAAGTCTGTTTTATAGCGGATGTTCACCACTTTTAGAACGACCAACGAGTTCATGATGTCGACCATGAAACGTTTGAAATTTTTGTCTCCATTCATTGTACATGTAGGCTATCCTATCGTAATTATTCTGTTTTTGAATTTCTTTGATCAAATAATATACTACAATCTACTAGAAATTAAAAATTCGATTAGTCGTAGAACTTGCTCTGGGCTTCTGTTGCTACAACTCTTCCTACCACTAAAACTCAGTATCAAGTATGGTTCTATTAATCTCCGGTCGGTCATTTAAAATTAATGATATCTGACATGTCTAATACCGTTTCACTGTAATTTGAATGTACTGATTAGGAAGCAACACATGTACATGTACCATTTTCATTTTCTCACTGTGCATTTTCTTGTTACCCGTAATTTCATTTTTCTGCAACTTTTTTTTTTTTTTTTTTTTTTTTTTTTTTTTTTTAAAGACTTTAAATCTTTTATACACTGAGGCTTCATTCCTTGCACTGCATATGGTAGAACCTCTCGGTGATGGATTTGGCTCCCTCTTTCGATAGATTTGGTTATGAGTACTTCTTGTATACAACTAATATTTTGATTATGATCTTCCTACATATTTGATTTTAATGCTGCTGATGAGAGGTTACTCCTTGAAACACGTGTACTGCATATCGAAATTTACAATATACAAAACTAATATTTTTGTATTTGATTCGAAAGTCAAATTAAATCCATACCGAGGATGATTGAATTGTACTGAAATGTTGCTTTTGTTTACCTATCTCATCTCTCGATATATCTCTCTGTCGTAATATAATGGGTATTGGTAAAGAGCCGTATAGAATGATAGTTGGTTTTTTTTTGTTACCAAGCTACACCCATAGGACAAGCGCTTTAACTCATTTAATTTGTCTGTGTCTACTTTATTTTATTTTATTTGGTTGTTGTCAAACGAGCTACAGGCTATTTGAATTGTTACATGTATATGTCTTTTTATGTCTGTGAAATGTCCATTTATGAACAAATGGCGATTTTTGAAGAGGTCCATTCAAACATGTAAATTCTTAATTTCGTTTTTACTTTTACTTTTTTGATATTCGTTCAGCAAATCCTACATGTACTTATTCAATAGGATATTGAGACATATCCCGCTCCGAATCATGTTCGTGACGTTGATGAAATGTCAAATGTTTCCTCGGAGGAAACGTCAGATTTTCCGATATTTACGTGATATTCTTTAAATCGATTTCCTTTATACATGTCCAAAGTTTGAAATCAAAATTAGATTCGATATCAGCCAAATACATTGAACTTGACATCCTATCATTTACCGAATCATTGTTGAACGCTGCTAATCATACGGTCTAATTGAATTAATCAATTTACAGCAGCCGTGTCACAGAGAAACACGATCCCAAAATCATGGTGATGGAGTTATCGTCTACGTAAAAGACAATATTTTCGCAGCCAACCTGAAGATCATAAATTGAGAGGGAGGGACGGTTTCAAAGCAATCTGGCTTCAAATGAAGCAAAATGGTTAATTTATCCTGAAACGGATGTTTTATACCCTCTAAATAGTTCGAAAACAAATCGAAAATACGAAATATGTCAGTGTGTTATAGTTGGACGCAATTAATCGACGAACCGACGAATTTTACTGAGCACTCGACTTCGAAATTGGATCTTATTCTTGCTAAGAACGCGATCAATAAATTTCCTTATATTGCGATTGGTCCACCATTACTTGAAAAAAAAATTCGGTATCACAGTCCTATCGTAGGATTTTTTTAATGTTCCTAAACCGACTCGAATTGGCTAATAATCGCGGTAACTTTGACGAATTAACATATCTTAGGCTATTTTGACTGAAAGTTTGTTTTTAATACCGATGATATTAATCAGAATCGAATATAACACTAGATGCTGCCGAATCTACTATCCCAAACAGACAGTCACTGTTCGAAAACATTAGCCGTTATGGTTTACCATTGACATACGTAAGAACGTTCGACGAAAAAACAGAAGACTTAGGAGAGCAAGACGTTCAATCCGACTGCATGACTGGGCAACATTTCGAAAAATTTGGGACGAACTTGCCTCTTTAATAAGGAATGCGCGTACAGCCTGTCATGATGATCTGTTAAATAAGTTATCGAACGAAAATGTGTCTTCGAAAAACTTGTGGAAAAGTAATAACACATACTGGGCCTAAAGTCGTCATATTCAGAGATTCCTCGATCCGTTCTTAATGTATGACGAGACGTGGAAAAGGCTGAGTAATTTAATGTTTTTTTTTTTTGTGGCTCAAACCGAACTTGGGTCTGATAGTCTCCACCAAAACACTTGTGGAAAATGACAATTTACTGCAAAATGTAGATATTTCTGAAACCGACGTGGAATATGTTTTGAGAGGTTTGAAATTTAGCAAAGCCAGAGGTCCCGATTTGATGGGTTACAGTCTTTTTACAGACTGAGGCTAATTCTGAATTAAAGTGCTATTTGTATAGGATTTGTCTTAAACTACAGGTATGTTTCCTAAATAATTGGAAGCAAGCACATGATAGTCCATAATTGTTGCTTAGATTATATTATAACTCCTAACCAGTCAGGATTTACTTGTGGTGTCTCCGCGATTAATCAACCTGTATTTGTATGACATATGAATTTGGCCGAGCATTGGACAGTGGGAAGAAGATAAGAGTTTTTTTTTGTGGTATTGGTATAGCCTTTGACCTTGTTTGGCATAAGGGGTTATTATTCAAGCTAAAACATATAGATTATCTGACAATTTCTTAAATTGACATTTAAAGATTATTTACAAAAGTCCAACAGAAATCCTCCGTTTAATTATTATTTTAATCGAAGATCGGGCAAATGTCTCACAATAGACTGCGAATGAATTATAGCTCATTAAATGAACACTTAAATTTTTTCCTGAATCTAGTGGATTCCCTAATTTGTGTTTGTGGTAGTAATGAATCCATTACTCACTTTTTTGTTTTTGCTACATTGAAATAGATATAGAGAACTCCGAAATAAATAATATTTACACTGAATTTGCCAGTCACTTAAACCACTGATCTACTCCTGTTTGGCTCAGGTCAGCTTAAAGATTAGCAAGATACTTATATTTTTGTGAGGATACTGAAAATCATTGTAAAGATCAGGCGATTTAACAACAACTGACTTACAACCATTTTCGTATGTCACTGTTCCAATATTCATTTTGAACAGAAATTCTCAATTACACTAATCTAAATTGTATGTTTTAATGCAATTTGTCATCATATTATAACATACTGTTATTTATTAAACCATGCATTTGATGTGTACTTTGGTTGTGAGAATAATGCCGGAGAAAGCAGAGACTTGTTTCCAGTGGTCCTTTTCACAAAAACGCGTAAGTGTAAAATTAGTCGAAAGTTATGACGTCATAGTAAATAAAAGTATTGTGACGTCATAACTTCCGACTAATTTTACTCTTACTATTTTTTTTTTGTGAAAAGGGCCACTGTATCCTTACAGTAGTTATGCTTTGTTGTTATGTTCTGAAATACTTTGTACCTGTTTTACTCTTCTGTTTAAACTAAAACGTTTGAAGTGATATCATAAGATAATTTGTCGGGGCATAACCGTGTTTCATCAACGTATTTGTAAGAAGTTTAAATCGTACAAAAATCCGTGTAAGAGGCTCAGGTATACTGTAATGTATAAATTCCATAAGAGAAGCCACAGCCAACCGTAAGTTGACAATTTTAAATGAAAGTCATGGTGTTTTTCGTATACTTTATTTGTGTTTTTTCCTCCTTCATAATATGTCAAGGTATGAAACAAACCTCTTTTTGTCTATAGCATCCTGTACCTCAAGCTGGACACTAACAAATTCAATGTTATGTGGCAGGACGGCCTACCTGCGTTGTAGTAGGCAGTGAAATTTATATAGCCAGTTATTTGACTCACAAATTATACTCCGCCACCGAGGATCGAACCCTAAGCCGCTCAGCGACAAACCGAACGGCCTAGGGTTCGATCCGCGGTGGCGGAGTATAAATTGGTCAAGTCAAATCATGCTCTCCCGTTGCATTTGGCGCCAAACTGAAAAACCACGGGGTTTGATTAGCTAAGGAGCTAGTGTTAGTGTCGTTCGTGGTACGAAGAGTCTTAAGGTGGAGGAAATGTGGCAGAACGGCCTGCGTGCGTTGTAGTAGGTAGTGAGATTTAAATAGCCAGTTAATTGACTTGGCTAAACGATAAATTCTTCAGCCAAATCGGTTTGTCGCTGGCTTGTTACCGAGCGGTCAAGGGTTCGATCCTCGTTGTCGGAGTATAATTTTGTGAGTCAAACCATGCTCTCCCGTTACAGTAAAAAAATCTTAAATTATTAAATAATAAATCTAAAGTCATCTTCTTAAAGGAAACTGAGATTAAAATAACTGGTTTAGTACCGTTCTTTCTTATAAAATTTGTTGCGAATTTTCCATTATGTACCACCTGAAAATGACAAAGTCAATCGGTAAACAGGAAGTAGATGAGCGAGGAACCTAAAGAGAGGAGACACGATAAATAAATATTCATCATGCAAAAGCAACATACCAAACGTCTAAGCATTCCCTACAATACAGGCTGAGAAATATGTTACGGACGGACAGACTGACGAAAGGATAAGGGTTTGCAATATGGTATAAAAACATGTACCAGATAAACTGTTATGATAAATGTTTATGAAGGGGAACCACAGTAATACCATCGTGTCTCAAGTCAATACACAAAAGGAAAATAATAATTAAATACAATCTGTGACAGGTCACCATTAAACATGAAGAAACCCCAAAAGCAAATAATTGAAAACAAACCCCAAGTTGATCCGTATGTACACAAGTATAAATATTTGTATTTGCCTTCGTAAACAATAATTGAGTTGTTACATCGATATAACTCGGGAAAGAAGAAACTACAAAGTATGAAATATATCTATCGCGATTTATTCTTCATATTTGTTTGGAATACAAGCTCATAGTATGGGTTGTTGAATTTTAAGAGTTGGTTTTAAGGAGGTAGACCTAGGGTAAGGGACATAACTATGTTTGTATCATATTCAATTTCATCAAAGCCTGTCAAGCTTTCATTTGCGACAGAATACAATAAATCCAAGTTATTTTGATGCTTACATGAGATTGATATAAAATGCTGAATGCAAACGTTCCAATGACGTTGTGTCGCTTTCCTTTGGTCTACCTCCTTAAAGTAAAAAATGTTAAGACATGTTTAAAAAGACATTCTAGATCTACATGTAGACAGAACTTAAAAAATAGAGAAGCGAAAACGGATCGATTTCTCCAATATAAATCATGATTATTAAATTTTGCAGTGTTACACATTTCAAAATACCTTAACTCTGAGGCTTCATTCTTTGTATATTGCACATGGTAGAACGTCTTGGTAATGATTTTGGCTGCCAATTCCGATTTATATGTTTGGTATTTTTGTTTTTAGTTTTGATCGACGTTGTGTCACATATTTATTGTAAGGATAGGAAAATAATATATCAATTAAAAAAAAACAAACAAACAAACAAACAAATCAAAACAAAGCAAAATTTCAATATTTACAAAATAACACAGTTTGAGCCATGCAAATACCAATCAAAAGAAGAAACATGAGAAATAAAACTATATATATATTTTTCTAATATAACGTATTCATATGTCGGTACAAACCCATTTTTAAAAATGTGTACGCGATGATTTAACGGCTGAGAGGTTGTCTAATTGAAATCAATTATATGAATACACACATTTAACACATACGGTGACATAAGTATACGAATTTAATCCAACTTCCATACGGGGGAGGTTAAACGGAATAGCCGTTGCCATAGATGTCACAGCAGTACGAGTTCGAGTCCCGTGGAGGGAACGACCAAAAATTTGCATCGCAAATTGTACAGTTCTAACATCGTTGGGAATTTTTCAGACCTTTCTATACGTTTATATATCTTCCCTGTATCAATTTGATCCGATGGAGCAGTGTAGCAAATAGAGTCGTCACAATTTGAGACGTTGTATAATATTGATTTGTTGTGACATGCATCATTAATTTGATCCTCTATCCTACATATTAACATCTAAATGAACTGTCCCGTACCGCCATACATCGTGTACTAAGTTACAGGCCTAGATTAATCCTACGAGGAGGAATTACCCGCCAGCGAAAGCTATATTTTATATAGCCTAGCTAGCCGAGTGGTCTAGGGCGCTGGACTTTGTGCAGGCGGTGTTGCCATAGATGTCACAGCAGTACGAGTCCGAGTCCCGCGGAGGGAACGACCAAAAATTTGCATCACAAATTTGACAGTTCTAACATCGTTGGGAATTTTTCAAACCTTTCTATACGTTTATATATTTTCCCTGTATCAATTTGATCCGATGGAGCAGTGTAGCAAATAGAGTCGTCACATTCTGAGACGTTTATATATATATACAACGTGACGACTCTATTCGCTACACTGCTCCATCGAATCAAATTTAGCCTAGCTGCCCAAGTGGTCTAGGGCGCTGGACTTTGTGCAGGCGGTGATGCCATAGATGTCACAGCAGTACGAGTTCGATATATATACACACACAATTAAGTCTAAACTACACCACAACTCTAGAATCGATGTGAGGGTGCAAATTTGCGATGCAGATTTTGTCGCTCCCTCAGCGGGATTCTAACCCCTTCTCTTCTCTCATATCTATGGCAACACCGCCTGCACTAAGTCAAACGCTCTAAGTTTATAATAAACACTGTTGGTGTTCTTTTTCATATCAATGTTAACTTCAAAAATGAATGTATCGACTTTTAATTCTAAATTAATGACTTTGATTTCGGAATTTGTAGTTAATTACTCAATTGCCGATATTGTCGATTTGACCAATAATATTTTATTCTTTACTATAGCATGTATAGAGCACGCGGAGCTAAATGAGTTGAGATTTATAATATTGAATCAAAATACTTTTGTACTTTACACTTCAACTAATATACCAAATTACAACTTTATATACCTTTATACAATCTATTAACAAATCAATTTATCTACTTATTTCAAACAATATAAGCGAAAACCTAAACCCGATAGGTGGAAATATGAGCATTTTGGTAATATTCATCGGTACAAAAGCATGACAACAACTAAAGTAGGAAATTGTTGCGTAGTCAGG
This sequence comes from Perna viridis, assembly GCA_037379345.1. Lineage (NCBI taxonomy): Eukaryota > Metazoa > Mollusca > Bivalvia > Mytilida > Mytilidae > Perna > Perna viridis. The sequence continues at coordinate 31,536,688 of CM074515.1, read as the reverse complement.
TGTCAATTATCCACGTTTTTTCGGACATTGTACTCATTTGAACTCTGATATACCATATTTAATGATGACATGACACGAAAACGCAGATTATACATGTAACTTTTGTCCTCTTTTATGTAAGTTTCTTTCCTATCTTTTGAAAAGCAAGAAATGGGAGTTAATTAGCTGTCTTGGTAAGAATCATGCAAAATCTGAAAAATGTGATACACCCCAAAAAAGACTACATATTTTTATTTTTGTAATTAAGTTGTTTTATGGGTCTATACTATGAAATGTGTAATTATTCATTCAAATCTGTCTGCTCTTAGGAGATAATCGGCATTGAAAATACAGTTGATTCAGTTGTATTTGATTCTGCGCCATTTACAGAGTTATCTCCCTTAATTTTGAAATCTACAGTGCATTCTATATAATTTTTATCTCCTAAGAGCACGGGTTATATGAAAAACCACATGTTTATTTCTGTTTACTATGACATTTCAAACAAAATATCAAAAATAAAAATATGTAGGCTTTTTACCCATGAATCACATTATGCATGATCCTTAGCTGGAGTGCTACTTAAGCCTTCTCGAAATACAGCAGGTTATAATTTGAGATACATAACTTACCAACATTTCTTTTCACATTGCGGCAATAATTTTTTTACAAAACTGTCAAAGCTTTATTTCGATATCAGATTAAAAAATCAGAAGTTTTGATTCTTGATGCTTTTCAAACTTATTTTGTAAAAAAGAAAAAAAGGAATACATATTAGATAATTAATCGGAATAAAACATGTATATAAATGCATGGATCACTTTTTGGCCAATACCATTTTATACATGTACCCTTTTATCTCAGAAACGGTTGATGCTAGAGAAAATATATGGGCATATTTTATAATGCATTTGTAAAGGGTAACAGTTTGCCAAAAAAAATGTTTAAAAAATAAATCAAATATTTTTTTTCATACGCATACTAGTTCTATTAAAATCAAATTAAGATTTATTATTGCTTTCTCTTACAGTTCTCGAAATACCAACAGATGTCCGAATCAAGATAAATGGATCAGCACTTACAGCCAGCATATCATGGAAAGCATCGACTAACATGTATGTGAATTGGACATCCCTAGAATTGAAGGATTCAAATGAACAGCAGTTACTTCAGAATACAATGACGACTACAGAATACCTGATACCAGCAGACAAGTTAAAACGATGTGAGGAATATAATATAGAGTTGAAATTTTGTTATAACAAAGCTCAATGTTCCAAGGCGACAAGACACAAGTTCTTTACTCCTGGTAGGTACAGTCCCAGAAACGATCCGCACAACTTTTTTAACGGATCGGTGAGCGATGATTGAATGATTGTTGACGGATCGATGACCGATGATCGATTTGATCGGTGTTTTGTTATGTTAAATGACGGATAATCGGTTCATGTAAATTTCAGAATTTTGATCTGAACGAATTAAATAATGTAACATATCAAATTTTCTTTCAGCTAAAGAAGTAAATTCAATGAACAGGTAAATTACTTTGATGTATGAATTTATATATTTTAGTAAATGTGTATAAAAATGGAAAACCAAACAAACCGATCATCGGTCACCTTGTGTAAAAAAGGAAGCGATCATTTGTTTGGCAGATCGATAACTAATCGGAAACTGGTGATCGATGAAAGATTGCAATTATAGTTGCACGGATTGATTTAGATTCTGTAATGACAACTGATTCCAAATATGCCAGTTACATGTAAAATCGTATTGCATGCTTGAATGTGTCACTGTATAGTCTACATTGCATTATTTGTTATGATCATGAACTTAGGATCGTTATGATGTATCCATCTGTGCCATGAAAACTGCTTTATTCAACGTGTCATAGTTTTCCTTTCCTCGTTTGTCTACCCCGGACTTGATTTTTTTTATGAGCAACTCGATGGGTGTTTCCAGAAAAGCAGAGGACGCTTACCCTATCGGTGCATCTGGTCCATGCTCCAACGGAAATTCAAGATGATTTTAAAGAAAAAAAATAATGATAGGAATTGTACGACCGGCACAAATTGAGAATATTATTGATACAACTGGATTGTAGAAACACCCATGTAAAAAGATTTTAAGGCAACATCTGAGCATTATTTTTTGCATTAAATCGACGCGAACGTTCTATAGAATGTATTTTTACAGGTATGGATAAATTGGAACGTGCTTTAGTTACAAAAACCGAAAATGAAGTATCCGTCCTTCATAGCGAGCGCCGCGAAGCGGTGTGAGCTCTACCGTTATTATGTGTACTTTCTAAATTTCCCTTAAGGTCCCCCAATTTACTAACGAAAAAAAGTCATGTCCCGGAAGTAAAGAAAAGGGACTGTCCTTACGGAGAAATTCCATCATTTTCTTCAGTCAAACAAATAAAAAAAATATAGGTTAAGGTTACGGTTCAGTAAAAATAAATTCATCTATTCTGATAGTTTTCAAGTCTTTTTCTAATTTGTTTTACCTATTTAAATAAGTGAATATTATGTTTATAAAAACTCCGGAAAACACGTGGATGCACCTACGTGTATCTCCGCTGTTCCGCTGTTGCTGTTGTCAAGAACCTAACCCGCCTCGGAAAAAATACAACTCGATTATATTATCAAAATCGAAACATAGCTTTTCTAAGATATGAAAAGCAATCATTTTCTTGTTTAGAATTTGCGGCTGTCGTCAGAATTTTGTTTACGTTACATGATATGTGGAAAATATTCCCACCATCCGTGGAGAACAGTAATATTTCCGGTATCTGTACAGATTGATTTTAGAGGCCAAAACTGAAATGGATGTTGCTAGAGACGCCCTTCAGGGATAAAAGAATGTATTGCGAAGTGCTATAAAGTTATTGACCATTTTGATAGCGAGGAGAAAGGGGGTATGCTCATGGGGTTGGTATTTTGCGAAAAAAAAATGTAACATGCACATCTTTGTGTACAATCTTCTAAGTCTCCTTATAAGCTGTTAAAAATCTTTCCTTATCTTTTACTTATTAGCGAATTATTTGTAAGTCAATAATTGTCAAACTAAGCACTGAGTAATTATTGATGAGTATTCGTTAAGGAGATAGACCTTGGGTAAAGGACAGAACTCTGACAATTCATTGGAACGTTTGTATTTAGCATTTTACATTAATCTCGTGTAAGCATGAAAGTAACTTGGATTGATTTCATCATGTTTCAAATGAAAGGCTTTGGCAAAATTGGACATGATACAAACATATCACTGATTTCAAGAGTTATGTCCCTTATCCTAGATTACCTCTTCAAGTTTCCTTAGATATTTTTCACGAATAACACACTTAATGTCATATCATAGATATTCCCTAAAATGTTTATTTCGTTTTAAAATTTTTAGAAGGTTTATGTTTTTGCAATAAAGGAAAAGTTTTGGTTCATTAAAAATGTCTGTGAAGTTGATTAAGATACAATGTTTGCGATTTGTTCTCATGGGATGAGAAAAAATATTTGTTTATTTTTTGGAACAAATATACTGCACTGATGTACCATTTGTACTTTAATCTACTTTTTATTCATATAATATTGCAGGTACTCCGAAGCAAGTTATGTTTTCTAGACAGGATTTTGTTTCTATGATTGGAGCCGTCGAACATATAAACGTTACAATTGTAGCTAACCCTAAACCGTATATAGAATGGAATTGTCGGTCAAATGAATCATGGGAAGTAATCGAGCTTGGAAACAATAAATACATTGGACATTCACGGCTAACAATATCTGACAAGTGTTCTTATGGACAATACAGTGCGAAGATATGTAATAGTTTTGGCTGTATAGCAGAGATTATAACAATTAAGGCTGAAACCAATGAAGGTACCGCTAAATTTGAGCAGTTTAGTATTAAAACAGTTTAAACTTTGTCACAAATAGAACTGTTTGAATCATAAATTCATAAAAAAAACTTTTAAATGTCAATATACGAAGGTAATAGAATGAATCTTTGAACTCAATTTTCATTCCAAGTCACTATAAAATATATACATTTAGAGGTATTCATTCCACAAATAAAAGAGGTACATATTTCTTGATGTGAAACCAAGTTCCAGATATTAACGCTTCATTCGAAAAAAAAAGGAAAAATGCGTTTAAAATATTAATTCTTTTTGTAATAATACAAATCTAAACAGCATATGTCTTGATGTAATATTTTAGGTCCCACTCAATTAGATATTTTGTACAGCTGCGTTAGTTTCCTGTACTTTTCTTCAGTTCACATTTATACAAGTGTTGCGACAAAAAATAAGAAAATACCGCTAAATGCGAATAAAAAACCATGAAATTCAATGCATTCCAGATACGTTTTGATTGGATTTATAAGGAATAAACACTGTTTTTTGTCCAGTAATTATAAACTTTAAAAAAGCTGGAGCATTCACTCACAAATGTTAGTGATTTGTCCGATTTACCACATTGATAAACGTTGGAAAACAGTGTTTAATCCTATAATATACATGTATTCTAATTTATTTCTAGAGGACCTTTCAAAGGAATACTGTGACTTTAAAGACACCTGGTTTGTCAAAATCCCTCAATGATACAGTTATCTCAAACAAAGTCACTAGTTTTATTCATATCTTGATTGATATGAGTCAGGAAAGCAGTTTAATTGTTCAATATGTGATTATAATTTATATAAAGGTCGACCAAACTATAGCAACAAGCAAATGCTCCTACCTGCTATCAGTTTCAAAAAAGAAGAAAAATGGTGCAATTTTATCATTATATTTTATCAATGCATCTAGTGTACCAAGCACCGAACAGCGTCTGACGTTCCTGACGTCACTCTAGACGCTGCAGCCAGACCACTTAGAAAATGCAAGAATCTTGCAAGTCGGGATAAGATAAATGATTATACTCGACGTTATTCGATTGTCAAACGTTGTGTTATTTGAAAGTGTCGGAGAATTTCGAAAGGCCTGACCATGGCAAAATCGCAACATTCGTTGAATTCCAAGCAAAAAAGTTAAATAAAAGATTAGTATTTATTTAAAGGTTGGTGCATAAAATGAAGTATTACAGAAAAAAAATACTAAGATTACCAGTTCTAATTAAATTGAAGCAAAATATATTGCTATCCAATAATACGTTATTTCTGAATGATGACACCAGTTCATATAAAATCCAGCCACAGCATATGGTAAGGTTATTCATGGAGTAGAAAAAAAACATGGAATAAACGATGTTGCTTTTTTGGTCTATATATATGCTGTATCACAACAGTCCTTTCTCTATTAAAATCTGTACTGTTGAGAGAACTACATTTTAACGTCCCACTAAAATCAACCAAATCAAACCAAAACAACAAAGATAGCTCTTGCAAACTGCTATAATCTATAATCTATATAAATTGTATCTCAAAAGCGCAGCACCCAGATGAAAAACTAAGACTGGTTATGTGGTCTATAACTCTTTTCGAACAATAAATAACAGTGAATTTGGTTGGTTTTTGACTTACCTCCTGTTTGATTTTTATAGACTGCTACTTAACTAAATCATGCATCTGTCCATTGTTCCTCTTTAATTGTCATATAAAATACATTCATTTATCTCAATTAATAAATCAATGAAATGTGTATTGTTTGAATATCCTTCCATGAAACGAAAATTGACATATTTAAAACATTACTAAGGTTCTAGAGGTTAGAAAAAACGTCACATTAAATATTAGACATTTATAAGGTCAGTTTCCTGTCAATTTGTTTAAGCAATAATACGTATACTCTCTTCGTTTTTTTCTCTAATTTTGCTTTTTCTTACAGACGTTTCCAAATATTCCATGGAAGGAGGAGTTTTGTCTGCACTTGTTGCGATATTACTGATATCGAATGCCATCTTCATTTACAAGTTTTTGAAGGGTTCGTTTTGTTTTACTACAGAAATTTTAAAGAAATCAAATATTTAATTAATGTAGACAAAGAGAGGATGTAGAACTCGGTTCTGTACGAGAACATTTTTTTTTATACATTAACCATCATTTTTGTAGTTTTTGATAGTTTTTTTTTTGCCATTTGTCAGGGTATTTAAGCTTTAGAGATATATGGTGGGCTAATTTTAGATATGTTTTATATCTAAAACGATACCATTGTTTAAATGTGGAACAATTCTAATTGACTAGGTATATTCTTTAAATTTTGTCTCTTAATTTTGTTTGGAATATAGCCCGACGATCAGCACAGCAGTAAGTACAGTTTTTAATACTACACTTTCGACAGTCAAGCTATTCTAAAATAATACATACTTTAGGCACATGTGCCGTGATGGTCATATTCTATTAATATTCGACACAAGTAGCTTAAATATGATATGCCTATGAGTGAATTAAGATGATATTCTTTGTTTTAATGGCCAGAATTAACAGTAGATTGAAAATTTAAAAAATTGTCTAAGAGATCACATTTTTTTTTTTAAATTTCCAATATTCATGATAAAATATTGGTTCAACGGATCCATGCTTATATTTAATGAACTAAAAAGTCACTGCGGTCAGAAATGAGTATCCATACAATTAATCAATAAAAAGTCACTGCGGTCGTAAATGAGTATCCATACAATTAATCAATAAAAAGTCACTGCGGTCGTAAATGAGTATCCATATAATTAATCAATAAAAAGTCACTACGGTCATAAATAAGTATCCATACAATTAATCAATAAGAAGTCACTGCGGTCAGAAATGAGTATCCATACAATTAATCAGCTAAAAAGTCACTGCGGTCAAAAATAAGTATACATTCATTTAATCAACTAAAATAAGTAAACAATTGATATTATTTTCATTATTTTTCGAGAACAGTTTATTTGCCTTTATATTGTAAGCTCTACAGTGACGTATGTTCCTGATAAAATAGAGACCACACAGGCCGAACATGCGAATGTTGAGGGTGACATACAAGGTAATTCACTTTTAACCAAGGTGTTCTTAAACATAAGAATGAATTTTATAAACTAAAACGATATTAATCGATTAAGCATGTTTTTTTATTTGGTTGTTTTGGACTATTTGTTCAAAAAGTTATCCGCTATAGATTGTACTAAATTTATCAAGTAAATAACTTAAGCCCAGTGTATAAGTATTTTGAATACCTTGGTCCTGGTAAATTGTATTGCTTCAAAGGGGCAATTATTGTTTTGTTGTGTTAAAAACTACCAGTATAACTACTGTCCCAATTTTCATTACGATATATGCTACCTATTGATCTTGTAATAGTGCCTCTCCAATTAAAGAGGTGATGTTATAACTACTTGTCTTTATATCATAGAAAGAAATTTTTCATAGCATATTGTTATATCTTATTTATAGTGACATTCGTGAATAATTTGTATCATCGAGGTCATTGGTAACAATGACACACATTGCTTTGTCAAGACTATCTAAGGTACATAATATCTTACTCTTACTCACTGAAGTGTAATGATATTAGACAACACTTTTTACTACATCTTTTCTTTTCATTTCAGGACGAGAAGAAAAAGAGTATGATTTTAAAATTTTAGTTTACTTTGTAATGAAATTGTTTGTTGAAATAAGTTTTGAAAAGCGAGAGGTATATAGTGATAATGATGTACATCCGTCCGTCCGTACTTCCTTTGGTCTATTTTTCCGTCCTCTGTTTTAATCCGCAGCTCCACTGAAATAGCTTAATGGGATTGTATAAATCCTTTATAGATTCTTTCTTACATAATGTCATTGCGCGCCTTCTATTTTGTCTTCAATCCGAATGACTTTTTTACCTGATGGTAATTATCGACTTTGTCATTTGTCAACCAAGGGAGACCCTTTTCTATTCCAGAATTCCTCTGAAACTGCTGAATGGAATTCGATTGAACCTCAACCTTCACATATTCTTTATAAAGTAATGCCAATGTTCACCTCCTATTTTGTTTCCCATATGAATGCTTAAATCACTTATGTGGTATCCTATATGTTTTTTGAAGAGGGAAACTGGAGTATCACCGAGTGAGCTTTACTTATATCTTTTGTAGCTATAATTGATATTTGTGTATCAATCAGATAAACTTGTAGTCGTAAAGTTGAAAGGAAGATGTTGATTTAATTGATCGCAATGGAAAGTTCATGTAATATAGTCACTTTGTGTTGATTTTTATTGTGTTATAAATGATTCAGTCGGTGCCAGGTCGACCTTTACATAGATGTTACGAGGATGAATGTGTTGGTTCGCTATGAATATATAACTGGTTCATGCAAAACTAAGGCAGTTGGGGGCTTCTTTTTGATTTCCTGAGTCATCCATTTAAAAAAAAATATTTTACTAATTTACATACATTTGATATAAACATTTGAACAAATTCAGTGTGGTAAATGTACTATGTGCCACCCGAATCATAGGAACTGCCTGGTTTTTGCATGGGCAGTCTTACTGCTATAACCTTGGTTCCCTTCATTACTCTTTTAAAAGTTTAACTTTAAATTTAAGTGTCGATTGTAGAAATGCCTACACCACAAGTATTTGTCCAACCTATTTAGGAGACATATTTCTAAAATGTTAAATTTACATTGGTTAATCACATTTATGTCAACAATGATAACCATTAAAATGTAATCCACAAGCATTCGAGCAAGTTTGAACATGATTAATATAACTATGTTAGCAAACAAATGTTAATTGCTACAAATGAAAATGTTTTATTCTCATTCTAGCAATGGTTCCAATTACGAAGCATTGGGATGCAAAGAAAAACCAAATGTTTATGACATAATGCAAAAAACAGAGACAGCTGAAGGTTAACGTTGTATTTATCATTTGCATACTAGATAGTGTATGATTTAAAACTACTATATAATTTTCTTTACCATTTCGACTAACTAATTTTAAATAACACTATAACAATAAAGTTGAAAATGATAGCAATTTCCGTATACCCGTCACACCCTTCATTTCGTGCATTATAAAGCTAGGTCATCGTTGCTTTCAGCAGATAATTCGACTTTCTTTGTGGAAACAAAACACTAAAATTCCCCCAAAAAACTTTCGCAACACAGTGTTAGCCAATCATTTGCACGATATGAGTGACGCCGACCATCAGCTGACTGTTCCTATACTTGGTTTAATTTTCATTTTCGTGCTAACATATATACCGAATACTTTTACACCCGGTTTGCACTCATATGTGGTATCTGTAATACATGACGGGCAGAGGGGTTTCTTAACGCCCATGGCTATCATTTGGGGTATCCCACGGACGGTGTAAAGCATTGAAGCGTTTACACAGTCCCCGGAAATAGTAATACGCGTGAATATGGGTCATGGTGTAATTCGGGGAAATAAGTTGTCATGTGACCACGTTCATTCATTTAATGCATTATCAGGTGATTTAATGTCGATCCGTGATCTAGTGATCCAATTAGTAATCTGTACGCTATATATTGTATAGCCCACAGCATTTGCTGAATCTTTGACACAGCAAAATACTTTTTGGAATAAAATGAACACTTCCAAATGCATGTAAGGCAGAAAGGCAGGTCAAGTTAATAGTCCACGCCAGTCAATTGATAAGAAATTTCCTAGGCAGAAAAAAAAATGTTATTTTTCCGATCACCATTTCCATTTGTCGATCGGTAACTAGGGATTTGTGTTTATTTATTTTTGTTTAAATGGAAAAAGTTATAGTGACACCAAACTTAGAATACAATGAACCAGATATGCAAAAAACTAATAGACTTAGTCCACGGCGTAACCCCTTTTGGGGTTCGGCGCTGAAGATTTTTTTTGTTATGACAGTGGTGGTCAAAACAAAAACAAAATTTAATTAAAGTGCCGAATCCCAAAAGGGATTATCTACGACCAAGAGCACACTCACGGCATGTGTGTTTACAATCGAATCTAAATATAAACAACCAATATTTCTCTTTGTTTTTCCATCTAGGATAGAAAAGAAACATATATATGGCGTTCTACTTTTTTTTCTGAAAGACAATCAGCAGACTGTAATATAGATATATTTTTTTCAAAATTACAAATGCAAACTTTTGGGAAGGGAGTCCGAAGGAGGGTCGGTAGTGTGTCCGGAAATATAACATATTGTTAGATCTAATAGGATGGTCTGTTTATTACTCCAGAGGTGCTAGAGGTTGACTAGAAAGCTATTTTGTTGCAAAACACATGACATTGAGGAATCTATTGAGTTTGGGTAGTCCAATTATCTGCCTATTACTGTAACACGAAGTTTCAGGGACTCTACATTATACATATAGACATTATGTAAACGTAAAAGTACAGTGTACATGTAAGTACATTTCCGAGGAGCTCCGACGATTTTTAGTTTTTCTATATGTGTATATGTCAGAGTGCATTTACTGATAACTCTTAATATGATTTTTACTTAAAACATTTTTTATTTATGACTTCATGCCAATAAAGTAATGTTATAGAATAAAATTCTAGTCACATTCATACTTAAACATTTGTTAAAAGGGGGAGGGATTATTAAGTATCAAGGCATTAATACTACACACATAAAAATAACAAAGTTATAGAAATAGAAATTCTAAAGTTAATGACAGTGTTGTGAAGTACTGAATGGACATGTATACACGTTATGTTGGGTCTGAAACCAAATAATCTGGCAGTGCCTCATGATATATTTTATACAACTGCAAAACAAGTCCTATAGTATACATGTATGAAGCATTTGTCAGGCTATTTAGAAGTTGATCCCCGTGCAGGTCCGGGTGTTAAAAGAATAAGCCTGCAGCAGCGCTAAGCTTGTCGTAAAAGGCGACTTAATAGTGCTCAAAACCCTAGCCGGGGGCTAGGGCGCTCTGCCCTCAGAGCAACTGGGTTGTGTGCCCCAGATGGTGGAATGGGGTACCCCTGGTGTGTTACATGCTGGGGTTGTCAGGCTATAATACGGATAACCTGACCGCAAACCATAGTGGTGCATCGTGTTGGGAAAGATGCCACGTTCCTTGCACGTTAAAGAACCCTACTGTGATATTCTCCCGGAGTAGGACCCATAGGGCTCCGTCACAGGAGGCTAAATTGCCCGACCCTACCCACCTCTCTCTATTTCCAGTGGCAATCAAAATTTGTCGACCCCATAGACCTTGTGTCCCATCCCTATTTCATTTCATCATCATTTCATGTTCTTTTTATCATCAATTTCATGTTCATCGTCTGAATATAGCTGAAATATTGCTCTCGGACGTTAAATCCCAACAAACAAACAAACATTTAGAAGTTGAAAAAAAAAGTTTGATTCAAGATTTAGTTGAAATATTGATTTTGAAGTGTTAACTATGAGCCAGTATCGATAGATTAAGCCTTAACGTCCTTCATATAGTATAAACCGGTACTATAGTTTTATTTCATAGGAATTTTGAATGTTTTCTGTTGAGTACATGACTGCAAGTGGGAAAACTTCACTATTTGCAGTTTTATTCTCTTTTGATAGAGAACTGTTTTTAACATCGAACACAAATCAAAAGTAACAAAATGCGTATTGTTTATTTTATTACTAATTTAAGTTGACTGTGAATTTCTCTTCTGAACGAGATAGGTTATTGTCCATAAAATAACTTATTACTGTGATGTTATTAACGCCGATCGGTTTGCAGTTGCGAATTCAACATAATTCCAAACTAGACAACGCTTTGATGAATGAACATAATTTGATTTTAACTGAAGCCGAAAAAAAATTAACGCAAAAGGTTAATATTTAATATTTTACCTAGTTATGATAACAAAAATTCGGGAAGTTTACGTTCCATGAATGTGGTAAATGAACAAGTACAAACTGCACAAAAGTTTGTTCTGGAAGCATAACTTAGTCAATGATTAAAATATTCCTTTAAAGAGTTATCAAGAGAACCAAGGTTATAGCGGTAATCAAAAGAATTTAATTTAGGGACAAAGACCAGACATCGGAAACAGACATACACAACAAGGAACATAAAGTAACTAAAATCGTACATACAAAGTAACAAAAGCAAATGAGCAACTCAGACTCCACTGAAAACCGGGAGCATGGACCAGGTGCACCGGTAGGGTAAGCTTTTCTAGAAGAAACACCCACCGAGTTGTTCATAAAAAGTCATGTCCGGGGTATACGAAAGAGGAAAGGAAAACTATGACACGTTGAACAATTCAGTTTTCATTTTAGCTAATTGTTATGAAAACAATCCTTAAATATATAAAATGCACCGGTTTTGTGTGCCCTAAATAAACATTCTCTTTCTATGTTCCAGAGCCCGAGGTAACAGTGTATTTTGACGTTAATTAAAAAAAATGTAGAGATGTGATTGTCCAACTATGGTTGCAGTGTTTGTTTTGTATGAATACAACTACATGGTGATTTGACTGTCCGGCTGATTGTGATTACGCGATTGCACTTTGAACTATGAAAGTCTGGTAATTTTGCATGCGCCTTGACCTTCATTGTTATGAGAAAAGATTTAGATGCTTTATGAGATATATAAAATTTGTTTTTTCCTGTATTTCCAATTAGTGTTGTTGCAACTGTTTTAAAGTTTTTGTATGATTGTTTAGTATAAGTGTTTGTAAGAATCAGGCAAAATCAGGAACATGCATGTCAAAACTTCACTGATCTGACAATGTAATATTACTCAAGGATACCCTCCCTATTTCAAAAGACCATTGTTTTATCTCTGTATCACTGGCTATGCTAAAAAAATTATTAGAATGTTAGAAAAATGAGTTTCTTTATAGAGATATCTGCCCCAGAAATGTTTATTCTAGTGCATTTCAATGAAATTGTAACTCAATGGTACAGCATGATATCGAATATCGATATCTTTATTGGTGCAAATAGTCAAATTAGATTATCAAAATGATTGTTTTTTATACCATGTTTCACCCACTGCCTGATTCTTACAAAGACTAACACTTAAGCATGTATAAGGGTTTTGTTGTTTTTGTCTTTTGTTTAAAGTTTTTGAGGTAAAAAAGAGTGTCGTGTTTTTATTTGATTTATATCACTTTTCTTGCTTTGTTGCTTACAAATGTAAATAGCCTTTAGATAACAGATGCCATTTTACCAAACTGCTATATGTAATAACGTCATATATATCTGTGACAACTGAAAAACAAACATGGCAAGCATGTATTATACCACAATAGATACAAGTAAGCTATCGAAAGAACAATAATGATTAATTGTGAAAATAACGTCCTTGTTTAAATTCAAATATCATATACATGTCATTTATGAGCGACTCTGCGGTTTAAAAAAAATAAAATAACGGAGGACGTATGCCCTACCAGTTCACCCATTCCATGCTCCCAGTTCAAAGCGGGGTTATGGTCGGCTCTTTTTCTTTTGTTTTTTTCTACGCCTCAGTTTGGTTATTTCATGCTATTTGTTGTTTGTGTCAATTTTCACTGCCCAATAGTTATTTTTTGATAATTGTTTTTGATTGCCGTTCGAATTTGTGATTCTGTGTATATGTTATTATCTACAAATGTATTATTATATTTAGGTTAGATATTCGTCTTCATTTTCCAAGGATGAATTGACTTTTTTCTTCTTTGTTAAAATATGATGAAACTTTGAAATAATTTTATATCATGTATATTACCTGGAGCTTGCCTATCAGTTCGGTAAGTATATTATTGCCTTTCAAGTATTCATTAATTCCAGATGCTATGATACATTGGCCATAATAAATTGAGGTTTAACAGAGTAATCAAGGAAGCCAAGATTCTAGCGGAAATCAAAAGAATATTGCATGAATTGCAATTACATGTATAATGATAATTGTCGTCCTTGTTGAGTTCAATTATAAACAAGAAAATCCATCGTTAGTATAAACATAACATCATCATAAAGTAAAGCATAAACAAACAAAAAAATACAGTCTGATGAAACACATATAAAAAAACATAATTAACAAATTTTGTTACTTAAAATATTGTGTGTGCTTAATATTATTAATTTTTGTTTGGCATTCTAGTTATTCCTAAGTGACTGTCCATTTTAAAAGCAGGCAAATCCTATTGTATGGGTGTCACAGCATATATATCCATAGATTTGTTTGTCCCAATATAATGTTGATATCATATGGATTTTGTTTAATCGACATTGATGGCTCAGAAAACGATCGAAAAGCTTCCTAGCAAGGTAGCCTTACATTACAAACAAACAAAGTGTTTCTCTCTTTTTAAAGAAATTAATTTCAATGTATGTTGAATCACTCATGTCTGTTTAATCGTATTATTGAATCAAAAACTATCATTCAACTTTGAGAAAGGAGACATTCATGATATGAAATTTTTAAAACAGGTTTGCTATGTGCCACATACTGCCTGTTTTTTTTTCATGGACATCGCTTTTTTTATTTTTGTTTTGTTAATAAAACTATTTGTTTTTTTAATTATTGTTTTTTTTATTCCCAACAATACGCAATAGAGACAAATCGTGTTCAAATTAACATGTCATACCATATTGTTTGGCAATTTTATGATGGTGGTGCAGATTTAAATCTTGAAGTCATATGACTGCTATTTTCTTTGTTATCATATACTGCGATTTATGCCTTTGCACAGGTAAACTGAATATTCCACATTGTATAGACCTATATATCCTTATTACAACACCTTTAGGAAGGTAACAAGATAACAATAGGTAGATACACACACACACACACACACACACACACACACACACACACACTGTATCGTTTATTTTATTTATACATCAATGTTATCATTTTATTTTGTCTTTAGAAGACCCTATCTATAGTGTCAACATACACTGACATGTTAGCACATGGTCCTAAAATAAATAACTTACTGCTGAACAATTTCAAGTCTTTTTTATTTCCTTGCAATATCTGGAACCAGTATGTATTTTTCTTAAATGTTAATATTTGCATGTTTCTTATTTGCTGTGATCTAAAAAGCAATAATACTTAATAATAAAAAAAACACATTACTGTATATACTAAAACTCTGCATATCACAATATATATGTATCCATTCAAGGCAAAAAATAAACAAAACAAAACATACACAGAAAACCGCCAAGAAAACCGAAGCCAATAAATCCCAATTTACGGTAGAGCAAAACTTCCTGTTTTCTACTACAGAAAACCCGAATCGATTATGATAATTTTTTTTTACATTGCTTTTTATACAACATTTAAGTTTCCTTAAGAATAACCTATCAAGTATCTTTTTACTACAGAAGAGACTTCCATAGATTTCATTAGTCTGTGTATGGAACTGTCATGTTTGTAAAATGTCAATTTCAGGCAGGTGTGTTCTTATATCATTTAATAGTAGTATTTTTCTTGCAGTAAATAAAGTTAAAAAAAACCAAAACATTCAAACATGTTAAAACTGGAATTAAAGCATATATCTTACATACTTTATATATAACTACAAACGTGTAAAATGTATAATATTATAAATACCAAGGGTGACTGAAAGATATTTCTGTTCTTTCGATTATATAAATGACCGATTTGATTTTGTAAAACACATACAAATGTATTTGCATATCAGGAAGTATTAATTGACCACTGTCGCGATAATCCAATTGTTTACAAGTTAATGAACATTTCTATATTGTAAATATAACACAGCTATCAAAATAACTCAAACGTCAAAATTTAACAAACTTACTCTACTGGTCACACGTTCAGTATTGGTATCGTAACACCCTTGAAACATATCAGAATTTTAGAGAAAATGGTGGTTGTGTTTGTTTATTCAACGGCTCATAGTTTCCTTTCCTCGTTTGTCTACCCCGGACTTTTTATGAGCAACTCGGTGGATGTTTCTAGAAAAAAACAGAGGGCGCTAACCCTATCCGTGCACCTGGTCCATGCTCCCAGTTTTTAGTGGTCCGAGTTGCTCATTTGCTTTTGTTACTTTGTATGTATGTATTTAGTTACTTTATGTTCTTTGTTGTTTATGTCTGTTTTCAGGGTCTGGTCTTTGTCCCTGGATTACATTCTTTTGATTACCGCTGTAACATTGGTTCCCTTGATTACTTTTTCTTATTTTTCTTACACAACTTGAAGCAGCAAATTATTCAGCACAAATATGGACACAAGAGAAGGCTAATTCTCTGAATTCACTGTTTGGAAAGCTTAGAAATCTCCTGAAAGATATTCATCATCTGAACTTCTTCCACTAAGATTCATGCATACAAAAACCAAAAATGGAAAACAAATAAATAAATACATCTTTTTTAATAAAAGGAATCGTTTATCCCTCGTGCACATCATTCAAGATCCAAGATTACTTATTATGAAACATTTGTTGACTGGTTATATAGTGTAAAAATTCTGGCAGGAAGTTTTCCTGTACCTTTTTTCCGTAGTAGAACATAACCAAAATTTAAGTGCTAATATCTCCAATGGGCAACTTTCATGTGCACTTTTATTTCTTAATACATGTAATGCAGTTTCTACAGGGCTTACAGAAACTATTTTCCATAAAAATATCTGGTATTAAGGAATGCATGAATCACCCTACATTAGCATAGATCTACCTGGTTTTATGGCAGTGCTGTACTTAAATCCTTGACAGTCCTAAATTTGTAATATATAATACCTGATGATTTCCACGATAAAGTGGTTACAATGTATTCTTCATACTACAGTGGCCGATCCAGGGGGCCCCGGGGACCCCACCCCCTTTTAGAAAATTGCAAGTTTTAAAAATTGTTCAAGATACCCTCAGAATACAGGATTTGAGGTTTAATATTTAAAAATTTTCTTAGGAGGGGGGGCATGCCTCAAAACACTCCTAGCAAATTTGGATCACTTTGTGATCCTCACCAGTGATTCTGTCAAGAATTTGTTTTGGGGGCACACCCTTACCTAAAACCCCGGATCTGCCACTGTACTACAATGAAAAATCGATCAAGATTGGAAAATATAAACAAGCGCCTAACTGATAGATCAAGCAGAAAAGGAATTAGACAATTAACTTAGCAGATATACCATTTTGAAAACACACAATTTTCGATTGAAATATACCAAATTTCACAATTTTTTTTATTACATTTTCAAGTTTGGAATATTGTCTATCATCATGCATGCAGAAAAGTGTTAACAAAGAGTTTGTGTAAACATATTCCAAGACATTTTGAGTGAGTTTCATTACAAGTGACACCAAGTTTAATACCTTTATCAATAAGGAACTTCATTAATCTGAACAAAAGTTTTTTTCTGATGTTCTTTCTCAGGAATGTCAGCGTCTTTCAAAACATTTTAAAGGCCTCTATAAAAAAATTTGCGAATGCCATTTTTCTTTGGCTTAAGGGTCATCACACAAGTTGCCTTTGTAAAACAAACTCCTGCCAGGGCGGGGTCTGCTGCGTTACATGATTTAATTTCCAAAGGGGCTATTGCATAGCGTTCTGATTTTAACAAGTCTAGCATGGCAATAATGCCTGGTTCTTCTTTTATTAGGGTGTTCCGAAACCTTAGAAATAGTTCGTCGTCTAGTTTTCCCCTTTTCGTGGTCTCCTGCTCCACGAAATTAGCCAGGGGAGTTCATAGATAGGGGAACCTAAGTCGCCTCAGATGTTAATGAAATATGGCGTACATCATCGGAACCTCTCTAATTATTGCCATCTATTTCCGAGAAAAATTAAGTGAACAAGAACAGTTCCGGATTGTTTTTATTGGTTCAGATAACTTACTACGATAGATAATTTGCATACTGACTGATTGAATATTCAAAGATAAAGCTCACTTTTTTGTTATTCAAATAGACATGTAATGTACACACATGCTTAAAATAAGTGCCAACGCACTACGTGAATTTGTGTGCGGACTTATAAGCAATGTGGACGGAGTTACCTGCCTGTCTCTTTGCGCATTGTTTATATGAATAATATTTGTGTTAATTATGTACATTTAAATTGAGATGCTTATTTATATGGACATTATTTTAAGATTTTTTATGTTTGGATTTGTTTTGATTCTGATATCATAATGTATTATTATCATATATGAAATTTAATAAAAGAAATGACACCGTTTAAAATGCTCTCATTTAATTTGATGTCATGGTAAATATCTATTCAACTTTATACTCAATACTACTTTTTGCCTTTTCAATATGTTTAGTCATATATGAGAGGACTGATGATTTTCAGTCTTGATATTGCATGCTTCCTCCTGGAGAATTAATCGTTTTCATGTGGTAGAAGACTGCTGTAAGTAATAAACTGGTTGGTTGTGCAAAATTTGTGTTCACAGCACAGAGTTATATATAAATCCTTGTTCACAGTAATGGTTAAGTTTAAATTTAAAAGTATGGTTTAATTGGACTGTCCATTGTGTTGGCTTAATGTGTAAACACAAGTGGAAAAAAAAGAGATAGACACCTTAATACATACTGTATATGCATGCACAAATGTATATAGTAAATGTACTCAATATCAGAATAAGAAAATGTCCACTGCGCTTTGCCACATATAAGAAACAAGAACATACTTAATGGTTTCAATTTTCTTTTATTATACATGTACAATGTATCACATTTTACCACAGTATGTCTTATAGCAGATACTGAAAACTTTTACAACTGTATTGTTTTACATTTTTATATTAAGTGTCAGTCTTGGACAGATACTTTCCCCTGGAAATAGGTAAATACATAAAATATTTAATCTGCGCCTTCCTCATGCTCAAAATATAATGTGTTGATTCTCCCATAGTAAACATTTACTGAATTTAAGTCATTGTGTGTCCAATATGCTGTTGAAATGGGTCAAATCATTTGAATAATTTACATGCAAGTCATGTTTCCTTCTGCTTCATATACATGTGCATTGTCTATTAATTCAATTCACACTGCTTAGGATGCTGAAAATTAAAACAAACCAGTATCAATATACATGTAATACATATAAAAATTGAAAGCTTTTCATAATTGTAAGCTTATAATATCTATATAAGATTATAAATTGCATGTACAATGTACTTGTACTATTTTGTTAAGACCTGATTGAAAAGGATGGTAACAGCTGTAATACCGCACTTGATTGTGTTTTATAATGCAACTTCAGTATGTATTCAATACATTGTTAAGTAGAATATATATATGTTTAATGACAGTTCCCTGGTGGACTCATGTCATATTTAGCAATGAGTAGGTTCGATTCCTCTTGTTCTGTAAATCATTGTAAAATTGAATGGTTAAATGAAATAAATTAAAATAAAAGAGGAAAAACCATTTGATCTCTTTGGGAAGAGCTACATTAATAAACTCTATCCTGCGTTACTATTTTGTGAAAAAAAGGTCCTGCCTTTATTATTTTAACAATTTTATAAGGACAATCATTGATCCGGTTTTTTTTTTTGTTTCATAAAGTGAATATTTCAATGTTTCTTTTTTATTTCATTTTAAGCATACCTCCCCCCACCAAAAAAAAAAAACAAAACAAAACACACATACACACACATACACATACATGTAAAGTGCAAATGATACAATGTAGTTCTGACTTACTGTTGTCTGTTATTTTTTGGTTTGTAGTTTCTAAGCATCTTTTTAATACTGTAATTAAGACAACTTGACTGGTAATGTGTTTGAAATAAATGTACATTTTGTAAACGAAGGTTAATTTCTTAATACTGCCTTTCATGATTAAATTTCTACCTTAGTAACTGCATCAATATTACGCAAATTAATATCGTTGATGTAATTAATCTTGTTTACAATCGCAGCATCTCATACATTATGTATTTCAATGGGCGGTTCCTAAAAACACACATAAGAAATGGCGGACTAGCAAAATATGAACAACAAACTAGCCATGTGTAGAATGAGCTGTACATGTGAGTTAGATCAATAAAATTTCTCTAAAATGCAAATAAATATCATAAATGATGATAAATCATTGTAAAACCTTATCATAATTATGAAAACATTAGGTTCAAATGGGCAAAATCAAGTTTTTTCATAAAACCAAGGCTCGGTTTTACCAGGGCAATAATAAACATGACTTTTCCACTTATCAGGTTAATTTCCTTTTATATCTACCGAATGTGTGTCTCTCCTTATGATAAATCCAAATTTTACAACTTTCTTAATCGATATATCACAATTTCACTATTAATCGCTAGAAATTACATTTTGAAAAAGTTGTGTTTAAAATCTTAAAGTCATATAGAAATTTTTAACATGGCGGCAGCCCGAAGATTGAGGCCCCTGGGTCTGCTCAACAACGTCAGCCATGTTGGGTTAAATCCTAGTACAGTGAAGGTCTAAAACACGGAGGGAACCTTAATAATAATATTTTCTAAAAACTTTTACTTGAGTAGATAGATATTATTAATACCTTTCAGAATCCGTTTTGATTTTGATTAAAGGTATAGTAATTTTAATATATGTGTTTTCAACCCTTACGTGTTTTAGACCCTCCCCAAAGACATCTCGTCCCACGTAATGTTCGGTCCTTGACCACTGAGTTCATAAAAAAGAGAACAAAACAATTCGACCACTCGGACCGTGCATTTCGACAAAAAAAGACAACTAGGACTACAAAAAAGCAATTGGGACCATAAAGAGCATGTTAAAATTGTCAAAAAATGCGAGTGTAACGATATGATAATTAACTTCCATTCAACAAATGGGGATATTTTTTGAAAAAAGTTTGCTGCGTATTTCCACTTGTTCCTGACAGCCGCAAACACAAATTAAATGCATGAATCCCATAACTCCTGTTGATCCTGTCCATAGTGTGCAGGCACACATTTGGGGTATGGGTACGTACTAGTCTAATTAAAATTAGCCCCTCCGATTTTTATTTGTTTCGCGTACATCAAAAATAAAAATACGCAAGGTCTAATTTTATTAGACTGGGGTACGTACGTGGATATAACAGGGATACAAAATCGAGGCGGTACATACCGAGACTGGTAAGTCGATTTTTATGGCAAGCTGAAGTGGACAAAAAGCCATATTTTTAATATTAAAAAACGATTTTTTAATGTTAGAAATTGATTTTTTAACATAAGAAATTTAATTGGAAATATCAGAAAATGAATTTCTTATATTCAAAAATCATTTTTCAATAGGAGAGTTCTTCGTGATGTCATCACTTACCTGTGATTTGGTTTTGGTTGGTAAAAAATCCATTGAGTGGCATAGGGTATCAACTTTAATTCGATCATAACTTTTTCATTTTTAAAGATAATTGAAAAATTCTATTGATTTCCAACATTGCAAATAAAATTCTTTTTATCCATGGAATTTTTAAATAAATATTCAGTAATTAGACTATATGTACATAAGATTTTAATTATAATTTTATGCAAAAATTGACGTTTACATATAAATATCACTACAATTTTTTTTTTTCAAGTAAAACGGTTATAAATTCACATACATAATATGAATTACTTTATCTAAATGAAACATTTTTCAGAACCAAAATTGGATATAAAATGAGAAAGTTATATAGTTTTGTTTAATTGTTTATTTGCCAACTAATTTGACACTTAATGTTATGCATATTATATGACATCACTAATGAGACTGGCGAACTCTCCATTATAAAAAAATCCTTTTTTTAATATTAGAATCTCGTTAAATTTGGTAATATTAGAAAATGAGTTTTCGATATTAAAAAACCATTTCTTAATATAAGAAATTCACTTTCTGATATTAAAAATTCATTTTCTAATGCTTAAAAAATCAATTTTTAATATGAAACAAAAATCGAACTTTTATTTTTTATATTAAAAATTGAATTTCTAATGTTAAAACATGATTCTTTTAATATCAAAAATTTTTTTTAATACAAAAATAGGGCTTTGGCTTGCCATAGACTTAAAGGTCATGTTTAAATAAAAAATGAGTGATTTTTATCCGTGCCGATTTTGTACTGTATTTCGTACAAAACACCGTATTTAAGGTATATTTCTTCTCCACTATTGCACCATTGCACGGTGTCCTATGAGATGCATTATATGTAGATGGTAACTGGGTACCTTGCGGCCCCAGGCTAAAACACAAGGTTTTGGAAGAGACTAGGCTCCGAACTGCACGGCATTCCAGGCCCACCGATGTGTAAATATGCCCTGTTGCCTGCAAACCTATTCCCCAAATATGGATAAATAGTATCACTGCCTTGTGATGGACTGTTTTTAGTCAAAGGCTACAGGAAACAACCCAGACAGAAAACCGAGGAGATGACAACGTTAGCAGGGTAATGCATTCATCTGTGAAAAGGATAACCCAGAGAGAAAACCCGGTCCACCAGTGCGGAGGTTTGTCATGGGGCTAACAACTCCATACTGTAAAAACCAAAATCGTTACAGAAACTGCAGGAAATTTCAATTCGACGGATCCAACTGTGAACTCTGGCCACGCTGATGGCAGTATGACCACAAACAGTGTAAATAAGAGTCTACTAGGACCCAAAACCAACATTAAGGTAGGAACACGGAATGTTCAAACCTTGTTTGAGCCATCCAAAACAGTTCAGGCCACTACAGAAATGAAACGCTACAATCTAGATCTTCTAGGTGTGTGTGAAACCCATTGGACAGGATCAGGAAGGAGTAGAGCTAATGATGGAACAGTCATCCTACACTCAGGACACCAAGATAGACACATGCATGGAGTTGATTTGCTCATTACCAAGGAGAAAGCAAACACCTTAATGGAATGGGAACCAATCAGCGACAGATTATTGCTTGCTAGATTTAATTCCAAATACAGCAAACTTACAATCTTACAGTGTTACGCACCAACAAATGATGCGAATCAGGAAGTAAAAGATGAATTGTACGAACAGCTGCAATCAACATGATGTCCTTCTGGTTATAGGCGATTTCAATGCTAAAGTGGGTAGTGACAACACCACATGTGAGAAAACTATAGGAAGACATAGATGTGGAACCATCAACGACAATAGGGAGAAACTAGTCAATACTTTCCAACCCAATAATTTGATTGTAGGTAACACCATCATCCCACATAAGAATATCCATAAACTTACTTTGAAACCACCAGATGGCAGAACAGTCAACCAGATCGACTATGTTATAATCAACGGCAAATGGAGGAGATCCGTGAAAGATGTAAGAGTTTATCGAGGAGCTGACATTAACTCTGACCACTACCTTGTTGCAGCAGCGTTAAAACTTAAGATAAGAAAGAATCAGGCAAGCCAACAAACAAAGAAAATCGACATTCATAAGCTAAGATCAGATGATACTGCAAGGAAATTCCAAATAGAACTAAGGAATAGATTTGATGCGCTATCGGCTGATGCAGAAAATGTACCAACAGAATGGGACAATATCAAAACAGTATACACTGAAACAGCAGAAAAGGTTCTTGGCTTTAAAAAGAATAGTTCGGAAGAGTGGAAAACAACTGAAACTCTGGTAAAGATTGATAAGAGAAAAACTATCAAAGGAAAGATGCTAGGTGCCAAATCAATCAGGCTGGTAGAAAAGCTACAGAAAGAATACAAAGAAGCTGACAAAAATGTGAAAAAGAGCACCAAACAAGACCAGAAAACTTCCTCGACCAACAAGCAGAGGAAGCTGAAGCTGCTGCAAATAAAAGGGAGATGGGAAAAGTATACAAGATCACCAAAACTCTCTGTAAAAACAACAGTATAGGCTTCTCCAATGTTAAAAACAAGCAGGGGACAATACTTACCAGCGAACAAGATCAAGCCGACAGATGGGTCAAACACTTCCAGGAGGCACTTAACCACCCAGCACCTCAAGAAAATGTCAACATTAAATTACCAGAAAATATGTTAGATATCAACCTAGATCCACCGTGTGAAGTCGAAGTCAGAAAGGCCTTATCATGGCTTAAGAATGGGAAAGCTCCAGGAAATGACAAGATCCACTCAGAACTACTAAAAACAGACATTACAACATCCACTAAGGTTCTTACAAATCTATTCAGGAAAATATGAAATACTGACACCATCCCCAGTGATTGGAGTAAAGGTCTAATTGTAAAATTACCAAAGAATGGGGATCTGCAAGTATGTGACAATTGGGAGGTATCACCTTATTGTCAACCCCCAGTAAAGTCTTCTGTAAAATACTACTATCTAGAATAGAACCATACACCGACCAGAAACTCCGAGAAGAACAAGCCGGATTTCGAAGAGGCAGAGGATGTGTAGACCAGATCTTCACTCTGAGTGTGCAGTGTCATCCTAAATAACAGCACATCTGATTGGTTCCAGGTCGAGTCAGGAGTAAGACAGGGTTGCATCATCTCACCTATTCTCTTTCTCCTGACCATTGACTGGGTAATGAGGAAAACAACAGACAGACCGAGAGGGATACAATGGGACCTGATGTCACACCTTGAAGACTTCGATTTCGCTGATGACCTAGCCATTCTCTCCACAAACTTTAAGAATATGCAAGATAAATCAGACAACCTAAACAAATGTTCCCGCCAAACAGGCCTTAACATCAGTACTACAGTACCTGAACCGATCCGTGAATCAAAAATTCCGATCGATCATCGATCACCGATCAGTTTCTGGTCGGTCATAGATCCGTCAAACCGACCCATTTAACTGGTGATCGCATCACGTGACCACAGAGCGGTCAATGTATTTTACGGTTTTTGTTGAGTTCTTTGTCGATTTTACAAATATTTATATAATGTAATATATTTAAACATTAATTTAAACTTTTATTTTACATTGCTTTTATTCAACACAGATCCTACATCATTTTACATAACAAAACTGCGATCAGATCGGTCACCGGTCATCGGTCATCGATCCTTCGGCGATCAATTAGCCAACGGTCATCGATCTGTCCAATATTCGCGCGGATCGGTTCAGGGACTGTACGAAAACAAAAGCAATGAAAATCAAAGCCAACTCTTCATCAAAGATCAATATCGGAAATACTTCAATAGAGTTTGTAGAAGAATATACCTACTTAGGAATCTTGATCAGCACTGACAGCGCTGCGCAAAAGAACATCAAAGCTAAACTAGGGAAAGCACGGACAGCATTTTCCATCCTGCGTCCTATCTGGAGAAAACTAAGATCAAACTCTTCAACATTAATGTGAAATCAGTTTTACTACATGGACCTGAGTGCTAGAGAATCATCCAAAGCGACCGGAAGAAAATTGAGAGTTTTTACTATGGATGCCTACGGAAGATATGCAAAATCTTTTGGCCGAACAAAATATCAAATATCAAACTGCTCCAAAAACAAATTGCAAGAACATCAACATCGAGATCAAAGAAAGGATGGACCAGCAACGGTTACCTAAAGATGCCCTCAGATGGACCCCACCTGGAAGGCGGAAGCCTGGTAGGCCAAAAACAACTTGGCGAAGAACAGTGGAGGCTGAGCTGAAACAGGGTGGATATACGTGGGGAGAAGCCCAGAAGATAGTCAAAAACAGACCCAGGTGGTGGGAAACAATTGCAGCCTTATGTCTCACCGGGGACAAAGAGGATTAGATAGATAGGTAGACTATTATCTTTAGAATAATTAAGCGAACGAAGATTCGGTGGAAATCAAAGAAGTATATCCCAATGCTAAAGCCTTAACAGGACAAACATAACAAAGAACAAATCTTTTTACAGGTTTTTCTAAGCTGTTGTTAAGCGTGTCTTTCAGATCTTTCATACCAGAAGTGGACTTCCATCAGCTAAGGTCAATTAAAAGTTAAATACACCCGTTCCTCAGAATCTGAAAAGAGAACGAAAAAGAAAATATAAATTATGTCATATTCGCTGAACTGCAATAGTTTCATTAAGTATTTTGATACATGAACATGTTGTATGTAATGACTGTTATTATATTTTTGTAGGTTTTATTGTAGGTTTGTGTGGCCCTTGTTGTTATTGATTTACCGTTTCAGAACTTTTCATGTTGTACAGAAGTGAAGAGTAACGACATCTAAATCGAAGAGGCTTTTAATTTAACAAAAAACCCTTTTTTTTAATTTTATACTACTTGTTTTCTAACTTTCATCGAAGGAATTTATTTGGTTAGATGTTGATGTTGTAAGTTATGACAATTGTCAATGATTGCCTCATTATAAGTATCAACCGTTAGCTTCTTCCCATTTTATTTGCCCATATACACTTCCATTGTCTGGGTGGGCACATTTTTTATGGGGCCAATGTTTCTGAAAAAGGGAAAATAGCTTAACACTTGAAGCTATACTTAAGCTGAAACAAAACTATAACAATGTATTTTAAAAATCTATAATCAAGTTGCATTTAGTAAGTTTATTTTAATATATCTTGAAATGTTCCACAGTTAATATATGTAGAATCATAGTTACTGAAATGTTCCACAGTTAATATATGTAGAATCATAGTTACTTTCGGTTTTGATTCAATATCAAATGGAATTGAATTTCTCTCTTTGTGGTGAAATTGTCAGCATCAAAATCGACAGAAACTGTCATTCTGTTTCTTGAAAATCCACGTAAGAAATATTCATTTATTTTGATGTACATATATTTTTGACTTTTTCTTTGCAAACTTAATATTGTACCGAACTAAATAAGGTTTGAACGTGACGTCATTTTTATTCAAATCTCTAGAGATGACCAAGTTACGCCACAATCACCTTCTCACAATGCTTTTTTAAAAGATATTTTTGAATGTCTTGTTATGAGATAGTGCACGATCAAAGGAAACCATTACAGACTACAGATAACTCTATTCTATTCTGAATGCAGTAAAATAACGCACGACCAACTGATACATGTAATCCAAGCTATTAAATGTCAGTAGGTTAAAGTTGTTTTTAATTATATGTAAAAAAAAGTATGTTTCTTAGAAAAGTACAACTTGTCAACCAATCACCAAAATAGACTACAATCATAGTGAAGCTCAAATTACTAAAACGAACACAAAATGGTAAGAGTTTGAAATGTCGTTGACAGACAATCATCATGTCTTGCAATTTAGGGCCGAAACAAGTGATGTTATTAGACGAATCAAATGCTGCAAACAATGTAATTTTCTACGATAGGTTTAGAAAGGTTTGGAACACATTTACATTTTTCAATTAAAACGTTATTATTTTTTTCAGATAACTGTCAATGATTATAAATGATAATAAATTTTATTCAATTAGATAATGGTGTTTTATCGGATGTTCCCGTTGTAATACATTTTGATAATTCGAACTGTCTCGGGCCTTCTCCCACCAAAACGTTACAGCACAAATATCAATCCGTGCATTACAGAATTTATGATTCATGTTGGAAATAGCAATAATAAAAGGAGAAAATCTTTACAACAAATCAATTATAGTTAATAACAAAGAAAATGATCATTTGTGCTAAAAACGCTTGAAGTTTAAACAAGTTCCGCCCACATGTTTAGCTCCCGGCAATCCAAATTACGGAAATAATACCGAAGAGTCTGCAGTAGGATTATTCAAATACGTAATGATAAAACAAATCATAGCCTAAACGTGATAACATGAAGCAGAGATGAAACACAATTTTTATGACAACCGTTTAACTGCATTCGTAATATGATATTACATACATCCCATCTTACTATCAAGCGATAGAAATGAACGTGAACAATTAAATAATTCAAGCATTGCAACGTAGACATGAATGTTAATGGCCGCTTGATTGAAAAATAGGGGTGATATATGTCTCATGGTTATATCGAGTGAAAACATTAACTGTTACACTACACGTGGAAGACTAATCAAGGAATCTAAATTTAAGATTCTAGCGGAAATAAAAAAAAATGTTATCCAGGGACAAAGACCAGACATGGCAAACAGACAAACACAACAACAACAAAAAACAAATAATAGTAGTAATAACTAAAATAATACATACAAATAACAAAAGAAATGAGCTACTCCACGAAAAACTAAGAGCATGTACCAGGTGCACCGGTAGGGAAAGTGTCTTATGCTTTTCTAGAAACATGTGAAGTAACATTGCAATAATGTACAAAGAATGTTTCCTTGGAATAAGTACATTTAATCAAGGGAACCAAGGTTCTATCAGAAATCAAAAGATTGTAATCCTGAAATGCGATGAAGTCATTCCTTGTCATTATGGCTTCGAGTGATATGTTATTTTTACATTTTACCTTTATGGCCCCGTTTAGCCTTGTAACGAACTTTCTTTACTGAGTCTACTTTTTTGGGATTACACTGTCCTATCGACCTCCTGAAAAGTAGCCATATGTTACACATACATTATAAACTAATGTGAACTATAAAGATGTTCGTTTAAACACATCCACCTATATGGATATTCAGTCGAAAAAAGATTTTATTATTATGTGTAATGTTAAAGAAGTTCAATCTGAAAAAAAATAATCGTACATTTCCAACAGACAAATTATACGTCCTAAATGAGTATAGACAATGAATTAATTTCTCAATAACAAACAGATAAATGAATATAGTGTCCAAACAAATAATGAATTTCATTTTTCGAAAATATTCATAAGATGACAAAAATATCAAGTAAGAATTTATGTTTTATTCGGGACAAAAGGATTGAATGAGTCTATGAAGCAAACCATATGACAGAACGGATAAACAGACGATAAAAAACCGACAAATTGAAGGTAAAATAGTTATCAATTGTATTAACCAAATTGTTAAGTAGCAGTCTTTGTAAGAATCCTGCAAATTATGTAAAATGTGATACACCCCAACAAAAAACATTTTTAATTTTGTTATCAAGTTGCTTTATAGTTTTAAATGATAAAATATGTAATTATTCATTCAAACCTGTCTGCTTTTAGGATTTAATTTTAACTGAAAATTCAATAGTTTCTTTAACATACTAGTGACATTTACAGAGTTGTTTTCGTTGATTTTAAATTCTACAGTGCATTCTATATAATTTGTTTATCTCTTATGAACAAAGATTCTATGAAGGGCCATATTTACTTTTCTGTTTACCTAAGCATTTTAAATAAAATATCAAAAATAAAAATATATAGGCTTTCCAAACCATATGTATCACTTTTTGCATGATTCTTAGCTAGAGTGTTCATTAAGTATCTATTTACTTCCCTTTTGGGTTTTGTTCATGACGCGTACAAACACACCCTTATTCGTATTTAATTATGGTATGTTTTATTTATTTATTTCGGTAAGGTTTAAATATGTGTTGAAGTGAAATAAACGCATATGATAATATTGAATTTGACACTTTTTTTTACATCATCACTTTTTTTCTAGTATTTGTTTGGCTTGTTTGCTTTTATTTTTAATTTTTTATGTATTGTTTTTACTTGTATTAATTATACACGGCCATGGATATATTTTGATTTGAAAGGTCATTTTAACCATTATGCGATCAAAAAACTCACCGTTTCTCTTGTGTTCTATAAGCTCCCGAATATGATGAATAACACATTATTGCCTAATAGTAGGCAGTGTACCATGGGACATGACAATTATAAGTTTCTGTTTTTTGTTTTTTTTATTTATCTGTTTTTGTTTTTGTTTTATTAGTGAATTCAACATCAAGTTATGTAGTTGTTTCATTCTTCTTTGATTGAACGTTCTATGTCAAATTAATGGCTTTTTTGCATCAATTTGCAGATGGGATATTTAAGTACCAGTCCACATGAACTTCAGACACTACCAATGTTAAAGTGATTCACGGTGTAGAAAAACCAACCCAACAAACAGTCTATATATGCTACACATTCACATGACGATAATCGTTTCTGCATTCAGATCTACTCCTTTTAGAAAATCATACATTTATCTCCCACTAAAACCAAATGAGTGTGTTGGTGGCTTAAAAACCACAGGGTTGTGATATGCGTCTAGTGCAGTAGTGATCGAACGTCTCTAGATCGCTACTGACGCTGGCTAGTCTACTTGTAGACGAAAAGGGGAGCAGCGTAAGCAGAAGCCTTCCTCTGCCAGTACATAGCCTCTACACTACCAAGACTCCTTCAATTTGCCTCCCCGAGGTAACACACGGTAACTTGGGTCTAGTACTCAAGGCTAACATGAAGGGGACCTCGGAGTAACAAGGACCCTAGCGGTGCAGAGTGCAGGCCCACCTATGGGTTAAATAGATCGCTGCCTTGTGATGGACTGTTGAGTCAAAGGCTACGGGAGACAACCCAGACAGAAAACGATGGTCAGACTGGGATCAAACCTTTGGAAGGGAACCTGTCTAGGAGAGGAAACTCTGAGGTAAAACCCGGCTAGAAAGGAGTCGTCACCCATGGTAGGGAACCTATCTAGGAGAGCAAAACTCTGATACAAAAGCATGTGAGGGACTTGCTGACCACCACATTAAAATAAAGCTGAAGCTAGAGGGCCAACCCCCCCACTAGTGGATACAAATGGTTACAGAAACGATTACAGTAAAAGTCATTCCTCGGACTCGTCAACGACTAGAGAAAGAGGACCAAACCAAACATCGAGGACAGCAAATGACGCGAAAGCCGATGAAGTTGTTCTCACCAAAATAACCAACAACCATAGGCACTTGGAATGTTAGAACAATGTATCAAAGTGGCAAAAGCTTGCAAATTGCGAATATGCAACGAAATGGATAGATACAATATCGAAATTCTAGGACTCAGCGAAGTAAGACGGAATACAGCTGGAATGACAACACTATCTTCAGGTCATACAGTCATATTCTCAGGAAATCCAAATGAAGACGACACACATGACAAAGGCGTCGGATTCATGTTTCCAAAGAAAGCCAAGAAATCGCTTTCGGAGTGGAATCCAATATCTGCAAGAGTGATATCAGCTAGATTTGACACTCGATTCCAGAAAACAACATTTATACAGGTGTATGCACCAACAAACACCGCAGACGAAGATGATAAAAATGACTTCTACAACCTATTACAATCAGTTGTTGATGCCGTTCCTAAAAGAGACATCCTTATCATCTTAGGAGATCTGAATGCCAAAGTAGGTGATGACAGAGGAGGTAGAGAAAGGGAGATAGGACCACATGGAATAGGGCAAATGAATGAGAACGGAGAGATGTTTGCTGACTTTTGCGCTATAAACAGTCTAGTAATTGGCGGTACTTGGTTTCCACATAAATCTTGTCATAAAACCACCTGGATTTCACCATCTGGAGACACTGAAAACCAAATAGACCACATAACAATATGCCGTCGATGGAGATCTTCATTACAAGATGTACGAACAAAACGTGGAGCAGACGCAGCATCAGATCACCACCTTGTAATTGGAAAAATTAAACTCAAGCTTTTAACAACAAAGAAAGGAGAGACTACAAAAAGGAAGTTAAATGTTGAGAAGTTTAAAGATCAGAAAGTGAAAGAAAACTTCCAAATTACACTCAGGAACAGATTTAGTACTTTATTAAATCTTGACAACGAAGAAATGAACAATGATATTAATGACATCTGGAACTCGACAAAGACAGCCATTCTGGAAGCATGCGAAGAAACAGTTGGTTTCATTCAAGTGAAAAGAAAGAAATGGATGTCAGATCAAACATGGGATACAATATCTGAAAGAAGGGAAATAAAAGAAAAGTTGATGAGTGCCAAAACCAGACAGCAAAAGAAAAACCTGCAAGACCTTTACAGCGCAAAAGACAGAGAAGTGAAGAAAAGCTGTAAAAGAGATAAAAGAAACCATGCTGAAAAGTTAGCAGTAGAAGCTGAAAACGCCTGCTTAAAAGGAGACATCAAAACATTGTATAACATCACAAGACAACTCAGTGGAAAGATCTCTCAAAATGAAAATTTACCAGTCAAAGATAAAAACAACAATACCCTCACAAAGCTAGAAGATCAGCTTGACAGATGGAAAGAACACTTTAGTGAGGTATTGAACAGACCACCACCAACAAATCCACCAATACTTGAAGAAGGTCCAACACTTAATATAGAGACTGACAAAATTACCGAAAATGAAGTAAGAAAAGCCCTAAAACATCTTAAGAATGGGAAAGCAGCGGGAATCGATGGCATACCACCAGAAGCCCTCAAGTCCATGAATGACACTACCATTCAATATCTTCTTGGGCTATTAAACCAGATATGGGAAAAAGAAAAAATTCCAAAAGACTGGCAAAAGGGACTCTTGGTAAAACTACCTAAAAAGGGGGACAAATCCATTTGCAACAACTGGAGAGGAATAACTCTTTTGTCCATTCCTAGTAAAATCCTATGCAGTATAATCTTACAAAGAATGAAAGAAGAGATTGATAGCAAGCTGAGAGATGAACAAGCTGGATTTAGACAAGAACGATCATGTGTCGACCAGATTGCCACACTCAGAATAATTATTGAGCAAACGATCGAATGGCAGTCATCCCTATATCTAAACTTTATTGACTTTCAGAAAGCATTTGACAGCATAGATCATCAGGTCTTGTGGAACATTCTAGGACACTATGGGATTCCACCTAAGATTATTTCCATGATTAAGTTACTGTATGAAGAATTCTCTTGTCAGGTCATACATGCTGGTACATTGACGGATCCTTTCCCTGTAACAACTCGCGTAAGGCAAGGATGCATTCTCTCTCCCCTTCTCTTTCTCATAGTCATCGACTGGATAGCAACAACAGCTTACAACGACCCTCATGGTATACAATGGACACTAACATCTCGTCTAGAAGACCTCGAATTTGCAGACGACATATGCACACTATCGCATCGTCTTCAAGATTCCCAACACCAGGTCAACCATCTCGAAGAAACTGCTAAAAGAACAGGATTGTATATCAACACAGCCAAAACCAAAGCCATGAGAATCCAACAAAACCAGATGGATCCAATATTGGTAAATAACCAACAGATAGAGAATGTAGATAAATTTACGTACCTTGGAAGTGTCATGAGTACAACTGGAGGCACTGACAAAGATGTACAAGCCAGAAAGATGAAAGCATTACAGGCTTTTTCCATTCTAAAGCCAGTATGGAAAAGTAGAACACTGCGAACGGCTACTAAGATCAGAATTTTCAACAGCAATGTTAAGTCTGTCCTTTTATATGGTTGCGAGACCTGGAGAGAAACAGAAAACATCATGAAATCTATACAAGTCTTTGTTAACAAGTGCCTAAGAAATATACTGAATATCAGATGACCAGAAAAAATAACAAACAAGAAACTCTGGCAAAGAACAAAACAACAACCAATAGAAAACACCATTCGAACCCGAAAATGGAAATGGATTGGTCATACTTTAAGGAAGAACAATAAAAACACTACAAAGCAAGCTTTAGATTGGAATCCCCAAGGGCAAAGAAAAAGAGGAAGACCAAAGAACACCTGGAGGAGGGGTTTGAACTCTGAACTGAAGAGAGTAGGACTAACGTGGAAGAATTGTAACACCATCGCCCAAAACCGAAGCGAATGGAGAGAAACTGTAGTCGCCCTATGTCCACCTATGGACGAAATGGAATAAATCATCAATCATCAAAACCAAATGAAATCTAATCCAGAACGATAACTCTTGCAAAGTGCAAATTTCATGTACAATCTATATAATTTCTATTTCAAAAGTGCAACAACCAAACGAAAAACTAAAACTGGTTATGTGATCGGTAATTGTTTCTGAGCAAGAAATAAAATTGAATTCGGTAGGTTTTTGGCATGCATGAATGATGCATGAATCACATTCTGTCTGATTTTTATAAAGACTGCTACTAAACAGTCAAATGACCCTTAAAAATGATTATTTGATAGGATGAACCTTTTAAATGATATGGTAAGTGCACAAGTTTAGTTTAAGGTGAATGATTGATATTTATTTTAATGTCAATCTTATCACAATATCATGCAGAAATTTATCCATAGTTTAAGATTCTTTCTGTAATCCTAAGATGCAGTTAAGTAAAACAAACCTCTCAGGCACTTGATTAAGAACAAAATATTCGATATCAGTGAAACTACTGTATACGATAGGAGAGTAAATACAGACATGCTCTCTTCCTGTGCTGCTTCACAAATTTTAATATTGAAATAGGTCAAGAAATGAATGAAAGCAAACAATTGGAAGTTATGTATGCTAATAAATGTTCCGACGAAAATGTCGTCAGGCAACTAAATACTGAAAATCAGTAAAAGAAACCTTTTCTATCGTTAAATTATTTGTTATCCTAAATTGCAGTTTAGGATATTAATGTCCAGCTTCCAATGCTGGAACCACTACGTTATGGTGTATCCATCAGCACCATGAAAACTGATTTATTCAACGGGTCATAGTTTTCCTTTCCTCGTTTGTCTAGCCCGGACTTGGCCTATTATGAGCAACTCGGCGGGTGTTTCTAGAAAAGCAGAGGACGCTTACCCTACCGGTGCACCTGGTCCATGCTCCCAGTTTTTAGTGGCGTCCGAGTTGCTCATTTACTTTTGTTACTTTGTATGTATGATTTCAGTTACTTTATGTTCTTTATTGTGTATGCCTGTTTTCCATGTCTGGTCTTTGTTCCTGGAATACATTCTTTTGATTACCGTTATAACCTTGGTTCCCTTGATTGCTCTTTCATTTCAATATTGTCACTACGTGCATGATTTCATTTCAAATAGTCATTACTGGCTTGGTACCATTTTAATTTTGTCAAACAACTTTGTTTTTCTGAGCACTATTTAGTCGCCTTATACGACAAGCTTAGCGCTGCTGCAGGCCTATTCTTTTAACACCCGGACCTGCACGGAGCAAGGAAAACTATGACCCGTTGAATAAATCAGTTTTCACGGTGCTGATGGATACACCATAACGATCCATGAGTTCATGATGACGAACATAAAACTTTTGTAGTGATGACTTCAATCTTGTAGCAACATAACCCTGTTCCAGAAGCCCATTCGTTAGAGTTCTAGCGCGATACAAAAAGTCTGCGTAGTTTCGGCAAGCTCTGGCATAACGTATGAGTTGTGATATGAACACACCATACGCAGGAGCCGAAGGGATGTTACCACAGATGAAAGGAAAGTTGACAATTCTGAATGAACGTTTGTTGTAAAGTTTGGTCAATAGTTTTCCTTTACCATCGATTTCTAAGTGTCAGCTATATATCAGCTATAAAGTCAGCCTCATAATAGTGAAGGAATATGTCAGTAAGTAAAGGAGCACAATTTGTTCCCATTGGAATGCCGACCGTTTGTTGAAAAACACGTCCACCACACTGGACAAATATGTTGTCGATTAAAAATTCCAGCATTTTGTAAACATCTTCCTCTGTATATTTGGAAGATGATTTAGAATTATTTCTTACAAAGTATGAGGAATCTCTACCAAGAACTATATATTTGTATCTAGGTGTACCATCTTTTTTGGAAAAACAACGATGTATAATGTTTTTAAGTCGGGATTTTAACTGAGTATTGGGAATAGAAGTATACAGTGTTGAAAAATCATAGGTTTTAATGCTGTTATATCCAGATAATAGTCTTGAACTTATTGTCCCCAAAAGAACTTTCGAATTTTTCAGGATCCACATTGAATTAATACCACTACGGGAGTAACAAGTGTTGTGGTAGGACTGCAGACCCTCTTTGACAGTTGTGAATATAGAAGTTAAAAGTTGTGAAAGAGGTTTGGTGGTACATTTTGCAGATCCAGCTATGGAACGTTGTTTGTATGGATTCTTGTGAAGTTTAGGAATCCAGTACATAGACGGTTAATCACAATTATCGTCCTTGGTAGAGAGACCAAAAGAGGATAGCACAGATTTATGGTTTTCCACAATCTCTTCTTCGGAGAGAGTGGTAGCAGTATAGGTCTTATCACTGCTATTATTTTCTACGTCTACCTCTGATAATAAACATTGGATATAAAACGTTTTGCAGACAAAACAATGTTGTTTTGGGCTTTGTCTGCTGGTACGACAACATACTTGTCATGTATAGTTGACAATGTTTTTGCTACATCGGGGTCTTTGAAAAATGATGTAGCCTTGGCACTCATTGACCTACTTAAAACTTTCATTCGTTTCAAAATTATTTAATTAATTATAGTAGATATATCCAAGGAGCTATATATAAATCCTTGATACATTGAATTGTCAATAATAAATAAAATCATTAAAATGTCCAAGTGTTACTCCATCAAAAAGGTTTTTCCAACTATTCAAATAGAGTATTCAGCATTTTTTTCTCATGGAAACAGACTTAAAACAAGGTTTTCCATAAGTTTCACACATATTTGACTTGTTGCGCCGTGAAAAAAAAACCCTGATAAAAACCTCCAGTTTTCAGACTAAATCTCCAGTTTTGAAGGAATGACTTTATCACATGTATGATTTGGGACATACCCCTTTAACAATAAGGACATGCAAATAAACATTTATCAAACAAATAGACCATTAGGATATTCAAATTATAAATACCATTCCTAATAATTTTTTTTTTAAAATGCGTGGCACAAAATGGACATTGACTTCCAGTTATTTTTGTAGAGCTTGTATTTATTTCAAACATTTATGTTCATGAAGGTCGAAGTATATTTATTCATGACATTTGCCCCCTTATTTTCATGAAAATTGATGTTTGAATCACAGGAAACTTTTACTTGCTGAACAAAAGGATAGGACCTTAAGTTTAATTGCCTATATGTATAACTTATCTGTGCTGCATATTTCAGTCATAATCACTGGTAAAAAAGAAGCCAACTTTCTTAAATTTGACAAAACCAGGTAGTAAATTACCCATTCCACGTGAAAACAAGTGTCTGCACAACAGTAGACGACCCCATGTAATATCATTTGTGTCTATGTTTTCAGAATTCCTGAAGATGTGGTGGGTCTACGTTAGACCAGGCATTAGACATTTGAAAAAAAAATCAATATCGTACTGGATTTTAGCTATTTTGCTACATTTGACTTTACTCAACGAAAACTATCTGAGAATTCTAATATGGTAATGTTGCTGTACTACATTAAGTCCTTAACGAATATATAATAATTGATTGGTAATTTACTATTTTAAAGTTTAGAATTTCAGTCTAGCAGGGGGCCAAAACACTCGTAAGTGTACCTCCTCTTTGATATTCTTAAATATTTGCACTTTTCAAGTAGCTGTCATTGAATCGTTATATCAAACATTTTAAAACTCAATATTAGCTTTTAACACTTACATTGAATATCTAGATTTAAGGTTTTGAACGAACTATTCTTAATATCATTAAACGCTTCAATGATGTGTTGCCCAGAATCTTCACAACGGAGGTCATTTTTGTAGTATGTGTAGGTAGGCCCGTCTTTTGTATGATTGACTATATTTTTCTGGATCCGGTTTTGTAGAAGTAGATAAAAGATTCAGAGTTTTCATCTATTTCCATGGAGATTTTCAGATTCTTTGACTCTGACAAAGTATATAGGCTTCCATTTGAAGATCCTACTCCATTTAATTTGACTGTTTTGATGGTCGCTGGATCTTAAAACGCATGGGAGAAGCCAAGATAAGAAATTAAAATCAATTTTCAAAATTAAAAATATTTTATCACGAAATATGCACAAAAAGTCACTACAATCTACATACTGTCGGTCATTGGACTTGTAGATATGAAAATTGTACTTCTTCATATTTATTATTTTTCCAAACACCATGTTTGATTGAATGATTATTGTTTAAGGGGCATATGGTAGACATTTCATGCAGTATTGGACAAGAACGATTTACAAATCTAACAATTTTGAACTAGTCAGACACACTCAGCCAGATTTTTTTGTGTCACCGGACACATAATTCTAACTCCGAGACAACAAGTCGTCATTCTATCCCCATAAGTACCGCATGTTTGGCAGAGTAGCAGTGACTATCAATTTCAGTAAACTTGGTAAATATGAAAATGGTCTTTTCTATCCTCGAACACAAGCTAATTTTAATACTAAAATTGCAAGCATATATATATCTTTTGTTTTCCACTAATTTGGTTTATTTTTATTTTTTAACGGAATAATTAAAAGAAAAATGAAGTATAGTATTTAGTATATTGACTAAATTTATGATGCCATGGCGCTAAATGACTTTGTAGAAAAACTTGTATATTATATACACCATGATTCACCAACTGTCTGATTCGTACAGGGAATAGTCCTTAAGTGTCATTTTCTGTAAAAGAATAATCATGGGAACTAAGTTATAGCGGTTATCAAAAGAATGTAATCCAGGGACAAAGATCAGACATGGAAAACAGATATACATAAAAAAGCTGTATTTTCGTTACGTGCTGTTGTTTTCTTCCTGTATATGTCAAGGAGGTTAGTTATATGCATATAGCAATTGAAGTGCATATAAATAGTTACAGGTCTGACATATTCTATCAAAGAAGATCCTTTTATGCTAAATGTTAGATGTCAATGAGCATGTGTGGAGTATACTTAATGATCACTTCCGCTAGAAAAAAAAATGTTGTTCTACCCAATCCCCATCTCGCAGAACTGGAGATCTAGCTTGCTCACAAATGGTCTATTTGGAGTTTAAGATTATCAGAAGATTTAGAGTGAGAGTGATACACGTAAGTGTGTTTTGGTTGAACGAAATAAAGTCTTTTGAATAAAAATAATGAAGCAACATATTAAAATTTTACATTAACACTTAATTGTTTCTTTCATTTATTTCCTTTTCATTTCTTTTTCTAATAAAATATTATTTTATTTCCATGCTCTTTTCAATTACTAGTATACTAATGTTTACTTAGAATTTCTTTTTTTGTCTTCATGATCTATCTTAGTATTCACCTGTTTCTATTCCCTTTTGTTGTAATCTTAGTAGCCCCAACGTGGAAAATGGGCACGGCATTTGTTTATTAGAAGAACCATTCTACAAGCTTTAACTTAGATAAAGGAAACGCAAATAATTTAGGAATAAATCGAATGTATGTAATCCTATCACATTACAAAAACAAATTAATCATCTGTGTCTATATTTAGCCAAGACCATACTGAAAGTATATAAAGTGTAAAACCTCAAAGAAGGTTAATATATTCAAGCATTATTTCAAAAGAAGAAAACATATGCTCTTATGTGTTTGGTTAATAGTTTAATTATAAAAAGAGTAAAACATATCATATTGATCAATATTCAATTTCATGCGTTGTTGCCATCATATGTTTTGGTTCACTTTGGAATTTTTAGCGGATAGAAATATTTTGTCCAGATATTTTACGTAAAAAACATCGATTATGATCAAACTCACAACCCTTCATTGAATTGAATCAATTCCTCATGTCACTTAAAGCATGTAAGTGAGACCGGTTTAATATACAATATAGGGAAGACAAAAGCCATAGTTGATGTGAAATCATTACACACGTTAAATGAACATATAATTAGTCAAACGATGCATTTCTTTAAAGTAAACTACAGGCTGAAATATTTGCACCATTGCGTATTCTGTAAAGCATTTAAAATTTCAATTTATTCATTTGACTTGCAAGATTTAGTATTGTACTCACCTAAAGCAGCAGCCATGAACCAGGTAAAAGGTAGATAAAGTAACACGAATTCATATAAAGACTTACTAATACATGAAGTGTAGGAATAGATACCCTCCTTATCATAAAGATGGGAAAACACACTTATTGTGTGACTTCCCGGTCAGGCACAATTTAGAATGTTCATACCGTACTTTAAAAAATACGATAGATAGATGTGCCCAAGGACAATCGTCGTCTTGGGCCAAGGCTAGCTGTATTGGTCCTAGGCAACGAGACAACAAGAGTCGTAAAACTAGGTCTTTTAACTTTACATGCAGGTATACATGTATTAGCAAATAATTTGCTGAATGGATCCCAAAAACGATACCCTGCAGAACTTGAAATTAAAGATAATACATAAACAACGCTCTTACCTTGATTTTAAACATATGTTCGAAATAAACACCACTAACCACTCGATTACAGTTTGAATGATACATGCATATGATTATTTTGATTTTCAAATTATTAACTTTCATCATATGTGCAGTACTTCCTCAGAGTATTCTGCTTAGAGGGCTTACATCCTAGCGTTTATAAGATATGTTAGAGCCTTAACTAATTATGTGATTTTCGAAAACGCCGGTGTGATCTTTTCATGCGACTTATTAATCAATAATACAAGAACATGCATCTTAAAAGCTCTGTTAAAAAGTTATTCTGCCGCTACTGATATCAAGGTTTTATCGCAAATTAGTTCAATACAACAGACATAATAATGAGGAAGTGGTCTTTTTACTTTTTACTTCAAAATTTAGCTGACTGCTCTTTTATTCCTTTCGACTATTTGTTTACACGACACAAACTTAAACCGGATCTATAATGGCCACTGTAGAAGCGGGAGGTTTGGCGAGCCAATAAAAGTTTTTTTGAGAGAGTAATCAAGGGAACCAAGGTTATAGCGGTAAGCAAAAGACTGTAACCTAGGGACAAAGAACAGACATGGAAAACAGATATACACAACAAAGAACATAAAGTAATTAAAATCATACATACAATGTAACAAAAGCAGATGAGCAACTCTGACTCCACTAAAAACTCATGACTCATCATTTCATATTGAAATGACTGTACCAATTTCATTATCTTTGGATTAGCTTCCCATACAGTAAGACATTTGTCACAAAGAGATGGGATCCTCCTCGAGTTAGTAGATAGTTCCTGGGTACCTGGGTTAACTAGTCCCATAGTTGCACGGCGTGAATGGCCCACGGGTATGTGGATATGCCATGATGCAAACCTAATTTCCAACTATGTGTCAGATAGTATCACTGCATTGTGGGAAACTTTGGAAAGCTAAAGGCTAAGGGAAAAACCAAGACAGACAACACGGTTAGAAGAGGGTCACAGCCTTGTTGAGAAAAGAAAGAGACGAGCACTCTGAACAGAAGAATAATCTAAGAGAGGAATACTCTAAAATCAAATTATCGGACTGTTATCGTTCGTAAGCCTGGGAAGGCCACTAACTAGTGGAAGGAAACCATATACAAATCACCTTGGTCCAGTGGGTTGGATGTAAGGCAAGGGGTAGTCTCTCCTTCCCGCAAAACGAAGCTAATTAAGGAAACAAGGAATGTTTTTGGTGTATCAGAATACAAGCAGAACTCTGTACATATGACTGGGATCAGCGGAAGCCAAACGAAAGCTGGTCTCTTGAAGAGTATCCTGAATACAAGAACAAAACTTAAATTAGGCTAATGGAATGTTTGTATTATGTTATTACTACGCAAAATGAAAAACAACACAATAGGCGTAATTGAATGTAAATTGACAGTTTGGTAAGAACACGACTAGAAGAGAAAAAAAACAAGACTTCACTATGAAAGACAGGACATTAAGAAGGATTTGCAATCTTATTCAGTAAACAAGCTTCAATATTATCCTACTAACGAACGGTAATAAGAGAGCGAATTAACACCAAATAAATCAAAACAACAATCATACAAGTGTATTAACCAACATAATTAAGCTGAAGATGAAGAAAAAACTGATTTCTTTGAAATGTTATTACCAGAAATTGAAAAAAATAAAAAAACATGACAGTAGGTGACGATAATAATGAATTTGAAAGAATAATCGGGAAAAATGGTTGTGTAATAATGAATGAAAACGGTACACTGGCATCAGGTAGAAGACATAAACAGCAAAGCTAGTGAGAAGGTTTTTGGATTCAAAAGGCAGATACATAAAGAGTGAACCACATTGTCAGCTTAAAAGACTATAGACGATGGAAAACGATTTGAAAAAAATATATGCAGTACACATTCAGAGAGATTAAAAGACAGACTCAAAATCAAATGAGAAGTAAAGAAAGCCACTAGGAAAGATCGGTAAAACTTTGTAGAAGACATGGCAAATGAAGTTGAAAAGACCGCTTCAGATCACAGAAATGAGGAAGTCTTCCAAATAACGAAGAAATTATGTGGATACAAAAGAACTATCGATAAGCCAGTAAGGAATAGGGCACTCTATTGACATCAGAGAAAAACAAAAAAGCAATATGGACGGCGAATTTCAAACAGGCTCTTAACTGACCAGACCCTGAAGTAACAACTCTTAGTTTATTTCTCTAACTGCAATAATTAGAATGGCTTTAGTATTTAGTGTTTAGTAAAATTCTGA
The DNA here is from genome assembly GCA_037379345.1 of Perna viridis. Classification (NCBI taxonomy): domain Eukaryota; kingdom Metazoa; phylum Mollusca; class Bivalvia; order Mytilida; family Mytilidae; genus Perna; species Perna viridis. The sequence continues at coordinate 31,494,664 of CM074515.1, read as the reverse complement.
TCGATAGGATGAGGACTGCTGTAGACAAACAACTGCGATAAAATCAAGGCCCCTTTACTCAGTAACATCATCGAGCAATGCACAGAATGGCAGAGGCAGAGGAATTGATGATAAATTTCATTGACTTTGAAAAAGCTTTTGATTCCATACACAGAAACAGATTTTGGAAAATATTAAGGAATTATGGCATACCAGTAAAGATAGTACCTTTGGGAAGACAACGGACACTAGTTTCCATGTACAATCTGGAGTGCGTCAAGGATGTAATTTCTCTACTTCATAATAACAATTTACTGGATTATGAGACCAAGTCTAAGTGAAGGAAACAGACGAATTGGATGGATCTTATTTAAACATCTAGATTAATAAAATTATACAGACGATCTTGCCTTACTCTCGCAACTAGAGAAAACATGTAAGACAAAACAACAAAATAACAGGAGAATGGAACTTAAATAGGACTTAGTAACAACATCAAGCAAACTGCAGTGGTGGGTCTAAACTGCCGAGTACCTCCTAATATTGTAAATGAAAACTATTTAAAATGCTCTCCTTCATTCACATACCTAGGAAGCAGTGTAACATCTGAATGTGGTGCTGACAAATATATCCATTCAAGAATAGGAAAGGCAAGAGGTGCATTTGTTTAGCTCCGGAATCTCTGGAAATCCTCAATTATCAATAGAAGAACTATAATGAAGAAATACAACACCTGTTCTCTTTTAACAGAGATTAAAAAGCATGGTTACAGTTGGAAAAGAAGGCACACAACAGAGATGAATGAAGACTATAATACCTTGTCCTATTTGCGTGCCCCTTGGCATAACAAGGGCTAGGTATGTAGGAAGGTTTATCCTGTATTTTGCCAATTTGTACCATTACCCTAATCCATTTATGATAATTAGTACGTTCATTTTGTTGAATGTCAGTCTCTGTGAAAGTTAGGTAGTTGAAGATACATGATATGGGATAATCCGCCACTTTAAAAGTCTAATTTGACTATTTGACTAATTGCGGTCTTAAACATATAGAAAACATCCTTGAAGTATATTGTAAGATCGATGGGGTTTTGACATTCATATTTATCCTTACACATACTTAGACTTAATACTTTTATTCAACATGATTTGAAACATTCGCCGAATGCCACGATTAGGTAGACACTTCAGATAAAAAAACACCTACCAAATAATACGTATTATTTCGTTGATGATATTCAACGATTATATATTATGCCTAAACGATGAAAGTTGAAGAAAGACGTATAGATACACTACGGCTAACGACCATTTTGACGATTCCCTTTTCCCACGGTGGGCGTGAGCAATGGTGGACAATTTGTGTCTACCCTTGGACACGTTCCCACCGGCCCACGGTGGACACGTGGTTGGTCGCTGTCCACGTTGCCCACGCATTCTTGTGGTCAATTTTAAATCTTATTTGTTTTAACAGGAATCGAAGTTAAAAACTCATTCTTACGTAATAATTCTTACGGTCCTGTTGTATTATAAGAAGCGTATCCAATTGTATGAACTGTCGGTAACCATATTTCACAGGTGTCAATAGAGCTTCTTTATAATTGACAGTCATCAATTACATGTGGGCAGGATTAAAGCAGAGAAGCATGAGAATTGGCATCAAGTGGAATAAATACAGGAAATCGTGGTAACCTTTGATAAGTGCCATTTGATCTCTGTAATTGACAGTTAATCAATTAACGGTAGCGCAGGTTTTAATACAGTGCAGCGCTATCACTTGTCAAAAAATGAATTGTGTTATAGAAGAATTTTTTGATTTAATGTTAATCGAGTGTTACTTGTTGGATTAGAATATTTTCAAAAATACCGAATAGTTCAACATGATTTATATGAATTTGGAATCAACAACTAATCTTGTAAGATGAATCCTGAGAAAAATACTTTAACGACCATGTGATGGAAAAAGTGCAACCTCCTTTTGCTTATAATATTTAAAATTCTTAGAGAAAATCAGGTAAGATTGGATGTGCAGTTCCTTTGAAAGATGAATCTATTTTCATCAGCATCCCCTTTTACGGCACTGCAATATTTTACTGTGAATTTCTCACGGTGGCTAAAGATGCAGGTGTTCTACCTCGGACCTTTGATTGACAGGTAATCAAATAAATAAAATGTCAAGGGTGTGGTTTTAAGTAACGATGCAGTAACGTTGATTGACAGGTAATGAATTATAGGAATATTGAGGGTGTGGTTTAAAGTATTGTGAAATAAAACTGGACAGTTAACCGGCGCGTATTAGCTAAGACACTTACATGTATCTTAGAAGACGTGTTCATGTGGGTGATTTAATCATGATTAGGCCTTCGTGCACGTGTGTTCTAACATTGAGAAGTAATAATATTTTTTTCTTTTTTTTTTTTTTGGTCATCAACCGTAAAAGAAAATAAACGAAATATACGGTGAGTGCAACCTTCATGAAATTCGAAAATAAAATCGAAACGAATGTGGGATGGTGTTACGAATTTTAAATATGTGAAAAATTGAATAATACTCTCTACTATGATTAATTTAATATGTAACGCAAAAATACGAAATTTTCAAACTTAATTTTGTCCCGTTTTAGTATTAAAATATATTAGAGATTTTCGAAAAAAAGGCCTACTAAGTCGGCACACCAGTGTAAATAAAGATACCGATTAGTTTAATTTATTCTATATATAGTTAGTCGTAAAATTCATACTAGAAGAATTTATTTTTTATTAGATTATATATATGTCTGGGGAATTGTAACACTATTTTATACGGGATTTTTAATGGCAAAATTTTGATTAAAAATATGATTTTGGATGTCCCTAATAAAACATTAAATTCGGTTTCATTTTACTCTTTAATCTAAATATTATTAAACGATTCCTTCTCGTTCATTAGCAATTAATCCACCACTTCCTGTATATTGGCTGAGTGTGACATTACACGGATAATACTGATTTGACTAATTAAGTTAACGTTGTAAACACATTAATTAATTTTATTTTTAGGTGGCTATGATATGAAAATCACAAATACCTTACAAGATTATTACGTTTAGAAAAAGAAAAAAAAATAATTGTATTGAGCACGATTTTACAAGAACACTGAACATTTAATTATTGAAATAAAAATACGATTGCCTTTGTGTCATTCACCTATTTGTTTTCATAAACTAACAATGGATATGTTGAAAATGAAAGTAATAATGTTTTTGGAATAAAGTTTCAGAAGATTCTAAAAAAAATACGAGATTTCAAAATAAAACACTTTAAAAGAAATCCATTTTCGGGAATTACATGTAAATTAATTTTAATTAAAAAGTCTGAAATCCATTTTCGGCAATTACATGTAAATTAATTTTAATTAAAATGTCTGACTCCTAAAATGAAAAGTTATGATTTAACGTCAACGGTATGAAAAATTTTAGAAAGCATAGTTTTACATTTCTATATGTCTCTTAAAGTTACATGTTTTTTTGAATGACGGTGTCGAATTTCAAATACTTTCAAGTATTACTACTCTTCTTATTATCTATGCAAGTAAGGCACGCTGTTCGTCGATCGATAATTGTTGCAGTGTCAACGAAATGTCAATTTACCTCGTACGATGCTTAGAACACAGGGGCACACCTTTTGATAAAACGTGAAACACATTGTTTGGTCGACGAAATTACGAAAGGCGTTTATCAAATTTGCTTAAGAAATTGACACACTCAAAGCATTCTAATAGTTAATGGTTTAAAATACTTTGTTCTTATTTTAGAATTATTACGTAAGAAATCCGTCAGTGAAATGAGTAGTTCGCAAGTACTCAATTTCCTTGAACATTTCAATTTACAATTTGTATGCTACTGTTAATATAGGCTAGAAACCACTAATTCCACTTCCCATAGGCTTCTATGCAAATTTCACAATATTCAATGGCTCCCATGGACTTTACCTTAACTTTAACCTGCAGAGGACTATATATCAGCATGATTCTACATATGTCAGCTCACAGTCCTCAGAATGGCATGTGAGGTTAGCAGACTTGCAGTGCAGTACTGGTCACCGAAAATGAAGTATCTATAAATAGCATGGGAAATCCCAGTGTTTCCACAAGATAGGGGTATATTTAGAAATCATTATGGAAATTAGGCTTCACATCACAAGTAGCAAAATGCACCTATAAAATGTACCGAAATGTTTTTCCTTTCAGAAACTGTTTAATTTTTTAAAATAAGTTGAAAACTTTTTTCACAGTACTATGAAGAACAGGAGTAATTTCTGCGTAGGACTATTTTTGCGTACGTTCCAAATGCTCATTGGATGAATTGGTGGTCTGTAACCTAAATAATAACGGAACTAATCGTAGTCAAAATTGTTGAACTAAGTGAAGAAAAAAAAGAAACGGGAGAAATACGTCGTTCAATTGTCTATGGTGCGCTAAATCTAAAAGAAATAACTGCATATTCAACTTAAGAGGGGAAATTTTCACCCATCACTATATTTGGCTAACGTGTGCTCGGATAATACGCGGTTAAATCCGTTGCCATTTGAAAACTCATAAAGTACGCGATTCAATAATTCTGGATCGTATATTATCTTTCAACGATGCTTCCCGCTCTCAAATTTTGTTGAAATGACACGATATCGAAATTGGTTATTTATAGACCGTAAGTTAAAGTTGCACGTGTCGGCTTAATAGATTGTCAGTAAAATTAGGTGTTCGCAAATACTCGATTTTCTTGAACACTGTAATTTACAAGTCGTAACAATCTGGGGACAGGTCAGGTGTATAATATTATTACATGATACATGTAGCAACTGGAAATGATAAAATTAAGGCCTTATGAATTTCTTTAAAAATTATATCAACTTTGGTTTCCGATTAATTCAGGTTTACATTAATGATACTAAATAATGGTAGACTTAAGTACGATGTGGGCCGTAAGAAATAGAAAAAACAAAAAAACAAAAACAAAAAAAAAAGTTTAAAGCATTTAATTCATATAAAAACCTAATTATATCAATTCCTAAGTAAACACCTGGTGGTGTCACAATTTTGGCTCAATAATGCGTGAAAGAAAATTGATTCTCACGGTCAAGGTAATGATTGACACATTGTTCTTTTATTTGTCAACCGTTTGAACATTGTAATAAAATTGCCAGTAATGGATTAAATCCAATCAACAGGTTATCACGCATCCACCGGATACCGTGGGCGTGGACACTATACTGTCCACCTGACACGGTGGGCACGTGGACATCTGTCCACCGCGGGCATTAAGGGTGGGCAAAGCGTGGACAACTTGATTTGTCCACCTTGGGCGAGTGGCATCCTCAAAATGGTCGTTAGCTGTAGTGTATATGACACTTAGTTGTGATATATTTAGATTAATGTGTACATTCACCTTATCTGCATGAATTGGTGTATGATCAACGCACTGTATGTGTTAAAAAAAAACATAGAATTACCCTTTCTTCCTTAGTCGATTATTTATGAAGATAGTTCATTTCTATCATTTTCGTCGACCATTGATACATGTGAAAACCTGACTTTGTCAACATTAAGATTTGTTTTTATTAAGAAATAACTACTTTTTCAACTTCTTTAACATTTTCTTACATAAAATGAAATTCTGGATTTCAATGACGCAAGAACACTTCTTTTTCCTGCCCAAGCACAATGGTCTTCGGTATAGGCATGGGACACGATTGACACTGTTCTTCCATGTATTTAATATATATGTAGCAAGATTCGAATATTTGACTTGAATTTACAAGTTAATGTTAAGCTTTCCTGGCCCACATGACCATGCAATCTACTGTCATATGCATATTTCTTTTTCTTAAATCTTCTTCTTAAAACTACTTGACAATATTTGATAAAATTTAGGATGAATGTTCCTAATGGTATCATATACATGTCAAAACATTGCCTCGATGTCTATTTATAGAGCATCCAATACTTGAGTCAACCAATTATTTTAAGGTTTATACATGTATAACAATAATATATACATAATAATGATGAATTTCGTCTTTAGCTTCAAGACACACTAGTACTGAGTCCAAGTTGTAAAACGACCTCTTCTTATACAAAAACCCTTGTAAGGCAAACCACGAAACGTCCTTTTTTAATTTTTAATTGTCATTAATTTATTTTTTTTATTTTCTTGTATCCAAAACCCTAAAACTTTGAAACGATAAGTATGAAGAGGCATCAAAAGTCTTCAGTTATTGCCACAGAAATGCGACCAAATAAAAAACAAAACAAAACAAAAAACAAAAACAAAAACAAAAAAACTGACGTATTGTGTGAACAGATTTACCATGGCAGGGATGGTATTTGCGAACAATACCAGTCGAGGGCAGGACATTTTCCCGAGTCATAGGCGAGCGAAATTAATTTGGTTCTCGGAAATACACATCCCAGTTTAATTATTCCGAATATAAGTTCAAACTGTGCTTTCAGACTTCTTCATAAGCATTTCCACATCGTTCTAATTCTAATACACGACCACTTTGCCGTATGAAAGTTTTGACTGTTCGACTGATACTGGGAACACATCGGTATTTTCAATATTGATAAACCACGTTATGTTACTTTGAGCGATGAAACAATTAATTTCCGAATGAACTTTGACGGGATTGGACTTGTGAAGGTAAAAAAAAAAGGCACATACGTTTTAGCAAATACCATGTCTAAGGGGGTTCAAAATGCATATGTTTAGGCATATTCCCAGGCAGCTGTGTATATGACAGAAATCGTAAAAATATGTTTAAAATACATGTACACTTACTACCAACCAATAAGAATCAAAGATTGTTATATAAGGTGTATTTAAACAGATAAAAACCCATTACTTGAAAACTGTAAATGATAGAAGAATGTGTTTAATTGTTTAAAGGCATACACATTCTGAATTTAATTTTAGAGGTGTTACTCTTGACAAGACAAATTTTTTTTTTTCAAATTTTACGTTCTGTAAAACGTTCTGCATAACAGATAGAGAAAACAATGTTCAGTTGGTAAAACGATCCCTGTATTAAGGTCCTCAATTGGGCAATTGTTGAAGTTGTAATATGACTACTTTTTGAGCACTTGCCATTAAGCTAGCTTTATCACGAGGATAAGAAATTAGTTCCTGGAAAACAATTAAAGGATTTTGGGGCCTTTAGTTGCTACATGTACATCTGTTTGTCCAAAGTTTGCAAACACAATTTTTGTCTTCGTTTTTAATATTCTATTTACTTCCTTTCAATGATATATGTCTACCCAATGTATTATTCTTCGTACCTTAATATAATTAAGGATAATATAGTTGCTGAGGAAACGTTATTTATTTATTTTAGTGGATATTGATGTCGAATCAAGAGTTTGTTATACATCCTACATTTGTTTCCATAATTAAGTGACTAGAATATTACAGCTCTTTCCGTTAAAAGAGAAATTTGCCTGTTCCCTTATACAAAGTCCATTTTTCTATCCTTCTGCCAAATTCACGTTAGCTAACACTATTGGTATTGAACGTACATAACAATCTATAACCAGTAAAGCTTATAACTATTTGGAGAATATTACTACAAGCAGTTAAACAGCGCCAACAATATGACAGATCATGTGGAAATATCATATGAATGTATTTTATTATTTATTTGCAATTGTTTTCCACTAATGTTTTTTTTTAATTTGTAATCACTACAAGTTGAGAAACTTATTAATTTGTTAGTTATCATTAAGAAAAGTTAACAATCTTTTTCCCTTCTTTTCGTGAACCAATTATGTCTTCTACAGGTTGTTGGTTTTGTTTACCTTGATTTCTGTTAGTCTTAGGCTCTAAATCATCTGAAAGGCTATGAAAAGGTCATTTAGTCACAACAGGTAACTAAAAAGATGCATTGCTGCTACCTAAGACAAAGCGTTAAAACTCTTTTTGATATGATGCAGTACAATGGCATTGTAACGAGCAAAGGCGTAAAAGCATTACAGGAATACGTCGTGCGATTTGAACGTTACCTCCAGTTGAACAATCTCGGGCTCAACTTATTTTTCAAACAGATTGATTTTCTGTCATTATTTACTTCCATGAAATGGAATCTTAGTGGTTGATGCAGAGAAGAAAGGTTGGTTGTGCGGCATTTCTGGGAAAAGACAATAAATCAATGTATCAAAGTTTTTATTTATCTATTTATTTACTTGTGATTGTAAATTCAGAACATCCATTTTACCCATATCTATTTCCTATTAAAACAAATAAAACAGTAACTATTACATTATACATACATGGACAATACCAAACGCATGTTCGTGTACACACATAAAAGACATAGGCATAAAATATTAAAATTCATGAACAACTACATTGTAGCACTGCTGAGCAGCAAAAACAGATACGGCAATAGGAGCTATTTGCATGCAGAACAGTGACATTCCGAGCTATTCCAGGACAGAACTAAGCTTTTAAAATGAGAAAAACTATTTTCTGTCTTCAATTGGTTTGGTAGGATGTTCCGTAATATAGCTGCGGCAAAATGAAAATTTTTCTTACCTTAAGTACTCGTTTTTAGCAGTGGGATATTTAGTATATTTTTGTACCAGAAAGCATATTTATATGATTTTACAGTGACAAGATCACAACCGTTTTAGTATATTTGGGTTGTGAGATGCCTTCCTACACAAATTAGCAATATGAATATCAAAATAATTTAATAATCAATTTCAATACTTAATAGTTTCACAATATTTTCACAAGATAAATTTGCATAATTAATATTGACACATGGTTGTTTTTCAAAAAGTCTTTTAACCAACTGACAGGACCTGAAATATGCCAGGATTAGTCTACATTTTAAATATTTTAATCCACTCAATCAACTCAAATCATTCAGTTTCTTTCTAATGTAGAAATTAATACATCATAATCAGGTGAACAAAAAGATGTTATTATCTGCATAGTGATATAGTGTGCCGTGTTTGATGAAGTAGAAAATATAATAGGTAAATACATTGAAAAGAAGAAAGCTAAGGATAGATCCTGGTCACGCACCCCTTTCGATGTCAGCCCAACTACTTAGAATACTATAAACTTTGATTTGCTGTTTTGGATAAGTTCAGTGGGAATGAAGGCAGAATACTGCAAGCTTGCTTGGAAACTCCATATGCTGATAATTCATCAAGCACAATTTCATGGGGAGGGCAGTTAACTTAGTAGTTTTAATCTAGTTCCAATCCTCTAGCAATCACAGTATTATAATTTGACACCCATGGCACCTACGAAAAGCACATGAATAAGGGTGGAAAATAAAATAAAAATACTCGATTCAGTTTCTAAAACTTTTCGTGAACTTTTGAAAAAATAGATTGTACACTGACAGGTCCGTAATTAGTCATTAACATCTTTTCTACCAACCTTATCAAAATCAAAAGATGAAGTACTTAATTTATCTTTTTTTCTGACTTAATATTAACAATACTAGAGTATGTGGATTGATTGTAATTCACACCTTTATCATTTCTTGTTGCTACCATTCAACAAAATGTACATTTTTTTGTTATTTACGATTTTTTTCATTTTTTTGAAATACTATCTTATTATCACCAGAATTCCATTTTTTTTTAGAAAAATGGTTTGACAGTAGACCAAAAGTCACTATTTTTGCACAATCTGACCAGACTTTTTTTATTTTGTTTAGGTTCCGTTGTTTTCGATATTTTCCCATGTTTCTGAATTTCGGATTTTTTGTGTATTGGATGTATATCATCTGCTTTTTTAAAATTACCTTGTGTTGTGTAGTTCTCTATTGATACACTGTGATGTTTTTTTTTTCCTTTTTCTTCATTGACATTGTTTTCATATTGGTTTAAACGAAATTGACACAAACTTACACATTGACAGACCATGAATTACTTTATTTTTTTTTATCTAATATCAGTAAGCAAATGCTAAAGTGTTGTGTTCAAATTGTGTGTAAAACGCATGACTTAAATCTTTTACTATTGAAGTTTTCAAATTTGGCTGTAACCAATGCAAAAGCGATTTCAACACTTTTCGTCAAATCTTGTGTTTGATGCAATAGACAATTATGTTGAACGAATTCAGGGCTAGAAATCTGTTGGAAAGGTTGAACTTTCAATGATATGCAAAACTTAAAAAGAAAATAACCTCTAAGTGGTATTTCAAGAAAACTAAAATATCACATTAGCAATCATATAAATATTACAAATTTAGATATCATGTGCATGTGTTTCAACGGAGTTACCTCATTCCAGCATATCTAGAATCGAATCAATGGGAAAAGCTGAAAACAAAATTAAATTGCATATAAAAGAGTAATCAAGGGAACCAAGGTTATAGCGATAATCAAAAGAATGTAATCCAGGGACAAAAACCAGACATGGAAAACAGACATACACAACAAAGAACATGAAGTAACTAAAATCATATATACAAAGTAACAAAAGCAAATGAGCATATTATAGCAAGGTTATATTATGGGCAGTAAAAAATAATGCCTCAGTTTTAAAAAATGTCTTCGATAAACAAAGTAAACAAGTATATAAGTAGCCATGAAAAAAAATTATACACTGCTCAAGAGAGCTTATCTTGCAAAACCCTCGGCATTATGAAGCAATCCCATACCATTAATAATAAAATGTTGTCCAGGATATTCGAATATTTTTTACTTGTTGCGTTTTCATGAAAACAAACCTTAATAGAAACATTCATCTCATCCTCTGAATTATTTGACTGAATCGTCTTAACTCTTTAATTCACAAATTTAAAATGGCTTTTGTGACGTCATGTTGTTGTCACAAACTCTATCTTATTGAGTCAAATTTGATGTTCTCTGAAAGTTGACATTTGAAAACTTTTAAAAATCGTCCATTTTGAAATTTGTGCTTCGAATTTACGTTCTTTAATACTAATAATGTTAATGATTACATAAAGTAGTTACATTTTATATTTTTGTGTAATATTTTCGAAATTTATATAACTTCAAATTGGAATGTGAATAGTATGTTGTTGGAGCAGCTCGTACGTGTAGAAATAATTTTTTTATGTACAAGTCGTACGTGATGGAAATTGCAGATCGTCAAATATTTCTAACGTATTGCTGAATACATGCATGTATAGAGGAAGTATGTGAGGGTTGTTCAGTATTATTATTATAATAACATTAAAGTATATAAAACTATATATTTCAATACACAAAAGTAGCCATGAAAAGTGATATTTTTAGTAAAAAAACGTCAATGACTATCAGCACGCTGACACATACTTCGAATATAAAACACACCAAAATAATTTTTTACAGTCTACAACCATGACAGTCTTTTGTTACCAATATGATTAACAGTTCAATGGATTGACAAAGCTATTGTGACATCAATAGTTGATCACTCATCTGTGAAAACTGTATCTTAGCAATGCAATTGAGAAATCACATTGGAGGCCATTTGTTTTTAAATGTTTCACTGCATTAAATCCATGTACTTTTATGAAAAATTTCATCATTTATCCAAACTTAAAAGGTGAATAATTTTATGTGTGTTTAAATGAAGTTTTAAAAGAACATTTGTAAGTCTACTCAAATTTTCTGAGTTTTGTCTTTATTTCAATTAAACTTTAAACTTGAGATATATATCAAAGTGATAATTATATTTGTATTCAAGTTCAGTCAGAGAAAAAAAAAAACTCTAATCATTTCAAAGGACATTTTCTTTAAAAAAAATACAGCGATGAATTGTTCAATGAATGTTTTTTCTATGTCAATGAATATATCCACAGTGATGAACTATTTTTTTTTTGGATGTAGTAGAGTTTATGTTTTCTAAAACTGACTCTGATATTGCTACTTCCATGTGGTGTTCATAATAACTGTTCTCTCGCTTAATTCCATCTTTGATGATTGCACATATTCCTTAACTATAGTATGAATCATATACTTTCAACTAAAAGGGGCACCTTGGTAGGCCTATTCCAATTTTATGAAGGATGGAATAAATATTGATTGAGGTCTCATTTGTATAATAATACATAAGACTTCTGAACAATTTAGTTAAAATAAAATAAATATTTTAATATACTTTTCCAAATGCTGGTTTTAAACCATGTCAACAAACAAACAAAAAAACAAAACAAAATATAAGTTATTGAATTTGAACTCCCCTCACCAATGAAAACTAGAATAGCCCAGGTAGCTGCTTCAGATTTGAATAACTAGGAGCTAGCTATGAAAAGATTTATAGGTGAGTATGCATCAACTCTTTCAGTATCAACTGGTCAGTTAAAATGTCCAAATAGTTTTGTCAATCCTTTGTATTGTTAAGTAGATTGATAACAAAAGAGTGTCATGGTTGTAGGAAAGTCACTGTAATATATTTCTTACCCCCTCTCACTTTTCTGTGATCCTGTAGCAGGCCATCGCCTGGTCTTGAAACACATTTCCTCTTCTCCGTTGGCAATGACAAAGGTGCGAAAAATTTTTTTTTGTTTTCTACTCGTTGACGAAATAAGCTGCCATGTGCATTTTCAACTGATTGGGGAGTGGTGTTGTCTTTAAAATCTAGGCATATATATTCAGTATGTTTTAAGTAAACATATATTGATGTAAAATATATACAATGCGTTGTGATAGTTAGATGAGTACCTGGAAGCTATAAAATGATGAAAGAGTTATCCAAAAATAATTCTGTACTATTTACCTGCTCACCATTTCTTTATTGCTTTATATCATTCTTGTAGCAAGAGATAAAATTGTCATATACGAGCATACATTTCATATATTCTACTCTTAACACGACTTTTAACATGTTTGAAACTGTCATTTTCATATTTTTTAACAGCATATATTATCAATATATTGATAAACGCTAAGTAAGTTTCAATGTTGTGATTTTGAGCTTATTTTGTTACACAAATGTGGTATCCTTGACAAAGTTCAACGTCCTCACAATGGCGGTATGTATGATTAATATAACTTTAATAATTTTTAATTATCAGAGTACACAAATTAGGAGCCCCTTAGCGTGATAAGTGAACAGACACACAGACATCAGTACGGACGGTGTCTTGTGACAACTAGCTTGCTTTCACCGTTGGTGACGCAGTAATAAAAAAAACTTATCATTGTCTATATTTATAGCTCTCTCACCAATGAAAAATAGAATGGCCCAGGTAGCTGCTTCAGATTTGAATAACTAAGAGCTAGCTGCTAAAAGATTTGTAGGTGAGTATGCATCAACTCTTTCAATAGCAACTGGTCTGTTTAACTGTCTAAATAGCTTTGTCAATCCTTTGTATTGTTAAGCAGATTGATAACAAAAGAGTGTCATGGTTGTAGGAAAGTCACTGTAACATATTTCTTACCCCCTCTCACTTTTCTGTGATCCTGTAGCAGGCCATCGCCTGGTCTTGAAACACATTTCCTCTTCTCCGTTGGCAATGACAAAGGTGCGGAAATTTTTTTTTTGTTTTCTACTAGTTGACGAAATAAGCTGCCATGTGCATTTTCAACTGATTGGGGAGTGGTGTTGTCTTTAAAATCTAGGCATATATATTCAGTATGATTTAAGTAAACATATATTGATGTAAAATATATACAATGCGTTGTGATAGTTAGATGAGTACCTGGAAGCTATAAAATGATGAAAGAGTTATCCAAAAATAATTCTGTACTATTTACCTGCTCACCATTTCTTTATTGCTTTATATCATTCTTGTAGCAAGAGATAAAATTGTCATATACGAGCATACATTTCAAATATTCTACTCTTAACACGACCTTTAACATTTTTGAAACTGTCATTTTCATATTTTTAACAGCATATATTATCAATATATTGATAAACGCTAAGCAAGTTTCAATGTTGTGATTTTGAGCTTATTTTGTTACACAAATGTGGTATCCTTGACAAAGTTCAACGTCCTCACAATGGCGGTATGTATGATTAATATAACTTTAATAATTTTTAATTATCAGAGTACACAAATTAGGAGCCCCTTAGCGTGATAAGTGAACAGACACACAGACATCAGTACGGACGGTGTCTTGTGACAACTAGCTTGCTTTCACCGTTGGTGACGCAGTAATAAAAAAACTTATCATTGTCTATATTTATAGCTCTCTTTTTTGTAAATTTTTTTTTTGTATATGTGAATATCTACCAATAATAAATATGTTTTAGTTAGTTATGAAAACCTACCGGGTAATGTATTAACCCAACTATGTACATGGTCCTTTCTCATCCTTGTTGCCGAATCGTTTGGTAATAACCCTAAGTATGTACTGTTTTCCTCTGTATTTTCAAACATGGAAATCGAAGAATACTTCCGTTTTCTTGTAAAACTTGGTTTTTTATTCCAACACTCCGCTCGACGGGATATGCTGTCGTTTCCCTCTTCGGTTGATCCATTTAGAGGGGTTTTCATAACGTCTAAACATAAATATTTGAATTATATCAAAGTATACAAAAATAAAAAAAAAAAACCAGTAGTATGTCAGTTGTTTGTAAAATATTTCAAGGTCATTCCTTTGAGACCTTTTGTTTGATTTATATAACAAGGTAACCTTCTACAAATTCTTGTTGCACACGTTTACTTTGTTGTATGCAATTATCGAGTTGTTAAGTATTGCATTTGTTATGTTCACTTGATGAAATACAAAATCCATTCCAATGAACTTAAGTATATAACACTATCAACAACGCAATTTTTTTTTCAGGTAAGTGAATCGACATATGCAGAATACCATGCGCAGAAGTGCGATTACTATCTGAATGGTCCAAACATTGCAGCCATTTCAAAATGAAAGCCGTTTAATGACGAAGAATATGATAAAGAATAGGGGAAACAAATGTAGACTTGACACTTAGTTCAAAGGCTTTCGGTCGGTCTTATTTTAAATTGAAACAAGGCCGCCATTCCGAGATGGGCGCCGGTCGAAATATATTTTTTCAAATCAAAAATTCGAAAAGAAATCATAAGGCGGTAATAGTTACAGTGCCAATAACGCGTATATGCCGACTCATGTTTCCTTCTGCCAATATTGCCATACTTGTTAAAATGGTATTTTTCACCGCTTTTTTACGGAAATATAGTCTACTAAACACATTCTTTCAAATATAATCCAATTGATTTCTCTACTGCCTATAATAGATTTAGGTAAAGGTAAAGGTACAATTTTCAAGTTATTGTCTATTGTTGGAACTTACTTTTCATAAATCCAAATACTCCATCCTTTATTGCTTACTCGCGTTAAACTAAGTCATGAATAGGTGACGCGCTACATCAAATCTGGTCTATATAGTACGTGACTAGATTTTGGTCAGAAGTGAGTCTTGGTATTGTTTAAATACTTTTATTTTGATTTTAAAAAAATGTCGTTCTGTTACAGTGGATTGTATAGCTTTTGTTGTCGGGACTTCCTTAGCTTACTTAAAGATGTGTTTATACTTATTGAAGACCGTTTGGTGATCTCTGAATGTATTTACTATTTTGTATTAACGTTACAATTTTTAGTATACACTTGTGCATTTGTTAGGATTTATCGTATCCGTTCTTTTTTTCTTTTGCCCTATTGGAACAGTCACAAAGGCAAGGTCTTACGATCATTTTATTGTCATAAAAGAGTAACCAAGGCAACCAAGGTTATTGCGGTAATCAAAAGAATGTAATCCAAGGACAAAGACCAGACATGGAAAACAGACATACACAACAAAGAACATAAAGTAACTAAAATCATACAAAGCAAATGAGCAACTCGGACTCCACTAAAAACTGGGAGCATGGACCAGGTGCACAGGTAGGGTAAGCGTCCTCTGCTTTTCAAGAAACATCCGCCGAGCTGTTCATAAAACGTCAAGTCCGGGGTAGACAAACGAGGAAAGGTAAACTATGACCCGTTGAATAAATCAGTTTCATGGTGCAGATGGATACACCATAACGATCCACGAGTTCATGATGACGACCATAAAACTTCTGTAGCGATGACTTCAATCTTGCAGCAACATAACCCTGTTCCAGAAGACTGTTTGTTAGAGTTTTAGTCCGATATAAGAAGCCTGTGTAGTTTCGGCAAGCTCTGGCATAACATATGAGTTGTGATATGAACACTGCATACGCAGTTGCTGAAGGGATGTTGCCACAGATGGAAGGAAAGTTGACAATTTTGAATGAACAGTCATCACGTTTGTCGTAAAGTTTGGTCAATAGTTTTCCTTTATCATCGATTTCTAAGTGTGAGGCTAACTTCACAGTGTCTGTAGTATCCTTTATCTAAAGTTCTTTGGGGTAGATACGATGTATCAAATCCCCAAAATTAGGATTGTTAAAAGATGATACATCATCTATATAGCGGAAACTGCCTTTCAAACAATAAAATTTGTAAGTCTCGTTCTAGTTTTGGTTTCCCTTCCGAAATTTCTGATGCTTTTAACATTGAACTCAATGTTAATTTAATAATGTTAAAAACGAATATTTATGCAATTGAATGGGAAATGAGGATCCATTCTGATAAAATCACGAAGTCACGTGACGAGACTTACATGCCTTATTGTACACTACGTTCAAAATATACAGCTTTGCGAGATAGGTCATTTCATTCTCTGTGTGTTTGCACTTGTCTCATACCTCTAAATTTGTAGCGCAAAATATTTTTGCACTCTTTAATCGTTTACTTTAGATGCAAACAAAAGATCACCTTGGCCAATTTATTAGTGAAATCTTTATGCCTCTACGACTTTCGATTTTAATATATAAAAATATATTGAATGAAATAATCATTTGAATATAAACATATTGAAGTGAAAGAAAGATTACTCCAACAAATGTTTGATAGAAATAACATGCTTATCTTAATATATAGTGTTATTAGTTTCGGACGATATTCGAAACAAAAACCAAAATTAAAGGGGAGCAATTTCTATCTTGGAAGATAAATCCTTCACAATGTCATCCTTTTAGGAGAATCAAGGGAAGTAAGTCTATCAGTCTATCGATGGTCTATATTTGGTAATTATATCTTGGAAAATGCAGGCCAAGTCAAAGTGAATATTGCATCATGGAACTTTTTTTTACATCAGATCGAAGGGCGAATAGGCAGAACACTTCTGCTTATTTACCCCTCACACCAGTTCGCTCTTATCGAAAGGCTAATCAAAGGCCATTGCATCTGAAATTTGTTCCTGCTTGTTTAGGTCTTCTTTCAGATGATCATAAATACATGTAGTTAAATTTTATATTTACTAACAACACTTCAATTGGATGTGTTCTGCATTATCAAATGAATGTTAATTTAAGTATGTGGTTGAGTTTTAGATTCATTACCCTTTGGGACTTTGGGCTCAATTTCACCACAAAGTTCCCTTCTACTACAGGTAAATCTGTGTATCAAGAAAATTTTAAAGACATACCATATCCTAGATACGAGAAAGTTATATCAATTTTATATAAAAATAAATCACTAACTCAACTGACTTTTGTTGAGCTGTATTTATCTGCAACAGAAGATAAAAAAGCAAACACCTCAGAGAAACTTGGTATTATCCCCTAAATTACACAGTTTGAATTACCTATTGTTCATAAGTCGCTTCTGTTGACAAGTGTGTTGATTTGAATAAAGGTCACCTTATGTTCTTTCCATGTGCTCAGGTTTGTCTATGATCAGAGGTAAAATATGAAATAAGGCCATTATTTGTCATAGGCTGATATTGAACTTTAAAATAACTAGTTTTCGTCCGATTATACATGTCTTTAAACGTTACAATTCATAGTTACACAATTTTTCTATATATAGACTGTATTTATTACTTGCTTATAAGTACAAAACAGTGATACGAATCCCAAAAATAGTTACCTGAAATTTTCTCTTGCACATTTTTATAGCGAAAAATGATTTAGTTATAGGTGGGTTTTTTTCATTACAAAAACACAATTGATCCTGTGTATATGGCGGGAGATTGTTTTTGCTTCTAGAAGTTTTCCTTTATATCTATCACAATTTCGTAACGTTTAAATTTAAAACTGAATTTATCAGACAAGGTCAATCAATCTGAAGGAACTGCAAGTGCTTAATTATTTTTAAAATAGATATAGTATGTGTTTTATTTTATATAAAGACCTACAGCGGATTTAAATGTATACACATTTGTACTTTTGAATCTTTATCTGTAATTTTATAATATATAAATTATCTGCTTGGTTTTACTTTACGCAATGTACACATCCGATGAAATTACATTTTGTGTCTAAATTAAAAGAGCAGTATCTAATTAATAAGCATATTTTTCTTACGTAGTTCTACACTTACTGTTCTTTATATTGGGTACTGATGGCATCCGAAATGAAAGGTGTAATTGTCCTAATGGTACTCGCTCATTTGTTAACAATTTGCCATTGTCATCCACGACTTTTTCAATTACATCTCTGTGGTCTTCAAGGGAACGCCGAAGTACCTTTAAGCTTTCTGTGAGTACCGCAGTTATATTCCTTAGTCGAAATTCATCCTCTTTTAAGCGTGATTTTTCACACGATATTGTCTCATGAGTTTCGTCAACATTCAATAATTTAAAAGTATCCTTGACAAGTTTTGAATAAGCATCTTGTACGATACCATACGTATCTGTTAGCGTATTGATGGTTGTACGCAGTGTCTTACATCTTATATGTAACGTACTTAAATCCGTAGAATTTGATGAAATACTTTCGGGGTCGCTTTCATAATATTCAGTCGCCATTTTGTTTCTCACAAAACTTTAATACACTGAAGTTAATCTGCAAATCGATCAAAGCAATATCAAAATGATGATAACAACGAGTTTACTGTAAGATCAAATTAAGCCATGTTTATAACTGTCTTCTCCTGTTTTGAAAACGATTTATCTGATTACAAATTATACATAATTTTTGGATCCTACAAAATAGCACATAGATGAACTGTCCTGTACTACCAAACATCGTGTACTAAGTTACAGCCCTATATTCATCCTACGAGGAGGAAAGACCCGGCCAGGGAAAGCTATACTTTATATAGCCTAGCTGGCCGCGTGGTCTAGGGCGCTGGACTTAGTGCAGGCGGTGTTGGCATAGATGTCACAGCGGTACGAGTTCGAGTCCCGCGGAGGGAACGACCAAAAATTTGCTTCGCAAATTTGACAGTTTTAACATCGTTGGGAACTTTTCAGACCTTTCTATAAGTTTACGTTATCTTCCCTGTATCAATTTTATCCGATGGAGCAATGTAGCGAATAGAGTCGTCACATTCTGAGACGTTGTATATATATATCAATCACATTATAGTCGATGAATAATTGACCTAAAATTTAAATATCATTTTTATTCAGGCTTTTCTTTTATACAAATGTAAAAACATAGCCACAAACCCAAGACCACACAAAAAATATAAACTATTATCATTGTGTTTGACTTTCTTTGTGTTTATTTCTTTTATTTTTATAGATAAAGATGAACAAGATCTAGTTTGCTTTGCATGCTTAAAATAGTGCTTGTGCTAATAATAAAAACATGTTTTTTTTCATTTTAATTATAGACCGATTTATCATGGTTTTAAACAAAAGTCAGAGGTAATCAATGGGTCGGAATCACAGATCATACTGTCTCTTTCTTTAAATGTCACTTTTTATTTGTAAACAACAATAAAAGTCGTGGTATTTTTATATTCGAAATATAATATGAATCAATTCTTTCAGTGAGTTATTTTTTGAATTTCAAAGTTAAGAAATCAATATCGAGAAAAGAGTTCAGAGTCATACTTTTACCTTGTTTAATTCGTCATGTTTTTGTTCTACAATTCTGGTCCGTGTATTTCTGGCGTATTGCAAATTACGTCAAGATTATTTCAGAAAATAAATATTGGTTTACGTAGATTGGACTATATATTTTGGCAACATCACAACTTTTTGTTGGGACAGTATATTCTGTTCTTGATCCGAGTCTAGATTTATATGTTTTACATAGTTTTGAATTTATGACTTTTTACTGTCAATATTGTTAACAGTCCTCTTTGTTTCCTCTCTGTCATTAGGTCAAACCACAGCCTCCAGTATTGTAGCGATGTTGTGGCCTAGTGATTTCAGATGTTGTACAATTTTCACTAATTCAGTAGCTTGTTTCAACGTTTTTGTCACCAATTTATTCCCGTTAGGTTTTTTAAGAATATCCAATTTTTCTTTCTTTCTTTTTTTTTTTTTGGAAAAGAAAAGAGGAAGCTGTATTCGTACAAACAATGGGATAATTTTCTTTTTTGGACAACTTCAATGGAATCTTGGAGCTTTGATGAAAACTCCCGATGTAGAGTTATGGGACTTTATTCACACAAATTTACTTACAAATGTTCATGAAACTTTGGTTAGTTGTTTCGTATGATTGATAATAGCTCCTTGGGATTTTTTTTATAAATTCTGATTTGTCCTTTATTAATTGCTGACTATAATTATTTCCATATTCTAAATGAAGGCCAACAATACTATTACGGAGTGTATTTCTAACATTTG
Source organism: Perna viridis (assembly GCA_037379345.1). Taxonomy (NCBI): domain Eukaryota; kingdom Metazoa; phylum Mollusca; class Bivalvia; order Mytilida; family Mytilidae; genus Perna; species Perna viridis. Next base: position 31,474,160 of record CM074515.1, on the reverse strand, counting down.
TTTTTTTATTTTTTGTTTTTTGTTTTTTGTTTTTTTTGTTTTTGTTTTTTGTTTTTGTTTGTTTTTGTTTTGTTTTGTTTTATTTATTTTAACAACCGATCTTAGGACCATTGTACCAATTTATTGGTGTTTTTTTTTCGCAAGAAAACATTGCCTTTCGTGATGACTATATATGTAGCACAGTTTGGTTTGTCTGTAAAAGGTTATGCTATGTTATTAATTGCATCTAACTTAGTACAGGAACACTTCTCTTGAAAATGACCCTAGATACTTCTTCCCATTGCGAATGGCTTCATTCACTACTACATTTATGGTCTGTTTTAAAGTTCTTTCATCCATCCTAATATTTTTCATGTAATACTGTACTCTCCTGCTGTTTAATGAGAAATGTAAGGGTTGGATCTCGTTACTTCGCATGTTCACTTAACTTGAAGAAACTTTACCTATACAGTTGGACAAAATATTCTGAGACTCAAAATACAAAGTTACATAGATTTGTACCGACAACATCATAAGAGCAGAATAAATGGCAACGTGACAAGTTCCAGCAATTTCAAGCATTCCAGATACTACAGTTAAATGGAACATGGAAAATCAAAATACAAACACAATTGAAGAATAGAAATAACTAAAGTCTCTGTATCAATACTTGATACATTTAGATTTGACTGTAAAACCAGAGTCCCTGATATGTTCCGCTTATTTAAAGGTTTAACTGACATTTTGGTCACAAGAACGAAGATAGTAGGTTTGAATGGTTTATTATCGTCGTACCAATTAAAGGCCCAACCGAGGGACATTTAATAAATAGAAGAATCCATTAGCACGTAATGAACAATGTAGCAAACCGAATAAAACAGATTTCATATGAAAACTGGAGATACGGAAAAGAAGGCGTCTCACACAAAACAACTAAATTAATTGAATTTATTAGTAATATGAACTGCTAAAAACAGAAGTGCTCCGGAAGGTCTAAGTAACCAGGATCTCTGGAAACTTACACATCAGCTACCACATCCAATGTAAATAAAGAAAAAAATAGTCGACGTGGATCAGTCAACTACTTAGAAATAACCCTGGAAACATAACAAGCAGGCACTTTTATGGAATCCTCATGGAAAGAGTAAAGTAGACGTACAAGAAATACATGACAAAGATCAGTTTAGGATTAAAAGAAATTAGCTGGATCCAATTTGAACACCATGATTCAGTGGCCTATATTCTGACAAATAGTAAACAAGTCACAATCAAGTAACTAGTTTATTTGGTTTCTAAGATTTTTTGTTGCATATTGTATCATGTATACAAGTTAATTATATTATGTAACAAAACCTGTAATGAGAACTGTTATGAAGCAGCTGTTTTTGAATGAAAATGACGAAAAAAGAAGCGTACGAAAGCAGACAATAAAAATGATAACAATAATGCGACAAGTCGCGTTCATTGACACTAAATAAAAACATACAAATGCTTTTTATCCAAAAACAAATAAGACCGAAATCGACAGAATAGTCACTGGCACAAGAAGGATACGTAGGAAAACAGATCTAGATAATACCACTATGGTTTCGTGTTCCGATGGACGTTGAATTGTTGAAATTGGGTTAAATGGCAATCAATGTACATCATAAAAAAGTGAGACAAATTCATTTCATAAATTGTGTTAATTATTAACAGTAATTTGGAAATACGTGAAGACACGCATATAGATTGTAAAATACTTATGACAGTTTTCTTTTTTTTCAGTACATGCAAATTAAATATGTGGGATATCATGGACTGAAATATAAATAATAACAGCATATCGCAAGGCATCACATACATACAACACAAGACACTTAACCATAAGACCACAACCACAACCACTGACACTGTCACATTTGCTAAACTGAAGGGGACTCTATACGTAAGGATTGGAATCAAACCGCCCAATTATGTAGTTGTATCCGTTAGACCTTCCGGAACACTTCTGTGTCTTTATTACTAGTAAATTGAATAAATTTAGTTTTTTGTATGAGACGTCTTATTTTCATGATCTCGTGTTTTCATATGTACTCTGTTTTATTCGGTTTGCTACATTATATATGTTGATCGTCTGTGTTTACTCTATTCATGCTCAGGACATGTTCTTGGATTCTTCTATTTATGAATTGTCTCACGGTTGAGCTTTTAATTGGTAATTTTTTGTCGTCATCTAGAACTGAATAATCCAATCAACGACGATAATAAACCCTTCAAACATACAATCTTCTTGTGACCAAAATTTCAATTAAATTTTTAAATACTTTGACCATATCAGGGACTCTGGTTTACGGTCAAATCTAAGTGTTTTAACTATTGATACAGAAACTTTACTTATTGCTATTGTTCAATTGTGTTACATTCGACGACTACACCGGAGAAATATGTTGATTTAAGTGTCCAGTATTTAGACAACACCATTTTCGTAGCAAGTTGATTTTGGAATCGTTTGTACAAAGTATGAATTCTCCCTACCAAGTACTACCACATATTTGTACCCTTGGTGTTGCGTGGCTTTTGAAATAACAACGTTAACGATGTACAATATTTTTGCTATTATATTCCGATGTTAATCTAGCATTTGAGTATTCTGTGTATTTGTATAAAAAATGAGTATTCTGTTTATTCTGATTCTTACATTTAAATTTTTAAAACAATATATGAGTCCTTACGTCTGCTTGCATCAATTTTAGCTATCACGCAACGGAATTCAAAGCATCTTTTTTTATGCCATTACCCCAAGAGTTTATATACATCAACTTTGACAGCTGTGGTATTCAAAATGTCTCCATCGATATTGGAAAATTTACGGTATTCCGACAGGGACTATGTAATACTAACCTTAGTCGCGGATTCAGAGGGAGGATGCAGTGAGTTGGCAACCCTCCTTTTTATTGGAAAATTTGTCACTTTCATATATAAAATTGACAAAAAAAAAGAAAAGGCAATAATGTCCTAGCACACCCCTTTCTGAGGAACCCTGCCTGGCACCTCTCCTTTTCAAAGTGTCTGGGTCCGCCCCTGAACTGGAGTAATTTAAAGTCCCTGATTCTGACAATAAAATGTTGAGTTTATAGCTTTTACCCTATATATCAGGGTCCGTAAAACGTCGATTGAAGGAGCTTTTATTTCAAAGCTCATACGTTACATCATCTTTTCATGCTCTTCGGATTTTTTTGTATGGTTCTTAACTTTTTACAAATAAGCTACATGAACAAGGTTATATTGTCACAGGATTAAAAGTTGTGTGATAGTGTGTAAATATTCAGAATTTGAGTTAAAATTTATATTTGAATACTTATTTGAAATTTTGATTAATTTTATTATGTTGACTTTAGTTTGAAATGAAATCATTAATATATTCATATGAAACTTTTGTCTTCATTTAACATAGATTAATTACGGATTGTAATTGATTATGAATGTGTATTTTACATAGACGGATTTTGACAGTTGACAGTTGACAGTTTTCGTCTTGATTATTGTTCACTCTTATTATTTCTATATGGTCAGTTTTTACGCTTGATTTAGCCGCACACTCTTTACTATTTCATTGGTCATATCTCTTTTGGCGGTTTATTCCTTTTGAAGTCCAGGTACTTGCGGATTTATGTTCAAGCCGAACACACTTATCTGATTTCTTCTGTTGCTTTTTCTTATTCGTGTTGGAGGAATTCTACTGTTAATTCAGGTCAGTTTATTACTTTATTTTCACATTTTCGGTCATTATTCTACTCGGTTGTATTATTGATTTACATCGTTTCACGCACGGGTAACTTTCCATTTGAACATGTTATCGTAGTCACAATGTGTATTGGGCGAATGGTGTTTGAATTATGTAAACTTTTAAAAGTAAATGTAATTTTCTGACGGGCATAATATTTAAGGTAAGAGTTATTGATTTATGCCTGAATTAAATAACTTGATTTTAAATAAACGTAATGAATGACGAGCGACTGAGCGAAATGAGTCCGAGAGTAAATGAGTAAAATTTTAGATTTGATAAAATACTTTTGAGTTACATTTTGTATTAAACTTGTCTAAGGCAGATATGAATTTCAGTGTATATAAGTCCATGCAAAGTAACTATACTTTAATATTTGCTGTACAGGTATTATGACAGATTTGGTAATCTACCTTATGATGTAATGAAGCATAACCTTTGTACCTCATATAAGGTATGGTAAATCGTTCAGTTTGTATTTGCTTATGTTACATTTGCTTAGTATTTTGCTTTGATTTGCTTTTGATTTGCTCAGCTTAATTTTGCTTAGTTAGATGATTTTGCTATTTGCTTTGCTAATTCAGTTTTCTTTAATATGCTTAATTTTATATAATATTGAAGTTAACGAATGAGAGTAACTATTTTCATTTTGATCTTTTGGCAAGTGTTATACTGTTTCGAAGGACACAGAAGAGTAACTTTCGATCAGATAATATTTAAGTATTCAATTTATTAATTTTATGAATCTGTGACGCAATTACAGTTCAAGTAGTATTTTTTGAATGACAAACGTTTTGTAAATCTATTAGAATGATTTATTTCATGTTTAGAAAATCAGAAACTTATACATATATTTTCTTGTTACTAATTGTGATATTTTGTTACAGGGTTTATTCCTAAATGCTTCATAATAAACTATCCAGAACCTTACAACATTGGGTCGACTGTTTAATGCCTAACATTGTGCGATTACATTTTGGCGCCCACGTAATTTGGAGGATAGTGTGATATGGATCCATTGGCTCCGACCGGAAACCGGAATAATCAGTGAAAGTTCCGTTAGTGTCAGTGTATACCGTTAGCTAGCTCCGACCGACGTATCCTGGTATTGCAAATAAGTGTGGCCATTTTTGACATTTCAACTTCCGGTACTCGAGTACGAAAACACATGGAGAATGGTGCTCATATTCAAGGATAGGACCTGAAAATGTTGTGTTTATTCAATTATTTGTAAGTTACTTATGATTTATAATTTGAACATTTGTATATTTATTGCATGATTATTGATAAATAGTTGCAATTCGTACAGAATTTAGTTAGAAATTGAACATTTTGACTTTGCAATTTTGAGTACTATTTCAAGTGTAACTCAGATAATTTTGTAAAGATTTATTTGAGACACTTCATTGATTAGTAATTGTACGATGGTCTTGAGCAATTTTCAGGAAGCATTCAAGACTTTAGGTGGACATTGTTTACTTTCGTTGATTAGTTATAGATGTATGCCTATACTGATACTTGACCACCGGACCACACCCCATCCCTCTTCGAAGTCACTTAGGGTCAACACAGGTCAAGGTCAACCGGAAGTTTACTACATACACACACTTCCTATAAAAACATGTACATATTTGTGACTGTTTAGCATTGATTGATTGTTTGAAAATTGAATTTTAGATTTTCAGACATTAACTTAGTTGTTCACATTTTGATTTTGTCATATAAAAAGAGTTGATTTTGTATAGGTGCATACACACATACACTCTAGTAACTTGAAATCCCACACTTAGTTACACTTTCAGTTACACTTACATTTTTTTATATACATGTAGGTGACATTTACTTGTGCACATGCAGTGACTTTATACATAGTTGAAAACTTAGTGCATCAACATTGAGTGTGTATTACATGTGTTTATTATTAGCCACAAGCATATTGTATTGTTGAAGTTTGCATAAATTTTCAGCACAGACATAGAAACATCTTCAAGTGTTGGTAAATTTTGAAAATTTAAAATTTGTTTATTGACTATGTTCGTTTTGTTTGTTTGGGTTTAACGTCCGAGCAGCAATATTTCAGCTATATTCAGACGATGAACATGGAATTGATGATAAAATGAACATGAAATGATGATGAAATGAAAAAGGGATGAGACAAAAGGACAATGGGGTCGACAAATTTTGATTGCCACTGGAAATAGGGGGAGGTGGGTAGGGTCGGGCAATTTAGCCTCCTGTGGCGGAGCCCTATGGTTCCTACTCCGGGAGAATACCACAGTAGGGTTCTTTAACGTGCGAGGAACGTGGCATCTTTTCCAACACGGTGCACCACTATGGTTTGCGGTCAGGTTTTCCGTATTATAGCCTGACAACCCCAGCATGTAACACGCCAGGGGTACCCCATTCAACCACCTGGGGCACACATCCCAGTCGCTCTGTGGGCAAAGCGCCCTAACCACCGGCTAGGGTTTTGAGCACTATTTAGTCGCCTTTTACGACAAGCTTAGCGCTGCTGCAGGCCTATTCTTTTAACACCCGGACCTGCACGGGGCTGTTTATTGACTATAGGTGAAAAATATAGAGTAATAACTTAGTTTGAAAAGGGGTATCCAAGATTGATTAGTTTATTGTGCATGCTATAGGTATCCTACTAGTTTATCCTTTGCATGCTAACCTCAACCTACACACATACCTACTAACACTTGTACTTTATAGTGATTTAGATACTTGTGTGTACTACTGTTTGCCATCTTTGAGACTTAGTATTTGCTTGCCATCAGTGAGACTTATCAGTTGTCTTCTTTGAGACTATTCTTGACATCTATATAGCTTACCTTGAGGCAGTTCTAGTATACCAGTATTTATTTACTTTACTTGACCTTAGAGACTCCTTAGAGTAAGTCTACTTGATACTAGTGACTATATTTAGACTTTACTTGAGTACATTAGACAACATCATCCCATACATTAGTGCATCGAACAGAACTCAAGAACAGATAGAAGAATTGTAAGTTAGTATTTAAATTACTATTCTCCCCAGCCCTACGTTTATTTTGTAGACTTTGTATTTTGTTTCAGACCAATATTTATCAGGTAAGTATTTATATCTGTGATTGACAGGTTCACTTACTGATTTTTCAATTTTGTCCTTACCCTTTCCACCCTTCGGTCGTTTTGATTTTTGAATTTCGACATGGCTACAAACTATCAGGAGGAGAAACCTGTAGTTACTCAACCGAAGAGTCTTTCGCCTGAGATGCTGAAGACTGGAAACGTTTGAGAAGATGGGCGCTAAACCCAAAGCAGGATCTCCTGAAGACTTAAAGAAGTGGATGATGGACTATTTAAAGTCGCAAGGAGCATTTCAAGAACAGAAACCTACCACAGATGAAACACCACAACTTGCAAAGCCACCTAAACCAGCAAAGAAAACAGTGACAAAGATGGTTATGAAGCACCCATCGAAAATAACATGGTTTTCTGGAACAGAACAAAACGCAGGCGATACTACCTTTGAGTTGTGGAGACATGAAGTACAGTGTTTACTCAAACAGAAATATGATAAGGATGCCATCTTGAATGCTGTTAGAAGATCTTTGAGAGGTGAAGCAGGATTTGTCGCAATGAGGTTGGAACTGAATGCCACTGTACATGATATCATCAAGAAATTAGATAGTATATATTGGAGCGTCGACGAGAAAGAAGAATTACTTGCAGAGTTTTATGGTTCACGCCAAAGACCAGATGAAAGCGTAACAGCATGGAGTTGTAGATTGGAAGGAATTATTGGAAAGGCAGTGGACAAGGGTATGATACAGCAGATCAACACAAGACTAGATATCAATGATAAAAGGTGGGAGGAAGCACCATGGAACCAGCAACAATCAAGACAGCCACCACAATGGCAACCGCATAGACAGCCATCATGGCAGCCACATAGGAATACACTACCATGGCAGCAGCAAAGTCAGTCACCATGGCAACAGCAACCACATTACAGACAAGAACTGAGACATACAGGAAGAAATAGAGGTAGAGGACAAAATAGTAACAGAGGTAGAGATAACCAAGAAAAGGACTACCAGTGCTGGAGATGCGGTCAGATGGGACATTTGAAGATAGGATGCAAGATTAGGATGGACCATAGTAAACAGAATTTAAACTCCAAGAAGTCTATGCAGGGGGAACATTCATAGACTTTCATGACAGCAAGGTTCCCAAAGTCAGTCAGGTCAAGACACCACCCGGCCTCTTTGGTCAGCCAACTGAAGTAAACATACAGATTAAAGGAATGGTGATATCAGCACTTTTGGATACCGGCTCAACAGTTTTCACCGTTAGCCAGTCATTTTTCAACAACCATTTACAGACATCTTTAAAGAAGATTGAAACCTTGCTAGATATTGAGTGTGCTGATGGACAACAGCTGCCATACATTTGGATATACAGATACCAGGTCAACAACAGGAATATCCATGTATACTCCTTGTAACTCCAGATAGTAGATACAACAAACAAGTACCGCTGTTGATAGGAACCAATACACTTTCAACCATCATTGAAGAACTTAAGGTAAGTATTGGAGACAGATTTCTACAGGAGAGCAACTTAACCACTCCATGGTACCTCACACTCAGATGCATCACACTCAGAGAGAAACAACTTAAAAAGAACAGCAACAGACTTGGAGTAGTTAGAAACAGCAGAGGAAACAGCTGATATCAGTAGAGACTCAGTACATGCCATCTGTAATACAACTGTATCAACACCATTTGCAGAATGACTTGCCATCAACCCCGACATAATAAAGAATGAAGATGAAGAAGTAGAACATGGACCATCAACAACTGACATAATAGATTGGAAGAAAGCACAGCAGCAGGATAGGATGATCAAACGATGGATTGAGGTGGTGGTGAAACAACAGAAACCACAAAAGGGAGATCGGATATTGAAGAGACAGTTCAACCATTTGAAGATTATTGAAGGTATCCCATACAGAGTAGTCAACAGTGATGATGAGACGAAGAAACAACTTGTATTGCCATCACAGCTAGTAACGACCATTTTGCAGTCATTTCACAGTGATATTGGGCACCAAGGAAAGGACAGGACTCTCTCACTTCTTAGAGACCGCTTCTATTGGCCCGGAATGGCGAAAGACGTTGAGGAATGGCTAGCACACTGTGGAAGATGTTTAAGGAGGAAAGCCATCCCCGACCATAGAGCACCACTCGTCAGCATACAGACCAGAGCACCCCTTGAGCTCGTGTGTGTATACTACCTGACTCTCGAACCATCAAAGGGAGAACAACAGTATGTACTTGTTATAACAGATCATTTTCCCAGGTTTGCGCAGGCCATACCAACAAAGAACATTACCGCCAGAGCAACTGCTGAAGCTCTACAACCACTACATCGTTCGCTACGGAATTCCAGAAAGACTCCACTCAGACCAAGGGGCACAGTTCGAATCCAAGCTGATAAAAGAGCTATGTAACCTGACAGGAATGGTAAAATCCTGCAACACCAGTTACCATCCACAAGGGAATGGACAATGCGAGAGGTTTAACCGGACATTAATGAGTATGCTGGGAAGCCTGGAAGAAAAACAGAAAAAAAACTGGAAGGCTTATGTTGGACCATTAGTTTACTGTTACAACAGCACCAGACATGAATCTAGAGGCTACTCATCGTACTTTTTGATGTTTGGCAGGATTCCACGATTGTAAGTTGACGTAGCGTTTGGTCTTAGGAAGGAAGCAAAGAATCAAAGAATCAGGATTACATCAAGAACATGAAGGAAAGACTGGAATATGCATACAAGGCTGCAGCAGCGACATCAGAGAAAGGTCAACATAAACAGAATTATGCATTATTCTACTCGGTTGTATTATTGATTTACATCGTTTCACGCACGGGTAACTTTAACTTTCCATTTGAACATGTTATCGTAGTCAGAATGTGTATTGGGTGAATGGTGTTTGAATTATGTAAACTTTTAAAAGTAAATGTAATTTTCTGACGGGCATAATATTTAAGGTAAGAGTTATTGATTTATGCCTGAATTAAATAACTTGATTTTAAATAAACGTAATGAATGACGAGCGACTGAGCGAAATGAGTCCGAGAGTAAATGAGTAAATATTTAGATTTGATAAAATACTTTCGAGTTACATTTTTTATTAAACTTGTCTAAGGCAGACATGAATTTCAGTGTATATAAGTCCATGCAAAGTAACTATACTTTAATATTTGCTGTACAGGTATTATGACAGATTTGGTAATCTACCTTATGATGTAATGAGGCATAACCTTTGTACCTCATATAAGGTATGGTAAATCGTTCAGTTTGTATTTGCTTATGTTACATTTGCTTAATATTTTGCTTTGATTTGCTTTTGATTTGCTCAGCTTAATTTTGCTTAGTTAGATGATTTTGCTATTTGCTTTGCTAATTCAGTTTTGTTTAATATGCTTATTTTTATATAATATTGAAGTTAACGAATGAGAGTAACTATTTTCATTTTGATCTTTTGGCAAGTGTTATACTGTTTCGAAGGACACAGAAGAGTAACTTTCGATCAGATAATATTTAAGTATTCAATTTATTAATTTTATGAATCTGTGACGCAATTACAGTTCAAGTAGTAATTTTGGAATGACAAACGTTTTGTAAATCTACTAGAATGATTTATTTCATGTTTAGAAAATCAGAAACTTATACATATATTTTCTTGTTACTAATTGTGATATTTTGTTACAGGGTTTATTCCTAAATGCTTCATAATAAACTATCCAGAACCTTACAACATTGGGTCGACTGTGTAATGCCTAACATAGTGCGATTACAGTTGTATGGCCAAAATCCTTATCTCGTTCATCATTGTCTAACTACATGTTACTGCACCACCAGAACAGATTTGTTCACACTGATTAAACAACCGGGACTCCTTACTCTTTCTTGGCACCATTGACTGGTCCAGAATTCCGCTTTGTTTAAGGGGAGACCTTAAAAAGTTTAATTTTGATTCTAAATAGGATTTAACAGTTTTGGTTGGGACAGAAGATTTGCGAATCAGGAAATGTATTCTCAAATGCTATACCTATTCCGGTAGCTTATTACTTCGATTATTACTTTGTACGGTAAAAACAACTTGAGACAAGAATTGTAGCTACTAAATAGTGGAGACCAGAATATCTATTTTTTCTTTTTTTTTTTTTTTCTTCATTATTAAAGATGTCGAGGAGGGGATCCAGCATTTCATGTTAGGAGGGTGAAAACAGAATTTATTTAGGATACTATGCAAAAAAAAAATTCTATCTATTATAGTTTTCAAGATATTGGCTGAAACTGTAAAAAAAAACCCGTCATTTTCCATCTTTCAAGGGCAATAACTCTAACAAGGCGTCACTTGACAACTTTGTTCCCCGAGACCTTTGAAGGACTTATAATAAGGATCATTCCTGAAATTGAAAGAATGTGGCTAATCCCAACGGGTTTGGAGATATAAAATGCGAAAAACTACTGTCTGACCCCACTATGTTCTATTTTTAGAAACGACAGTCATGTGTTTTGACGGACCGAAAATCCCCACACCAGTTCTATGCAGGATACCCTAAGGAACATTAATGTCAAGGTTGGTTCTAATTGGTCAAGTAATTTCAGAGGAGAAGATTTTTGAAAGAAATAACATTAAAAAAGCAAAAAAAAAAAATTGGCAAAATAGGCAATAACCAACATTGCTCATAAGATTAAAAGAAAAATATGACCACAGATAGATCTCATCATGCTGAATACTTTTCCCAAGTTAAAATTTGGCTTAACCTAACGATATTGGGCATATACCGGTATGCGAAAATCTGCTGTCCGTCATCCATGTACATTTTAAGTAACGGTGGCCATGTTTTTTGACCGATCAAATATCCTCACATCAGCTCTAAGCAGGATACTTCAAGAAACATGCATACTAAGTTTGGTTTTAATTGATCAAACAGTGTCAATGGAGATTTGAAAAAAAATGTTAACTAAAAAGGACGACGACAACAGAATCCAAGTGATAGCAATGGCCAGGTAACCTTAAAAACAAGAGGCTACCAGGAGCCTGAATCGATCAAGAGGTTGAATTTTTCCTTTCAAAGGCAAAACATTTAACAAGAAGTTGTCCAACAATTTTGACTCAAGAAGTTTTGGTAGGACTAACCATAAAGAATCATCTCATAAATTCATGAAAATCTAATATCATTTAATTTTCCCCTTTCAAGGGCAATAACTCAAACAAGGAGTCGTCTGACTACTTTGATCCCTTGGACACCTTTCTTGGTCTTATAATAAGGATCATTCCAGCAACTGAAAGAATTTGGCTAATCCTAACGGTTTTGCAAATATAATAATATGCGAAAAACTACTATCTGACCCCCTCTGTTCTAAGGGCAAGAACTCCAACATTGCACACCAGATTGAAAGGAAAACTTGACCACAGTTAGATCTCATCATGCTGAACACTTTTACACACAACACTTTTATGCAGGATACCGCAAGGAACATTCATACTAAGTTTGGCTCAAATTAGTCAAGTAGTGTCAGAGGAGAAGATTGAAAGAAAGGACATTAAAAAAATAGCAAAACCGTTGAAATGTTTGACCAGAGATGGATCTCGTCATGCTGAACACTTTAACCCTATGTCAAAATTAAGCTAAACCTAACGTTTCAGAGATACATGTGACAAAACTTCTGTCAGACCCCTATGTTCTATTTTCAGTAAGGGCGGTCATATTTTTCGACGAATCAAAAATCCCCAACGTCGGTTCTATGCAGGATTCCCCAAGGAACATTCATACTAAGTTTGGTTCCAAATAGTCAAGTAGTTTCAGAGAAGATTTTTGTATAACTGTAAACGACGACAATGGACGACGACGACGGCGACGGACGTTAAGTTATGGCAATAGCTCACATGGCTTTTTGCCAAATGAGCTAATGAGACTCATCATCAATTTTTAATGGAAGTACATTCCAATAACACGAATAATGAAAGATGCAGTATGGACTGATGATGAGAAATGACACAAATTCACACAGAATGTTTGCCCATACATGTATAATCAACTGAAAAGTGTCCTGAATTTATGTAGATATAGGCAGTGGATTCATGTTAACTATATATTCAGGTTTGTATAAGTCTACATGTATTTGTCTAAAATAATTATGTGTTGAATATGAAAAATAATTACATCTTAAACACAGTATACTAGAACAGATATCTATATAGGAGAAGGATAATTCAGGCAGTCAAAATTGCTCCTTTTTTGCCATCTTACATGTATTTGTTTAAACCACTATCCACAACTGCAGTAATTAATATTTTCAAGTAAGATAGTTTTAAACTAATACAAAAAGGCTCATACTGTGTATACACAGACAATGGTAAATCAGTTTTGTATCTCCTCCTTCGGACATGTCGGAGGGGGTATAAGAAATAAATACATGTAGATCTGTAAGAATAACTTATGGATGCATTTAAAATATAAAAGTATTTCAAACTAAAATGTTGTTTAAACAAGAGGCTCCCAGAAAAGCCTGAATCAATCACCTGGTTAAGTATTTGCCTTTCAAGGGCAATCTCTAACAAGGCGTTGTCAAACAATTTTGACTCAAACGAAGATTTTGGTCGGCCATATCACAAGGATAATTTCAGCTATTGAAAATGTCATTCTATCTATCATAGTTTTCAAGATATTGGCTAAAAACTGCAAAAAAAAAAACAAAAAAAAAACAAAAAAACATTTCTCACTTTTCAACGGCAATAACTCCAATATGAAGTCTTCTGACGACTATGATCTCTTGAAAGACTTTTGTGGGCCATATAATAAGGATCATTTCAGTAACTGAATGAATTAAGCTAAACCTAATGATTTTGAAGATATACCAACTGAAAAACTTCTGACTGACTCCTTTGTTCCGTTTCAGTAACAACAGCCATGTTTTTCAACGGATCAAAAATACCTGCATTGGTTCTATAACATGAGGCTCCCAGGAGCCTGAATCACTCACCTGGTTAAGTTTTACCTTTCTAGGGCAATAAATTTAACAAGTTGTCCAACAGTTTTGACTCAAGGAGAATTTGTTAGTACTTATCATAAGGATCATTTCAGCGCTGAAAGTTTCTTTCTATCTATCATAGTTTTCAAGATATTTGCTGAAATCACCTTTCAAGGGCAATAACTCTTGACCTTCAGCGAGGTGAGCAAAAAAATACCCTATAGAACATTCATACCAAATTTTGTTCCAACTGGCCTGGTAGTGTCCGAGTAGAAAATTTGACAGAAATAACATTAAAATAGCAAAATAAAACATTGAAAAAGGGCAATAACTCAAACATGGCTTCACAGATTAAAATGAAAATATCTCCACAGACAGATCTCATCATGCTGAACACTCCAGTCAGAATTAGTCTAAACCTTGTGCTTTTGGAGATATACATGTATGCGAAAAACTAATCTCTGACCCTTATGTTCTATTTTAAATAACAGTAGCCATGTTTTTCGACAGATCAAAAATCCCCACAGATTTTAATGCAGAATATCCCAAGGAACATTCATTCCAAGTTTGGTTTTAATTGGTCCACTAGTGTCAGAGGAGAAGAGTTTTAAAAAATTGTTAACAATGACAGACAACAAGGACGACGACTATGGATGCAGTGTTGGCAGTAGCTCACGTGGCTTTTGCCAGGTGAGCTAAAAATACATGTAATAAACAGACACAAAATAATGTGATAAATTTTCATGTAAAGGCAGCAATCATAATAATATATAGAGGTACAAAACAAGTAAAGGCAGTAACGAGAAAATTGTTCACTTTCTATGCTCCATACATGAAATCCATACATGTGCATGTACATATTAAAAAAGTTTTGTAATAATAAGGACACATGGCATATATACACGTGTTAAAAGATTTTGCCATCTTCATTTTCATCACATGTTGTTTGTTGTATAATTTTGGATATACAAACTTTTGAAGGAATTGTTTAACTGCACCAATTCAAGAATTTCAAGCTATATAATTAATACAACCACACAGAATTGCTTACAATGTTGTAAAGATAAAAAAATAAGCAAGATACAAAGAGTATTAACTCTTACAAAAATAACTGGTCAGTACATTGCTTCAAACTTGTTCCAGATAACAATCCTAAGTATACATCTTAGGTAAATTCATACAGAAATGTAAATATAGGTGTGAGAGTGCTTATTACAAGGTATGAATGGAAATGATTGAGGTTTTCGAAGTTCAAAGGGCAATAACTCTTACCAAAGTGATCAGTCAGCACTTTCAAATTTGTCCAAGATTTTGGTAGTAGCAATCTTTACATGATTTTGTATCAATTTGAAAGTGAGAAACCTTACATAGTGAAACATGAATCAAACTGAATATGGCATATACCCTCCAAACTTATACAACTGGTATATCCACTTTAAACTAAATAACAGCAATTATCAAAATTAACTGTACCATGGGAAATCAACTTAAAACCAAACTGTGGCATATTTACTTAATTGAACAATAGTAACCATCCAACTTTTACAACAAATTCAATTCAAACCAAATCATGGCACATTCATTTCAAATTGAATCGTTGCATATCCACTTTACACAACCATTGGATATCCAATCCAAACTTGGCATGCTGAACAAATGACATACCAACTCCAAACTGAATTATGACATATCCACTTAAAACTGAACCATGTCATATCTCTAATTCTTCATAGTCAATTTTAAGATTCTCTTTTCGATATTGATCAACAGGTTCATCAATGTACCAATTTTCTTTCCTTTTCGACATACATGTTTTTTGCACTTCAAATGCTGTTTCAGTTCGATAATAATCTATATGATCATCAACCCTTTCAAAAAACTGTGCTTTATAATTTTTCATTTTGTCACATACTCCTGAACAAAAGATCTGATGATTTATTGTCAGCCAGAGCAATACTACAACAGTTAGAGATATCTTGGGTATTGAGAGTTCTATTTTCAAATCCATTTCTGCTGTTTCAAGAAGAACATCTTCCTCGGAGTCATAAAAGAAACACTTTACTTTGCCATTTGACATATCTGAGAGTCCTATTCCAGGGACTAAACAACTGTGCATTCGCTCCCTGTTTAACTTATGTTGGAGAAACGAAAATACTATTGTTTCACTTATAATCATTGAAAGATCCTTCTCATTAAAAGATTCTTCTGAATCGTTAGTATACGAAAATGATGAAACACTTTCTGAGTCCTCATGTTCTTGCTTTGCAGTAGCTGTACATCCAACTGGTACAACATCATTGATCAAAATATCACTCCTACCATGCCATCCCTTTACGCAACCTTAAAAATATATAAATTAATAAGTAAAACATCTTATATCATGAAACATGGGATTTAAAATGCTTCAGGCCATTCAAAGTCAATTTTCTTTATTCTCAGGCCATTTATCATGAAAACCCTAATAACTGAGGGGTCATTCATTTCTTTAAATGTCCCCTTTGAAGCTTTCTACATTTTTTGCAAACCTGGTGACCAACTTTATCAAACCATTATAACAAATACAACATGTAGTTGTGTAAAGTTTCAAGTTTATTGTAACGATGGGCTCTCAAGTTACAGTATGATATTAAGGAAAAAAATCAAAAAATTTAGACAAGTCAATTACTCCATAAAGAATAATAGAAATTACACCAAAACATAGTACAAATAATTATACAATTGCAATAAATAACTGTGTATAGTATGAGGTAATTTTAAAATATGAGATCATATGTAAATTCTTGATCCTCCATCTTTTTTCAAACAGTCTCATTACTTAGAAACTAAATCTGGACTTTTCTGCAAAAAGTGTAGATGGTTAGACCATTATAGCACACAATTTTTTAAAGTATTTTAAAAAAAGGGGTTCTCCAGTTATAGAGCAACATGTGAAAAAATTCCCATAAGATGTATGAAAAAGAATCATAATTCTGTAACTAAAGATCAAAGTGTCTATAAATAGTATACAGATCATAAGACCTTGTCTTACGTTTGAAGTTTACTGAACAAGGGACTCGAATTACAGTGCAACATGTGAAAAAAGTTCCCCTAAAAATGAAAAAGTCAATAACTCAAAAAGAATCTCACCAAAATGTATACAGACCTTTATACAAACTGTAACACCTAACTAGGTATAGTTTGAAGTAAATACAAAATGCCATTGTCAAACTATAGGATGATCGTGATGGTATGTAAAATCCTGACCCTCCCCCTTTTTTTAAATTAAGTCTCATTATACAGAAACTAAAACAGGAATTTTCTCCAGAAAGTATACAGACCAATAAACCATCATGATTTTTATACATTTGCATGAAGTTTGAAGTTTATTGAAAAGAGATTCTTAAGTTTAACTACAATGATCGAACAGATGGACATTTGTATACCGTAATACATCCTATCTTGGACAGGCATATAATTAGTTTTAGTTGGCCTCAGAAAAGAATTTTCTAACTGAAGTTGTCTACACAATATAGTATGAGACACTGACAAGCTAAGATCCACCATACCAGACAAACTTTCTTTGTGGTGGTATTTTCATCAAAATGTATTTCATTTCAATGACATCTCAACAATACTTTTTTTTCTTGTTTATCATTTACACTTCAAACATGAAATATAATTCAGCGAGATTTGAGTATTACTTGATACTTGATTGAATATGGTAAAATAGGTCTTTAATTATTTGGCACCAACATGGGCACCAATCATTCTAGTAGTATAGGGGGAGGGGCCTAGTATTTTTGTCCTGGTAACTATTCCTAATTTTAACCCAAATAAATTGTACTCGCCTATGAATGGAAAAGAAATATGATTCAATATAAAATATATCCTAGTACTTAAGATATTAAAAAAAAGAAACTCCCACTTCTCCTTATTCCAACTCCGAAATAAAATTAAATATTTTCACCCTTGCACAAAAAAAACAAAAAAACAAAAAATTCCTTCTAAAAAAAAATTTCAGGCCCCCTTAGGAAGAAAATGGTCAACCTTAAAATAATTAAAATTTCCTGAGTGATTTAAATAATAACTTAAATGTAAGTTTAATTCTTAACATGTGGATTCCCTAACTACCTAGTGTTGTTTGAAAACAAACATGATTATCAGGGTATTGCAAATATCAATATATAGTCATACTTGAAATCCCCAACTAAGTGCACAATAATGGAAATGAAAAACATATATTTTCAAGGGCCATAACTCAGTCAAAAATCATCTAACCATCTAGCAAATTTCACCAAGATTAAGTAAAAATGATAAAGAAAACTGTGTTCAAGGGCCATAACTCAATTAAAATTTATCTGAACATCTAACAAAAGTCATACAAAAAAAATAAAATCACTATCTTAAAGGACATTTGAAAAGTCTGGACGATCAACAGATAGACTGACAAAACTTTAAACGTAAGTCCCTTCCGCTTTTACTGGTAAAAAACAATTGATATGTATGGAATCTCTATTAACTAGAAACAGAGAGAGGGCAAAGCTGTGACCCATTGATTTTCTAATACCTGTTTGCCAAATTGTATGCGCATGACATGTACATTGAAGATACTATGGACAAATGTACAACATGAATTTGGCTGGCAGAAAGCAGAAAATCAATGGGATAGATAACTTGTTATGCAATTCAATTCATTAACCTAGAGCATACTTTCAAATAATAGCAACCTGTGATTTGTGACCTGTGACTGAGAAAGGTTATATTTACATGTACATTGAAAAATGGCTTGTGAATAGAAAGTACAATTTAAATAATCAACAGATCTATTGTATAAATGTGTCACAACCTACAACCCATATAGCTAAACAAACCTCCATACCAACTTTTATAACAAAAAAATTGCTTCACAGTGCACAGCTTGATACCACCACATAGGTCAAACCATGAACAATTGAGGCTAGTATCCAGAATCTAAGTGGTTCCTTTTAGGCTCCTAATTCCCAAACAGTTCACTTTTCAAATGCCAAAATCAATCATAGCCTTTAAAATGCCATGACATCTTGTGGTACAATTTCATAGAGATCCATTCATATTTACAAAGTAATTGTGTGAACATCAGGAAAATGCCTTTCTCTGGCCCCTTTTTGGCCCCTTATTCATGAATAGTTCATGTCACACACCAAAAAATCAAGACCAGCCTTCTTTTGGTGGTAAGCACATTACAGTACAATATTTGAGAGATCTATTTACATATAGTAAACTTATTGTCTGGACATAAGGAAAATGGTGGTTTCTCTTTTAGGCCCATAACTCCTAAATACTGACACCTGAACAATAATACCCTTAAATAAAGTTCCCTGCTACCAGCAAGAAAAAACAATAGGGTAGGTAGGTATTATATTTTTCAAAAACATTTTTTCTTTAATGGGGAAACAATCAAGACATTAATTAACAGTGCTTGAGCCAAAATGACGATAAAAATTAGGGTAGGTAGGGTAGCAGGAAACAGACGTATTATATATTTTGACATAAGGATTGATCCACCACAACAAAAGATAAGTTGTATTAGTTTAGTGCCTACAGATAGATGATTATGATGCCAACAACATTTATAACTGCAGTTTCTTGTGGCGGAAATAAAAAAAGAAAAAACACTTAACAAAAATGACAATAATATTGTCCTACTTACCAAATGAAGTATCCCCATTTTGTCCACATAAATCATCATGTTTTGGACAAGGGCATACACTGTCAATTATATATGATTGATGATGATCAAATTTGTGATTTTTTCCGACTGAAAGTGGAAATAACAAATGCTGAGCGATTCTTACTGTCCATTCAGCCTCATCCTTACAGTCTTCATCTTCGAGTATGGCAGAATGATCTGTAAGAATAATCAAGGGAACCAAGGTTATAGCTGTAATCAAAATAATGTAATCCAGGGACAAAGACCAGACATGGAAAACAGACTATCACAACAAAGTACATAAAGTAACTAAAATAATACATACAAAGTAACAAAAGCAAATTAGCAACTCAGACTCCATCAAAAACAGGGAGCATGGACCAGGTGTACTGGTAGGGTAAGCGTCCTCTGCACTTCAAGAAACAGCCGCCGAGTTGCTCATAAAAAGTCAAGTCCAGGGTAGACAAACGAGGAAAGGAAAACTATGATATGTTGAATAAATCAGTTTTCATGGTGCAGATGGATACACCATAACGATCCACGTAAAAGTAGTCTATATTTTTTCAGCGTAAATCATAGTTAAAGTAATATATAAGGTCTTATGAATGCAACTCTGGAATATCAGATTTCTTAAATGGAAACAGTTAAGTAGCACTCAAGATAAGAATTATGCAAAATGTGATTCATGGTTGGAAAGCCTACATGTTTTTATTTTTGATATTTTGTTTAAAATGTTACAGTACAATGGAAGGAGATCGTTAAATTAACTGGAAATTAGGCAACCAACTGACAGGCCTGCGGTTTTGTTACTCATCTAAATGTGACCTACATGTAGATTGTCTAGGATTTATAATAAAATGCTTTGCAGAGTGCAGCTAGATATGCCCACCGTGGTGGAACCCTGAACTGGTGGGCAAAATTCAAGCTTGATACGATTCTGAATTTTGATTGTGATTAAATGTACCACACAAGATAATAATTTCACCAGAATGGAAGCGGTCAAAAAACTAAAATATTTGTGATCAGACTTTTTAAAGATAACATGAACAGACAAACAGACGGATGGAGAAAGTGCTATCTGTGAAACCAAAAATTATGTTTCTGTACGTTTCGATAGGCCATGATAAAAAAAAATCGAAAGATCAAAAGAAATTAATAATTCACAATGTTATGGCATTTGTTGGAAGTGTTATTGATTGTAAGTCCAAAAATAAGAAATAGTCCCTTATTTGAATGAATAAAGTCTCATAACTCAAAAATGTAGTATCTAAATATATTAAATCAAAAGGAAGCATAAATTGATAGAAATAAACTATTCAACAGTTTCAAGAAAGTTTCTTGAAGCTTCTTCATGTTATTGTGCAAATATAGGTAATCTTCCATCTATTTTAGGAATTAAGTCCCGTAACTTGAAAATAAAAAAAAAAAACTAAAAAAGAGCTCTCAATAATCAACTGAAACAATTCATCAAGGTTTCATAAAAATTGGTGGATCTACTCTTGAGTTACTGAAAACTGAGAAATCCCCCCTTTTTTAATAAAGTCCCATAACTCTAAAATTAGTAAATTGTAAATCCACACATTTTCAAAAGTTAATAGGGAGCTTTCATCAAAATATATGTACATAAACAATTGACCAAAGTTTCTGGAAATTAATGCACAGGATTTTGAGTTACAGTCTGAAAATAGAAAATCTCCCCATTTTTGAATGAATAACTCAAAAAGAAATGGAAAATTTTTAAAAATCAAAATTTAAAAATCTCATATCAATCAAAAGAAACAATTCACCAAAGTTTAACAAAAACTGGTGGCAGCATTTTTGAGTTATAGTTTTAAGTGTGAACGAAGGACAGTCAGGCGGACTCCAGTTTACCATAATATGACTGGTCTTAAAAGACAGGGTTATAAAAATATCTAAATTAAAGATCTCTTAAGTTAAATTTGCACTCTTCTCAGTAAATTGAGTTCATTGGTTAAAGTTGAGGAGGTAGAAATAGAGATATACATATAATGTTCATAAGTTTTTAGCCAATGAAATACTGGTATTTTAAATAAAAGAAAACCTATTGAAAGATGACCAAAAAAATCTTTAGGGTACATAAATTTTAGCCGATAAAAAAGAGGATGGTTGGGATAAAAGGAAACAGATTAATTTTATTTTTGCAAAAATTAAAAGGGAAAAAAAAATCAAAAGTGATAGTGTCATTTGACTATTTGCACCATAAGAATCAAGGGAAAGGCACAATATTTTCCATTTCATGTTGGTGCATTGAATTATAATTTCATTGAAATGCACTGAAAATGAACATTTTAAGGGCAGAGAACTCATCTTTCTAACATTCTATTGAACAATTTCTGAGCAAACCCAGTGATGCAGAGATCAAATAATGGTCTTTTCGAATGGAGAAAGAATCCTTGAGTGATATTACATAGTCAGATAGGAGGAGTTTTGACATGCATGTTTCTGATTTTTGCCATTTTGCCCGATTCTTACAAATACTTACACTAAGTTCATACTAATACAAGCTGTACAAAGATTTGTAACAATGCTGAAACTACTGTTGCTATTTTGATAGAGGGGCTATAAGCTCTTGTTCCACCGTTTTCATGCAAGATATGCTGAACCTTTTAACTTGTCATACTTGTGTTTGGGAAACTCTTTTTTCAAATGTTAATTGCAAGGCTTCCATTAATGATTCATCATGAAAAAAACCATCTTATTTTATGTTTCTCTGTGTCAAAATTGGGGTCCATTCACCCTACTCCAGCAGTACTAGAGGTTGTCTGGCCAGTTATTTCTTGACTTGGTGCCATATAGAGGAACAGAATTTCAACCACTTACATTGTAGGAGTACATTTGCTCTTAATCTTGCTAGCCCTAATATCTGTTTGCCCTACTATTTTTTCGCCTTTGATATTTACAATGCACAAATTAAAGTTATCTAATTATTGGGATCCTGAATAATCTCAAAATTATTTCATACAATGAATGACAATGCAAATGCACAATTATTTTGTTTCTTTAGTTGTTTGATATAGATGCACAAAAGCAGATATTGAATTAAAACATACACACATAGGAATATAGACTGAAAATTCCTATATTATCAAAACAGTGAATAAAAAATATCATAATTTGTCTTTCATCTACAAGTCATCAATATTGTGATAATTATTCAACTTAGGTTCAAAATCACAATGTGATGATACAAAAAAAGATAGTGAATTATAAAGTCCCAAATTATTTTTACTATACCAATCTTTGAATGTTGGATTTGGATGCAGAAATTCTAAAAATTGAAGTGGGGTGGCCTTTTTCTATATGATTAATGAAAGTTTTAGAACAATGGGGCAGCGCCACCCTAATCCCCTTGGATCTGCCTATGACTATTTCAAATACAATGAAATCTGTTTATACTGAACCATGAGAAATCTGGAAACCTGTCTAAACAAAGCACTTTAAATTCCCTTAATATCAATTTAAGTAGCAGTCTTGATAAGAATCATGCAAAATCTGAAAAATGTGATACACCTCAAAAATGGCTACATAATTTTATTTTCGTTATTAAGTTGCTTTATAGATCTATATGATGATATATTTAATTATTCATTCCAATATATCTGCTCTTAGGAGATAATCCACATTGAAAATACATAAGTTTCTATTGTATTTTACTGTCATTTACATAGTTATCTCTCTTAAGTATGAATTCCACAGTACATTCTATACAATTTTTATCTTCCAAGAGCAGGGGTTATATGAAAAACCACGTCAATTTCTGTTCACCATAACAATTTAAACAAAACATCAAAAATAAAAATATGTAGGCTTTCCAACCATAAATCATATTTTGCATGATTCTTAGGTGGAGTACTACATAAATGTATTCAAACCTTTGTAAACTACCTGTCTACACTGAACTATGTCATAGTCCAAAAGAGGTTTGGTTTAGACAAGGTTTCTCTGTACCAAATTTCTTTTCTTTCAATACCATAGATCTGTATTTACAGGTCTATTATAAAACAAAGAAAAATACAATTAAAATCACTTATGAAAATAAATGTATACAAGTCATACAAATGTATATAGGACAAGGGTGAATAGACTCTACAAGGGAATAGTATTTATTCTGAACCTACAGCTAACCACATGAATTAAAGAGGGTTGCAAGGCAAATGAACCTGATACCTCTGTGCCAGTAGTTAGTACCTTCTGACTAATCTAAATAATTATGCCATCTTGGAAGGCTACTTTTTATCTTGCTTGGTCGCTTCCCTTAATGTAAGATTTTTAAAAAAATGATTAGGCGAACGTCATGATTATCTGGTACAGGCCCTGAACCGATCTGCGCAACAATCTGACTGATCAATGACTGCTGCTTGATTGATTGCTGACGGTTTGATAACCAATAATTGATGACCGGTGACCCATCTGATCGCTGTTTTGTTATGTATTGACAAATGATCTGTTAAAAGACAAAAAAAAATGTAAAAAAAGTATTAAATGATGTTAAAATCTACTGCATTATGTTAATACGTGTAAAATTGACAAATAAAACAAAGGAATCTAAAATATATTGACAGATCTGTAGTCACATGATGCGATCACCGATTTAATAAATTGGTTTGATAGATCAAAGACTGATCGGAAACTGATTGGTGAGTGATGACAAATCACAATTTTTGTTGCACAGACCGGTTCTGGTACTGTACAAATAAAGTAATCATACCAACGTAAAAAAAGTCAAGCAATTTCTTTAAAGCAATCCGTTGGTTTTCATCTACTGGAATTTTCGGTTCTGCTTTATCAGTGAAATTCTCTAAAATATCTAACCCATAGGAGAAAATATCACCCACAGCAAAGGTGCCAGCTTCTTCATACGCCGATGTCGAGCAAGAAGCACGATTGAAGGTCTCAGAAATTCGAGCATTGCATTCAACTATCTTCAACATACGCATGTTCATCATTGAAGTTCCTTTGCATATCTTTTCGCATATGGCTGCTAATTGTTTCATTTTTGGCGTGTCGGCTAAGAACTTCTTGAAGATTTCATTTGGATCGTGCATCATTTTCCTATGTTTAGCTTTCGGCTCACCATCGCCATCGGTGGCCATTTTTGCATCCGAAAATGAAAGTAGAAATATCAATCGGAAGGGGTCTTACTAAAAAGCACCCGGACGCGTTCAAAAGTGCCCGGAACAATCAAAAGCGCCCGATAGATAACTAAAAAGAGTCCGGGTTGTATATTTCTGTTTGAATGACAAAAAATGAAATGATTGAAGAGAAATGATACATGCTATGGCAGATTATATTTATTTATATCACAATACTTATTTAATTACAAGTTAACATTGAATTTAAGAGATTTATGTTGTACATGTAACATGATCTCTAAAAAAAAATGACAAAACAAATCCAAGAAAACAAGAACATGAACATCAAGAAATAAGAATCGTAAATATTTGATGAATAAAAGAAAGTTAATGAGGCAAAATTACATCTTAAGGGCGCTTATTATTGTCCCGCGGGCGCTTTTTGGTACGACCGATAGGAAGTACATGTAAGTTTATCGAAAAGACCGACTGATTGTTCGACTAAGTTGCCTTTTATGTGTGGAAATAGTAATTTTTATATTTACACATTGATCTCGATTGTTTAACCGGAGGAGGCATATTGCTTTTTATTTATTTCATTATTTGTTTTTATTTGTTTTCCATTTATTTATTTAGTTATTTTCAAGAAGTAACCTCTCATCATTGCACAATTGATCGATAGGCTAGAAGGAAGCACAGTATGAGTCACCATTTTTTGTATTCATTTCTGCGAAAGCTCCTGACTGGCACGTGTTATAAATGATTACTTTAAATTCAGAAATAATTGGCTTTTTAAAAATTTTGCAGTTTTGATACAAGTCGATCTCGCCTCAGTAATAAAAAAAAGAGTTTAATTATAGCATAGGGCCTCAAGGCCGTCTCGTTTTTCCTCGGCGGTCTAGGCGTGTATACTTAAGGGAACGGAAAACACGGCGTACGCCCCCTTAATTTTTGCATGCATGAAATCTTGATTTTTTTTTCCAAAAGTCTAATTCGAAGTACTGTCTTGCCTCGCTTCGCCTGGCCTTTCATTCTATTTATGTTTCCCTTTAATCTGAAAGGATCGATCTGTCTCTGTGTTGTATATCATTAAATGTAACGTGCATTCTCCATCATGAGTAAATACTGCAAGTATCTGATACATAAACGACTTTTGTTAAAGTCTTAACCACATCTAATTTTAATACCCTCCCCAAATGATGTGGCGAGGTATTATATAATACCATCCGAATTAAAAGTTGCGTGTCTGTCTGTCTGTCTGCCGTCCGACCATCCGCAATGGTTTCCAGATGATTACTTGACAACTAATCTATGATTTTATTCAAAATGGCATAGTTCAGTACCATTAAATACGGGAAATAAGTTTAATTTTCAGCAAAATCCAAAATGCACTTTCTGAGGTACATGTAGGCCATTTTGCATATTTTGCCATCCTTTTTTTCACAATTGCAGAGCGGGTATCACTTGTAATTTCCTTTGTTTTTTATGCTTGAGCCTTTGTTTCAGAGGTTATCGTTAGCTTACATGTTATAATGTTTTCAAAGTTTTGTTTTATTTTGCGTTTCTTTAGCAGGACACAATATGCTCCTCTTAGACATAATAAAGCAAGCACACGCATAAAAAAAACGCATCTCTACAAATCTCTAAAACTGAAGCTCAAATGTAGATTAAAATAAAAAAAACATTAACTTTCTCCGAGTGAAATAGAAACGGACTAACATACATTCTGTGTCTTTCAGAGAAACGAGTTTATCTTACTTTAAGTTACTACATTTGTAAAAAATGTACAAATGTACTGAAGATCTGACTTTTATATTGACAACAACAAAAATCACTCAAGTGGCTGAAATGTACATTGCACCCCTACATCTGTATTAATTCCTTATTTAGATTTCGAGGGAACGATTTCATTTCATTTTATTTTGCTACAATAAATGTTAATTTTCCCTTGTAAATGCAACAATTAAGCTCTTGAAGAACATGAAATGTGAAACAAACTCTATATACTTTTCCTTATTTCTATGTTAAAATGAAACTTAAATTGTTAACATTTACCAAAAGTACAGTATCACTACTATTATACTATCCTTTTTACATTATTGAGAAATTCAATTTATGGGTCGTTACGGTGTGTGATCCTTCTGCACAATGACAATCGATTTTTTCAACGTGTCATAATTTTTTCCTCCTTCGACTACCCCAGACGTGAGCAACTCGGCGGGTGTTTCTAGAAAAACAGAGGACGATTACCCTACCGGTGCACCTGGTCCATACTCCCAGTTTTTAGTTTTAGTTTTGTTGAAGTCCTCACCATGCAGATCTAATTTTAATACCCCGCCCCAAATGATGTGGCGATGTATTATATAATAACCTCCGAATTAAAAGTTGCGTGCCCGTCTGTCTATCTGCCGTCCGACCGTCCCAGATGGTTTCTAGATGATAACTTGAGAACTGATCTATGATTTTATTCAAAATTGCATAGCTCAGTACCATTAAATACGGGAACCAAGTTTAATTTTCAGCAAAATTCAAAATGCACTTTTGAGATACATGTAGGCCATTTTGCATATTTTGCCATCCCTTTTTTCACAATTGCAGGGCGGGTATCACTTATAATTTCCTTTAATACCAGATTGTTTCATATATGCTTGAGTCGTTACGGTGTGTGATCCTTCTGCACAATGACAATCGATTTTTTCATTGTGTCATATTTTTTTCCCTCTTTCGACTACCCCAGACTTGACTTTTTATAAGCAACTCGGCGGGTGTTTCTCGAAAAGCAGAGGACGCTTACCCTACCGGTGCACCTGGGCCACGCTCCCAGTTTTTAGTGGAGTCCGAGCTGCACATTTATTTTTTGCCAAAATGTGCGTATCATTTTGGTTATTTTGTGTTCTTTGTTGTGTTTGTCTGTTTTCCCTGTCTGGTCTATGTCCCTGAATTTCAGCTAGAATCTTGATTACTTTTGAATTCGATGTTCCTATAGATGACATTTAAGATTAAATATTTTATTTAATTATATACTATTGTTGCATATTGTTGAAAAGACATACTGCAGTAAATCTTCGTGTGCCTTCTATGGCCTTACTTACTTCAAAAGTTGATAGAGTTATCTTTCGTTGGTCACAAAATAAGAGTTGTTTACATCCGAAAAATTAAGCGCCATTTACAAAAAAATCTTTTTTTCGAAATGAATATTATCTTGAATTATTGAAATAAAAAGATAACAAAACTCAAATCAAATTCTTTCTACTATGATTCAAATAATCCTAGATTCTATTCATTATGAAGTAAAAATGCTTTTTAAAGGTGGCCCTTAACTTTTTGTGGAGTTATTATGGTTATTAAATGAACAAAATTTACATCAAACCTATATACGAGATGAAGATGTCAGAAACACACCAAGATACAACTATTCCGTTCATACCTATCGATGTCTGCAATTTTCAGTCAGATGAGCAGCAGGTCGTCGGGGGAAGGGAAATGACATTACGATAACGCGACTTCCGAAGGTTATACTTGCATGTGTTTTAAAAAGCAGCGGACACTTATCCTATACCCATCCTGCACTTATTTTAGTTACTTTATGTTCTTTGTTGTGTTTTTCTGTTTTCCATGTCTGATGTTTGTCCCTGGATTACATTCTCTTCTCCCGGTAGAATCTTGATTCCATTGATCACTCTTTTACTCACATACATAAAATTTCTTTATGCGGTGATGCATGTATATCGGCTTTCAGTAAGAAAACTAAATGTAGTGAATGGACAAGGTCGGACATAATTACAACTTTTACACTGTGCTATTTTCCTTACATGTAGTTCAATACATTTATACGTTTTAACTGTACACCCTAAAGTTGAAAAAAAGTCTGAATGCAGTCACTGTACAAATGACTATGAGGACTGATGTGTTTTCTTAAATAAAAAGCTAAGAATGTAACATAAAATTCGTTGAATTATTTATACATTGATTCCATTATTTTTTAATCATGTAAATTAATATTTGATCAACTGTGATTTTCGAACCTAGGTATTTCCATGGTATATATATAAAAAAATGAGTCTGACAATTTGTCTTCATCGTCTGAATATAGCTGAAATATTGCTGCTCGGGCGTTAAAGTCCAACTATCAATCATTTGTCTTCATTTATGTCTCAGTACAGTATGTTCAGATATACCATGAACAGAATTGGATGTATTATTGAGTGAATTTCATGGTATCTTAATTTCTTTATTTTTTACCTTAATACATTAAAAGGGGATAGTTATGAGGTCTTATAAAACTAGTTTAACGCCACCGCAGATTTCATTCACTTGTCCACAGTCAGAGGATGTTGGTCATTAGTGTGTCTTTGTGTCCATATTTATTTTTAGTTTGATTTTGAAGAATTGTCATCGTTATGTTATCGTAGATTTTATTACTTTTTTCGTCGTGGCATTTCAGAGCTCACTTTAAGATGTTTTACACTTGTTGAAGACCTTTTGACATCTCTGAAAATATATACTCACCATATCGATCGATCCGTTCTTTTTTTCTCTTACATTATCATTGGAGCTCTTTCTTGGAAGTATTAATACAATATTATACATATGCTCATCACCAAACAAGCTCTTAACAAAACAATTATTCACCTGAATTGGGCAAATCAAAATTGTTACAAAATACACGCGAAGTTCGTGCGAATCGAAAGTTCACGTGATCTGCATGTGGACATTTCACATGAAGTTAATGTTAGGGTATTAGCTGGGTGAATTACATGTGAAAACCACATTAGTTTAACATGAAGTTCGCGTGCATGAATTTCAAGTGACGCTAGAATCACACATATTTCACATGAAAAGTTCAACAAAAACAAGAGCATATTGTTCTTACTTTAGAAATTTATGACTCAACTGAATTCTCGGGTAACTGTATGGCGTTTGTTTCTTGTTTTGTTTAGTTTTTATTTTTATTCTTGTTTTTCTTTTTATTTTAATTTTTATTTTTATTTTTGTTTTTGATCTGTCGATTTTATTTTGTTTTTCGTTGTTGTTTGTTTGGTTTTTTGGTTTTGTTTCATTTTTTGTTTATTTGTTCGTTTGTTTTTGTTTTGTTTCTTTCTTTCTTGTTTGTTTGTTTTGTTGTGTGTGTGTGTTTGTTTGTTTGTTGGTTGTCTCTTTCTTTGGCCCTTTTCACTGTTCTTCGATATGCAATTTTAGAATTTCAAATTACTCATATCAATTTGAAATTGAAGCATTTCGTTCGCATTATATGTCTCTGAATAATTAAAGTGCGAAGAAGGAAGTACATAAATGTATGATTCATGTCAACAGTGTTCCAGAATCCAGAAAAGTGATAATGATTTAATTATTTTTTCGTGTATAACCTGATAAAAAGAAGTCCTACGCAATTTTCTGTCAATTACATGCATTAAGCTTTCTTCTACATGTTATGTTTTTGATGGAATGTACCTACTCATAGAATTAAATCATGGAGCTTTTTCGCACTTATGTCGACAATATGACCCGAACAACTAAGTAAGTTATATCTTTTTTTTAAATGTTGCTTTAGGGTAGACTTATGTTAAGATCATATTCGGAGCTGCAGATGCTAATAAAGATAACTATTTCTCAAAGATACATGTAGTTAATTGGAATTTTAGACTAATGTGATATGGTTTTTTTTGGGAAGGGTATGTGTATGTGTGTGTCAGTTTTTTTGTTTGAATTTACTTTCGATTTTTGTTTCTTTTTTCCGTTTGTTCATTGCTGTGTACTCGTTCTTATGGCAAGCCAAAGGGGACAAAATGAGCATTTTCTAATATTAAAAAATGATTTTTTTAATATTACAAATTCATTTTCTAATATTACAAATTAGATTTCATATATCGCAAAATGATTTTTAATATTAAAAATTCAATTGAATTTCTAACATTTAAAAACGATTTTTTAATATAAGAAATTGATTTTCTGATGTTAAAAACGGATTTGTCGTATTCTGTTGCGATTTTTTAATATTAGAAAATCATTTTGTAATATTAAAAAATGTGACTGATTTTGCAATGTTGCAAAGGGATTGTTTAATATTACAAATTCATTTTCTAATATTACAAATTCAATTTGTAGTATTACAAAATGTGTGATATTTTATAATATTACTAAATCAGGAATTTATAATATTAGAAAATGAATTTTTAATATTACAAAATGAATTTCTAATATTAAAAAAAAAAGATTTTGTAATATTAAAAATTCATTTTCTAATATTACAAAATATTGATTTTGGTCCACTTTGGCTTGCCACTCGTTCTGTTCTTAAAGTTTTCTATAAAAATAGTTTGATATTTTTTTGAAGTTACATGTATTTCCAACCAACTTATTTTGCCTTGTTATCACGCTTGTTTACAATGCTATATGATTAACCGAGTTTCAATAATATTTACCAACAGCATATAAATGACCGAGTTTTTGTAGTTAGAAAACAAATGCAAATGCTTTGTTGTTTTTAAAAAATAATCAACAAAGTTTTGACAACATATTGACTTAAATTATAACCTAGTTTCTCGACAAGTCAGAGTTCGAAGTAGCTCACCAATCTCCCGCGCTAGGTCATTTCAAACCTTTACACCTCTGCCACGCCATTCCTAAAGACAGGAGGAAAGTAATCGTAAAACATTGTTTATTATTTATATTTTTAATTTGCAAGTCCATTTTTTTTTATTTCAGGAACCAAATAAATGAACAAATTGCGCAATATTAAATTATTCGTTAGTTTCGGGAAAAATAAGAGACAGCTACATTTTGGTTTAGAACCCTTATAATGGAAATAATCTGCGAAAAAAGTAATGATATATTTGTTTATCATATTTGAAGGCTAGATTTATGAAAGTATTGTCTAAACAATAGAATTTAGCATTCAGTTGTTCGAAGCAGGATTTTTTGGGGTATTACATTATGTACTTTGTTATTATGCGTTAAATCGCTAACCTACACTCGGATCAGTCGTTTACTTGTTCTCATCTCCGAAAATAACCATAGAGGTAATACCCTATGTTATTTTGCGGAGTGATATCAGGAAGCGGTTATAAGTCTTCACAGGAAATTGGTTCCATTGATCATCGTTTTTTTTTTCAATCTACTCTTTGTATAGAAAATGTTTGTATACTTTTTATTGGACGATATTTGAACAACAGCTCTGATGTATACAAATAAGGCTAGCTGCAAATTGATAACAAAAAGCGAACCATCTGCACGAACTGTATCGGAGTTTTCTTTCATAGCGATCGAAAGAAATTGCACACACAGAGGGTAATATTCACGATTTCAAAGCTATAGTTTTCCTTTCCTCGTTTGTCTACCCCGGACTTGACTTTATATGAGCAACTCGGCGGGTGTTTCTAGAAAAGCAGAGGACGCTTACCCTACCGGTGCACCTAGTCCATGCTTCCAGTTTTTAGTGGAGTCCGAGTTGCTCATTTACTTTTGTTACTTTGTATGTATGATTGTAGTTACGTCATGTTCTTTGTTGTGTATGTCTGTTTTCCATGTCTGGTCTTTGTCCCTGGATTACATTTTTTTGAATGCCGCTATAATAACCTTCAGTTGGTTCCCTTGATTACTCTTTTTCACTTCTTCCAAACTCAGTATTTTACCCCGCCCCTTATGCAAAATGGTACGGTACAATGGAAAGTACATCGCGGCTGGTCATGTCTCGATATTGATCGCAGGTCAAACTACTGTATAAAGGGTTATAACAGTTCAAAGTCTACCAGGCAATAGTCAATTGAAATAGTAGAGAGGAAAGTCATTATAGCACATGGCAATATCGAGGTAAAAATCAGAAAGTTGGAAACAACCGCAATAGTTATTTAGTTACACTATGCATTTCTTGTGAAAATGGTCGGTAAACTAAGTTTTGTAGCGCGCTTCGATCACACCAGCGTCAATGTTGGTTAATAATTTCAGTATATTACAATCTAAATGGGTAGCATATAATTGTCACCAGTCAAAATGATTAAAATCAGTTGTAAAAACAGTACAAAAATATGAACAAAAATTAGCGAAAATAAAATGAAATAAAATACAATTAATATGCAAGTAAAACGATGAGGATGCCAACTTCAAAATCTTGAACTTTATGGGGAAGACACGTCAAGATAAAAATGATAAGATAAAATTTTTGATATCATGAAAATCTATCCTCTATAATCTGTTTGTCAGAAACAGAATATTTCTCAATAAGAACTAGGTATCAGAAATAGTTTTTGGCAGCATATTAGACGTATTTTTTATTACCTTGGTCCAAACGCTGTTCTCACAGGCAACGATAGCGCATAGTGGCTACTGGCTCTGAAACTAAGAAACGTTGAACAAATCAGTTTTCATGGTGCAGATGGATACATTGTAACGATCGACGAGTTCATGATGACAACCATGAAACTTCTGTACTGATGTATTCAATCTTGAAGCAACATAACCCTGTTCCAGAAGCATAATTGTAAGAATTCTATCGCGATACAAAAAAGTCTGCATAGTTACGGCAAGCTCTGGCATAACGTATCAGTTGTGATATGAAAACTTTATACGCAGGTGTTGAAGCCACAGATGACAGACAAATGAGTAACATATATGCAGGGGAAGCTGGTACATTACTGCACAAGAAACTGCTCGTTAAACCCGCAGTGAAAGTCTAAACTGATGCAGAGGAAGTTGTGTCAGTAGGCTCTTTAATTTCTGTTTCTGGTGGACGAAAACAAAGCATAAGCTGGTTATAGCAGAGACAAGAACTTCTTTTGTTCATGTTTCAAGTGTTTTTTATAATCTCTGTCAAAATATAGAATATTAGGTTTTTGTCTAGTTAAATCAGTGAGTATGTCCCTAGACTTCGAACTGTTCACATGCATATACCGGGTGTAAATAAAGTTGTATATAGTGTACTGGGACTCTGTAATTATTGCATCTCATGCCGTAAACCCTCAATTATAGACTATGCGCATAAAGACTGTGTAACCCACTAATCTAAAAGGTTATACTTGTACAAAAATATTGCATTTTTATTTTGTTTAATTTTGTATTTTGACTTTTTTTATTGGATTTTGTTTGGTTTTGTATGTGTATGTGTTTTTTTTTTTATCTTTGCTTCCTGTTGCTTTGTTATTAAGTAGTAGTCTTTGTTAAAATCATGCAAATTCTGTAAAATATGATATACCTAAAAAAGGCTACATATTTTTATTATTTTTTTTTATATTAAGTTGATTTATGTTGCTCTTGGGAGATAATCAACATTGAAAATCTAATAGATTCTACTGTATTTGAGTGTCATTTACAGAGTTATCTCCCTTAATTTTGAAATCTACACTATATAATTTTTATTTCCTAAGAGCACGGGGTATAAGAAAAACCGACTGTCAATTTTTGTTTACTATGGCATTTCACACAAAATATCAAAAATAAAAATATGTAGGCTTTCACTCATGAATCACATTTTGCATGATTCTTAGCCGGAGTACTATTGAATTCTTTAATTTCTTATTTTTAACAATGCCATGCTTTCCTTATTTTTTATTTTTTTCGTATTTATGTGTTTCTTTAACTTTTTTGTTGTATATGAATTAAAATCGTTTGGTGTATATGTATTTGTAGCTACTATCTGTATTTGTATTTGCATCTATAGCTGCCGTTTGCATTAATTGAAATCACGGCATTGTGAATTTAGTGCACAGTAACCTGAGGTAAAGAAAAACGAAACTTTCTTTTAACCTGATTGGGGTATAAATGTGGTACATGTATAACTTGAACATTGGCATGTCCACATTTTTGTGCCATATGTAATTGATTCCTCCTTGCTGTCTTTCATGAGTATTTTTCGTTTAATCGCCTTTCAACCCGCGATTGTTTTACATTTCCAATGGTAAATTTAATATTCTCACATTGCTTAGTACCTACACATTTACCAATATTACTTCACTAATGCTATGTGAATTGTACAATGTATCATATCTTTATTTACTAAAACAGTACATTATTAACATTATAATGTGATCAGCTAAATTAAGTCAGTAGAAAAAGTACATTCAACTGCCTTTAATGGTGAAACATACATCGGTAAAATTAAGCTCATTGCGTGATTTGATGAATCATAAAAACTGAATAATCAGATTGACACGTATAGTCTGATGCCAAATGAAATTATCTAAAAATAAAAAAAAAACAAACGTGGGTGATAATATTCTTAAACGTTATGATTACTAATAGAACTAAATGCGTATGTGTGTATAGCGGCTTATATTGTCTATGCAATAAGCTGGTTAATAAAATGTCTTCAATGGAAGTACATATTTGTATAAAAAAATCATGCAGCAGTCCCTGAAAAGAAAGGCTATGTACAAAACATGGTCGCATAAATTCCCTACATGGAATGGATCATAATGATAAGAGCACACTGACCCATATTTTTATCTTCTCATATTGTTCTATTATGAAAGATCTTAACAACTCTTTGAAATCCTTGATATTTTTAAACACAGCAGCGAGTATCCTTCAGCTCGTATAAAAGTTCACATACTTTTTTTTCTCTGTTTCCACTTTCTGAATATCATATTCTTACACCTGCATTACCGATACTCTTTTCCCCATTTATATTCACTGTTACATGTACCCCATAGGTACAAGTATCACGATTTTCTTCTGTATTTAGTACAACTTACAAAAAAGCCATGTTTATAATTATATTTAGTTTCTGAATCCCAAATGTTCAAACCCCAATGCGGAGATTGTGATTCGATCCCTGACCGGTTCACAAAAAAACTAAATTGGTATAGTCACTGCTTCAACCCAAGGCACGTGGCACGTAAGAGTTAGAGCGACATCTGTTTGATTCGGATTCAGAATTAGGGGACGACAATTATTATAAGGGGGAGTGGGGAGCTGGTAGATTTTGAAAATAAATAACCTGACTCTGATTGTGTAGGAAATAAACGATCTCGCCCCATCATACCAGAAAATAAATAGTCTGACTTTGCAAATTGCTAGAAAAAATATTCTGACCTTTGCTAGCGAATTGAAAATAAATACTCTGATCTTGGCTAGTAAATTGAAAACAAATATTCTGACCTGCACAAAACCATTAAAAAATTTGACTCGCTACGCTCACCATACTTTCATGAATAAGAAAAGTGTACATGTTTTAATACTCCACAAATTGTATACAACACACTAATAGTCTCCAGTGGCAATATTAAATACAGTGGATTCCTCTTTATCGCATACCCAATTTGTCAGAAATTTTTTTTACAATTAACAGGAATATGCTATTATCAGGAATGTTGAATTTGGTATTGTGTAATGGTCTTATTCACCTATACATCTTCCTGTTCCTATAGCAACAACAAAGTAATAAAATTATATGGTTTTTTGACTAATTTTACTATAAAAACATTATATCTAACAGTTGAATTAGCTACACCTTTTAATTATGTAATTGTTAAAAATACATCGTTAAGGCCAGAAAGTGTCAATTTTGATAACAATTTGGAAAAACTAAGCGATAAACAGGGGTATCTGTTCAACAGACCTATGCAGTTAAGAGGAATTTTTAACATTGATAGAAGATATGGGAACTGATTTAGTTCTTGAAAATGCTATGGAATCAACAGAAATATGCAATAATCAGGTATGCAATTAAGTGGAATCCTCTGTATATATATATGACTTTACTGGGGTAACATGTAGTTGAATAATGCAATTGAAGATTTCTTTCATATACATGGATATGCGAATCTGTCCTCTAAAAAGTCCCACTGAATTTGGGACATATTTCAGGTCCAGGAATGCTACCTGTCTAATAAAGTAGAGACTATGCGTGTATTGTAGAGAATGAACTTCATGTAAAAATGCCTTTAATAATAAAATGAGAAGTAACACGCGATTTGATAGGGAATCAGAACCAACAGATTTTGGTAACCCGAATATGCATGCATATCTAAATTTTCATAGGAAAATAAATACTCTTTTATGAGTACAGAAAATAAATTATCTAGCCAAGGTCATGATGAAAATAAATAATCTGACATGCACCAGGATGAAAATAAAATTTTTGACCTGAAAAAAAAATTGCCAGCCCCCACCTAAGAATCTAATGGTCGCCCCCTTATGACATTACAATAAATTATAAAGCAGATTCTGCATTTCCGGCACTCATATACATCTTCTTAATGTCTTAAATAACAAAATAATTGATGACATTCTACTTGAAGGAGAAACTATACATACAAATATGAATATGAATAATGATTTTCGGCTACCTCACGTTCTTATCCCCCGTTTTTGACCGTGAACTACAGTAGCTGTTTTTCATCTTTTGAGCTAGACACTTACATGTACTCATCAAATTAAACGATTTTGAGCAATCTGTGTATATCTGACATGTGTGGAGAGTAGAATAATTTAATTTGAATCGATTTTGTGTCAACTGTCTGCAACATTTGAATGTTTTAAAACATATGATCTCTTCAAACACATTTAATTAATTCTCAGATGCAAAAGTTTGGTCATTATATCATCTTAATAACATGCATAATGAGTTGAATAAAACCAATAAAGACAATAATCTGGAACGCTTAGAGTGGTTTTTTATTCATATTTATGTCAATTGCCTGTTTATTGTCTGACATACTGAAACGAATATATTCGTAAATGTTATGCCGTCTTCAACCAATATAACGTAAAGAGTTCGTTTTAGAAAAATTTTTACTATGTACTTTGTATGTATTATTTTGGTTATGTTCTTTGTTGTGTGTGTTTGTCTCCCAAATCCCTGTCTTTGTCCCTTGATTACATTCTTTTGATGTCCGCTAAAATCTTGGTTTCATTGGTTACTCTTTTACTAGGGTCGTTTCATTACATGTCATGTCTCCCAGTGCATGTCCTGTGTCTGATACCTAAAGATTTCCTTAATATTTTTTTGTACGGAAAACGTCATAGACGTCATTCACAGAA
The DNA here is from genome assembly GCA_037379345.1 of Perna viridis. NCBI lineage: Eukaryota > Metazoa > Mollusca > Bivalvia > Mytilida > Mytilidae > Perna > Perna viridis. Next base: position 31,436,640 of record CM074515.1, on the reverse strand, counting down.
AATAGAAAAAAAAGCAGGACTTTTGATTAAGTTTAAAATAACCACAGGTTGTTTCAATAGATCATATCTACTACAATGGAAACATTGAACGCATTGTGTACGAGTTACTCATTGAGTATTTCTAAATTAATGACAGACATGATACGTACTATTCTTATGTCTTTGTTTTATTTCATAATGATTTAATACATGCCCTCAATATTTTTATTTATATATTATATATTATTGTTGGGAGAAAATTTCCCAAGTTGGTAAAACTAAAGTCCTATCCCTTTTGCAAAGTTAACAAATAAAATTGTTGTGCACTAAACTACTATTCTTCTGATGCTTTGCCTATCTGAAGGGATGCTGGTTGCCCATTGGTGTTAAAATATGTATACAGTGAAACCTGTCTAAACCGTACACCTTTTGGCTTGTAGGATTTGCTCGGATTAGACAGGTGTTCGGTTTACTCAGGGTCAAAATCCATTGAAATTATACAAGGGTAATTAAAACAATGTTTACGGACAGGTTTTTTTTTTCAGGTTCGGCTTACACAAATTTCATTGCATTTTTGTTTTTGTTTTTGTTTTTGTTTTGTTTCCCACTGTGTTGACGTTTGACGTTAGCTTAAGGGAAATTATTATCATTGATTATAATGTTAGTATACAGTGAAACCTGTCTCTACCGAACCCCTTTTGGACTGTATAATTTGTTTGGATTTCCTCGGTTCAAAATTCACTTGAAATGATACGTAGGGCAGGGGCGGATTCAGGCGGGGCGTGGCGGGCGTGCCCCCCCCCCCCCCAAAAAAAAAAAAAAAAAAATTGCAAAGCATGGGTTGTCAGGGGTAGATTTACGCGGTTTTAGTTTGAAACTTTAATTTTTCGCTAATTTTACCACAAAAGATATCAACATTACACCCACTCCAGAAGAATATTTCAAAAAATTATCCAAAGAAAACTGTGCGCCCCCAACTAATCTAAAATCTTGGATCCGCCCCTATAGGAAATCAAAACAATGTCTGGTATAGACAGGTTTTTTTCAGGCTTTGGTTAGACAAATCTTACTGTATTATTTTGTTGTTTTTCCCGCCAAATTGACGTTTTTTCAAGGGACACATAATTAAGTCTTAGTCTCTATAAGAATTAGGCAGTGGGTGAAACATGGTTTGCAAAACCAAACAATTTTGAGTTAAATTTGGCTATTTGCGCCATCAAAATAAAAGAAAGGAAAAATGATTTTCCATATCATTTTGGTAAATTGAGTTATTATTGCAACACACTGAACATGGACATTTCAAGGGCAGATAACTTTGTCAAAAAATCTCATAACAGTCTTTCGAAACAAATCAAACCAAGCAAATCAAGTAATGCAGATATCACATAATGGCCTTTTCAAATAGCGATGGCAGAATTGAGTGAAATTATATTGTCAGATAGGCGGGTTTTCCCATTTCGCCCGATTCATACAAAAACTTACATCTAATTATGATAATTGATGACAATGTTAATATACAGTGAAACCTGTCTAAACCTGTCTAAACCAACCATCTTTTTGACATTAGAATTTGTTCGGTTTAGAAATATTTCATTGTACTTTTTAAGGAGGTAGACCTGGAGAATGGGACACAACTCATAAAAATCATTGGAACGTTTGTATTCAGCATTTTACATCAATATCATTTTAAGCATCAAAGTAATTTGGACTGATTTCATTCCATTTCAGATGGAAGCTTGATAGGTTTTGGTGAAGCTGAATATGATACAAACATATCACTAATGTGTCTCGTAACCTAGGTCTACCTCGTTAAAGAATCACACCCTGCAATCAATGGATAAATATGACAAGGGCTATGTATGTCTAATCTCTAAGGTATGTATTGCGAAATAGTTTCAACTTCACCATAAAAAAAGAGAATCTTCATATATATTAATGATTTTTACCATCTCATTTGTTTTTTGTTTTATTTCGTGTTTTTGCTTTTTTAAAATTTTAAATTATGAGCATGCTATCGTGTTAACATTTTACCTTTTATGTCGCTATTGTAATTCATTATTCGTCACTGATGTACTGCCATTTTTATTCTCAGCAATCAAATCAAAAATTTTTTGTGTCAAATGTCTGCAATGTTTGATAGCCATGAAACGTATGATCACTTTTAAACACGTTTGGCTATTTCTTAAGTGCAAAGTTTAAGTCTTAATTACATCTAAAAAGCAAATATAAAGAGTGAAATAAACCATTTACAGACAATAATGTCGAACGCCGTGAGTTTCTTTCTCCATATTTATGTCAAATGACTAATACAACGTCTAATATTCTAACACTTATAAAATTTTCTGCATTCTTACTTCATACACAAGTGTACAAAGTGTGATGACATGCTTGTGACAGATAACCGTATTGTATTTGAAATTGTATGCGGAGGTTTCAACCGAGGATGTGACGTCGAAGTAAAACTTTAACGAGTCTGCGAAACTTGTTCCGCGCACGAATTAAATCCTCAAGCGTTCATAGCACGAACGATCATATTTTTGTTATTCACGATAACCAATTGATTAGACTATTCATTATAATAATTCATTCATAATTTATCGATATTTTCAACATGAATTTTAAATTCTGTGATTGGTGGATTGACATCAAAGTTGTGACGTTTTGGCGGGAGAAAGTCCGAGAGTGAAATTACCGAATTTATTTCACAGTGTGAATTATCGAAGTTTAATACAACGGGAACATTCGATAGAAAACTGCTATCTATGTATAATTGTATTTGACATCGAGCTGCAATAAAAGGACTCCTTTGATATACTCTGGTAAAGCGTATCGGAGCTGGATTTGGCTTCCTACTTCGATTTCCTTTGATTTTGAGCTGCTGATAAGAAATTACTCCTATTACACGTGTACAACATACACAAATATGCAGTATTTATATGATAGGTACAACATTTGGTTATAATAAAGGCATGTATTTCTCTTTAGCAATTTTTTAATTAAGGCAAGGCTTTTTCTCGTTAGCAAGGTTTAGTACTTTTGTACCGGATGTACTCACGATATAGCTGTAATGCCCCATAGGCAAATAACAATAAACATAACATTTTGTAACAGGATAATCACGTGCGATCTATAATATGATTTTAAACTTCGTATGGAATTATGATGAAAGTAATATTCACTTGCATTTTATGAGATGGCTTTATTCGAAAGAAATGCATATATGACATAAATGCTAACAATGTTTTGTCTGACCTTTGGTTTGCTATGAATTTACCACTTATCCTTTTTACTTCCCTGTAAATGCCCAATATGGAAGGTATTTCTCATTATAAATGTCTGTTAATATGTTATTTTTTTTCTGTTTAAAACCTTAGATTTGACAATAAGTTAATGTAGCAAATATTTTTAAACACAGAATCATTGAGGTATCCATGTTAGAGTACTAGTGTTTTTAAAGTAAGAAATTAGGTACTAAAAATTCAAAATGTTGATACCTAATACTTAATAATTATAAACCCCCAAGCAATGAATTTGAAGCGACGAAACAAAAACAGTGTAATTAGGCTTATTGGGTAATTTGAGGATCTCAAGAGCTTCATTGTCGACTGCTTCATTTGTCAGACGATAAAACTGAGATTTCTATCTAAATGGGAAGAAACGTGGGTGATAATTACCTAGTTTTTTTATACAGGAATATTTTCTAGCTTTATTGGGTTAATGTATGCATAGAAGCTTACTAATCGGATTTGATATGGCTACAAAGATTCGAATCTTTTTTTAATGTGATGTTTACGTCGTGATAGTTTTATCCGTATGCACCCGACAAATGTACTTTTACTAATTTAATGACATGAGATGCATATTAGTGTCACTTAAAATCCTTCATATACCAATAGACCAGTTATATGGAAGGGTACGACGACTAACTTTGGCAGCTAAAATGTGCTCACAATGAACTCCTGTATCTGTAAACTAATATAGATGGGAAGTTGATTTTTCAAATTGCAAACATTTCTTCGAATTTAACATAATATATCTTTACAATCTAAAAGTAAGAAGTAAATGAAATTAACATGAAAACAAGCATACGAAGTAATACAATTTTCTATAAAACGATGTTCATTCTTTTTTCTAGAAAGTTTTGTATCTTTACTTTTTTATAAGTTCTCTTTTTTTCTGTTAATGTATATTTGTATTTTCCTTTCTCTCTTAATCATTCAGAGAGTACAAAACTTAAAAGGGGAAATCCCCTCGTTACTATGAAATAAAAAAAAATATGTTGTGTCAGGAATATTGTGTTACCATTTTTTTTTGTGAGCAGTGAGCTTAAGTAGCAGTCTGTATAAAAATCAGACAACGCGATTAATGCGTGTCAAAAACCCACCGAATTTAGTTAATTTGTTGTTCAGAAACAATCACTGATCACATAAACAGTCTTATCGTTCTTGATTTGGTTTAAATGACGTGCTGGGTCTTGAACATTTTCACATCAACTTTATACACCCGGTAAAGACGGTCATATTACGGTAACTTGAAAACGCTTGTTTGAAAAATTACAAATGGGTCTAAAATGGTCTAATCGACTGTATAGTTTTTGGGGGGGGGATTAATTTTTTCGTTTTTGAGTTATGAGACTTTATTTAAAGGGTGAAAATCACGATTTTACATGTCATCTCATACTTTGGAAATGTATCACGGATTTATTTTTCACATGTCACAACGTGATTTGAGATCCTTTTAATTTTTACGAAAATTAGATTTCTAATGTTTGGTATTTTTCCATAGTGCTAATTGGATAATTTTCACATGTCGACTGTAACTTGAGAATTTCTCACAAGAATAATTTCAAACACTAAGCCTGAAAGCATTAGGTTATATACTTTGCAATTGACTTTACTTAAGTTACTGATTTATACGTAAACATAGCCTTGTTTGCGTTGGTTTGATCCCCAGATTGGCCACTCGAAATTTTCAACATTGGAAGTCATTGCCGATAAAGCAATTAGTAAAAATGGGTAAGAGTAACAGAGTGACTACTGGTCGGACCGGATTCAGAATAATGCATCCAAGTGGGTTCCAAGAGTAATCAAGGAAACCTAGATTCTAGCGGAAATCAAAAGAATGTAATCTATGGACAAAGACCAGGCATGAAAAACAAATAAATATAATAAAAACATGAAATAATAAAAACAATGCAAACAGAGTAACAAAAGTTAATGAGCAAATAATGACTCCAAACTGGGAGCATGGACCAGGTGCACCGGTAGGAAAAGCATCCGCTGTTTTTTTTTACAAACACCCGCCGAGTTGCTCATAAAAGTCAAGTCTGGGATAGACGAAAAAAAAAGAAAATTATGACACGTTGATCCAACCCTTAAGAGACATTTTTACTCTTATGAGGCTGACTTTATAGCTGATCTGATTAGAAAGAAAGAATATCGTTTGGCTAGATCCTTCAATCTCAGTTTCCTCTATATAGATGACGTATTATCTTTAAACAATCCTTATTTCGGGGATTTGATACATCGCATCTACCCCAAAGAACTAGAGATAAAGGATACTACAGACACTGTGACGTCAGCCTCATATCTTGACCTACACTTAGAAATCGATGGCAAAGGAAAACTTTACGACAAACGTGATGATTTTTCATTTAGAATTGTCAACTTTCCTTTCATCTGTGGCAACATCCCTTCGGCTCCTGCGTATGGAGTGTTCATATCACAACTCATACGTTATGCCAGAGCTTGCCGAAACTACGCAGACTTTTTGTATCGCGCTAGAACTCTAACAAATAGGCTTCTGGAACAGGGTTATGTTGCTACAAGATTAAAGTCATCACTACAGAAGTTTTATGGTCGTCATCATGAACTCGTGGATCGTTATGGTGTATCCATCAGCATTATGAAAAATGATTTATTCAACGGGTCATAGTTTTCTTTTTCTCGTTTGTCTACCCCGGACTTGACTTTTTATGAGCAACTCGGCGGGTGTTTCTAGAAAAGCAGAGGACGCTTACCCTACCGGTGCACCTGGTCCATGGTCCCAGTTTTAAGTGGAGTCCGAGTTGCTCATTTACTTTTGTTACTTTGTATGTATGATTTTAGTTACTTTATGTTCTTTGTTGTGTATGTCTGTTTTGCATGTCTGGTCTTTGTCCCTGGATTACATTCTTTTGATTACCGCTATTACCTTGTTTCCCTTGATTACTCTTTCTATATGAATCAAAATCATGTGATAACCTCAAATTTCAAATATCCTTAAAATAACTAAAACACATATCAGCATCGGAAATTAGCAGATTTTTTTTTGCAATCCCATTTAAACCAATATTTAGTATTTTCCCGAAATTGCCAAAGGGAAATTGTGCTGTTTTCGCTGGACTTGTTACCATGGTAAACATTAATGCAGAGATTATTATGCTATAGATATTTTGACAACTCAAAAATGATACTACAAGTTTTGTAGGTGGTCACATCCATATCTTAACATACTAGTTGTCTACAATGAAAAATTGTCACTTAATTCATTTTCCTTTATGATATAGAGTAAAGTTTTTAACATGTAAAGAAATTTCCTATCCACTGGTGCAATTTTTTGTGGTTGTTAATTAAAATCAATTTAAAACAGCATTCTTACAATACAAAAAGTGCATTTAGACTATATTTGATCTCGAAATTTAAAGCAGCATTACAGCAATTACACACGAACGTATATGACGTTAAAATGAAGGTCTTCAACAATGTAGAACAAAGTTAATAAGCAAATTTCAGGGATGGGTTTCTTGAAAACAAAACAATTGAAAATGACATGGAATGTCCATTCAAGCAGTACAGTAAAACGTGTCATTGTTTTCCACGTTTACTTGGCAAGATTACTTCATACAATAAAAATAAGCACTATCGAACATTTGTTTCTTTGTTTGGTCCTTACAGAGAATTGCTCTTAAGGAGGTCGACCTAGGGTAAGGGACATAACTCATGCAATCAGTGATATGTTTGTATCATGTTCAGTATTACCAAAGCCAATCAAGCTTTCATTTAAAATAGAATGAAATCAATCCAAGTTACTTTAATGCTTACATGAGATTGTTGTAAAATGTTGAGTACAAACGTTCGAATGATCTGTAAGAGATGTGACCTTACCTTAGGTCTACCTCCTTAAGATTAAATTTTCTAACAAGATAGCATTTGTTTTTCTTAAATTATAAGCGTTTTTTTTTCAAATTGTTCATACGGATTTTGTACATGTAACCTGTGTTTTTTTTAAAGATGCAAAGTTTTACGACTCGTTTGTTTTGACCCGTTCCTAACAACCATTGTTATTGCTATTTTTTGTGAGTTAGCTATATTTCTAATATGACGTCTTCATATCGTCAAACAGTACATGTGGGTACAACCCCACCTTTAGCACTTGCGAACTGTTTTTCTTTCGCTGTCGTTTAGAGACAAAACACTAATATAAAAACGTTTATGCGACGATTTAACGGCTGAGAGGTTATCTTGTGCTTTACTGACACTGATACTGATACTTATTCAATAGATAGTTTACTTGGATATCTGGTTTATTTCTTAAACAATCCGACTTCCATACGGGGACTTTAAACGGAACAGCCGTTAGTTTGGCTACACCTAGGGAACTTTTTGTCACAAAAATTACCGTATTTTTCATATTAGAACAAGAAATAATTCCTTCCAGGGGTAAATTTATACTCATTTTAACATGGGTTTGGCATTTATATTCTTATTTAACACCTCGCTGTCGTTCGGTTTCAAATAATCAAATATAAATGCCAAACCCATGTTAAAATGAGTACAAATCTACCCCTCCTTGAATTATTTCTTAATTGATTATATTATGTCTTGAAGCTACAAATATCAAAGTAATCAAGATCACCAAATTATGCTGAAGGAAATAAGTTCATGAAAGTGTAAAATTTTATTTAGGGAAAAAGCTGAAATAAAACATAAACTTTGTGTTCTTTTTGTTTAAGTTAAAACAACAAAGTACCTGACAATTGCAAACGATGTTGCTTGATTATCTTGAAGAATACATGCTCATGATTCAGTTAACAATACATATCAAAGTCGACCTATCTAGACTTTACAAATTTAAATGCGTAGTAACCATATATCGACATTTGTATCTACAGGGTATCTGTAATATAAAAAGCGAATTCATTAAATAAGGGACACAAAGTTCCTAGCTATCGAAGCATAATTTTACTTGCGTAGGGTGTCTCGTTCTACTTTGCTTTATATGTTTCTTTACCTTTATTATATTAGATAACAATGGGTAGACAACAATTAAAGATTGTCATAATGACTTCGAAATTGCTAAAACATAAGATATTCAGCACACCACGAGTCAATGGCGTCCAGTATCTTTAGACGATGTCTAATTAAAGATAAAACATTTCATACATACAATGAGTCTGTGACTTAATCAAACTGATGGTATGACTGTGACTATTATGTACTGTTTCTACTGTTTTATATATGCCTTAACACAAATCACAACGTTAATACTGGCGAGAAAAATCCAACATTAAAACGTTTAATGCGTCAATATTTACGGAGACATTCTAATATAATCATATTCAAACTATTTTTCTATTAATATATTTTTAAAAAATGAATGTCGTCGCTGGATAAAAGATCGAAGTGGTATATGTATGCGCTAAAAACAAATAGATCGACATTGCAGGGTCACTCTTTTTTTTATATGTGTTTGGTTTATCTTTCGATAGCCTCGGTTTCGTACATTACATGAAATGCAATTGCTAACTGGTATAATTTAAAGAAATGGAGGATCACATTAAGGAGACTTGGTGTTTGATAGAGAAGAACTTATTAGCAATATTTGATGCATGTGTCTATATAGAAGGTCAGATATGAATCTTAACATTGTACGTACTTCCAATTCTTTGTCATTTACCAGAAAGTTATTTTTTTTGACGCCCAGACATCGTTTAAGTTTTAAAACATATTTATTGGATACACTTATTTTTATCTGCAATATCTCCGTTATATGTCACTTCCGGACGATAATTTTAATTATCATCATTCACCTAACCGCTCTCTATTTCAATTATTAGTATATATGTTTTCCAGAAAGGTGACAGTGTTCCATATCGACATAAAGTCCAGGCGACAGTTTCATAAAATGTCGTAATGTAAAATTGATCGTAAGTAATGACGTCATAACAGAAAATAGCATTGTTACGTCATAACTGACGATCAATTTTACACTTACAACTTTTTGTGAAAAGGACCACTGGAAGCATTAGCTGTCTAATCTATGTTTTATAAAGTTTCCATATGCATGTACTAACCCAATGTATATACCAATTAGTTTTTTTTCTGTATAAGGAAACCTGAGAGTACATTGGAAAGCCATACCTTTATAATCATCTTCAATAATTTTCTAGGATTCATGACAATACCTAGACAGACATCCACCTCTGCAGTATTCGGCATTGATTGGATTCACGTTGGGAATTATAGTATATTAAACACATAAACATCAAAATGAATGTTATCATTGTAAATCTACCGGCTCATTAGACTTACAAGGCCGAAAAACAACTTTTGAAAATCAGTGGATGGAAAAACATATAAGTTACCTATAGTGCTATTAGAGTGCTATTAATGGGATAATTGACTTCAAGTTTTTGTTGAATTCGATTTTTGAATAAATTGATAACGACTTTCAGCATTTGCTGAGTGCAGCTCAAAATTCAAACCATATATTGTTTTAAAGTCATGAACATTTATGCGGTGTCATTGAAAAATAAGAGAAATAATATTATGCTATTCGTTGTCAAACAGTTAATATGGATTAGGCATTGCCTAAATCAGCGAGCTTTACCATACTTGTACCGTCTGTGCGAGACTCATTTAAATAGTAAAGGGCATACAAAAATCATATACCACAAAGGGGTGGGGTCTGATGAGATTTTTAATTCGCAAGAGCAATGTTTAATTTATTTTTTGCGATGCTGGCTAGCAGTGTACCAGAAGTGTTATAGCAAAACAGAACATGAAATAATTCAATCTTAGAAATGATTGACTATTTTATGATATACACACGAGGAAATATTCACGTTCACACATGCCAAAAAAAATTAAAACTGTACATATGCAAATGTAGTGTTTTTACTCAGATCATTTCATAATGTTGTGTACATCATCAGGTTAACATTGTGAATCATTCATTTATGTATTTTTTTACTAAAAATGGTAATGTTAATAAGACTTGGTACTGTAAATATTAAGACGTTTTTGATATGAGAAAGCATTGAAAAAGTATGACTGCACTTTCTTATTAGAAGAAGGAGAATGTTTATTTTAAAGTGCAGCCTGAATATAAATATTTACGGTTACATTATTCGATCCTAAACGTCAGGCAACCAAATAGGCTTATGATGCACTATTAAGTCAAAATTAAAAATGTAATCTAGGGACAAAGACCAGACATGGAAAACAGACATACACATCAAAGAACATAAAGTAACTAAAATCATACATACAAAAGCAAATGAGCAACTCGTACTCCACTAAAAACTGTGAACATGGACCAGGTGCACCGGTAGGGTAATTTATCTTTCTAAGGTTTATTGCACGTCTTCTAATGCGCTAAATCAAATCTTGTCTGACAATTATTTCAAAACCGTGTGAAATGTAAAATTATTTACTTAAGACCTTGCTCTATGATGGTACTAAAAGGTCCGTTTACTGTTTTAAATAAATCATAAATAGCACATACGGAAGCATCGAAATGGCAGGAGAAATCACACATCAAAATACAAACAGATTGCCGAAACGTAAAAGAAAGAGACCAGCCAAGTACACAATGTAGACAACAAAACAAAGCACAACAACAACAATAAAAAACACATAAAATAAACCAGCTAAAAAAAACTTTGAGCTCCCACAACAAGGCTTATGATAGTAATTTAAATACCTTTTGTCTGCATTTTTCCAACAAAAACTAAGATTTCCGTTATACATCCCTTACTATTATGTGCTTATAGTTATCTAAAATTAGTATTAGCATTTCTTGATATGTTTAAACCTTCGAGATTGCATTTTATCCTTACCGTTTTTTGTCGACCCGCTGAAGCTCTTTCAATTCAGCACACTAATTTAAAGCAGCATTATGAAGTTATATATTCTATGCCGCGTTTGGTTTTGTAGACTTGCCTCCGCAAACCTTACATTGTTCTGTATGATACTAAAATAAATTGAAATACATATCAAGATAGGTCAGTGCGTTCAAATGCAGGATCAATTCATTATGATGACATATAGATTAATTCATCTCCTGTATCTGTCTAAAGCTCACAATGGTTTGTTGGAATGAACATCTAAAATCGCCTTAGAGCTCATTTATTGCATTTTTAAACCATCCTTTTTACGGGCTTCCTACATAGATTGAAGTCAATGAGAACAAGGTTAAAATAAAATAATTCTTACATTTTTGTAATAATCATCTGAAATGTTTTGAGGAATAGTAAATCTAATGAATTGACATTCTACTTCAGTGTGAGTATTAGCAGTGCAGATGAACAGTACAACGGTCAGACAAGTTCCCGTTTCAAAATCTGTAGCAAATGGAAATAATTTAAAGACAAACTCTTACTTGCTTGTATCTTGTCCTTCTGGTCTCGAAATAATACACCCTTCAATGGTTCATACATGATTTCTTTTTTTTAATTTTCTGCAATAGTGAGATTTATCACATATAGAAAAATAAAATAGCGTTTAAAGCGCACACTAACACAGCGAAAAAGTATGGAATTCGAAAAAAATAGTCATAAAAGTAAAGGCTTTTGAAGAACAAAACCTAATTCAAAGCTGCCTCTAATTGAGAATGGCCATTAATCTCGCCTCAACTCTGATCTCAACCATGAAATTTACATATATATTTTGATGTCCTTGAACATGTTTTATCATATAAGAAAATAAAAAATTCACGGCGAAACAATCTTGTTTTGGTATTCTGGCCAATTTGGATACTTTAAATATGGTCAACTTCATCTACAATTGGTAGTGAGGTACTTGTATATGTGATCTTAAAGGGAAAGACCATCTTTGCATTAAGTTGGGATCTTATTATAAATCATACCCGCGTAAACAAAAATAAATAACCTTTAATGCTAAATGCGCTTTTATAAAATGCTCAAGGCTATGCAAAGTTCGAAATCCTTGATATATTAGTGGATAGCCATCTTGGGAACTCTCCTATCTGAAGGAAGATCATAAGCAGACTTTATTGATTTTTACCAATAGCTTTCGATTGGCTCGTGACGTCACTGAGTCGGTTTGATGCTAATACAAGTACTGCAAATAATATGTAAACAAGGAATATTCCGTAAATATTTCTACGATCATGTTTATCTAATCACCAAAACACGATGACTTGTCAAGCTTACGATTGCATGAATGATAAAAGAGAAATGTTCTAAAAGTTTTTTTTACCAGCAACACGAACATTCTTCGGAAGTAGCCATATGATTTTCCTTACAAATACTAGTAATCTGGCTGCAAATCCCGTTGTTCGTTGATGATGTCTGACATTTGCTTATACATGCTGTGCCTCAATCTCTTCTGCTATTTATTTTGGTTTGAAATTATAGGGAAAAAGTCCAAATTTGCGATTTCTTGGAACATCGTAATCAATTACCTAATTACTTTCACTTTACAAACCGACTTCGTGACGTCACAGTTCAACCGATCATGGTGGCTACCATAGTCGCGCGAAAATCAAATTTCCTAATTATAAATCTCGATTTATTAATTAAGAAAAGGAAATTAATTTGTTTCAATTTAATTTTATGAATATTTAACGGATTACTTTCGATATTTATGACGTTCACGACAACATGGTCTTTCCCTTTAATTTGTTATGCTATATTGATCTGTGTCATGCTATCATTACTATATTACACATATTTCAACTTGGACTTATATTTAGCAATGCAATTATGAAAACGTGGGTTTTGATTGCTTTTCTTTTTCTTCTTTATTTTTGTTTTGCTCCTTTGATTTTTTGTTTTGATTTTTTGATGATTTTACTTTCTTTCTTTTTGTTTGTTTGTTTGTTTGTTTGTTCTTGTTTGTTTTTGTTTGTTTGTTGTTGTTTGTTTAAATTGTATCATTTGTTGCAAAGGTTTAAACTTGACATAAATATTGGACATGAACAACACTTTAAAAAAAAAAAACCATCATAGAACTTTACTAAAGTGTTTCCCATAACTGTACCTAAAATCCATTTTAACCTGGTCTTGAACAATATAACTGACTAATACAACAAAAAAAAAACCAAATTAATAGCAGAAAAACAAAACAAAAGCACATTAAGACCAACGTGACCAACAGGAATGTCTCATTAAATCAGCTTTAAAGTGATCACACGGATAAAAAAGAAGCAATAAAGTTAGAAGAGTTTCCTCTTCACACAATATTCTCAGTGCGATAAATCAGTTGTGACTAGGAAATGTGCTTTAAAAGAAGCTATAGGAAGAGCAGATTGTTTGGAGCTGCACAACAAATGTTTCCTTGTTTCGTTCATAATCAAGCTCAAGTATTTCATCAACAAATTAATTGCATTTCATTGAACATAGTGGTGAAGCTTGGTATTTTTTTCCTTTTCCTTCCAAATGTGATATCTTTGTGTTGGTTTTTACACTTTGATATTTACTGCTTTAGTTTACCACGATTTCATACCAATGCATTATATATCTTATTGTTGTAACCAAAAAAAAACTACTGTGATAATTTCCCGTTTTACACTTATTATTTCCTGATGTATTCTTTTGCAAATTTCCTCTATGTATTTATGATCGAAATAAAGACACAAGACCAATATGCTTTCTACAAATGAAAACAAATTCATGAAACGTGCATTTGATTTTGAAGATTAAATAGTAGTTGAGTCTAGTTCCAATTTCAGATAATTTAAATTCTTCTCCGTCTAAGAATCAGGCAAAATGTGTATAAGGTGTGGCACATGAAGAAAAAAATACACAGACATTTTATTGCATGATCCAAGTATTTATAGCTCATAACCTAAAGAAACTACTGTCAAAGTGTTTGAAAAGTGCCTTTTTAAGATATTGATAGGTCAAATTCAGTTGAAACGCTCTGTGAAATGCTTCAGGATAAATTTAAATAGCTGTTCAGTTGTTTCCTAGATGTGTTTAATGTATTTGAGGCAAAAAATACCAAATTGAGAAATATGATGTGCCACCCATTGCCTGATTCTTACACAGAATGGCACTTAATTCATATCAGGGTGAAATAAATATTCAATCGACTACACAGTGTTTAATGACGACCATTATTTCTACTTAAAAAAGATATACTTAGAAAAGATATTGTTAAAAGACATTTCATCCCACTGTTATGACAGAAAGTATTTTTATCCGTAAGACAAACTGTAGTACATTAAAGTTTAATGTAAACCATGAATAATAATGTTGTAAAAAGTATTTATTTAATAATATTATGTATGTTCTGCAAAGGAATATTAACAATTAGTTGCTTTCAATTGTACGATAAATTACGTGTAAATTAAAAGTGCTTAAAACTTAAATGAATTTAAAAAAAAGACCATGAAACTCTATGACAAACGCTACAACCTCCTCTTCCACATTGTCAGTAATTCCATCATGTACTGTGCGGTACCAATTTACACTCTAAGTTTACTAAGTGTGTGTCTTTCGCCTCATCAGCATTGCTACAAATTTCGATCGTTTACTGATATAATAGTTGCATAGCAAAATACCGAAAAAGGTACCGGAACAGTAATGTTTTCTTCGTGGATTAAAATTGCGGCACCGAAGCTCCTTTGGCCGTAACCTGAATATGATTGATTGAGTAGCTCTTTCAAAAAACGAAACAAAACAAAACTACAAAAAATTGAAAGATGACAAAGTCTTCATAAGGGTATTTAATGCGAATTTAAGTCATAGCTGGGAAGAACTGAGAGCCTGTATTCAGTCTGACAGGTGTCTTGAAAGAAAGAGGAATGCCTTCGACTTCTTGGTATTTACGGAACTCCGTCGTCAATTATTTCCTTTTGTCTCTTTCTTCAATTATAAGAGCGACTTCTTCGTCGTTCACTAAGACTTATGTTGTACATCCATCAAGTCATGGACACCTGTTTGATATTAAAAGACAAATCAGTTCTATTGATTGATTGATTGTTGGGGTATAACGCCAGAGCAGCAATATTTCAGTTATATCCAGGCGATGAACATGAAGTGGATGATACAATGAAACATGAAATATTGATAAAATGAAAAATGGGATGGGACACAAAGACGTGAGGGTTGACGGGTTTCGATTGCCTCTGAAAATAGGGAGAGATGGGTAGGATCGGTCAATTTAGCCTCCTGTGGCGTAGCACAAAGGTTCCTACTCCGATAGAATACCACAGCAGAGTTCTTTAACGTGCAAGAAACATGGTGTTTTTCCCAACATTGTGCACCACAATGGTTTGCGGTAAGGTTTTACGTATAATGTCTTTATGACTCTAGCATGTATTACGCCAGGGGTACCCCATACCACCGCCTGGGGCAAACAACCCATTGTTCTGTGGGCCGAGCGCCATGGCCTACCGCCAGGGTTCTGAACACTATTTAGTCGCCTTTTACGACGAGCTGAGCGCTGTCTCGGGCCTTTTCGTTTGACACCCGGACCTACACGGGACCAAATCAGTTCTAAGATGCAAAAAAAAAAAAAATTTCTATATAACGAGAATTAATATTTTGTGTCAAGATCACAACATCCCAAACCGTGATGAAAAAGAAATTAGCTCAAGGTCACAAATGGAAATGTCAAGGAAACCCTCACACCACAGGACAAGCAACATTATACACAGGTACACAGAAACAGTCATACTGATACAAACAAAAAAGCTACACATAAACAAATTGGTGTTGAAACTGTTGTTTCCAACCTAATGACACTTGTTTGTTTTCCAGGAAGATACTAGCTTTAATGTTCCTGTACTGAATTATCCTTCACCTTTTTTAGAACACCGTAAAGGTTATTAATTTGTAGGACACAATAAATGTCTGTAAGCCCACACTCATGACAATGCAATCTTTACAAATTATCTATTCGTTAGGATCCTGGTTGGTGATAAAAGTTGCTAATGGTTACGCACTGACAATTAGTTATTAACTTAAATTAAGTTAACAAATTGCTTTGTTAGGATGTGCGTAGGATGTAGATAAACTGTAATGTAATGAATAAGAATAAATGTGATCTAAGTTATACCGACGATTATTGTAGCGAAAATATTTTTTTTGTTCTTCAGGACGTAGAGAATAGAATAATTCCTATAAAATAAAACTACAATCGCATTCACGAACTAACTGACGACTGTAGTTCTTGTCTTCCTGTAGTTTTTTTTAATTGACAAACTTATAAGAAACAGGGAAGGAACTAAAAAGAAAACAACTTCAACAAATATAATCTTGAAAAGATTGAACACTTGCATAAAAAACCGACTCACCTTTGACTACTAGGGTACCACATGCACTGTTAGGGTTTCAAAAGATTTCTGAAAACAACATGAAATACTTTCTTAGGTAAAGCACTCCTGATAAGAATCATGCAAAATGTAACTTTTTATTGGAAAGCCCACATACTTTTACTTTTGGTATTTTGCTTAAAATGTTATAGTAAACATAAGTTAACATGTTAACATATAACTCTTGTTCTAAGGAGATAATAATTATATAGATTGTACTGTAAAATTCAAAATAAAGGGAGATAAAATGACAATAAATACGATAGACACTTTTGATTTTCAATGTGGATTATTTCCTACGAGCAGACAAATTGAAATGAATCATTATACATTTCAGCACATAGACCTATGAAGCAGCTTAATATCAATAATAAAGATGTGTGGCCTTTTTTTTTTGGTGTATCAAATATTACAGAATTTGCATGATTCTTACAAAGACTACTTCTTTAGAATTGCTTAGGTAGTGTCCGACAAACACTATAAAGAGGGCATCACTTTAATACTCATGATTGAGATGGACTTCAATATCGGGGTTGTGGTAATTGTTGATGTTTCATGTTCCAAAAGATTCAAAATTAAAATTGTAAAGTACGTATAGATGGATAGAAATCATGACAATATATTTCAATTTAGTATATTGAAAAATAAGCAAACTTCATTTTCATAGCGATCTTCCACAATATTAAAGCAAATATGTTTAAATAAGATGATGTATCCATATCACTTTGATTCTAGCTACATTTACATACCTGATTGGGATATTTTTTCCTTGTGACCGAATAAAGACTATTAACAGTGTTTTAATACTTTAGAAAATAAATTTGTTTCATCATTCAGTTTGATGTAAACGTGTGTTTAAATATCTAAAATCAAAAACAGAAAAAAGGTTCACCAGACAAGGAAGGCTACCTAAAACAACATGAAAGCATTATGAATATCATTCTTTAGAAATTTAAAATTCTTGATTTTTGATATCTACATATGATATTTTAAATTATATTTGTTTAGTTAAACCTGAAAGCATTGTCTTACTTACTGTTTGCCATAATTCATCTTCTTCAACATATTGTTGAAAATAAACATCAAATTCATAAAATTATCCAATATTTTTGAATTGTCTTTGCCAGAATTAGGTTCTTCTGTTCGGATAAAAACATGGCAATATACTAACTTCGCAGAAAAGCAGAGGACGCTTACCCTACCGGTGCACCTAGTCCATGCTCCCAGTTTTTAATGGAGTCCGAGTTGCTTATTTACTGTTGTTACTTTGTATGTATCATTTTAGTTATTTCATGTTCGTTGTTGTATTTGTGTGTTTTCCATGACTCGTCTTTGTCTCTGGATTACATTCTTTTGATTTCCGCTAGACTCTTGGCTCCCGTGATCATTCTTTCCTATCGTGTTTTATAAACAAGCATGTTTGATGACAGATTACTTGGAAGACGAAAAAGACATTTTCAAACTATCTGAAATGTGGTTAGCATCCAACAAAAGACTACATTTATGTTGTCTAAAAAAACGTCCGTTTCACCATGTTTTTTGTTTTAGTCTTAGTTACAGGTGTTGAGGTTTGTTTTATAAATAATTATAGATAAATAAATGTACCTAATACCTTTGGAAACAATTGGTATAGAACGGAAATTTCCATATAGCTATACTATAGATCAAGTCTGTCACTTGTTGAACGAACTACTTCACACACAATATGTATAGTGCATAAGTTTAAGGGGTACCTTACATCTTCTTACATAACATTTTTTGGCTCGTTTAAATTTCTTGAAACTTTGTTGCTGTTTTAATTTGATAAATAAACGCAAGATATATAAATTACAAGAAATTCTAACCACATGTTTCATGGGAATAATGTCAATGAACATATACATGTAGTAGCTTCATCGACACAACGTTTGATCACAAAGAGACGTTTTGAGTTCGATATCAGATATTACAAAATTAAACGTTTTGCTAATTTAGTTATTACCCTTTGGTTTTGTGTAAGTAGTTGAGAAAACATGTCAACTTGACAATCTGACTTCTCATCTCCCAAAAAGCACTTTAAAATGAACATATACATAGTTGAAAAATAAAATGTGTAGGTATTCAACTGCAGTCACGTTTAGTTTTCTTAATTATTGCATAGATTACAGATTTTATGGCATTCTACAATATTGTGCTGAATATAGAAATAGAAAATATCTCCGGTCACACATCACGTTAAATTGAGACGCCATTCAACAATAAATATTAAAAAATACTGATAGATTTAGCTTAAAGCATAGACAATGATCGGAAGCTGAACATCCATAAAACTACATTCTATAGATACACACACAAAATGGAACAATAGCATGGATGACACATACATGTACAAAGATCAGAAAGATGGAAAATAATTATTCATTAATAATGATACATAAGGAAGCAATTTTCTACCGCTTCATTCAATCGTCAAACACGAAATAAATGATTTACAAACAGACGTTATTTGCTTCTCAAGGGTCTAACAGGTGCATCAAAGGTTGGTACCAGGAAGCAGGAATCGGCTTGACAGATGAACACTGAATTGAGAAAAGAGAGAAGGTAGATGTATGCCTACGCATAAGTAATTAAACAAATCGGTGATAAAGCAAGTTCTGGTTATAATATAAAAATTGCTCTGTCACGATTTTTTTTGTTTTGTTTTTTTTTTTTTGTTTTAATTTTGTTTTTGTTTCTTTTTTTTTTTTAAATCTTCATGCAATATCATAGCTTTGTGTAAATATACAGATTGATGATTTCATATACCTTATACAGAAAATGATTGTCACATTGAAATTTTGTATGAATAAGCAAAAACATAACTCACCTTTGACTGTTAGAGTTTCAACTGATTACTGAAAACATGAAATACTTATTTAGTGATGAAGACCCAAGGTAAGGGACACAACTATTACTAATCACTGAAACGTTTGTATTCAGCAATATACATCAGCCTCATATAAGCATCAAAGTAACTAGGACTGATTTCATTCTGTTTCAAATGAAAACTTGATAGGCTTAGGAGAAAATGAATATAATACATACATATCACTGATTTCAATAGTTGTGTTCATTACCCTAGGTCTACCTCCTTAATTGCTCAAGTAGTGACCGAACACTATAACGGGTGCATTACTTTAATGCTCATGGTTGAGATGGACTTTGATTTCGGGCGACATTTTGCATGCTGGTCCTGAATGACACGATCTGATTCTAATATAAGTGTTTAATGTACATATTATAACTGTATAAACTAGATTTTATGTAGAAACGACATATGTCCTAACTAATCATATATCAGGAACTTACAGACTTAAAAAAAATAGTCAATATCTATTAAAATATTAGGGTAATGTCTTCTCTTATTATGCTGAGAGGACACCAGTAATGCGTGATTTTGTTTAAATTTAATTTAGTTTGTTCCGAATGAAGCGTACATAAATAGATCATCGATGTGTACATATAACCGAAATATCACTTAAGTAAAAGTTTACTGAACATCTTCAGTCACGACGAACACGAGTCTTAGTGTCTCGTTTTTATTCGTTTTGTGTTCAATAACTGTCTGTTGCTTAAAGACTTGCATTGTTATATATTTTCGAAAAAAAATAAACCGGCCCTGCACATGACGAACTACATAGTCTTAAAGTCTTTACCCCTCAAAAATCTTATAATTAATGTTTTATACCTCTTTTATAAAGTTGAATTTCAAAGGGTGCCGAATAATTTTTACGGAATAGTTTTATCATAGTATATTTTTACTATATCACACTGGCCAACAAAAGATTTTTAAATTGATACAAAAGAATCTTAATTAAATCAGAAAACGTACTATCGTGACTGAATGAAAGCAATTAAACGAAAAGCTTGGTTTCAAGAGATAATATGAAATCATTTTGAATTTCCAATCAAATGTACAAAAAGACTACGGTCGATAACTTCGTGTAAAAAAAAAACTTAAGTTTTTTCCTCTTGTCTAATTCTAATGGAAACCCTAAAACGGATATTAGCTTTTCCTCAAGCATTGATAATTTTATTAAGTAAAAAATATCCGACCTAGCCTTGACTTGCCTTTAAAAATACAAATCTATAACACACTGTGATTACCCAAGCTAATGCTGATCAACTTTAGGCTATTCGGGAGAAATTAATCAATCTATGAATTATATCAGAATCAGTTCTAAATTCAAGATGAACTTAGCAATTATCGAGGATGCTGATTTACATAGGACATCGACCGCAAGCAAGGACACATATGGACTTGATGTGTCTTATCTCCTTAGTCAGCAAGTCATCTCTAATCACAATAAAAAAAATAAATACTGTCCAAGTGACCTATCTGAACTAAAATTGTCTTATATTTATAAGTTAATGTTAGCCATAATTTGATTTAAAACCAAATATTATATGTCAATGTCACTACCGAAAGACCGATAATGTATTTTATTGCAGTTATATATTCAACTCTTTACCCATTTATATGGTTACTTTCTTTAATTACTTTTATGTTTATTCAATATCTTTGTGGCGGAGTCTGTTGAAGTTAAGGAGGTAGACCTAGAGTAAGGGACATAACTCTTGAAATCAGTGATACGTTTGTATCATATTCAATTTAAAAAAAAAGCCTTTCAAGCTTTCCTTTGAAACAGAATGAAATCAGTCCAAGTCACTTTGATGCTTACATCAAATTGATGTAATATGCTGAATAGAAACGTTCCAATGCTTTGTAAGAGTCCCTTACCGTAGATCCACCTCCTTAATTGATTGTATAAATTACAAGTCTATGCGTTGTGTGTTTTGTTCTTAATGTTTTATGTGGTTTACTCTTTATATTGAACAACCTTCGAATATTGGCCTAGATATGATCAAAACAGCCAATACAGTACAAAGTACAAAAGTGGGCCAATATGGGATATATCCGTCCAATACGGATTTAGCCCTCCAATACGGCTTTTACCCGTCTAATACGTCATATTGGGCTGGCTAAAATCCATATTGGCATACCATATTGAACTAGTTAGTCAATAAAGGTATAATAGCATAAGGTTCTTAATATTTGCTACGCCTCATTTCAATATGGCTAGCCTCCGACCAATAACTCAGCCAATATGGAAAACTTTACGCAATAATACTGTATTATTTTCTATGTTTAGAATATTAGCATTTGTTATGCTTAATTTGCGCAAACACCGCCATTTATAATTATTTCAGACTATATTTTCTCAAGATTTGCTCTAGGAAAATAGATCTTGCATATGGTTGTATGAATAGAATGATCTGTTTAAGAATGAGACATTTAAAAAAATGTACAATAAATTGTCAGGAATCATTTTATAACATTGCTACTAAAATGTATCTTAAAATAGAGGCTTCATGATTGTATCACATCTTAGAAATAAGTGAAGAAACAAACTCGAAGAAGATAGTCCATTTCTATTAAAATTTGACGACATATTCATTTTCATCTTGACATTAAAAATGAATCAAATGGAAGCTTCTACACCGGATACAATGCTTGTTAACACTCTATTACATGTCATACTCAAACACAATACTTAAATAAAAAGTGATACAATTTTTTTTTATTTTTCTACCTTGTACACCAGTCTGTCACATGACAATCAACTATCAGTTCTACGCGATCTTGTCACCAATGTGCTTGGTTTCTACGTTTGTACCCGAATCTTGTTTTCTTTAAAAGCTCTTTCTACATCTGATGATCCCAACTTAACTTGCAGTTAATGAGTTATAAATGGTACACCTTCTTCTTCGATATATCTAGACCTTAAATTGTATATAGAAAATACATGACGCTTGTAGTCGATACTTTAAAACAAACGTTGTGATTTAGACTTCCCAATTGTAAATTCCTAATTTCTTAGTTGCAATATCCCAACATCGCCAGCAATTAGAGTTTACGTTTCACAGTAAATTCATCATTGTCAAACCTATCATCTGCAAAAGGACGTTCCATGTAGAGCATGGATTTCTCATAATGAATATGGGGTACATCCAGCCTTTCTTACAACCATCACTACAGAAGTTTTATAGTCGATATCTGATATAAAGTTCATATATAACACTCAAATTCAGCTTTACAATGATAGTATTTTGGGTTTGACGTATTTACATTTTATGATTATTGACGCTTCAGCTTTTTTCTTTGTCGATATTTCAAAAAAAAAATAAATATTAAAATGGAATGTTTATTAAACTGGAATTTTTTCTTGTTTGAGAAAAAAAAATAATCACAAGAAGCAAATTTATAAAGGAAATATAATAATACGCATTTTTTCAAACAATGTATTTACATTTCAACTTTATCAAAACATTCATACTTCTTTTACTCACGGTTCAGCTGAAATCAACATCTAGAACATTCTGTAATGAAATGTTTTATTAAGACATCAAATTTAGCGCTAAAACATTGCTGAATGTATCAAAACATACTAACATGTATTTAACGCATAAGCACAAGTAAAACTTAGGAGAAAAAGTTTTATGATTTCTGTATAACATTAATGACCAAAGAACATATTTTTGAATTAAATCTACAGCTGTCAAAAACAAGATTTGCAGTCTGAATTTCATATAGTCCTGTTCCTAAATGCATTATACAGTGCAAGCTAGCATTATTTTTTTTTCCATTTTTCCATTGCCATTTCTTTAAGTCTAGAACATATAAGATATTTTTTAAGCCAAGATCCAGCAAAATACCAGCACAAAAAAAAACAAAAAAAAAAACAAAAAAAAACAAAAACAAAAAAAAAAAAAAAACCATGCAATATTAATCTTTTCATTAAAATCTGACAAATTGTCATAAATAATTGATAGCTTGCACTGCACTAAATAAATATGTTACAGGAAATTTGTATTTCCGAAAAAAATCGGTTCTGGTAAATTTGTATATTTATTTATGTTTACATTTCTGTTGTTAGCGACATATGACTGTAGTAACATGTTTTGTGAAAACAGAAATCGTGCATGTATGTAGAATACTGTATAAAAAAAAAGCATTAAGTAAAGTTTTCAATTCGTCAACTTTAAAAAAGTACTTACTGCCAAATATGACAGCTAGAATGTAGGGCAGCAAGACAACCCTCCACTTTTTCCGATCATTCGCCATTCTCTTGACAGTCCCCATGTAAGGTCCATGCATTTCTGCCTCTACGTTCCTCCTCCATGTCATTCTATGTCGTCCTCTCTTTCGTGTGCCTTTAAGTGTTCAATACAAAACAACTTTGTCGTTTATCCCGTCTTAGGTTTTCAACATAATGTTTGGAAGAAGATACAGACAGTACAGTAAATGTCAAGCTTTTTTTCAGTTTGATTTTTTATAAAAAGTCCAAGGTATGCAGTTCTATTTCTATAAATACTTCAAAAGCCTAATATCCACATTAACATAAACTGTTCTACAACATCCAATAGCTTGTTGCCCGTTTGTATTGTGAACTCGATGGATGCTTATTGAATAGAGTAATTGCTTACTCACTTTCAATTTTTATTTGTTAATTGCATGTCTTTCAAGATGAGCATTGAATGGCACTTTCATTCTTTCTTTCGCCTTGAACTATTCGAAAGTAGTTTTCCACATTCCAACTTTCAGTTTTCAAAGTTCAGCGTCCTGTTTTCATTCTTTTTTCCTTGTTTTACACAATACGTCTGGCTAAAGTTGTTGAAATATCACCAATCAAATATTAATCTTCAATAACAAAGAGATGTATATCTTTGTAAGCGTCTCCGAAAAGAATATATAGCTATTGGCTAATAAAAGTCTAGATTTACTTTTTTGTCAGGAGGTCGTTGATCTAAATGGACACAAGAGTTCTTAATTGTTTTCCTGTTTTAGCACATCTTACCTCTTTGATAAAAAAAATATTCAGAAATATTTCTAGGTATTTTGTATTCGTTTCTTAATAGCTAGACCCCATCAATATTTAAAATTAAAGCTAAAAAATTCATCGAAAGCTATAATTCAAGTACTGGAATCTGTAAGAATTTGGCAAAATGGAAGACTAATGATTCATGGTAAGAAAATAATATACGAATTTGACAACTTTGGCACATTGTTAATGGTCTATTTAATACAATTTGTCAGTTCGTTTGTTTTAAAATTGTCAAAGAATGCAGAAAATCTAGTTAATTTTTTTTTTTTTTTGGTTTATTGTTTTTGTTTATTTGTTTGTTGTTTTTTTTCTTTGTTGTTGGTTTTTGTTTCTTTTACCATATTTAACTCGCTGCCTGAATCTTACTGATAATAGCATTTAAATTTAATTAAATGTAATTTATTTGAATTTAAATAGTTTTTTTACCGTGCCATCAAAAAGACTCATTGCATTTCTATACTTTGACCTTATGTATTTATATTTAAATGAAAACGCAAAATTAGGTCTAAATATCCTGTTTAATTCAATCAATACAACAATACTCCAAAAACATAAAACCTGGTGAAACTCATTTCCGAGACCGGCATCGGTAGAGATTTGTTCAGAAATTCCACTTCCTGGTTTTCTAGTAATTTATGGCATCTGACGTATCGTCAACCGACATAGTAATTACAGTAAGACCTGTTTTAAGTGACATTCCAAGGGGAAGAAATAACTTTATTTATTATATACTATAAGGGGAAAGTTGAATCATAGTTTTTCAACACAATTGTTTGCTGTATACAAATGGTTGCTATGACACGCCTTTCTAAGAATCATGCAAAATTAAATTATTGTATCTAAGAAATTGTAGGTAAGCTTATAGCATTTTACAGTAAGAATAACATAAGTTATATCGACCCATCTATTTTAGTTTATTCAAGATTAAAGATATGATATAAAAAATATGACAATTTTATCGCCACCCCCCCCCCCTCCGCCCCCCCCCCCCCCAAAAAAAAAATATATATATATATAATAAACAACTAATGCATTCCATGGTTATATGTCCGACAATAAAAAGATCATATAAAAATATGCCGAACGTAAATAATATAAAACATTCTGCAGCTACAATCGACAATGATAAACATGTCTTTATCACTAAATGAATCCTAGTATACTTCAAGGGTTGTTCTTGACCTGATTGTATAATGCACAATTTTGTTTATTCATAAAATTAAAAGAAATATTTTATTGAAAAATAAATTTCTTTATTTGTACAGATCAAATACCTAGAAAGAATTATCACACTTCTAAAATATTTGCTATCAAATATTTTGTTAACTAAAGATTTTTAAAATAAAATGATTTACTTACAGTATGCTATGTTGTTTATGCGATTAATTGTTATATTGTGACGCCTTCCAAAGTTAGAGTAGAGATACCTTTTTAAGGATTGGAGGCTTGGTGTTTGAGCAGTATTTCTTGATGAAATAAGCGACTCGCATTGAAACTAATGGAACAAGGATATGTTGTTCAAATGCCTGAAATCAATGTCACTATGAACTAGTTGATTTTAATGGCTTATTTGTTTTCGGAATTACCAATGAAGTGCATTTGTCATAGATATTTTTCTTCTTTATCGGACACGATCTTCATTGGGCAACACAGCGGGTGTCTTGCAAGAAGCGGAAACTGCTTATCTTCCAGAGCACCTGAGTTCATCTCATTTCTTCTGTGGGGTTCATGCTGCTCGTTTCTGTGTGTATTTTTGATATAAGTTAATTAGGCACAGCCTACAACCTATCATCGCAAATACATTTTTCATACATTTGTTTAGTCATTGAAAAAAGAACGAAAGCTGAAAGGGACGAGATAGGATAGATAAATGGTTATTCATCTGGCGAAAATAATTAAGCTTACTGGATCAAGATACTGTAAATAACTATTTTCATTTCTTCTTTGTTTATGAACTGCATAATCTAATTGCGAATAAATTTCAAGGATATTCTCCTTTTGAATTCACATCTCTGACCCATTTCTCCGTGAATTCGCTTTTTTTTTTTTTTTTTTTTTTTTTTTTTTTTTTTTTATTTTTTTTTTTTTTTTTTGCTTTCCATCATTTTTTTTGCACTTTGGTATTTTGCTTCACACTTTTATTTGCTTTCATGTAAAGTCTTGTCACCATAGCACAGATAAAACGATATGGTTTAGCAATGTAAGATTATATCATATGTATCATAATTATGTATTGACATGCAGATTAGTGATAGGTGTTAAGTACAGCTCTGCCGTAAACCAAGGCAAAGGCTAATGATTAGAGATTCGTGCATCTCTTTATATCAAAAAGTTTTTATCAGAAATCTTTCAATAGGCATAACAGAAATTGGATTCAAAAATAAAAGCGCTAGTTAAAGTTGCCCACTGAAGGTATTTACACTTAAAATTTGGTTACATTCTTCTACAGAAAAGTACGAGATAATTTCCCGCTAGTATATTTACTCTACTTCCGGTCAAAGATTTTTTTCACAAAATATACATGTAGCATCTATAGGGAAATGAATGAACGAAGAATTGATTTTACGTCGTAATAAACGTGTTTGAACAGTTACATTGATTAGTTTGATATATGATGAATCAACATTGCCTTGTACTTTGACAGAACTATATTACATATCCGAGACACTTTTACAGCGGTGCTGAATGGACTGACACAAGCAAAACACACCACGTGAAAATCAACGTGATTTGACAAGAATATCTCACGTTGCTTCCAGCTTTGGTAATAACTTCTTATTAGAATAGCTTAAAGATTTCCTATTCGCTTGAAGGGCTTTGATGTTTAAACCGATTATTCATTAAAGAACTAACAGCTGTTGTGTTTATTATTTAAAACGTTGTAACTTTGTGTTAATTACCTTCATCAGGATAACAAAATTGCATTTCAATTTAATCAAATGTACAATAAAAGCTCATTATTGTAAAGCAAGTTTGTTAGTCTGTAAGATTGTCGGAAAATAAATGCAATTTGTGGAAGTGAAAATCAATCAATATTTTTTATTGTGATAAAAATCGCAGATGCGGGAGGGTTTTCAAGGATGCGGCAATGCCTGAGAACCTAACATATTTTTTAGCCTTAGATATGACATCATTTTTTAAAGTCCAGTATAAAGACGTTAGAATTATTTGTATAAATATTTATTATGAATTCAACCATTTAATCTAGTTTACTCATCTTGACGAAATTTTCGCTTTCAAAATATTCAGGACACGTTCTCTTAAATATTTCATTTTCTCCTGACAATTACAATGAATGAAATTACTAAGAAAGATCGAATGTTTGAGATTCTTCCCTATTATAGGACAAAATATAGGTGTT
Organism: Perna viridis; assembly: GCA_037379345.1. Classification (NCBI taxonomy): domain Eukaryota; kingdom Metazoa; phylum Mollusca; class Bivalvia; order Mytilida; family Mytilidae; genus Perna; species Perna viridis. The sequence goes on along the minus strand of CM074515.1, from coordinate 31,408,851 downwards.
TTGTAAGCATTTAAGGATGTTCGTAAATGTCCATATTGAAAAAACTATGAATTCTGATAAATGCAAAAAACGCGTTCTATACAGAAAAATAATGATGCGAAGAAATTAAATTGATTTCGTTCATTAATGCAAACTGTTTTAACTCTTCAATTGGGTTCCAAGCAATTTGATATTCAGGCTAATTGTTTAAGTAAGTTACAAAAATAGCATATCGAGGACAGTTTCGAAATAGCATTTGACAAATCTGAGACGTCAATACAGCTATGATCAATAATAAATCCATTTACTTTACATTGTGTCTAAAATCTCAGATTCCTTACGCATGCTTGATTTTATCATGCAGCGAAGAGTATCGAAACATCAGTTATTTATCTTGTTTTGAAATAAAATTCACTTAAGAATTGTGCGCAAAAAAAAAGAAAGCATATGCTATGTTAATCATTTACATATACAAAAGTGATCAAACAAATATTAGTATTGATTTTGGTTAAAACTAGTGCTGGTTATCAGTTTGATGAAAATAAGTATCACCGTTTTCTTCTATCTAATTAAATGCAGATTATTCGTTGAAAAATATAGGAAGAAATTCTGTGCAATGCGTATCATTTGCAGAGACAAAATTAAGATATCTTCAGGGATCATACAAATATTAACCAGGAAGAAAAACATGTTAAAAATTTCCCACTTTTCGTTTTGTGGCTTATATGAAGGTTTTTTAATTGTAATACATAAGTTGAAGTACTGAATATATAAGGCAAAATTTAAGGAGATAGACCTAGGGTAAGGGACATAACTCTTGAAAGCAGTGATATGTTTGTATCAAATTCAATTTCACCAAAGCCTCTCAAGCTTTTTTTAAGCAGAATAAAATCAATCAAAGTTAATTAGATGCTTACATTAGATGGATGTAAAATCTTGAATACAAACGTTCCAATGATTTTTTTTTTATCCCTTATCCTAGGTCTACTTCCTTAAGTGACTTACTATAAAGAACGTTAGCTGCAAAAGCCAAAAACATTCATTTTTTTCAAAGCGAAATATATTGTATGAACTATTTACCATTTTGAGAGTGATGTAACGAGCTTTGATATAAATGACTTCGGATTTGATGTAATATGAACAGTGGTTCTTTTCACAAAAAGTCGTAAGAGAAAAATTAGTCGTAAGTAAGTCTACCCCGGACTTGACTTTTCATGAGCAACTCGGCGGGTGTTTCTAGAAAAGCAGAGGACGCTTACCCTACCGGTGCACCTGGTCCATGCTCCCAGTTTTTAGTGGAGTCCGAGTTGCCCATTTGCTTTTGTTACTTTGTACGTATGATTTTAGTTACTTTATGTTCTTTGTTGTGTATGTCTGTTTTCCATGTCTGGTCTTTGTCCCTGGATTACATTCTTTTGATTACCGCTATAACCTTGGTTCCCTTGATTACTCTTTATGACGTCATAGTAAATAAAAGTATTGTGACGTCTAATTTTACTCTTACAAATTTTTGTGCAAAGGGCCACAGGTCTTTACTTGGTAAAAATTAAGGTTGAAGTTTTCAATAAGATTTGCATTAATTTAATAATGATCCTAATTCTTAAAGATGCTAAGTAAAAGTGCATTTGAATGTATAACCGTCATCAATGCGATGTTTTATAATTATAAAACCTTTAAAAGTTAAACCATTATCAATATAAATGATGTAAAATGGTAATCAAGGGAACCGGTATTTGAGTGGAAATTAAACGCATATATCTGAATGATAAAGATTGCACAGAAAAAATGAATACAAACAACGAAGAAATAACCAAAACAACACATATAAAGAAACAAAAGTAAATGAGCAACCCGGACTCTACAAGAAACTAGAACTATGGACTAGGTACATCGGAAGGGTAAGCGTTCTCTGCTTTTCTAGAAACGCCCGCCGAGCTGCTCATGAAATGTCAGGTAGACGAAAGATGAAAATGAAGGATATTACAAAGTGAACAAATCGGTTCTCATAGTGCAGATGGATACACAATAACAATAACGAACATTAAACTTTTGTAGTGATGTCCTTAATCTTGAAGCAAAATAACCTTGTCCCCGCATGCTTCATTTTAAAAAATCTAGTACGATAAAAAAAAAAGAAAACACTTCCACTAAAATGTAGTTGATAAACAAATCAGATGTGTATAAAAAATGAAATTGACATGAACTTTTTATAGGTATAACATGTATATCAGATGGTAAGCAAAAAGAAATCTGAATCAATTTAAAGATGTGCAATTAAAATACTACATGTACATGTTGTATGTGTTAACTGTTGGTCAAGACGTATTCAAACGACGGGTGTTATTTAGAAAGCAGGAGATGCTTACTATCTGATATAATTTCAGTTTAAATTGGATTTGTGGTAAATATTTCCTTTATCCACAATTGTTTTTCATATTTCAATTGCATAGTTTTTGTATAATTGTACTATAGGCCTAAAGTCATTATATTTTTTTAATTTATTATTGAATATGTGTTTTTATCCAAAGAATCAAAATCATTCAATTACATATAAGACACTTTGAATGGACCTTCCAAAATGCATTCATCATTTAAATGGTGTGATATTAAATCTGGTGCTAAAACGAGAACCTCTGAAACCAATAACAAGATTAAATTTCATCGATTCCTCTATATTTCTTCCAATTATATAGTTTTCAGCTACCGGATATCAGCATCAGAGTAATTAGTTAGTTACCAAAATAGAATATATAAATGCTTGACACATTTTCTTTGCGTTTGCATCAATAGTTTGCAATGTGATATCATACAATTGAAATGAATTATCGTTAAAGGTCAGATAAAACTAATTGCTATGACGAAAAATGAAAGTATACCTAATAAATTGGAAGTTTCATCTCCGCACCGACAAGTACAATGTTTATTCGTGTTGCTATAAAGGTACACTTTACGCAAGTGAAACTTTTAGAAAAATAAACAATGCAAAGCTCTGAACATGCATAATGCAACGTGGTGTGTAAAATTGATTTATCTACTTAACATCATTACCATTGGGTAAATTTCATACAATGACAAAAGCTAATTTTATCTAAAACAAAAATAGTTCCACAATTATTTGTTACAAAGAATGAAGACGGATCGGTATTTTCATCTGTTTATCTTCATTTTAATATAAATTATGGCGTACAAATAATGTTCCTTTACCGATAGTCTTGCTTGATTTGTTCCTCGTTAAAAACCATTTTTCATAATTGTCTTTTTCTTTCTCCAGACGCGACCTCCAACGAGAGTACAGCTGGTGTCTTGCAAAACACAAGAGCTGCTCACCCTTCTGGACCACACAAGTTCACTAGATTATCAGAGTACGACACACGATGCTCGTCTGTTCTAAATAAATGCGCCTATGTGTTTTGGTTAATTTTTTGGTTTGTTTTTTAATTTTTGTTTTGTTTTTTGTATCTTTGTATCTTTGTTTGGGGTTTTTGTTTTGGTGTACAATTCGGAAGATGGGTTGTTTTGAGTTTATCTGTTTATTGCAAAAATAGCACTAACATTTTAATAGTGCAAAAATTACTGCTTTTACTATAGTGAAAAGAAAATATGAAAATTATGAAACAAACAGCGACCTCAGTAGAAGATAACAAACATAGAGGTTTCTTTGATCCACAGAGCTAAATTGACATTGATTCGACGCATCGAATGGAATACAATGGAACATTTTATTTGTCCTAAATATTGCATTATCTGATATGTACTCTATATATTCATGTATTCCTTTGGATACAAGTACGATTTTTCCCCTGCGTGATATTTTGTAAGAGTATTGTCATCGGTTATTTCCATATTATATTGCTTTGGTTTCTACAAAGCACTTGATAATATAAACAATTTGTATGGCATCCTAAAGAGGTGTTTGATGTTTCTCCATAGATTCAAATCTCAAATCTCTTTTCGTCTTTTTAAATATATATAAACGATTTTTAATGGATTGTTTATGCATAAAGGACATTTTAGACATTTACTATGAGATTACAAAATCCAAGATGTGTTAATACGTAAATCATAAAATTGCAACATGGTTTAGAATGTGTTTTACTAAAATTACGAAATATAAAACAGTATCAACTGACGTTGTAAGAAGCCTGAATTCACCTGTCATATAATAGTCATTTTTCATCTTTCCGTAATGAAAGCCAGAATAAGTTTTTTTCGAAAGTACGTAACATGCCAACACAAGACAACCTGTTCGGTGAGGTTCGAAAGGAACTATACATGTACAGAAGAATTAAGCAATACCATCGGCAGTCCATATGTTACTTGTAATAAGCATGTTTAATATGGCGATATTAAGACGATCTACTTAAGCTTGATTCAATATGCAATTTGACATAGAATAACAGCATGAGTAGAACTATTCAGAAAGCAAACAATTTTAATTAATACAATAGATATTCAAGACAATAATTAGGTATTAAATAGAATGACGTCAACGATATTGTAATTTCAAAGGTCTTACATGGGTTTATAGTGGTGTTCCAATTCGTTTTTAGTTAACAGAAGTATGATAGAATCGATCCGATTACTGTTCGATGGATATATTAGGAATTTTAGACTCGATATATATAAAAGTAGAACAAGCATATTTTATATGCGAATAATAACAGCGTATTATGTCAGTCATATAATATTAGTTATCCGGAACATATATATTACAATGTTACACAATCACACAAATGAAAATCAAAATAGAAAAGAGTAATATTTATATGTAAAACATTGAAATAAGATTTTTTCAATGTCTTATTTTATGTAGGATTATTACCTATTTCATTCATTCACTTGTTGGTTAAATGATTGATTTATCGATTGATTCTTTTCAATAAAGATTCAGCATCCGTCGACAATCACCAACGGAACATATACAAACCATAGAACATTGTCGACGTAATAACAAATATTACTTAATCCTATTTACTCAACCTCACTTTTCTACCCAAAAACAAATGTCAAAGAAATTTAATTTGACACATTACAAACTTTTTCAACTGCATTTATTACAAATTGTTTATATTTTTTTTCAAGATTGCTTTCAATTTATGATTACATAATGCTTTAAAACCAACTTGGAGTTGCTTATGCACAATCTGTTGAAGTGCTTTATAAACAATCATAAATTGTTCCAAAGCTTATCATGCAAGAATATAGCTTAAGGAGGTACAGGTAGACCTAAGGTAAAGGACACAAACTCTTACAAATCACTGTATTCAGCATTTACATCAATCTTATGTAAGCATCAAAGCAATTTGGATTAATTTTCTTCTGTTTCATATGATAACTTGATTAGCTTTGTTAAAATTGAATATGATGCAAACATTTAATTGATTTCAAGAGTTATGTCCCTTACCCTAGGTCAACCTCAGATCAAACCAATATTTCTGATTTTTATCTAACCCACTCCAATTAGAATTGTTTCGTAATTAAGTTCTTATTTTGTTTAAGATTATTTGATTGCGGACATCCGACATATCGACGTTAATCAGTCACAATACGAAAAAAAAAACATGTGAAAAGGAAATGATGTTGGTTGCTAGAAAAGACCAAACCTTCTTATAGTCTTTTGAAACGTCAAAATGTTAAATGATATTTATATAACTCCGACTATCCGTAAATAAATATTTCGCCAAGATGTATGTATATAATCCTAAATGAATACAAATGTAGTTGCTCAGTAACATTCGTTTTCATGCAATAAACCGATTGCTAGCATATCTTATAATGTATCTCTGGTCGGTTTCTCTTTAAATTATATTGATTGTCATTATGTAAAGGACAAAAATAATTTCTATTTCGACGTCGTAAATTGCAAGCTAAATTACTCTAATGACATTTTCAAATTAAGCAATGACACGCTATCACGTCGTTATTCCTGTATAAGAATGTGTGAACACTTTATTTTTTCAAGAGGAAAATTATTCAAAATATATAACCAATTACTACAGCTGCAACTGTCTAAGAGTAATCTAGGGAACCAAGGTTGTAGCGGTAATCAAAGAGTAATCTAGGGAACCAAGGTTGTAGCGGTAATCAAAGAGTAATCTAGGGAACCAAGGTTGTAGCGGTAATCAAAAGAATGTAATCCAGGGACAGATACCAGACATGGAAAACAGACATACAAAAAAGAACATAAAGTAACTAAAATTATACATACAAAGTAACACAAGCAAATGAGCAACTCGAACTCCACTAAAAACTTGGAGCATAACAATGAAATATCACGCATTGATGCTTTCTCTATTTGAAAAGACCATTATTTGATCTCAGCATTATTGGATTTCCTCAGAAACTTTTCAATAAAATTTTAGAAAAATGAGGTTTATGACAGAGTTATCTGCCCTTGAAATGTTCACTTTTAGGGCCTTTCAATGAAATTATATCTCAATGGTCCTGCAATATGTGGAAAAGATTGTCTTTTCATTGATTCTGATGGTGCAAATAGTGAAATTTCGCTATCAAAATGATGTTTTTTTTATACCATGTTTCACCTACTCCCTGATTCTTAAAGAGACTGACGCTTAAATAATAACTTTTCATTTGCTCTATTCCCTGATGGAAATGATGGGACATTGTAGTTTTTAATAATTAATCCTGAAGGTATAAGAATCAAGTACATTCTGGAAAAAAAACCTATTAAGTATTTAACCGTTGAAAGCAAATTGGAAAATAATATTTTTTTATTTATTAATGTTTATTTTATCAGCAGATATATACAGTTTATCGTTCAAAACTTTTTTTCATTTCATTGCCGAGACCAAAATATATCAATTATGTTAAATAAGTTTATTTCTGTAAAAGAGAGTCATCAATGGAACCAATATAAATTCGAGCAGAAATTTTCAAAAACACCAAAGTAGAAAGGCAAACACAGAAAAGAAAGAATATGAAATAAAAATAATGAAAAATACCACGCACAAAGAAACACAAAAAAAAAAGAAAAACTCGGGAGCAGACCAGTTGTGCCGGTTTGGTAAGCATCCTCAGCTGTACCCACCGAGTTGCTCATAAAATATTAAGTGCGGGGTAGTCGAAAGAGGAAAACTATGACCTAATGAACAAAACGGTTCTCATAATGAAGATGGATGCACCGTAGTGATCCATTGGTAGATAATTCTAAAGATTCAAGGTCGCATAAAATGGACGGGCAACACCTTCTTTTTCTTCCCTTGTCTTGTGGGAAAGATCTTCAGATTAATGTCTCTGCAAATCGAATTAAAACATATAGTCTAGCAACATAGCACTATCTCATTAAAGTACAATTAACATTTCGTGAACTTTTCAACTCGTAATTAGGCGTTAATCTGTTTTGATTATTTTGTGATATGATTATTTACTAATCTGCTTTTTCAATTACATAAACGATCCAACTAAGAAGGTCATAGAATTATAGTAAGTACTGTAAACAAACCAAAGTCATTTATTCGTATGGTCAACCACCCAAGGTGTGTATATTTATCCAATTTTTAGCTTTAAATTTAAAGAAGCAACAATGGTAACAATGGTTGTTTTTTCGAACACAGTCAATTTATGCGGGACAGCTGTATCCAGGGCTTAATTGTTCTATTATCAATATAAAAACAGATTGAAACAAAAGTGAGTGATAAAAACAAAAAACAAAACAAAACAAAACATTATGCAAGTAAAAATACTTCGAATACAGCAAAATTTCAATTGGAAATTTAATTGCTTCGGATGTTTGAAGCATTAAGCCAGATGCTCTAATAGGATAATTGGTCTATGTTTATCAATGTAGCTCCTTTGACAAACACTTAAGGATGTAGACCTAGGGTAAGGGACACAACTCTTACAAATCATTGGAATGTTTGTATTCAACCATTAAAATCAACAATCATGTCAGCATCAAAGTAATTTGGATTTATTTCATTATGTTTCAAACAAAAGCTTGAAAGGCTTTGGTGATATTGAATATGATACAAACATATCACTGATTTTAAAAGTTATGTCCCTTACTCTAGGTCTACCTCTTTAAAGTTTTTTTTCTGTGCTGGATGTGGCGATCTTTGTCGATATGTTTTGTTTTTATTATTTCTTGTAGGCTATTTCATTTTGAATCTTGAACTTCCTCAATATTTGATTGTAATGCTGCCGATAAAAGGTTTCTCCATAAATATGTGTACATCATAACGAAATTTAGGAAATTTGAAATATTCATTTCATTGGTATTTTTTGTATAACGAAAAAAACACTCATTCTAAGAATTACCAATATCTAGTTTTATCAGAGACAAGGGAAACCAAATAGAATGAATAGTGGAAATAAAACTATTACAAATTTTCTAAAATTTAAGCAATGGTCAAAAAGAAAAAGGAAAGAAGGAAATTCTTATAAGTGGTAATATCAAGGTAAAAACTGGCAGTTGGAAATCACTGGAATAGTCCTGGCTTACGACATAAATGTCCATGTCGTGTATATCGATTAAGTTCTTTTAATACCAAGTATTAATGTAACATAACTATGTGAAATGTCGGTGTTAATTTATTACTACAGCGAAACCTATTTTACCCGAATACTGAAACATCTGAACACCTATCTTATGGAGGTAGACGTAGGGTAAAGGAAATAACTCTATCAAGAAAAGTCTATCAAGCTTTCATTTGAAACAGAAATCATTGCAAGTTACTTAAATGCTTACATTAATTGATAAAATGCTGTATACAAACGTTCCAATGATTTGTAAGAGTTGTGTCCCTTACTCTAGGCCTACCTTCTTAATTGAACCAATTTTAATGTCCAAAGAGGGTTCGTTTAAGACAGGCATCACTGTATACATTCTATAATTGCATTATTTCATGAAGTCTTTTCAAACTGTCTACTTTCCAACAATGTTTTAAAAGAACAACTCTGTGAATGACACTGAACAATAATAGAATTTATTGGATTTTCGATGAAAATTATCTCCTCGGACAGATTGGAATGAGTTATTGTACATATCATAATATAGACCCATTAACATTTTCGCCTTTTCGGGGTTTGCATTATATGTTACATAATTTGCATGATGTTTAAAAACTAGATCAAGAAAGCAGACAAAAACGCCATAAAAACACATATCAACGAAAAATACACACAGAAACTAAAGCCTGACTCGACTAAAACTGAAAGTGTGGACAAGGTGCACTGGTAAGGTATGTATCCATTGCTTTTTAAGAATGAAACAAGTATTTAGCACAAGGGCATAGAGTGGTGAACATAAAAAAAATGGAAGTCTTAATGAAAAAGGGAATGAATTTAGTGAAAAGGCGACAGCTGCTATATTTAAAGAGAACAAAATATAAATTAGTGTCAACAGAAAAAAAGACAAATAGCACAAAAGCTTATGAATGTATAATGTATATATATGAAAAATGTTTCCTCCTGTAGAAAGTATGAGTGTAAAAATATTATGGAAGAAAGAAATATGGTGTGAATACATCCTTCGGAAGCATGGTCAAATGTTATGAATACATGGCGATATGTAAATTAAAGAATGTATTAACGATTTCAAAATTAAGGGAGATAACTCTGCAAATGACACTGAATAACAATAAAAACTATAAGATCTTTTTAAGAACAGACAGATTCGAATGAACGATAATCATTTCGTTATATACACCCATAGAACAACTTGATAACAGAAATAAAAATGCGTAGCCTTTTTGGGTGTATCATATGTTACAGAATTTTCATGATTCTCGCAAAGGCTGCTACTTAATGAATTTCTACGAAATATTTTTAATTGTTTTATGGTTCATTGTTACCTACCTATTAAAATTTTATTTTTTCTGAGGAAAATACTTAATGGTTCATATAATCCCACAGCTTTAAATATCGTTAAACCCCAGATTAACCCTTGCAAATTATCGTAAAAGTACATGTATGATACATAACATGTCTTTTGTTTTGTTGTTGGATCTGTTGTCATACTCAGATAAAGACTGTTACAAAAACTGAAAAAGTCTGATTAAATGTATTATTACAATAACAACAGATAAGTCAAAGTATTACAAGGTTACAAAAAAAGATCCTTTTTTTTTTCTTTTTGTACATAAATTCCAAATACTAGATATGACTTGTCATTTTACTAATTACATTACACGCGTTTCTAGAAAAGAAGAGAATGCTTACCCTACCGGTGCACCTGGTCCATGCTCCCAGTTTTGAGTGGAGTCCGAGTTGCTCATTTGTTTTTGTTGCTTTGTGTGTATGATTTTAGTTACTTTATGTTCTCTGTTGTGTATGTCTGGTATCCATGTCTGGTCTTTGTCCGTGGATTGCATTCTTTTTATTACCGCTATAACCTTGGTTCCCTTGATTACTTTTTTGTACGTTTAATTATAAACAAAAATGCACAAATAATGCACAGTACCCTATTAAGGCGCTTACATGTTTTCATAATGGTATACAATTCACAATATCCATTTGAAATATGAATCTCTGTGATTTCTTTTTCAACCAGACAGGAAGTGAATGTGAACGTACTAAAAGGAAGGATCAACGTGATTAAGACTATACTGGTCACTTCGAGCATGATAACCCGCCAGATATCCCGGCACCCAGGATATTGCGTAAATAGAAATTTATAATGAACCAGACTTATGTCCCTTATGGATTACTTTTTTTGTAGTTAAATGTTAAGCTATGATATACATTTCCAGTACGTATACATCTCATCATTCATATCTATTAATAATGTAATCCACCCAAACAATTTCCATTTTAAATTTTGGGTTTGATTCAAATGTTCAAAAGTATAGCGAAATGAATATACTATTATGGTGCACATAAATAGTGTAATTTAAGAAAGCGATTTTATAGATGAAAGGGAATATTTTGTTTGGGTAACATAAAAGTACATTCACTTATCGGCTTCAATTTCTGTCACAATTTAGTTAATCAGTGGATTTTGTAAATAGTATATTTTAGTTTTAGAAAAGAACAGTTTGCAATGAAAAGTTTAGATCTCGTTTTATATTTGCATAATTGGTATGATTTACAAACCCAGAGAAAAACGCGACATTGGTTAACAAGGATGTGCATCTAGATGTACTTTTACTTTGTTTAATGGTCTGTGTTTACACTTGCATTGTTTGAGCTAGAGACATGACATTTTAAGTAATTAATGTCTTATAAACAAATAAAAACTTATCTTGATAAAGTAGAAATAAATAACTACCACTTTGGTTCAATATGAGGAAAATCCAATAGTCTCTAAAGTACATTGTTGCATAACATATGAACATTAAGTATAAAATGCTGCCCTGTCGCGTTGTATAAGAAAACAACAAGTGAACCTTTACATGTATATATGGCTTTAACTATAACAATGGTTGAAAAACACGAAAATTCTAGTGGTATATCTTACAATTGTGGAAATGCATTACACTTGTGTCATGGAGTGACGTCTCATCAGCAACATTAAAATCAAATAAATATGAAAACATAAATTTAAAAAATAAATTGTTTACAAGAAGTAATCAATCAAAACTATCGAAATCGGAAACCAATCTATCACTGGGAGATTCTACTATGTGCAATACCACGAATAAAGCCCAGTGCTTTATTTATTTTGAAATTTGTAATACTGCAAATTGTGATATGTATAATAAATAAAATGTTATATGTTTCGGGGTCAGACCAGTCAGACTCCTGGGTTGGTCGAAACCCTCGTGGACCTTTGGTCCACCAGCAGGCGTTTAGACCAAGTGGTTATTAAATACAAACATACCAATCATGTTTATTGCAAATGCAGTATGTCGTGTATGTATTACAAAATTAGTTTGTTCATATAAAAACGCATAAACGGTACCAAAAATTTCTCGAATTCACATTGATTCTGTTAAGTTAAAAACAATGCGAAGAATTACAAATTCAAGACAGGAAATCAAAAAGATACCTGTATCCACAGCACAAAACAGATGAAACCCAAGACTACCAAATATGCGTAATACAACCATGAAGTTACGTTATAGCACTGTATAAGATGAATATGTGTATCAACAATTAAACAGATTTGGTCCACCTTAGTTTGTTCCACTGTTAGATTAGAAGGTGGGAGAAAATGAATTTATAAAATCGAAGAAGTTTTCTATTTGTTTTTATGCTCAGATAAGAATTCCAATACTACGAATTGATTTGTGTGTTGTAGACATAGTGTTTTTTCATGTTCATATATTGAATTTGGAATAATTTTCTTCAAGTTGTTTCTGAGATTAGCAAACATTGATGATTTCATTTAATTTTATTAGATATTTAGTTTTGAATTAATATTTGTATTTACTGCTTTTCTAAGTACAATATTTTTAGATAGATTAACTTCCCTACTAAACTGTCACCTCTGGTAATGAATGTTTTAACAAAATGATTTTTACTTGCACACAATGTATATGTATCAATTTATGTAGATGACCCGACTTTGTTCGTGAAGAATCCGTCCACTGTGCACAAAAACCTACCGTAAGCCAGAACTTACCATAACTACGCAGACTTTTTGTACCGCGCTAGACTTCTTACGATTAAAATTCTGGGTTATGTTGCTACAAGATGATGTCATCACTACAGAAGTTCCTACTTGCACACAATGTATATGTATCAATTTATGTAGATGACCCCGACTTTGTTCGTGAAGAATCCGTTACAATTGTTTATGCTTTTCGTTGCGTAACACCATTATTTTATCTTATCTTTATGGCCCAACTAGGAACAACTTATTACCATAAACAGTGCTATATAATTATTAAATCTTGTTTACGATATCTTCCTGATACATGGGTGGGATGGAGTCAACATTACGTAAAAACTCTTGAATAAACGTACTTTGTGATTTTATTTGGTAACATGTAGCAGCAAATTACGTGTCAAAATAGTAGGAGCGGTTTAATCGTAATGGTGTCATCGCCTCATGCTGAACAAGGAATAAATTGTACCCTATACAAACCATATAATAAGAAGTATTTCTATTTGATAACTGTAAGGAATGACACGGATAACTTTGAAATATGTTTACACTCTTAAAGATATCCATTATTGCATAACAACTTGTCCCCTTAAGTATTTTTTTTTTTTTTCGTTTCACTTCATTGACTCGTACAGTCCACGAACTAGATATGCATAAAACTGCCATCTTTTCTATAATTAAGTGTGTCATTATTTGTTTGTTTGAATATGATTGGCACTGGCAAAATGGTCCACTGTGCACAAAAACCTACCGTAAGCCAGAACTTACCATAACTACGCAGACTTTTTGTACCGCGCTAGACTTCTTACGATTAAAATTCTGGGTTATGTTGCTACAAGATGATGTCATCACTACAGAAGTTTGAGGTCGTCATCATTAACTCGTGGATCGTTACGGGGTATTGACACATTTGTTTAACGTGTCATAGCTTTCCTTTCTTCTTCCGTCTACCCTGACTTGACTTTTAATGAGCATACCGACGGTTGTATAGAAAAGCAGAGGATATTTACCCTGACGGTGTACCTGGTTCATGCATTCAATTTTAGTGGAGTCTGAGTTGCTCATTCATTTTTGTTGCTTTGTACGTATAAATCAAGTTATTTTATGTTCTTTTTTTGTGTTGTGTGTTTGCTTTCCTTGTCTGGTATTTTTCCCTGGATAACATTCTTCTGATTTCTACCAGAATCTTGTTCCCTTGATTACTCTTTTATTTTCATTAAAAATGTCCTTCATCTAAGTCTACATACGGGCATCAGGAAATACAACATCTGTATACTGCAAAGTTTGCAAATACAACAACGATAACTTCTTAATCGATTAAAGCTATATTGCTTTAGCAACACCATATCATGTTCTCAATAAAAGTGCATATAATTAATTATGAATGATGAACCTTCAATTATTCAATGACAAAGCTAAATTTTACTCCTACATAAAAGTATTATGAGAAAATAAAATGTAAATACAAACTTTTGTACTAAACGAACATGTGTCATACATGTATTTCACTGACCCCCTATATTAACCATGGTTATATGAAACATATACAAAAGTCTCTGCTTGTATGAGACAGGGATACAAACTGATCAATAAAAGTCAACTACTTTGAATCTATAACTTTACAGACTTCATTGTTCAAAACAATTAAATTTATCTTAAACCATGAAGACACTGGGTCTACATTTTATGTGTTGCGCTTACTAGAATCTGATAGATTTGGCTACAAAGATGTTTGGTCTCGAGAACACTTTGTATACATTTTACTTAATGTTTCTATGTATTTGTTTTTAAAGCTGTTGATAAGAGGTAACTCCTTGAAACATATTTACAGCATATCGAATGTCGAGTATGTCACTATATAAATATAAATGATATTTTGTATTTTACCCGATTTGCATATTTTACAAAATCAAGACATTTTTCTACTCGACCAAATCCGAATAAAAAAAACAAAAACAAAACAAAACAAAAGCAAATGAGCAACTTTAAGACCTTATGCACCGATGGGGTGTAAACGTCCTCTAGAAACAGCCGCTGAGGTGCTCATCAAATGTGACATTCAGGATAGAAAAAAGTGAACCTGACAGTAACCAAATCGGTTTAAGGGGTGCAGATGGATACAATTTTACGATCCAAGTGTTGGGTTCATGACGAAGACCATTAAGCTTCTTTAATGATGAAGTCTTGTAGCAACATAACCAAAGAAACCAATGGTTACAGTAAATACAAACATAACAGTATACACGACAGTGTATTTCCATAGTTTCATTTAATTTGTCAATATGCTTCCTAACAGAATGTTTTATGCCTAAATTTTGCAACTAGTTCTGATGTTCAAACTGTAATAGATGTTAGCTTGGTTTAATACGTAGGTTCTTTTGAGTCTATCCTCGTTTTCAAAATAGTCAAAAATACAATGATAATCAAGTCACGTTTAGAACTGGAGAGGTTTAAAGAATGCAATATGCCGATATACTTTTAACAGCTCTTCATATAAACAAAACATATTTGAACTCAATGTAGCAGGTAGGTTAAGTTAAACTTTTATTTTATCTAAAAAATTTCTAACTAAAGTAACAATACTGCTAAACATCAATTTAAAATTAATTAAATGCCTGTCTATTCATTTGAACATGTTGATCCAACATCGTTTGTTCAAGTTAAGTCTAAGTCTCTGTAAGAATCAGGCAGTGGGTGAAACATTGTATACAAAACCGAATCATTTTGAAAGTTTAGATTGACTATTTTTACCATCAGAACCAAAGACAAAGTTTAAATTGAGTTATTCATTAATTGAATTGCACTATAATGAACATTTCAAGGGAGATTTCTACGTCAAAAAATTCATTTTTCTGATATTCTATTGACAAATTTCTGAGAATATCCAGTGATGCAGTGATCAAATAATGTTCATTTCAAGAAGAGAAAGCATCTTTGAATGAAGTTACATTGTCATATACGTGGGTGTTAATATGTATATATGTAATTTTCCCCCAATTTTTGCCTGATTCTTATAAAAATTACACTTAATTTAAATTTTCCGAAGATGTTTTTTTTACCTTTAGTACGAACCGAGTTAAAACAAATCCTGCAGATTTCTTAGTAGCTTAGATAACGTCATATTACATATTTGTGTTAACGCTAGAAAAATATCTTGTCATAGCAAATATAAAGTAATATGTTTTTAAGCATTCTCACTATTCCTTAAAGCAGAAAATCATTTTTGTCTGTTTTACAATAGCAGTTCTTTAAGATTTCCTGGTTTCATATATATGATATCTCATCATTATGAGGTGTTGAATATTCCAAAGTCATCTTTTAAAAAGTTAGTCATAGGTTTTTGACATGCATTGTTCAGATTATTCCCAACTTACCTGATTCTTACACAGAACAAATAGTCAAAAACGAAATTTAAACCCTGAATCGGTATCATTGTTATCTAAGAAGCTTGGTATTATTCTTTTTACCTATTAAGTGTTTATCTTTGCATTCCATACTCGTATTGATATAAAAATATAAAATTCGCCCATGTGACAGACTCCGAGATAATTGACCGAGAAATTGCAATAAAATTAATGTGACGAATAAGGCGCTATAGAAACAAAATGCAAGCTATTTACACTGGCTAGACTGTCAACCATAATTGTAAAGTTCATTACATGTTTATTGTACTTGTAATGTGGTCGGGGGGAGGGGGGGCAATATGTATCAATTTGAAATCACAGGGATGACTTTATAGCATAATACGATTTCATTATGGAGGTTACTTTTAAAAATATTCCGCTGCCTGTTTAACAGGTAGATTCTGTCAATTTAAGTTTGAAAGGCGCAGGTAAATTTTCTAAAATAATGATGATTTGTTTAAATTCATTTGTATGATATTGTCACTGAATCAATACCACTACGGGAGTAAGAAGTGGTAGGACTGGAGACCCTCTTTGACAGATGTGAGTACAGCAGGTAAAAGTTTTTAGAGATATTTGGTAGTATATTCTAGATCCAGCTATGTACCTGTGTTTGTATACATTCTTTTGGTGTTAAGGGATCAAGAAATTAACAGTAGATCTAAATCATCGACTTTGGTTGAGAGACCAAAAGAGGATAGCACAGATTTATGGTTTTCCATTATCTCTTCGTTGGACAGTTTTGGAGCAGGAGGTCTCATTTTCTACCTCTACCTCGCATATGAAACATCGGAGGTAATGCAAGCAAAAACAACATTGTTTTAGGCTTTGCCTGCTGGTACGACAACATATCTGTTAAGATATTAATCATATATAGTAGACAATGTTTTTGCTACATCGGAGTCTTTGCAGACTGATGTAGCATTAATACTCGTTGACTTACTTAAAACTTTCAAAATATTTTAAACTAAAGACCCACAGCTTTTACTCACTCTTGCAGTGAGTCAATTTCTTCTTGTTCACGTTTTATCCATTTTCTTGCGTTGCCTTCCACGGCATCCTTGAGATTTTTAAAGTTATAATTCCAATTTATAATGCGTGGATCATGATACTTGAAACCTTTAGAAAGGACCTTACGGAGAATGTCGCTTTCGATGATGCTTAATAAAAACATTTCAATTGAAGTTGCTTAATACATAAAATTGTATATGTTGTATACACACTTATGTCCCTCGTTTGCAAACAAGAAGATCCCCTTTTCATGTTGACTTATGCATATTTGTACTAAACGCAATTAAAAAAGACAGTATTTTTCCGTCGTCTATGTATGGAAAATAAAACGCTGAATCAAACATTTTTACTGATATATTATCAAGAATGGTAAAATTGCTTCTCGTTTGTCTACCCCGGACTTGACTTTTTATGAGCAACTCGGCGGGTGTTTCTAGAAAAGCAGAGGACGCTTACCCTACCGGTGCACCTGGTCCGTGCTCCCAATTTTTAGTGGAGTCCGAGTTGCTCATTTATTTTTGTTACTTTGTATGTATGATTTTAGTTACTTTATGTTCTTTGTTGTGTATGTCTGTTTTCCATGTCTGTTCTTTAACCCTGAATTACATTCTTTTGATTACCGCTATAACCTTGGTTCAATTGATTACTCTTTCAACAATAGATTGATGTTTTTTTTTCTTCTTTGGTCTGTTTCAAAGATAATAGACGCTAATTGTAATTTTAAGTCTAAATGTGAATGTACTTCATTTTACTTATTTGCATTTTTGTTCTCTAAAATATTGTCGTAAATATCTTAAGAACACTTTATAGCAAAGATTAGGGTGGAATAAGCCATCACGTATTGTTAGAAACGGGTCGGGATATCCGATATATGTCAAATTGATTGGAAAAGAACAGATTCTGGGTAAGTGAGACTTGATAAATGAAATTGGCCATATTTTTTTCATTATTTGACTTAAATGTACCCTTGAGTGATACTAGTTGAATTAAAAGAGAGCTTTTCAATTACGTTGATTCTTTTTTGTAAAATTTCTATAACACGGTGACGTTTTCTTCTGATTTATGACCTTCATTTGTCTGACTTGTTATATAAATGACTATTTCAATTTTTGTAAACAAATAACTTTCTCTTCGGATTTTAACTGCTTTTTGTGCCATAGCTACAATTAATTGTATGCTTGCCAAGATGATAACATATATCAGGGGCAACTATATAAGGATGTTTTTGGGTGCTAGAACCTTCACTTTCAGAAAATTCTGTAAATTTGTATGCAGTTTGGGCAAAGATGAACGAATAATAGCCTTACACGTCTGAGTCCTTCAAACTATTTTACAAATCCTGGATACACCATTCCATACTGCATATCGTAACACAACTTTACAGAACGACACATTTCTAGCAACGGGCACATGACATTGCATGATTAGGTTTGATATTCAGAATTAGTCATCAAGCAATCATATTGTCCATATTGCAACATTGCTGGTCCTGGTTGTTTCATATGATATAGGCCATGATTTTATTACAACAATAGAGAAAAAGTAATGTCAGCAATTTCATTCGAATAGAAAATTGCCTACTAGATAGTTTCAAATTAAGAAGACAAGTTGATCCTAGTAAATACCCCATATATTTATTGTACTTTTATAACGACAGAACTCTATTGCCTGATTAAGGACATTAAATCAATGTCAATCACGTCTATAAAATTTACTTGTCGAAAAACTTGAGTACTTCTCTGTGTAAGTGTCAGGCTAAATGTGTATTAGTTGTCGCACATGAAGAAACAATAATCCAAAAAAATTATTGCATTAGCCAAACATTTATACATTATAACACCCAGAAATAACCATTAAAGTGTTTGTAAAATTTGACTTTTTAAGATATTGATAGGTCATATTTGGAAGAAAAGCATTATGAAAAAAGGGTGGGAATTTTAAAATACCTATGTCACAGATGCTTAAGAAAATATTTAAATAGTTTTTCAGTTGTTTTATGAATGTATTGAATACATTATACGCAAAAAAGACTAAATTGAAAAATGATGTGCCAACCATAGCCTGATTCATATACAAAATGGTTTTTTCATTATATTTTTCTGTATTGTTGTACATAAAGTATTATCAAAGTTATTGAAATCATATGGTAAATTTCTTGACATTTTGTGTTTGCTCGGCCACATGTTAAACACATTCATATGAAAAATGTTGAATGGGATATGATATTTTGGGTGTTAAAATAAAGGGTGATATTAATTGAGAAAAAAAAATACTATGAAACCTGTCTAAATCGAATACTTAATAATCCAAATACGTTGTCTAAACCAGACTCCTTTTATCGAAGTCCAATCATAACAATTTGAACCTTGGTAAACCGAACACCTGTCTATACGGAACCAATTTTAAATTCTAATAAGAGTTCGGTTTAGACAGGTTTCGGTGTTTAGAAAATGTTTTTTTAAATGAAAAGAAAGTAATTGATGTTAGTTGTAACTTAAAAACAACAATGTGCCCATTATATGGATGTATATGTGTGAATCATTTTTTCAACCACAATTTACAAACGCTAACAAAACTTTAACAATCCTATCAATTAAAATGAATGTCAAAGACAAATTATTTGTTTTGTTTTCTTTTTTTTTGTATAGTTTTGCACGTTATTTTGTGTTTCAGTTGTTTTTTTTTTCGCTTCTTGTTAGTTGTTGTATGTGTGTTTTTGTTTAGTTTCTATGTTTGTTTTTTGCTTTTCTTTTATTTATTGTTCTAATGAAGTTAATTTGATTTTTTGTTTGTTTGTTTGTTTGTTGGGGTTTAACGTCCGAGCAGCAATATTTCAGCTATATTCAAACGATGAACATGAAATGGATGATAAAATGAACATGAAATGAAAAAAAAAGGATGGGACACAAGGACAGTAGGGTCGACAAATTTTGATTGCCACTGGAAAAAGGGGGGGATGGGTAAGGTCGGGCAATTTAGCCTCCTGTGGCGGAGCGCAAAGGTTCCTACTCCTATCGAATACCACAGCAGGGTTCTTTAACGTGCGAGGAACGTGGCATCTTTCCCAACACGGTGCACCACTATGGTTTGCGGTCAGGTTTTCCGTATTATAGCCTGACAACCCCAGCATGTAACACGCCAGGGGTACCCCCGGCTAGGTCTGTGAGCACTATTTAGTCGCCTTATACGACAAGCTTAGCGCTGCTGCAGGCCTATTCTTTTAACACCCGGACCTGCTTTAGTTTTAGTTTTAATATCATATGTATTTTTATTTATATAGGAAAGACGAACTCTCTATGATTTTATGTTATAATCCTTAATGGAAAGAGGGCAAAAAGTTTAATCTATATTGACATTTATAGGTTAAAATAGAAATATATGAATGACAAATTTTAAGAATCAAATGATCATCCAGACAGTGATGTATAAGCGTAATCACAGTGTCTTTAAATGTCAACTGCCAACTTATTTGTTTCCATGACATAGTTATGTGTTCTGCTGCAGAGATAAAGAAATATGTTTTCTGAATTTAAGTAGCAAGTAAAATTAACAAAATTGTCTTTTCAAAGAAAAGGTCTCCGGTTATTTCAGATAATAGACACAGACAAAGATTTATTTAAAGACTTTGATTGCTGCTGGTGAGTTGTTCTATTTGCAGATAGGCACTTTCTTGTTGACCAATATTTTTTTTTAAAACGGGGGTCTTCATGTGATTTGAAAATGGCAAGGAGCAATTTTGACAGTGATGTTATTTTTGTGATGATTGTTCAAATATGTTACAATTTTGGACAATAGTATAAGATTAATCAAGGGAGCCAAGGTTATAGAAAAGAATGTAATCCAAGGACAAAGAGCACATGGAAAACAGACATACACAACAAAGAACATAAAGTAACTAAAATCATACATACAAAGTAACAAAAGTAAATGAGCAACTCGGACTCAACTAAAACCTGGGAGCATGGACCAGGTGCACCGGTAGGGTAATAATATATTTTCTCACAATAAAAACATTTGATAAATTTTGAACTAGGAATAAATACTCAATTTGAAATAACTATAAAACAATGATAAAACTTCGTTTTGTCCTTGTGGTGAAAATGAATTGCTTTTCACACAGAGTTCCCTTTCAATAGTATCTTTAAATTACGAATATTATCTTTTACATATAATACTAAATACGGTGTGATTAATTTGCATCTTTTTTCTGTGCCATGCTATTCAAATGAAGAGAGCTACAATATGTTTGTTATTTGTTAATTTTGTTTTCTTATATTTTGCAAGTAGGCACATCGTCATGGACCATAGACCATGTACATAGACCATGGAGGTCTTTCCCGATACAATGTCTATGAAATTTCACTAACGGCTTTTGATTGAAATATAATTATTTCGATTGAAGGTAATTTTACTCATTTTATATAATGTAGTCTTCATCTTTATATTTATATTGTGTATAAACGTTTGCGAACGCATCAAACTATCGTAAATGAAGTAATAAGCATATAGCAATGCACTTCATTATAAATGTCGATCGTTGTTTTGATTTTTTATAATAAAAATGCATTCTGCACAATTCAACATAAGCTTTTAATACTGACGAGATTGCATTGTGAAGTGAACTACGCACAAATCATATTTTACGTCTTTATTATTTAATTAATTTCGTTTAATTAATTAAATAAAAAAAAATTAAATGATGTTTTTTTTTCAATCTGAAGTCGACGTTTCACAATTAAAAATTCATTCCCTTCGTTAATTTCCCTTTCACTACCTTCAGTTTCAACACGTCTCTTTCCCTGACCTCTCCTCATAATGCCCTATCGAACACAATTTGAAATTTGCCTCAAACAAGTATAGTTTTTAGCATTATTTTCTTTTAAACAAAACATTTATCACTACTATAACAAGATTAGATGTATAAACTTAAAATAAAAACTGCTAAACAATTTATTTTCGATTTTGACCAAATTGCTTCTATGTATATGCATATTCTTCCGTTCCGTGCTTTAAAAATATACACTAATACTTAAGTCCCTAATTTCCATTCAACAGTTAACGCCTCGTTTCTTGGGTTCATCTGGGTTGATGGTACTTTTTAGCTACATTGGTCTGATTTGAGTTCTTATAACCTGCTTGTGGGTTATAAATTGTGCTTATCTACAAATTTATTTCTGGAATTGTTCAGATGATTTGATTGATTCTTGCAGATAATGGCAGAAATCTACATAAGAATCATGTCAGTGTACCATTGGTAATAGTCAGTACAGAACTACACGCAGTTCTGCATATGAACTTAACATTATCAATAAGAATAAGTTTACGATTGTTTTTAATGTACATTAGTAAACTGTCCGTATTATATCTATTCCGATATGGTTACTCCCGCGAGACTACTAGTAATTTTTTATTGTAATAATATTGCTTGCATGTTAATAAGACAATATTTGTTTTATATTTGTTTTCCTGTCTTGTTAGGGTACTTCGCATGATCTGATATTTTATCAAGTTGAACTCAAGCTTTTTTTTATTTCGTCTTCGCGGTATATATTTTTGATTTCGTCTTCGCAGTACATATTTGTTAACACATATCTTGATAAATTGGCTTTTTCCTTTATAAAATACTTAGCAGGTCTGGAATTGATACAAATCGCCCTTATATTACAGGTTTATGATATTGTTTTGTTTGATATAAACTCGTTCGATTCCCTTTATGATGCCCAGTGCCATCATTCCGTAGTTAATCATGCACGGAAGATCTCAGAGGTGTCAGTTCATAACAATGATATATTATTTTTATACATTTATGCTTAAATAAGCAGAATCAGAATAAAGAAGGAGGTAGACCTAGGATAAGGGACATAACTCTTGAAATAAGAGATATGTTTGCATCATATTCAATTTCATTAAAGCATATCAAGCTTTCATTTCAAACAGAATGGAATCAATCCAAGTAACTTTGATGCTTACATGAGATTAATGTAAAATGCTGAATACAAACATTTCAATGATTTGTAAATGTTTTGGTCCTTACCCTAGGTCTACCTCCTTAAGTTGGTACACGTACTTTTAAACACACTGGAGGTGGATGATTCCTTTTCGGTTGTACCGTCTTGTTTCTGTTCCCTTCTTCATGATACTGCTTCATATTACGAAGGAATGTTTCTAGCTGCCACCTTCTTCAGTAAGCTGTCTACAATATGTTTCTTTTTAATATCGCTTGATGCTTTTTGTTGAATATTAATATCAATTCAGCTTCCTTGTAATAATCTTTGTAATGATTTATCCGATCCTATACGATTTGATATAAAGTTTGCAGTTTAGATGATGTTCTAAGAAATTACACCTACATGCACTCTACTGATACTACTTACGATGCTTATTTCATCTTTTTTTAACTTTTCTGTTTGCCCCGGTTTCAAGTTTTTTCTTTTCGCAGTCATTCCATTACCTTATCGTTAGCAAAGGTTTTTTTAGTCAGAGCACGTTTCTGGCTCCGTCCTAACCTTGAATAATAAATAAAAAAAATAAACTAATAAGCTAATTCTTTTTAAAGTGAGTTGTTTTAACTTTAAATCATCCGGATAAGGTGTATTACATCCTTAACACCACTTGTGAAGAATCTGATTTCAAAGCTGTTGACCCTCTTTTATTAAAATCAATGTCTTTTAGACAGCTTTATTCAATTTTGTTCAAATCTAATGTTTATATCAAGGTCTTTTGAATAAAACTTGTACAGCGAGACTAAACTGTTGACGTATATGTTGTAAGATGCATGCTTTTGGCTTATAATTTGTGCTTATCTACATATTTATTTCTGGAATTGTTCAGATGATTTGATTGTTTCAGCTGGTATGGCATGGAGAACAATTATTGCCACATTAGAGATAATTACATGTAATAAACAAAAATACGAATTATGTCAAAATATATAAAAATTAATTTTTATCAATTGCCCACCTTTCATTTCGCATATGAAATTTGAAGAATTTTCTGAAAAAAATAAAAACAGAAATATTTTTCTGTTTTGTAACAGTAGAACATGTATATATCTTAATTAAAAATATCCCGAAAACACAAATACATCTTTTAACTCAAAGTTCATCCTTATGTTTTTATAAATAGTTATTTAATTCAAGATAAATTATCTTTTAACAATAGACTATCCTGCGGATCAAGTAATTTTTAACGCATTGCATGCCGTATATATGAAAAGACAAATGATCTGTATATAAAATTCAAGCCAAAATATGATTTGTGCTGTTCTTTTGTGTTATCTGTAAAACTGGAAACACCACAATTTTACTTGACCCTGTCAATAAGCACAATTAAAATAACCTGCTGTATGCAGGTAGATACCGTCCTGCTTTTGTCCAGCCTGTCAATTTGAAAATGGCATACACAACAATAACATCTCAAAACATTTCCTCATCTGTGCAGAAATGAACAAATGTGAAACAGCAATATCAATTAGGAATTTAATATCCTAAAAACAAAAAAAAATCCTTTTTTTTTCTTTTATTTATTTATTTATTTTTGTCTGTATTTACCATGCTTACATTATTTCAATGTCCATAGGCTTGTTTGTAATTAGCATGAGAATTGTGCACATATTTAATCCAAGGTAATGTTTTTCATACCTTTAATTAACAAATTCATGATAGTACAGCAATGTAATGCAGCAATGTAAGATATCTTTTTTCCGCTCTGAATTTAAATTTTCTATGATTGTCTTTAATGTCAGTGTAAGATTTATTTATTTTTTATCATCTTAAAAACTGTGTTTGTGTCTTAATAATGTTGTCTTTATATTAATTTTATGTCGATAGTATATACATTGTCGTTGTACCTCAGTTATTGCAACGTGAGTTAAATATCGGTATAAATAGTTTATGTTTGATAAGCGCAGATGAAGTGGACGAAGAATCAAGAGAAACCAAGGTAAAGGAAACTAGGAAGTCACGAAGGGAAAGGAGACGGAATAATGGAAAAGAAACATACATCAAACATGCAAGACAACTTTAAAAAAAAACAGGCATCACTAAACAACTCTGAACATCGACAAGGTGCAACACAAGGGTAAATTTACTTCGAATTTTTAGAAAGTCAGGAAGTCATATTCAAAAATCAAACCCCAACGAAAAAGACGAACAAAGATTTTTGTAAACTGATTTCTAACTACATTTACAAAATGAAACACATAAATCAGCAGTCCTGACGATTTCCAAGAACTTTCTGACTTGTATATGCAGATTACACAAGCAACATACAATTGAAGACTTCAAACGAGGGATGATTGGAATATGGCAACAGATAAATTAGGTATTGCCGCTACATAATGTAAGTAAAGCAATTTGAATGATTTGTTTTTAAATATTATTGAAATCAGATGAATAATTTAAAATAAACAATCTTACGAATGACCCCTTATTGCCAAAACAACGGTGAGTAATATTCCAATACTGATTAAACAATACAGGTGGAGATTTCAATGAGCAATTTTTGCGGTCATATAAAAATCTCATTATTTAATGTTGAAATACTGTATAATTGGGTGTTTGAATTAAAGTTGATTTATATCCAAAATACATATCTAACAATTTGAAATATATCAATATGACTTAGATCGGAAGCTTTTTTTAGGGCAAAGCTATGTAAGCACTTTTTATCGGAACATATCTTTACGATCCTGGGTACGAACTATGCATGGCTATTTAAGATATCAACTTTTATTCGCTTATTTCCTTTGTTTTATATTTCGGTTTTATGGCACTGTTTACTGTTTTATAACACATTGAACTAATATTTCTTAATTCAGTAAGTACTGAATTACATAACTATATTGCTCATTGTCAAGGGCAATATTTGTTGAAACTCCAATGCATTTTGTTTAATCAAAATAACAGGAAAACATCTGCTTCGTATATTTCTAAACCACAACACAGCTAAGCAGGATATGATGCCAATGTATTTCTTCAGCTGGATACTTAACCGATAAGCTTCCTTGTTGACATTTTTTTCACGACAAAAGTCTGTTTTGATAAGAAGTCGGTCAATTTTCCAAGAATAATTTCTATTGAATTTTAGAGGATCAAATGACGTAAATCCGTTTCAATGGCCAGTATAAAGTATAATTATGTTCATTAGTTTGAACGTCGTAGTTGATTAACGATCAAGTCATTTTCTTAATGTTGTTATGCCAGACTAGGACGGTATTTTGTTTCATGAAGCATTGAAATATATCAAAATGCAGAAATATTAATGGCATACAGGTATTCTAATGGTTGTTCAAATTTGACAGCTTTAATGAATCAGAATATTATTTCGCCATTAGTTACAAAACCACATCTGCAGTATCTACACATGAATGTATAAAGATTTACAGATATTATAAGCTCTTTTTCCCTTCTATTTCGTCAGTACGTCTTTAACATTTTAATTTTCTTAATTACTGGGATTCAGGGTATTTTACATGGTTTACAACAAATACAGTTTTCGCATTAAAGCATTAAGAGACTGTCCGGGTATAAATCAAGCAGTTTCTATAATATGATTGGCACATTGTGAATTTTATACCATTGAATTTTGTTCCAATGTAATGCATATATCATATGTATATCAAATAATATAATTCTTTTTAATGCGACAATGGATGATTTTAAAATCATTTTGAATATCCTAGTAAAGCAACCAAATTTGCAAAAAAAAGTTAAAGAGTTATCTCCCTTTTTCAATGAATTTTAATGCTTTCTATTTATTTTTGTTCTCATTAATCATTGCAGTAAATCAAAAAACCAACATAAAACTTTGAGGAAGGATGCAATATTTTCGTTTTATTATCATATATTTTCCTATATTCTAGTATCATGTGTAAGCAAATCACTAGATGCACATCACAATCGTGCATAAATTAATTGACATTTGCAAACATCACGTGATATGGATACAATTTGAGTACGAAGCATTTTACTTTTGTCTGTGTATAGTGTTCCTGATTACGGACAGGAATTTATCACCTTGGTTAATAACACTGCTCCCTTTTACGACTTCGGTTTTCTCATACTAATACTTTTACAATGTACCATGTTATGAAAAAAAACTTCACATATGATATATGTCAATTTACGAGGTGAGAATAGATTTATTTTATGGTGTCAATGTTAATACATTTGTTTACAAAATAGCGTACGTGCCTCTAAAAACATAGACCGAACATTTACTTACCAATTAACGATGAGATAATCCTGATTGTTTTTCTTTAATGTTGCATACGAAATCAATATTAGATCAGTAATAGCATATTAAAAGCAAAAATTATGAAATATATTATATAAAATACAATAAAACAAACCCATATACTAAACATAGATTGAATCTTGTTTGTTTGACATTAGATAAATCATAGTTTAGTAAAACTAAATTTACATTCATGTATGCTTTATTTTGTTATAATTTCAGAAGTAACACCTTGCTGATTGGATTAAAAATTTATCATCTCATAGACCAACTTGTGTTATATGACTGTGATATCATCAACGTTTTTTAATGGTTTCCTCCTTGAATTTTGATATTGAAATTAAATTATAAGAAATGGCAATTATATTTTTTCGGTCTATTTGAATTAACCACGATGCCGTAGTGCACACTCCAACATCACCTGCTACGCAGGTTATTAATTTTGCACCACGTGATTTAGGTTATTTCTTCATAGATGACAAAAATATCACAACTAGTGCTTAAATATATTTTCAATTCAATAGTTTGTTTTGTTTGCTGGGTACTTTTTTGTTTCGTGGACCAGTCATGTGCCCGGATTATGAATATACTATATCTCGTTCCAGTCATGGTCGCTGTCTTTCTAGCAATATCTTGAATGGTAGGGAAGGATTTTAATCTCAGAAATTAAATTAAAGGAGGAATGCTGGAGTCAGTATGACTGTTCTTAATTTTAAAAACAATATCTGTTTTGTTGCTGTCTTCATTTAGGAGGTAGAAAATCGAACAATTGAGTGATGATTATACAATCCTTGAAATTTAGGAAAGTCATATTCCTTTCTGAAACGGACAAAGACACATTAAGTTGATAGTCTGCGGAGACACGTTAAATTGGATTAGAAAAAGAAACTTTTCAATTGAACAAACCAGTGAAAACATACTGAGCATGACAAAATCGATAGCGTGTCAGACAAACACAGACTATTTAATGGATATAGTGAATGAAATACAGGCAATAGAAATGTAGCCCCTTTTGTCTGCTTAATTTTTAAGAAAATGTTTTGCACCAATTTTGATTTTTTTATATGACCACTTTAAATACTGGATTGTTTTACATGAAAGTGAGCTCTAAACTGCAGTTTTTTTACAATTTAATAATTCATTCTTAAATAAACAATAAGCTGAATCGTCAAGAGTTGCAGTAATTGTGAATCAATAAATATTTTATGTTTTCAATCATATGAGTACGTTTCGTTCACGGAACTATTCAATCAAATACATTTTATCCTACTCCCTAACCCAAGTTAAGTATAATGCATATCGGCGATGGACAATATTAGTTTCTAATATAATTTGTACTTTTTATATCATTTCCTTTTTTTCTAATGGTTGCAAAGCTAAACTGTTTACTGACTTCAGTGCACAATGTAATTTAGTTAATCATTTGTGTTCATTCATGATATGCGTTTATAAAATGTCATCATTCATTGAGTATTTGCATGTCCCACAAAGACTAATATGCATGTTTGTTATCTATGAATATGTCATAGTAATACCTTTGGGATATTGCTGTTCGACATTTATCTGACAGACGCATATCCTTGAGAATGGAAGGAGTGAACCTCTATTGAGACATAAAGGGAAATAAAGGTTTAAATCACAGGCTTTATCTTTTAGCGTGGGCTACCCTGCCTGGACTAACACAATTATCCTAAGTTGTTACATCATTCCAACTAAAATTACTTTCCCCTTTTTAAAGACATCGTGTTGCTTTTCAAAACTTAAGACCAATTAACAATATGATTTGAACCAGGGCGTGCAAATAAACAATATAATGGGACGGACGAAGTAAAATTACAATCAATGAGTCTCCTACTAATACATATACACAGTGAACTATGAGTAAGTCAGAAGCTAAGTGATGATGGAAAAAAATTTAAAAAAGAAACTCTTCTTTTCTATTCAGTATTTTTCATTACAAATATCAAAAACTCTCAAGTTTGGTTTTTATTACATTACCTCAAAAAACAAATACTTTTAACAATGAAACCTTAAAAATTGCAATTATAATTTGGTATTACTTGTTCATTTATGAAAAAAGCTATTAAAATTTAGCAATAGTTGTATGCATCAGCCACACAATGAAATTAAGTTACATATTATGTTTCGTTGTGTTTTACTAAAGCGATCAAGGAATCACCAGCAGACGTTGCATTTATGCTTTTTTCTTCTTGGTGATACCGAGCAGAACAGATGTGTCGACAATTTTCCTATAATAAAGTGCATTTTATATACCAATATGCTATTTCGGTTATAAAGATGAATGTTTCTAGACGGGAAACCTAGTAACTGCAGCCTTGAAAATCAAATAACAAGAAATAAGTGTCGTCGATATTTAGCAGTCATTACATAATGGTGCATGCATGCTAAGTCAAGGGCATTAAGGAAACCCTCTGCAGACATTTATAGGGTGAATCATTTTACTTCGAAAGGATTTTTTGCTATGAGTGAAGACACTATTTGTCGTGCTAATCACATTGATGTCTTATCTACTCCAATAATCCATGCACACATTATGTAGATTTAGACGACACGACGAAAACGATGATGACTATGATAAAAAAAAGTTAAAACCACTACAAGTAATGAAAAGTTTTTTTTCTTGATGCTATTGCAGACAGTTAAAATCGTGAAAAAAGAAAATTTAATCGAAAGACCAAGAGCTATTTTAAGAATTTAATTCTTTAACCTAATTTGGTTTATAATGCAGACTATCCAGCGGCCCAAGAAATCCAAATTCGTTTTTCAGTTTTTGCTAAAATTCCTTAAAAAATGAAATGGAATTCCTAAAAAGCCCTTATTTTTTAAGTGAATTCCAAAATGTTCATGTTACTTCACTGCCGTCTTAGGAGTTTCGAAAATAATCCTGCTTGTTTTGTAGTACATCATAATTGTCTATAAATGTTTCTTCTAGCAGATAATCAGGTGTTATTCTGTCAGAAATTTACAAAAGACATGAAAGAAAAATAGAAAATTGTCTCAGTGTAAGTTACTTTTGTGTCGTAAAATGCCTTATTTCAACCCTTAATTAGCTCTAAAATTAGCCCTTATTTTTTTTGCCTAAATATGCATGAAAGCCTGTATAACGTGACAATGTGAATAATGTGATTAATGTGATAATCATCTTTTATTGGATATCTTGTTTGTGATAACAAAAAAAAACCGATAGTCGTTTTACGGAAGGCAAGCAATTTTAGCAAGTTTTTTCAAAGGGATGTAACCCACCAATACACGACAACCTAGTTGGCGATCACATTGGGGAAAGGAAGAACAGATAATATTTTCTTTGAAACGTAAATTATTTACACTTCGGTAAGTAGATACAATAAGTCAAATATTTGAATTTGAAGTCTAATGCTGTCCATTGCTCCGATCGGAATTTAACCAGACTGTCAGTATGGCGAGTTACAAAATTGAGAAAAAAACAAAGTCAAAATCTTTATTTAATTTCACCTCATTTAATGTTTTTAGTATAAAATATATTTATCAATTTATTTAATTTGGTTATGGCTTTGTTTTGTGTTTCTTAAGAACAAGGCTTTCTGAAAATCAGACAGAAGGTGATTCATGCATGTCAAAAACCCAGCAAATTCAGTTTTATTTATTTATTTATTTATTTTTGTTCATAAACAATAACTGATCACGTAACAAGTCTTAGTTTTTTATTTGGTTGTTGCGCTTTTGAGATAAAAATTATATAGATTGTACATGAAATGGCACTTTGCAAGAGTTCTTGATTTGGCTTCATTCATTTCTTAAAAGTGCAAATTTGAATGCAGAAAAGGTTGTTGTTTATGTGGACTGGTACTTAAGTATTGTTCTGGATATCTTACAATGCTGTGTGTGCAAAATAAGTCCAAGTATTGTCTCACAATAGATCATTTAGAAGTATTGTATATTTAATAAGCCTTTTCTTGTGTAATAGCTTAAGAATTATTTGGCTGCATGTCTTAATTCGAGTAATATTTTTACTTTGAATTATGCCAAAATTGTATATAGTTTTGATGTGTGCTGCTTTTGAACATCTATATTAACAATAAACCATACGTATACGTGTGCCTATAGGGTATGCAAGTCTCGTCACGTGACGTGTGTCATGGGAATGGGTCTTCGTCTACCTTTCAAATGCATGGAGATTCATCATTAGCATAGCATCGAGTTTAAAATTAAATACAAACTATCTTTTGTGTAAAACCACTGATAAAAAATGACAAATGTATATTTCTACATGATAAAAATTAAAGAAAAGCTTAAAATAGAAGATTTTGCATTGTAAGGCCTCGTTTCAATTGTCCGGAGGTAAACAATGAAATGTAGAATTTTCAATACGTTCTACATCCATAATTCCGGAATGGAAACTGAAACTAGAACGAGACTTGCAAACCCCATTGACTCTCTGAGAAAGTTGATGATGTTTCTCCTTAGTTTCTAGACACTCTGTCTTCGAAATCGTCATCCTTGAAAAACAACCTGTACATAAATGTCAACAACTTAACAGAATACATCATTTGTAGATGATATATCGAGGTTGTAATCATGCAATAGAAAAGAAACTGTCAGCAACAAAGCAATCTATCGTTTTATCGGAGGAATACAAATGAAATAAGAGACTTGTTACGACTAGGGTTGCACTGATTAATCAAGCGATTCATGAATACTTTTATATTGACAATTTCTCCATTGCGAAAAAGAAAAGGTTACCTTTGAAGCTACATTGAGTTGTTTCTGATATGATCTGGTCAATCGTCCGTTTAAGTTTCTTCTGACCTCAGTCAATATTATATGAATAACATATAGCTTTGAGGGTGATAGGGCAGTTCCTTTACCTGAAGAAATCCGTTGTCATCACGAGGCGTAGCTGAGGGTGACAATGTATTTTTAAGGGGTAACAAAGTCTTTATCTTCCTCTAATTAAGCTATATGATATTCATTTTATTATGTTGAATGTTCCATTTTCATTCTTTTTCAAAGTAAGCCCTAAAAATCAGTTTTGTATGTTTGTGTTGTCTTTATTTTACTCTATATAATTGTTTTGTTTTCTTTCAAGTTAGCATTCATCTGAAACTATAAACGTCAACTGTAAATATGTCTATTAATCGATGTTATATCAGTTGTTGATATGGACTTCTCCTTCACACGCAAAACTGAATAAGATTGAACTGGTACCTAATTTTTACCGGAACCAATTTAGCGTTTCACAAGAGGGTAATACACAAAAAAAAACATCACCCTCTGAGTCATGTGATAAGGCTACCAATTTTTTACCGGAACCAGTTTAGCTTTACATGGAGGGTAGTAGACTCCAAAAAACTATCACCCTCTGAGCCATGTTATGAGGTGACTTCAAAGCTACAAAAAATGATAAGGGAAAGTGATATATAATCCTTTTGACGATAATACTGCAATGCATTTCATACAACATATACCTCCAATCACTGGCACTTAAAAAAGAAATTAATGCTATTTCTGCTCTTTATATATTTACCCACTACCTGATTCTTACAGAGTATATCACAAAACATAATAACACAACTTGTTATATTTACTGGTCATAACATTCATTCTTTGTTTTTTTTTTAGCGCTTTGGTAAAACCAATGCAGTACAGAACACTCATTAATGTGACTTTATGTCAAAAGTAGTATTACAATTAATCGGAAGGCTTCTTTGATAATCTTTTTCGATACAAGTCGTTTCGACCATACTACCACCTCGGCCATAGTCACTCGGCCATAGTTATCTCGGCCATAGTCACTCGGCTATAGCTTTCTCGGCCACAGTATATTTTGAAAACCATGGCCGAAATGACTATGGCCGAAACGACTATGGCCGAGATGGACCATGGCCGAGATGGACTATGGCCGAAAAGTAATGTGACCGAAATGTTCTATGGCCGAGATGACTAGTTAGCATATTTTAAGGGCAAGTGAAAATATATTAAACGGGTATTGCTACCTTTACAGCCCTTTACTTCTAACCATTCAAAAATAATCATTTTTACCATGATAATACAGGTATGAAGTAATTTTTAATATCAACAAAAATTACAGAAGCGTCAATAATAAGTCAAGTCAGATACATTATAACCTAAGTACATGACCTCACGAGGAGAATCAGGTATATTAAAACCTTAATACCTGACCTCACGAGGAGAATCAGGTACATCAAAACCTTAGTACATGATCTCACTAGGAGAATCAGGTACATCAAAACCTTAGTACATGACCTCACTAGGAGAATCAGGTACATCAAAACATTGACATTGGGTGCTTCGGAAGGGTGAGTATGTCCTGCTCCGACAAGAGCACCCATTGCATTGCAAGTGATTACAATCCGATTAGAGCCAATAAAAAATATCGATTTTGTTCTGGATTTACTTTAATGTATTTAAATTAAAGATTCGTAATGAACACTTACGCATAGGGAAGTAGAAATTTTTTTTTCTTACTTTAGATAGAATTAACGTAACTTTGACTTAATTGAAAAAAAAAATTTCAAACACAAATATTTGTTTACGTCACCTTATTGACAACGTGACAAATTGAATGAAAGTTACGAAAGACCTTGCTTGAAATTATATTCATGATAGACGCGGAAACTGGTATTCATTTTGTTTATTTTGGTGCAATATGTTTCCTTCCATCACATTAAAACTTGATGAAAAGCATTTTCTAATCAAATTTATTGTTCTGCTTGAAACTCCAATCAGGAAAAAATTACGTTAATATAAGTTGTTCCAGAAAACATTAAAGAAAATTGTTCTATTTCAGGTATATAACTAGCCAAATAAAGAATACATGGCATTTTGAAATAAGTGATGTTCTTAAGCTGCATGTTTAATATTGTTCACGCCAAATGTTTAGGGTCAAATTATTAACATTGTGAGCATTAATTTAAGCATAAAGGTATTAAGTAGCACTCCACCTAGGAATCATGCAAAATGTGATTCATGGTTGGAAAGCCTACTTATTTTTATCTTTGATATTTGTTTAAAATATAACCATGTTCTTAAGAGATAAAAATCATATAGAATATACTGTATAATTCAATATCAAGGGAGATAACTCTGTAAATGTCCCTTAAAAAACTTTTGGATTATCCGTGTTGATTATCATCTAAAAGCAGATAGATTGAAGTGAATCATTACACATTTCATCATAGAGTTATATACAGCAACTTAATAACAAACATAGAAATACATAGCCTTTTTAACGTTTATCACATTTAACAGAATTTGCATAATTCTTACAAAGACTGTTACTCAAGAAAAGAAGTGATTTTTCAGGATCGATTGTAACAAGCTTATTTATTTATTTATCCCTCTATGTATAATCCAATATGTTGATAGTCTGTATGATTTCTTTTTGTTTTGATTGTTATCTTATGTATGGCACGCGAAATTCACCTATCCCCCGTATTATGGGAAAATGTCGTTATCTATGAGTTCACGGACTGTTATATATGAGTTAAAGCCCTTACCTATGGGTTAGCGGGTTTCTTACCCATATGTACTGGCATTTAATTATTGTACAGTGATGGTATTGTGAGCCAAGGTCTGTATAACGGTCCTTTAACATTATTCGATTGTCACATGTAACAGGGTTTGAGTTAATTCCGCGTGTCATACATATATTAAAATCGTAATCAAAAGTTAGTTTTTGTTCTTACTAAAAGACAAGGAAATGGAAAGTAAAAAAACGCACTAATATCTATTTTTCTATATCAGATTTATAAATGCTTGCTCAATTCAAAAAATGCATTTTGAACGAGTGAATTTACCAACTTTATGTATATTTCTTTTTAGCAATACCACTTAATGTCAGATCTTTAACATTTATCGACGTCGAAAACACGATTGGCATGTAATCCAATTCGGATAAGTTTGACTGCGAACCGAACAAATTTTACTACTGTATGTATGGTAGATCTTGATGAAAAAAAGCAGCGACGCGACTACCATTTTCAGGTATTTTAGTTATCTTGGGTTGAAACAACATTCTCTAAAATTTGGGCATGCTAACCGAGTTTTAACATAGCCTATTAAAATGTCCAATGCGTTTCGTTAATCTTATCCTATATTGGTTGGATATTAGAGGTAAATAATCAAAGTACGGTAACACATAATATCATGAATACCGTATTGCGGGATATTTTCGCAATATAATGTATTCACAAGTATTGGGAAATCGCGAAAATAAAAGCCAGTCAATTTGTTTTTTGTTTTTGTTTTTTTTTTTTTGTTTTGTTTTTTTTTTTTTGGTTTTTTTTTTTTTTTTTTTGTTTTTTTTTTTTTTTGCACTGATATTGGCATGTGTCATTTGATTTTTCTTTTGTTCTACTTTAATTCCTTTTGATAATTGCCTAGATGTTTTGCCTACTAGTCTGTTAATTTTGTAATTACATTTTATTTGTTTCAATCATACAAACGGTATATGTTGTGGTTGATATAAACACGTATTTAGTTATGTGTAACATAGGTATATTGTATTGATTATAACATTGCGTCCACGTCAAATAGTTAAGTATAAGACAAATAAAAATTAAACAACACGTGATTGGTGCATGTCAGATGTCCATTGAAATTTCAGTTCTATTTCCCTATTAGGAGCAGTTACACATCACATAACCATTCTTCTTTTGTCACTCGGTTGTTGCACTTTCAAAATAAAAATTATATAGATTATGCATGAAATCTGTAATTTGCAAGGGTTATCGTTCTTGATTTGGTTTGATTCGGTTGATTTTAGTATAATGTGATTGTAAGGTTTTCTAAAAATTTCAGATCTGAACACTGAAAGAATAACATCGTATCACGCCTTTCGTTAAAATCCCACCGCATTCAGTTCTATTTCACAATTACAGGCAGTTACAGATCACATAAATTTTTCTTATTGTTTTATTTGGTTGTAACAGTTGCACTTATGAGATAAAAAATAAATATAGATTGCGTATAAAATTGACACTTTGCAAGCGTAATCGTTTTTGATTTTGTTGGATTTGGTCACTTTTGGAGGTATATGATTGTAAGATTGATCTTTGAAGGTAGTTGACTATTAGTTTATTAAAATTCTACTCTAGGACATGTGTTACGTTTCACCATATCCGTTCTTTTTTAATTGTTATGTAAACATAAAGTATATGTAGACCAATCTGCTCGATGGATTTTTTTAAAATATATTGCCTTAACAAATTTTAAATTATTTTATTTTCTAAAAGAATTCAAATAATTACCTTAAAAAGATAGAAATATGTCTTTTTTTTTTCTTTTTTTTAAATTTCTTGTTTTAATATGCTAATTTGTTTTTGTAAAAACAAAAAAATACATATTTAATGAAGAAAATATAATATTATTATTATATTGTGTGTCTATAGTCAATGAAATCATTTATAAATATCATCCAACATTTTTTTTATTGGAAAAGGTAAAATACAGGTAAATTTAAACTATCAAACCGTCTTGAGGACCCCATAATACTTAACCGTAATTTATGTTGTTCTAGTCTAATACTTAAATGTTGAAAAAATGTGAACACACCCCTCCAATCACCTCTATCATAGGCAGTGTCTGAATTTTATAGTGGTAATTTATGTTTTGGTTTCAAAGATTACACTTATCATACTTCAAATAATCAAGAAAACAATTACATGCAATAGTAATTTGACACCAGAAATAACGTCCAGTTTATATTATTTATATAAAAGTTGTTATATTTGATTTTATTTCATTTTCCGAAAACAGGAATATGCTTAATGTAAAACTTGACATTTGTCACATGTAAAATGATATTTACGACCGATATAACTGTTTAACTGTTTGTATGTATAATTTTAGTTACTTTAGTTGTTTTTTGTTGTGCATGTCTGTTTTTCCATGTCTGGTTTTTGTCCCTAGATTACATTATTTTGATTACCGCTATGACCATTTGTCGTAAATGTATGTACATTGACATTTGAAGAACTTCGGAAAGAGTTCATTTGATCAAATAAAACTTTTTTTAATAGACCAACGTTACCAAGTATGGTTCCATACAAAGCATGCAGTGGAGACAAAATGCCCGTTCTCTAAGTAAGATGTGGTATTGACTTGAAACTAGAAAAAAAAACTTGTAATGTGCATTTTCATGAGAATATTGTTCTGTTTGAACTTTGGTACAATTAGCGAATAAGAATGTGGCGTTTGACGGTTTTCACCAGTGCAAAGCATTACGTACGTCATTTGCCTTTTTAAATATGAAATTTTGAGTAACGGTTTTTTTCGATCTATTTTAATCTAAGCCCTCGATACATATAAAAACGCCAGAAAAATTTGTTTTATAACCGCTCAGAAGAGTTTTTGAGAATATCAACCAAACATTTACCCTAAAATATTTAATGGGACTTAAACCCTATTTTATGTCGAGTTACCTGGGGATTACATGTACTTTTTAATATAAATATTTATTTATATGTACATGTATGCATTGACATCCGGGATCCTGATCTCAGGAATTATCTTCTTCCGGTGACATTCAGTTTAAATTGGAATTGTGGGATTATGGTTCATTTTCGCTGCAAATTATTTGATTTCTGTAAGAATTAGATTTACAATGATTACATCATTATCTTAAAACGTTGCATGAGACCCGTTATGTGATTATGTTGTGTCTGAAATCACAATTCCTTCCCATTGTCAGTGTAAAATACTTCCTCATTATGAAGTTATTTTTGTTGTAAAAATATATATACCACCTAACAGAGATACAAGAACATATGTAGTACATGTATACTGTGATGACCCACGTTTGCATCCTTGACTAAATTTGTTCCCATGGAAAACTCTGCATTTAAAACATAATTCTGTCAGGATTAGGCTAAAGCATTTGTTTCTAATAAATATGAGTTTTAGAGACAAAATGCATGATCTTTTGGTTTATTCAAGACAAAATAAAAAATAATTCTTATAGAGGACGAATACCCCATAACGGTTATCTTTACAAATTTTACCAGTGACCTCTGGATCAGTGAAGGTTAAAAAACTCTTCAAGGAATTCTGCTATGCGCGATGAGAAGTTTAAATTAAGGGAGAACTCGACCAACAGACAAGTTGGGCAGGTTTTCTATGACAAAAGACACACCAACTTCAGAGAAGTCAAATATCGATCGATCATGCCTCCCTAGCTTATAATTTTCCTCTTTCATATTAATTATTTTACACTCCGAGTTAAATAAATATCATTATTTATACAGAAACAGAAATCATATGAACTGAATTAGGGTAAACCGCAATTGTATATTTTACACGATGTAAGACATAAAATAAAAAAACAATAACATATAAAAGTGAATTTAGAAAAAAACAGCGCAGGAAGAAAAAAAAAACAGGAGTTAAATAATTTACTTCGGATTGGTGATATATCAAGAATAGGAATGGTGTATATGTAAAAAAAGGAAAAAAAACATCAACAACAACCCCACTGGAATAAAATGTCAGCCCAAGGTCACCAATTGGTCTTCAATGAACGATGAAGAAACACTCACACCAAAGGGGAGGTTGCATCTGGCCTCAAAACATCGTTGTACATAGGTACAGAGAAAGAATTGCCCATATATACTCAAGCAACATAGAAATTAACTAAAGGTGAAAACGAAACAAGACATACAGAGGCCATAAATTCCACTTAGAACAAGCGCAAAAAAAATGCGGCAGGGTTAAAGTAAAAGGGTTTTGCGTGATCACAACCCTCCCCTTTTAAAATCTGGCAACAGTGTAAAAATATAACACAAACATACATGAAAATCAGTTCAAAAAGGTTTGAGTCCATTGTTACATCGGAAATAAAGAAACGGAATATAATTTCTACAAATGTACAAACTTAGGACTACTAGCAGTCAACTGACATGCCAGGTTCAGACCAGTTTAAACCATAAAAAGTTATGTCCCCATCGTATGTAAAATCAATCCTGATTCAATTATTCATGCGGGTTGAGAATCACAGTACATCATAAGTCATGCAATAAAGATACAACCCATGTCATACTAATAAATTCTTTTAAATATAGTGTTTTATCTTCAGTGTGAAGACCCTATGAGCGAATCAATATAAATACCAATAAATGGCTATCATTAACGATTTGACAACAATATCATATCTATATCCCTCATGAATGAGCCTATTCAATGGTTTTGTTAACTGATTGAGCTTTCTGTGCTTTGTTGTAGAATATTACCGTAAAACAAAGGGTGATACCCGCACATAGTAATTCTATACGAGTACATCTGTATTTAAAAATGAGGTTGCTTGTAACGTTTGAAAAAAAAATGTGAATGTTTTTGACGAGCATGTAATATAAAAACCTTGATGTTGTAATTTCTCGGTTTTATAAAGATCCGTTTTGTTCACATTCGAAACATTGTTACAAATACGAGCAAATCGAACGGATTGTTATAATGTAAACACCATATGAAGATAAGGGGACGTCACCTTATATGGTTGACAATCGGCAATGAGAAATCATCCCTTTTATTGTACATTTTAACACTGAGTTTACCATTATCGATATTAATACTGATATCAAGAAACGGGCATTATTTATTATCGATATTTTCTTTATTCAGAAACGGTTCTACAGAATATGTCTTAGTATGAATATTGAAGTCTTCGTTGTATAGAGCCAACATATCGTCCAAATATTTAAGGGAGTTATTATATTTTTTCTATCAAATGTTGTTTTGAAAGGTCTTTATTTATTAGAACCACACATTGTGAATCGTTACAGTACAGAAAGAGGTCCGCAATAAGTTGTGCACAATTTGTCCCCATGAGAGTTCTTATAACTTGACGATAAACGGTTTCGCCAGAGCGTACGAAATTATTGTGTAACAGAAGTTCGAGTGCTGTAAGCATATCAAAAGAGGTCCAATTAACGTACTAATTGCATGTTGTAGTTACTAAAATATTATCTTAAAGAATTCGATATTCGATTATTTGATAAAATATATCATTTTTGTTTTATGAGAATATGTGGAATTGTAGTGACTAAAGTTGAAAAATCAAATCTTTGAACAGATTCGAAAGATCCCACATGGGCATGGAATTTAGCAACCACTTCAAGCAAATGTTTAACACTCCAATAATTGTTCATTCCACCTTTTTCATAAGCTTTGTTACAGAAATTTATAAAAAAAATTATCGTATTTAGCACACTAGTAAGAAAAATAGAAAGTCTAGTTGTATAGTAGTGACTTGGACAGGAAATTAATCTATATTTATAAGGTGATTTGTGAATTCGTAGTTGAAACGTCCATGCTACTAGACAAGTTTGTAAACAGGTGGCGACGAGATTGTGTTAGTTCACATTTTAACTTCCTGAAAATTTAGTCAGTTGGATTGTTGGTGAATTCTTCCGTATTCTCTATTTTTTATTCTACATTCGTTTTTTCTTTTTGTAGAATTTCAAAATAAAAACTACGTAAAATAACAATAATGTTATGTGCAGCTTTATTAACAGAAACAAAAATAAATCCTTGCTGAGTTCTTTCAATGTGTGTTTTATAAGGGAAATACTATTTTGATGTTATTTATTAGAAGTAAAGTGCTCCTCACGTGTTTTATTCGGATGTCTTGTTGAAAGAATCTATTACTTTCTTGTCTACTTTCTCACGTTTAATCCATTTTATACAACAAGAATTGAATGAGTCTTGGATGATGTTACATTTATTCCAATTGATAGTGGCTGGAGGACGTTACTAGGTCCTTTCTGAAGAAATGTTTTCAACCCTCGGTCTTTAGTGACATTCAAATTACCTATAATAACATGAGAACTGACACCATAAATATATTTTGAGCTACTTCAATTTCAAGATATTGGCGTATTTACCTTAATGATCACATCTTTGCATAAATGCACTATAATTAAAGACTATTTACGGGTTTGCCTTTTATAAATATAGCATATGGAAGGGAGTTTAGTAATATCAAAATAAGCAAGGATAGTTTCCTAAACTGTATGATATTTAATATACCAGCTAAATTGGTGCAATCAAAGCCTTTATTAATATTTATCAGATCTCTTGTTACGCATTGATTTAGAAACTATATCCAAAATGCTGACCGAATCTTTTGCGATTCCCATGATATTGTCGTTAAGACCGAAATAGAAAATTGTTTGTAATTTCCGTATACATTCCAATTCAACCAGTCTACGGGAATGGCGGAATTTGGAACGAGTTTCTCCTGACAGGTTTTTGGCTACTTCTATATGAGAACAATTATATATTTAGTGTCATGATTGTGCTTTTTACAATGCTGGAAAATGACACTTTTGGACTTTTTTGGTCTGTTGAAACGATACAGATGTTCCTGTGTACTTTTAGATGGGTGTCGACCGGTTTCACCTACATAGTGAATGCGATATTCCGGTTTGCTTCATGTAAGTCAGTATATCAAATGGTTAGTCTTTCAGGTGATATCAGAATCAAATTTCAAAGAAAATATGCGACCATTTTCATTGGACGTTACTATATTATTCGAACAAAGACGTGGACGAGTTAATTATTTGTTGGCATGAAATTTATCGATAGAATGGTACTCACAACTTTGGTTTTTGAAAGTATTTGCAAGAGAAACATTTTAAGTTGCATGCCCTGCTCCGCCAACGGCAGCCGCCACTTTTCAAGTGATTAAAATCCTATAAGCGTCACGTTATAATTGATGCTGTAAATTTTTGTTAGATGTAAAATCATAAGATAAAAGATATCTTGTCGCATCTGCGCAAACAAAACTACATACATACTAATCACACAGTAACGACGACCATTAAATTGTTGAAGTTATGATACCAACTAAGGCTTGGAAACTTGTTTGACATTATTCTTGCTCTACTAAGAAAGTGATTCATTATACAAATCTAACGGCGGAAATGAGTCAATATAAACCCCATCAGCATGAGATTTTAGCATGTGTATACTGAAAATAAAACCACTAATATATATATATATATATATATATATATATATATATATATATATATATATATATATATATATATATATATATATATATATATATATATATATTAAGGTATATTTAGGCTTAAAAATTGTACTAGTTTTACAGTTTTGTATCTTGAATTCCAAGTTCATTAGGTTAGAACGTATGAAAGTAATCCTTGAAATAAAGTTTGTTCGACCTCATTTATAAAACAGATATTGATATTTAACTTGGCTTTTCTAGGCGTCTTCTGGTACAACTACAAATTTTGTGAATAACTTGGGGCTGCTTGGTACAATTTGTACGTTTTTATAATTATTTCTCCTGAATGGAAACCAATATCATCTACAAAATGTATTGACAATCAAAAACATATATAACTGGCAGGACCGCCGATAGTACGATGTGATATACATGATTGACATCAATTAAGTGACCTTACAAACGTCATATGTTAATTATTAATAATTATAAGTATATTATTAATTCTATGGAAACTTAAGCTAGCATTTTCGTCGCAATCAATACAATTTATAACAAATACATTCCGATTATATAATTCGACAATTAGAGATGAATTCAGTTTTTGACGTGGGCCTGTTTGTTTATACAATTTTTGCTAATGATGATGGTGAAAAACCATGCTATTTATTTCTATCTTTAAAGCTTTTTGTTTTGTTTAAGTAAAGTACAAATACATACATAGCCTAGAAGTTAATCGCCTGTTACTTATGATTATTTTTGTATACTGAATATAGTAATCGTAACCCGAAAAAAAAACATCTTAGCGCCTGAATTGATCAGATGTGTTGGGCACATTATTGTGGTAATTAGAATAAGTTATCTAACAAAAAACAGTTTGCTATTTCATTCTGATTCATCAAACCAAACAATATAAGTGTCCCTCACAATAATTGGCGACGATGACGTTGCATGAATTGGGACTGAAAAAGATAACCAGTTTGTATAGGTTTATGATTATGAGATAATATTTATTGAATAAAGAGTATAAACTTAATATTAGCAACGTTCATCTTGATGTACTTTTCCATTTTGTGACACTTTTATGTTGTTTTTAGTTTTCTTCATCAAATTGACAAGATATGAAAGCGTATTGAATCAGTAGATGATTTTTTTTTATCATTTAAAAGAATTTCAGCCGTGGGTTTCCAATTGAAACTTTGTTGACGGATACTGGATACTTAAAGTTCTTTGCTTAACATCATGATGACTTTAACGTGACGGTAACAATTTGTCGGTAAAATGTATTTCATTAGCGTGCTGCTCTTTCTTTTTTTCTATTTACATATTTTTAAAAATTCTTTTGGAGATGTGAATATTTTACGACCTCTATAAAAGATCACTTAATCTGTCAAACACAGTTCAAAGATTAGGTGGTTTATGTCAATTCATTCAATAATTTCTTGGAATCTCGTATTTTTTATGACTTTAGTTGGAAACTCGACGAATTTTACTCAAACAATCGGAAGACGTATGTCCTGATACACAAGTAAAATGAAATAAAGAGAAAAAAAAGTAGCTGTAATCAAATATGAATATACATAAAATGTTTATAAGAATAATATATAATAAAAGTCAAGCATATTAATGACCGTGTCTATATTTTTCATAGAAACATTGATACAAAAACACTTAGTCTACAAACATTTCATCTGAATATAGCTGAAATATTGCTTCTCGTACGTTAAACCCCAACAAACAAACAAACAAACAAACCTTTCAATAATTTAATGTAATTTTTGATTCATGGAAATATGACGTTTAATAATGGTACAAAGTCAGAATCAAGGATTCAAGACTCGACCGTTAATACAGTAATATGTATCATAAAAAGACTTGTTAAAGTGAGAGGCATTTTTAAAAAAATCGGGAAACATTTGAGAGTGAAAGTGCAG
The DNA here is from genome assembly GCA_037379345.1 of Perna viridis. Taxonomy (NCBI): domain Eukaryota; kingdom Metazoa; phylum Mollusca; class Bivalvia; order Mytilida; family Mytilidae; genus Perna; species Perna viridis. The sequence continues at coordinate 31,364,790 of CM074515.1, read as the reverse complement.
GAGTTCTGTTTTCAGAATTAATAGTTTTTGACTCAAACTGAATTTGCCGTTATCATTATTTTTTTTTGTATGTGTGTTTTGCTTTACTTGTTTGTTAGTTTGTTTGTCTGAAGAATCATTTCATAAATATGCACTGAAAATATGAAAGGACACTACATATGGACATTGATTCTGATTATATAATTCGATAATAAGTGATTACTTCAGTTTTGGCATGTTTCTGTTTGTTATATAATATACCCTTTTGTGCTAACTGTAAGATAGTCGATGAACAAGTGTGGGGCATGTTGAATATACACTTCACAAGCGAGAATATTATTTTGTTCTACACAGGCCTACCTCGTGGAAGTGTATGTTGAGCATGCTCATCAACTTTAAACAAAGGGTCTATTTTTCTAATGACAATGGTGAAAAAAAATTTTCATATATATTTCAAAATTTAAAATGCGGAGTGTGCATGAGCTTCTTGTTAACCTACTTACAAATAAAGGATATTTTTCCTACGATACTGTTTCTTCCACAATAAATTGATGACGTCAAAATTGCATGAAATGTGACGAAAACGGTAACAGTTTTGATATGTTAAGTTATATATGTAAACTATGCTATAGAAATCAAATAAAGAAAAGTCACGTCTGTCTTCTATGTTTTTGCTATACATGATGTTGTGACACGTTTATATTGTTTAGAATTTCTTTACCAAATTAACAAGACATGAAAGTGAATTAATATTCGGTAGATGTTTAAATTTCAATTTCGTTAGTAGTATGTATATATATCAAACAGGATGTGATTCATGTATGCCAAAACCCAACAAATTCACTTTTATTTCTAATTTGTGATACAGTTACCGATCACATACATGTAACCAGTCTAGGTTTGTCATCCGGGTGTTGCACTTTCGATATCAGAATAAAGTGTGTAAATTGTTGCAACAGTTATGTTCATAATCCGGTTTGATTTAGTTGATTTTAAATGAGAGATGAATCTGCTTTTTTAAATACTGTTCTGACTAAAAAAAAGAACTGTAATTGTTATGAAACAATATAACATGAAAGAACCAAAAAGCGTCATTTGTTCAGTAGATTTTCTAAACTAAGAATCGACCCTACCTCTTTGTGTCTGAATTTTATTTGGACTGGTACTTAAATGTATCAGGTTTGTGTTTTCAATCGATATTTTGTAGACGGATACTTGAAATCATGATGGTATGTACGTGATGCTAACAACGTATCGATACAAAACAGTAGTTTATTAGCGTGCTCCGCATTTCTTTTTTGTACATTTACATGTTTGTCCCTTTTGAAAACCTTTTTGGTATGTGCAAATTTTGCCGTCGTTATGACAGATCAGTGATTAACCAGATCAAACAAATTTCAAACAATAAGAGGTTGTTCATGCCAATTCAACTATCAATTTCTTAGAATCCAGCAGTTTTATTGGTTAAGTTGGGGACACGACGACGAATTTTACTTCAATAATACTTCAAGTATTCTAAAAGAAGGCGCAAAAATAACTTGGCCTTAATCGAATATGAATGTACATACAATGTGTTCAATTAAAGCATATAAACCATTTTAATAATGGTCTAACTATTTCTATTAGTATCATTTTTAAAATCAACTTCTAATTAATCTATTTGAAGCAATTCAATGACCGTGTCCTAGTTTTTGGAAGAAATATTGATGTAAAAACACTTGGACTAGAAATACGTAATGTTTGATTGATGGAATTATTGCATTCATTAATGACACTGAATCGGAATCAAGGACTTAAAAATGCAATCTTTACCGCATCAAAAACAGGGTCGGAGAATATAAAAGACTTGATGTAGTGCCAGTCCATGTAAAATTAAGGACGTAAAGCAAACATACTTCTTTGTTAGTAGAACTGTACGTGTTGTGCCATCACAATATAGGGAATAAGACAGGTTTTTGAAATAGTCTTATGATAAAAAGAAGTACAATTTTCATACAAATGCACTATAGTAATGTACAATTCAGGGTACTAAGATAACCCTATTTTTCATCATTAGAGAGACAAAGCGTACAAAAACAGAGGCGCACAATGCTTACAAATGTACCATTAATATAATAGGTTTTGCGCAGAGGTATGTTATATTCTCTTCAATTTTTTTCCTGATTTGTACAAAGAAAAGTACTATTAATAATTCGCAGCAATATAGCATTTTAATAGATCAATGCTTGTTCTGGCGCCAACAGTATGAAATTCCTAGACACTTCAGTATGCTGAATGTGCAATATTAATCTTAGCTTTTGACAGGTGCATATGAAGGGGACCTATTTACTAGTACATGTACAAGGTAAAGGTTTAAAGGGCTCTGAATTTTTGTACGTTCAATTTCATTCATCGTTTAAGTAAAATGAATTTGTATGTTAGTCTTTTTTAATCTACGGCTCAGCTTTTCAATTTCAATTATACCTTTGTTATCAACCTTACTTTAATGAGATGCAGTTGTAATGATTTATTGATTGATTAATTATGGTTTCACGTGCTATGATAGATACTCCATGCATTTTAGGACAAGAATGATTAACAATCAGACCCTGATTTGTACTTGTCTGACACGATGACCCAATTAAACAGATCCTGCTTTGAACTAGTCAGACAAGCGGAGCCGGGGCTTCATTTTACTATCCCTCTTAAGCACAGGTAGGTGTGTCACCCCATTCGGACACATTATACTGACTTTAACCCACACTATCCCCTTAAATGCCGCATGCTTGGCGAAGAAGCAGTGATTACCAATTTTAGTGGTCTCGACAAAAGATATGGCCTTTTAAGGGCTTGAATCGGTATTGTTGGCTTTATTCAATAATTTTCGGCATTGTTTATTCAAAATAAAAATTCTGTATAGCATACAGATCTCAGTAGCCCGTCAATACTTTGAATATTGGAATTGATAATCATGTCGCGTTGTCGTTGAATGCTGCCATTTGATGTGTCAATTTCGGGTGTGAATTTTACTGATTCGGAACCTACAAGAAAAAAAACTATCAACATATTTCAGATAGGTAGGGCTTGAAATCATTAGAATTAAAATCGGACTATTCACTCACAAACCTGACATAAAGTCCTTGCAAACAACATAGTGTAAGCATATTTTATATTTAATAAATCTATAGCTTTACCAGAACACGTTTGGAGGTGAACATATTATGTAAACTGAGCTTCTAGTGCAGGACAAATTGTCTGTTATTAGGAAACAATAAGCGGATTTAATGAAAACTTTACTAATTAATGATTATTAATACTAATAAGCTGGACCACACAAAATAGGTTTCTACACTTTTTTGCTTGTTTCTATGTGAACTTTATATAATTTTTTAGTTCCATACCTGGTCATTTCTTTTGTGTGAATGACACATCAAGATATATGTAGCCAAGTTTCAGACCTAATTTTAATGTATACTTTAATTGACAAATGATAACGATTCAATTGGGAATGCCCTAGCTATTGACTTTAATGGAATCTTAATGACGCGAAGAAGTACAATGAGTGAACTTTTGGTGACTTTTTTTTTCAAATATCGCCCTGCTAAGAATGATATGTTAATCGTTGCTCCAACAAGACATTCTAGTACTGACCAATCAAGATCTATTCTTTGGATACAATATAGGTTAATTAGAACGATGATGTAAACGGTGGTAGTGGAATTTTCACCAATTTATATGTCAATTATGTTTGTTCAACAGACTTGGTTAACTCAGAGGAAATAGCTATTTCAAATATAGTCCAGGAATACAAACGGTGACGTCTATCTATAGTGTGTATGACAAATAAAAAGACTTCAGGATTTATCCGCTGTAATATGGTCATGAATGTCATTTGTATTTATGAATATTTAGATTGAACAGATCTAGTATATATATAGCGATGTCCTTATCTTGGCCAGGAGGGTCGCTGAATTTCACGTCACGAAAACGTGAATCTTAATGCACGTGTGTAGGTACAAACTAATAGCCAAACGACATTATTGAATAAAATGTACCTTAACCGTCAGGTATATTATCAATGTATTTATTTGTTTGTCTGTTGTTTACCTTAATGTGAAGTATGTACAATATACAAATGTATGTTAATTTTTTGTCATAACAGTTTAATGTACAGGTTAATGAGTTATCAAGAGAACCAAGATTCTAGCGCAAATCAAACGAATAAAATCCATACAAGGGCAAAGACCAGACAGGGAAAACAGACACACACAACACATAAAATAACCAAAATAATACATACCAAGTAACAAAAATAAATGAGCAACTCAGACTCTACTGAAAACTGGTAGCATAGATTGGGTGCACCGGTAGGGTAAGCGTCTTCTGGTTTTCTAGAAACACCCACAGATCAGTTTTCATAGTACATATGGGTACACCGTAACAATCCACGAGTTCATGATGACGGCCAAAAAACTTCTGAAGTCGTGACAACTATCTTGTAGCAGCATGTTCCCGATGCATAATTGTAAGAAGTCTATCGATACGAAAAGTCTTTGTAGTTACGGCAAGCTCTAGCATAGCGTATGCGTTGAGAAGATCTGATATGAAAACTCCATACGCAGGTCGTAGGACTATAAAAACAGCTTGCGTGATACAAAATCTATTTGTGTACTTGTAGTAGAGACAAATACAAATGTCAACAAGACTTTTGACAATATGAAATGAAATGAAAAATATACTCTCGTGTTGATAATATGCATACCGCACAAATATATATATATATATGATTATATAAGATGTAACTGCAGATAAAATTATGAATGAAAAGCTATTGAGTTTGTCCTTGACTTCGGCCATGACACTACCAAATTCGTTTAACTCTGATAATAGGAATTGATACCTATTGAAAAGCTCTTTTATAAATTGGTCTTGACGATGGCAGCAGAATGAGTAGAGATAAAGGATGTTGTTGATATCATCACAATATAAATTATGTGTTTTTATGGACAAATACAATATTCTTTTTTTTTCAATATCCTGTATTTGACATTTAACAGGACTTGATTTTTTTCGAATTTTGAATTGACTCTTTGTACTTAATTAGTACTTAAAGTACTAGCATTTGTTCTGACCGAAAGAACTTGAAATTAAACTGATACACCTTCCTCGTTTAATAACTTGATGACACAGGGCGTTTGAAATTGAAACTTTGATAAGAAAAAACGTGACTATTTTGGCTTTCAAGTTGTAAACGTGTCCTTTGAAATGACAATATACCACCCAACCCATGTCTCCGGGCTATGGAGTATATATTTCACAGTTGATCTTTTACTCATTTGCATGCCATTTTTGTTCTGATCTTCTCAAAAAAGAGATGATAGTGTCAAATACGTTTCTAAGAGAGTGTGTGCGTTCAGTCATTGTATATGCAGATATCATTACAACACTACATTTAATGTTCGTCATCACAATATAATCTCACAGATAATACAGGATATTCTGAAATCTCTGGACTGTCCTTGCTTGCTATTTTGACCTTTCGATATTCGTGCCAACATTTAGGATATTGGTTTACCGAGTACTAAAGTAGTATTTGTTTTTAAATTCCGAATGAGCGTAGAATGCGAATGGTCATGTAAAGTTACCTATTTGCATTTGAATATATTTTGCTTATGCTTGTTTTGTTTTCTGTTTTTTGTTTTTGTTTTTTGTGTTGTTTTTTTGTTTTTTTTTATTATTATTTTGCAGTATTTACGGAAGAGCATATTATGTTATTATTTTTACTTTCAAAATTACAAATTTTTAAAGGTGACTATATTAGGATACATGTTTTTTTCACGGGTCACCGGTTTTTACGGTGTTTGATTTCTAAATTGAATTCCTGATTGGATGGTCTTTATTTGATTGATTCTATCATTCGATTGGCTTTTGTATTTTCTGTTGTTTAGATCCATATTTATTGAGAATTTGCGTTCACTTCCTTCAGTTTGAATAGTCTTGTGTGTAATGATTGCACACTGAAATTGATTAATAGAGGTATAACAATTCGTAACGACGGATTGCAAATTGGTATAATAATTCGTAACATCTTAGCTTGTCGTAACGACGGATTGCAAATTGGTATAATAATTCGTAACATCTTAGCTTGTCGTAACGACGGATTGCAAATTGGTATAATAATTCGTAACATCTTAGCTTGTCGTAACGACGGATTGCAAATTGGTATAATAATTCGTGACATCTTAGCTTGTCGTAACGACGGATTGCAAATTGGTATAATAATTCGTAACATCTTAGCTTGTCGTAACGACGGATTGCAAATTAGTGAATTTGTACTTTTATCCGAATGTGATTGCTCAGCATTTTCATTACAGTTAACTTTTTTACACTGTCTTTTTTCTAAATACTACTACAATATTTTCCAATCACTTCACTGTGACATTTTATAATTTGTTTGCTTAAAGCTTATAAAAGTGGTATGAAACCCAATTCAATCCTCATATCGTGACAGAAAACGATTTTTGTTTCTGTCATAGTTAATTGAAGAAAGTTTGATTGAATATTACTGCTATTCTCATAAAAAATAGGTCAAACTCAAAAAGCAGAGATGTTAACCCTACTTTTACAATTCAGGTCGTGTGAAGGCAAAGTCAGTGGTTTCGCCTGATTTCGATAACCATGTGATGCTGTGCGTTCTGCTCTTTGTGACGATTTCGATTATCATGTGATGTTGTGCGTTCTTCTTTTTGTGACACTTGGAAGATTGATCGATGATTAATTGCCAGTAGTTACGTGTTGACGCACTTGGTCAAATGGTCACAACACTACTGACTATGAAGGTTGGCGGACAGTTTGTCGATTTTGTGTTTTCTGCTTACTTGTCCCCTGTCTATTGTTGTTGTCGTTGTAGTTATTGTTTTTCAATGTATGGTGTTATTTCGTTGTCCCCTTTACCATTGCTTTGTTTTTTTTTACCTTGCAAAAATATTATAAAACGTGATTTTTTTCCATTTGATACATTATTGAAAAAAAAACGACTGCCTACACCTAGTTTTGTATCGGTCGATTTATAGGTGTATTACCACGTCATTGCAAATCGTTTATGCATGAATAAAACCACATTTCCATTATGTTGAATGCTATTTTTTAAATGTAATAACTATTATTAATGTACTCTAAAAATGGGTCTATTAAACTCCAGTTCCCAGTAGAATGTGATTCATCCGAACATTTTTTTAGAGATTATGCATTTATGAACAGAACTTACCAGACTTCGGCGACTAAATGCGGATAATTGGTAATCATAACAATTCATGTCACTATGTATTGTAATTTGCATGTTTATGGGAGAATAGCGCAAACTTGGGCAATAAATAGCCATAGTTCCAATATAAATTGATTTCGCTGTATCGATTACTTCCTTATACGTCTTACGTAAGCGGTTAATGTTTAATTCTTTCAATTACCATGGCTAATTCTAGCCTGGTAGACCTTAGATTTAGAGTGATTTATTGCACAACACATGTTATTCGCATTTCCTATTCAGACAAACAATGCCATCACATTTGTGTACTTTTCAAAAATCAAGAAAAATAAGTCGATTTCGAATCTTAAATAGGTAATTTAAGTGCCCGTGTTCACGACTTCACCCCTGCTCTATGTTGTTAGAGATTATGATTTTGAGATTTTGGTTAATTTCCTTAATATGTCTTAGTAAAATATGCATCAATGTACTTAATGCTTCATTGATTAATAGATAACGTACTTCAAATCAGGCATACGTGTCTAAAATAAAAGCAAGGTTTCAAATTTACCCTCCATTCTGTTTGATTTTCGGACCCATTATTGTCGCTGTATTTATTGTAAAGTGTTGATTTCCTATCCTTGTCTCATTTACTTCTTTCTAGTGGCACGTGGAACAGTAATTAGTGTCGTATTCTCGTAAAACAGAGTGTCACATTACCATTGTTTCCTTTTTACTTCGATATTCGATTTCCTCTGCTTTGTTTTGAAATGTAATTTTTTTTTGTTCGTTTGTTTATTTGTTGTAGTTTTGAAAAGGAGTGAGTTTTTGAGTGCACATGGTTTTGCACTGATTTTGGAAGTTATCGACAAGGAAAAGACAGAGACCAATCAACGCATTATATAAAATAGAACTAAAAGGAGACACAACTTCAATTATATAATTAAAAAATACCCAAATTCTCTAAATACTTTGAAGATGGACCAACATTATTGTTCTGTTCATTATTTTGCACCTAGAAGACAGCCATATTGGAATTAAAGTCTCGTAATATAACGTGACTTGGTCTTCATACTTAATACATCCGTTACTTTCCCACTTCCTTTCGTGGAGAGGGTACCTTGTCTACGTGATATCTCTGTTCATCACAACTCTTACAGATAAGAATATTACATGTTAGGTAAGGGACAGGAAAGACTTAATAAAGACTGAAATAGAACCATAAAGCTCTGCAAGTACAGTTCTTCTGATTTTGAATAGCCATTTAACATCTTAACACAGGTATTTGTTTGCAGAGAATCTCGTTAAGGCTTTTAACAAACATTTTGATTGCGACAACGAATTGACATAGTATAATTAATGCATTCAATAGATTGGCTGTGGGATGCTGTACAGTCGTACTATTGTAGAAGTGGTATCTTTAATCTCTTGTTAAACTGTATCTGCTGCCTTATTGACTGATACCCAACTAGTTCTATCTAGTTACATCTTCCTTACGTTCCTTGGTTTTTTTTATTTTTATTTATAATATTTTTTTTTCATAGGCATCAAATCAATTGTTTTCTGCGTATTGAAATATTGTTCATAACTATTACTTTGTTTGAACAGTTTTCTATTGTAATGAATGATACATTCCATCATACACCATATGTTTATGTGTTTGTTAGTTGGCTTTCTTGATTATTAATGTTGTGTATGTAATTAATTTTTGCTTGCTTGTTTGTTTGTTTGTATTTTGTACTATTTTGCTTTTCTTTTCTTTTTTTTTTTTGGTCGAGAAAAAGATCATTCTTTCTTTTAATGTCGTTCATTATGTGGCTACGTACAGGTCTTTGCTATTGCAACCTTTGACAACATGCTCGATTATTGCGATTGATAAATGTAAACATATTCAATTTCTTTGTTGCTTATTTTCACGGATTCTGTCATGTGAAAAGATTCGCGGGTATCATTTTTCGTAGTTTGAATTAGTGTTACATAGCGTTAAAAATAAATTTCGCGGGTACTATTTTTCTCGCTTTCTGGTTCCAGACATTATCGAATATTAGTACAACGCAAAAATGTGGTACGTTTAAAGAATTTTGTAGGCAGATTGAAACATGTAATACTATACAAATGCCTGTATGTGTTACTGGTAATATAGAGAAATTTTTCACTCTAGGATCAAAGAAAATTATTACTGTTGAAGTATCGCAGAGATAAAGCATCATTTGTTTACGTTGAACATTTAACATTCATAAAAAACGTTTTGGGCTCTACATATAATTAAGGACAAGATAAGCTTAACTTCTAACACAAACAACAAGTACATACCGTAGGAACCACAAAGGATAAAAAAAGCGCTACAAGACAATAAAGAAAAGGTCGACAACCTCCATGACGGCATGGGCATACAAACAAAGTCTTTAATGTAGCTTTCCTGTCGGAAAGGTATTTTTTTTACCAGAAAACTAATTATGTATTTCTAATGTCAATGCACTCCTTCCCATTTCATCTCTATACAGAAAGAAGATTGCATATGACAATCTCCAATCTAGAACCACAGTAATCAAATATCTGTCATATTACGGAGGTTGTTTTTTTTCTGTTTCATTCAGAAATTCTCGATCAATAGTCATTGCTTTGTTCTATCAACGAAATTGTATTTACAGGTCAATAAGGAGCGGCGAAAGGAATTCCAATTACATGTTCAAACTCCAGACAAGAGATTTTTATTCACAATTTACTATCATAGATTAATGCCAGATTACTTTCCAAGAAGACAAATATGTTAAAAAGCTATACTATAGATACGTATACTAGAGTAAAACCAGTAATAATTCAACATTTTGAGCTATACTATAGATACGTATACTAGAATAAAACCAGTAATAATTAAGCATTTTGGTGAATCAATATTTGAAGATGCCGAGACAGGTGTCCGGTTTACACAGGTTAGAGTACACAGAAAAACGATGATGATACTCAACGTCATTCTTATTTGACAGGTGTTAAGTTGAGTAAGGGTTATCCTGGTTCCCGGATCTACCTTCCAGGGATAATAGCTACTAGCAATACACTGTCACTGTTATACTTGTATATGTTTAGCATACTGAATATTGCGATCGGGAACCAGTCTAGGTAAGGGTATACTTAATGTTAGTTTTAGTTTTCAATACATCATGAACTTCACAGAACATGATATAAAAGAACAGCAAAACTCTATGTGGTTTTAATACGTGCTCGGTTAACTGTTTCGGTTTTGACTTTAGATAGGTGAACATTGATATAATCAGCTTCAAATTCATTAGAGCGAAAGATCAGGCTAACATAATGAAAGGTTGTACAGTTACTTGTAATCTTCACACAATTATCGCATTGCTACATGGTTTTACAACTACTTAATAATGTTACTATACATCAGAGTATACATTGTAATTCCATTTTGTCAAACCACGACATGGACGTCTTCGAATGCTGAACTTAATAAATAAATTTTATATACAGTGGATTGGTGCAACCACAAATACGACACCAGCAAGATATAAACTTACATACACTATTTGCCCATTTTATGTAGGAAATTTTCTGCTTTCCATCGTAAAATTTGGCATCAAAATAAACTTTTATTCAATATACTATTAAAAATACTAATGTATCTTTCCATGACAAGCGTATAATTTGAATTGTATAACCCTGATTGTAATTAAACTGACATGTAATACTTACTTTCATGCATATAATGGTTTTCAAAGCTCTGTAAAACAATTCGTCTGAAGATTTCTATTTCGGTAACGTTGTCTGATTTTTTAATGTTGTTAACTTCGGGCTTAAGCCCTTAGGAGACTCCATCTACAAGAAAACAATGGTTGGATCTCCCTGGAGATGAGGTAATAAATAAAATTATGCCATTAAATAGGGCAATAGGATTTGCTATAAAAAGCAAACGTCAGCGTGTCATGATGGCATTATTACACTGGTTAAGTGCAAATATATGTGTAGATGGAAACCCAATATTAGAATATAGCATATAAGCAAAATTAAAGGTAATCTAGTTACTTTCATTTTATTGTGTCTTAACATTAAACACAAAGCGTACCATTATTGCAAAAATGTACCAGTGAAACCATGACTTCAGCAATGCAATAAAAACGTACAAAATGCAGTTTTGTACAGTGATTGATATTATATGGTAATATAATTGGTTTTTTTTTCATATTGTCCACGTTTTAATTATGTACGACGACAGTCGTATTGGTCGAGCATAGCTGTGTTAGGCTGAGACAATGACGAAGCCTAATACAACTTTTTGAGGCCTAATACAGCTTGTCCAGGGGCATAATACGGGGCAGTAATAAAAAACATTTTATGACACCACTCTTAACCCATTGTGTAAAAAAGGAAAATATGATACGAAATGTCCCTTACAGTTTCCCTGTATAGCATCCGCAAGGTCTTAAGGAAGTAGATCTACCATAAGGGACAGAACTCATACAAGTCATTGGACGTTTGTGTTTGGCATTTTACATCAATCTCATGTAAGTATTAAAGTAACTTTAACTGATTTAATTCTCTTTCAAATGAAAGCTTGATAGGCTTTGGTGAAATTGAATATAATGCAAACACATCACTGATTTCAAGAGTTATGTCCCTTACCTTAGGTCTACCTCCTTAAACTACATGTATGATGCACTACGCGGACAATATATTCTCGAATATCCACACAACAATTGTATAATATAAACACGTACAGTATATCAATATTAAAATATTCTTTTTTATTCTAATAGAGTTTATATTATTATCGAAATATATTGCATTTAGATTTCACTGTATTTCTCTGTCATGTCCTCTTTGCATGATCAAATTTCATATCCATATATACAAAAATACAAATTCTTGTTTTGCTAGATATTCCCCATCAGTTTATTCAACTATAAAACTGAACTTGAAAATTAGATTTTGTGCGTGAGGAAGGACAGAGCATTCCTTTGGGAACATGCTATTATCTGAAAATGCAATCTGTCATTAAAACTAACTAGTATGTCAGTCTCATGTGCAAAGTCTCGATGATTCTATTTGATGCAAGCTATTCCATTTCATTCTATGCCGTCTGGGTAGACCTAAGTAAATGTCCTTGTTACTTAAGTACAGCTCTGCCTTAAAACCAGGCAGAATCATATGATTTAATTGATTCGTGCATATCTTTATGACAAAATAACTGAAAATCTTTCAGTAAGCCTCATAGTAATTGTTTTAATAAAAGAACAAATGGAGATATTAAGTAGCTGTCTTTGAAAGAATCATGCAAAATTTGAAAAATGTGATACACCCCAAAAAAGGCTACATATTTTTATTTTTGTAATTAAGTTGTTTTATGGGTCTATACTATGAAATGTGTAATTATTCATTTAAATCTGCCTGCTCTTAGGGGATATTCAACATTGAAAATGCAGTAGATTCTATTGTATTTGAGCTTCATGTACAGAGTTATCTCCCTTAATTTTGAAATCTACAGTGCATTCTATATGATATATCTCCTAAGAGCACGGGTTATATGAAAAACCACATATTAATTTCTGTTTACTATGACATTTCAAACAAAATATAAAAAATCAAAATATGTAGGCTTTTTTTACCCATGAATCACATTTTGCATGATCCTTAGTTGGAGTGCTGCTTAACACTTAATTTTATTTGACATATATCAGATACAAGGCAAGGAAAGGGGCGTACTAAAAATTGCTTTATGACGTAACAAATGTCTTTGAACAGTTTCATTGATTATCTTGAGATATGATGAATCACCCCTTGCCTGATCTTTACACTGACCAATACTTTCATTAGTACATTGTACAAAACTCTGAGTAAGCTGGTGTTAAATTATTCTGTAAGACTTTTTGAGTACTCAGTCTAATCTTACATTAATACTAGCCATAAAAAATAGTATAGTATACGACTGGGCGTGCAAGTCCACAAGAAACTTCCATATTTGTGCAAAAAAATAGAATTAGTTTTGTATCTGTGAACACTCTGAATTCGATCAACATTTAAAATATTTTAAACAAATGTCATGCATAATTATAAACTATACTCAGACTGATGAAAAACTAGAAACACCACAATAAGTACTTAGTCTAGTACTAGTAGAAACCAATATAGTAAAGTTATGGATATATGTTCTGCGGTCATTAATTGTTGACAAAGTTTAGATTGCTTAGGCCAAATAAAAAATTGTGTGTGATTCTGGTTTCACTACCTACCCTATTTTGTGCCCATAATTATTGTCATTTTGGCTTGAGCACTATTAAACTTGAGATTCTGGTCCCATTAATTAAAGGTAGAAAATAATTAGTAAAATAAAAAGAAATCCCTATCTACCTACCCTTTTTAAGCATGGAACACATATATATTTGCCTCATTATTATATATTTTTGTGTTTCCTGTTTCTGTTTCCTTTGTTTCATATTTTAAGTTACAGATTTATAACCATTTATTGTCTTCTGTCTTCGATCGTCGATCTGACTCTTTGGTCTTTCCAGCATCCATACATATGTATAAATGTACTAATTCGAGATGCACTGTGAAAGCACCAATGTCGAGGACAGCTCTTAAGCAAAACAAAAACAATACAGACTAGCCAGTGAGATTTAAGAAAAAAACTATAGATATAATATTCAGTTATTGATATAAAAATTAAAATAAATTATTTATACTGGACGCGCACACATTATACCACTGAAAAAAAAACAGCAGAGATATCGCGTAGACAAGGTGCCCTCTCCACGAAAGGAAGTGGGAAAGTAACGGATGCATTATGTATGAAGACCAAGTCACGTTATATTACGAGACTTTCATCGTTCTGATTATTTTACTTTTGTTTCTGGGGCCTTTCAGAGCTTACTCGTTAAAGACTTTTTTGGCGACATCTGAAGGTATTTACTGTATTATATGTAGATTATATTCTAACGTATTTGTTGCTTTTCATCATTAATGAACGATGTGCGCTCACTATGTTTAAATTTTATTAATACGTTTGTTTCTATTTCGGTTTCGCGGCCATCGGCCATTTGCAAAAATCTTTCATTCCTTAATAACAGGTGTGAATTGAAAAATGTTGAAAATTGGAATCTAGGCGAATATTGTTATTAATGTCCAAGTAATGCACGTTACAAAATTTCCCTACAATAAGCATATTATCTTAAATGTACAAATAAAATATGTTCATTGTAATTTCTCGAAAACTACGTGATATACAGTCAACATAAAAACCCATTGGAGACTGATGTGTAATTAAATGCTAGAACGAACTAGCAAATATTTTTTCAAGGGCGAACCTTAATGATGATACATCAAAAAAGGTTGATGAGTTACGTTCTAAGATACTATCGGTACATTTTCAGGGTCGTTGCTTTATCAATTAGCGACCTCGAAATTCTTTCAAGCCCTCTTTCTAGCTTTGATCAACAATAATGAATGTAATTTGCCAATGTTTTGATTTAATTTGCACTCAGAAATCAAGGTAATGCCGATTTATTTCGTACGCATCATTGGTTCCAATGAAATGATTTATTTTCGTGGAAAACGTGATTATTATGATAAAGAAATTCAGGCAAACCGTACTACAAGGAATATCAATTTGTGGTCGAGTAATAGTGCATCCGGATAGTTTCCTGGAATCCGGAACTTATCCTGACTGTACAAGGGTCTTTAAATTCTACATTATTAAGGAATTCATCAGAAATGGTAGTTCGTAAGATTATCCGTCGTGAAAAACCTGGCACTATTATCGTACCTATTTATATATTTATTGTTAAGTCGCTGACCACGAAGTGGCGGTGACTTATTGTTTTTACTGTGTTTCTTATTATTATCATTATTATTTTAATTCTCCTGTCATAAAATTTTCATTGATTTGTGCGCACGTTTTCTCAAATACGCCTTATCTGATTGAGAAGAACTTCCCAGGACGTTAGAACTACTCTTCGAAAGATGCAGAACTCCAAAAGTTTATTCCAGTTGCCGCCACTTTTTCAAAATGGCCGCCGGACTGGACGTACCCATTTTTTTATACTGGAAATTGGAACATCATATATCTCGAAAACTGCTAATCAGAATTTGACGAAACTTGGTGTATATATTAAGCTCAATAGTCCAAACAAAATCACGAAAAAAATCCCGTGCGTGTCGGTCGCCGTTTTTCAATAATTATAATAATAATAATAATAAGAAGAAGAAGAAGAAGAAGAAACACAGTAAAAACAATACGTCACCACCACTTCGTCGTCGGCGACTTAATTATTATTTTTATTAAGTCGCTGACCACGAAGTGGCGGTGACTTATTGTTTTTATTGTGTTTCTTATTATTATTAAGTCCCCGAACACGAAGTGTCGGGGACTTATTGTTTTTGTACGGTTTTTTCACTGATGAACTTGTCCACACGTTTTCTCGGAAACTACTGGAGGGAAAAATACGAAACTTTCTCAGAAGTTAAGCCTTGCCCCACAGATGTGCACGCCACAAAAAAAAATTTAAAGGAGAGGGCTTTGGCAAAAATGGGGATATGTCATAATTTAGGACATTGCGATATCTCGGAAACCTAGGTGGCCAGAAACTTGAAAATTGGTGTGGTGGTAGAGTTGGATATGCAAAAAAAGAGTGAATCGATGCATTTTGTGTTGTCATGGTAACAAAAACATGATAAATGTTGCCGTTTTTTTTGTGATCTTTTATATTTTTATATGTAGGAAGAATGACTTGAGATATCTTTACCAAACGTCAGGGCTATATAAAACAATCTTAATGTGATTGAATGCATATTTAGGATTATTTTAGATAGCTACCATTTCAAAATGGCCGCCATCCAAAATAAGGTGCCCCCTTGGAAAATTGTGTAAATGGCATTAGAATTTTATGAAACTTGATTTTTAGACTTAAAATTGTATGCTTAATTCAACATTTTGGGAATGTTAACCTATAGATCATCACTTCACCAAAAAAAAAATAAATAAAATAATAGGAGGGGTGCTTCGGTCGAAAAGGGAATAGGTCATAATATAGGATATAGTGATATCTCTTAAATCTAAGTAGCTATCAACTTGAAAATTGATGTTGTGGTAGTGTTTGATGATCTCTATAATGTTATCCCAAAGAAGCGAACTGATATTTCATTTGTTGCTATGGTAACGAACAAAATGAAAAATTTGGTTGATTTTTGTGATTTTTTAAATGCTTTTCCTTAATGTAGGAAAAATTACTTGAGATATCTTCACCAAACTTAAAGGATATATGAAACCATCTGAGTGTGAATAAGTATCATATTTTGGATTATTGTAGATGGCTGCCATTCAAAATGGCCGCCTTCTAAAATAATTTGCCCCACTGGAAAACGGTGTAAATTTCATCCAAATTTTATGATTGTTGGAGTATAGGTTTGAAATTGTACACTGAATTTAAATAAATTTTTGGATTCTGTGGTCATTTGCGGAACGTGAGGGGATTTGTATGTGACTTGCTTGCAAGCACAACTTCAAACTTGTCATTATTTTAATTCTCCTGTCATAAAAAAAAAGTTTTGTCCGCACGTTTTCTCAAAAACGGCTCATGTTATTCCGATGAAACTTCACAGAAAGTTAGAACTACTCTCCGAACGATGCAGAACACCAAAAATTTGATTCCAGTATCAGCCATTTTTTTCAAAATGGCCGCCGGACTGGACGTATCCATTTTTTTACACCGGAAATTGGAACATCATATATCTCGAAAACTGCTGATCAGAATTTGACGAAACTTGGTGTATATACTGAGCTCAGTAGTTTTAACAAAATCACGAAAAAAATCGCGTGCGTCTCGGCCGCCATTTTCAAAATGGCCGCCAACGCGGTCGAAAATTAAAATTTGTCAGATTTCGATGAAAATTGATATCTAGGTTCTCTGAGCCGTCCCGATTAATAATCTGTTGGTCAATAAACCGGATCTACGTATTGGCCGCAATTTTCAAAATGGCCGCCACCGCGCTCGAAAATTCAATGTTGTCCGATTTTTATGAAAATTAATATTTAGGTTTTTTAAGACCCCACGATTAAGAATCTGCGGCTTTAATCGATAATTTGACCTACGTGTCGACCGTTATTTTAAAAATGACTGCCACCGCGATAAAAAATTCAAAGTTGTTCTATTTCGATGACATTTGATATCCAGGTTCTTCACGCTGACTCGATTAATTATAAGCAGTTCCATTGACGATATGCTTCTCAAAAGACTGATCAGGAAACGGGAGGCGACTTCCAAACGTTACGTGGAAACGTAACTTTTAATTAAAACGCCGACCACGAAGTGCCGGTGACTTATTGCTTTTAATGTGTTTACATTGCAATATCTCGGAAACCTAGATGACCAGGAACTTGAAAATTGGTGTGGTGGTTGAGTTGGATGAGCTCTACAATATTATGCAAAAAGGTGAATTGATATTATTGTGTTGCCATGGCAACAAAAAAATCGCAATTTTTTATGTAGGAAAAATGACTTAAGATATTTTCATCAAACTTGGGATCTATATAGAACTATCTAATTGTGCTTGAATGCACATTTCAGATTTTTTTAGTTCTAAAATGGCCGCCATCAAAAGTAAGGTACCCTCGTGGAAAATTATGTAAATGTCAATAGAATTTTATGAAACTTAATATCTAAGCTTAAAATTGTATGCTAAATTCAAATATTTTGGAATGTTAACCCATAGATGTTCACTTCACAAAAAAATTAAGAGGAGGGTGCTTTAGTTTGATGATCTCTATAGTATTATCCCAAAAAAGGTGACTTGGTATTACATGTGTTGCCATAATAACGAAAAAAAACAACAAAAAATTTGGTAAATTTTGTGATTTTCCAGATATTTGTCCTGTAAGTATGATTGAATTCATAATGTAATATACCGTTGAACTGACAACAGAGGAAATAACAACAACTAATTTTATGAATATTTATTATAGAAAAACCTGTGGAAAAAGAAATTGAATATTAGGTTCAAAATTATCTATTGATTTGTTAGGGGTGAGTACTCACATGTATGATATTTGCCATTTTTAAACTAAATAGCAATCTATAGTTCTATGAAACAAAATCATTACATTTAAATATCTTGATATTTTACGTATATCACGTAAATGGTTTGTCATACACTCTTACTGTTGCGAAATTTGTGCTTTTCAATCGCAACTTTCCTACTTTCACTTTGCTCACAGCCTAGCTGCGAAATCGTAGCTCTTGATCTTTTTTCTTTTTTTGATTTTGCGATCTAACGTTAAGAAAATACAAAAAAAAATAGTTAGAGCTACGTTTCGCAACTACTGTCAGCCATGCTGTTTGTGTGAATTCTAGTCACTTCGGCACCGGGTAACATCAGCACAAGATAGAGTCACTTCGGCACCGGATCAAATCGGGACTGGTTAAATCGGTACCTACGCTAGTTAAATCGGCACCTGTTTTTCACTGGTCTTATATGATTAATTAAAAATACCAAATCTACGTTGTAACAATTTTGCTAATATATATATAAAAAAAAAGACTGAAAATTAAAAAAAATTGGGAAATCATATTTTTATCTACTAGGAAAACCACTTGGCCTATAAAACCAAATTTAGCAGGAAGAGTGAAACGCCTCTGAGCTTCTGGTATTATTATCATAATAGGGGATAGCAACTTTTGTATTACCTGCGGAGTGACGAGTCTACAGAAGTGCACGCCACAAAAAAAAATTGAAAAGAGGGGTGCTTTGGCGGAAGAGGGGGATAGGTCATAATATATGATAACAAAAAAAAGAAAGGTGATTTTTCATATGTTTTTCGTCAATTAAGGAACTGTACATTTATATATATATCACAAAAATCAACCGAACTTTTCAATAGAATTATTAAAGCCTGATTCAGTTCATATTTTGAAATATTCAAGATGGCTGCCATTCAAAAAAAGGTGCCCCAATAAACAAAAGCGTTGAATTCATCGAAATTTTAGGTTATTTTAGCTTAACAATATATGCAGATTTCAAAATTTTGGGTTCTGAGATTATTTGGGGGAACGTGAGGGTACTTTTGTAACTTGTTTGCAAGCACAACTTAAAACTTGTTATTATTATTTTAATTCCTCTGTCATGAAAATTGTTGAAAGTGTCCGCCCTTTTTCTCAAAATTGGTCGAGCCGAATGAGATGAAACTTTTCAAGAAGTTAGAACTACTCTTCAAAGGATGCAGAACTTCAAAAAAAACAATTCCCAGCTGCCGCCATTTTTTCAAAATGGGCGCTGGACTACAGGTACCCATTTTTTACACCGGAAAATGGAACATCAAATACCTCAAAAACTTCTGATCAGAATTTGACCAAACTTGGTATATATATTAAACTCAATGTTCCAAACAAAATTTAAAAATTTTCCAAATGGCCGCCAACGCGGTCCAAAATTCAAATTTGTCCAATTTTGATGAAAATTGATATCTAGGTTCTCTGAGCCGTTCTGAATAATAATCTGGGGCTCAATCTACAATTTGATCTGCGTATGGGCAGCCATTTTTTCAAAATGGCCACCAACGCGGTCGAAAATTCAAATCTGTTCGATTTCGATGAAAATTGATTTCTAGGTTCTCTGAGCCGTCCCGATTAATAATATGAGGCTCAACTTGCAATTGAAGCTATCTGTCGGTCGCCATTTTGAAAATGGCCGCCACCGCGATCGAAAATTCTAAATTGTCCGACTTTAATGAAAATTGATATCAAGGTTTCTTTAAAACGCGACGATTAATCTGTGGCTCAATCGATAATTTGAATCACGTATCTATCGCCAATTTTAATTTTTCCGATTTTGATAAAATTAATATCTAGGTTCTTTAAGTCGCCCCGATTGAGAATCTGCGACTCAATCGTTAATTTAAGCTACGTATCGTACGCCACAAATTCAAAGTTGTTCAGTTTTGTTGATATCCAAGTTCTTTTCGCTCCCTTGATTAGTAATAAAAAGATCAATTGACGATATGTTTCTCAAGAGACAGAGAAGGAAATGGGAGGCAACTTCTACACGTTTCGTGGAAACGTAAGTTTTAATTATTAGGGCCCCGCCACTAAGTGGCGGCCGCCCTATAGTAAACAGTCATTCCATCCGTGCGTCCGTCCGTAACAAAATCAGTTTTCCGCACTTTTGTTCAATATCCTTGCAGATATTGGCTGATATTTTGTATGTGGATCAAGTTTGAATAGTTACAAATCAAGTTTAAGTTTCGTTCCGCTCCACCAATATTTTATCAAGTAATGGCCCTTGGACTTTGAAATTTCACTACAATCGCCATTTTCCGCACTTTTTTCCCATACGCTTGAAGATATTTCGTATGCGAGTCAATAATGATTAGTTACAAATCAAGTTTGAGTTTCGTGCCGCTCCACTGGTTTTTGACCTAGTTACGGCCCTTGGAATTCCAAAATTTCACTAAAATTGCAGTTTTCCGCATATTGTTCCTATACGCTGGCAGATAATGGACCAATGTTGTGTATATGTGTCAAGTATGATTAGTTACAACTCAAGTGTATGTTTTGTTCCGCTCCACTGATTTTTAACCAAGTTACGGCCCTTGGAATTCCAAAATTTCACTAAAATCGCAGTTTTAGCACTTTTTTTCCATACACATGCAGATATTGGACTTATATTTGGTAAGCAAGTCAATCATGTGTCAATTATGATGAGTTACAAGTAATGTTTACGTTTCGTTTCGATCGACCGATTTTTTACCAAGTTTCGTTCCGCTCCACTGATTTTTAACCAAGTTACGGCCCTTGGAATTCCGAAATTTCACTAAAATCGCATTTTTTCGCACTTTTTTCCCATACGCATGCAGATATTGGACTTATATTTAGTAAGCGAGTCAATCATGTGTCAATTATGATGAGTTACAAGGCATGTTTACGTTTCGTTTCGATTGACCAATTATTTACCAAGTTCTCAATATTTCCTGTTAAGCAGTGGGGCCCTAAGAGATGGCTGCCATCTCCATGATATCTAGATATTATTTTAATTCTCCTGTCATAAAAAAAGTTGAAAGTATCCGCCCTTTTTCTCAAAAGTGGATGGTCCGATTGAGATGAAACTTCTCAGGAAGTTCGAACTACTCTTCGAAAGAAGCAGAATATCAACAAAAATGTCCAGCTGCCGCCATTTTTTCAAAAAGGCTGCCGGACTGGAAATATCCATTTTTTACACCGGAAATTGGAACATCATATATCTCAAAAACTGCAGATCAGAATTTGACGAAACTTGGTGTATATATTAAGCTCATTAGTTTAAACTAAATCATCGCGCGTGCCTCTCGGCCGCAACTTTCAAAATGGCCGCCAAGGCGGTCGAAAATTCAAATCTGTTCGATTTCGATGAAAATTCAAATCTATGTTCCCTGAGCCGTCCTGATTAAAAATTTGCGGCTCAATTTGCAATTGGAGCAGCATGTCGGCCGCCATTTTTAAAATGGCCGCCAACGCGGTCCAAAATTCAAATTTGTCCGATTTTTATGAAAATTTATATCTAGATTTTTTGAGCCGTCCCGATTAATAATCTGCGGCTCAATTGGCAATTTGAGCTACGTATCGACGTGCATTTTCAAAATGGCCGCCACCGCGGTCGAAAAGTCAAAGTTTTTCGGTTTCGTTGAAATTGATATTCACGCTCTTTACGCTGCCTCGATTAATAATAGGCAGTTCAATTGACGATATGTTTCTCAAAAGACAGATGAGGAAACGGGAGGCGACTTCTACACGTTTCGTGGAAACGTAAATCTTAATTTTTTTTTATGATTGCTCTCTTTTTGCATTTTCTGATGGTAGTGTACCAATATTTTCATTTGTTTGAAATCTGTTAAATAATAGTAATAAAACTACGTGCGATGTAGTGTTTGGCTATATGATAAATGTCTTCACCTAACAGGGCCGTAGCGGTCGGTACGGCAGGTATAGCAGCCTCCGTACCAATAATTTTCGTAGGTACGACTTGCATACTTAAAATGTATACTTAAATTTAAAAAAGACAGTTTTTGCACAGAAAATGCGAAGCCCTATTATTTCATCAAGCCGTCTGACAAACCGTAACATAACATTCGTCTTCCTAACTTAATTTATTTTTTCGTGTACATTTTTAAAAATTCGCACCGAGTCGTGTTGGAATTTAGTGTACAGATGGAAAGACAACATCTTCTGTATATTACATTTTACATACTGTATGAGTTGCTTGTTTTCTTATGACTAAAAGATCTTCATCAATAATTTCCGGGATTCATCGTTAAATTATGAATCTACAACTTTTTGTTTATAAGCTTGAAGAATTCTGTGACAATTAAGATAAAACAAATTGTTGCACAATATGTCGTGCTACGAGTTATGCCAACTCAATCATTTTTGTCAAATTAAATCGTGCAGTAAACCGGAAGTAGATAAGCGAAGAACCTGAAAAGGAGACCGGAACAAGTCATCATGAAAAAGCAATATATCATTATTTAAGCATTCCCTGCAATAGCAGCTAAGGAATATGTTAATAAATAATTAGATAAAGGACGGAAAATACTTAAGAGATAGCAGTATAGCTCCGATTTGAATGAGTGGGGTATTTTGATAACAATGTCGGGATATTTCAACATCATCACAGTCTAACAGCAGTTGTTACCTACATGTATATATATTGATGTAAAACACATTATTGATACCAAGCTGTCTTTCCCAGTAGTTTGGGAAGCCAATTTTGTATTGCCAGATCAATAAAATAAAAACAACAAAGCACCTCTCCATCGTTTATCCTAAGAACAATTCAAAAACAACATCGCATCTTTTGTGCAATGAAAAGGTTTTAAATTGCCCCTTCCGTCATTGGTTTACAAGAAATACGACTCGGTTTGAGAACTAGAAAATTATCTTAGAACGGCCTTATTTACGTACAACAGTTTTAAAGGCAATAATAATTGAGTCCTCTATACTACATGTAAATATATTAATTACATTTCCTACATAATTGATACTTGGAAGTCTTGGTATGTCATGCTAAGAAAACCCATACTAAAGCAATTTCTGTTAAATTAAGTCGCACAGTTAACAGGAAGAAGATAAGTTAGGAACCTGAAAGGAAGACCGGAATAAGTCATCATGAGAAAGCAATAAACAAAATATCTAAGCATTTCCTCCAATAGACCTGAGAAATATGTTCGTGCGTAATTAGAGAAACAGACGTGCAATACTAAAGAGATAGCAATAGAAAGCTCTCACTTTGACGAGTGAGGTATAATGATACTAGTACGGTTTCATAGCTGCCGAGCAGTTAACATATATATTGTTGTGAAACACATTATTGATATCACGGAGTGTCCCTTGTTGGCCATGGGAAGCTTTTTTATGCTACTGTATGTTTTTGCGAGGCAGTATGTTCTTCCGTGTATACATGTAGGTTTCAATGATAAATTAACATAAATAATGACATTGGCTTTGTCATTGACAGGTAATTCTCTTATATTTTTCTTTCTTTCTATTTTTCTTTCTTTTTCCCTATATTTCAATCTTTTTATGTTTATTGATGTTTACCTCAACTGCCTTAGAGATTGACTTTTAACAAGTATTTCTCGAAGACTGTGTATACCACATCGAATAATCTTGGAAGCGACCGAGAAGAGCATATTACAGTAATTACATAATATACTTGTACGTGTATCCCTAATGGATAGATTTGAAACGCTTCAGACTACTGACAACCCTTCACCAACTTTCAGTGAATATTGAACAGGCAGCATTCTATAGAACCGATAGGTGAATGGCTTGGGAAACAAGTTCCTCTTAAGTGTCTAAATAAAACGGTTTGAACCAATGATATTTAGTCATTAGGGCACTTTTACTTCATTTTCTTTTGTTGTGAAAAAGATTGTTTAAGTACAAGTCTTTATACAAATCAGGCTAGAAGTTATTCATTCTTGTCAAAAAATGACTTTAACTTCTAATTAAAAAACAGTTATAGACCACATAATCAGTCTTAGTTTGCCATTAGGTTGTCATATATATAGATTGTGTATGAAATTGGCACTTTGCAAGAGTTATCGTTCTTGATTGGATATGTTTAAGAGAGAGATGAATGGTAACAGTTTTCTACAAAATAGAAATCTGAATATAAAAAAAAGACTTTCGTACGTAAAAATATATCATTTCATGTAAATTGAAAAAGCATCGTTTGTTCGGTGAAATTTTGCAATTTACACCATGGAACACCTCTAGATTTAGAGAGTCATCTCCCCCAATTTTTAGTTCTTCAATACATTCTATAAATATTTTTTAATCTACTTAGAACAAGGGTTATGTGAAAAGTAACAAGTTAATTTCTGTTTGCTGTAGCATTTTAAACAAGGCATCAAATATAAAAATATGTAGGTTTTCAAACCATGAATCACATTTTGCATGATTCTTATCTGGAGTGTTTCTTAAAACAAATGACACTCTAGGAGGTAAGGGGCAAATTTGAAGGCACATCATGCAATTATGTTTAATATCTGTTTAAGGACACGACGAAAAGAGGGGAAGGCGCTTTAAACTCTCAAAAAAAGGCACGGTGCCCACGCCCTCCTAAAAGCGTCTGTAGGGAATTATTTTTTTTGTTATACGCGTGTCTCTAACCCGTAATTGTCTGTAAATGTGTTTCGGTTTTTCAGATATTAGAAACATGACAGCGATATATATGTCGAGATTTTGCCAGCCTATATTATTTCATTTATTTACATTAACTCAAACAAAACATCATACTCTATGTATAATTTTGAGTATCGGTTCTTGAAATACCGTAAAACTCTTCGTAGTAGCACAAACCTTGGATCCAAAAACTTGCTGATCTTGACTATGGATTTCAAAATAACGGTGATTAAAAACAGCTGGCAATTTTTCTTGACTCTAAGTATGTGCCCCATAGTTGATATTGTAAGGCTTCGTGAAATTATTTTGTTCTCCCACGTCTCTCTTATGAGTGCTTATTGTTTTCCCATATCAATAAAAGAAAAACAATAAAGCACCTATCTCATATTTTTGTCTAAGGGCAATACAAATCACCCTTATCATATCTTTGGGGCAATAAAAATATTTAAAAATGAGTTTTGGTATTTGAGAAATGCGATCCAGTCTGAGAACCTACACATTATCGTAGAACGGTCTTGTATACGTACTGCATTTTTAAAGGGAAATATTAATGAAGTCACCGACTTCCATTGCCTACATATTTAGTACTGGGAAGCCTTTTAGACTGTCTTTGATTGTTTTGTTTTTTGGGGGTTTTTTTCTGATGTTTTATTTATTATTTTCGCTTGGTGGTTTATTTGTCTTTTATCTTTAATTCTAACGATAGAACGACATTAATGATGACCTTGACTTTGAGTTTTTTTTTTTTTTTTGTTCAAAGTTATATTATTCTTTTTTTCTTATCTTAAAGTTTCTTCTATGCTTAACCCCTCCTTAATACTTCAGCAGGCGCGTAGGAATCGATTGAAAAAATTGGTGCGACAGCCGCCATTCAAATAATTTTCGAACTAGGCAAGGCATGTCCTACATACATGTAAATTTTAAAGAGAAATACAAATATATGTACACCCCCTTTTTTCCTTAAGCCATCTGACTAGGCGTACCAATACAAATTCACGCGCCACGACTCTATATTTTTTTATTGATTGATGTATCTCTAAAAACAATTAAGAGTTGGTTTTCATGAAAACGATGTTAGAAAGAATTAAAACAACTTTGCAACTTATTCTCTGCTTTCCATGAACATGAACTTTTGAAAGTAGGACCAGACAATTATTTGACCTCTGCATTACTATATGGATTTGCTCGGAACTTTTTTAATAGAATGTTAGAAAAATGAGGATTATGGCAGAGTCGCTACCCTTGAAATATTAATTATCGGTGCATTTCAATAAAATTTTGGGTTTTTTCATAAAAATGCAATATTTCACCCACTGTCTGTGCCTCTTAATTAAGATAATTAAAACGAAATTATTATATATTTTCTGCATCATATTGTTCAATTTTCTGTTTCTTTTTGTTGTTTTTATTTTTACTTTAAAAGATTTAAGATCACGTATTTTCTTCATAACTATGGTTTTTAAATGGAATTGATATTTTTCTTTGAAACCTTACATAAGATCACTGCTGCTGTCGTGTTTACTTGTGCGTGTGCGTTTTCATGTACAATTACCTCCATTATTTCTTATCAATGAATAATTAGTTGTTAAAAACATGATTGCGATATGTCGTGCTTTTTCTTTATGCATGTTGTCAGACTTTAATGTGACTTATATACCAGCATAAAATCAATACAAAAACATCACGATTTCAGCTTTATAAGGGTATGAGACCTTGGAGTTTTCTAGATGTAGTCCCATTAGAGTAGTGATTGAAACAAAACATTTTCTAGAAAAGCAGAGGACCATTATCCTACCGTTGCACCTGGTCCATGCTCCCAGTTTTTAGTGAAGTCCGACTTGCTGATTCACTTTTTTTACTTTGTATGTATTGTTTTAGTTATTTTATGTCCTTTGTTGTTTGTGTCTGTTTTCTATGTCTGGTCTTTGTCCCTGGATTCCATTCTTTTGATTTCCGCTAGAATCTTGGTTTCCTTGATAACTCTTTCACTTATACAAAGTATTTATTTCTACTTAGTCTTCAGGTTTTTCATGTGAATTCGATATCTTTAAATAGCATGTCAAGTTGTGTAACTGATTTAATGTAAAACAATTAACTCAAAGACGCCTAAATAATTAATACTGCAGTCTTTCTATAGTTTTTGAACGTCTTTAAAAAAACATTTAGTTGGTTTTTTTTCTTATCCTTCGCTTTGTGGTGTTTTTGTCTTTCGTGTCTTAGTTCTAATGTAATATTGACTTCCAAGCCTCATTCAAAGCCTTGCCCTTGTTGGTGATAATTTATATTCTATTGTTCAAGGTCTTTTTTCCTTCTTCATTCGTTTTAAGCTTATGTTCCTTTTTCATGTCTACCTTCTTCAACCAGGATAGTGATTGACGGTTATAAGACATTTTCATCTTGGTATTTTGTACCTCCTCGAAGAACGTTGATTTCTGGGTAGAATTCGAGTAGGTTATTAACTCAGTTATTATGAAATGCGCTTGTATAAGATCTAGGAATTTACAATATTTTATCCTCTTCCCATGGGTATTAAGCATTTGACAATGCAAGTAGATTACAACCGAATAATGTTCGTAAAGGGCTGTCATTGATTTTGACCGTAGCTGTAAGTGCACGTCCTTCGCGGTTGAAATTCCTATTAAATTAATATTTGGTTCACATTATTTCCGCCTTCAACAATTCAAGATGGGGGAGTATCACTTATTTTTAGTTTCTTTTTTGTTTTTGTTTTCAAATTGGTTTTTTTTTTTTTTTTTTTTTTTTTTGTGGTTCTTTTTTTTTGTATTTTCGAGTATTTCAACCTATTTTTGCACTATTCTTGCTCTATCATGGTCGTAATCTAAACTTGGTATTTCATTTCTAAATTTGACATAAACCTAAGGAGTTAGACCTGGGGTAAGGGACATAACTCATGAAATTAGTGATATGTTTGTATCATATTAAATTTCACTAAAGTCTTTCAAGCTTTCATTTGAAACAGAATGAAATCAGTCCAAGTTACTTTGATGCTTACATGAGATTGATGTAAATTGCTGATTACAAACGTTTCAATGGTTTAAAGGGTTGTGTCCCTTACCCTAGATTTACCTCCTTAAACTTCTTCTTCTTCTATAAGTCGTTCGTTAGAAGGTGTCCATTGAACATTTCCGGTACTGATCATCCTAAAAATTATCTACTTTAAAAAAGTGTCTGGTTGGTTAAGGTTAAAAGTAAGAAATACTGATATTGAATGTTTTTATTAAGAACGTTCGCTGTTTGGCTTACACAGAATTATGGGTTGGTTGTTCATAATAAACTGCTTTGGGTGTTTTCTTCGTTTTATTTATTTTTTTTACTGTTTGCGTGCTTGTTTGTTTGTTTTGTTTGTTTTTTATTTGTTTGTTTTGTTTTGTTTTTTTTTGTTTTGTTTTTTTTTGGGGGGGAGGGGGTTATGTTTTTGTTTGTTTGTATATTTTTCATAGCTATTCTCCTTACAAATAATATCAATTATAAATTCGTTTCATCTCCTTTGCAATCATACATGTTTTTGTTTCATTTTGGTTTGCCATGATAGTCATTGGCGAATCTAGAGGGGGTTCAAGAGGTTAGTACCCACTTTTTATTGAGAAATTTGCCATTTTCATATGTAAAATTGACCAAAC
Source organism: Perna viridis (assembly GCA_037379345.1). Classification (NCBI taxonomy): domain Eukaryota; kingdom Metazoa; phylum Mollusca; class Bivalvia; order Mytilida; family Mytilidae; genus Perna; species Perna viridis. The sequence goes on along the minus strand of CM074515.1, from coordinate 31,336,288 downwards.
AAATGGCAAATAATGTCCCAGCACCCCCTTTTTAAGGAACCTCGGCAGGCATCCGTCCTTTTCAAAGTATCTGTATCAGGCCCTGGTTTGCAATGTAATAATAAAGAAAACATCCATATCATTAAAATTCGTTTATTACATATCGTACGAAAGTAAAATATAACAGTTAGTAGTGCACTGCGCACGTATCACATTTTGGCTTTTTAAACAAATCACAGGCGAAAGAAAAAAAACACAACAATTTTAAATCTCGTCCTTTTCACACAAGCTACTAGCACTATCAAATGAGCGATGCAATTAGGATCACGTTTCATCAACATCTAAAGTTTTTCTTGACTCAATTACCAACCAATCAGATCGCATGACTTGGCTGGTTAAATATTTTCAGAAACGAGACCCTTTGTCATGCATCCACTATGTCAAAACTTACAGATTCCGCTCTTTGTTTTTATTTGAGCAAATCTTTTGTCATCCTTATTTATATCAAAATGAAGTGACTGAGACATTTCATATCTTATAGTTTTCAGCTCTAGTAAATATCTAAGATATGAAAAACTTAAACAAAAACTAAAAGACATTACATTTAAAGATATTAAAAATTTAAACACTTGAAAAAAGTAAAGAAAATTTATCATTAACATTTCACCTTTAAAAATATATATTACACAATATCTTGTTTGGAAATGACAAAAATGATTTATTTTTTCCCAACATGAACATTTTCGATGTTTATGTAAATGGCATGATAACATGGTAATATAACGAGAAAAATACGCGAACAATTGATGTTCGAGTGCGCCTTTCAACCAAGCTCTCGCAAAATAATTATTTATAGTAATACATGTATTCCTAAAAATGAATGGGGAAAATGTTATACATTTTATGTTGAGCGACATCAATAACTCTCAATTGTAATTCTCAAGTCTAAAAATATGAGCCAATCGAACTGTAGTCGCTTCAAACTGAAATTGATCTGTCTTAGATCTCATATTTCTTCATAATCAAAAAGTGCTATTTTCCATCTTTAATCAATAAAATAAGTCACGATTTCTCTAACTCAATAAAAAAGAGTAAACCTTCTTTGACCTTAAGATGCGGAAGCCTGCCACTTGCTTTGTCAATAATCCCAGAAAATTTGGCAAATTGGCATAAATAAATCTATTCAATAATTCATGGTTTGTGGGTATTCTGTACAGTTAAAGGAAAAAAGTACACCTTAACTTTGAGCATCGCTTTGTAATAAAAACATGAACTCAGACACAATTATCTTTAAATAATTAATCTACTCTATTGACGAAAATTACTTTGGGGCGAGATCAAAATGTTAACGAGTTCATCTAGGGCTTATCATGACTGGTATTTTGATCATCGGTTTTCCACACGTAGTGCTGTAATAATATTTGGTGTACTAATTGTTATGACAGATTATGACTTGCACAATCTTAGATCTGGAGATATGCCGACTATCTTATACCTTGTACAAATAAACGGCGATTAATCAACACTTTCTGTGCCTCGTTTCGGGGATCGAATAAAGATTTTCGCAGATGAATTCCATCTTTTTTACCAGTATTAATCACGATTGGGTGGTTATTCTTACATATGTATATGTAATTTTACAGTAAAGAATATCCTCTTAAACTTTAAGGTGCATTTCATTTCTGACTTTTTGATGCTCATGTTTGAAACATTGACACAAATGAAGGAGCAGATCAGCGTTATGTAATCACTATTACCAAGATTTTTTGTTTTATTTACGCTGCACATGTTAACAAGGCTTGCGCAATAATGACGAAACAGCGAACAATTCAAGATGTTTACCACCGTTACGCGTTCTTAGAAGGTTAATAAAATTATGACGGTATCGGGTCATCATTCGAACATCGGGGCAAGTCGTGAATAACAACCATAACGGGCTTGTACATATGTAAAATTTGGTTGAATTTGAAAAGAAACTCAGTGCTGAGTTCTGAGATGATACAAGACTGAGAGTAAAAAAAATACTGACGTAGCAATGTAAAATACAAATTTATGTATTTAACCTAATCCTTACACAAAAATATATTTAGTCTTACTATATTGTAAATTTAATATTACAGCGTGGGTTGTCACCGCCTATGCTTTTAAAAAAATATTTAAAAAATACATAATTGTATTGTAGGCCAAATCGATGCAGTTTCTACTGATGATACAAAGTACATAGAAAATAGAAACTTTAAAAGGCTGTAGTACAAAATCAATCTCACTCAGTTTCTTTTCTGCAGTTGAAATGGATTTTCAAAGAAAATATCTATTTACAATTTCAAATCCTATGAATATCACAAGTATGTAATTACTATGTGAAGGCATTAGATTAATACCCATTGAAAAAAACAGAAACCAATTACACCACAAATTACCAATTAAAAGTTATAACAAGCTTGTTAGTGGTAAATAAATCTAACATCTTATTTGAAGAAAAAATCGTCTTGACCTGTTTCATATGACATAGTTTTTGGCAAGTGCTTGGTACTTAAAGAAATTGACACTTAACAAAAAATATCAAAAGAATAAAACAAAAATAAAACATGGCTAATTGTAAGTAAATGAATAAGATAGAAACTCAGAAAGACAGTCAATTACTCATCTTCACCTTAAATGACTGATGTAACAAAAATAGAAAAAAAATATGGCGTATAACAAATAATGATATCTTTCTTGAATGATTTGGAATGCATTAAACGATCATTGACTTGGGAATTCCCTTTGAACATCAAGTTCGCAATTATGTAAAAGTTTACAGTATACAAGAGCCTCTTGAATTCTGTATTGATCGTATTTAGAGCACGAAGTCCAGGTTCTCAATACTTTCTTGAAGTCCTGATTGCACAAACCGTAGAGAAATGGGTTTATTGCCGCATTTGATGCTAAAATCCAACAAACTATTTCCTTAATGGGTTGAGATATTTCTATATTCGTAAATGTTTCTATTATTACTGTAACAAAATACGGAGTCCAACATAGTAACGCTACAAATGTCAATAAACACACAGTCAATACGGCTTTCTTGTCCTGTCTTAAAAGGAATCCTTTTACTACTTCATCACTTTGTTTTCTCGTTGGAAAAGAACTCTTAAATCCTTGGATTTGTCTCATTTTGAAACCGGAAATAAGAGTTGCAGTGTCCATTGAAGCACTCCGTCCCTTCTGTCCAAGTAACATATTGTGTCGCATCACTTTCTTGCACGTCAAGGTATTTCGACGTTTTCCTTGATAAACAATTGTTTGTCTCCTCATGTTTTTAAAGTCTCTTCTTGGCGGAAGGGGAGAAACTTCGTCCTCGGAATTAGCATTACTACTTTGGTTAGAGCTATTTGAACTTTTGCGTCTAGTTTCAAACATGTATGTCTCTGTCGTGCTTAATGATCGTCTTATCTTCGTATTGTTTCTTCTTCTTAAAAGTTTTAAATATATTCCAACGTTCAATGAAGTCAGCACTAAAAGTGGCAAAACATATTCTAAAATTGAGGCACTAACATTAAATACGACACTATGATGTTCTGGTATTTGGCAGAACTTGTCAAACTTGGAATGGGGATAGAGGCTTTCCCAACATATTGCTAACGGAATGTGTAACACCAGACTAGCAGTCCAGCAGCAAGCAACAAGGATAATAGAAATTTTTCTGCTCTGTTTGACCCGGTAAGAAATTGGAAAATGTATAGACCACCATCTGTCAACAGTTAATAAAATCATACTTAGTAATACTATAAAGTTCAGAGCATACCTCAGCATTAGATAAGTCCGGCAAAGTCCATACGGAAGTGTCCACTCCTTGTTTAGAGTTTGCACTATGGTCATAGGCATTGTTAATCCAAGTAACAAATCGGCAAATGCCAGACTCAAAATATAAATATTTCGACATCGTCTTAAGCATTTATTTCGTAAAAATATCACTATAATGCCTCCATTTGCCACTATCGTTGTAATTACCAGTGCCACGAGAGGCACTGCCGTCAGCCAAAATTCCCAATTTTCTTGATTTCTAGCACTCTCTGAAGAAAGTCTTTGAAAAACATTACTGGAATTGTCGTTCAAAAGATGGACAATTTTAGTCTCTGATGGATAATACCGTATAACCTCCATATCCGATGAATTATGAAGATCCATACTGACAAAGCATGCTTCTAGCTAAAGTTTTCAACTCCTTCATCAAAGGAAAGTCAAAATCTATGTCAAATACTATAGAATCGATCTGAACACACCGATCTCTCAGCAAAGAATAAGATGTAGAGCCGAGTTCTCGTAGTTATAAGCGTGGATAATTAGTAAACGTACTAATCCTGAATCTCATCAGCCTGATATTGATTTTTTCCGTAGACTTTGAGTAGGCTTCGTATCACGATATCTTCCACATCACTGAGAAATCATTAGGCACTATGGCTGATAATTTAGTCCTACTCATTTTTGTTTGTTTGTGTGAAGGACTTTATTTTATTTTTTGTTTTATTTTATTTATTTATTTATCTATTTTTTTTGGGGGGGGGGGTTACAGAAATCATTTAAGGTTTCATACATGTAGCTGCTAACAGTAATATATATCTACTGCTGTTATTATTAAATATCTTTGTTTTATTATTTTGTTTAAACTTAATTTTAGTTATGGGGGCTCTTTATAGTCTATTTTTTATATAACTGCTAAAATTATTAGGCGCTAGTCTATTTCATCTTTGATAGCTAGCTACATATAGTGTGTGTGTGTTTTGATTTTTGTGAGGGTTGGTGGGGTATGGTCTACTGTGTTAATTTAATTTAAGTGTTTGCATTGTCTCTTAAGAATTAAACTAATAAATACAAGAAGAATACATTCAATATTGGTTTTGTTATACATGTACTTGTATAGAGAATAATTTAAACATAATGTTAAATTCATATATTTTGATGGATATAATGTCACATTTCCATTATGTTCAAATGAAGTCAGAACTGCTACGTACAGCATTCGTTTCTATTTTAGATAATTTTACGAAACGATATCAACATAATTCTTATATTCAAGTTGAGTTTTCTGCCTCTGCTGGAGTGTTATGAAATTTGTTTGTTTGACCTGGATCCGGTGTAATAAAAAAATCTTAAAATGAGATTTTCTAAAAATCCATCCTCAACTAAAATTTCTACCAATCAAATTACTTGGAATTGAAGATATAAGGATAACTTCATGGATTTGAAGAAAATTCCAATTTGTGATTTTTCATTAAACCCAGGCTTGTACATTCGCTCTTGATAAAGCCATCAATAGAATAGAAACCAACACGGCTACAATTAGTCCATACACATGCGCTGCATCCATGTTAGATTGAATATTGCTATTACAGTGTAACTTGGTGGTGTTGCTGTTTGCGGTATCCAATCTGTATTTTTCGCTTCTTGGCTTTTTCATTTTTTATTTCAGAATTCTTTTTAATTATTATTTCATGTCATTCTATTATTGTTATTCATGACTGTTGGATAGTTAATCAAGATTGTCAATTCTACTTTCTCGTGTACTAATTAACATTTTTAGTCACGTTTTGAATTGCTTTCCGATAAATTCTCTTTTAGCAGCAACCCAATGTAACACATTTATATTCTCAATGGTTTATGATTAGAAATATTTCAATAAACATTTCGATTGTTGTTTTCCTGAGAACATGCAAAGCTTTGGTTAGTCCTTGCTGTTACATAATGAATCGACCTTCATTTCACTGCTATGTAAAACATGTATGACAAATTACTTCTCTCAAGGCCAATTTTTCTTCTGTATACACATCATTTCTCTACCCACTGTATAATCACTATACATACAGCATTTGTCGACATTTAAAGCCTTCTACTAATGACTTATCTTTCAGAGGACAAAACACAAGCATAAATGTCAGAGGCTTGAGGTTTTTGATTATCAAAGACCTAGGTTACTACTTCTGGAGCAAGTTCAGCTGTCGAAGTGAATCTTGAGGCTTGTAATTAAGTAGGTAGGCCCAGGGTAAGAGGCATAACTCTTACAAATCAATTGTACGTTTTTATAAACCATTTTACATAGATATCATGTAAATATCCATGTAAATTGGAGTGATTTCATTCTGTTTCAAATGAAAGCTTGATACAAATGTAGGCTTTGGAGAAATTGAATATAATTCAAACGTATCACTGATTTTAAGAGTTATGTCCCTTACCCTAGATCTACCTCCTTAACTAAATACCAAACTGTCTCAAGGTCGCACGGAGGTGAGAAAAACAAATGTTTTATTAGTTTATTGCGTTTATGACCGGTGCCCCAGAAAATGAATATTTAATAAGAAAGATATCTATACTGAAATCCATGGTCATTTACACAATACAAAATAGGAACATGGAATTCGTTATAATGATTATAACTTTTGAAGAATTATTTTACAACTTTTTTATAATTTAGACACTCTGGTAGCCATTAACATTGAAATGCTATGTAATATTTTGGAATATTATTCAACCTATTAGTATACAGATGAGATCAGTTCTAACCTCTCACAAAAGTCCTAGAACTGTCATAAGAACAGTTCTCGGACAGTTCTAGAGACTGTCCTTCTGACAGTTCTAGCAGACCCGGCTCTACTAGTAGAACTGTTCTCAGAGGGCTAACTCTACTGCTGGTAGATTTGGCTCTGTTAGAACTATCAGAATTAAGAGCTGGCTCTAGAACTGTTTGATGACACTGTTAGAGCTGTCCTGGAGCCGGCTCATATGACAGTTCCCTTGAGAGATTATCTATGTATGTTCCAACATGGTATGCATTACTGCTTACCAAATCTTATATAGTCGAACAAACGGGAGATAATTTGAAAGGTTTTAATGTTATTGGTATATTTTCAAGGTTACTGCTGCCGTATCATGAGTCATTAACTGTTCATACATTCGAAACCTACAAATGTTATTGAATATTCAACGCCCCCTGTAGTCATAATTGTTTTATTTTGTAAAATAAAGTCAACTACGAATGATGGATATACAAGTAAATTCCATAGTTGTATATTGATAAAAGCATTGGTTTTCTATGTTCATTTCACAGCTCCACAGTAAGTCAATAAAAACTTGGCATCCTTATCCAATAAATAATCCGAATCATCCGCGAGCTTCTTGTACCTACAAGTCAAAGTTTAAACAATGTTCAAATTTGGGATCACCAATGGAATAAAATTATATGCCACAAGGGAGGCCACATTGCTCGTAAAACTCAAAGACGTGAACGCTTTTATCCACCCCCTCAATTTTTTATCGATCAATGACATGCCGTTCCCTTGGTAGTCATCTATAACGTGTCTATATTCACTTTGTCGTGGCTGTATTTGAAAGAATATTTACAAAATGTATATCTTGTCGCTATTTTTCTATTTAGTTTCGCACTTTCTATCGATCAGCCTGTCCCTAGACGACCTGGTGGTGTAGGTGATGACACAAGCATAACGAGTTAATTCTTAAATAAGTTGTGATTCCTTTTATGGTTCGGCGCTAAGTTTGTACGTTAAGATGTAATAATTTAAATTTGGCTTCATATAAGTCGTAGATTTTTTTTTTCAAAATCATTCAAATATGCAATGGTCTACTTTATATAATGGATACAAAGATTTTGAAAAGAGGGAATTCAAGAAAAAAAAGGGAATCCTGGTTATCAGTTGTCAAATTAAACCTAAAATGTATGGAGATAAAAGAAGGATTCCAACCATCGACACCAAACTAGATCCATAATTTGTACTTGATTAAGTTTGCAACATCAGCATTTTATTGTTGGTATCTCTAGAAAAAAAACAGAGGTTGCCTATTCTACCTAAAGATTTATAATCAGAGCTATCTTCTTTGGTGAAATCCTGGTTTGTCATTAACTTCAAGAATTCTCTGTATGTCTCTGCCAACTTGTTATTATTGTCGCTAGTTATAATTCGTTTTAATCATTTCAGTTATTTCAGTCTCTGTGATTCTAATTGTATTTTTGGTCAAAACCTCAGTGAAACAGTGTCATACAGAAGAGTCAGGAACGTCGTAAACATGTGGAAGTTCTGAAACGTGAATGGCTCAAATTTGTTCTATCGTAAGGGATGGTTTTTTTTTTTTCGGAAATGAGGTATGCATTTAGGAAGTGATTGTTTGAACATCTAACGAAGACGCACAGTAAGTGTTATAGAAAGACTCGTATATTCCCGCAAGTGGAGACATCAGCGATAACAACGAACATAGCGGTGCATTATCATCGAAGTCAAAAGCTGTTTGAGTATAAATAGATAAACAAACAGATATATTCCCTGATAAACAAAGCCTAGTGTCAACTAAAACTCATGCTAAAACTTAAGGATAATATGTTCAAGCGGAACACACACACTATATGCTCTGTAGATCCGTGTATTTCCTAACGTGTCACCATATTACCATAATAAGACTCCAGTTACTTTTAAAAAAATACACCCACTTACATTGTACTATTGAATAATAATAAAAACGAAACCAAAACAGTATGTTTAATACGCACACCTGTTGCCACTTCTTAAGATCAGATTTCTGTTATAATACAGAAATGCAACTTTATCTAATGACAATGTACTAGCAGCATCGCCACCATGATGATTTGTTTCATCCTGTTGGAGGATTTATCAAGTCAAAGTATATATAATTGTATCAGGATTCAAGACTGCCTAGACCGAGTATGCGGTTTATACCCTCATGAGAAATAACTTGAATAAAAATAATTTTGATGTTGAAAATGAAGATGAAATTTAATTTGCGTTTCGTTTTGATACAATATTTTACGCTATAGGAAACTATTCCACGACGACAGGCAATAGTAGTTAGGGGATCTGAAGCACAAATGGCTCAAAATCGTACTGTCGGCAATGTTGTACTTAACTAGTCAAGCTTTTCAGAAGGACGTACATGTAACCCACAAACACGCGACACTTTGGTAGTAAACATTTTCCTTTGGCATTTAAACAATTAACACTTTGGTAAGAAGCTAAATATTATGAAATAACTTATTTAAAAGTATTCAATCGGATAGTAACACAGTTTATCGGGTTGGAGAGTTTCTTCCCTTTGCTCAAAGAAAAAAAACAAGTCAAAAATATGAACGAAAGGTCTATTCGGAATACATTATTTTAACTTTTTTCCACAGACGTAGAGTGGATGTTCTGGAACGTCTCGCACATTTCCGGTAGTCGAGACAATACCAATCACAACATGGCAGTGCATCATATATGTAGTCGCTATTTTAGTACTAATAGATCCGTCCCTCATAGACAAAGCCTAGAACCATATCATTTCATATCAAAGAAAAAATATCTATTCTTATTGGTTAAAACATGGTCGTTTAGTACCCATTAATGAGCGTTTAAATGTCAAGAGCGCCTTAGCATATGATAATGCCCGAAAGCTACAATCCTTCAATGAATAAAAAAAAAACAATAGGGTTTGTAAGTCTCGTTCTATTTTCAGATTTCCGTCCGGAATTTTAGATACAGAACGTATTGAAATCCGAAGGCCGGTCTGTATTTTATGGTTCACTTTCGGGAAATGAAAACGCTGTTACAGTATCACTATGCAAAATCTTCTATTTCTATGCTTTTCTTAACATTTTTATTCAGTCGAACTAGATATTTGTCATTTTTTATCAGTATTTTTTCAAAAAATATATTTTGCTTTTAACATTGAACTCAATGCTATGTTAATGACGAATCTCTATGCATCTGAATGGCAGATGAGGATCCATTCTCATGAAATCACGGAGTCATGTGACGAGACTTACATACCCTATAGTTGCTTTTGTAATGTGCTTAACTAATAAACCGTCTTCCCCAGGAAAGCGATATAACTTTCAACTTTGATAATCTCATGCCTGCAACTCAAAGCCTTGTCAATGCTTCGGACAATACGGATATAGACCTAGTGTAAGGGACACAACTCTTACAAAACATCGGAACGTTTGCATTCAACATTTGAATTTCATGTAAGCATCAAAGTAACTCGGACTGATTTCATTCTGTTTCAAAGGAAAGCATGAAAGGCTTTGGTGAAAATGAATGCGATATAAACATATCACTGATTTCCATTATTTCCCTTACCCTTGGTCTACCTCCTCAAGGCAGTAAAGTTATCGTTAAAATGCCCCCTACATAAGTAAATATTGTATAATTATTTTTTTAAGTCCATCCATCATAACAACGCTGCAAAATCCAATTTTGAATAATTGATTTACATCGCATGTGGTTTATCTGCTTTAAATCGCTCGGCATCTACATATGTACGTAGCTGAATTATAGAAAATCGTACAGTCCCGTCATTGGAGAAGTATTTTTTTTTAGTAATTGAATTATTGGCTGTTTTAAAATATCATTATTATTCATTAATGTATTTTCAGGATTATGCATATTCGACAAAAACTAAGACAAGGAATACGCGTAGCAACGCTGTTATAAACCATTGACGAGGCTTATATATATACACATGTATCCCATCATTGCTAATCCCCTTCAATCCATACTAAAATTGTGAGAAAAAAAAAACAAAAACGCTGACAAAGCACTTCAGAACTTTGTCCAGCGAAGAAAATTCGAATTCTGGTTTACTGTCATGATACCAAAATAAGGCTATGTACAGTGCCATTATCGATGCAAAACCAACGCATTTAACATCATCATCCCGAAACATCTTGTTTTATTGGTAAACAAGCTTAATAATAGTTTATTTTATAAGCACTAATGGGAATCGGAAAAAAGGACCATGACACCTACTGTTAGTCAATGACTTTGCTCCTAGTTCACACTAGATAAAAGACTTATTATGCAACCATCCTCTAAGGAGATATTGTTTTCTATCTTATTGAACGCCCACGCAATGACTGCAATTGTAATTAGAAAACAATGACGGATTCATCCCTGAATTGATATACGCATTTAGCAAAAGACATCCAAAACAGTTGCTGAACATGACAGAACATTTATTTTTATTTTCGATATTCAAGTATATTAGACCGTCCATTCATGTAGATTTTAGCTTGGCCCTTTCTTTAGACTCGAAAAAGCATTTAATCACTGACAGGTCTGTGAATATTGTATCGTCTATCCAATCAAACTACCGATCCCTAATGTAGAAAACAAATGTACAATTCAGCAAAAGCCTTATACCATGAAAATAACAATCATATTGTAGAAAAACAAGTTGATCACAAATGCCATGCAAACACACGAAGTTTATTCAAGCTGATGTGTAAAGTTTGGAGATGTTTATGTGCTGGGAGGGTTGTAATTAGTCGCATGAATATACGTCATTACATTTTACCTACTGTAAAGTAAATTAATTTGTAAATAGGTAACATTCTTCGAACTTAGCGAACTACATTGCACGTGTGCAGGTTCTAAGTGCTTCCAAGGTAAATTAGTCTAGTTTTCAACTATCGCGGCCCACACCATTCATCAGTTGTTAAAGATTTCTTCAGCATTTATTTATTTGATTATCATTAAATCTTTCGGAGAATTCCTGTTTTACCACCGCTAGTACCATTCGCCGTGATTAGAGGGAGCCCTGTTGCTGTAGTGTGTGTGTGTTTGTGTGTGTGTGTGTGTGTGTGTGTGTGTGTGTGTGTGTGTGTGTGTGTGTGTGTGTGTGTGTGTGTGTGTGTTTTGTATATTGTACTATACGAATTGATCGTCTGACCTTATTTTGGGTGTTCCCGGTATTGTATGTACACGAGATGTCATCATTAAAAAGTAGGCATTTGTGCATTTTCTTATATTTAATTTTCATTGCTACAGTGAAATTATTTTTCGATGACAGTATTATTTCTGAATAACATATGACTATTGCAAAACATTATAGTTTTATTGTGTTCTCAAGTAGGTCTGCGCACAGGCTTTCCTACTTCGCAGTAAAGAACGTATCTCGCTGTAAAGCTTTGCACCGAAAATTGAATTAGTTCTGAAAAATTTTGGTATTCGAATGTGACCTTCCGCATATAATATACATGCAGCAATTTCTCGAACAAATTTCTTAGTTTCGTTGTGTAATTAATTGAAACAATTTTACGCTCTTCCCCTTTCGTCAATATTTTAGTTGCATGTCTAATGATCTTGGCATTTTCATGAAAACTATTTGGATAATGAATTGACTATGCTTTCGCAAATAATAATTATGATGGAATCAGTAAAACCTGAACTGCTATTTTAATTACGTCACAATATTTAGTTGAGAAAAAATAAAATACACTACCATGAACAAAGAACGGCGAACTCGACACCTTCAATTTACTGTACTTTATATTTATTTAAGTGTCTATTTCGTTTTCTTTTGTAAAAATGATAAATGAACTTTGTGCAAAAATCTTGTTGAAATACATGTATACATCGTACAATATCTAAGACTCAGGATTTCACTTCCGTCGAAGATTCAGCTCCCTAGCTTATTGTCGACACCATTAATTCTGTATGCTCCAAGACATTTTCCTTGATGTGGTTGAAAGTCTCGAGTTTCAAAAACTAAATCATTTTGTACTCTTCTAAACCAGTCGGAAACACGGGATTAAAATCCAAGTGCAATTGATGATCTGGTTTCTATATCACCTGTTACAGCATCAACCAGTAACTTAATAACGGGACTGTTTATCATATCGTCCCATGTTTGAAGAATCAAATGAAGGGAGATAACTTACACCTGCCTTCGGGCTACAGACTGATACATTTTATCAATAATGCTTTCAACCGAGTTTTATATCTAGGATTTACTTTCTCTTAAGCAAATTTTAGAAATGCTCCCTCAGACGTTGTTGTAACATGACAATATACATGTGTTACCATTCGTGGAGTAGGGACATAAAACTGCGGACCATCTGTCCGTCCGTATCTATCTATGTACATAAGGATTATAAGATTACATTACAACCAACCAGGATATTTCGTATAACCTATTATAAACTTAAAAAAACATTCCTCAAGAAAACGCGGTTTAACCAAATTAGAATCTCAAGAGTAGTGTCTTTCGATCTTTGACTTTTAACATTTGCTCTTCAAATGCTTTCATGCCGATTTTTATTTGTGGGCAGTTTTGTGCGTTAAGCTGCAACAATGCATAAATTTGCTATGATCAGGTCTAAGTTAAAGATAAATTGAAAATTTCGTAGTGGCATTAATATTATTGATGGAAAATAAAATTTAAATTGTAGCGCTATTGCGAGTATGCAGCCTGAATTGTTTGTTTGTTTCACTATTTACTATATATTTGCTACAAGTATGTTATTTGTTGTTTTTTTTTTATTTATTTCCTGGACATTGTTTTGACAAACAATTCTTGGACATCGATCGTACCACGAATTGTCTCGTACTTCCCTGTAGTAAGAACAAGACTGCGTGATACAAATCTGGGTATTGTTTGTTCTTTGCTAGATAAAACAAAGCTATTTGTTTAATTAACCTACAGCTGAACGCAATTCATTGACTTGCTAACGGAAATATTATCTACTTTTAGACAAATACAAACTCTAACTGGTTAATTGGTAACCAATAATTTACAGCTTTACAATTATACGTCACTGATACATCAACCTGAACATAAAAATTGTTTGTGTTTCCTTATAGTAATGGAAGTACATTTCTAGTGGCATTAAGTTCGCTTGTAACTCCTTATATTTTTTTACAACTACCAGTAATATTCGAACCTGGAAACATGTCTACGACAACAATCGATTAATAATACTGCTGTGATAAATCATTGGTGATACAAGACATAGAATGGTGCTTTTTATCAATTTAAAAGTAACATTCTGTGTAAGAATCAGGCAATGGGTGGCATATCATTTTCCCCAATTTAGTCATTTTTGCTTAAAATATATACAGTACATCTAGAAAACAACCAAAAAGCCATTTAGTTTATTCAGAAGCATCTGTGACGTAGATATTTTTGGACTGCTTATATCAGGAAAGAGAGCGGGAAAATTTTCCCGCCATTTTTACGTAGTGCATTTCAAGTAAGTTTGACCTATCAATGTCTTAAAAAGGCAAATTTTACAAACACTTTGATGGTTATTTCTGGTGGTTATCAGGTTTAATTAATTGGTAAATGCAATAAAATCTTTGCGTTTTTATCCTTCATGTGCCACACCTTATATACATTTTCCCCGATTCTTAGACGGAGAAGTACTTAACAGCTTACGGAAAGTAAAATTGATAATATGTCTTCTTTCTTTCTTTTTTTTTTGTTAATTGTTCGTTTTTTTTTGTTTTTTTTTTGTTTTTTTTTGTTTTTTTTTTTTTGTTTTTTGTTTTTTTTTGTCGCACAGATGCAGCCAACTTGATAAATCACTGTCTAGTGTTCTTTCAAATGGTGAATTTGTTGGTAAGATGTAAAATTGAGAAAGTACTTTTATGTGTGGGTACAAATTTTATATTGATGGAATAGTCTATGTTTTGATAGGTCATTGTCATAAAATTTACATATTGGACACTGATATTTGGGGTTGCATCTAAAGAAATTCAAGATATGATGTCCAAACATTTTTTTTCAATATATTTTATATTTACCTATAAAAGATATTTATGTATTAGAAGCATTTAATTTGAAAATGGCCGAACTGAAACTATGTGAAACTTGTAAAATGAAGGAAACTTTGGCATATTTACATATATCATATACATGTATTTAGATTAAAATATAACATTTTTGTGTACGCATTATAAATGTTTGTTTAAACAATATATCGTTTACCCTGTTTCTCATACCCTATATCACACCTCTAGACCTACATGTATATCGCACCCTTTCACAGACCATATTACATGCGGTATTAACCCTCTATCTATATCACCCCGCGGGCCGGTGGCACATGTGATATTCAGTATAATTATGTTGTTAAGGCATACATGTACATTACCCGACAAATACATGTACTAGCATAGGATTGAGGTCTAGTATAAACTGCTCCTACACAATATTGTATGCGTTGTTAACAAATACAAATTAGATAAAAGAAAAAAAAAGTAACAATCTGACGTCGAAGAGATCAGTTGTTAAAATTATGAAAAACTAGGTTTAATACTGCAAGGCAAGTAAAACATTTCAAACAATACAATATACAAAAAAATAATAAATTAAAATGAAGTTTTCTTCATACGAATCACTATATATATGAAATATCATACAACATACAGCGTATTCTGGTAAAATGGCATTCTGATGTCAAAGAATGATTAAAAGAAAATATAACAATTCTTTTTTTTTTCATCTTGAAAAATGATGAAAAGAAAACAAACAAAATATATTCAACTTTTACTGTTCATACAAAATTTAACTCGCAGGCCTAGGATATATGGTTTTGTTTTTTTTTTGCAATTCAAGTAACAAGCATGGTTAAAATGTACAATTCATGATTGCACATCTTGTTGTACTGCTTATGTTTGTCATAATGAGCATGCAATCTCAATACTTTAAAGTTTAATTTCGTAACGCAATATGATTTTAGGTTTTAACTATAAAGGACTGAGTTCTTTGTACCAAAAAAAATGTTCTAATGGTATTGTCAAATTAAAAAGTGACTTAGGTTGGAATGGAAAGTGTTCAAATGAGAAATATATTTCATTGTTGTTAAATGTCCATTCACTGCATTCTTGACCTTTTTTGTTTTTGTTGTTTTTTTTTTTTTTGTTTTTTGTTTGGTTTTTATTTGTTTGTTTTGTTTTGTTTTGTTTTGTTTGTTGTTGTTGTTGTTTTTAATTCTGCCTCGTAAAGACCTATAGTAACAGTTGGATTACATGTTTGTGAGGAGGGAAAAGGTCCACTGACAATAATTCAATAAAAGTCACAAAAAGGGATGTGATCAACAATTGACGTTTACAGTTCCAAATGAATGCAAACTTGAATAAAAGAAAAAAAATAATTTTAATGAAGAAAATATATATATTGGTTTTGACCACCACATTAAAAACAAAACAAATATCTCAAGCGCCGAATCCCAGAAGAGATTAGGCCGTGGACTAAGTCTAAAATTATAAGTTATTTAGTTTTTGCACATTTGGTTTTCATTGTATTCTGAGTTTGAAGTCACTATAATGACATTTCATTTCAAAAGTTTTAAATAAAAATGAATCCCTACCTATCGACTCTACAAATTTTCAGAATAGTGATCGGAAACATAACATTATTTATTTCGGCCATGGAGATGTCTCATCAATTGACTGGCACGCACCAATATGTTGACTTACCTATCTGTCTTACATGTACTGGAAAGTGTTGATTTTATCCCAAAAAGTATTTTGCAGTCAAAGATGCAGCAATTGCTGTGTGCTTTACAATATAAGCATGCAGAGCACAAATTGGATCACTAGGTCACGGATCGACATTAAATCACGTGATAATGAATTTAATGAATTTAATGAATGAACGTGGTCACATGACTAATTTCCCCGAAAACAACATGACCCACATTCACGGGTATGACCATACCCGGGGTCTGTGTAAACACTTCGATGCTTTACACCGCCCGTGATAGACCCCAAATGATAGCCAAGGGCGTTAAGAAACCCCCTACCCCCAGTCCATTATGTATTACAAATACCACGGGCTAACAGTATTGAGTAAATATGTTAACACGAAAACAAAAATTAAACCAAGTATAGGAACAGTCAGCTGATGATCAGCGTCATGCATATCGTGCAAATGATTGGCTAAAACCGTGTCACGAAATACTTTTGGGAATTTTAGTGGTTTATATCCACAAAGACGGTCGAATTATCTGCTAGAAGTAACGATGTCCTAGCTTCATAATGCACGAAATGAAGGGTGTAACGGATATACGGAAAGTGCTATCTTTTTCAACTTTATTATTATAGTGTTATTTAATATCATTTTTTTCATTGAAAGACTTGTGCTTTTTTACCACGGTTTACCAGCTTCCAGATTCTTACAGAGAATAGCATTTTTGTTAAATTTTCTTTTTCCGACACAGTCGGTAGCGTTTTGCTTTTTTACCCTTTGACCCTAAAGACGCTCTTCCATGGAAACGCAAGCCACCTGATCAAAATTCTGTTTCCCTATTGGCCAAATACTCATCACTTAGTGGCGTTCGAAAATACTGTATCGAAATTTGAAATTGATCGCCATGTGTTATTTCCTGATTAAATCTAGAAAATTATAAGTAAAAAGAACAAATTTTACTGCGTCGGCTACCTTTTTTTTTAAATATATTACTTGTTTCTATTAAGACTGTGTTAGTTCACGTATTTTTTGAAAGGACAATGGTATTTTCCCAAGCACAATTATGGCAAAAATCAAAAGCTGTTAAAATTCTGTATTTTTCCTATCGAAACTTGTAGAAAAATCCATTGTTTTACTAAAATTGAAAAAAAATAGAAGTTAGATAAAGAAAGCGTCGAAAATAATCATTTATTTAAAAGTCGAAAATTCATTTTCCTCAATTTAACGTTTGTGGTCGGGAATCGTTAAATATAACTTTTTAGAACTGTACTATAAAAAGATTTCCTTTCGAAATTAGTTGAAAAAAAAACTGCTTAATTTGAAAGAAATAGTTTTTTGGTTATAAATGCAACTCAAAACCTTTTTTGAAATAAAATTGGTATACCTCTGTAATGATGACACAGCTACATTTATTTAAGTTACAATGTACATCCGATAAAGCTATCTTTCATTACGCAAAAATTGTTATAAAATATAATGTGTACCCTTCCTGAAAATGTTTTGGTTTTTTAATGGAGCTAAATGCAGCACCACTGCATGTATGCGCGTGTTCTGAAAATTGTTTATCGTAAATATGATCTGATAAAATTTGAAAAATCAGAATCATTAACGTATCATACGAAGTACATGTAATTGATGCGACACGTATCACATTTTTTGTACTTTACAAAGTTAGAACTTTTACGTGATTCTGATTTATTTTGTGACCTAAGACAGTAAAAGTACAATTGAACCATATCTGCATTTCTACTACTTTTGTTATTCTATTATGCAACCATCACATGGTTTTTTTTTTTTTTGTTTTTTTTTTGTTTTTTTTTTTTGTTTTTGTTTTTTTTTTGTTTTGATTAATATTTGAACAAAACGTGACTTCAAAGACATGGACAATATGACGTTAATTCAAATGCTCTTTAAACTGATATTCAATGCAAAACAATTTACTTCCATTTGTATAGAAACTATTAGTGCAATTATTTGTAAAAGCCTTAGTTACATTTTCTTTATAATACATTTACTCATCTATCAGTGTGATAATTAATGGGGTATAACTTTTTATTCATTTTACCAATCTCATAGAGCACCAGTTTAATCTGTAGAAATCGCTATACTCGAGGTAAGCACTTATCCATGGGTTTCTATGGTTACAACTCCTTGCCACGTGCAGAAGGGGTTACTCCCATAGCTACTTATACAGAGCACCACCACTAATGTTAATTTAAATGTAGAAGCACTTCTTTCATGACATTTTTTGTCGAAATTTTCGAACTCCTCTGTTTAAAATGTTATTTGGGAGGTTTTTATGAAATCTGTGATTTTTGAATATAAATAAAACCTTCTAAGATAAAATATATGAAAAATCCCCCCAAAATTGAAAACGCTAATATTTAAAAAACGAGCGAACTGACCCTCTCCTTTTTGTCTGCTTATGTTGTTTTAACGTGAAAAATTAAAGTACCAGTCCACATACAATTCAGGCACTGCCAATGGTAAAGTAATTCATGGTAAAGAAATTCAATATACACAAGTTACACATTCACATAACAACAATCTCTTCTGCATTCAGATTTTCACTTTTAAGAAAATCATTCATTCATCACCCACTGAAATCAACCAAAGAAGCCAAATCAAGAACAATAACTCTTCAGAAGTATAAACTTCATGTACAATCTTTTATCTCAGAAGTACAACAACCTAATGAAAAACTAAGACTGGTTATGTGATCAGTAACTGTTTCGGAACAAGAAATAAGATTGAATTCGATGGGTTTTTAACATCCATGAATCATCTTCTGTCTCATTTTTAGAAAGATTGATACTTAAAAGAATTCTTTGAAAATTTTTGAAAAATTGTTATTCAGAGCAGTTAACATCCTTAAATTATAAACTTAGAGGTTTTTAGATATTGTTAAGAATTTTCTTGAGTGTCAATTTTGAAGTATACAAAGGTTACACACTATGCTGAAATTAGCATTTAACTGCCATGTTGATGAATGAAACATTACACTGTTTTCCAAGACAAATATAACGCAAGGGACATAAAAAGGGCATGGTTATCTCATTTATCACTATACACAAATGAAAAGGTCAAATGTAGACATTTATTGCTTCATCACTTCTTCTTCAAAAATTCTATGAACTAATTAGTTTTATTGTCATATCATTTTTTTCAAGTATGATAAATTACACATTTCGATCAAGTACTGGTGAACTTATGCACTTTTCCATCTATGGTTTTCCCTAACTGACTCTCATTGTAATATTGTACTTTCTACTTGCATCAATGATGTTTCTGCTCCGTTGCCAATACAAACTGACAACTCTGATATTCATGTCAAGTTTGATAACAAGATTTTACTATGATTTGGCAAAATTCACACCAGAGTTCCAGTCCAATATGGAACACGCACTGTATCGTCAACGCAGCTGTGCTAGGTAACATTTATCAATGTTTTGACAACGCTTGAACATCAAAGTAAAGCAATTGCAGACGCTGCATAAATGATGTATGTATTAAACCAAGTTACAACGGCATCCCATAATTGTACATGACATTCTTGCACTGGTAATTGTTTATGTGTCGTATATGAAGACTTTATCTAAACGTAATGTCATTTTTCTTGTTCTCTATCTCAAATAATGATTTTCCATTATTTACTGAAAATTTATACTTGAATTGACACCCTTTCTTAAATTTATAGTGTGGGATGATGAAATTATTGGCAATTCAACCCCCAAAAGCGATCAGATCTGAGTCTGTAACGTTTATTACTGGTATAAGAATCTTTCTGTCTTAACATTATTTTGTATTAATTCATTTCATAAGATTTTGAGTGGTTAACCTTTTATCTGCTAATACTTTGTAATCCAAGAAGTTGTACAAGATACCATAAAATATCTCAAAATGAGGATTTTCTTAAATTCATCTTAAACTCAAATACATCATAAAATTGGATTCAGTTGTAAAAAATATTTAAAATATATAAGTATTTTTTACACCAGACTTAGGTTGCGAAGAAAGGCTCATTCAAAGGAATATCATGAGGTCTCAATTAGTTACTGCTGTCAAATTGAAAACATTAAAACACCATTATTGGTTATTTGTTTTTAAAAAAGAGAGGAGATGTGTCTAAGAGACAACAACCTCATCAAACAGTAAAAAGCAGAGTCAAATAAACAGTGGATTAATTTCCACACCCAGAGACTGCTTTCCATTGTCCTTGAATCAATACAGTAAAACCTTATTAAACCGAATCCTGCTTATATCGAACACCAGTCTAATTCGAACCTCGGACTAAAGGTATTGTTCCGTTTAGCCAGGTGTTCTGTCTACAGAGGTTTAAAACATATTTAAATTGACAGAAAGGAAATTCAGAAATTGTCTGGTTTAGACAGGTGTTCGATTTATCCAGCTTCGGTTTAGGCAAGTGTTCTATTTATCCTCGGTTCAGGTTTAGACAGATGTTTTATTTATCCAGGTTCGGTTTAGGCAGGTGTTCTAGTTATCCTCGGTTCAGGTTTAGACAGGTGTATGATTTATCCAGGTTCGGTTTAGGCAGGTGTTCTAGTTATCCTCGGTTCAGGTTTAGACATGTGTATGATTTATCCAGGTTCGGTTTAGGCAGGTGTTCTAGTTATCCTCGGTTCGGTTTAGGCAAGTGTTCGCTTTAGCCGGGTTTGCTTTAGACAGGTTTTATATTTAATATTCCGGTTTGGTTTAAGACAGCTGTTTAATTTATTCAGGTTTCGGTTTAGATATGTTTTACTGTTTTACTTTAATTCGTCATGAATGATATGTACTGCCGTAGCTTACAGGATCAGACGGGTTGTACTTTCATTCTTAATAACAATCATTGTTATATGCAGCCTTTGGGTGGATCTTGTATTCAAGAAGCTCCATTGAGTATAAAATACTAACGATCCTATAATTCTTCAAATTGACAATGAAACGAATAACAAATATTGGTGTTTACGAGCAAAAAGTTTATCCGTCTGATCGCATGAATGAATAAAATATTACAGTAGAAAAGAGTGCAGAAATGTTGTAAGAAATAATTTCTATAAGCTGTGTTATTTTTCTTTCAATCTTGAGATTACATTAATTTAATTCAGATTTCAGATTTTATTATTCATGCTCAGACAACTACATATACGTGTTACATGTGTTACAAGCGGACAATCAGCAATGCATACAGGAAACGACACAGAAATTGGCAATAATAAATGCAGAATACATATACATTGAAGAGAGTGAAAAGTGATTAAAAGAAGTATGATTGTTCCGAAAATTTCAAAATCAGCCCCACAAACTAAAGTGTTTCAAATCAATTTGAAAATTTCATTATTCACTAGTTGAATGTGTGATATTTTTAAAAACTAAGTTTCATTGCTCTTTATGCATGTGTTGATTAAAATTGTAGATGAAAATAAAGCAAACTTAGAAAATTTTGCCGAATTGTGTTAAAAATGCTTATTTCATGAGACATTTGTATGTAGAAAATATATATGTAGAGCGCATTTGTCGAATTCTTTGATATTTATACAAAAATGGTTTTCTGCACCATCACAACTCCTGACAAAAGATTTTGTTGTTCATATCATGCGCTCTATATTTTTGAATTTAAATACTACCTCCCTAATCCTCTTACTTTGATGAAACACTTCGAAAATCTTATAGAAACATAGTTTTGTGTCCTTCTTGTAATTAAATTATGACACAACAGATTGTATTTCTGTATATTAGTATTCAGATAATATTTTAGCTTAAAATAGGCAAATAGAAAATTTCCAATAGTAAGAGGAAATTTTGGCAAAATAGTAGGCCTGAAACTCGTGTTAGTGAATTTACCCCATTATCATTACATATCTATTGCTTTAATGAACAGAGAAAGACTTTTAAGTCATACAAATTGTTATAAGAGAGTTCAACCCCCCCCCCCCACACACACACACACATCCCATTTAGTTGCAATTTTGATTCTAGTACAAATGTTTTGCAAAATACTTTTGTCTCAGAATTTTAACAGTGACACTCGTACAAAAAATATATACATGGTATTGGTCACCAATATTCAGGTTCCAAAAAAAAAGTAAAATCTTAATTTTAGGTTTTGGAATTTGTAATATAAATGTACCATTTTCCTTTTTCAATAGATAAGTGGAGATTTTGTGATCAAGTTTCTGTTATACTTAGGTTATTTAACTAAATAGCTTTTTACCAATGGCTTTCTTAAAAATTGAGTAGAATTATCCAGACCATACAAAGATTGAATAAATTGATCTTGCAGAATTTCCTTCATAAAGTAGCATTAAAATATGGATTTTTTTTTTCGCAATAATTTTAGCCATATCTTAAAACATCGCATTTTTTCATTCAATCCTTTTGAATGTAGATGCAAGAACAGTGCTATGCAACTTAAAAATCACCCGATAAAGATATTTTGATGATGTTCGCTGCTCTGTTAAGAAATAACAAGGACTTCAAAAGAATGTGAAAATTTTGCAGATCTTTTGTGCCATAACAATATAAGTAGAAAGAAATGATAGGTCAGTGTGCTATTTTTTGTAAGTTTTTGAAATTTTGGCGGGAATAGGATCTCTCTTGATTTTTTATAGGTTTTGTCTAAATAGGTTTTATCTATTGATAACCCGAAGAAAAAACAAAGATTTCATAAAAAAAAATTCAATTCCCAAATAACAACTTAAGGTGTGTTTAATAAAATTATGAAAAGAAAATTATAGGTCACTGAGCAACAATTATTAAAGCTATGAAATGGATAGAACCAAAGGAGTTCGAAAACTTTTTAAAAAATGGCTGAAGGTAGGTGGCCATCTAACATTTAATTTACATTATTTTCTCTCATTTTGAACCATTCATGCGTACTTTAACACGAATTTGCTGAGGAAATCTTCTAAGCTCTCCACATACGGTATAATTTGGGATGTGTTTTTCTGACTCCAAGCATTACCAAAAAGTTGTTCAGTACAAAATTTCTGATGGATTTGTTCAATTACATTAATATTTTACTCGTCCTAAATTTCAGCGTCGTGTAACAATATAGTTTGAGTCATACAATCAAACATGTTGATTGTCAAATCTATGGTACGTTCTCATTATTTATGAGTTTATAATTCAAATCATAAGATTCTTCATGCGTATAGCCGTTTTTGATTGGTCGAGAACGTCTTTGTCAGAAAGTTTATACGTGCATGAACTATGCCAGATCGTTCATACAAGCATGAACGCCAGTCAATTTGACACCAAAATGGCGGCTGTATATTTCGGCAGAGTTTAGCAACGACCTCAACCGCATAATATAGCAGTAAGAATAGTTTATTATATCCACATTGTTTTACCGGTACAGTTTGTTTACGAAGAGTAATTTTCTGCTCGGGGAAAGAACTTATAATAGCTTAAAATCTAACTACAAGTAAATTCGCCCCTCAATTAAATTGCCCCAGAACTAGATTTTATAAATACATCCACCAGTTCAACACATTTCAAGGAATAATAAATGTGACAAAAATGCAGTTTATTTATTACAAATCATTTGCATATTGTTTCAATGCTCAAATTTATAATAAGATATCTTTTTGTTTGGTTTAGAGTCGGAAACTTTATTGGAAATCATCACTTCACACTTGGGGTTGTTATAGACGCTTTCTCAGTTTCTGGGTGTTTTCGGCGAGGTACGCGCTTTAGGTATATAAATCGGCAATTCCTTGAAAATTGGGTTCAGTTGGTTCGTTTAATCAACAGAGAAAGGTTTGAAAGAAATTATAACCGAAAGTGTAGAAACAGTTGAAACTTAAAGAAACCAAGAAGTAAGTTTGGTTTACTAAAGCCTAGAAGTTCCAGTATAATTTTGAAGCTTGTGGTTTACAACATGACTAGGTGTCCCGGAAGCTAGGTGTTCCGAGACTAAGTGTCTGGGGAGCAAGTTGCTCCGAGTCTATGTGTCTCAGAAACAAGGTGTTCGGGGACTAGGTGTCCCGGGAGCTAGGTGAAAACAGATACGAACGGCATTTTAACTTATTTTGGATTTGATAAGTATTCAAACACGCCGAAAACGTTACATAATTTGGTGGCAGCAAGGTGGGATCTGAGAAACTTCATTATTTTATGTCCTTTGTTTGATAGAATATATATATGCTTGCAAGGAACAATTTCGTCCTTGAATAAACATATAGATTGTTTGAAATAAAATATTTGTAAATACGTTGTGTTTATTTTGTTGCCAAAATGTCCCGAACATACGGGGATGAACTGTTGTATGACCCTGAAGAAATTCATGATTCTAAACAACTGACCAAGGAAATTGATAGGCTTAACTGGGAAATAGACCGCATGAGAATGAGTAGTCATAAAAACTCCCCAGACTTTGCTCAATCCACGCCAATTTATCCAACAATGGGTTCAAGGCAAAGTGACTCGGGGATTGGTAGGTCTAGAACTCCAAAAACCTGACTTTGACAAAACTAGGGCTACGCGTGAACATAAACATGTTGAGATAGGGGCAAAGTCAAAGATTTTACATCATACTAGTGTAACTGAAGCTGCTTCACAGGACGTAGTCCCAGAGAATAGAGCTTATTCTGATTCTGTTCTTGACACAAACTTCGTCACACCAAGACGAAAGAAGGCTGTACTCAAGTCAAGAGGACTCAACTGAAAAGGAAAATATCTCTATCCCCAGAGGCAAAAATGTTGTAAAGGCCGCATTCTATGACGGGAAGGGGCCATGGGTGGATTATAAGTCCCATTTTGATGCATGTTCAAGTATAAATGATTGGTCAGACAGTGAAAAGGGTTTGTATCTGGCCGTGTCATTAAGGGGACAAGCCCAGGGGGTTCTAGGAAATTTGTCTGAAGAGCAAAGGCAAAATTATACAGACCTTGTAAGGTCTCTTGAGGAGAGGTTCTCTCCTGCAAACCAGACTGAACTTTATCGAACGCAGTTGCGTGAACGCCGTCAAAAAGCAGCGGAAAGCCTTCCTGAGTTAGGCCAGGACCTTAGCAAACCTTGCTTATCCAACAGCTCCAAATGACGTTCGTGAAACCCTTGCTAAAGGAGCAGTTCATTGACGGACTTAAAAGTGTCGACATGAAACTTCGAGTCAAACAAGCTAGACCTTCAGACTTAAATGACGCGATACGACATGCCGCCGAATTAGAAGCTTTCAATAAAGCAGAGCTTAAGAGAGAAGAGAATAAGGGTTTCTTAAGGACTACTGCACTTGACAGTGACTCTATAGAGACAAGCGATAGGACGTTAGATCTCCTCAAGAATATGCAAACAGCACTGACTGATTTGCAGAAAGAAGTAAAGACTTTGAAGGAAAATTCCAATGGGTCTGGACAGTTTCCTTTAAGAAGGAATAATAGATTTAAAAGGACAAGGAAAGCTGGATGCTTTAAATGTTGGAAATTTGATCATTTCAAGAAAGATTGTCCGGAAAGTAGGATTATGAGTGAAAAAAAAAGTTCAGCGAAGGCTCAAGAAACCACATCTGGAAAAAAGAATGGTACAATAGGGGTGAACAAACTGGCCACTGAAGCCGGAATGTTCATTGAAACCAAAGTGAACGGTACCAATGCAAAAATGTTGATTAATACTGGGGCAACATTAACTCTCATATCAAAGAAACTATTTGATAGCATGCATTCGCATGTAAAGACACAAATGGACAGAGAAATACTGACTTCCAATGGTTTTCCATTGACTTTATTTGGGAAAACCATAATTGATATAGACATTAATGGATATGTCTGTTCAAACATAGCTGTAGTAGCTGACATAACTGTTGACGGTATATTGGGAATAGATTTTCAGAGAGCCCAAAATTGTGTTATCAATGTTACTAAAGGTAGTCTTTCAGTTAAAGGTACAGAAACCCGTTTACAGTTTGAAGGTCAGATAGGGTATCTGTAGCATAGACGGTAAAATTGCCCCCACGTAGTGAAGTACTAGTATATCTGACCGTCAAGGAACCAATTCTTTCCAATGAAGAAGTGAGGAGTATTGTTGAACCAATACAAGAATCTGTAGATTCAAATAAAGGTTTATTTGGTAGAATGTTGGTAAAGAATCGTGAGAAGGTTCCTCTTAGATGAAATTCAAACAATACATGAAGGCACTATAGTAGGACGACTAAGTCCCGTCGAGGGGATAATTACACCAGAAACTAAGGGCACTATGACAGAGAACACACTGCCCTGTCATATGCAGCAACTGTATAATAATACAGTTAAAGATTTATCTGAGGACAAAAGGAAACTGGTTAAAACCTTCCTTGCCAAATATTCAGACGTGTTTTCGAAAACAGATTCTGATCTAGGCAGGACCACTGTTGTTAAACACAACATCAAGAAAAATGAAGTCAGACCTCACAAGGAACCACAAAGACGGGTCCCATTTCACTTACAACCTGAGGTTGATAAAACAATCGATGACATGTCGGAAAAGGGTTTTGCGTAGACTATCGTATGCTTAACAGCTCGACAGTCAAGGACAGTCAAGAAAGTGTAGATACAGTTGAAACTTAAAGAAGCCAAGAAGTAAGTTCGGTTTACTAAAGCCTAGAAGTTCCAGTATAATTTTGAAGCTTGTGGGTTGCAAGCAAGTAGTTCAAGAAGCTTTTAGGATAGCAAACTACCGGGTTGTTCGATACTGTATTTTATCTAGTTAGGGAATGGTTGCAGTCCCTCGAACAGATGGTTTGTAACTATCTATGGGCTTGCTTGAAACATAGTGTTTCAAAGACTAAGTGTCTCGGAAGCTAGGTGTTCCGAGACTAAGTGTCTGTTTCGGCCGTTCATTGACCTTGGGAGCTCCAAGATCCGTTCAAACATGCATGAACGACCGAAAATAGCCGTTTAATCCTATAATAAATTCTAAATAAGGGCTTTCTGGGCCCGTTTTACACGTTTCATACGAGTATTTATATAACATCTACGGTACATGCCAATTAATACCAAGGTATGCAGAATCAACTCTTTTAATTTATCAGTGACTGACATGGCATTATGCGTGCATCACCAAAAAACTTCAATAAACACAGATTTCGTTTATCATATTTTTTCTCAATGGTTTCAAGTGATGATCGACCGAGTTGTGCAAGCATGCTTTCTACGTCATTCAGAAAAATAGCTAATTAGACGATAGACAATTCCCCCTTGCCAAACACGGGCGAGACAAGGAAAAATGCCATTCTGCATGCCCTTCATCATATTGCACACTATATTTAATACCGTGGTGCATATTATATAATACTTTAAAAATTTCCCTGGTCTCGCTTTTTACAATGTCATCCAATACCATCTCTCCATACGGTGTCGATCGCCTTTCGGAAACCAACGAATGTGCATTTACATGTAAGTTTCTTTCAATGTGCAAAGTAATACTCAGTTAGTACATGTAAAGTAAATACATGCATATTATCAAAGGCCCTATATCCATTCCTTTTTTTCAGGAAGAATACCAATACTGAACTCATTTGAAAATATTTTCAGTCGACTGTTTAAATTTACAACTAATAAGAGTAATTGCGTGATAATTGTTCTGATCTACAGGATTGCCAAGCTCCGACGTTCGAAACTCACTCTAGACGCTGCAGCCAACCATCTAAAACAATACAGGAATCTTGCAGTGAAAAAGTGAATGATTTTGCTCGACGTTATCTGATTTTTGAATAACGCTAGAGATTTTCGAAAGGCCTGTCTGTAGCGGTTAGTAAGAGAGGAAATGAATGTCTGCGGCTGCGTGGAGCTTAAAGAAATATCCTTATTTGTATAGATTGTCAAGAAACATAAGTAAACTCACAACCCGGACTCCACGAAAAACTGGGAGCATGGACCAAATGCACCGGTAGCTCAGTGTCCTCTGCTGTTTAAAAAACACTCACGAGGTTCACTTAAAGTGTCACGTCTGAGTAGACGAAAAAGGAAAGGAAAATAATGATGTTTGATTTCCCATGTCTTCGTTCAAATTATTATTTTCCTTTTTCTTTGTTGATATGTAGTTTAAACTATTCCTGTTTATATAGAAAATTATGTTGTTTTTTTGACAATGGTTAAAATATCGTCCCCACTGTTTTTTGTAAAGTTTAGTAATTCTTCCTTGCTCTTTTATCAAAATTTAACTAAAATACATTCTTAGCTTTTTTCAACAGGTTTTTGATAAGATTTTGTTTCATTTACTTAAATTTACATTACGTTACATCTATTCTATAACATGACAATATGTGTGTTTTGATAATTTCTAATCCTGTATTTTTTTTAATTGTTTAGTACTTTCAAGTATGTGTTGAAATGTAGTTCTCCTTTCTCCAATTAAGTGTTATTAATTTCATCTTTGCATGTATGTTAACCATGATATATGCCTTTTGACCATTTGTTTAAATATTGTATATATTTGTATTACTTAGCTTACATTATATTTGCTTTATCTGCATAAAGTTTTGCAAGCTCCTAAAACAGCGTCTGATGTTCGAAATTCGCTCTAGACGCTTCACGGTAGTACAATACAGTTATGTCATTTCTGAAAATTTGGTCTCATTTTGTTGAAATAGAGCTGTTTTGAGGCAGTCCGCACAGACATTTCTAGTGTTTTGTCATAAAAAGTGCATATTTTTGAAGTCCTTGGTGTGTGGAGGTTCAAGCCGTTTATAAGTAATTTAGTGATTATTGTTATAAAATCCAGTAGCCATGGCAACATACTGAAAAAAAATATTACTGAGTTTTGGTACAAATCATGGTGCCTTTCCAAAACTAACAGCCAATATCTATATTTTATGAAATATCAGGCACTTAGACACTACTACAGGATGAAGCATGCATGGAGTAGGTGGGAAAAGGGTAAAAAATAATAAGATCCTTTTTTGATTCATTCTCTCACAATTTTAGTTCCAAAAGTTCGTGCGAAATAAGGTATTTTGAAAATCAGCCATCTGATGCTGAGCAGAGAACCTAATACAGCAGGGGACTGAAACGTTCCGGATACTATTCTTCCATTAAATTGCACCTGTTTACCATTACATATATAATATCTGTCTATGCATAAATGCTTAACTAGATTTAAACAATGTATCCACCAAATTTAAACTTTTAATTTTCAGTTTTACAAAATTTGACCGGGGTAACTTAGTGTGCGAAACATTGCGCCTTAATGTAACTGTATAGTGCACCCTTTATCAGCCAGCCCTATCAGAAAATGCAAAAATCAAAGCGGGGTAAAAATGAATGATTTTACGCGACGTTGTCCGATTGTCAAACGATTTATGATTTGAATAACGCCCGAGAATTTCGGAAGGCCTGTCTGCAGCGGTTATTAAGAGAGGAAACGAAAGTCTGCCGCTGTTAGGAGCTTGCAAGTTTTGTTTAGTACAAATAGGTCTACTATCTTGCTATGACAATGGCTGTAGTCTTGATTTGGTATCAACAAGATTTTGCTCTGTCTTACTTGTCAATCTGTCTCAGCTGATTTCAAGTTTACAGTTTACGGTACATAACGATTGATTTTGATGCTTTGATCCTCAATAGAATCTAGAACCTACCTTTTACGTTAAAAAAAGAATTGCATTTTGTTTTGTTCTATTATTTGTACTGCAATATTCAAGGATTTTCCAACACATTGCGAAATTTTACTTTTATCACAATCTAAAAAAAAACATCATTTGGAAAATCTCAGGTGTTCGACATAAAATGCTGATGCAAATAATTGTATGTTTTTAAATTAATTCAAAGGACTTTGGTGTAAGATAAGAAGGTGCAAAGCCTTTAATCTTATGTTGTTGCTTATTATTGTAATAATACATATTGTGTAAGATGAGTCTTATGACGACAACTATGAAAAATATCATTTGAATACATTGTAGCATTGTTTAAGTACATCTATGCATTACAATTTTCGTACAATGACTGTCACGTGTCTTCGTTTTCAAATTGTTTGGTTTTTTTTTTCCCAATAATATACCCACTGCCTGATTCTTACATCGAATAGTACTTTAAAATTATTGAGTAACAGAGACCAGAAGACACGCACAAAATTAAAATAATAAAAATCAATCAATTCTAAACATCAAGAACTAGAGTACAAAAATGCACACACAAATAATAATGTTTACAAATGAATAAAGCAAGGCTAGAAAGGAATACATTTCTAGCACAAAGATAGGATGATCTTAAATAGAAAGAAAATGTTAACCGAGGAATGAACTTTCTTTACTTTTGTACACGTGACTCCGTGGTTTCATAGGAATGGATCCTAATCTACCCTTCAAATGCATGGAGATTCATCATTAACACAGCATTGAGTTGAATATTAAAAACAAAATATCTTTTTGAGTAAAAATACTGATAAAAATGACAAATATCTTGTTCAAAGGATAGGGATGTTAAGAAAAGCATAAAATAAAAGATTTTGCATTGTGCTGCAGCGTTTCGATTTTCCGGAAGTAAACAATAAAATGCACATTGGTCTCCGGATTTCAATATATTCTAGGCTAGAAACCACTAATTCCACTTCCCATAGGCCTCTATGCTAATTTCACAATATTCAATGGCTTCTCTGGACTTTACCTTAACTTTAACCTGCAGAGGACTATATATCAGCATGATTCTACATATGTCAGCTCACAATCCTCGGAATGGCATGTGGGGTTAGCAGACTTGCAGTGCAGTACTGGTCACCGGAAGTGAAGGGTCTATAAATAGCATGGGAAATCCCAGTGTTTTCACAAGATAGGGGTATATATAGAAATCATTATTGAAATTAGGCTTCACATCACAAGAAGCAAAATGCACCTATAAATTGTACAGAAATGTTTTTTTTTCAGAAACTGTTTATTTTTTTTTTAAATAAGATGAGAACTTTTTTCACAGCACTATGAGGAACAGGGGTAATTTCTGCGTAGGACTATTTTTGCGTACGTTCCAAATGCTCATTGGTTGAATTGGTGGTCTCTAACCTAAAGAGTCACTTTTTGTCTTAGAAAAAATAAATAACTATACAGGTAACTCCACATACATACTGAATGCATTTGCAAAGTTTCAGTGAAATGTGACAAGCACTTTTTTAAATATTTGATTTTTAAATATAGAGTAACCAAGTTGCGCGAGCAAAAAATTGACAATATTCTACCATACTTAAATGCATTAAATATTTGCAAAGAACTTTTTCTGACTTTTCAAATTAAAAAAAAAATCAATCACAACTTGTTTTTTAACAATATTAATAAAGAGATAGTTTTAAAAGTAATCATTTTCTGAAAAAATTGGTCTATTTTTAAAAATTTATTTCTGACATGCCTCCCCCTTTTTCTTGATCACATGTCAAAAATCCTAAATCTTTAAATTTTCACAAAAGGTGATATCTTTGGCTTTAAATTTGTAAATACAGTGTTTTCACATTAAAACATGACCAGTAAAGGGCACCTAAAGCAAAAAAAGTACTCAATTTGGGATTTTCCATGTTGCCATAGGGGAATGCTTATATGGCCTTAACCGCAGTAATGAAAGTGAGTTTTTCCTCATTTCTAACCTAATTTTTGCTCAAATCTACACAAAACTTGATTTCAAGTGCTGATTACCACCATATTTAGGTAAATATAGCCCTCAAAGTTTAATATTTGATATTTTTACTAAATTTTCTACACTTTTTACAAGATAGGACATAAAAATCAGCCAAAAAGACCAATT
The DNA here is from genome assembly GCA_037379345.1 of Perna viridis. Taxonomy (NCBI): domain Eukaryota; kingdom Metazoa; phylum Mollusca; class Bivalvia; order Mytilida; family Mytilidae; genus Perna; species Perna viridis. The sequence continues at coordinate 31,304,380 of CM074515.1, read as the reverse complement.
TTCCATAATTTGGACCTATAACTTAAAAAAAAATGCATACTTTGAAGGATTTTTGTAGTGTATTCCTCTCATGGCAAAGTTTACAAGATCTTTGAGTAGTTTAAAGCTATTTCAAGAAACTTTTCATTTTGGAATGGCTTCATCTTAAGGCTAGAAACCACTAATTCCACTTCCCATAGGCTTCTATGCTAATTTCACAATATTCAATGGCTTCTCTGGACTTTACCTTAACTTTAACCTGCAGAGGACTATATATCAGCATGATACTACATATGTCAGCTCACAATCCTCAGAATGGCATGTGGGGTTAGCAGACTTGCAGTGCAGTACTGGTCACCGGAAGTGAAGGGTCTATAAATAGCATGGGAAATCCCAGTGTTTTCACAAGATAGGGGTATATATAGAAATCATTATGGAGATTGGGCTTCACATCACAAGAAGCAAAATGCACCTATAAATTGTACAGAAATGTTTTTCCTTTCAGAAACTGTTTAATATTTTTAAATATGATGAGAACTTTTTTCACAGCACTTGAGGAACAGGGGTAATTTCTGCGTAGGACTATTTTTGCGTACGTTCCAAATGCTCATTGCTTGAATTGGTGGTCTGTAACCTATCTACATCGGAAATTCCGGAAGGGAAACTGAAACTAGAACGAGACTTACAAACCCTTTAGACACCGGAAACATTGATAGAAACAACAGAAATTTTTATATATGTAATTTGACTATGAAAGAGGACGAGATCCACTTTATTACACAATTTACTAGGTATGCCGAGTAAGGACAATATATATTAAAAATAGTACAAGTCTTGGCCTCCGGCTCTTAAACTTGTTATACTCTATCGGTTGAGAACACCAAGCAAATGTGTAACTTCGGAAAGTATCTTTTTAAGGTATTTGAACCGAGAAATTCTGTTTAACATATACTTATCAGTGCTTTATAAAAAAAACAATTACTGACGTATCATTATACACATATTGCCTGGAGTAGAGGGTGATACGCAGGCAATAAGTGTAAGTGTTTGTAAGAATCAGGCAAAATAGGAAAAATCAGAAACATGCAAGTCAAAACCCCACTGATCTGACCATGTAATATCACTCAAGGATACTTTCTCTATTTAAAAAGACCATATTTGATCTCTGCATCACTGGTTTTGCTCAGAATTTTTTTCAACAGAATCTTAGAAAAATGAGATTTTTTTACAGAGTTATATGCCCTTGAAATGTTCATTTTTCAGTGCATTTCAATGAAATTGTAACTCAATGGTCCAGCATGATATGAGAAATCTTGTCTGTTTTCCTTGATTCTGATGGTGCAAATAGTAAAAATACACTATGAAAATGATGGTTATTTATACCACATTCCACCTACTGCCTGCTTCTTACAGGGACTGGCACTTAATACTGAAAAATAAAGAAAATCAGAGAGGCAAAACAGTAGATGAAGTCATCTTATAGCTACCTACATGAAACACACGGTATATTTAAACTATGGAAAACTAATAGTCAGCTCAAGTTTCAATGGTGTGATGGATATGAACTTTTAGACACAATCATGAAACAAAAGCAGATAAAAATTGATGTAGAGTATTTTGTAAGAAATTTTATCTTGAAAAAATTAAAGGTTATTTTGTAAATAACTATGCTTTGTTATTGAAATGAAATTTTTCATGTAATCATTCGCCATAACGTTAATGGTTTACCTAAGTACTATTTGGAGTCTTCAGTTTTCCATACTTTGTTGTCAATATTCTTATTTTTAAATAAAACAAAATTAGAACCCAAATTTTCACATTTCATTCACCGTACGTACGATGGCAGGTATACTGGAAAATTCAAAGACGGTAATTGAGAATGAAATACATGTAGGCAATGGAAGAGGGGAAATATCATTTAAGGGTGTGGGAGGGGGGTACCTGTGATATTATCTTGCAATAATAAAGCTTTATTAGTAACTTTTTTTTATTTTTCGACTCCAATTTTTTTTCTTCATGTAATTTATGGTCCTTTATCTACACATATATTTGTAAATTTTAATTTACAACGCAAGTTAGTTGCCTGTTTCTATGGATCTTGCTGCAAGAACATGAGTAAATGGCCCCATTTCGTGTTCTTCACCGACCACTTTTTTATGTCTAGTCATATTATGCAACGTGGTTATATCTTTATTTTATTACAGCTCATAACAGATCGCTGAATTAGCTCCTACTAACTATATAGAAGATAACGAGAAAACTATCAATTTGTATGTAACGTTTGAACAGACAAAAACGATTATAAGTAGACTGTGTTCCCACTCCGTTGGTAGTTTTTATCCGATTTTGACACAATTTAGTTATAGTTTCAGGGGAAATACAGTTTGAAAGAAAGGATAAAATATAAATCGGTTTAGTATCACGACCATGACATGAAAAAGTGGCAGTAACTACTTATTGGATGATATATGCCGCCTAATTGCAACATAGCAGACTATTTGCCTTGATTCTGTGTTGATTATGAGAATAGGGATGGTTGAATAAGCAAGTTGGAAGATCTGCAAATATTCAGAGAATTACTTACCCTTCTGTTTTCTTGACGTTTATAGGATCATTCTTAATACATGTGTCCTTCTTCATTCAAGCATTTTTGTAGAAATGTCTATTGATTTTTTACCTTTATGCGCTTTAAAACAGAAAAGCTACAGGCAAAAAATACGAAGTGGTGTCAGTGTCTGATATTGTACGAGAGGTATGGTGCCAAGTGTTTTTTATTTTTATTTTTATACGTATTTGTATGTACAAATAATGGAGATCATCAAACATTTTGAAAAACTGCGGCTTTCTATTGCTGAGATGCATTCTTCAACTCTTAAACTTGTCACAAATAAAATCGCTAAAATTGCTATTGTGAAGGGAAATAAATTTTGACAGGTTAAATAATACTTCAATAAAACAGTTAAACATGAATATAGTACAAAATAATGCAACAATTATAAAACAAAATAAAACTTTTTCATCTTTGAAATACAAATATTCTTTCTAGTCTTGTTTTTTAGATGCATAATATATTTCATATTACATATAAAAATGATTCTCAAATTTTTTCGTGGTACCGATGAGATTTATTTTGTTAAAGCATGGATTGTGCAAGATTTTATTTTATAGTGAATTCATCCCTGAAAAAATGGCTTTCCATATACTGCATTCATTAATATTATATATTAGTTTTTATTATAAAAGAAATCAGATATATTTTATTTAGTTTTCAGGGGCGGATTCGTGCGGGGGTGTGGCGGGCGGGCGTCCCCCCTAAAAGTTTGCAAAGCATGGGTTGTCAGGGGTAGATTTAGGCGGTTTTAGGTTAAAACTTTAATTTCTCTCTAATTTTACAGCAAAAGATATCTACATTGCACCCTCTCTAGAAGTATATTTCAAAAATTTAACCTTAAAAAGATGTTTCGCCTCGCTCCGCTCGGCTACATTTTAATTATGCGCCCCCTAATCTATAATCCTGGATCCGTCCTGGTTTTGGTTGTAAAGGGATACAAGGTTTCATGAAAAATAAACAAATCTTTACTAATAGAAAGCATAATGATATTCTTTAATATGTATTTTTAGCTTTACGATGATTAGAGACAGAAATCCCAATTGAGTAATCATCCTGCACTTTCCTCTTCATCCATCCTACACAGAAGCCTTCCAAGGTTCTTTTTTGTATGTTCCTACCATTTTAAATCAGCAGTTACATCATTTTGACAAGTGATCACGCATTGATCACTCGCGGCCTTCATGATTGTCCATTTCACAGTGTTTTGTCCATGGGAAAATCTACAGGACGTAGTTTGAAAATCATGATGAATGACAGTAATAGTTTGTATAGGATCGTCAATTATATAAGAAGATAAAGATATATAAATTTCAGTTATCATTACGTTGTACTTTGATATTGGCCAATACGACCTTGGAGCTTTTGATATTCTAGCTGAAAATGATTACCGTAATAGTAGGTTTTTTTTTCCACTTCTCTACGAAAATGATTTTCTTTGGTCTGTTTCAGAAATAAAATCCAGACGAAAAGGTTTATTTGATATCATAATTAAATTTGATTACAGCTTGTTTTCTTCATAATTTATTCACTATGTGATTTTGAAAATAGAATTTTGCCACTAATTTTTTCTTCTCTAATCAGTTGACCTAGTTTGGCATGACTAGTATTAACTGACTTGACTTTGTACATTTCATTTTGTAAAGCAGAAAAGATATGTCTATATTTAAGAAATAAATCATGGAAACTCCATTTTATCATTGTTTTACCGAGCGCGGACTATCTGAGCGATAGCAAGGGGAAAATATCGGCATAAATGGTCACCCCGTGGTAAATCAATGATAAAATGGAGTTTCCATGATTTATTTCGATTCTAATAGGACAATTACGGTACTTTCTTTTTTACATTTTTGGTAACCTTAGATTCGGCACATTTGTCCATATTTGGTTGTACACTTTACGCTATGTCAGTTGAAAAGGTTGCTAGTGAAACTTTGCTTTGTATTTTTATGATGAAGGAAAGGGCAAATTAAGTAGCACGATGTTAGATATGGCAATAGTATTTTTTTTCCATTATAAGGTCACAGTGTTCAAATATGGACAAAGTTTCATTCATTGACGATTGTTATTGTGTGTTTTCATAGATGATGGCGTACGTGACATCTGGTGTGTGCTGTTGTGTACGTGTGTAAGTGATTTTTACGGGATATAATACAATTTTTCTCAAACTTAACGTTAAATATTTTTATTAAATATGAATTTGATGTTCATTATCGCTACTGAAATGGACGAAACAGCTGATACACATTGGAACGTTACATGTATTTGTTTACATAATTAAGGTTGGTAGTAATTTACACACACACACAAGCCACGCCCAATATGTCGCGGGCTGCTCTTATAACAATTGTGGTCTCAAAGCCTTTTAAAGACGTCATATTAGAACTGTGGATGTGAAAAGATTGGAATTCATCAACATGAAGCATGTGAGCAGTATTTAGATTTACTTTTGTAAAATAATTTTGATTGAATTAAAATATATATCATTAGTTTGTCTATATACTTAGTACTTGTCTGTATGAAAATCGTTTTTTGTAGAATAATATTCAGTTCATGAAATCCCACTTAAATTTGTTGTTTCTTGAATGTCGTTATCTCAAACGCTGGAAGTAATTTACATCATTACATGAAATAAATGTGATATTTTCTGTAGTGTATTATGCCGACTAAATCTGCAGTTTGAATAGTCACCTGATCATGGAATATTAGAAGATGCCATCCATGCAACGAGTGACTTTCCATTCTAAAGCGTTATATGGTGGTTTAATGACTGGCAATGGTAATAACTTCCGAAATAATCTATTGAATAGTTGTTATTATCCCTTTTCCTACCGGTGCATTTATTTTATGGGGAGAGCGGCTTGTTCATTTAAGAATTGGCTATGATAAAAATTTTTTCTATTGAAAAATAAGAAAAATGTTCCATGTGCAAATTGTTTATTGCGCAAAGTGTAATAAACAAAATATGTTCATGTAAAATTCATGCTATTTTTCAATAGGCAAAATTTTTATGATAGCCAATTCTTATGAATTAATTTTAAAACATATTTTTATCTTTAAACATGAAAAAAGTAGCTCTGAATTTAACTGAGTAGGGACGTGTCAATATTTTTTTTTATCCACTGAGATATAACAAAATTATTTTAACAAATCAGATTACAGTATTTATCTCAAATTAATTTATTTACTTTTGTTTCTTTGTAGATGCTATTTTGGTTTCCACAAAATTTAAAATTTGTTGAATTTATCTATTTTCCCTGTCTAATATTTATCCTTGGAATATATATTCCTTTGATCTTCTCTCGAATCTTTTTTTCGTGGTAAAATCTATATAACCTTCGTACCTGCGTAGCAAGTTATTTTCAAGTGTTATCTACGGGTATAGACCCTTTTGTGCTAACTGTAGACTACTCGATGAGCATGCTTAATACACGCTTCCGCAAGGAAAATTATTTTGTTCAACCCAAGCCCTACGTCGCGGAAGTGTATACTGAGCATGCTCATTAACTTACCACAAAAGGGTCTATTGGTTTTATTTCGAATAGAACGGGAAAAAATCATAAACATTCCTTATGATTTAATTTTAGTATCAAAATTCGACGTGTGAAACATTAATAAAAAGGGTTGATGACATTATAGTCACATTACAAAATCTGAGATGACGGACAAAATATTTTATCAGATCAGAAAGCGTGTTACTTCTGATGTACAAAATTATTTTGTAATAATGAAAACGTTTGCTAACATTTAATTTCGTCATTTCACCGCATTCACCACAGACAACAACAGCTATCTTTTTTTTTTTTTTTTTTTTTTTTTTGGGGGGGGGGGCGAAAGTAAACTTTGAATAAATAAAAATTTCCAATCTGATGGTATTTATTAGGTCTTTTTATGGGCAAAATAAGTCAGTTTGTCGTGTGTGCTAAAAGGTGGTGTTCTTGAAATCTCCTTTTTATTTTGTTAAGGAAATGAATTAAAACCTGTCATTTTTATAAAACATTTACAAAACTAAGATGCATCTACCGGATTGGTTAATGAATAACTTCGTTCGGTGTTGACGACAAAAAAGAATAATCTATATGTACAATGTAAATTTAATATCCTTTATGATATTAACTTATTAGTTAGTAGTATAAATAGGAGTGCTTTTGCAGATCCTGTTCAAATGAAAGAATAGTATTTTGGGCGACGTTATTTATTTTAACGTCTCACTTTTCGTGAGAGAAATGATGCACTTTTAACACGGTTGTCGTTTTAATCTTCCGTAGGGTGTTATAGGTGGAACGGTACTATTTCTCATTATTTTAGGTTGGCCTTTTGTGTACAATACTTACGTAAATACTTCCGGACACTGTGATTGGACAAATTGTGCTGATACCCAAAATGTTTTATTAATTTCAGACTCTAATATTATTTACTTTTGAAAAAATGCACTTTATTCTTTGAAAACCATTTTATATAAATATTACGATTTTTTTTTAAATTTATGTGCCTTTCGCAGAAAAAGGTGGAACTTTGACCCAAACATCATCTGCTTTAAATACCAAAGAACGGGGCGGTTATGCCATGACCTATCTCACATTTTAGTTAAGAAAATGAGAGTAAGTCTGGAAAAAGTCAGTTAATAGCTCCGTCATTGTTTGAAAGGGGTGATCTTTTCAAAAGTTTTACTATTGTCGCTTATGATAAATAAATAGTACCGTTCTACCTAAACAAGACATTCAATGAGGACGTTTAATATCGGTGCAACTTGTACTTGCTTCCGGTTTCTGGTTCACTTTTGGATAGGTATTTATACCTCATGCTTTTCTGTTGTGTGTCTATCTCCGATTTCTGTTTGTTGCTTGCTATTTCTGTATTCGGTATTTTTTATTTGTTTTTGATCCATTCATTTTCCGATTTTTTGTATAACCTTTCCAATTGTTGTCATTGAATTTTATTTCGTATTTTCATACTTTATAAAGTTTTGATAAAAAAAATATCTAGATTTGACGCTTAAAAGCTACCAAAAATATGACAATATATTATAAAGTCAAAAGAGACCGAATTGTTTACTTATTTATTTTTTTACAAGGGTACCTTCAGCGGGAATTGGATACAACGGTGAAAATAGGAATTTCCGACCAACCACTTTATAGTATGTACAGGTTTTTAGCTATCAGAAACACTTGCTTTAGAATTAAAAAAAGACCAAGTGTGGTAAACAATATGATTTGAAGGACATTGCCTTTGGTCTCTGGATTAGGAATCGGATATAAAGGGAAAAGAAGACTCTTTTTATCACCTATGAATATGTGTGAGTTTTAAATAACCAAAAATTCTTTCAGCTGACAAAATATTAAGAAAACAAAAGGAGAGTGAAAATTACTACAAGGACATTGGTCTCTTGGTCAGTAATCAGTATCGAAAAGACAATACCATTTCTAGCACATTATAGCATGATACTATAACTACTTATTTATTGTTACTTAGAAAGGCTACTGACCGATACAAATTTCCATAAATAAATATAGCCTTTAATAATATCAAATAACTTCTAATTGCCGAACACAAAAAAAACAAACTTTATCTGTAGCTCGTATATGGATGCTTAAACACGATAAAGGTATTAGCAGAGGTCATGTTTAATTTGGTATTTAACTTATCTATTGGCGAAGTGTCACAGTAAGGGCTATTGGTCATTCCTCTTTTGAGGCAAAGGCGATTGTCTATCCATTGTCTGAAATCACATGTGTATGAAGTATTTCTTTTTGCTACATATGTGTATTAAAGACAACGTGTCCCATTTTAAGCATTTAACTCTGATGGGGTTGATGTTGTTGTCTCTTTGACATATTCACCATTTCCATTTTCGTTTTATTATTATCAAATAAAAAACGATATGACAATTATAGAACGCAATAGAAAAGCTCACACAAAAAAATAAGTGTTTTTTTAAAATGCTTACAACGGTTGTGATGAAAACAATATTTTTGTTATTTTGGCCCATTAATCATGTACGTTATTGATAAAATATATGTTTTACTTTTGAAATCGATTGTGTACTTGGACTTTGACCCTGTTGAAAGTTTTAGCATAGAATTTTAACTAAGTGCTAACGAATTAAAAAAAATAGTCAACTCTTTATATGACAATTATCTGTCAGATAAAAAGTTCATTTTAAAACCATCTAAAACTTAATGAATACTTATTCAGGTTTAGTGAAAACAGAAGCACTAAAGACTTTGAGGGTGTCCACACAAAAACAGGCAGTGGGTGGCACATAACAAATTTTACTTTAAAACAAAATCATCTATTTCATATCACAAATGCATCCTTCCTCAAAGTTGAGTGTTGGTTTTTGATTTACTGCAACAGTTAAAGAGAAATAAATTACATAGCACTGAAATTCATAGGAAAAGAGAGATAACTTTTTCATTTTTGTGCAAAATTTGGTTGCTTTCTTGGGGAACTTTTAAGAGTAATCAAGGAAACCAAGATTCTAGCGGAAATGTAATCCAGGGACAAAGACCAGACATGGAAAACAAACAAATACAAAGTGTTAACATAAAATAATTAAAATAATACATACAAAGTAACAAAAGTAAACGGGCAACTCCATTAAAAACTGGGAGCATGGACCAGGTGCACCGATAGGGTAAGCGTCCTCTACTTTTCTAGAAACACCCGCTGAGATGCTCATAAAAAGTCAAGTCCGGGGTAGACAAAAGAGGAAAGAAAAACTATGAGACGTTAAACAAAGCAGTTTTCATGGTGCAAATGGATTTTTTTAATCGACAATGGATTGCTCATTTTTCATTTTTTTTTTAAATCTTTGTACTATTGGACATATATATGATATAAATATTACATTTGAACAAAATAATATGCCACAATTAAGGATTTCGAAATATGGATCACTGGTCATTATTTTCATAATCGAGGTTTTTGATTTTTTTTTTCTGAAAATGATCCGGTTCACTAGCCTTAATAGCTCACATTCCAAAAACAGTTAAAATTAAAATATCAGAACTTTAATAAAGAAGTATCGAAGGTTCCATGTACACTATTAAATATCGAAGGTTACATGTACACTATTAAATATCGAAGGTTACATGTACACTATTAAATATCGAACGTTACATGTACACTATTAAATATCGAACGTTACATGTACACTGTTAGATATCGAAGGTTACATGTACACTATTAAATATCGAAAGTTACATGTACACTATTGTTGAAAATTATAACATATTATTATTAATCACTGCTTATTCCATAAGTCCTATTCCCGACTTGCAGACCAACATTTTATCAACATTTATCTCCCATTGGAGCAGGTGTCTATTCGGAACACGTAAGGTTTTCCATCCGATATCGACGATACTTTAGAAAATCTCGAAAGTCAAAAGGAAATTTTTCGTTCTACTGACCCTGCCATAAATTTTCTTTGCCCGGGATACAAATGAAAATCATCCTTATGTAACCTACCAACAAAATGAAAAACCCTGTAAATTTTAGAAACACCGTTGTGTTTGTCTGCTGGCAATTCCATTTTCAATCGAGTTACCTCTTTTTTTCTGCACCCGAATCCGAACATTGATTAGAGAGACTTCGGAATTACACCAGCTCTTACGGAAGGTAACTCTGCAAAAAACAGGATAAAATATGGCTGCTTCCAGAGCTCCGCAAGTAGGGAATACATTATACCTGTAACAGCATTAAATATTAATGAGATTTGAAAGGATTAACCATGTGACAGACATGGCGTTAGATACTTTTTTTCTGAAATAAGATTCCTTTTAATTATAATCTCGTCTGATCAAACCAGCACTTTTAGCGTTGAAATATATTTGGACATCTAACTTCATAAAAAAACTTACGTGTTCAAATAACATCTATAAATCATTTGAATCACTTTTGTAAAAAGAAGTCCAATGTGAATACTGCACTTGCCACAACTCCATTTCTTTTCTCACGACAGAACCTAGTTATTTTTGTTTCCATTGAATATTACGTGTATACGGTATTCGTATTTTGTTTTTCTTCTGCTTTATTATTATTATTTTTTTTATTTTATATCACTCCTGGTCTCACTTCTATAATACAGTACTTGCGTAAGTGGGCAACTTCCTGTTCTATGGAATATGGGGAATAGGTTGTGGAATGGGGATAGTGTATCGGGGCGGGGTTTTGAATGAGGATGGGGGAAATAATTTTATTTTAAAGTATTTATTTTAATGAAAGATATATCAAATTTAATTGCGAATTACATTTTAAATGTTGAAATATTTAAAAATCTACAACTTTCTTTGATAGCAATGATATTTGATGAAGAAAATGCAATTAATATACTAAGGGGTGGAGATATTTGTATGGGGAATTAGGAATAGAAAAAGGACAATATGGAATGGGTGTATAGTATATGGTGTAAAAGTGAAGTTTACACCATTCTAGGACTGGTTGTATATGCCCTTGCAAATATTGTTATCATTCAAGATCAACTGTCATGATATCTAAAGTGATAATTTCAGTATTGGGAGGAATTAGATAACATCCACATTCTTGAAGGATAACAATTTAAGAAGCATTCCACATAAGAATCATGCAAAATGTGATTCATGGTTGGAAAACCTACATATTTTTATTTTTGATATTTTGTTTAATATGTTATAGTAAACAGAAATTAACATGTGGCTTTTCATATAACCCTTGTTTATGGGATATACAAGTTATATAGAATGTATGTAGAATTCAAAATTAAGGGAGATAACTCAGTAAGTAACACTAAAATACAATAGAAACTGTTTGATTTTCCACGTGGATTATCTCCTAAGAGCAGACAGATAGGAATAAATAATTATACATGTCATCATACAGACCTATAAAACAAAAATGTGTAGCTTTTTTTTAAGTATATCACATTTTACAGAATTTGCATGATTCTTACAAAGACTTCTACTTAATAACTTAAATGTAAAAATATATCTCAAACGAGCTATATTTAAGGTACATTCAGAAAATTATATTCTTTTCGAATACAAAATGGTACTGCATTATCGACGAACTAGACAAAAATAAATTAAGGGTAATGAACAATGAACAATGCAATACCCATGATAAATCATTGCCAGTCTTAAGGGTATGTAAGTGAAATAAATGAATTTTCGAATTGAAAAGTTCCTTGGGTGCAATAGCAATAAATGAAGACAAATTAGTCTCTTTTGGCTTTGCATTAGAGTCTTATACATAATGTGTTAGTCTATCTGTATTATCTTTGAAAACAAACCACGACTTCGTCTGAAATCTAATTGGTAATTTTTTTCACCTAATAGCTTAAAGAGTAATCAGGGGAATCAAAATTCGAGAGGTGAGCAAAAGTCTATATTCCAAGACATTTTTTCATAAAGACTATATAGAACACAGAAAATAAAATAACCAAAATAACGACTACTTCGGAAAGAAGCCAATCAAAAGCTAAGAGCATGGACCTGTTGCACCGGTAGGGTAAGATAATGTTTCTTTTAATACATATGTTTCTGTCTTTATGTAATTTGGATTCGGATTTGGATTATTGCTGCAAGATTATAACTGATTTATACTAACTTAAAATATGGCGGAACAGGGACCTTCCGTTTTTTTTTTGTTTTTTTTTGTTTTTGTTTTGTTTTTGTTTTTTTTTTTGTTTGTTTGTTTGTTTGTTTGGTTTTTTTTTTGTTTGATTTCAAATTGCTAGTGCATTAGTTCTTTATGTAACGGACTTGTATCGTCAGTTTTAATGTGTAATCTTTTTGATTTCGTTCGCTATACTATGCATGTATATCGTCTTTGTTTCACGTGTTCACGTTTTAGCCATGACAAATTTTGTTTTCAAAAAAATTCCACCCATTTCATATCCCAAATGTATCCTTTCTCACAGTTGAATGTTGGTTTTTGTTTAACTGTAATGATAAAAAAATATATAGAAAGCAACTGAAATACATTGAAAAAGGGAGATAGATTTGTGCAATATTTTGTTGCTTTCTTAGGAAACTTAAAAATCATTTCTGAGCCATTCATTGTCGATTTGAGGAGGTAGACATAGGGTAAGGAACATAACTCGTAAAAATTATTCAAACGTTTGTATTCAGCATTTTAGATCAATCCTATGTAAGCATCTAATTAACTTGGATTCATTTTATTCTGCTTCAAAACAGAAGCTTGAGAGGTTTTGGTCGGCGGGTGTTTCTAGAAAAGCAGAGGACGCTTACCCTACCGGTGCACCTGGTCCATGCTCCCAGTTTTTAGTGAAGTCTGTGTTGCTCATTTGCTTTTGTTACTTTGTATGTATGATTTTAGTTACTTTATGTTCTTTATGTATGTCTGTTTTCCATGTCTGGTCTTTGTCCCTAGATTATATTCTTTTGATTACTCTATAACCTTGGTTCCCTTGATTACTCTTGGACAATGTAAAGGGTCGCTAAGTTTATTGCTAAATGAAAGAATATATTTTATTTTATTTATAAACGTCATACTGCAGCACTCCCGTAAAGTATTACCCGCCAGGAAAAAAAATGGTCACAAACATTAGTGCTTGTTATGCAGAATGTACCCTTTTGTCCTTACTTTGGGATAGTCAATGAACATGAAGCATGCTAAATATGCACTTTTATGAGAACAAATCTTTTGTGTTAACCAAGCCCTACTTTGCGAGAGTGTAGATTTAGCATGAAAGGGATCTTAATAGGATAATTGATTGGAAAGAGTGAATACCCACAATATAATTGATTAGAAAGAGTGCATACCCACACTATTATCACGCCCCGTGCAGGTCCGGGTGTTAAAAGAATAGGCCTGCAGCAGCGCTAAGCTTGTCGTATAAGGCGACTAAATAGTGCTCAGAAACCTAGCCAGGGGCTAGGCGCTCTGCCCACAGAGCAACTGGAATGTGTGCCCCGGGTGGTGGAATGGGGTACCCCTGGCGTGTTACATGCTGGGGTTGTCAGGCTATAATACGGAAAACCTGACCGCAAACCATAGTGGTACACCGTGTTGGGAAAGATGTCACGTTCCTCGCACGTTAAAGAACCCTGATGTGGTATTCGATAGGAGTAGGAACCTTTGCGCTCGGCCACAGGAGGCTAAATTGCCCGACCTTATCCATCCCCCTTTTTCCAGTGGCAATCAAAATTTGTCGACCCTATTATCCTTGTGACCCATCCTTTCTTTTTTTCTTTTCATGTTCATTTTATTATCCATTTCATGTTCATTGTCTGAATATAGCTGAAATATTGCTGCTCGGACGTTAAACCCCAACAAACAAACAAACAATATTATCACGAATGCCTAAGAACGCCTAGATTTCCCGAGTGGGCGGAACTTGTTCCGTGCACGAGTTAAGTCCTAAAGCGTTCTTGGCAAGAGTGATCATATATTGGTTATTCACGATAACCAATTTATGATCTTATGTATCATATAGATTTTCTTCATAATTTATCGATATTTTCAACATGAATTTTAAATTCTGTGCTTGGCGGATTGATATCAAAGTTGTGACGTTTTGGCGGGAGAAAGTACGAGAGTGAAATTACCGAATTTATTTCACAGTGTGAATTATCAAAATTTATTACGCTGGGAACATTCGATAAAACACTACTATCTATATAATAAATAGTATTAATCCATTACAAAGAACAAAGGTAGACGTTCACAATAAACAAAAAGGTAGGAACATGTATATGTCTTATATCGGTTACTCGGTTTAGATGATGGTGTTTCATCGTCGAATCTATGTCATTAAGCAAAATGATCACGGTATGTGTTTTTGTTAGTCAAAAGTACAAGTTTAAGAATAATTTAACTAACTTAATTTCAAGGTCGAATGTTGATTTGTGTTTTCCAGGTAGCACAATCTTTTATCAACAGTTCAATGATGTTTAAAATAATTACTAGAAATTCTAAGAAGACAGTGTTGATATCATGACTTCAGTAGTTAATATGACACGAAAAATGTTAAACATTTCAGGAGAGCAATGCATGCAATGGATAATGCGGAGAAATGCAGAAGGAAAAGAATGGTAAAGTGATTAAGTGTAAATAATTGTGTACTTGTACAGACTTCTCCGAAGCATAAAAGCAATAGAGAAATGACATATTTATCAATTATGGACTTTTGACGATTATGTTGACAGAGGACGAAATCCGAGGTCATTATAATCTAGCAGGTCCAAATATTACGTATTGACTTAGTGAAAGTCCTTAATTTATAATGTAAATGGTGTATTATATATGGGAATGGTCTTTAAGTTTGTAGTTTGCGATTAAGGCTAAAAACCACTAATTCCACTTTCCATAGGCTTCTATGCTAATTTCACAATATTCAATGGCTTCTCTGGACTTTACCTTAACTTTAACCTGCGGAGGACTATATATCAGCATGATTCTACATATGTCAGCTCACAATCCTCGGAATGGCATGTGGGGTTAGCAGACTTGCAGTGCAGTACTGGTCACCGGAAGTGAAGGGTCTATAAATAGCATGGGAAATCCCAGTGTTTTCACAAGATAGGGGTATATTTAAAAATCATTATGGAGATTAGGCTTCACATCACAAGAAGCAAAATGCACCTATAAAATGTACAGAAATGTTTTTCCTTTCAGAAACTGTTTAAATTTTTCAAATAAGATGAGAACTTTTTTCACAGCACTATGAGGAACAGGGGTAATTTCTGCGTAGGACTATTTTTGCGTACGTTCCAAATGCTCATTGGTTGAATTGGTGGTCTGTAACCTAAAGAGTCACTTTTTGTCTTAGAAAAAATAAATAACTATACAGGTATCCTCCTACACACATACTGAATGCATTTACAAAGTTTCAGTGAAATGTGACAAGCACTTTTTTAAATATTTGATTTTTAAATATAGGGTAACCAAGTTGTGCGAGCAAAAAAGTGACAATATTCTACCATACTTAAATGCATTAAATATTTGCAAAGAACTTTTTCTGACTTTTCAAATAAACAATATCAATCACAACTTGTTTTTTAACAATATTAATGAAGAAATAGTTTTAAAAGTAATCATTTTCTGAGAAATTGGTCTAT
The DNA here is from genome assembly GCA_037379345.1 of Perna viridis. Classification (NCBI taxonomy): domain Eukaryota; kingdom Metazoa; phylum Mollusca; class Bivalvia; order Mytilida; family Mytilidae; genus Perna; species Perna viridis. The sequence goes on along the minus strand of CM074515.1, from coordinate 31,288,729 downwards.
TTTTAAAAATTTATTTCTGACATGCCTCCCCCTTTTTTTTGATCACATGTCAAAAATCCTAAATCTTTAAATTTTCACAAAAGGTGATATATTTGGCTTTAAATTTGTAAATACAGTGTTTTCACATTAAAACATGACCAGTAAATGGCACCTAAAGCAAAAAAAGTACTCAATAATGGATTTTCCATGTTGCCATAGGGGAATGCTGATATGGCCTTAACCGCAGTAATGAAAGTGAGTTTTTCCTCATTTCTAACCTAATTTTTGCTCAAATCTACACAAAACTTGATTTCAAGTGCTTATTACCACCATATTTAAGTAAATATAGCCCTCAAAGTTTAATATTTGATATTTTTACTAAATTTTCTACACTTTTTACAAGATAGGACATAAAAATCAGCCAAAAAGACCAATTTTCCATAATTTGGACCTATAACTTAAAAAAATGCATATTTTGAAGGATTTTTGTAGTGTATTCCTCTCATGGCAAAGTTAACAAGATCTTCAAGTAGTTTAAAGCTATTTCAAGAAACTTTTCATTTTGCCATGGCTTCATCTTAAGGCTAAAAACCACTAATTCCACTTTCCATAGGCTTCTATGCTAATTTCACAATATTCAATGGCTTCTCTGGACTTTACCTTAACTTTAACCTGCGGAGGACTATATATCAGCATGATTCTACATATGTCAGCTCACAATCCTCGGAATGGCATGTGGGGTTAGCAGACTTGCAGTGCAGTACTGGTCACCGGAAGTGAAGGGTCTATAAATAGCATGGGAAATCCCAGTGTTTTCACAAGATAGGGGTATATTTAAAAATCATTATGGAGATTAGGCTTCACATCACAAGAAGCAAAATGCACCTATAAAATGTACAGAAATGTTTTTCCTTTCAGAAACTGTTTAAATTTTTTAAATAAGATGAGAACTTTTTTCACAGCACTATGAGGAACAGGGGTAATTTCTGCGTAGGACTATTTTTGCGTACGTTCCAAATGCTCATTGGTTGAATTGGTGGTCTGTAACCTTTAGAAATTATAGAAGTTATACGTGTTTCTCTTTTCTTCCGTCCGAATGATTCAGCGTAAACTACAAATAAAGAGTAATGTAGAAAATAGTGCATGATACATCGAGTCTATAATAAATAAATATATCAGATAAATTGCCATGTTTCACGGTACATCTGCATGTTCTTTGTTGTGTATATCTGTCTTCCATGTCTAATCCGCGATAACCTTGGTTCCTTTAATTACTCTTTTAAATAAGCAAACAAATAAAATGATGCATACTGTTTGGTGATAGATCTTTATATTTTCTTAGTAACCTTTATATGAGAAATAGCTTACACTTATACACTCAATACAGTAAATATTGGCCAAAGATAATATATTGTTTCTGTCAGTAAAGGTCAAGAATGGGTAAAAAATCTTGTTTCATTATTTTAAAATTTAGCTGGTAGCTAAATGTGTATCCTGTCCTATATTTGTTTGTTTCTTTGTTGGTTTGTTTTCTTTTTGCCCATGTATGAAATAAGGACACAGCAAACATAAAATAATAAAATAGTTTATAACAATTTTTTGGGTATCGTTATTCCTGAAAATTATCTTCATACATGGTTTTTCAGTAACTGCCTTTAAATTCAAAGCACTTCGACTGTAACATTTAAATTGTTATATTTAAATAAAATCTTACTTCGAATCTTGAACATCGTAGTTTTCTTTCTTGACCAGGTGTACAGGTTGGGTACAGGTACTCTGCTTTTCTAAGAACACCCGCCGAGTTGATCATAAAATGTCATGTTAGAGATATACGAATGGAGGAGTGTAAACTATGACAAGGTGAACAAATAAGTTCTCACGGCGCAGATGGATGCACCATAACATTACACGAGTTCATAATGACGACCATAAAACTTTTGTAGTGCATGATCGCTTTAATCGTGTAGCACCATAACCCTAATCCATTAGCCTAGTTGTAACAAGTCTGGGACAATTAAAAAGGCAAACCAAACTCTGGCCTAACTTATGAGTTGTGATATGAAAACTAAATACGCAGGAGAAAAAGGAATGTTCCAAGAAGAAATTTGATATAATAATAATGATAATATTCTATATATTCTTTACTTAAACAGGATGGCATATTTAGTTACAGAACTACTTTACAACAGGGTCCTGCAATATATACGTATTTATAACACTGCTCTTTTTTTTAAATCTAAAAATATTATCAATATCAGCCACATTTTTGTGCACCAGACCAAATAGTACAACAGTAATTAAAATGAGGAAAAATACAGTTGTAATACCCCAGATATGTTTTAATTTGTATTTAATAGTATCTAATTGATATACCTGATACATCTAGGAGTGCATCATCTGCATAAATTGGAGCATATGAATGTCTTAAACATTTTGGATAATCGTTTACATATAACTTTTAAAAAAAAAGTAAAGGTCCAAGTATAGAAAATTGTGGGACACCTAAAGTTATATTTTTAGGTCGTGACAAGATAATATTCCAAGCAACATGTTGTTGTCTATTACAAAGATAGGATTAAACCATAAAAGTGAATGATAACAATTTTTTTCACAGTATCAAAGGCCTTTCTTAAGTCAATAAATAAGTTAATTTACCATCATCTATATGTTTCAGCCACCGATCAACGAAGCTATTTAATGCTCACAAGAATGCTTTGGTCTAAAACCAGATTGACAACAAGTTATCAATTTATTTGTAGCTAGGCATTCACAACAAAAACTATTGAATATATGTCGTTTAAGAATCTAACTAACAGTTGGCGGTACTGGAACTGGTCTATAATTATAAACAATGCGGTTATCTCCAGATTTAAAAATTGGAGAAGTTCGAGCATGTTTCCAATCATTTTGGATATAATTTGTTTCAACTGAAAAAAATCAAATATTTGTTAAAACATTAAAAGTTACATCTGATATTAATATAAGTAATTTTACAGATATACCATTAAACCTATAGATTTTGCAACACATATACCAACAATTTCCTTTTTAATCAAACTTACAGACATTTTGGGCATACAGAATTAGTTGTTTGGCATGAGTTGTTCGATCTCTGGCGGAGATTCATCAAAATATTTTTCTAATTGATGGCCAATTCCGCAGACAATGCATTACAAATATTCACTATTTTATCATTTTTAGTAACAGTCAAATTGTCTGATTCTAGATATGATGTACAGCATTTTTTTTTTTTTTTTTTTTTTTTTTTTTTTGTTTTGTTTTGTTTTGTTTTGTTTTTGTTTTTTTTTTTTTTGTTTGGATGGAATAATCTACTTTGGCCTTTTCAACGTATCTTTTGGTTTCATACTCACCAAAATACTGACAAGAGATAAGTCATTGCGTTTGTAGTTAAACTTTTGTCATGAGTTTTCTATTTCCATCGATATATGGATATAGTTTAGAATAAAATATTGAAAAGGATAAACATTGTTCGAATGGTATTTATTATTAAGTACTTCTCTGTGTATCAGAATCAGGCAAAATGTGTATAAGGAGTGGCACATTAAGTAAAAATACACAGAAATTTTATTGCATTATCCAAGTATTTAAAAGACCTGAACATTATGTTTAAATGATCAAAATAGTATCATTGCCTTCTGTTATTCTGAATTCTAAAATTTAGTATTCAACAAAACTAGATATAGCATTGAATGATACAATTTTGGATCTAGCACCTTTATTTATTTCTGTAGAAGATGAACATCATTTAGGAGTGGAATTGGATCTGAACCCATGTCGACCGTTAACAAAACTACCAAATATGCAATTTAAGGGCATCATGCATAATTTTAAATTTCGACGTAAGCATTAAAACAGCCATCTGTCCGGTATTAGCAATTCTTTTCAATAAGTCTGAACATCTAATTTACAATTTGACTAAAACAACTAGTTGTTCATATTTTCGATAAATTAAAATACTTTATGAATGATTGTTTTATAATTCGTCTTAGGCAGGACCTTTGATCGATGAATGAGCGAATCGCTGGTAAAAGTAGGAAAACCATTTAAAATAAGGAAACGTCTGTAACAAAATGTGACTGTGAATAATTTGTTTATTAAAAACGTCATACTGCAGCACTCCCGTAAATGTTCAATTTAATGGTTTATAACGATGAAAATATTCTAGAACATGTGTCCAAATATAAACTGGATTACAACTTAATCAATTACGTCATTCCGACTAGACTGGTGTAAAAATAATACTAAAGCCACACTTCATGACACTGCACCCTTATTCTGAAAACAAATTCCGTGACGCTTTTTCTGTCTGCATAAGGTTTGTCATTGTTCAGCAATTTTATGGTGATGAATGTCAGATATTTCCTATAAACTGTCTAGAAAGTGATTGTTCTATCCAATATTTCTGCATTATCACCTGCAATATAGATTGATTAGAGGTAAATTGACGCGTATAGTCGACATGATAGATTTTCTTTGGCTATATTTATATACCTATATGTGGCCGGTCGCTTATTGAAAGTATCTTACATATGTGGTACCATAGGCAGATCTAGGGGTGGCAGAATGCCGGGTGCTCTTTTATGATCAGAAACTTTCATGAAATACAAAGTTAAGGTTGAAAGTCATATGAGTGGACCCAAGGCCAGTCAGTGTCCCCCTTTTTCTGTATTTCTGGATTCGCCATTGGGTACCTCAAGATGTTTTCACATCATATTACCGGAGAAATAATTGTGCATGGTTACCTAATGTCTTTCTTCATGAACTTCAAGATATAGTTAAAATATCAGTTCCCTGGAAATACCTTAGAGACCACAAAAGCTTTAATATCTTGTAACTCAAGTGGTAAGTCAATTTCAAATGAATAAAACCTTAACACGCATGGAAATATGATGCAGAAAACGTGCAAAACTCATTATCTTGAATTTTCTGGAAAAGTTTGGATCTATCTAACATCCAAAGGGGACGTTTTATAATGGTTGTTTGAAATGTTAATCCTATTTTTGCAATGATTGAAACATTTATTTTTCTTTTATACTTGATTTCTATTATTTTGTTGGTGTACAGTTTCTATTAAAAAAATTAAATTTCTGCATTTGCATTCAATCAGTAAAGAATATTTGAACCATGTATAAAACAGCATTTAATGTTCGTATGTTATTTAATGCAGGGGGTGTCTAAACAAAGGCAAATGCAACCCATAAACATTAAATTGAACGGGCACACCTGATTCATGACAATCATCAGTTTAGCACATTTTGACTCCTGGTTTCTGGGAACAAATAAAATTTGTTTTATTCATGTGGTGTTGAATATTCAACTGTAAAACGCCAAATATGAAGAGAGAAATGAATTACCCAATACGGATGAGCTTGATACACCTTTCGGCATATGACCATATGACCTCTATAATAATTCCAGTAAATATTTGATGTGAGCGTGATACTAATAACGTTGAAATGTGTAAACATGATTTTCCACAGAAAGAAGCAAATCTAGATATTGAAATAATGCATTTACCGTTAAAACATTATATCTGATTTTTCCAACATGCAATGCGTAGATTATACAATTAACTGTGTACATCGAAACTATCGAGTTGTCTCTCCTGATAACAGATAATAAGATCAAGTCAATATCCATTAACACAGATATTAAAAGAACATCAGCACTATTTATCTATTTGTGGTTCATTTTTGACCAACCAATTTTAACCAAATACTCCGCTTTTGTGCAAGAGAATAATAGATAATTTCACATCTTAACTACATACTATACATGGACATAGACATAGACTAGCTCCGAGCAGCATCTGACATTCAAAATTCACTCTAGAGGCTGCAACAAGGCCTCTCAGAAAATGAAAGAATCTTGTCAAGTCGGGAAAAAGTGAATGATTTTATGCGACGTCATTCCATTGTTAAACGACGTATGATTTAAATAACCCCAAGAATTTCAAAAGGGGTGTCTGCAGCGGTTAGTAAGAGAGGAAACGAACGTCGGCCGCTGCGTAGAGCTTGGAATGTTTGACTGCATATTATATTTTCACAATAAGGACAAAGCACACATTCAAAATATCATCACAATAAGGACAATGTACAAAGCACAATGGCATCACAATGATATATTTGTTAATATAGCTGTCCTCCACAAACTTCAAGGAAATTCGTAATGTTAGTTCTTATTTTCCTCTCATGTCCAATGGTTTTGGCTGCTACATTAAGTTCATTACAATGGCCCTGTGGTCATAAAGAAGTTTAAAATAGCAAAACTGTATGAACAAAAAAGCTTATATTCCCATGAAATAAGATTTTAGGAATTTTAGGAATTTAAAGGGATTATGTCAACATCTTTTCTATTCGACTAATAACAATTACTCGAGCGAACTTTGGAGACATGCGAAGAAACGACCACCACAATCCCTACATGAAGGAAGGGGTAATTCTATGTGCCTCAGTTGGTTGAATATCAGTGCCTTGAATATCATCCATTGTATGGTTCTTTGAGTTACCAGTTAAAACTTCTTCTAGATAGGAACCGAATGTTACTACACTGTAATTGGTTATTGACAGTAATTTACATTCAAGCCTTTTCGTGTGACAAAATGATGAAGTGAGAGCTTGAGTACTTTGTTTTTGGTTTTGCTTTGAATGACTAAGACATACAACCCTCATTTGCATTTCTGTGGTAAGCAGAAAATGCAAGTTCTTTATAATAAGTTTCCACATGTAACTTAATAAAGCTGTTTTAACCGACAGAGTGTTCATATCACAACTAATGCATTATGCCAGAGCTTGCCGAAACTACACTTTTGGTATCGCGCTAGAACTCTAACAAATAGGCATCTGGAACAGGGTTAAGTTACTACAAGATTGAAGTCATCATGAACTCGTGGATCGTTATGGTATATCCATCTGCGCCATGAAAACTGATTTATTCAACGGTTCATAGTCTTCCTTCCCTCGTTTGTCTACCCCGGACGACTTTTTATGAGCAACTCAGCGGGTGTTTCTAGAAAAGCAGAGGACCCTTACCCTACCGGTGCACCTGGTCCATGCTCCCAGTTTTTAGTGGAGTCCGATTTGCTCATTTGCTTTTGTTACTTTGTATGTATGATTTTAGTTACTTTATGTTCTTTGTTATGTATGTTTGTTTTCTATGTCTGGTCTTTGTCCCTGGATTGCATTCTTTTGATTACCGCTATAACCCTGGTTCCCTTGATTACTCTAACAAGAGACTGAGTCTACAAGCCATCTTTTGGAGTACGTTTAAAGGGATATAAATGTAGTAATAAGGCAGTAAGAGAGGATCCACAATGTTCCTTTAGTCTGTAAAAATTCAACTTTAACTGAAGACTTTCCAATGAAAAAAATATCAACAGTAATAAATTCTGTATATATATATTTCCTGTTTGGTAAAATTTTTATTTGATGAAAAGTAATAGACTCTTACAATGGTCCATATTGAAGACCTGGTATTTCCGACATCAGTAATGTGACAATCTGTCATTGCATGAAGGTAGCGCAAGAACAGAACAAGTTGAAGGCAATAAATTTTTCTCATGAGTGTTGCAATCTTTCTTTCACTCTTTCAGAATTCATTCGGGTCGATTGAAAGTATCCAGATTCTCCGTAAAAATCTATCTATCTATTGACAATAAGTGATATCTCAAGCAATGCCTTCAACTGTCCTTGTGACGGAACACTGCTATGTCCAAAATCGCATCTGACGTCACCAGAACGCTTGTATAAATTGGTTTCTACAACGAGTAAGGCCTAGAGCGCATGCGCTTACATACGGATAAACGTTTTGGTCTTCCCATTAGTTTTTTTCTCGCATATTCTTTCTATTCTTGCGAATATTCTTTAACATAACAATTTACGAATGAAAACATTACATGGAATAATTCATTAATGTGAGATGTAATGCCGTAGATCATTTTCTTTATTTGTTAGCAAACAAATTTAGAAACTATACCCACAAGCTTTTCTTCTTAATAATCGAAAGAAGAGGTTTATACTGAATAAGAAGCTAGTGGCCACAATAGAATGTACATATTTTTACAAACATACCTATACTTACGTCGTTCTTAGTTGATCAATACATGTGTGAAGGAAGAGTGTACATACATACTTCATAATAATTAGAGCAGACTCCGTAGGGGTCTATTGTCACATTCTTCAACACGAATTTTCATTATAGCCATATACTACTTGGTATGGTTACCATTAGGCGGAAGATGTTGAGGGTTTGTCCTTAAAATATTTTTGTTTTCACGTGTTTTCCTTTGCTATAAACGATATGTGCTATGTTTCAAAATTCGGTTTATACTTAGTTGGGTAGCAGTGGTATTAAAAGTGGACATTGGCGTGCATATTTCATTTTTTAACAACCATAAAGCTATCAAGCATTCATGTTGTTGAAATGTTCAAAGATATATTAATGTCTTTTTGATGGTGGAACACTAACAGACACTTACCAACACCTCTGATGTTTAAATGAGAAAACGCTTATTTCGGAATGAAGGTGAATGACCGCTTCTAGGTGAAGTAGTAAATAAACTAGTAAAACTTTAGACTGATATCATAACCATGCACCAAAAATTGAATTATTTCCTCATAAAATGATATTGATTTCTACAGCAACTAATTCTTTAAAAAGCAATAAGTCGAGAAGTGCGAAAAAAATGCTTACAATTATGTGATAGAAAGATATTCATGCGATAGACTACGGGGTCGTACAGACAGATTAAATAATTACATTATACGGTGTCCTTAACATCTTGTAATGATCGTAAATATCATGAAAAATTACAAAATACATGAAAATCTGCCAACCTCGTATTTGAATTCGTAAATGACTAATAAGATTTCAAGATGTTAACCTTTCAAGCATTGAAATATTTTCTTAGGAGAAATTTATATGTCCTTTTTCAGGCTTAAATTTAAGATGCATCATTTCTATTTAGCAATATATTAAAGTGGGATGTTAGGGATGTTATACACAAATGCTGCTGTGTTACATCAAAAAGAGAGATTTAAGTGTTTTTAAGTAGCACTTTAGCTAAGGATCATGCAAAAGGTGATTCATAGGTAAAAAGCCTACATATTGTTGTTTTTGATATTTTGTTTGAATTGCGATAGTAAACAGAAATTAACATTCATTTTTCATTAGAACCTGTGTTGTTTTTTTTTTTTTAGGTAAAAATTATATAGAATGCACTGTAGTTTTCAAAATTAAGGGAGATAACTTTGTTAATGACATTCAATTACAATAGAATCTCTTGGATTTCCGATGTTGATTATCTCCTAAGAGCAAGTAGATTTGAATGAATAATTACACATTTCATAGTATAGACCCATAAAACACTTTAATTACAAAAATAAAAATATGTAGCCTGTTCGGAGGTGTATCAATTATTTTTCATGACTTTGCATGGTTCTTACAAAGACAACTACTTAAACAATAAGTAACTGACGATCCAAATTGCATATTCACATCTTGGTTGTGAACTTAACATCTTGTTTCAGTATTTATGGTTTTGAGTACTTCTTGTATACAATTTAATTTATAATTTAGAAAACTCTGAGTATTTAGTTCTTATTAATGCTGTTAATGAGATGTGATCCCTTTAAACACATGTACTTCATACCGGAAACATATATTAATATGAATAATCATAATATTAATTTATTCATAACGTCTTTAAGTATTTAGTTGTGTATGTTTAAGATGGAGTAAATGAAAAAAAAATATGTTTTATATAAGAGCTTTCGCCAACTCATGACGTAATCTAAAGATAAACTTATTCGAAAAAAGCTTAGTCTTGCAAGTCTTTTCCGATTCTTTGAAATGAATTTTAGGTATAAACCAAAACATGTGAGACCTCGTGAACCGTAGATCTTCCAACCACTCTAACACTCGTGGCAATCATTGTTAATGATTGTATCCAATGTGTCAACTTACATGGTAGACACTTTGACAATCGTAATCAAACCATAAAAACTTTTAGTAAAATACATCAATAATGTATAGCTTACGTCAAATATAATGGAAAACCTCACATTTTTCAATGCGTGACTATTATATAATACAAAAGGCAAACTTGCCTGGAAAAACTAACATCATCTATGCACAATATAGAACACATATGAAGGTGTATAAACTTTGAGGCTTGTAATGCCTACACAAGAAACTAAACTGCTGCAATTATGCAGTTAATATCACATAACTGTAACTGCAGTGACATTTGTCCTGTCTTTAGAGAAGTAAGAGTCGTAAATTAATGCTAGAACGTTTTCTACTAAGCTTGAGGGTGTCTTTTGTCTTAGTTTGAATACTTTAGTACACTCAGGACTTGTAAGCTTCACTTTCCCAATGTCTTTCCTATCGGCAAGTATGTTAGTTGTATTTTAAAGTCAGCTAAATGAGGATCACACAAAATACAACTCATATAAGATTTTTTTAAAACTAAAGCCTGCATTTGATAGTAAAACAATTTATGGACAGAAAGATAAATATATGATAAAAAAAAAAGGTAATGGAATTTTTCTAAAAATCTGATCCGATATGTTCCGGGGGTGATTCATGCATGTACAAAAACACCAAATTAACTATTATTTCTTGTTCAGAAACAGTTACTGATCACATAACAAGTATTAGTTTTCATTTGGTTGTTGCGCTTTAGAGATAAAAATCATATAGATTCAACATGAAACTGGCGCTTTGCAAGAGTTATCGTCTTTGATATTGTTTGTTTGTTTTTGTGGAAGATTAGTGTATGGTTTTCTAAAAAGTGCAGATCTGAATGCAGAATTGATTATCGTTATGTGGCATGCAGTATAACATATATAGACAACAAAAGCATTATTTGTTTGGTCTGGTACTTAAAGTGTGTGGACAGTTTTCATTGCATCATTAATTGTGGTAGTAATCGAATGCGCGGGAAACTATCGGCAAACAGGCAACCAATCATTGAATCATTGAATCACAAACATCCGACACAAAACTGTTAGATACGATTTGATATTTTTAAAATGTTATGCATAAAATTGCATAAAATTGAAAAGAAAACGTTTCCAAAAGCAAAACCCTCGAAAAATTAACGACATGGAAATCAAGCTTTAAAATATTATCGAACTTTATAATTATTTGTTTCTTACTTTAAGTTGAATTTTCTGAATTTAAGATATATTCAATTTACCGTTATAACTAATAAAAGCGGTTAATGTAAAATTTATGACGTATTATGTCTTACAGACCTAAAATAAACTTGCAACGAATAATGGTAGTTGTTTTAAATTCTTTCATTCAAATGAAAGCTCTTTTTACCAGGGTACTTTTGAAAAAAGCCCACAAAATGATGTAATTAGGCCATCCACGTCGTAAAAATAAGACATGACGTTCTCCATGAATAGTAGCATTTGCGTTTGTTTTCACAGGCACTCATCAACACGTTTTCACTATAAAAAAGGAACATGGTAAGCTTTATTGAGAAATCGCCTTTTCATAAAGTCTGGGTTGCTCATATCCGTTTTTATTTTTATTTGTTTGTATACGTGTAATCTTGGTTATTTAGTGTTCTCTGTTTTGTGTTTCGGTTCCCTGTCTTGTCTTTCGTCGTGGAATTTCACTCGCATCTTGGTTCCTTTGATTACTTGTCTATTCAAATTTATCTATCCAACTGGAAGTGCTGGACAGCAGATTTTTTATCAACAATACCAGTATGGTACAAGTTTTACATGGGTCTCAATCTTGTATTGTTTGCCCGTATGCTTCTGTAATCAACTTTAAATCTTTAGATTTTTTTCAAAATAGTCAAGGAGTTTCGATCTAATTTTTGAACATATCTCTTCGAATCCTGGTTCTTGTCAGTTTAATTGCCTTTTCTTGAACGCGTAACCAAGGGAAACAAGATTCTACCGCAAATTGAAAGAATGTCACAAAGGGACAAAGACCAGACATGAAAATCAAACAAAAAAGAACACACAAAAAAAACAAAAATGCATACAAAGTAACTTAAGTAAAATAACAACTCACACTCATAGTATATGTATCGTCGCTGCTGTTTACCTCTCTCAATTTAAGTTATCCAAATTTCTTTTGCCTAAGAAAATTTTTCAGCATTGTTGCATTTGTAATTCAAAAGATGATAAACCATCTCTCTCTCTCTCTCTCTTATTATTTGCCCCCTCTCTACGTCTCTATTTTTAGTACATATAATTTCCACGTTTTTCTTTACCACGTTCTATTCTAGATCAAGTCAACAATACTTCACGCGCTTTGTTCCTACCTGATTTATTGCAAAAGATTTTAAATATAATTAAGATGCAAGGAATTGATCAATAATTTTATATAATATGTAGATATTTGAAGAATGATTTTCATAAAAGCATGATTCTTTGTCAATTAAGAGAAACCATTTTTTACTTTTTCGTTGGAGTACTAAAATAGCAATTGTTTATTGACTAAATTCCGATTTAGTAAAATAATAACGTCTTTGTTTATCCTTCATGTTATGAACTAAGCAGTAATCAAGATAAGAATCATGCAAAGCACAAATATTTTTATTTTTGATACTTTGTTTATTATGTTATATTAAATAGAAATTGATATGTGGCTTTACATATAACCCCTGTTTTCAGGAGATAAATATTACATAGGATTAGACAAGAAAGGGATCCACTAATTTCCACTTATTTTATTTGTATGTTTTTGAAATCGTAACTCCTTGTGATGTAGTACTGAAACTCATTTGCTTCAAATTATTTGATACAACGATCTATTTGTCTAATGCAAAATCTGAAAGTACGTTTTGCTACAGGTAGCAATATCCGAAAATAATGACCGTACAAAAGTATGATGTGTGAAGAAACCAAAAAAGGAAGAAGAAAAAGAAGAAAAACAATAATTAAAATCCGGACAAAAATAGTGTCCCTCGCTTTTGTTATCTAATTTATTCAAGATCTGCATTATATATAATTTTATTATATACTTAGATTAAAATATACCTTTTTGCATATGCCTTATAAGTGTTTGTTTAAACCTTATATCTCTAACCCTATATCACATCTCCAGACCTATATCGTACCCTACACAGAACACACTTGAAGTATAGATAATTCTCTTTGAATTACACGGTGATGCTCCTGGACCGCCGTATTACAGAGCAATTCATCATCATTTCTTATCTCCAGATTCCAAGCTTTGTTTATACGACAGGGAAAAGTACAAGTTTAACAGTCGTTATACATGAAAATAAGGGACATAACTTTTGAAATCTGTGATATAATTGTATTATATTTAATTTACCAAAGCCTGTCAAGCTTTTATTTGAAACAGAATGAAATCAGTCTAAGTTACTTCGATGCTCACATGATATTGATGTAAAATGGTAAATACAAACGTACAAATGATTTGTAGGAGTTGTGTCCCTTACCCTAGGTCTACCTTCTTAAAACATATGGAAATCAAATGGAAACAAATGCTATATGAAATTCTTATAAAATACATAAAATAACCATGTGAACTTGTTTTCCATAAATATTTTTTAACTCTGTAAATCATGTTTTCATTGTGGTTCCAACTATTTGAAAATCATATTTTGCAATTGTTTATCGTTGAGTGAATTAATGGTGAATTAGATGTGGTACTGCATTCTTATATGATTATACATATACATAGGTCAATCGGTAGATCATCTCTATCTTGTCTTGCATATTCGTTTTTACAGTATCATTCTCTAACATTTAACATTTTAACATATGCATGAAAGTCATCTCTTAGTGTTATTCTCATAAAAGTCAGACTGGAGGTGATTCATCTCAAAAAGCCACCGAAATCACATTAATTTCTTGTTCAGAAGCAACTACTGATCACAATACCAGTCTTGCTTATCATTTGTTGTTGCGCTTTTGAAATATATCTGTAGGACCATAAAACGTTTTATGAACCACTCGCTTTCAAATTACGTATAGTCATAATTTGAAAAGGGTATCTAACACTTGCTCTTTTTCCGCCTCGTGAATACACTTAAGGAGGTAGACCTAGGGTAAGGGACATAACTCTTAAAATCAGTGATATGTTTGTGTCATATTAAATTTCACGAAAGCCTTTGAAGCTTTCCTTTGAATCAGAATGAAATCAGTCCAAGTTACTTTGATGCTTACATGTGATTGATGTAAACTGGTGAATACAATTGTTCCAATGATTTTTAAGAGTTGTGTCCCTTACCTTAGGTCTACCTCCTTAAGTGAAATACATGCCCTAAACTTGGTTCCCTTTATTACTCTTTGTTTTGCTTGCCCACAGAGTCAAGAACCCACAGAAAATATACTATAACGAGAGAGCATTATTTGACTTACAAAATTATATTCCGCCACCGAGGATCGAACCCTAGACTGCTCGGTTTCAAGCCAGCGACAAACCGATTCGGCTAAAAAATTAATCCTTTAGCCAAGTTAATTAACATGCTATTTAAATCTCACTACCTACTACAACGCAGGTAGGCCGTCCTGCCACAATACCACTTCAATAGGACACATTCTTCTGACTCCTGTCGTCACTCCATCTCCTACATACCTCGTTCTTATCGTAGAAACAATGATACCAATTTTAAGGTATTTTTTGTGACTTGGCCGGGAATCAAACACACGACCTCTCACACTCGAGGCTAGTTCGCTACTCGGAGCCTAAGCGATTCAAATAACAGATATTTCACTTCCTTTTCCACCTCAACCAGTGTTCTGTCTTCAAAGCCGCATTGTCATGTTTTCAATAATATTTTACAGGTTTATTACAGGTTTATTTTCACGTTAAGTGCATTATTTCATTATTCTAATGGATAAAATTACCCTGATATTGTTATAACCGTTTATATGGAATCAAAACCTACTTAACGAAACACAGTAAAGTGTCGTCGCTATGACAATGCGGTAAATGTTCATGAGAATATCTCATGAAGTACTTTGGTTTTATATAATAGAAAATTAAAGGTGGAATGAGTAAAAGAGACAACTACCCTACAACAGTACAAACGTCTTATCTTTTACAAATGAAGTTTCTTCAAGAAAGACAATAATATATATTAATTTTTTTAATGCAGTAAAACATTTCATATTTTTTTTTATTAAAAACCATGTCTTCCACTATATCCATAAACTAAAGCCCATAAACTCTCCCAAAGGCATCTAAGAAACATTACAGTGTAATCAAGGGAACCAAGGTTATAGCGGTAATCAAAAGAATGTAATCCAGGGACAGAGACCAGACATGGAAAACAGACGTTCACAACAAAGAACATAAAGTAACTTAAATCATACATACAAGGTAACAAAAACAAATGATGAACTCGGACTCAACTAAAAACTGTGAGTATGGACCAAGTGCACCGGTAGGCTAAGCTTCATCTGTTTTTTCTAGAAACATCCGCCGATTTGCTCATAAAAAGTCAAGTCCGGGGTTGACGAAAGAAGAAAAGAAAACTATGACACGTTGAACAGCTCAGAAATACATTCTGCAGCTCTATAGAATTGAATGTGGTATATTTGATGTTTACCTCTCTTTGAACGTATATGAAAGATTTATTATATAAATGGAAAATAATTAATAAAAATAATAAATCAACATTAACGTTACTGTTAATAGGTATTCATGCACTTAAATAGTACCTGCTTGATATTTACTTTTTTATAATTTTGTCATGTTCGTAATTCGTTCCTATTATTGTACAAAAACTGGTTTGAACATGCTTACCTTTCCGGAGCACCTGATGTCAATCCTTTTTTTTTTTTTTTTTTTTTTTTTTTTTTTTGTTTGATTTTAGTTTGCTTGTGTTTTAGTTTTTAGTGTGACGTCTTGTTTTCCTTATCTTCAAATTTTATGTGTAGTCTATTTTATTCGATTTGCTTAATTGTATTTGTAGATCGTATTTGTTTCATGTATTCACATGCAGGCTATGTTAATTTTTTTATTTTTCCGCACTTGAATTATTTCCACTGCTGATGATTTCTTATTGTTTTGAATAATTTAGTTTGACGAATTCTGGCTTGATAAAAGAAAGAAAATTTAAGTACTTCTCCGTCTAAGAATCAGGCAAAATATGTATAAGCTGTGGCACATGAAGAAAAAATACACAGACATTTTATTGCATAATCCAAGTATTTATAGTTCATAACCTCAAGAAATTACTGTCAAAGTGTTTGAAAAGTTTGCCTTTTTAAGATTTTGATCGGTCAAATTTGGATTAAATGCGCTGTGGAAAAATGGTGGGAAAATTTTCCCGAACTTTTTCCTTATATAAGCAGTCAAAAAATATCTACATCACCGATGCTTCAGGTTAAATTTAAATAACTGTTCAATTGTTTTCTAGATGTATTGAATGTATTTGAGGCAAAAAGACCAAATTGAGAAATATGATGGGCCACCCATTGCCTGATTCTTACACAAAATGGTACTTAAATTGCTGTTCTCGTGACGAACTTTATTATTTACGATTTATAAGAGTGTAATAACCTATGTTGTTGATGGGAGGTATATATATATATGGGGTGGGGAAATTAGCTGTCCAAATAATAGTATGGGGTCCTTACTAAGCATGGAACCCGCATTAGCCATATATCTCATATCTACTCAGATCGTACGTTGTCATGATTATACATAACAGAAACCACATCAGGTGTCCTCAAAATCGATAAAATATCTTCTGAGCAGACAGTCTGCATTAGATTGTAGAAGCAAAGACAGAAGAAACGCAAATACTTTCAATGCGGCTTTTTCAAGGTGTGCTTAATTCAGGAACACGATTTTAGATAATTATTATAATGAAGGACGTGAGATTAAAACCTACTGTACGCAATTACTTTGCGTTGACAAGACCTTGAATGATCATTAAGATGTTGTTGTTTCACGATCTGCAAATATACATTAGCTCTGCTTTATGGTAAATCATAGCTATAACATAGAGCATTCCTTTCTGTCATCTTGCATTTATATTGTTATAAACTAAAAGTGCTTTATAGGATGTAAAATTAATATTTTAAATTATTTCAAATAACGATAACAACAAAATTACTGAACACTAATCTGATTCATAATCAAGTCCAAAATAAATTAGGCAAAATAGATATTACACCACCGGAGCAGCTGATACCGCAATGGTCCTGACTTGTTATAAGCACTTCAGACGAAATGTTGGGTTAAATCTAGGTTTTACAGCGCGCTAAACCTCCCTCTTCCATTGCGGCATGACTATACCAATGGTGATTAAAACGCATTTGCATGCTATTGTCATTATCGGTAAATCAGCGGTCACATCAGCACAAAGAACATTTTACAAAAAACAATTATTACTATTTTTGACAGAAAAATTTGTAGGGTAAAATTACAAACATTTATTGCAAAAGGCCTCTTCTGAGGAGAGATAATTGGTAGGAAAATCTTTCGAAGTGGAAAATGTTCTTCAGAAATATAATGGAATTGTAATTCTTATAATATAACAAGAGAAGACTGGCCCTCTTAGAAATCTGAAATAATATCCTCAAAGTTTTTTTTTACATAAATTTCTAAAAAAAAAAGAATTCTATCTAGCAGTTTGTGATAGTTTGTTAAACAGCGAAAATTCTTACAGAATTCATGCAAAAATACGAAAACAATGCTCTTATTAATGCACTTTCACCTCGAAATCTAGTTTTGTGACCAATGTTTTTTATATTGAAATTCTAAAATATGTTCATTCAATGTCATTTTTTGGAAAACACTAAGACAGGTGTAGTAGAATTATTTGGTATAATTTACCCTATTGATTTTAATTGTTGTTTGTTAGATATGTTTTCCTTTTTTGTTCTTGTTTTACCTTAGAAAACATAGAACGGATATAAATTCAAAAACACAAAACCACATAAAACACTGTCAATGTATTTTTCGATTGCATATTTAAAATAGCGACTTGCAGATTTTCGTTATCATGAATTGATACAGCGAAAGCGAAACAATGAATGAATGGTCATTTTCAGTCTTTAAAAATTAATTAATTTTGGTTTCAATGGAAATATTTTTTTATTATTATTATTTTACTATATTTTTAAATTTTGGTACTTGGTTTCATCATCTTTCTTGGGATCGATTTGTACTTTGGTTTAATTAGTGGTACAATTCAATGGCTTTCAGAATTGACTTTTCTTTTTAACAAACATGTATTACATAAAAATCATAAACACGTTTTCTATTTACCTGTTTTAATTATTAGCGGATGCATGCATCTTGTCATTGACCATAACAGTGGCATTATGTATACGCAAATATTCATTGACATTTTTTTGTTATTTTTACTGTCGTTGTTGTTGTTCAATATGTCAGCAAAAAATACCGAAGCGTCAGCATCAGCAGTGGGGCGATTAAAATATGTCAAAATCCAACAAGACCGAAGTGTGAAGAAATGAAACAGACTCGAATTAGAGAACCGAATGAAAGTGTTGAAGAAAATGAAAACAAGACTTTACATAATACACTACGGAACTAGCAATAAGAACTCCCTCAAAAAAAACCGGGAGTGACACCAGAAGTTACAGGATGGTAAGTACGTCCTTTTCCGCTAGCAGCACCCGCCATATTGCTAGTGAGTATAATGAGGTAATAAGCTAGCAAAACTTGTGCAATTGAATAAAAATAGGCCTTTTTTTCTTTCTTTTTTTTTTGGAATTTCATGTTCTTTGTTGTGTGTGTCTGTTTACCATGTCTGGTCTTTTTCCCTCCATTACATTCTTTTGATTTCCGCTGGTCCCATGGTTCCCTTTATAACTCTTTCTTAACGTCATTGGAATCAATTTTATTCTTTATCCCCACTTATCTTGTAACTTTTGTATGATCTTGTGTTTTGTTTTTATTTTCCATTGTCCATTATTTAGGCCACAGAATGACAGAATACGTAAGATGTTTTTCTTACATTTTCGAGATTTTAATTCATAAATACAAGTATCAGTTTTTTTGTAAAAATCAGACAAAATGGGAATGATCAGAAAAAAAAACATGCATATCAAAAACCCACTGACCTGACAATGGATGCTTTCTCAATTTGCTGCATCTTTGTTTATGCTAAGGAAGTTTTCAATAGAATGTTAGATAAATGAGGTTAATGACAGAGTCATCTACGTTTGAAATGCTAATTTTCAGTCCTTATAATGAAATTACAGTTTGATTTACCAATATGAAGTGGAATATTTTGTCTTTTTTCCGTGATGCTGCTGGTGCAAAAAGCCAAATCAAATTTTCAAAATGGTGGGTTTTCCATACTATGTTTCACCCACTGCCTGGGTCTAACGGAGACTGACACTTAATGTCATTATTAATGTCTTTAGAGACCATTTCTTGATTAACTCACGCAATCTTTGTACAAAATCAATCGCGCCTTATAATCAAAATTGATTGTTTACATCAGTTCAGAAACAAAAGACGCACGTGCATTGTTAAAGTCTGACGTGTTGGAATCTGTAAATTGAGTTCCTATAAGACACGTTCATATTAATTTATATAGAATGACACACGATACGCAAGTACACGTAAATGGTATGCCTAGTTCACGTACATGGTTCTAGATATATGTAATAAAGGAAACAAATAACACATACTTTACGTTTTATTTATGACTATTCAGTAACAAGTATTGTTATGATCATGACGGCTTTTTATCGAGATTTCTTTTCCATTTTTCGTTACTATATCTTTTGCTAAAATAAAAAGCGCACAGAACACTGTCAATTTATTTTACGGTGACACAAGTAATTAGCTATTAACAGATTTTCACAATCATGAACTGAAAATGAAACAATCAGTGGTTTCTCCGATCTTTAAAAAATAAATAAGTTTTGTGTCTGAACGACAAAATGTATCGTTATTTTTTTTATACATTTAAACAGTTCATGGTTGAATAAGAGTTATTTATTCTTTCATATTCATATGTAACATTTTATACCCTGGTGTAATGGGTGAAAGAGTAATCAAGTCATTCAGCCGCCTTAAGTAAAGACAATTGAAAAAATAAAATATCGACGACAATCAAGAAGTTCATACAAGATAAGCGAGATTAAGAATCAAACTGATTTCAATGAAATAAATAAAGCGTAGTCAAGGGAACCAAGATTCTAGTGGAAATCAAAAGAATGTAATTCTGGCCAACAATATTTGTACAAAGATGGGTTATGTTGCTATAAGATTGAAGTCATCAGTACAGAAGTTGTATGGATCGTTACGGTGTATCCATCTGCACCATAAAAACTGATTTGTTCATCGCGTCATAGTTTTCCTTTCCTCTTTCGTCTACCCCGTAAATCGGCGGGTGTTTCTAGAAAAGCAGAGGACGCTTACCCTATTGGTGCACCCGGTTCATGTCCATGCTCTCAGTTTTTACTGGAGTCTGAGTTGCGTATTTGCTTTTGTTACTTTGTATTTATTATTTTAGTTACGTAAAGTTCTTTGTTGTGTATGCCTGTTTCCCATCTTTGGTCTTTGTCCCTGGATTACTTACTTTTGATTTCCACTAGAACCTTGGTTCCCTTGATTACTCTTGAATAAGTCTGTTTTGGATTTTAAGTACACAATTCCAGATATTTTTTTTTGGATTGTTGTTATAATCACGTAATTACTAATTTTGTTATTTTCAAAAGTAAATAACAAAACAATTTCAAAGAAAAAAAGTACATTAGTTGAAAAAGAAGCTTTCTGTTATCTGTTTTATTTAATTTTACAGTCTCTACTTAGCAAAGTATCTAAAATGAACAGGGAAATTATTTTTCATCATTGCTCAAACATATGTTATACTTATTGTTCTCACAAGAACATCTATTGTTATGACACAAACTCTTAAATGGTGAACACGCCATAATGAAATCACGTGATCTTTTCATTTCATCAAGGGAGCATTGCATGTTTAAAATTAATAGTTTATATAACTTTTCATAAACAAGGGACGCACGTGCATTTTAAATTATTGCGATGTAGAATTAAGTTTACGATTCCAGATATTGATAATAATTGAGTCTCCTAGAATTAAACCTTTAGTATCGACTTTTTAATATAAAGAATAGATATTTTCATTATAGGGAATATGATATTTGTTGGTTTCAGTGGGCGATCCTCTGATTTTAAGTATAATGCATATAACTTAAATTTTTAAACACTATAAAATCACAACCTGATTTTAGATATAAGCATAGAATACTAAGACAAATTACCGCCGGTATTAGCCACTGCTGTTGGGCCACCGGTCCTCGAGACTATTCATCAATCTACTAGTCAGACTTGTCTAATCCCCAAACTATATAAGTTTCACGTACCATATGCAGTATAACAATATTTAAAATACCAAAAACACTGGAGTTTCATTCCTTCTTTTACACGATAGAACCTTTCTGTGGTGGATTTCGGCTTCTTATTTAAATAGAACTGGGTTTTAGTATTTCTTGTTTACAATAAATTTCGGATTTTTGATTTAGATATTCCTATATAATTTATTCCAACGCTGCTGATGAGAGGATACTCCATGAAATACGTAAACAGCATGACGAAATTTGCAAAACATATGATTAGTATTTTTGATAACATAAGCATCTCTTCCAATAATTGGGTCATTTACGTTCCCGTTCGGCAATGCCAAACATTTTGTTGAATAAAAATCACTAGTGCAATGTTGTTCTTGCTGAAATAGCAGTCTTTATAAAACTAGACAGGAGGTGATTCATGCGTGTCAAAAAAAAACCAAAATCACTGTTATTTTCATGATTCAGTAAAGGTTTTGAGCTACAAAACCGGCCTTAGATTGTCATTGAATATTGTACATTTGGAAGGAAGATTACACAGATTCTGTATGAAATTTGCATTTTGCAAGAGTTGTCGTTTTTAACTTAAATTCACTTTTTTTTTATTATAATGGGATTTAAATGTATGGAGTTCTCCAAAATACACCTTATTCACATGACACGTTAGGTGAAAGTATAGCAAATGTAGACAAATAAAGCAACGCTATTTCGATGGATTGAAAAAAAAATCTTTTTATATCAACTTTGTTCTATTTTGAAAAGATGTAGGCGATAAAATCATAGAGTCTGTCCTTAGTGGAGCTGCCAGATGCTTCTCAATATTTTTTACATTCTGTAGTCAAACTATTTCACTTCACTGCGGTATATCGTTTTTTTACACTTGAAGAGAAATCAAGGAAACAAAAATTCGAACGGAATCAAAGGCGCATAATCCAAGGTTAACGATAAAAAAAGTGAAAATACTTCTACACAAAAAAGAATAAGAAATAACAGAAAATAACAAAGACATAAATATTATTAAGCAAATCGGACTCCAATAAAAGGTGGTAGAGAAAGAGTCCACGACTTAACTGGAAACAAACGCGGAGTTGTCCATAAAATGACATGTCTTGGGTAAGAGGAAAGTGAAAAAAAGAAAACATGGGGCATTTGGATACACCATAGCAAACCATGAGTTCATGATGACGTCCAGAAACTTTTTGCACTGATAACTTTGCTCATGTAGCAACATACCTCTGTTTCATCAGCCTAATTGTTGGAAATCTGTGTTCTATGTTAAACCACAAGCTGATACTATAATTGGATGACATTGCACCTGGTCCATGCTCCAAGTTTTTGCGAATTGCTCATTTACTTTTGTTGCTTTGTATGTATAATTTTAGTTACTTTGTTTTCTTTGTTGTGTGTGTCTGTTTCCAATGTCTGGTCTTTGTCCCTGGATTACATTCTTTTGATTACCGCTATAACCTTGGTTCCCTTAATTACTCTTTAGTTACTTTATGTTCGTTGTTGTGTATGTCTGTTTTCCATGTCTGGTCTTTGTCCCTTGATTACATCCTTTTGATTACCGCTATAACCTTGGTTCCCTTGATTACTCTTTGTAAATCACGCCTATTTTCTAAAGTAGAATCAGGTAATAAACATATAAACTATCACGATCTGGATGTTACCACCGCATTTTTGATTCATTTTATAACGACACAAGAAACGCATGCGCATTGGCAGCAAATAATTATATAAGTTTTGTAAACGTCCTATGAATTCTCAAAGAAAATCATAAAGTATCGAATAAAACAGACTGAAATACAAGAACACAACTATACTATGTCAGCGTATGAAAAGGTCAATGTTAGCAAGAACAATGAAAATGTTTAAGGTTATGTCTGTAGTTTCCGGAAGTAAAATTTAAAAAAATATATCTTACTTATGCAAAAGCAATTCCAATTTAATTATTTTATGTTTTTGCTTGTGATATAAATATTAAGAATATATATGGCGTGTAACAACAGCGAAGCTATATTGCATACGAGTCAAATCAATAATTGAATAAAATTAAACAATTATGACTAATATCAACCTCCAGACAATTTACCCGAATAATGATGTGATCAGTTTGCCTAATTTGGTGATATTTTTTCAGGGTTGACCATAAGAAAGGAAAGCTTTTGCTGACATAAGCCGCAAGATATAGTGAATCAAAATGAGAAAAAAAGTTAAGGAAGAACGGTGTTATATATTACACATTAAAATTATAACTTTCCGTAAAAAGACATGAATTTGGTTTAAATGAGGTAGAGAAGAAAGGACGGTGTTGTATATTACACATTAAAATTACAACTTTCCGTCACACTAAAAAATAATCATAATTTTAGCAACGCAAAAATGATACTCCAACCATAATAAATATGAGCGTATTTACACGAGAATCTCTGATAAACTTGATCGATCCTTATAGTCTTGAAGGCGGGTGACTCCTTTACTTATTCGGATGCAATATGTATAAACTGCTGTGTTTAAGGTACAATACTTTATATTGTTATATACACTTGAAACATCTACACTAGAAATAACAAAACATCTTGTGAAATTTATATTCAATGAGAAGTGTTAAGATTTCGTTCATTATCAAGCAAGCGATCTCTGTCCAAAGGGACAGAAAATGTTTATAACGATGAAAAACACCGCGGGTTTAGTATCTAAACAGAACCTGTATTTCATTATCATCTTTCTTTGAATGGGTTTTAGGTCGACATAAAACCCTGTACTTCAGTCTGTTTCAATTAAAAGAAGGGATTATTGTCACTTATATAAAAGCAAATCAAATATTACTGTTACAAATCCCCCTTTTTTCTTTTAACTTTTATGCTAATGTAGCCCTGAACTTATGCTACCCATTTGGAATTTATGACTATTGTATTTGACAAATAATGGAAACAGAATTCAGAAAGGGTAATTCAAATGGACTTAAATGTGTACTCTAGCCAAAAAACAAAACTTAATTATGCGATGTCTGTCTGTCCGTCTTAAAAAAAATGTTTTCCTAACATTCGACAACTTTCAGATATATTGAATAACTGTTATACTGTATTTATGTTAAATATCCAGCCTGACTTTATTTAATCAAAACCTCAAAAATTGCTTCTACCAACAGGCCAATATATTCTGAATTTCATCTCTTTTTTATGAAATGTGTTTACATTTTTTGAAGACCTTTTGGTGACCTCTGTAAGTATTTACTGTATATAAAGGGGTTATGCGTGGGTGCAATTGTTACGTTTCACCGTGTCTGTTTCCTTTTCTATTGTAAAGAATATTTAAGCCAGCTGGAATAGACATTTTAAATTAGCCGATTTTCAAAGTTCATATACAACTTCATACAAAAAAAATTATATCCACATCGCCATGATAGTTTTTTGGAAGATGAAACGCGTCCGACATAAAAGGTGTTACACCTTGTATGTTTCTACATTATCATTGACTTCAGCTGTTCTGTCTAATTTGAAAGCAATAATATAAATTTCTTTTATTGGGACATTTTTTTGAAAACGATACTATTTTTCTTAATTCAAGAAACCATTTTCTATTTTATTAAACGCTATTGGATTTTTAACTATCTATTAATCTTGCATGAACAGTTTGTCTTATTTTCACGTTAATTTTATTTAATTCTTAGGTCCTTACGCCGCAATTATAGCTTGAGTGAACAGGGAATTTATTTATCATTATGGTTCAGACGTATTTTGTATTTCATGTTCTTATTCCAGCATCTATGGTTACGACACAACGCCATAAATGGTGTCCATACATTGATGAAATCACGTGATCTTTTTATTTAATCAAGCGCACGTCCAATACTAAAATTCAATTTATATAACTTTTCAGAAACAAGAGTCACACGTGCATTGTAAATAACATGGATTAAAAATAAAGTTTACGATTGCAAATATTAATAATAAACGAGGCTCATCAAATTAGAACTTACTATAATTATTATAGGAATTAAAATTGTCATTATGAGAAATATGATATATGTTGGTTTCAGTAGCCGATATTTTGTTCTGATTTTAAATTTATTATATATATTCATGTAATTTGAATTTGAAAACAATAAAAAAAAAGATATATGTTTAAAATAAAATAAAATATGGCACATTTACCGGATGTACTTTATATTAAAATGTTTAATAAGAAAACATGTACAGTCGTCATGTATCATTCAATATGATACGTTTTTCTTCCCACAATGGGGTCATTACGTACCCATTCTACTCAGCTTTAATACATTTGGTTGAATAACAGTATACTTTTTGGTAATGTTGCCTGTTGTAGCAGTTTTTCAGATATTGGATGATCCATGCGTGTCTAAAATCCATCAACATCACTCTGTTATTTCTATTCAGAAGCTGTAACGGTTTTATTTTCTCATTTAGATATTTAACTAATATACTATGTGTATGAAATTTATATTTTGTGAGAGTTATCGTTCTTGATTTGGTTTCATTTGTATTAAGTTGGATTTAAATGTAAAATACAGATTTTAATGCAGGAATGTCTATCCTTATGTAAAAGTTTAGCATATGTTTACCAAGATATCAACTTTGTGGTGGGTTCTTCACTTAAGCATAGGCATTGTCTAAATTTTATATGGACATATGGTATTTAAATATTGCACTTTTCATTTTAAATTTATAAAATCTTCGATGAGCAGATATTTTACAGAGAAAACTCTACACATGTACGTCAAGCTTGTTCGATTGTTGAAATATTTAAGTCATATATTCAGAATATTTGACCGTACTGGAGAAATCAATATTCATATTTTACTTAGTCAATATTATTTCCCTTCAAAGCGAAACATCAATTTTCAAACTCCTCAAGGGAATCAAGATTCGAACGGAAATAAGAAAATATATAATTCAAGGATAATGACTTAACAGGGAAAAATACACATAGCAAAAAACTAACCAAAATAGCACATACGCAGAGACACACAAATAAATGATTAAGTACCAGTCTTTATAAAAATCAGACAGGAGATGATTCATTCATGTCGAAAACCCACCGAACTCAGTTTTATTTCTTGTTCAGAATCCATTATAGATCACATAACTAGTCTTAGTTTTTCATTCGGGTTGCGATTTGAGATAAAATTTATATAGATTGTACATGAAATTAGTACTTTGCTAGAGTTATCGTTCTTGATTTGGTTTGATTTGGTTGACTTTAGTGGGAAGTTAAAGCGAAGTTTTCTCAAAAGTACAGAACTAAATACAGAAAAGACTATTGTCACATTAAAATATAGCATATTTAGACCAAAAAAGCATCGACTGATCCATGGGTTTTTCTACATCATGGATCACTTTACCACAGGCAGTGTGAATTGTATATGGACTGATACTTAAAAACTTGGAGCATGGTAGACTGAACATCCTGTGCTTGCCTAGAAACTGCGACCGAGTTGCTGATAAAATGTCACGCCCGAAATAAAAGGACAGAGAAAAAAGGGAACATTGTGACTCAGTGAACGAATTGGATCTCATGATGCAGATGGATACAATATAGCGATTCTTGGTGTTGTTATAAACTTTTTGTACTGATGACTAGTCTTGTAGCAACATAACACTGTACCCGAAGCCTAATTATTAGAGGTCATCGGAATTCTATGTGTAACCACAAGCCGATACTAGATGTCTTTGAAAATTATGCCTATTTTGGAAGGTCAATTAAGGCAATAAAGATATAAACATATTAAATATGACGATGTGGATCTTGCCTCTGCATTCTGAATGAGTTGTATAACTACACAAGAGACGCACGCGCATTGTCAGCAAATAGTTATATAAGTGTTATTAAAGTCTTATTATTTCTCAAATAGAATAATAAAATACCAAATAAAACATATTGGATTACAAGGAAACAGATGTGACAGCGTTTGAAAAGGTAAATGTTAGCAAGAACAATGTCAATGTTAGCAAAAACAAGAAAAATATAATATTAAAGTTAAAATGCTTGTAGAATGCAAAAATAGATAATCAAGCTTATACAAATGCAATGAAAATTGAGTTATTTATGTTTATGCTTGTGATATGGACCTGTTTCAATGTCGGAGCAATATTGCAAACGAGATAAGAATAACATAAAATTTAATATTTATGTCAAATATCAACTTTCAAACTTTCAGGATTATTTGGCCTAATATATAGGTGTTTCTAGAAATGCAGAGGACGCTTACCATACCGGTGCACCTGGTCCATGCTCCCAGTTTTTATTGGAGTCCGTGTTGCTCATTTGCTTTTGTTACTTTGTATGTATGATTTTAGTTACTTTATGTTCTTGGCTGTGTATGTCTGTTTTCCATATCTGGTCTTTGTCCATGAATTATATTCTTTTGATTACCGCTATAACCTTGTTTCCCTTGACTACTCTTATAAACCTGGTTTTTGTTTCCGGAGTAACCTAGACGAAAATCAAGGGATACTAATTAAACAACAAATTCTGTTTTTTATATATTTGTTTAATTAGTGGATCATTTCTACTTTCACTTGCAACATTAACTTTAACGCATATGATTTCATTCGAAAACTGGACATAATTGTGGTTTTATTTGGAGAGAAAAGAAAAAAACAATAACGTTGTATACGATACGTTAAAACACCATTTCTCGTGACCTTTAAAGAAAAGGTAAGAATGTTTTTTTCATCACCAAAATGATACATGATTAATATAAGCGGATTTACTCGAGGATTTCTTATAAATCTAACAGATCGCTATTGTCTTGAAGGCTGAATTCAGCAAGGAATCATTTTTTTTAATTGCATGATGCAAAATGCATCAAATGCTGTGCTTGTTGTGTATTACTTATACATAGTTCTATACATTTAAACCATCAACTTAAGACACAAAAAACACTTATTATGTTTAAGAAGGGGATAGTATTCTTTGGGAAACAAATCTTAATACTGGTTAGGAATTCGTTTATTTTAAAAGGAAGCAATCTTAGTTCCAGAGTCCAAGGAAAGATAAGGATTATTACGGTGATATAAACACAACAAGTTTAATATCATGAATGTACCTGACATTCATCATCGTCTTTCCTGGAATGGGCTTTGGGTTGACAGAAAGGTGTATTTATCCGTTAGGATGGGATTATTGCCACTAATGTAAAATTAAAGATAATAATTTTAACTCTCTTGTTATTTTGACAATTACGCTAAAAGCATTGAACCTATGGGACCTATTTGAAATTTATAACTCTTGTATTTAAAGATGATGTAAACAGGATACACAATAGTTGATTCAGGTGGAGTTATTTTTTTTATTCTAGGCAACAACAAAACTGTTTGAAAAGAGATTTATCCGTCTGACAGAAAATAATGACAAAACAGGCGACAACTTTGAAGTCATCACTACAGACGTTTTATGGTCGTCATCATGAACTCTTGGATCGTGACGGTGTATATACATCTCCACCATGAAAACGGATTTGCTCAACGTGTCGTAGTTTTCTTCTCCTTTTTCGTCAACCCCCGGACTTTTTTTATGAGCAACTCGTGTCTTATCTTTGTCCCTGGATTCTATTCTTTTGATTTCTGCTTGAATCTTGGTTCCCTTCATTACTCTTTCAGAAATACTGACTTACTATAATACTGTTTTTTTAATATGATATATATAATATCTCCCAGGTCTTTGCTGAAATGAAAACTGCCAAATTGCCTCAAAAATAAAGCCAGCTTGGATAAAGGCCTTAAATAAGCCGATTTTCAAAGTACATATACACCTTTAAACAAAACAAAAGTTTACATCTCATGCTGACACATCTCTTTGTGATTGCTTACCTAACATCTTATCTAAACGGAAAAGACATTAATACTTGTCATCGCTCCCACAGTCGGAATTGATGTATGACTTTATGGATACAATAATCGCACGCGCGTTGTCAAAGTCAGATTTAATGTTGTATAAAATTTTTAATTATTCCTCTGGGAATCATAAACATCTTACAAAATACTGTATAACGACTCAAACAGTCTGCATGAGAAAAAAAAGGTTACTGTTAACAAGATCAATGTCAAGATCATAGTGATAAAAAGTGCGCGTATAATTAATTACTATGTACTTAAAATAAAACCAGATGTTAAATACTTTATCAACTTCATATTTTATATAACAAAATGAAATAATTATTACTAATTCCGGCATTATAATTCTAGCAGTCAATAAAACTTTATCGTACGCTTCACTTTTTTCCTATAATTTTTTTTTTTTTTTTTACTTTTTGTTCTATATTCAATTTCAATCCCATGCTTTGAACGCGCACTTCTCAGACAGATTATATCATGAAATTCATTTTATGATTCAGACTGTATTATGGACTTAAGTAAATTTGGATTCGTTACGAAACAATGAAAGAAGGGTGTGGTCGTCTTTTGGTAAGTTTTAACGAAAACAATTATTACCAATAAAAAAGTTGTGTACAAATAATACAATAGTAATTGACAATCGAAAGGGAACATTTCTGTTTAAGAAATGAATTACGGAAACTCCATTTTATCATTGTTGTACCACGGACTTGCCACTTATGTCGAATTGCTTTACCCCAAGCGATAGCGATGGCTTAAATAACGATATAAATGGAAAGCCCGTTGTAAAAAAAAAATATAAAATAGAGTTTCCGTGATTTATTTCGATTCTAATAGGACTAGTTTCTTTGTATTTTTGAATAGACGCAGCTAATGCGTTAAAAAGAAGACTAACCCGAGCTGCCGCCACGTGTCATAATGACGTCATAAAGTATCGTTTAACATCAACTAACTTCTAATGGAATTTGTAGGTTTTTATTTTTTTTTCTGTCCGGATATATTGACCATATTCTTTGACAAACCTAATAATATGTCGAGTATTGCCTTAAAACAATGTTTTGAATACTTAACTTGTTGTCGACCTATGCGCCAATTATCTCAATATGTTGCTGGTTAGAGATTATTTCTTGAAACATGTGTAAAGGGTATCGAAATTTGCCTTATATATGTTTGGTATTTTTTATTTATCAAATGTTTTTTGTCAAGTTTTAAAATTATTTTGAAATGACTTTGTGATGCATATCAGATTAATGAATGGTAAATTTTAAGATACCTTTTTAAATAGCGCTCCAGCTAAGAATCATGCAAAATATGATTCATGGGTAAAAAGCCTACATATTTTTATTTTTTATATTTTGTTTGAATTGCCATGGTAAACAGAAATTAACATTCAGTTTTTCATATAACCCGTGTTCTTAGGACATAAAATTATATATAATGCACTGTAGATTTCACAATTAAGGGAGATAACTCTGTAAATGACACTCAAATACAATACAATCTGTTGGATTTTCAGTGTTGATTATCTCCTAAGAGCAGGCAGATTTGAATGAATAATTTTACATTTCATAATATAAACCCATCAAACAACTTAATTACAAAAATAAAAATATGTAGCCATTTTGGGCTGTATCACATTACTACTTAATTGCCGATAAAATTCGCAAAGGAGATGTATTGACTAAGAGGTATGCGTAAAACATTTTTAAGTAAAAAGTGTTTTAATGGACGTGAAAATAATTGCTATCTATATTTTGTTCTACATTTTAACAGTGTATGATATGTATTTTTATGGTGTCAAAGTGTTAAGTGAATGACATTTTACAGTGCATGACTTACATTAAAAACTATAAAATGGTATACTTTTCCTGAAGTTCTGATATATCTATAAAAGCAGATATTCCTCACAATATTAGCATGATCAAACATTATTGTTTTTAATAACCGTCCCAATATGCCAAGAAGGTATTAACCACCCATCAAGCAACCTTGAGTTACTTGGTAATATTGTTTATACTAGGCTTGTGTCATTTAGTTCGGATATTATTTTATTTATTTTTATTCTTTTTCTTTGAAAAGCTGACATTTGAGTTTTAATCGCTAATCCAAACGCAGTTTCGTTTTATTTAAGTTTTATTATCCTAGTTTAGTATACAATATTGTGCATTAAAATCTTACATAAGATAATTCTTTTTATATATTTGAAACCTGTGCTTATTGCGTGTACTCGTGGGAAATGAATGTGATAGAAAATACGCTATGATGACCGTAATGTGCAGATTACAGTTGTGTGGGTATACTTTTCGGCTATTAAGAAGTACAATTGAAAAACGATTTTTTTTTAAATAGAGCTTTTTCCAAAGTTTTATTGTTTGAAATTTTGGTATGCTGTATGCGATTTTCAAAGAGATGCATAAGAACCTAATACATATACAGTTTTACATTTCTGAAAAGTACTTAAAACCGAAACTTTCAAAAAAGAAGGCATACTCACGCATCGATTAGTTTTACCAAACGCAATATATGGAATGACGCTACGCTGTTTGTTTTGTTTTTTGTTGGTTTTTGTTTTTTTTGGGGGGGTTAGTTTTAGTTTTAGTTTTTGTTTTTTGTTTTTTGGTTTTTTTTTTTTGGTTTTTTTTTTGTTTGTTTGTTTGTTTGCTTTTGGGTTTTTATTTTTGTGATATGAAGAAACATCCGAGAAAAAAACACTACTCATTACTGGTAAGGCCGAAAACTGTCAATACCGAACTTCTTTTAGACGTGATATACAGGAACTTTTATAAAAAGTATTTGGTTAAGACAGATTTCCGGATTTATGAAGGGTTTTGTATGATAAGGCTTAAAAATATTGGATGGCCCCCACTACAGGAGACTTTACTTTTGCTTGCTTCTAAAACAGGTACAGGGGATGTTTACCCTATCAATACACCTGGTCCACACACGCTGTTTTAGATGACTTACTCGTAAACTAATGTTTCCATGATCACATGAATTCCCATCGCTTGAGTTATTGAGTGAAGTCGCGTTGCTTATTTATTTTCATGTGGTTACATAAAATTCAATTATCTTCTTCAGTTATGGATAGCAAATTTTACTGAAACAAGAGGTTCCCAGTAGCCTGAAACGCTCTCCTAGTTAAATTTTTGTCTTTTAAGGGCAACAACTCTAACAAGGAGTTGTCAGACAATTCTGTCTCCATTTGATTCATTGGACACATCTGTAAGCATTGAAAGCTATTGGCTAAACCTAACAGATTTGGAGATGTATGCAAAAATCTGCTGTCTGACCCCATTTTTCTATTTTTAGAAATGGCAGCCATGTTTCTTCAGCGATCAGAAATCTGTCATTTCGTTAAGGATACCCTATAAAACAAAAATGTCAACTTTCATTGAATTTTGTAGAGCAGTTCCCGAAGAGAAGATTTTTAAAGTAATAACATCATAAACAGAAAAAACGTCCAAAAAGGGCAATAACTCCAACATGGGTCAACAAATTTTCACCAAAATTTGACCACAGATAGAGCTCTGCATGCTGAATAATTTTATCCCATGTCAGATTTTGGTTAAACCTAACCGTTTCGGAGATATATGTAAAAATCTGCTGCCTTACCCCAATGTTCAATTTTTAGTAACAGCGGCCATGCTTTATAACAGATCAAAAATCCAAACGGTCATTTTGTTAAGGATGCCCTTTACAAGAAAAATTCCAGCTCATTGAATTCTGTAAAGTAGTTTCTGTGGAGAAGAGTTTTTTTAAAATAATAACATTAAAAACAGAAAAAAACGTCCAAAAAGGGTAATAACTCAACATGGGTCAACATATTTTCACCAAATTTTGACCACAGCAAGATCTCATAATGCTGAACACTTTCACCCCCATGTCAGAATTTGGCTAAACCTAACGGTTTTGGAGATAAGTGCGAAAAAGTACTGTCTGACCCCTATGTTTTATTTTTAGTAGCGGCAGTCATGATTTTCGACGGATCAAAGATCCCCACATCAGTTCTATGCACAATGCCCCAAGGAACATTCAAAGTAAGTGTGGTTCCAATTGTTCAAGTGGTGTCAGAGGAGAAGAGTTTTGAAAGAAATAACATTCAAAATAGCAAAAAATGTCGAAAAAGGGCAATAACTCCAATATGGCTTAACATATCAATATGAAAATTTGACCGCAGATAGATCTCATCATTTGAGAGTTTAGAATTTGGCTAAACCTAACGGTTTTGGAGATAAGAGCGAAAAACTACTGTCTGATCCCTACGTTCTATTTTTTAGTGACGGTGGTCATGTTTTTCAACTGATCAAAAATCCCCACATCAGTTCTCTGAAAGATACCCAAAGAAACATTCATACCAAGTTTAGTTCAAATTGATCAAGTAGTTTCAGAGGAGAAGAGTTTTGAAAAATTGTTAACGATGGCACCGGACGACGACGACGACGACGGACGCCAAGTGATGGCAATAGCTCACCTAAATTTGCCGTTGAACAAAGTAGTATATTATACGTTAAAACTTAATATTTTGTTAACTATTTTTTTTTTCTGTGTATATTCTTGTGGGGAAAAAGATAAAAGAAAATCATGAACTGGTGATTCGTGTCAACTGTTACCTGTCTGACTACGAATCGTTTTAAATACTATTTATCTTAAGTTGCAGTATTACAAATTTTAATATTCACAAAATAACACGGCATTATTCTTTGTATTGCAAGTGGTAGACGTTCCTGGTGCTGGATTTTGGTTTTCTATTTCGATACTTTTTTTAGAACCTCTTGTATATATTTTTCTTTGGATTTAGACCTTCCTTTGTATTTGATTTTAATCCTGTTCGTGAGGGATTATTCATATAAAATTCGTGTGCAGCATATGGAAATTTGCAATATTATATGATAAGTTCATTTTTTTTAACAACAACCTTTCTTTAGGTAAATGGCTACTTTAATATAACCACAAGGGCTCCAGATAAAGGATTTAACTCTTTGGACCTACATCTCGAATTTAATACCAGTGGTCATCTCAGCACTGAGATTTAAGACAAAACAGATGACTTTAATTTGTGCTGATGTGACCGCTATTTACCGATTGTGACGCAATATATTAATATTTTCGGCAATGTTCATGTATTGTTTTTTTTTATCCTGCAACCATATTTCTTTTAAAAAAAAACATGCCAAATATACCCAAAATTGATTTTTTTTTCAGCATTTTTTAGCGCAGCAGTCGGCGTGTTCACCTTTAAACTAGTTACCTGTTTCCTGGTTGTGACTTTGCTCATAACTGAAACGGTAACCACGAGACTTTATTATGCAGTGGCGGAATAAAGTCTGCGTCATTCGACATCCTTTATTTGTATTGTAGAAGCATAGTTGCTGGATAAAAAAGATTAACCTTTGATTTCAGAAGGCTTAAGTCTAGTTGTTTAGAATCATATTACTCTTTTACATTATTCTCTTGTTATACCGTTGCAGTACTTTTATTGACGATGTGTTACATACTGAATTCTATTTCAAAGTCTGAAGACTGTATAAAATTCTGATTAACGGAAATAGTGACAAAAAATTTTGTTGTTGACATAAACGCACTGTATCGTTATTATGCAACGAAAACGGTCGGTTATTTGGTACAACAATGCTATCAAAGAGCAGCCCTGAAGCGTAATTACGATGCAAAAATGGATCATGTATGCCATTGAATGATAAGAGAAAGAAATACTAAGCAAGGAGTTATTTACGAAACTAAAGCACAGACGAATACAATAAACAAATCTCAATCTCCATGCAGCGGCAGACCTTTGTTCCTTCTTTAAAAACCGCAACAGATTCTCTGACATAATTCAATTAAAATGTTGTTTGACAATCGGATAACCTGGCATTAACACATTCACTTTTTCCACACTTTTCAGCGTCTAGATTGAGTTTTGAACGCCAGAAGCTGTTCGGAACGTTTAGGAAATAATATTGTTTCTTGAAGAATCTCTCAAAACCTTTCATGTTCGCTATCGTGAAATATCGTCCAATATGATTAATTCTTCTGCATAATGAGGACACATAATTGTTTTCATATGTTTAAGTCTCCCTCTTATGTTTACAGCAGATAGGACAGGAATGTCCAGGAAAACTTATTTATCAACCGATTTACTGGATCCATGCTTCCATTTAGATAATGGAGTTGATGGGAAGTTACTTATATTTTTGTGCTGTTTTTATATATCCGTTTTTAAAGGAGGAGGTGTATATGATGAGCATGGTGACTGTCCTTCCGTCCATTTGTCCGATCCTCTTTCGACATCTTTTTTCGTTACAGTTTTCCTGTAACTACAGTCAAACCTGTCGGCTGTGTATTCAGCAATAACCTGACCTAAAAGACTGTGACTAACATATTCCTGTGTAGTGCATCTCATGTAAAATTAACCTGTATGTAACAACCACCTGTCTTATGTGACCATGATTTTGCTCTTCGTATGAAGGTCATCCAAGACAGATTTGACTGTAATTATGTTTTGACAGAAGCTTTTTATGAGTTTAATTTTAGACTCTAGCCAGAGCAAATTCATGGTTCATGACTGTTTATATAACGATCATTTGGTTTGAATATCAAATTATATAACCGTTGCAAATGTTTGTCACAGCCATTTGATACTTTGACAGAAACTTCATATAACTTTGAATATAGACTTGAACGACACCAACTTCCTGTTAGGTTAGACGACTTTTTTATCTTGCTTTAAAACTATTTTTTCTCGACACATCATATGTATTTAAGTAGCAGTCGTTTTAAAAATCAGACAGAACGTCATTCATGCATGTCAAAAACCCACTGAATTCAGTTTTATATTTTGTTTAGAGACAGTTACTGATCACTTTACCAGTCTTAGTTTTTCATTTGGTTATTGTTGTTGATTTGGCTTTATTTGGTTGGTTCTAGCGTGAGATGAATGTATGATTCTCTAAAAAGTGCAGATTTGAATGCAGAAAAGATCACCTTTAAGCGAAATTATAGCATAAGTAAACTGAAAAAGCATCGTTAGTTTGGTGGGTTTTTCTACCCCATGAATCACTTTACCATTGGCAGTGTCTGAATTTTATGTGGACTGGTACTTAAATGATCAAGTGAATGCCGTATGTTCTGCTCCAAGTTATTAATTGAATTAATTTCAGACATTGTTAACGTTTTATAAACAAATATATTCGTTTATCATTAGACGTTTGATGCTAGAAAAATCTTCAGGATTGATTATAATGATATTTTGATGATATATATATTTTTTTTAAATATTCTATTTAATCTGCCCGTGGTGGGGTGCAATTATTTTTTTTTAATTTGTACGACTTGGTTGATTTACAAATTTTAAAAAATGAAAGTTTAATATCATATAAACATATTATTGCAAGTTTTTGACAGAACAAAAGAATAATATCATTATTCAACCAGTATAAGTGTATCAGATAAGCTTTGCTTGCAATTTTGACGTCTGCCTTGAAAAATAGCTGCTCGACTTTTAACAGTGGATTTCTTGATTTAAATATCTTTTTTCGTTTTAAAAATGAAAATTGACGTCATTTGTTCAATAAATTGTCATTCTGAATCTATTATTAGAGGAATATTATTATAAAAGGAAATTGGCAGGGACAAGTTTGTTTAGCAAATCAATGTTTGCATGGATCATATCACCTGTGAAGAAAAAGAGTAGTCAAGGGAACCAAGATTCTAGCGGAAATCAAAAGAATGTAACCCAGGGACAAAGACGAGACATGGGAAACAGACAAACACAACAAAGAACAAAAAGTAACCAAAATAATACATACAAAGCAACAAAAGCAAATGAGCAACTCGGACTCCACTAAAAACTGGGAGTATTATATTGATAGAAATAATGTTCAGAGACAACGTCTGTATAGCCGCGCTTTGTTGTAACATCATGCCAGTGTGACGTCTGTCTTTAACCCTCTGAGTGCAAAGGCTTTTCCTCGATTTTGCCAAGAAAGAATTTGGAGATTCAAATTCAACTGTTGTGCTTATGACGTCGACAATAATTTGACGTTACAAGAAAGGGCACAACGGCGTGGCGATCGAACGCGGAAACTAAAAAGAGGCATTGCATTAGGGATTAATCTCTTAAATGTTTTACGAATGTAATGTTTACTGTCAAGTTACTCAGTACATGTACGCATTGACATACATACGTACATGTCGTACATAAAAATATAGTAAGAGAAAATAAAGTTAACAAACATAGATATGATATAGTTAGACGTTTGAGAAAAGTGTTTTCAATTTGGGAGTTTTCTGAATAAATCTTATTAACATGTATATAATGCATCGTAGAAATTATAAGTTTAAAAATTATCATCTTTTATTTATTGCTCTAATTGTTGAGAGTTCATTTGTTCAATAGAATACGACAGGTAGACAAAAGATCAAAAGATCAAAAGAAATGGATTGGTCATTTTTTAATTTCTAAGCTCAATTTAGCAAATTTTGGAGGTGACATTTTAGAATGGCAGTCGTTTTGGGACTCGTATAAATCCGAGGTGCACTTGAATACTACATTGAACAATGTCCAGAGATTTAACTATCTGAAATCGATATTGTGTGATGAGGCCCGAAAGACAATGACAGGATTTACACTAACAAATTCAAACTACGGGAGAGCCTTGTCCTTACTACAACAAGAAATGAATTGGTAATTTTTTTAATTTACCATGGGAAGCTACCCACACATCATCACGTTCAGATTTGGGACGTCAATTACATTATTGCAGAACAATTGACTTGTTGAATGTGTAGACAAGACTTGCTAAATATATATATATAGGCTCTTGGCAAAATACGGGAGTACGAAAAGCCTATGCATAGGCCCTTTGGCATAGTAAGGGTTACATAGCAATAGAACAATTCAGACGTCTTTTTCCTCACGCCGGATAGAGATCCGATTCTACCAATTCCGATATTGGTGCGTGACCAGGATACGAGCATGAGTACCATAAAACTGTGATAAACGAAAGCAGGCTACAAAGGCATTATGTCCAGAATTACCAAGAAATTCGACGAAATCCCAAACGGTGAACAGGAAGACATTGACACTGAGGAACTTTCAAATGTGTTGGACACAGGAAAAAGAAAACAGGAATTCTTGTGTAAATTGGCCGGGACGTTATTCAAGGATTGGGTGGACAGGACATGGAAACAGAGATCATCGAGTTAGATTAGAATGCATTTAATGTAGATATCAAAATACTCCATATCAGTAAATATTTGTCAATCCATACATCCAAATTAAGCGTTAACGATGAAAGTTTCACAAATAGACAAGCAAATATCCAACAAGTCCAGCAAGTAAGTAATAACGCAAACACACATGCATCCTGCATAGAAGGAGACTCAAGTGCAATCCGAACTTCTAACTACCGTTCCTTTTCAAGCGTCACAAATGAATACCATAAATTTTCTAAGCTCAATTTACCAAATTTTAGAGGTGACATTTTAGGATGGCGGTCCTATTGGGACTCGTATAAATCCGCGGTGCGCTTGAATACCACATTGAACAATGTCCAGAGATTTAACTATCTGAAATCGATATTGTATGATGAGGTCCGAAAGACAATGACAGGATTTACACTAACAAATTCGAACTACGGGAGAGTCTTGTCCTTACTACAACAAAGATATGGTCAAGATCATAAGATCGTCCAGAAATACATGAAAGAATTGATTTATATTCCGTCTGCTAAAACACCCTCACAAGTTTACAGACTTTCTACGACAATGTTAAAACTTATGTCAGAGGTCTAGAGTCTTTAGGACAGGCAAACGCTTCATATGGTTCATTATTGGTCCCTATCATACTTGAGAAACTACCTGGAGATGTACGTCGCAACCTTACGCGAGAACTCGTTCTATTAACTGGACATGAATTAAGAGAGTGCATATTTCATGAGTTAGAAATTATGGAAGCTGGTACAGATATTACGCTAGATAACGAAGACAGACCGCTTGCTACCGCCGCATTATTTACGAACGCAAAGTCACATAAGTCATCCAGAACAACATACAGCAGAAAACGTGATACAAATGCAAGTAAGTTGTCCCTCGCATGTGCATTTTGTCATGATAAACATCCTCCCGTTAAATGTGAAAAGATCATTAACCCAAAAAAAAGGGAATAGAAATCGTAAAAAAGATCGTCTTTGCTTCTATTGTCTAGGCCGTCATAGAATTTCAGACTGCAAATCAAATCAAACATATAAAAAATGTCAAAAACGCCATCATACTAGCTTGCATATATCCAAAGAGAATACCCGACCCAGTGAGGAAAAACATGCGAACGTTAGCACTATTCAATACAACGCGAATACGCATGAATCGGATACCATTCTTCATTCACAGACGTATGTTCTATTCAAAACTCCGGATACACAAGTTAGCTCAGACACACACTATATGGAAGCTAATATTCTATTCGACGAAGGCGCGCATAGATCCTTTATTACCTAGACGTTTGCGCATGGCTTGAACTTAGAAACAGATGGAACCGAGATCACGAACTTGTCCGGATTTGATGATACTGAAAAAAGCAAGAAAGTCCGACACCTAAATAACGGATGAAGGAAAGTTGCAAATGAAAGTATTGATCGCCCGGAAATCGCAGCGTCGATGAAAAGATACAACCACAAAGCCGCAAATCACATTTAGACATTTAGCTGGATTGAAGTTATCGCATCCAATTACCCACAAGGACATGCTTGATGTTAATTTGTTAATTGAAGCTGATTATTGTTGGTCCGTAGTCGAAGATAGAGTAATCAGAGGCGATGGTCCAACAGCGGTAAAATCAAAGGTCGGTTTCCTTTTGTCTGGTCTGTGAGCAGAGAAATCCGTGAAAGGAGAACAGACCACGTCAGTGATGAACATTCTTGTCGTGCACAAAATAGAAGAAGTTGATCTCAAGAAGTTTTGGAGAGTAGAAGCAGCAGGAGTTGAAAGTATAGTCAACACATCTTACAGAGAGCAAATTCCAAGAGCAGTAGGAGGAATCGTACATAAGTAAACATGACAATCGTTGCTTCGCAAAGTTACCTTGGAGAGAAGATCACCCACCACTACCCGAAAATATATTGATTGCCCAGCGTAGAACCGAGAATATAGTCAAAAGGATCAGTCGAGATGAAACTATTCTACAGAATTACGGAGAAATCATTGTCGATCCAGAGCGACGAGGATTTATTGAGGAAGTTGAGGAGCACATGCAAAACAACACAAAAGTTTAACATATACCGCAACATTTCGTGAAGAAAGATTCTCCGACTATCAGAATCGTTTTTTACTACAGTTGCAAAGCTTCCACCGAAAGCCCGAGTCTAAATGAATGCTTGATGAATATACCATCCGATCTAAATGAACTGTCAGGAATCTTACTACGATTTCGAAAGCAACCATTAATTTTCGAAATGTCAAGCTAGATTAATAGAATATTTCTGGAACAGATGGAGACGAGAGAACATAACATCACTTCGAGAACAGCAAAGATACCGTTGGAGAAAACCACAGAACATTCATATTGGCAATGTCGTTCAAATTTTTGATGATTCGAGTAAAATTCATTGGACAATAGCCAATAGCGTAGAAAAACTTATGAAAGCAACGATGGATTAGCGAGATTTGTTATTATCCGTACAAAATATGGATTCATGTCTAGAACGATCAGCCGATTGTTCCCATGATCATTCTGAACAACTGGAGCCACGGGGAGCCAAGTGTGCAGCAAGGGCGAAGATTATCGCTTAATAGAGTTTTCTATGTTAAAGTGATAAAGTGTTTAATGGGTTAATTGAGAAATAAATTTATGGATTTTTCAAGCTTTAATGCCGGGATGAAAAGTTTGATATTTCATTGACTTTAAAGAGTTAGCAGAGACTTTAATAGTCATTGTTTTTATTTTCTCGAGTTTTATTCTTTTCTTAATGTAAATTTTGCATTTTGCAGTCCCCAGTATGTTAGAAATAATGCTCAGAGACAACGTCTGTATAGCCGCGCTTTGTTGTAACGTCACGCAAGTGTGACGTCTGTCTTTAGAGCTGCAATAGAAATAGATACAATTCAGGCGTCTTTTTCTACAAGCAATATATAAATCCGATTCTACCATTTTCCGGTAAGCATGGACCAGATGCACCGATAATGTAGGCGTCTTTTGCTTTTCTAGTAATACCCTCAAAGTTGTTCATAAAAAATCAATTCTGGGGTAGACGAAAGAAGAAAGGAAAACTATGACACGTTGAACAAATCAGTTTTCATGGTGCAGATGGATACACCGTAACAATCCACGAGTTCATGATGACGACCATAAAACTTCTGCTGTTATGACTTCAATCTTGTAGCAACATAACCCTGTTCCAGAAGCCTAATTGTAAGAAGTCTAGCGTATTTACGGCAAGCTCTTTCATAACGTAATATTTGTGATATGAAACATCATCACATTTGCCGTAAAGTTTGGTCAATAGTTTTCTTTTACCATCAATCCCTAAGTGTAGGTCAAGATATTAGGCTATTTCACACTATCTGTAGTATTCTTTATTTCAACTTCTTTGGGGTAGGTGGGATGTGTCAAATCCCCGAAACTAGGATTGTTTAACGATAATACGTCATCAATATAGCGGAAAAGGAGATTAAAAAATCTAGCTAAACTATGTTCTTTCTCTCGGATCAGATCAGATCTTTCGGAGTCAGCTTCATAAGAGTGACGGAATTGGTCAGGAAGTAGAGGAGTACAATTTGTTCCCATTAGAATGCCGACCGTTTGTTAAAAAAACTGTCCACAACACTAGACGAATATGTCCTCCAGCATTTCTAAAACATCTTCTGTATATTTGGAATATGATCTGAAATTATATTTTACAAAGCATGAGGAATCTCTACCAAAACGTATACATTTGTGCCTTGGTGTACCGTCTTTTTTGAGAACCACACAACAACGATGTATAATGTCTTTGAGTCGGAATTTTAACTGAGTATGGGAAATTAACGTATACAGTGTTGAAAAATCATAGGTTTTAATGCTATTATATTCTGATAATAATCTTTAATTGAGGGTCTCTAAAAGACCATTCGAATTTTTCAGGATCCACATTGAATTAATACCAAGTGTTGTGGTAAGACAGGAGACCCTCTTTGACAGCTGTGAGTATAGAAGTTAAAAGCTTTGAAAGAGATTTGGTGGTATATTTTGCAGATCCAGCTATGTAACGTTTTTTGTGTGGAGTTTAGGGACGGTAAATCACAATCGTCTTTGGTAGAGAGACCAAGTAGGAAGCACAAATTTATGGTTATCCAATATCTCTTCTTTGGATAGTGAAGTGGCAGTATAGGTCTTATCACTGCTATTATTTTCTACGTCTATCTCTCATAATAAGCATTGGATGTAATACGTTTTGCAGACGAAAAAAATTGTTGGTTTGAGCTTTGTCTGCTGGTACAACAACATGTTTGTCATGTAAAGTAGACAATTTTATTTTACATCAGAGTCTTTGAAAACTGATGTAGCATTGAAACTTGTTGATCTACTTAAAACGTTTCAAAATTGAAGACATTATGGCATTTAACCACTCTGAGAATAAGTAAATGAAGCAGGTAAATATGGAGAAATGTTAATTGAAGAATTCCATCATTTCAGCTAGACGTGAAACCAAAGTATCAATAGGACACTACTTAGTCTCTAACATTAGGTACTGGTAGCACGAAAAAGTGGAGTTTCTCAAACTTGTTACAGGAAGTAATATAGTTGACTTCAGACGACATTGTTGGCTTCCCTCAATTGAATGACCATAACATGATGAAATAGTTTTGCTGGATAACTGGATAAATAAATTTGAACTTTTAATCATGACATATGTCCGAGTTTGATAGAAA
This sequence comes from Perna viridis, assembly GCA_037379345.1. Classification (NCBI taxonomy): domain Eukaryota; kingdom Metazoa; phylum Mollusca; class Bivalvia; order Mytilida; family Mytilidae; genus Perna; species Perna viridis. The sequence goes on along the minus strand of CM074515.1, from coordinate 31,245,663 downwards.
TGTGTAATATGATTGTCAATTGTCCAGTTAACCACCAAATGAAGTTCGTTAGTAGATTTATTCATGACTGTCATTGGATTGAAGGAAGACCAACTTTATTCCCTGACGTTAACCACGTGAAGTTCTTGTAATAACCAGAAAAGCAACTTCATACCCTGACATTAATCACGTAAAATCCATGAAATAACCGGAAGACCAACTTTATACCCTGATGTTATCTACGTAAAATTCATGTAATAACCAATCAGCATAAGTAAATGCAAAATAGAAGAACACAAAAGGTCGTTAAAGACAACGAAGCTGCCGACTTCAAACAGGTACATGATATACAAGTTTACAAGTTCATTCAAATCTTTACCTCGTTAAGGAAGTAGATCTAGGGTAAGGGACATTACTCTTGGAATCAGTGAAATGTTTGTATCATATTCAATTTCACCAAAGCCTACAACGCTTTCATTTGAAATAGAATGAAATCAGTCCAAGTTACTTTGATGTTTACATGAGATTGATGTCAAATGCTGACTACAAACATTCCAATAATTTGTAAGAGTTGTATCCCTTACCTTAGGTCTACCTCCTTAAAAGCCCTGCGAGTAATATTGTGTTATGATTAGGTTATATACGATGTTTAAGGTGAGAATAGATCATGTTTTAAACATTTGGTGTGCTACTTTTAAAAGATATGATAATTGAATAATGATTCAAATAAAATTCAATGTCATTTCAAATTGCTCACTGCAAACAATTTATTAACAAATTACTTTAAAATTATTGGCGACTTATAGAACTAATTTACAATTATGCAATTTTTTCGAATCGCAGCCAAAATAATTCCTAAGCAATCAATCTAATTGATATTTGATAACTCGCTTTAAGAAATTCCAAATTCGCAATTTTGTATAAATTAGTCAGTAATTTGATGATTTTTTTTTCGAAATTAATATGATTTTAGGCTTTGCCTATGAGGACCGGAGCTGTTTGTACTAAAACTATTTTTAACCTTTTTGATAATATACCGTCATGTTTTTATCGCTCATGTCTCAGGAAGAAACACACCAAAAAAGGGAATTATTTTCCCATACAACGACAAAATTAAGGGGAGTCAATTTTAATATCGTACTTATCACATTCTAGCCGTATACTTCACTTCCGTCAAAACAATTTTGAGCCTTTCATGCTTTAACAGAGGATTTGCAAGATGTTTTGCTATTTCTCCTCCTACGTTGATTACTTTTGTATTCCTTTCTTAAATTTTCTGGGTTTTTGATTTTGTAGAAGGGTTTTTTGAAACATTTTAATTTTTAAATGAAAATACATTTTAACATTGTTTGGTGAAACGTTTGCATTGGTTTCTATGATATCGTTTCAGTAAAAAAAGCAAAAGATGTCTACAACAAAACTAATTATGAAATGCTTCGAACAGAGCCTGACGTTTAAAATTCTCTCAAGACGCTGCAGCCAGCCCGGTCAGAAAAAAACAAGAATCGTGTAAGTCGGGAAAAGAGAATAACTTTACACGACGTTATCCGGTTGACAAACGGCGGTTGATTTCAATAATGCCAGATAATTTCGGAAGGCCTGGCTGCAGTAGTCAGTATGAGAGGAAACGAACATCTGCCGCTGCGTGGAGCTTGATAAGATACATGGAATATCAAAAGCATCATGTTGATGGTTATTTTGTTCCTTTGAAATTTATTTCAATTTTGATTTACAATCTAGAATATTCATATTTTATTTACAGTAAAAAAAAGAATGGAATTGTTTAAGGATTGTTTTCAATGTTTGACCAAGTTATGCAAGAAAAAGGAAACAACTTTGGGAGATTTTACTCTCCATGAACCATCAAGCGGTTTAACAAGCGTAAAGTATCCCAATTGTTTTTTGTGCAGGCACAACTTGGTCAAACATTAAAACAATTATTATTATTTTAACCTTACTAAAAGAATAAAGTAAATCACATTGTAATAAGATACATCCTGATGAGTTCGAACCAGACAATGGTATTAGTTAGACAATTGTCGAAATAAACATCTTAAATCCAACGTATCTGTACAGATTTCAAAATTCATGCATGAAAAGGGTCATTACCTGTTTAATGTGCTAAAAACGAACGAATTTAAACGACACGTGCCGATTGATTTCTTTCATATATTAAAGTACAATCATGACTTCTGCAAAATAGCATCAAAACAATAGATCTGTGCATAAAGTCTGTTGTATTTGACGTTATGTCGTCCCGTACCTGATCTATTGCTTCATTTCTAAGGATTTATTTTTCTTCTCACGTTTTTTGCAAATATGCTGACTGCAGTTTATTTCATTTTCTAAGACTCTCACGAGACCAAACGGCTTTATCTTAAGCATATTTATAGGTCTGTCATCATTTGTTCGTCTTCCGGTTTTTTTCCTGGTGTTCTTATGCTGAGATTAATTGTCTGAAGGTCTTCGTTTCTAGATTAAGAACTTATCCCATTGTCTATGGTTATAGTATTGATGGCATACAGATATTCTCATATTTTTATCTGGGAATGAATTAACATTGTAACGTACAATCTATAAGATGGAAGCTATCATTTCGCCTGGATGTCTTCGTGTTGTAAAATGTGTTCATACGCCCTTTGATGGTTATAAAAGATTGTTATAGTTTTTGTCATACTGAATGGCATTACAGTAAATGTTTTCACCAGCTAAGGTATAAGACTCCTTATTGGTGCTAGTATTTGTTTAGAATAAATGAAACATTTGTCTAAAGTGACATTTATCAGAAACATATGATGTAGACATTACTTTTTTTTACTTTTGTTACTTTGTATGTATTGTTTTGGTTAATTTATGTTCTTTGTTGTGTTTGTCTATTTTCCATATCTGGTCTTTTTCCTTGGATTACATTCTTTTGATTTCAGCTAAAATCTAGGTTTCCTTGATTACTCTTTCACACCACTCGGTCGATGATACCTCTCCTTGTGGATTTTGTTCACGAGTATCATCAGCCCAGTAATATAATCTATGGTTTTAACAAGGGGAATGAACGAACAACTGAACGTCACCCAGTCTAAAAAGGTCCGAATCTGACAACAGACCGGTCAATCTGTTGTCTTGTAAGACTGTGGTGTCCCCAGATGGGAGTCTTAGAGCGCTCACTTTTTATACGGATAATTCCAACAAAGTGTACCCAACCGTACGTTCGGTCTTTTGACCATCTATTCCAGTACAAAAATTCTAACTATTTCAAAGTAATCAAACCATTTTCTGTCACTTCAAATGACATATTTGACTACAACGATGACGAACTACATTGTACTGTATCCAAATGTCAGTAGTAGGCCATATATTGACTGAAACGGCCAAAAAGCACTGAACATACACTGAATGAACTGAACATAAAATTGTGGAATTAAATTGCAAAACATGCAAAATTCTTATAACCGACTCCTAAGGATCAGAATGCAACTTATGCGGTATTGTATATGTCGGTGAAACACGAGAACGATTAAAATAAACAACTGTGCGTATTCTCGAGTCCTGTCCGCTAAAAGCTATCGTAGGGAACGACAGGAATAAAGGATACGCAGACTAGGTACTGCAATACCCTGCGGGTGCAATGACAACATCAAAAGTATAGGAAACCTTTCAAGTCAATATAACAATAACACATAAATGTGATGAATTTATTTGACAAAAATCCCAGTCGGATGAGGAGTCATGGCCATCGCCACTATATATCATTTAAGATGCATGATGTCTCCGTATGTGGTCTTCAATCTTTCATACAAAAACCTCTTGGACTTCATCACATTCGAACTAAACTCTATTTAATACCTCTCACTTTCTACTCTTCCGTTACAAGAGAAGTGTGGACACTCCTCTTTCTGAACCTAACTCATCATCATACAGACTTGTGGCCATCATTTGGGATATTGGTTTCCAACGATTCTTTAAGCCAGTTTGTGTAAAAAGTCAAGAAAAACGATAATTTCTTCCGTTTGTCAACAAAGGTATTGATGCAATTAATTTGGTTAACATCCTCCATCACAAAACGTCACTAACAAAATTCCCCCGTATTTCAAAGATAAATCAATACCGATTATTTCATTTTCCTTTACTTCACGTCTTGCCTTCAAGACTTTCATTTGTAAAAGGCTATTGGAGAACCTCGAGATTAAGGACCTAAAGGCTAAACCACCTGACTGTTCTTACAAAAACTCTCTATTCAAATACGGTCCTTCCGGTCACGTCATTACGGGAGATTTAAACATCATCACAAACGAATCACTCCGTAAAGTCCTTAGTAAAGGTCCCGAACTACGCTCCATAAATTGGAATTACAATTTTAAAGTTTTAAAGTAGATGCCATGGAGGACTACGCAAAAAGTGAATAAAACGAAACCAAAAAGACATTGGTTTTCTGTCAGTGTGGGTAAAAGCTGTTATGTCTTTAATTTTGAAACGTACGAAAGTTTAAAGTAGGTAAATGAGTCAACGCTACATCAGTTTTCAAAGACCCGGATGTAGCAAAAATATTGTTTACTATAAATTACAAATATGTTGTACCAGCAGACAAAGCCCAAACAACATTGTTTTTGTCTGCAAAACGTACTACATCAAATGTTTATTTTTTTTATCAGAGGTAGACGCAGAAAATTATTGCAGTAATAAGACCTATACTACCACTACACTCTCCGAATAAGAGAGAGTGGAAAACCATAAATCTGTGTCATCCTATTTTGGTCTCTCTACCAAAGACGATGATTGTGATCTACCGTTTACGTACTTGATTCCTAAACTGTCACTCGATTCCATACAAACAACACTACATAGCTAGACCTGCAAAATGTATCACTAAATCTCATTAAAAACTTCTAACTTCTATAGTCACAGCTGTCAAAGAGGGTATCAACTACAACTACACTTGTACTCCCGTAGTGGTATTAATCCATGTGGATCCTGAAAAATTCGAAAGATCATCAGGAAAACCTCAGATCAAGATTATTACAAGAATACAATAGTATTATGGCGTATGATTTTTCAACTCTTTATACTTCTATAAAGACTCAAAAACATTATACATTATACATTGTGGTTACTCAAAAAAAAGGTACCCCTAGATGTAAATATGTACTTCTTGGTAGAAATTCCTCATACTTTCTAAAATATAATTCTAAATCATCAGTTTTTGGTCGACAAAATATTTTATTAATATTAACAAACGGTCGGCATTCCAATGGGAAAAAATTGTGGTCCTCTGCTCACTTGCATATTTCTGCACTCTTATAGATTGTACGATCCAAAAGAAGGATAATCGATTTGCTAAATCCTTTAATCTCAGTTTCCGCTAAATAGATGACGTATTAACTTTAAACAATCTTAGTTTCGGGGATTTGATACATCGCATCTACCCCCAAAGACCTTGCGGTAAAAGGATACTACAGACACTGTGAAATCAGTCTCATATCTTGATTGATGGTAAATGAAAACTATTGACCAAACTGTACGACAAACGCGATGACTTTTCATTCCGTATTGTCAACTTCCCTTTCATCTGTGGCAAAATCCCTTCAGCACCTGCGTATTGAGTTTTCATATCGCAACTCAAACATTATGCCGGAGCTTGCCGTAAGTACGCAGACTTTTTGTATCCCGCTATACAATTAGGCTTTGGAACAACTTTATATTGCTACAAGATTTCAGTCATCACTACAGAAATTTTATGGTCGGTATCATGAACTCGTGAATCGTTACGATGTATCCATCTGCACCAGGAAGACTAATTTATTTAACGTGTCATAGTTTCCCTTGCCTCTTTCGTCTACCCCAGACTTGACTTTTTATGAACAACTCAGAGGGTGTTACTAGAAAAGCAGAAGACGCCTACCCTACCGGTGCACCTGGTCCATGCTCCCAGTTTTTAGTGGAGTCCAAGTGGCTTATTTACTTGTTACTTTGTATGTATTATTTTGACTTTTTTTATTGTTTGTCTGTTTTACATGTCCGGTTTTTGTCCCTGTGTTATATTCTTTTGATTTCCGATAGAATCTTGGTTCCCTTGATTACTCTTTCATACAAAACTTCTGATCTTGACACATATTTTGGCGTTTGAAATCCTAAGTGTCAGTATCAAGTAATAAGGAAATGTTAAATGATTTTTGCCTTAAACAAGTCAAACAAGTGCTTGGACTTGAATTAAATGATGATCATTCGGATAGCATCTGATGCACTGAATCTTATAAGCAACGTTCCGGCTGACAATAGCATATACGATCGATTTAATCTTTTAAAGATAGTTATAACAAAATTGTTCTGAAATATTAAAGGAAAGTCCTTAGAACAAATGACGATATCAGGTTAAAAACGGAAAGTTAGAAACCGTCACAATGGCCCTGGCTATTTAAGGCATGTCCGATTGGAATTTTTGGTTAAACCGTGTTTTAGGTGACAAAGCCTTTTACCATTTTAACTCCAATCCTGTTTCCACCACTTAACACAGAAACATTTCGTTTAAGCATATATTTTTAACATGTTGAACGGGATTCGATTATCTCCACTCTCCATCATCTTTCTATTTCTATTTGCTTTTTGTGGAAGGCTTTAATAATAGTACATTGTGGGGAAGTTTAATCCTGTTTCTGGTAGACAACGAAGTATGATGGGTGCTTCTGATTTGTTGTCAATCTCCCTCAACTTTCTGCTTGATTTGGGGATTTGATACATCGCAGCTACCCCCAAAGAACTTGAGATAAAGGATACTATAGACACCGTGAAGTCAGCCTCATATCTTGACCTACACTTACAAATCGATGGTAAAGAAAATCTATTGACCAAACTTTATGACAAACGTGATGACTTTTCATCTGTGGCAACATCCCTTCAGCACCTGCGTATGGAGTGTTCGTATCACAACTCGTACGTTATGCCAGAGTTTGCCGAGACTACGCAGACTTTTTGTATCGGGCTAGAATTCTAACAAATAGGCTTCTGGAAGCAGGGTTATGTTGCTACAAGATTTAAATTTAAGATGCCGATATACGACTGAATTGAGTTATAGATATAAATATAAATTTAGAAATCGGAGGGTTTCATTTTAACAGGTGTCATTCTACCAAATAGCGGAAGGTTCTAATTTTCGATATTTTCGCGGGGTTTGTGGAATCGCGAAAATAACAACTCGCTAAATTAAATTGGCCTAACATATTAGATGTAATTTCATTCAATTAAACTTGAGGAACCGCACAAATGTAATACATGTACCCCTATACGTAGAGCAAATCGCAAAGTTTTACCCCCACGAATGGAATCACCCGCTGTACTGTAAAAATAGGAATAATAGGTTGTTGTCCTCGTTGTTTATTCTGTGGTCAAATTTTCGTTTTATTCTGTTAAACCATGTTGGGGTTATTACCCTTTTTCAACGTTTTTATTTGCTATTTTTAATGTTATTTCTTTCAACAATCTTCTCCTCTAACACTGTTGATGATGATGAAATAAATCAAGTGGAAAATTCCTCTATATGTAAACCATCTCAGTTGGAAATGAGCTTCTATGTGAAAGTAAAATATATATTCATTTAATTTGATTTTTTAACTAATAATTCAATCTTCCCTTGACATTTTTCCATTTGAAAACTACATATCATCGTGAATTAAGCGAACAGCTAACTTCTACGTCGGATTTGGAAAATGTATTTAATTTGTCAAATTGTTCAGACAATCAACATTAGTCTGCGCCTAACTGTTTTGTAGAAAAGTTGCTTTATCTTGTATACTTTAAAGTCGATTCATCTACACCGTTTATAATTTATTTCCTTTTTCGTTTTTCATTCATACTTCTTTTGGAGAATACTTTTTTATACTATTTTTTTTTCTCTCACTGCAAAATATAAAAAGGTTTTGGTACAAATTTCTTTTTAAAATTTATTTAAATTCTTGATCATTCTTCTTTGCGTTTCGTATGTTTTGCATAATAATCATCAAATCTGACTTTTTACAACCACGAAAGGTTTAAAGTATTAGTTTGAATCCAGTTAAATTTCCGTACAAACAATTTTAATTCTCCTTTGGGGCCGGTCTATTTAACAGTAATACAGCATTTCATATTGATTTCAACAGAATATTGTTTACAATATGAATAACATATCATGGGTTTTGATTTTTTGGCTAAAATAAAGGTTTTATTTTAGTCTCTTTCGTTTCAAAATCGTATTATATATTGCAAGTTTAAGCTGTACATGTGTTTTAATTATAAGCTCTATTCAGCGACACGAAAACAAAATATGAAAGAAGTTTTTGATTAAAACATAAAGAAAGATGGATTTGGCTCTATATTGCGATTGTTTTGGATTTGAGTACTTCTTGCATACAATTTTTTTTTAATTTAGATCTTCATATATAGATGTCACAGCGGTACGAGTTCGAGTCCGGCGGAGGGAACGATAAAAATTTGCTTCGCAAATCTGGCAGTTCCAACATCGTTGGGAATTTTCAGACCCTTCTATAAGTTTACGTTATCTTCCCTGTATCAATTTGATCCGATGGAGCAGTGTAGTGAATAGAGTCGTCACATTCTGAGACGTTGTATAATATTGATTTGTTGTGACACGCATCATTAATTTGATCCTCTTTCCTACATAATAACACCTAGATGAACTGTCCCGTACTACCATACATCGTGTACTAAGTTACAGCCCTAGATTAATCCTACGAGTAGGAATCACCCGGCCAGCGAAAGCTATATTTTTATATAGCCTAGCTGGCCGAGTGGTGTAGGGCGCTGGACTTAGTGCAAGCGGTGTTGCCATAGATGTCACAGCGGTACGAGTTCGAGTCCCGCGGAGGGAACGATAAAAATTTGTTCGCAAATCTGACAGTTCTAACATCGTTGGGAATTTTCAGACCCTTCTATATATATAAACGTCTCAGAATGTGACGACTCTATTTGCTACACTGCTCCATCGGATAAAATCGATACAGGGAAGATATATAAACGTATAGAAAGGTCTGAAAAATTCCCAACGATGTTAGAACTGTCAAATTTGTGACGCAAATTTTTGGTCGATCCCTCCGCGGGACTCGAACTCGTACTGCTGTGACATCTATGGCAACACCGCCTACAACATTTACGCACCATGTTATAAAATAGCAGTCTGTGTTGGAATCATGAAAATTCTGTGATATGTGATACCCCAAAAAAAGGTACACATTTTTATTTTTGTTTAAAAGTTGTTTTTATGGGTCTAATTGATGGAATATATTTTTATTCATTGCAATCTGTCTGCTCATAGGAGATAATCCACTTTGAATTTCCAATAGTTTCAACTGTAATTTAGTGTCATTTACAGAGTTAGTTCCCTTAATTTTGAATTCTACAGTATATCTCCTATTAGCACGGGTTGTATGAAAAGCTACATGTTCATTTCTGTTGACTATAAAACTTTAAACAAAATATCAAAAATAAAAATATGTAGGCTTTCCAACCATGAATCACATTTTGCATGATTCTTACCTGGAGTGCTACTAAAAAATACAAAACATGAAGTATGCATTCCATAAGCTTAAGTGAATCAAGATGTGATCGTCTGTTATTCTATTACAAGCTTATATATTTATAACCTATTCCAGACTGACTGTCCAAATCTAAAGTGACAATATTACCTAATAAAACTTGTCTCAAAGTCTGAAGCATTTTTTCAAGCCGTTTTATCAGTATGGTGTTTAATTAGCTGACGAAACACTAATTCAATCAGGGCAAAGCTATCTGAAAAGACCATTATAATGAGAAACGGTAAGATGAAAAATCTCATTTAAAGCACTCGAATGTAAGCACATGCATGTCATCACAAAAAGATACGCTTGTATTTGATATAGATGAAAGCAAGGAAATTTGCAGAAACATTATCTAATCAGCATGTATGATTGTTACATTGTATATCTCTGACAGTGCGCATTTAAATTCCACACGTGGTCAGTCATAATAGTAATAACCGGAACAGGTCTACTTTTAGGATGAAAGGAAATGTGGGAATGAACACTTTTACCTGTATTGCATGGTTTTGAAATTTGAAACGGTGTCAAATGTATACCTCAATTATGCAAAATGAGTAAATTTGACCAATGTCTTGAAAAATCAAACCCCATTCCTTCTTTTGAGGAGGAAACGGAAATATTTGAGGTGCAAACCGGGAAAATACGTAAGCACCAAAAGGAAATATACGAGGAATCTATCTTAACATACAAAAGAAGTGGAAACGTACATATACAAAAACGAACACCACGATCGTAGCAGAAAACCGGATTAAACTCTGGTGATCTAGAATAATATGAGTTTTATTCTACTGACAAGACAACCTATGTGCTGGTAATTACGGTATAGTCGGATAAAAGAGGTGGAGTATCCAAGATGGAAGTAAATGATCGTATTGGAAACGGGTACCTATACCGGTCAATCAGGTTATTGTGACGAACGTTAATTCTTGTCAAGTCACGATTTTAATGTAAGAGCAAGTTACATATCCTTGTCCCAGGTATTATTATTGTTTTGTAAGTAACTGAGCTAAACTCCGGAGAAATTGTCTCTTCCATGCAGGCACTACTTTTGCCACTCCAGAATTAGTGGAGGAACGTCAACGGTACGGAACTGGGGCTGCTTTGGAGTTTGTCACTGATTCCTATCTTGAAAATCAGTGTATTGATTCATATTATAGAAATGTGTTTTGATTGAGAGACAAAACTCCATACACAGGAGTAGTTTTTTAAATGTCGAACGTTTAGTAAAAAAAAATCTGCATTCAGTCAATGAATTTAACTCATAAGTGTCAAGAAACGCACTGTACCATCGCCACTTTAAAACGAAATCGATTTTTCAACGTTATCAGTAAGACATGTTACTTCATGCTCATTTTCCAACAATCTACTTTAGGTACCACATTTTTTTCATGATTCTTAGATACACCAATTCTGAGAAAAATAGATACCTAAAAATATGTGTAGATAAGACAACCGCGTTACTGATAAACATTGCCTTGTTTCACCCTAGGCCTTGGTTTAGTTTGTTTTGTTTTTGTTTTTGTTTTTGTTTGTTTTTGTTATTTTTTAAGTTTTGTTTTTTTTTTTGTTTGTTTGTTTGTTTGTTTTTGTTTGTTTTTTGGTTTGTTTTTTCTCTTTTTTGTTCGTTTTGTTGTGTTTTTTTTTTTTTTTTTTTTTTATTTTGTATTTTTGTTTTTGTTTGTTTTTGTTTTTTGTTTGTTTTTTTTTTCTTTTGTATCTGACCGTATACTTATTTTTGTATTTTTGTTTTTGTTTTTTTGTTTTTTGTTTGTTTTTTTTTTCTTTCGTATCTGACCGTATACTTATAACTTAATCCTCTTTCGGGGTACTTTTGTTTTGCAGTAATAAAAACTGCAAATATGCTCATTAACTGAGTCTGTACATACGTGTATAAAAAACAAGAGGCTCCCAGGGAACTGCATCGCTCACCTAGTTACATTTTGCATTTTTAAGGGCAATAAACTTAACAAGGAGTCGTCCAATAATTTTTGAAACACATTTTTTGGACTTATCATAAGGATCATGTCAGCAATTGAAAGCTTCTTTCTATCTACCAGAGTTTTCAAAAATTGGCTGAAAACTAAAAAAAAACGTCATTTTCACCTTTCAAGGACAATAACTCTCATGAGTCGTCTGACAACTACGATCTCTTGGAGACTTTTTAGGCCTTATAAAATTGAAAGAGTTTGACTAAACCTTGCGGTTTTGGAGATACATGTATATGCAAAAAACTGCTGTCTGACCCCTATGTTCTATTTTTAGTAACGGCGGTCATGTATTTTGATGGATCAAAAATCCCCATGTCAGTTCTATGCAGGATACAAAAGGAATATTTATACCAAGTTTGGTTTCATTTAGTCAAGTAGTGTAAGAGGAGAAGATTGTTGAAAGAAATAACATTAAAAATAGCAAATAAAAACGTTGAAAAAGGGCAATAACCCCAACATGGCTTAACAGAATAAAACGAAAATTTGACCACAGATAGATAGAATCATGCTGAACACTTTCACCTAGTTAAAAATGAACATAACTGTTTTGGAGATATATGCAAAAAACTACTGTCTGACCTCTATGTTCTATTTTTAATAACGGCGGCCATGTTTTTCGACGGATCAAGAATCCCCACATCTGTTCTATGCAGGATACTTTAAACACATTCACACCAACTTTGGTTCCGATTGGTCAAGTAGCGTCAGAATTTTGAATAATTGTTAACGACAACGACGGACGCCAATTGATATTAAAAGCTCACTTGGCCTTTGGCCAGGTGAGCTACAAATATGTTTTCGTTTATCAATAATAACGATGTGCTTCAATTGCTCCGTTCACGCGGAATGTATTTTCGATTCGTATCATTATATTTGTATTTAGATAAACACGTTACTTATACGATAAATGCTTATTTTTCATATAGTTGACACAGGGTTGTACCAGACAGAAGACAGAACTCCCCCTATCCGCCCGCCCCATTCAAGATGAAAATTGTGATGTGAGTTATTAAAAGCTCCATCTTACTTTTGATATTCAGTTTTTCACCTTGGTAAAAAAAAATAAAAATAGCGGATACACAGGTAAGCGTGTGTCTTGTTTACATTTCATTTCATCTATTTCTTGATTAGTTTTCAAATAAATAATGACAATTCCTGACCATATATTCCACATTATATCAAAATACGTAAATTTCAAAAGGATCCTTGCGTTATAATCGAAAGTTACATGCACATGAATTTATCAAGGTCGACTTTTTGTCTTGCAAGACAATAAATGTATCGACACCTATTTCGTGTATTTAATGCATTTCATTTGTGGATATCAAATGAAATTATACAGGAAAAGTACTATTTAGTAGAAATAATTCAAAGTTAAAGAATACTTCAACAGAAATAAAAATTTACGAAAATGACAGCTAATGCAACTTTAAATTTAAAGTTCGATTCTTAGACTATAAATACTTTTAGAATCCATTCGTCGACATAGAAAATCAAAGGTATATTTTTTTCTATTTTATTTCATTTTTCTTGGTTATCAAAGACACGCACGCGCTGAAAGAAAATTACTAGATAGAAAAGATTTGGGTTCATTGTCGAAGAAAGCAGAATTCTATATATCCGCTTTCAAAGACATGGGAACTGACAGTGTATAATTTCATATTAGATTTGAAATGTAGAGCATAAAAAGTTTCTTTCTCATCTGTTCTTGTTTAATCTTTAACCGAATATAATCGTCAATTGTATAGATATATCTAACAGTTCGATTTCATTTTTTTTAATTCAAGAAACATTTCAATATTTTCACAATATAGCAAGTCGGCATTTTTTTGTAAGAAAATCTTTTGTTGTTTTGAAAAGAAATCTAGAACCTAAACATAATATCTAACATTGAGTAGTATTGTTTATTTGGTCATTAGTTCTCGTCAGTCTCTGTTAGGGAGCAACCGTTTGATCGAACATAATTTCAGCATATCTCTGGCCTGACTTCTTATTTTTTTACTCTAGCCTGTCATTTTTTTTTCAAACGAGTTCATGACTTTAATGTCTTTCACATGCATCTTGCCTTTTCATTTTTACCAAATGTTCATCATGGATTTCTTAGTCATACACTATCGTCCTCATGAATCATTTCGAAATCATTAAAAAAACCATTATACCCAACAAACAGTAGAATTATTATGTATACGCTACCGTGTAACTACCTATGATTTAAATCTAATAATTCTGTTTTATCCTAGATACTTTAAGTAGCTGTCTTTGTAAGAATCATGCAAAATCTGAAAAATGTGATACACAACAAAAAAGGCTACATATTTTTATTTTTGTAATTAATGTTTTATGGGTGTATATTATGAAATGTGTAATTATTCATTCCGATCTTTCTGCTCTTAGGAGATAATCAACATTAAAAATCCAGTAGATTCTATTGTATTTGAGTGTCATTTACTGAGTTGTCTCCCTTAATTTTGAAATCTACAGTGCATTCTATATAATTTTTATCTCCTATGAGCACGGGTTATATGAAAAACCAAATATTAATTTCTGTTTACTAAAGCATTTTAAACAAAATATCAAAAATAAAAATATGTAGGCTTCCCAACCATGAATCACATTTTGCATGATTCTTAGCTGGAGTGCTACTTAATTTTTTTTCTTTTTGATCTAGATTCCTGTTCTACATTTGATACACTCGGTCACACTTGCTTACAAAAATAACAAGATGCTTAATATCTAATTATTGTTGAATATAAAAACTACGTCGAAAACAATTATGAGAGTCATTTCAAATGAGTATTCTGAACAAAAATCAGACCAGATTAACCCTTAGGGCTCTCTCTCTCTCTCTCTCTCTCAAGATCTGTTATGTTTACGTGTGATTCTTCATACTTGTAAACTTTTGGAAGTTAGTAGATTCACCCACATTGACCCTGTCTCGTGTGGGAGATTTTTACCTAAAAGTATTTTTTGTTGTTGTAACAATTCTACTGTTTAAGATTTTTCACAGAAACTACCGTAATTTTAACCAAAACCCGCCCACAAATCTTACATTTTTATGTTGGATATTCTGAATTTTTTCTTGCTTTTGTGGGAGCCTTCCCCTAATGTGAATGTAGGCAACAAAAACGTTTGTAATGTATCATATATATACCAGATACCATGTTGTAACTGATTCTGTTAACTGGTCAGTTTTTTAAATAGGACCCCATAATGCATGTAAGTACCGTCTAGTGTTGAAAGAATTAAAACCGATGAGAGTCAGGTATCTATTCTCGTGCATGAATGCACATGGTCACATGACGAGACTCTTAAACTCATCCAGAAGCAGTCAGTGGATATTTCCGTATAATAATTTGATGTAACGAACACTTATTATTCTGTTCCACTCTCTTGTTGTATGTTAGTGATGCTGTATTGACAATTAGCGTCTACCATCTTTGACAGTCTTTTTTTTTAATCGTTGTAAGGTTTTAAATGGCTATATAAAACAGAATACTAAAGAAATATTAGAAATATTAGAAATATGAGAAAAATATTTTAACTAATTTTCACGGCCTTGAAAAGTATTCCTTTATGTGGGATTTTCATCCGCAGTTCCTGGTGCATGTTGGCCTGAATTACATTTCCAATTTTCCTTTTAGATATCGAGAAGGACACATAATCCACTTTATAATTATAAAAGATGTGACATGATATGGTATTAACCTTTTTTAAAAGATCGATTTCAATCATTGAGACTGTCATTGCTTTCTACGAACGTGCAAAGTACCTTGTAGGTGTTAAGTCGAGATTATATTTCATTAAGTTTGAGTCACTCACATTAAAAAAAGAGCCAATGCACGAGTTCGTCTGATTTTTTTCACGTTGTGTAGTTAATTGCTCAAACGAGGTTTTTTTTCACATGGCTTAGTAATGGATGGAGAATGATGAAGAAAAATTTACAAAATTTACGTACTGACCAGAAATAAGTTGTTATCATACTTTTAATTAATTTTTCATTTTTTAATTGGTCTTTTCAAGCGTGTTTTGTTTGGTTTGCTTGCTTTTGTTTTTGTTTTATGGGGATTTTTATTTGTATTTATTTTTTTAGGGTTTTTGGTTTTTATTTTGATTTTGTTCGTTTTGTATTTTGGGTTGTTTTTTTTTTTGAAGAGCATTGCAAATAAAAGTCCGAATGTCAGATTTGTGAGTGAATGGTCGGAATTTACACAGCCATAAATTCTGGAAAAATATTGTTTAATCCTTATAATTTTTCAAAATATATTAATAGTTTTTTTTTTCTCGGACTTGTCTCGAATACTGTTTAAGGCCTCTTAATGGCTATATCGAATCGATGGAAGCCATATCGTTAACGATTTGTACATTGAAGTTACACTATTTAAAAAAAAACTGTCTTCCCTGAGGTCGTAAAAGAACATATTGCAAGAAAAAGGCATATGCTAATTAGATTAGCATAATATTGGAATAATATTAAAAAGGATTTCGTCACAGTGCCCCTTAAGCAATAAGGTAAAATAGTGATATTTTTTTTACTTTGTAAATACAAATATTTGCGTAATTTCGATATGCTGTACACGTGTTTCAAAGAGTGACCTCTCATCAGCGGTATTGGAACCAAATACATAGGAGTATCCAAATCCAAAACCAATTGTACACAAGAAGTACTCTTAACCAAAATTTCAAACTTTATTGTATGAGAATTATGGATGATTAATCAAGGGAACCAAGGTTATAGCGGTAATCAAAAGAATGTAATCCAGGGACAAAGACCAGACATGGAAAACAGACATACACAACAAATAACATAAAGTAACTAAAATCATACATACAAAGTAACAAAAGCAAATGAACAACTCGGACTCCACTAAAAACTGGGAGCATGGACCAGGTGCACCGGTAGAGTAAGCGCCCTGTGCTTTTCTAGAAACACCCGCCGAGTTGCTTCTAAAGTCAAGTCCGGGGTAGACAAACGAGGAAAGGAAAACTATGACTTGTTGAATAAACCCGTTGGATGTGTGTTCACGATGCACGTGACTAGTTGCACTTACACGCTCGTCGAATGTAGTTTCCAAACATATTATCAGGCCCTTTGATCAGTTTGAAACTGGAAACTTTATTCTTATATAAAACTGTATATTTATGGTTATTCATCAAAGATTTATTTATACTTCTGTGCGTATAAGACATTAGCACTTATTAATCAGACTACCAATACTTTATGATTAATTTCCACTTACTTTAAGACTCGAAAAGAAAGAATTCTTAACTTAATCCCCTAAATTTGCTCCAGTAGATCAGAAATATTATTTAATTTCGTAGTATGTACTGACATGTGACCTATAACACATTTTATATTATCTTTCAGGAGTGTCAAATAGAGCTTTGACTTGTGTGTTGCGTAGTTTTGGATACCAATAACGAATTTGAGTCGGCGTTTTCGAAGAATTGAGATGGTTTTGATTGCTTTTCGACACGTGTGTGTATTTTGTTCAGTGCATAACCGGAAAATTTAACGATTTCAGAAATGAAGCCTAACTAAATAACAGAATTTCGCAACATGGTTAAAGGGAAAGACCACCTTTGCATTAAGTTAGGCTCTTATGTTAAATCATACTAACGTAAACAAAAATAAATAACCTTTAATTCAAAATGCGCTTTTATAAAATGCTCAAGGCTATGCAAAGTTCGAAATCCTTGATATATTAGTGGATAGCCATCTTGGGAACTCTCCTATCTGAAGGAAGATCATAGTCACACTTTATTGATTTTTCCCGATAGCTTCCGATTGGCTCGTGACTTCACTAAGTCGGTTTGGTACTGATATAAGTACTGCAAATAATATGCAAACAAAGAATATTCCGTAAATATTTCGATCGTATTTATTTAATCACCAAAACATGACTTGTCAAGCTTACGATTGCACGAATGATAAAAAAGAAATGTTCTGAAAGTTTTTTTTTTTTTTTTTTTTTTTTTTTTTTTTTTTTTTGTTTTTTTTTTTTTTTTTTACCAGCAACACAAACATTCTTCGGAAGTCATGAAAGTAGCCATAAGATTTTCCTTACAAATACTAGCCATCTGGCTGCAAATCCCGTTGTTGGTCAATAATGTCTGACATTTGCTTACATCTTGTGCCTCAATCACTTCTTCTTTTTATTTTGGGTTTTATTTATGGAGGGAAAGTCCCAAATTTGCGATTTCTTCGGACATCGTAATCAATTACCTATTTACTTTCACTTTTCAAAACCGACTTCGTGACGTCACAGTTCAACCGATCATGGTGGCGCCCATAGGCGCGGGAAATTCAAATTTCCTAATAATAAATCTCGATTAATTGATTAAGAGAAGGAAATTATTTTGTTTCAATTGAATTTTTATGAATATTTAACAGATTAGTTTCGATATTTATGATTTGCACAATAACATGGTCTTCTCCTTTTTTAAATAAAATGTCTAACTGATAATGTAACTTTTTGACAGGACTCATCATGGTATCTAGGTTTGGATATGTTATGGGGACGGAGTGTCAGAGATTTGATTACTAGTATGTCTCTTTTGGACAAAATATATTATATTCATTTGACCTATTAACTCGGTTCTGTGACGTCATTAACGTAGATTGGTCTGCACTCCGTAATTCAAATAAATCCCTACTAAATAAGCTAGGCCTAAATAATTTGAACCAATAAGAAACTGAATTATAAGGATTGTTTTAATATGTGATAAAGTAATATTGGCATAACCAATTTTTGGGCAGTTGTTCAACAACCAATTTGCGCATCCTAAATGTGAACCGTCACAGAGTTTCTTATTTCGCGCAACTTCATCAAAAATTAAAAACTATCCAGTAGATGCTCAGAAGTCAAATATTAATGGCTCAAAATCGTTCTGTCGGAAATGACGTATGACAGAAACAGCCTGTGCAGTAGGGATCAGAAAATTTAAGGAGGTAGACCTAGGGTAGGGGACACAACTCTTAAAAATCATTCGAATGTTTGTATTTAGAATTTTACTTCAATCTCATGTAAGCATCAAAGTAATTTGGGCTGATTTCATTCTGTTTCAAATGAAAGCTTGAAAGACTAATAAAATTGAATGTGAGACAATCATATCACAGATTTCATGAGTTATATCCTTACCCTAGATCTACCTCCTTAATTTCAACCACATCGGAGCATTGTTTATTTCCATTTCACTATATAAATTATCTGGAATGAGGTCACAAGATTTGTTTATTTATTAGGTATAGGCCAGAATATGTGCTTTCCACTTTTTCTGGCCAGAATATTTATATTAAAGAGCGGTCAGCACCCCACTAAAAAAGACCGAATCAAATGGGCGCCCCTTAACATCACGGCAATTATTTGTTTTTAATTAAAATTACTATTATTTGATGATTATTATTGTCCTGTTTGGTTTATTCTGACGTTGTTGCTTTGTTTTGTACAATTACGACTAAATAGTGCTCAGAACCTTAGCCGGGGGCTAGGGCGCCCTGCCCACAGAGCAACTGGGTTGTGTGCCTCAGGTGGTGGAATGGGGTACCCCTGGTGTGTTACATGCTGGGGTTGTCTGGTTATAATACGGAAGACCTGACCGCAAACCATAGTGATGCACCGTGTTGGGAAAGATGCCACGTTCCTCGCACGTTAAAAAACCCTACTGTGGTATTCTCCCGGAGTAGGAACCATAGGGCTCCGCCACAGGAGGCTAAATTGCCCGCCCCCTACCCACCTCTCCCTATTTCCAGTGGCAATCAAAATTTGTCGACCCCATTATCCTTGTGTCCCATCCCATTTTTCATTTTATCATCATTCCATGTTCATTTTATCATCCACTTCATGTTCATTGCCTGAATATAGCTGAAATATTGCTGATCGGGCGTTAAACCCCAACAAACAAACAAACATGGACCGAAAGAGAATGTTTTTTCAATCGGTAATTACTGTGGGTCTCATAAGAGAAATTTCTCCAATCGGTAAGTAATGTGGACCGCATTAACGATATTTCTCCGATCTGTAAGTTATTGAGAAATTTCTTCAGTCGAGTTTTATATTATTGAAATAAATACTAGTTAATTCATCTGCACTTGGTCAACAAGAGAGTCCACAAATTTATTTTTTAAAAAGGCGGGGGCGATCCAGATAATTAAAAGAAGGAAATTCCAAGCGACTTTAGCCAAATTTTGAATTAATGATAATTATGAAATAAACAAAAACCAAAAACAGGTTTTGTAAAAGAGTAATCAAGGGAACCAATATTATAGCGGTAATCAAAATAATGTAATCCAGGGACAAAGACCAGACATGGAAAACAGACATACACAAAGCTGATATATCAAGTCAATAAAAATGAAATTAGTACTGAATATCGTGTGGTGGAAAATGTATTTGTTTATCATTTCATTAAAGCCTTAAACTTTCAACAAATCTCATTGACATTTAGAACCCATTTTAAGGATACTGAATACCAGAACTAGATATGAGGAGACATTGAACTTGGCCTCAAAAATCCTGTTCAGGAACTATTGTAATTCTCTTGGGTATATGTAAAATAACATTTATCTTCCATTTCCATTAAGTGATGGTAAAGTTACAAGGTAAGGATGTGAATTACCGTTTTTATAACAGCTTTAACTAATAGTTAAGAGTTGTCGGCCAGGAACACATGCAAGTACACAGATAACTTAAAGAGGGTCAATGTCATCGTATAGGAAATCGTGTCAACTGAAGATACGATTTTTTAAGTGGGACGTAAAAGAATCGATCCTTTAAGAATTGGTTAGGCTTTGACTTTGGTATTGCGTATTTTTTCGATACTAATAACGAATTTGAGTCGGCGTTTTTAAAGACGATTTTAATGGCTATTCAACACGTGCATGTAGCGTCATAACCGGAACATTGAACGATTTCCGAAAGGAAGCGTAACTAAATAATAGATTTTCGCAACTTACTTATATAATTTCTATCTTATACTATAGGTTTTCGACAAGACCCCGCATGGCACCTCGGTTAGGATACTGTATGTTATGGGGACGAAACGTCAACGATTTGACTATTTCTCTTTTGGACAAAATATACTGATATTTTCTATAGGATTTGTAAGTCTCGTCATGTGACTCTGTGGTTTCACGAGAATGGGTCGTAATCTACCATTCAAATGCGTAGAGATTTGCCATTTTCAAATCGTTGGGTTCAGTATATAAAAGCAAAACATATTTTCGTGTAAAAATACCTATAAAAATGACAAATATATATTTCCACATGATAAAAGTGTTAAGAAAAGCGTAAAATAGAATAATTAACATTGTAATACAGCGTTTCGATTTCCCGAAAGTAAGCCGTAAAATGCGAAGAATTCGCGCTCCAGAATTTCTTATATCGCATAACTTAATCAAACATTAAAAACAATCATGTAGATGCTCAGAAATCAAATATAAATGGCTCAAAATCGTTCTGCCGGATATGACGTATAATAGAAACAACCTATTCTGTAAATATCAGCAAATTTGGTCTAAACCACATCGGAGCACGATCATTCATTTCCATTTCATTGTATGAAGTATCTGGACTGAGGTGAGAAAAATTGTTGGTGAACTAGGTATAGGCAAGAATATGTACTTTCAACTTTTTAGGCCAGTATATTTATTTCAAAGGGCTGTCAGCGTCCCCACTGAAAAAAGACAAAATCAGATGGTCGCCCTTTAACATCATGACAATTATTTTTTTATAATTAAATCTGTTTTATTACCATTATTTCCTGATTATTATTGTTATTGTTGTCTTGTTTTATTTGTGTATCCTGACGTTGTTTCTTGTTCCTTTGTTTGATACAATACCAGTAAAACATTGATTTTGCAGGTTGTTGTTGCTCGGGTTTTATTTTTGTTTCGTTTTGTGATGTTTTTTTCTTTTCTTTTTGTATTTGTTTTGTTTGGTTTTGTTATTTTTTGTGTTTTGGGGGTTTGCTTTGGTTTTCAAATTGTTGTTTTGTTTTGTTTTGTTTTGTTTTGTTTTGTTTTTTTTTTTTTGTCTTTATTTTTTTGGTTTGTTTGTTTTTTTTTCAGTTTTGTTATTTTAGCATTTGTACGCTGTTATTTGTGAATTTCCATCCATTATATTATGTAATGCTTAATTCAGTAATTACTGCGAGTCTTAGAATGAAATGTCTTCAATCAGTAAATAACGTGGACCATATTAAAGAGATATTTGTCCGATCGGTAAATACTTTGGACCAAAAGAGAAATTTCCTCAATCGAGTCTCCTACCTTTGAAATAAATACTAGTTAATTCATCTTCGCAGCACTTGGTCAACAAGAGAATCTAGGAATTTGTTTTTTATAGAAAGATCCTGATAATTAAAATGGGTAATTTCAGGCTATTTTTTGTCGAAATTTTGGATTTATGATAATTATGGAACAAAATTTTCCAACAACAGATGTTTTGGAAACGCTAATAGATCAAGTCAATAAAAACGAAATAAGTTCTGGATGTCATGTGGTGGAAAAATCGATTTGTTTTTCATTTCAATAAAAGCCTTAAACTTTTGACAAATTTCATTGACATTTAGAACCCATTTTAAGGACATTGAATACCAGAACTGGATATGAGGAGGCATTTAACTTTACCGTCCAGACGATTGTCATCTTTATTGTGAGTGATTGCACTGAAAGGCAAAACTATTATCGGGTGTCCGATTTTTAATATATGTTAATTTGCCCGTCTGATCAGTTCAAAAGAAGTATCTGAGAAGGGCGAAAATAAAAAAAAGAGGTGCAATGGACTTCACATCCAGGAGTTATTTAAAAAACTCAATAATTATGCATTAAACAATAACATTAAATGTTTCTAAGTCTACATTTCGTCAATTTTCCACAGTCATTTATTCTATATTATAACATCGTTAACTTTCTTATGTACAGATAATATATGAAAACTCGACAATATACGTAATCAAAGTACTCATGTAGTGAATCAATGTATATCGATCGTCTGAATTTTTGCGCCTCAAATATCGTCAAATTGCAAAAAAAAATGGGATAAAAGGAAAGTACGGGGGTCAAATTCATCTAAAAATAAGCTTATTGTTGTAAATATTTAATGTTGAACTCTTTGGTTTATTTTTTAAATTCATCATTCTGATTAAGAAGGACATTACAAAAGAAAAACGCACACACACACACACACACACACACACACACACCAATTTCATAATGCATCGTAGCAGTGCGCCAGTTTGCGTAATATTATGGTTCGTTGGTTTACATGAAACACCTAGATGAATGAACGCAAAACTCACTGACACACTGCGTAATTGAACTACAAACTACTGGCCTGTCCCAATTTATAAATATTTTCAAGTCGAAATTTGATTTATCGACCTCCAGGTCAAAATTAACTTCCCGTCAAATCATTCAAACCCCATAAGCCGCCACTATCATTGAAATAAAACATGTCCTTAGATACATGTCCCTCTCAATTAGATACGTTTCTCTGTTGATAAGTGCTACAAGCTTTCGCATAGACACCTATGTGTAATTTAAAGTTCTTAGTTTCTTGGGCATCTAGTTTCATACACACGTACATTAACATAAAATAGAATACAATTTCAACGATTATGTATGGTGCAGACAACACCAGTCATACACTTTTAACGCCCTGGAGCACCCAGACCAGCTGCAGCTCTACTGTCTTTACGCATGGCAAAAACAATAGAATGATTATTACAAAAAGCAATATCACCAGACCACAGACTGATACCAATCAAGAGAAGTGCATTATCGAAATTCCTATTCCATCGTCTACGCAAAAGTTTATTGTTATTAGTCATCTTCGGGCTTCCGATGTCACGAGGCGGTAACCGTAATAAAATACACGATACAGTGAGTGATACATCGGGATGGTTTAGGGGGTTATGCTACCCTTTTGTAAAACATTTAGCAAAAAGGAGTGACGAATGATAGCATGGAACCCCTTTCTTTATTCACATAAGTTTCTTGATCGGATCGACTGCCCCTTTTTGTAAATATTTGGATTCGCCAGAGCCTGCATGAAATATCAGCTTCAGCATTTTGACAATTTATAGCCTTGCATGGTTTTCATTTCTATCTATATTGTGCGTCTAAATTGAATAGACATCTTTAATGCACGACTGATGACATAGAAATAAACAGGTACTACTGATAAGAAATTAGAGGTCAACTATTGCTAATTGTATCGTTATTAATACAAATGTACAATCCTAATTAATCAGCATATCAACTTCGCAGTAGAAGTAGTTTAACGGGTTTGTTTACTGGCGTTAATAACATAGAATTAAATATGATATATTAGAAATACCTATAAATGGACCTAACTATTTGCATTTGAACCTAAATGGGATATCCCAAAGGAACTATTTTACTGCGGTAATGTAAGATAATTGTAGATACTATCAGGCTTTACAAATCTTAAGGCTCTAGCCATTATTATATCGGTTCTGATCTTCGATCTAAAATGATAAAAAGGCTAGTCCTTTATTTAACATATCTAAAGAGGACCAACCATTTTCGTGCATTTTTCACAATACAAAAGAAATATAAACATTATATAGAGAGCGTACTTTTTATATGTGACTAAATTTCGAATCAGTGACCAAAGTCTTGATATAGAATAAGATCTTTATACGTACTGAAAAATATATTTATTGAAGATGAAGCTCATTTTATAATAAGATGTAAAGTAAACCAGGATTTGTTTAAAAATATATAATTAGGTAATGAAACTTTCCCAAGGAGTTGGATGAACAAAAATAAATACATTTATTAAAAATCCTGCTTTTTATAGAGTTATTGGCTTCTGTTTACAAAAGTTATTTGTACTGAGGACAAACGTGCGATCATGACATGTCTTTTTTTCTTTCTTCGTTGTTTTGTTCATAATCGCAGTTCTTGTTTTTGTTGTGCTTGTTATGTCACCATTATTTTTTCACATGTTTAATGACAATTAAGTTATTTGATTTTGATATGCACCTAACAAAATATTTTGATGTGGTCTCTCCGATTTGAAATGATGTCTTCATAAATTGTGACGACTATAAAAGCTATGTAATCCACTATAAGGTTAACCCGAATAATTCAGTCGTTATATTCGCCTCACCATCCATCGCTACATTAACTACTCGTGAGTCGGAGAGAATCGATGACGGTGAGGGCTTGAATTATTCGAGTTATTATAAAATGTGCATTTTAGTTCAACACTCAAGATTTATTTTTGAACATGATATCTTGGGAGATTAAGTATATAGCTGCATCGGTCATTAAATGCATACAAATCAAGGTTTCCCATAACTGTCAATATAAGTACAAAGATAGATAACTCAATTTAAAAAAAAGCATATGGCACAGTCCAAGAGGATTTAAACCCTGTGCACTGGATATTGCTCAAGCATTTTTCGCTGTAAGACCCCATAAACGTGTTTTAGTCTGATTTCTTTACTAGAGTCATGGGTTGCAAAAAAATGTACATGATCTTGTGGTATCTCATTGGATAAGATACGATGGCTGATTCAGAGATTTTCAGAGGAAATTAGAATAGACCTTTTTGTCCTGGGATAGTACATGAGCATGCGTGGAGAATGCTCAATAAACACTTCCACGAGGAAAACTTTTGTTCTACATCGCGGAAGTTTATATTGAGTATGCTCATTAACTTCTAATAAAAGGTCTACTGATTGACAGCATAGCTTCTTGTAAATACTAAATATTGGGTATATATGCCACATCTTGTTAAATATCAACAAGCATGTCCTTGATGTATAGATTTGTAACAAAATTTCTATCCATTTAGACAATTTTGGTCTTTGGATATAAAAATTTGTTAAATTACAGAATTATAATTTGGAATGATGTGCTTTTTTCATGGAAACATTTATACAACTTAAAATTATAATTCTTACAAAAACACTTTATTAAATAAAAGCATAAAAGTCTTTCAAATTACAATTACAATGTATGAATGGTAACAAATGACTCTGTCCATTATCAGGGGCGTAGCTAGGCCTGTTTTATTTGTACGCAAAATTACGGCGAGGGGTCTTTGGGGGGGGGCGTATTTGCGTATAGGCAGCTACGCCCCTGATTATTTATCTTCAATCTATTCATGATATTACATGGTAGGTAGTGTGTATACTTTTTTATCCCTGATGCTATGCTAAAATCTCTTTACATGTCACTGTGTACGTCATATATCGCTACTGTGTATATCGTTTTATATGAATGTCTGTTTGTGCGACATTACATGAGTGAAATATTACCATATTTTAAGGGTACGAGTTCAAAAACAGTTTTATAATATGATTTCGGTACTTTTAACAATAATATTAATGTCTCAATAAATCTTATTTGTTGCCTTGTTTTTCTGAAACTGGAGTTCTTTTTATCTTTGGCCTGGCCTGGAATGGATTTTCTTTAGAAGGGGTGTTGGAGTCATGGTTACAACTGAGAATATTTCCATTTCGCCTGTCATCTTTCTTTTCAGACATTTTGTCTTGTGCAGTGTCCCTCCCGTTGCTTGAATCTGTGTTTGTTACCATAACAACCGGTACCGTCTTGTTCGTTTTTCCGGGAGTTTTACCGGGCATGCCTTTTTCCATAGTAGCACAAATTTCATCTAACGTGAGATCAAGCGACTTTTCGGTTTTGTTTAGTAAGTTTCTAAGTGTGGAAATATCAGAATGTTTAATATCTGGCTTTGTTTTGCAAAGGATGAAAACCATTGCTTGCTGTAAAAAAAAACAGGACCCATTCAATCATAAAGTTTGGATGGTATAAGTAATAAGACTTATTCATCAAAAGAAAAAAAACACAGATATTGTGAAATGTAACAAATGCACCGACGTAACCTAAATACAAAATAGTAAATACTTTCAGATGTCATCAAAAGGTCTTCAACGAGTGTAAACACTACCCAAGAATTTATTGTCTTCAATATTTTCTCTGTCACTGATTTTGTTGTTGTCTTTTTGTTGTCTTCTCTTTCCTTTCATTTTTTTTATTTGACTGATTCTTAGTAAGCTCTGAAAGGCCCCAGCAACTCTTCAAAATCAAACTAAAAGTAAATTAGCGACACAAAGCCACATTTATGACCAATATCCTCTGGCTGTGGATAGGCGCAAAGGCAAACATATTTTGTTAACTAAGAAATATTCGATCAGGTAATAAAACATACAAAGTGGTCTAATATGAACTCATTTGGTTGCCATGACAAATTTTAAGTAGCAGAACAATAGGGGTGATTACGCTTTGTCGGAGAAATCCGTCTCGGTATTGTACACTTGCAAAGCATTGCAGTGGAAAATATTTTTCAAACATTCTATTGAAAAAAAATCTGAACGAATCCAGTGATGCAGATCAAATAGAGGCCTTTTCACATAGAAAAATCATCCTTTAGTGAATTTATACTGTCAGATCAGTGGGGTTTTGACATACATGCTTCTGATTTTCCGAATTTGCCTGATTCTCACATATACATGTACTTACACTAAAATTATACCAAATGGTTCTTATTTCTAATTTCAAGCTAAAAGTACACAACAATTAGATCAATTGTGCTATAATTAGTCTAAGGCTTTTGTAAAGACATGCACCTAAAAGTGATTAAAGTACGTATTCCAGAAATAGATACATATGCATGTATACAGCTATGATGTGAACAACAGAGAACTTTGTAGTAGACACAGTAAGTGTCAGTCCCTGTAAGAATCAGGCAGTAGGTGAAACATGGTAAGAAAAAAAACCATCATTTTGATAATGTAATTTAATGTATTTGCACCATTAGAATCAAGGAAAAAGGACGTGATTTTCCATATCATGCTGCACCTTTGAGTTGCAATTTCTTGAAATGCACTGAAAATGAACATTTCAAGGACAGATAACTCTGTCAAAAACCTCATTTTTCTAAGATTGTATTGAAAAATTTCTGCGCAAAGCCAGTGATGCAGAGATCAAATACTGGTCTTTTCAAATCGAGAAATTATCCTTGAGTGATATTACATTGTCAGATCAGTGGGGTTTTGACATGCATGTTCCAGATTTTTCCCATTTTGCCTGAATCTTACAAATACTTTCACTGATTTTTTTTATTTCTGTTATACTTAATCTATTTTGTTACTCATATGAAACGACTTCCAGATTTGCACTCTAGGTGTGATCTTTTCATTCTCATTTTCTCTTCAATTAAGGAGGTAGACCTAGGGTAAGGGGCATAACTCTTGAAATCAGTGATATGTTTGTATCATATTTAATTTTACCAAAGTTTTTCAAGCTTTCCTCTGAAACAGAATGAAATCAGTCCAAGTTACTTTGATGCTTACATGTGATTGATGTCAAATGGTGAATACAAACGTTCCAATGATTCCTAAGAATTGTATCCCTTACCCTAGGTCCATCTCCTTAAGCATCAAATATCTACATAAATCTTACTTTATATTTTTCAAATCTTTCATTGAATTGTTGTTTAGTGGTGTCTAGTTCACTGTACAGTGATCGAATAGTCTTTTTCTGAACATCACACTGTTGCCACAATAGATTTACTTCATTTTGGTTCACATGAGATTTCTGAAAATACAGAAATACTACCAATAAACATAAAAAGCAAGGTAATTTATGATTTATACAACAAACTTGAATGTAAATGTTTCAAAATGCTTCTTAATGTTTATTTAATAGAATTTCTGTATCTTCTTGGTTTTCTTACAAATAGAATCTTTGCAAATCACACAAAAATTATGCAATTTTCAAAAAGTTTGGTTTATTGACCGTTTACAGTCGAGTGAAACAATGTCAAGACTATGACGTGAAATGTGTACTTGTCGATACAATAGACAAGATTCAGTTATGACTACGTTCGTGCTAAGTCTATGGGCATGCTCAATATACACTTCCGCGAGGTAGGGCTTGAAAAAACAGTGGCGGATCCAGAGTTGGTGCAAGGGGTTGGCATTTTTACAAATGGAAAATTTGACATTTTCATGTGCCAAATTGACAAAAACTTGCGAATAATATCCTAGCAACCCCCCCTTTTCTGAGTAACCTCGACTGGCACCCCTCCACTTCAAATTGTTAGGACTGACTCGCCCCTGGAAAAACAAAAGAATTTTCATGGCGGAAGTGCATTTTGAGCATGCTCCACACATGATCATCGACTATGCTACAGTTAGCACAAAAGGGTCTATTAGGTCTTCAACATGCATAATAAGATTATAAAAGTTCTTCAATTCTTCAAAGCAGAATGAAAAGTGTAAACTTAATCCAGACAAAGTGTACAACAGCGTCGTGTCTACATGTACCTGATGCTCAGGCAAGTAAATTTTGATTCAAGAAAAACGATCGGTATTTGCTCTTTAGTTAATGGAACATTTTCTATCGGTCCCTTAAGCTTTTATTCTGTGTTTTTCCATAGCGGTTATTTTTACAAAGGTAATATAACTTTTTATAAGTAATAATAGTCTATATTAGTTTGCAGAAATTAAGTTTATTAAAAATGTTAGCCATATAAAAATGCATAAAAAAGTTTTTGGTTTAGTCTTGCTATATATTATACCACTGGCGATTTCCTCTGTCTTTCTTCAATATCTCTGATCTGAAATGGTTAACATAGCGTTTATTGTTACGTCTGAATGTTGCCTGCTTGTTTTTATTCGTTTTTTTTTCTAGAATAGTTGATAAACGAATAAAAGAACAAGCAGTCAACCTTCATAAAATGGCAACAACTCCAACATTGATAAACAGATTAGACCGAAAATTTGACAAAAGATAGATCTTACCATGCTGAACACTTTTGCCGAATCAGAATTTGGTTAAACTTAACGGTTTTCGAGAATATGCGAAAAACTACTCTCTGAACCCTGTTCTATTTCCAATTACAGCGGCCGTATTTTTCAACGGATTAAACATCCCTACATCAGTTCTATGCAGAATATCAAAAGAAACATTCAAACAAAATTTGGTTCTGATTAGTCTTGTAATTTCAGAGAAGAGTTTTGAAAAATTGTTCACGGCGATGACGGACGCCAAGAGATGGCAATAGCTCACCTGGCCTATGGCCAGGTGAGCTAAAAAAAAGAATGGTGCCAAACCTTCAAATACAATTTTCAACAATAATGAGGTACATAGAAACAAGAGGAATTAAAAGTACGAGGGATGTATCCAGAATTTTTAAGAAGGGTTACCATACTTAGGTGAAGTCCCCCTTATGCTCGAAAAGTTTAATTATGTAGAAATGCATGACAATCAAGGGGTCCACGATTCGACGGAGCGGTAATCAAAAGAATATATTCCAAGGAAAAAGACTAGTCAGGGAAAATAGACACAAAAAAACAAAGAACATGAAAATAACCAAAATAACGCATATAAAGAAAAAAGTAAATGAGCAACCCAGAATAAAAAGTCAGAAAATGGACCGGATGCACCAGTTGGATGAGTTTCCATCGCTTTTCTAGAAACTTCCGCCGAGTTGTTCATAAATTGAAAGTAAAACCTGGATATTAAAGGATCTTCCCTTTTGGAATTTCTGAATCTAGCTCTGGTTCAAAGAGGTTAAGAATAAAACAGGGGTTCCAGTCTATCGTATGCTCATTTTGCCAAAATTTAATTTGCACAAAATTAACAAGTTTCCGACAAAGGGAAGATTTCCTACCACAATGACCTCCGCCCCCCCCCCCCCCCCCCCCGCGCAAAAAAAAAATCTCTTTTGACCGCCACAATCTTGAGTCACCTAACATAATCATGAATGAATGAATGAATGAATTAAGTTCTACCTATTTCTACCTACATTCGATTTGATACAGGTATGGATGAACTGTGTACTTAGTATTTCATTTCGCGGTTTTCTTTACATGTACCTGGGTCTGTCCTATATTTTTAAGATTGTTAACCTCTTCCCTCAGCTTGGTCGTCTCATTTCGGCTAGACTCTACTTCTACTTGTAGGCCATCATTGGTTGACTAAAACATGAAAAATAAATTATGAACATCTTTTCAGAGTTCGATTTGGCAAAGAACATGACGTTCTTTAAGTTAAAGTCATTTCCACAATTATTGGCCTAAAATTCAACCTCACTAGATATAGTATATGGATATGTTTTAGATAAATACTTGTGGTTCTATTCATTCTTTTGTTATAGAGTACGTGATGAAAGTCCTGTTCAACATTTTGTGGTGAAATTATGTATTATTATATAGATAAAAAATTTAATAATAATTCACTGTGAAATAAATTCGGTAATTTCACTCTCGTGCTTTCTCCCGCCAAAATGTCACAACACGAATATCAATCCGCCGTTCACAAAATTTTAAAATTATGTTGAAAATAGCAACGAATAATGACGGACAAAATCTTAATGGTAAAGAGGATAATCAATTGATTTTCGTGAATAAGCAAAATATGATCAGTCGTGCCAAGAACGCAATAAGATTTAACTCGTACGCGGAACAAGCTCCACGCACTCGTTAAACCTAGGCGTTCGTCGTGATAATATTTTGTTTAATCACTCTTCGCAATTAATTATTCTATTATTTATTGTTCATAAAAGTCATTTATATGCACACCTCATACCCAATTCACTCCCCTCTTTCGAAACCATATATGAAACCTCATTTCATTCAGATGCAAGGAAAAATAAAATGGGAGGTGCAAAACGGCATCCCGAAAGAAGGCGCGAAAGTTTCATCTTGCACTAGTATTCCAGTCCGTGGTTTTGGAAGAGTTGCGGATTAGAAGAGGACCAAAGACAAAGTCCATGTTCCCAATACGTCATTCAGATGGAATAACAAAATAATAGGTGTGCAACGGCATTATGTGATACAGGATGTGAGAAAGTTCATAAAATTCCATTCAGCTGTTTCAGAGAAGTTGCAGATTTAAACTGAGGACGAACGGACGGGCGAACATCATAATCATTGTATACGTGATTACCTCCCAGTTTTCTAGCGGGGGATATAAACCTAAACCTAAACCTTAATGCCTATAGAATGCTCACGTCTTATTTAGTGTTCGAAACCTCATATCTATAAAGAAAAAATGGAAAGACGCTATCAAAAACAAAAGCGAGCTCCTTCAAATAAAGACGAAAATTTGTGATAATAAAAAAAAATATTCAATTTCCTAACATTTTTCAAACAAGTAAGGGTTATAGTACGTAAGAATAAAACCCATTTTATCTTGCTTCAATTGCGAGGCGTATTTTAAATCAATTAAAACGGACGGATGGACGGACACACCGAGTGTCATTGACTCCGCTGTGCTTCAACCGTGAGAGGCTAAAAAAATATTTAAATTTCCCGTCTAAATTTTTAATTTGCATAAGTACCTTTCAAAAATAAATGTTTTGCTCGTTACTCTTATGAAAAAGTAAATATTCTGCAATGAATTTATAAAAAAGGTCTTGAACAGTTTATCATTTGAAACACATACCTTTACGCTTTCCATTTCTGTTTTGAGATCTGTTAGCTGGTCTGTAACCAATTCTAAAATTTCGTACACTTGGGTCATTCTGTCTGCACAGTCGCAGTGACCAGATCTAGGCGTGTTGCTTCTCGATAAGCTTTCTTTTCTTATGCATCCTAGTACCTGAGAAACCCGACTTGCACTAGAAGGCGTTTCTTGCAATCGACTGTCGGTTCCAGGGGTCTGTCGTGTGCTTCCTATTACCTGACTAGATGGGGTTGTCTGTGCTTGATCGACGTTTACGGGCGTTTGCCCTGACTTTTGCACTAATGGACTAGACGTGTCGAATTTACCTGGTGTGCGCCGAGCGTTTTGCACTGGTGCATTAGACGGGGTAGCCTGAGTGTCACCGACATTCTCAGGTCGGCGACCGGTTTCTACTGTTGGGCTGCTAGAGGGGGTAGTCTGCAAGCGACTAATGTTCTCAGGTGCCAAGCGAGAAATTCGTACAACTGGGCTAGACGGCGTATTTGCTTGTTTACCTGGTGTCCGCCGTGAATTTCGTATCAATGGACTGGTCGAAACGTTTTCCTGTGTCCTTCGTGATTTTGTAGAGGAAACTGGAGTTTCTTGATTTTCAGTCTCTAGTGTGTATGTATTATTTGCACGCGATTTTTCTTTTCTTTTGCTTTTGGTTAAGACCACACTTTCCTCCCTGGTGCCGTTGAGTGTACAGTCTAACACAACACTGTCGTTTACGTCGTCGATTCCTGCTTCTTCCTCTGGGACCTCTTTATTACTTTTAATTGGTTCTTTTGGTTTAATTTCATCTTCTTCTAAGCATTTAGTTTTGTATTTCTTTTTCTTATTCTTTGGCTGTTTCTTGTCAGGTTTCTTTTTTGTGGTTGACTGTGTAGGTTGACAATTTAAGTCCATTTCGGGTTCGCCTCCTTTCTTACTTTCTACTTCACTTTCGACCACTTTGTCAATTTTCTTCTCCTTTTTCTTCTTTTCCTCTTTGGCAGATTGTTTACTTCTTTTGTCAGGTTTTTGTGTTCCTTCATCTTGCAAATCTTTCTGTTCGTTCAAGTCAACCGAGTCGGCTGTTTTATTATTCTTATTTCCTTTTAGTTTTCCTCTTGGTTTAACTGTTCCTGAATCTTCGGACTGCTTTTGTGTTTTATTTTTCTTTGAGTTCTGTAAAGCTTGTTTTTCCAACTTTGAAGAGTCTTTGCTCTTCTCACTCGATTTTTTATCAGGAACTGGTGACTCTTCGCAATAATCTATCTTCTTTCTTTCTCTTCCAGTTCGTCTTATTGGCACGTTTTCCTTTTCAACTAACTGTAATTTGAATAAGTACAAATAATAATGATCATATACATGAAATTGGGCCAACTACAGAAAGACATACAATTTAAGAGACAAAATTCAGACAAAGTTATCTTTAATACTAAAGAGCCGGTAAGTCTAAAAGTTTAAAATCTAAAATTTCTTGACTAAAATCACAACCAAGAAGGGCCGGTTAGTCTAAAATCTTTAGACACAACCAAGAAGAAATGTTGCTCATCTTCAGTCTATTGCACATAGCATATATCATACAGTCCCTGTTTTTTTTTGGGGGGGGGATTTTCCTCTGACCCTACAGCGATTCCTCCTCCTTTATATTCAGATTTATGATTAGTTACACGATCGGGGAAAATTAGGACTTTTATAATAATTTATTTGTAGCATTGGCACCCGCTGGCAGAAAATGGGTTCTTAGAACTAAGCAATACCCTTTCTAGCAATTAAAACGAGTACAATTTGATTTTATTTGGAAACATGCGAGTTATTGCTGGTAATATAAGAATGTGAATTGCTGGATACTAATCTCACAGCAGAGAGTGTATAGTGCCGTGGAATTTATTACTTTTGTTGTCGGGGCCTTCCGGACATTTTATATTTGTTTAAGACGGTTTGTGGATCGCTGAAAGTATTTATTATTTTGGATTTTGATTATACGCAGTTGCATGTGTTGCGGTTCTTTTTTCCACTGTAGTATTACATTGTATAAAGTAGCAGACTCGTCTCAGAAGCCTGAATGCTCTAAACAAAAGGGTTCACTAACACAAGGAACTTCTCTCGAAACAGTATAATAGTAAATTCTTGTTTTAGAGCTGTTTACAGCTTTCATTGATAAGACTCCGGGTTCTTGAGGTATCATGCATAATAAAAAAAATAAATATTATAAAAAAACTCACTTTATCGTCAATAATAGCCTTTCCTCTTTTTTTTCCCTTGCTTGCCATGTTTACATTCAAATAATCTACTATCAGTCTGTGAAACTGTTTTTGTTCTGAGTAGTACTCACTATACATGACTCTAGGTCATCTTAAATTGTCCCTACTCCTGGACACATAGACGAGTTATTACAATTACTCATTAAAGTAATTGCCGTTATATCAATTAACAACAATTTACAACAAGTAATCACACTGTATAGTTTTAATTTTTACTGATATCTTTAATTTGTTAGTTTTGGAAAATCTTTAAATTATACACCCGAAGCACAGTTAAACGTATAAACGCCCATTCAATTAGACTGCGTATGAAACAAGAGGCTCCCAGGAGCCTGAATCGCTCTCCTGGTTCATTTTTTTTATTTCAACGAGCTGTCCGACAATTTTGACTCAAAAGAAGATTCAGGTAGGACATACCATAAAGATCATTTCAGCAATTGAAAGTTTCTATCTATCTTTCATAGTTTTCTAGATTTTGGCTAAAAACTGTAAAAAGATCATTTTTTGCCCTTTGAGCCCAATAACTCTAACAAGGAGACGTCAAACATCTTGATCCAATGCACACTTTTGTAAACCTTATTTTGGATTAAGGATCATTTCGGCAATTGAATGAATTTGGCTGAACCCACCGGTTTTAAAGATACAGAATGAAAGCTTCTGCCTAATCCCTATGTTCTATTTTAAGTAAAAGCAGCAGTGTTTTTCAATGGATAAAAAATCAACATGTCAGTTCTATGCAGAATACCCTTAGGAACATATATACCAAGTTTGGTTCTTCTTGGTGCACCAGTATCAGAGGAGAAGAATTTTGAAATAAATAACATTAATAATAGCGAATAAACATTGAAAAAGGGCAGTAACTCCAACATGGCTTAACAGATCAAAACGAAAATTTGACCACAGATAGATCTTATCATGCTGAACACTATTTATAATTTGGCTAAATGTAACGGTTTTCGAGATATATGCGAAAAACTTCTGTCTGACCCCTATGTATTATTTATGTTAACAGCAGCCATGTTTTTCAACAGATAAAAAATTTCAGAAATATTTCTATGCCGAATACATCAAGGAATATTTATACCAAGTTTGGTTCTAATTGTTTCTGTAGTTTCAGAGGAGAAGAGTTTAGAAAAAGTGTAAACAACAACAGCTCACATGGCCTATGGCCTGGTGAGTTAAAAAGGAGTGCCTCTTAAATGGAATATATATGTACTCCTTTAACATATGGAATCAGGATTTCAGGATAGGGGTAAGCAAAATGAATCAAGATTTTTTTGGGGTTTAATCTAATTAATTGTATGGGGAACCAGTACAATTTAAAACAAAGCTCTAAATAAACATAATATGAATACAGATGTCAATTGTGTGTGTGTGTGTGGATTTTCATATGATAATAGAAAATGGCAATCCTTGGTTGACATTTTCCAGTAGAATAAGATCAATTTTATTACACTTATATAGGCTTATCCATAAAAAACAGGTGCAGTCTTCTATTTCATTACTCACATCTACATGTACTAGAATATTATCAAAAATTATGTAAAGCAAAACTAGGGCTAACAATATTTTTACAAACAAAACATTCTATATAACAAAAATAATTTATTGACTGTGATATTTGTCCAATCACAATTATTAACAACTCACAAATATTTGCAGAATGCCTTTGAGCTTACTATCTTAAAAGTGCATGTAAACTTAAGGTAAACATCAAAATTATACATTTACATCAATATGGCAATCAACTATCATTCCTTATTTATTGTATGTTTCAACCATACTTCATCATGATAATCATTATCATTTTTAATCATACTTTCATTCAACTGAGTTGATTCCACTTGACTTCATGATAGACATGATAGACATGATCACTATTGATCACTGTTTTAATCAAATGACTTCCAATTTCACGGAACATCATGATAATCACTAATATACAAAGCACTCTATCAATTTTACTTAATTGACCTGTCATTCCATCCTTGTTCTTGTGGCCAATCAATTTACATGGTGATCACAATCCTAGATAATTGTTTAACCTAAGAAGAGCAACAATCATTACTTATTCTTGTCCAAAATCATTACTTATTCTTGTCCAAGTCCCTTTTAGCTTCATCCTTTAGATTTCCTCTGTTTATCAATACTAAACCAACTAGGATGAGTACTGATCCAAACCACCATCTCAAAGACAAATGTTCACTAAATAATAACAGTCCCACAACTGCCTGTTGAAATAGAGAGGCATTATTATACATTTTATAGATACAGTGAAATCTGTCAGAAAATTTAGCATAATGCAAAGAAAACAACAAAAACACATTATATGAATCCATATAAAACTGATTCCACTTAGAACTATTTATATTTTCTGAAAGTTCACAGGTAGTAGACATTCTGTTTTGGTATAATATTCGTAACACACTAATTTATACTATTGCAGATATTTCATGCAGCTCTAGACAAGAACATTGGACCAATCAAACAGACCCTGCTTTGGACTAGTCCAACATGCTGAAGCACATCTTTTAACATTTGTGCTAGCAGTAGCTCACAGAAGTAACAGCCAACATATAAAAGCATAAAACTCCACTCAAAATATTCTGACTCTGAGTCACCAATCTATCCCCTAAATACTCCATGCTTTGTGAAAAAGCAGTGACTAACAATTTTCAAATATTTGTTGTGATTGGGCCTGGGATCGAACCAAGGACCTCCCACACCCAAGGTTAGCATGCTACCCCAAGACCACTAAGACAGTAATTTGGCTATTAAAATGTCTATTAGTACTTACACTGAAGAGAAAATTGGATGCTGTGTTGGTCACAGTAGCAATAACTGATGATGAACAATACTGTAATGATTTGGTAAAAAATGTCCACATAACTCCATTACACACAAATATCATCAAGAAAAATGCAGATTGTATCAAAATACACACCTGAAAAACAGATTGAATTACATTAGTGTAATGAAAACAATAAATATCAAAACCAATGAAATTTATAAAAAAGAACAATTCTAGGCATTGGAAAATAAATATTAAGAAAATCAGATTAAATCTACTTTTCATTTAAGTAGTGGGAAATCCAAAGGGGGTGTTATATGGATTGAGACTCACTCATCCATTCCCTTTAAAAACTTTGTTAATTTCATTCAAAATGCATGCAAAAATGAGCAAATAATAGCCTCAAACACCCCTTTTTTCTGGAACCCCTCTTTTTAAAATCTCAGGATTCACCCATGTTGAAGTATGTCATGTAAACTTATGTTAAGACGTTCAGATTAAAAAGAAATATTGGTTCCTGATGTATTTATCATATTGAGACTTCCAGCTAATATTTTCAATATTTTTTGCTTTTGCTATGTTTCTTTCATGCTGTTACATGTACATGTATACCTACTTACTTTTACATGTGTCTACTTGAAAAAAACATCTTACCTTCTCACACACTGAATCTCCAAACAAAGGGAGACAATAAGATAAAACAATATCACCACTCATAGCAAGCTTAGCTGATGTTGATCCAAGGGATGCCATTATACCAGCAAAGACTGCTAGTGTCAATCCTTGACTTTGGGCAAATAACTCCATTTCTTAGCAAAGAAAATATAATAACACTTTATACAAATTGATGTTATAAGTAGAAGTCTTCTGAGAATTATACAAACGGAGAAACACTCCCTATAGCTGGCCACACAATGTTGCTAGGTATTATGTGATACCCTTCAAAGAGATAATTGCAGATGCTAACAGGCTTTACAAATCTATAGGGGACTCAGGTGACTGTTATATCAATTCTGATATTTGATAGGGGAGTGTTCCATTGTCAGAGGAAATTCAGACTAGGTAATATGGTGTCTAAATAAAGAGTAAATTTCTATGTATACTAAATACAACACAATGTGACAAGGATCAGATGCCCCATTTTTTAAATATTTCACTTAAAAAGTCCAAGATGGGGTTGTTACATTGTATAGTAAAATGATATTAAATCATTTGTGAAAAAATAAACGGAAGAAAAAAGGAAATCAGCAGATATATGAGATTCTGACAGCAGAGTCAACTCAATACAGCTCCACAGGAAATCAGATAAAAACAAGTGTGGATGAAAAGTAAGAGAAAAACAAAATATAACAATTGGTATTTATATGTAGCATAATTGATGGTGAGTACCGCTCAAGCTCAAGGGCAGAGGCCAATCCTGGGGAATTGTTGAAAGAATGGCCAAAGATCTAGACTGTCAACAATGGAGATCCTTTGTTGCTGCCCTACATGCCAGCAGGCATAACGGGCAGTAAGTAAGTAACAGCTCAACCCTCTGCAAAGCCAAAGACCAAAATTACCTGCCCTTGTTAATGCTACAATGAAGTTAAACACGCAAGAATTATTTCTTAAATACAGCAACAAAATCATGTGAGAATGAGTTGTTTTTTTTTTGTTTTGTTTTTTGTTTTTGACAATAATATTTGGAAAATATATTTTAACTGAGTCTTGGGTCAGTGAAGAAAGCTGATTTCCAAGACTTTAGTATTAAATAAAATCATAAAAATGCTGTCCATTTTGTTTTAATGATACACTCCTTGAGACGTTCACGTTTCCCATTTTAGCGTTCTAAAAAAGTATTCTATCGTGCGTTTAAACGAACGCTAGTATCGTGCGTTTAAATGCACGCTTCTATCATGCGTTTAAACGAACGCAAAACGATGTGTAAACGCACATTAAACAATAACAAAAGCTAAAATGGGAAATGTAAATGTTTCAAGGAGTGTACATGTAACAATGATATAATTATTCTTCATGATTTCATGAGACGAATTGTTATAAGACTTTTAAGTCTGAATCCTGTACTAAATTTGCGCTACACTCGCCTACAGTTCATTTCCTTCTATTATTTTTACTTGATGTTAAAATATGCAAATTACTTAATAAATATGTTTAAACTAAAACGCCCCTACCAAAACCTGAAAGCTTACAGACTACATGTATTTGATTTTTGGTACCAGTATCGTATTGCGGGTGTACGTCAAAACATGGATGCTATAGAAATATAGTGCATTTTCTTTTTGCTTCTCTACAAAGTAATGTTTTGTCAAAAGATATGAACAATGACTTATAAAATAGTGCTAACATCACACTGTAAGATGAAGAACTTTTTAAAAAGAAAATCTAACATAATATCATAAAAATGTTTCACTGAAAAGGTTGGTTTGGTGAGTGCAAAACGAAAGTGAAAGTACGGAAAATGTCTATTTATAGTTCAAGACTACTTTTCTGTCCGATCTTCGTGGACTCACCCTATTTTCTTTGCGGGAAATTATTTTTTCACATGTCCTTAGAAATGCTACATAAGTGAAAGTTTTATTGAATCAATTTACATATTTTTTAAAAAATCCTAAAAATATGCACTTCACTATAGAAATCTATGGGAAAGTGAATACGATACCGAGACCTCTTCATGTTTCACTGAAAGCTGACATGTTGCAGGACCGCAGTAAATCTTTTCGTACTTTCTCTGGTTTTACCGTCTATTGCAACCTTAAAGCGATGGACATTTAATATTGAACCAGCATGGCGGAAATTTATTTAACAAGCAATGCATATTGCAAAATTTTACTTCATGCGGCAAAATATCCACATTGTGCTGTTAATGGGGTACTCCTTGCAGAGGAACCAAAGCATAAAGATCACAAGAGCATTCGGTTCATTGACTGTATTCCCCTATTTCATCTGTCATTGAGTTTAGCTCCCATGCTTGAAGCAGCTTTGTTACAGGTAAACACAACCAAGCATACATAGTATTTCCTTCAATAATGAAAGTACAATAAAACTGCTATTATGTTTTGCTAAAGTAATCATTATTATGTTATGTTCAGAAATGAAAATTGCATGAAATATGCAAAAGTCTATTTCAATTCATTTTTTCAAGAAAATGATGTATATTGTGCTAATATTTCTTGTTTGATTGGTTATCTGATTTCGAAGAGTCTTAAATGTGTAAACAGAAGTTATCATTCCAAATTAATTGACTATTTCTTACTTTCTGTCTAAAGTTTACATTTATTGTGAGGTTAAAGACCCTCTTTAAGACTTTGGATGAAATTTTGAAAGATTTGATATTACATGTAATTTAAAATTAAAGAAGTGATTGGGTTTGAATTCCGTACCATACCTTGTGCCAGTTCCATACCAGCAAAGAGTTTAGATGATCTTATCCATTATGAAAAAGAAAGTCTCATAAGCAAAGTCTTGTGTGATTTTAAATTATCGTCAATGACTATTTTGACAATATTATGATGTTCTGATGTCAAATATTTATTAAAATTTTACAGATAACAAAAATACTGGACTTTGAGTTTGGGTACAGGAATTTTAGTTTTTCGAAAAAAAAAAAAAAAACATTTTAGAAATAATTAAGTCTAGCCTAGTCATCATGTCATTTTGTACATTAGAACACTTACCATACCTGTAATATTATAAAAATTGTTCAAGGTGATCAATTAAAATCACATATAATTCTGTTTATGACATGAACATATTCCTTTTTTATTGTATCCTTTCTTTGCTAGTGCAGTGTTAACGATAGTTTGCCTAGGGTACAGAATTAAAACTGACATTTTTTTAAAATACTATCAAATTATTCAAAACTTTAGTCAAAGTCTCACCATGCTTAATGTATGTTGACCTCTGAATGGTTTCTGAAAAAACATACATTTTCAGGCAGTAAAGTAAGAAATAGTCATCATTAATTTGTTATCGTAACTGCCGGTAACACATGTTCAGCCTTTTGTAAACAGAAAACTAGTCAAACAATAAATGTTAGAATAATATACATCATTTTTATGACTATGAATGAATTGAAACAGACTTTTGCATACCTCACAAAATTTTCAGAACTTACCATTCCGTAATAATGAATCTAATGGCAAAACATTATTTGGGTATTTTGAAAGTTGGTAGGAATACAGCTTACACATTTGGGTATGTACCTTTTTTGGGGTGAGTATAATTTGTAATGCAAAAAATTGGATTATTGCGCTACTGCAAAATATAACACTTCAAAGGTTTTTAACAAATTCCAGAATATATCATGCATATCTCAAATAAAAAATGTAAATACTAGAAGTAGTACATGTAGTTCAATTCTGTAGTTCAATTCTTGTTTCATTTTCCAAAATGCTGATACCTTATTTATTACAAAGATATCATTTTTTATTGAAGTAACCCCTTGTTTTGTTTACATTCTTAACAGTTAAGGAATAGGGGCTTGCTCCTACTAGCATTCATTTGTATAACCAGGAAAAGGATGATCCCAGATTTGGGGATGCCTCGCTTCAACTCTTTTTTTTTCAAATAAAATTGCTATTTATTGCTCAGCAATCACTTGACAAATGATGAAGCTTCCCAAACAAACAAAAACGACCGGTGCATCACTCGTAATTTTCAAAGCCATGTTTTATTATTTTACAGATAGAAGCATACAGTAAAAGCATTGGTTGTGTTATAGCAGGTTATTACCAAGCTAATGAAAATCTTGATGATAATGCGTAAGTATGTGAAGGTCAAATAAAAAAAATGTGTGTGTCCTATTACCCTTCCCACCTTTTTTTTTCAGCTAAAAATAGTGTACCCTAAACTTTTTGGTCATTTTTCTACACGAACTGTTAAAATTAGAATGTTTCTTCCTTAGAATCAAAGTAAAAAATAATCCCTACTTACTCTTATTTTTTTTTAAAATGTTATACGAAATACATAATTTACATATACCTTACATTAGATTAAAGCCATGTAGTCCTTAAAAAGCTTTCTAGTTATATGATGTTTATAATGGAACATTTATCTACAAATGCTTATATATAAGTGTAACTGTAGATTGTATGTATATTCTACACGAAAGCCAATAACACAAGCAGTATTATCATGACCCCCAACTGTGAAATTTTGAAAGATCTTTTAGCATTTGAAAGATACCGGTGGTTTACATGTATATTTTTCTTTATTTATGCTAAATTTGTACAAATTTGTAGCTATCTAACTGTTTTTTTTTTTGGTTTTTTTTTCATTCAGGAGACTCCTATCATTGCTGATACATGTGTTATACTGGAAAAAAAAATCTAATGATACTTTACTAAATAGTGTCTAGCTTTTTAGTTCATGTTGTACACATATCTACATGTATATATCATGTATTGTTTCATGAAATGATTGATAAAAGACATACAATATCCTAAACAATGGTTGTTAAGTGTAAGTGTTTGTAAGAATCAGGCAATAGAGGAAAAATCAGAAACATGCATGTCAAAACCCCACCAATCTGACAATGTAATATCACTCAAGGATACATTCTCTATTTGAAAAGACCATTATTTGATCTCTTAATCACTGGCTTTGTGCATGAAATTTTTCAATAGAATCTTCGAGAAAAAAAAATATTTTTTTTTTTGCAGAATTATCTGCCCTTTAAATGTTTGTTTTCAGTGCATTTCAATGAAATTGTAACTCAATGGTCCAGCATGATATGAAAAATCTTGTCTTTTCCTTTATTCTGATGGTGCCAATAGTCATATTACACTATCAAAATGATCTTTTTTTTTTTTCATACCATGTTTCACTGACTGTCTCATTCTTGTAGGGACTGACACTTAATTATTACCTTAACCATTAAATTCTTTATAATAATGAATTCAGAGGTTGTGCCTGATGAGAAAAACCTTTGCTGAATGAACAAAATATGTTCAATGATGAAAAATTGTATTATCTGGATTGGGAAAGGCAGGTGTCAAAGGCCATAGGTCTATTTAAGCTGGCCCAATAAAATTCATTAAGATGTTTTTAAAATGGTTTTTAAAATAAAAAAAAAAAACACATTCGTAATATGCCGAAAATGGCTCATTTGAAAAAGAATATTTCCTAACCATTGTATTATGGGTTATCTTGCCTTGAGTTTATAAGTCAAATACATGGCAAGGCCAAGAAAAAAATATGTCTGTTTAAAGTTACATTGAATAATAAAACAGGGTAGGTAGGTTGGTAAAGTCATTTAATTTATAAAAGTATTTTATTTAGACACTTATGGACTGATTTCTTGACTTGAAGAGAACTCAACTGAAAAGAAAAATATAGTTTAGCATCAATTCATAAAAAATACCAATAAAATGTGCTTTGGTAGGTAGGATAACCTTAAACAGACATTTTTTTTCTCTATCCTAATAGCCCACTTAGATACATAATTTTGAGCTTATACATGAAAATGTTGAATGCAAAGACTGTTACTAGTACAGCATTATGATAACAAAATTTAATTTTATCTTTCCAGTCTTAACAATACAGCGAAGATAATAGGAAAAAGACTTCATGATAATAATTCTGATTCATGTATATTTATAGTAAGTTATTTTAAAAACATTTAAATGCTTATTCATACATATATACATGTAGGTATATGAATATTTGAATGAGGGCAACAGTGATGTAAGAAAAATGCCTAGGACATAACTACTCCAGCATCACATTCTTATGAGAACAAAAAAACTTGGAGTCAGTAGTGTGAACCGAAAAAGGGGTAGTCTTTCTTTGTTCTTAAGTGTAATTACATGTACATGTATTTTGAAAAAAAAATTGCTGTGAAAAAGCAAAGTTCACACCTGTGTAGACAAGACCTATTGTCTCACATATTGTACAACCCTACAACCTTTTGAAAATAAATCATATTTGCATTACCTTCTGTGTTTGTTCATAGCAAAATATTACTCCAATCAACCTTAAATTTGGTAGATATGTTTATCTGGCTTGTAAATATTTATCAATTGAACTTTTCTTTACAGGTTGATAATAAAAAAGTTACACCCCTGGCAGTATCAGAAGCCTATACAGTTTATACATGTAAAGAAAATAACTGGTCCAAGTTAGATAAAAGGTATTTTAAAGACTTGATGTTTTTGAACAAGAATATTTGACCTTATCATATGGTCCTTACAGAGCATGTAAGTCACACACACATACAATGTGACCATATTGTGTAAATATATACTTCCATTCACTTTGATTTGGCCAAATAAAATTAATTAGTAGATTCTCAACCTCT
Organism: Perna viridis; assembly: GCA_037379345.1. Taxonomy (NCBI): domain Eukaryota; kingdom Metazoa; phylum Mollusca; class Bivalvia; order Mytilida; family Mytilidae; genus Perna; species Perna viridis. The sequence continues at coordinate 31,201,350 of CM074515.1, read as the reverse complement.
CCCACCCCGAAAAACTTAAGAGAAGTTTGAAAAATTGGGGCAGGAATTTCACAATCAGATTTTTTTTTTTTTCACATCAGTTTTTAGCTCACCTGGCCAAAGGCCATGTGAGCTATTGCCATCACTTGGCATCCGTTGTCATCGTCCATCGTCGTCATTAACAATTATACAAAACTCTTTGCCTCTGAAACTACTTGACTAATTGGAACCAAACTTGGTATGAATGTTCCTTGGGGTATCCTGCATAGAACTGGTGTGGGGAATTTTGATTCGTCAAGAACATGGCTGCCATTACTAAAAATAGAACATAGGGGTCAGACAGTAGTTTTTCGCATATTTCTCCTAAACCGTCAGGTTTACCTGAATTCTGACGTGGGTAAAAGTGTTCAGCATGATGAGATCTATCTGTGGTCAAATTTTGGTTTTAATCCGTTAAGCCATGTTGGAGTTATTGCCCTTTTTAAACAATTTTTGCTATTTTTAATGTTATTTCTTTCCAAAATCTTCTCCTCTGACACTACGTGACCAATTCAAACCAAACTTTGTATGAATGTTTTTTGGGGTATCCTGCATAGAACTGATGTAGGGATTTCTGATTCGTCAAAAAACATGGCCGCCATTACTAAAAATAGAACATAGGGTCCTGAAAATGATGTGGATATGGATTTAGAACATATCTGTACTTCAAATAGCTTAAATTAGGCTAGAAAATATCCTGTTACAAATAAAAAATATAATCTTCCCACCCGCCCTATATTTTATGTAAAGGTTGGATGAGAATCTACCATTTAAGTGTACTTAGCTTTATGAAGTTTGTAGAAACAATAATAAATCATAGTGAAAACTATTTATCATTGCAATCTGTCAATGGAGATGAACAAGGAATAGAATGGAGTACAAAATTTTAATATGTATATTAGTTTTCTTCGTGAGTTTTTCATTTGATATGTAGCAATTTTTGGGGGGGCAGGAAGATTATCATGATAATTTGGAGATCTTCATTGAACTTGTCATGTTTATTTTTTATTTCTCAATTAGTAATTTAAACAATACATGTAGCATGAAATGATAATATGCCAAACAATGAATTTCTAAAGAAAACCCCTGAAATATACTGTTATACTGAAAAGTACATGTATTTTTTGTGTAGATGAAACTGTTTGGTATACCCACTTTGTGCTTGCTTAAACTACAACCAAAAATGCGTCTGCTTTGAGCCTAATTGGACCTTCAAACAGAACGTTATTAGATCTTCTTTAAGCAAACATTGAGGAGAGATGGTATTAAAGACTGAACAGGTCTTTGAAACTGAAGATATGTTTGCATATTCAATGTGCATTCTCTTGTCTGACTGTAAATGAAATGTGGTTATTTTACACGCTTGCACCTATTAAATGATCCTGGGTTGTATTGTATGCACCACAATGTCTTAAACAGACATTGGTGTAAAAAATGTGTGCACAATACATACTGAAATATCTTTTAAAACAAAACAATTGTGAATACCAAGAAAGATGAAATTGTAATTAGTGGGTATTAGATTGAAATACACAAGAAAATAAAAGTCTCCTAATCCATTTATACTTGAGTGAAAATGAAACAAAACTCCATTTTATGAGAAACACATGCAAGTTAAGTTTCATTAATAATATTCATTTATCTTTTGAATTGCTTTTTTTTTTCAGAGCCACTACAGACGAAGAAACATTAGAAATGAGTAGAATGCTATTATCTTCTCCAGACTCTTATAGACAATTAGTTGATTTTGATAATCACTTTGACGATGTGTCGAAAGACTGGAGAAATTTACAAATAGGCGAATTTATACAAAGATCTACTTGATGTTTAGTTGATGTCAATGCTATGTTGTGTCCTTTTGTAAATGTGGTAATATTTATCAATACAAGAAGACTTTGTGATTAGAAGTACAAGAAAATTCAAGACCAGGCCCCAGGACCACAAAAGTAAAGAAATACTCAAGTCCGAGTGTATTCTTAACTTCCACTGTAACTGCAATGGAATTCTTTGAAATAGATGACGTCACAAACAGTTAATATTTTTCTCAGATTTAAGTATTTTTCAAGTTTGTGGGGCTGGGGCCAGGTTTGTTCATTTTAATCAGGTGTTTCTGTTAAATACTTTGTCACTCAAAATATGATAGGTGTATCAGTTTTTGAAAATGAAAAAGGTGTCATTTTTTGGCTACCAAGATGTTTCTATGAATAGCTTAAGAACCTGTTTTCGTAATCATCACAAAGGGTTATTTTTGCTTATTTCCAATTTTTTCTTGCCCTGTTATTTAGTAAAATTTTGGCCTATCCACCAACCAGTCTTTTTGGAATATCTTTATATTAAGGAGGTAGACCTAGGGTAAGGGACACAACTCTTGCAAATCATTAGAATGCTTGTATTCAGCATTTTACATCAATCTAGTGTAAGCATCAAAGTAACTTGGATTGATTTCATTTTGTATCAAATGAAAGATTGATAGGCTTTGATAAATTTGAATTTGATACAAACATATCACTGATTTCAAGAGTTATGTCCCTTACTCTAGGTATACTCCTTAAATGATGACTAAACTATAAAAAAAGTTTAAGAGCTGTTACGTCAATAATGTGTCTAATGATGTCATATATTACTATTTCTGTACAATTTTCAATTATGTCTTGTGTCACTGAGAGGTTTTCCTGTACTTTTCCAATCAGAAAATATTGGCCATATGCTTTGACACACTAAATATTGTGTCAAAAGTTGTCTTGATAAAATAGACATTCATGATTGAAATATTTAAGTTGTCAACATATGTAGTCAAAATTTTTTTCTGCATAGAAATATTTTTGGAAATTATGTATTGTTCACCAATTTGGTCAAATTAACACATTTTATGTGCATTTGAACTTCAGTTTCCCTGTTAGGCATGCATTCAGCCAGTATGAAATACCGACTGACTGACTGACAGACATGTCAGGCAAAAATTGATTCTGTTAGACAGTAATTTTGGAAGTTTTGACTGCGTATATAGGAGAAAAAAAGTCAAATTTAGGCTTTGGACAGACAAGCTGGAAATATATTTTGTAATGACAGTGCTTTGACTGCAAAAAAGTTTTTTTTTAGGAAAATAAGCACACATTTTACAAAAAAACTATGCAATAACCATATTGATTTGACAAACTCTATTTTAAAGACCAAACTTGATGTAAACAGAGTAAACCCCTTTATAAACTTGGTGCTAACACTGCTTTTCATTCACCACTCTTAACTTTCAAAATCATCCCCAGACCTCTGAAAGAGTGTACTGCATTTGAATATTTGTGTTGTGGTATTTTAAGGAGGTAGACCTAGGGAAAGGGACACAATTCTTAGAAATCATTTGAACGTTTGTATTCAGTATTTTTCATCAATCTCATGTAAGCATCAAGGTAAGTTGGACTGGTTTCATTCTGTTTCAAATGAAAGCTTGATGGGCTTGGTGAAATTTAGTTTGATACAAACGTATCACTGATTTCAAGAGTTATGTCCCTTACTCTAGATCTACCTCCTTAAGACAGGTTATTGCTGAATACAGACCATGCTTAAGATAGGGTTAAATGCATAACTTAGATCAATTTAACTTCAGTATTTTCCTTAAAACAAAACAAAGAATAAATCAAGAGTGATCCATATGTACATCACTGCTTTGATTTTTGCATATTTATGATGAGTACTTACTCTTTTTTACGTATAAGTTTTTTTTAACATTACCATCGCAAACTTAGGGGAAAAGTGGACAGTTTTCCACTAGTCAGGTTTTGGTGCATAAAAGATTCTTTTTATTATATTCAAGTAGCAGTTTTTGTTATGCCAGGTCAGATATACCACTCAAGTTGGTATCATAGAAGGAAAGTTCATTATGGCTGTTCCATTAAAAATATATAAGGTAACCGGGGAATGCACTTTTTCACCAGGGGAGCCACCCATAGAAGTTCTATTGATGTTTTGTATTTAACTTTATACTTTGTCAAGAGACCTAAACACATACCCATATACAAATAATAAAAGTGCCTTCCCTGCTCCTCATGTTTTAACGGTTCAGTCCTTATTGAATACATGAAGGTGTTTGGGCATTTTGATTTTTCTAGAGTTGCGTGTAATATTGATGAATATATGTATATTGTATAGTATGTTATTGTTCAGAAATGTGCAACAGCAATGGAAGTAGTATGAAGTTCTTTTTTGTGTGTTCAAATTTTAATAGTGGTCTTAGTCAGAACTTTATATTGTTTGGTAGAGAGATAGTTTAGCATTTATATTGCAATATTAGCATTTTATTAGTGATGAATGCAGAGATTTTGAATGGGGGTTCCAGCTAACATTTGCACATTAATATGCCAACATTTTGCATAAAATTTCCCAACAAGAGGATGAGCTGTGAACTTTAGACCATTGGATCTGCCAATGTTGTATGGCAATGTAAGTTTCATTTGTTATCAGGTTAATTGTTTTACATTCTGAAATTTTTCTTTACTGTAGGAAATAATCTTCCTGTGTATAGTCTCTATATATTTACATAAAGTTTTTATAGTGCATACTGCCCTTAAAATTTTGTGTTCAAAAAACATTGTTTTTTGGATGGCATTATGTTTAATAAACTATGATTTGTAATTTACATTCAAAACAATTTTTACCTTCTAGTTATGTTGTGTACTATAAATACCTGTTGATTTTTGATTAAACTGAACATTATAAATATGATAGAAGTCTTATGAATGAAGAGGGATTAGGGGAAACATCCATGAGACAATAGCTATTGATTACTGTAGTTAGCAGCATTTTCTTCTCAAGGGGGCCGGGGATTTTATGTTGGGTAAGAAATTCATACCTGCCAATTTACATGATACAAGTGTGTTTCCATGATTTTGACCATTTGTCCGGCTAACACAATTTTTTTAGGTCAAATTCGTCCCATCAATACATAACTTCAGTAAAACTCATACAATTTGCAAAATATGTCGTGATAATGCCTGCTCGCACGTTGCACCGCCTAAAAACTGCACATGGAGATTTACAAAAGTTGGCAGGCATTTATTTTTCCAATTAATCCCAGTCCCCCCAAGGCCTAGAACTTACTCCCTCCAATGTATATAGTTATTTCTTGTCATCAAGCCTCCATTAGTGCAAGTTTAATTTAAATCAGCTCAGAAGAGCTTATGTTGGGTAACAAAGTAATAACCGCCTTCCCCACAAGTGGACATCATCCATGTTAAAGGTTCTATTTCCAACTGTTCTATAAATTCTTTACATGTCAAAATAAGCATTAAAAAATTTCACTGTGAATTCCCAGGACAAACACTTACTTTAAAGGCGCATGAAATTGCAACATTTGGCAAATAAGAATTTCATAACCACAATACATTGAAATTATGTTACAATGACCTTAAGAATATTTCACAAAATGAACTGAATGGTTTTGAAAATCAACATTAATATACCCCCCAAAACTAAGTTTTGTGGAGTATGTTGGTTTCACTCTGTCTGTACTATTTTCTAAGCAGCTTGCAGCATTGTTATGAAACTTTGTGGGATGTTACATAAGCACATAGAGATGTGCATACTGTCAGGAATTTAGGCTAGGACAAAAGTTGAAGAAATTACGACTGTTGAACTTTCAGCAAAACTTGGTCTGATGCATTGTCCGCAACTCCTCAACAACTTGCAGGATTATAATGAAACTTTATGGGGTGTTAGATTACCATATTAGGATGCGCATGTTGTCATGAATTTATGTTTGGGCAAAAATTGTAGAAGCAGCGGCTGTTTGAACTTACAAATTTTGCAGCAAAACTTGGTCTGATGTGTTGTTCCGCAATAATGAAACCCAATGAGTGTTAGATTACCATATTTGGATATGCATATTGTCAGGAATTAATGCTTGGACTAAAGTTCTTGAATTAACAGTTGTTGGACTTTCAGCAAAACTTGGTCTCATGTGGTGTCCACAACTCCTCCTTGACAACTTGCAAGTATGAAACTAAATGAGGTGTTAAATAAATTACAGTATTGGGATGTGCATATTGTCAGGAATTTATTTTTAAAATAAGTTTGCATTCATATTCTGAAATTGTGTTGTCAACAACAACAAAAAAGTACTGATTAAGGTTTTGAGTTGGGTGTTTTAGAAATGGCAACTAAGTTGAGTGTAAGAAGTGCTTAGTCTATCCACCATAAAAATTGTGTCAATACTGGTGTCCAAATGTAAGGGTAGTACAGGCTATGGAGGGGTACAAGTCCCATTAGAGGCAATGTCTAGTTACTTTAGTTTACTGATGACAGATTAGAGACCAACAGCTCACTCATGACAATTGGCAATATAAACATTATTTTATACCCATTAGAATTATGTACAAGTTAAACATGCTCAAGTGTATTATGACTACCTTTAATTAGAATATGCAGTTTATGAACAAAACTAAGATCTTAGAGTTCTGCAAACAAGGTTCTAACATGAAACAAGAGGCTCACTGGAGCCGGAATTGCTCACCTGGTTAATTAATTTTTGCCTTTCAAGGGCAATAACATTCACAAGGAGTTGTCCAACAATTTTGACTCAGGAAGACTTTGGTTGGAATTGTCAAGGATCATTTCATCAATTGAAAATTTCATTCTATATTAATAGTTTTCAAAATACTGACTGAAAACTGCTAAAAACATAATTTTTTGCCTTTCAAGGGTAATAACTCTAACATGGAGTCGTTTGACAACTTTGATCCCTGGAGTCTTTTGTAGGCCTTACAATAAGAAGCATTTCATTAACTGAAAGTTTCATTCTATCATAATTTTCAAGATATAAGCTAAAACTGAAAAAAAAAATGTCATTTATCACCGCTCAAGAGCAATAACTCTTACATGGAGTCAACTGACAACTTGGAGATTTTTGTAGGCCTTATAATAAGGATATTGGCTAAACCTAACATGTTTAGGAGATATATGCAAGAGATTACTGTCTGACCCCTGTATTTTATTTTTTATTTTTAGTAATGGCAGCCATGTTTTTTAACAAATCAAAAATCCAAATGGTCATTTTGTTGAGGATTCCCTATAAAACAAAAATGCCAACTTTCATTAAATTATGTAGAGTAGTTTCTGGAGAGAAGATTTTTTTTAAGTAATAACATCAAAAACAGCAAAAACGTCCAAAAAGGGCAAAAACTCTAACATGGGTCAACAGATTTTCACCAAAATTTGACCACAGATAGATCTCATCATGCTGAATACTTTTACCCTTAAGAATTTAAACAAAACCAATGGCCATTTTGTTCAGGATACCTTATAAAACAAAATGCCAAATTTAATTGAATTCTGTAGAATAGTTTCTGATGAGAAGACTTTTTAAAGTAATAACATCAAAAACAGCAAAATACGTCCAAAAAGGGCAGTAACTAGTAAGGGGTCAACAGATTTTCACCAAAATTTGACCACAGATAGATCTTGTCATGCTGAATACTTCTACTCATTTCAGAATTTGGTTAAACCCAACCGTTTTGGAGGTATATGCAAAAATCTGCTTCCTGACCCCAATGTTCTATTTTTAGTAACGGCAGCCATGTTTTTTAACAGATCAAAAATCCAAACACCCATTTTGTGCTGGATGCTCTAAGGAACAACCATCTTCAGTTTAATCCAAATCCATTCAGTAGTTTCAGAGGAGAAGATGTTTGAAGAAATTGCTAAAGATGACAGAGAAGACGTCGACGGACACCAAGTGATGGCAAATAAAAAACTAGTTGAATCATCTCCCTTCGCATACATTGTTCAATTGTTATCTTCATGCACATGAAAATCAATTGAGCTTTTCATAGATGCACTAACTAAAAAATTTTAAAATTGGATTATCTCCCGTAGCAACTATCAAACACTTTTTATCTGCCTTCATGCAAATCTCAAAGATGTATGACAGCTACTTATAGTTAATGCCCTTAAAATGTGAAAAATCATGTTTATTGGAGTTTTTTTAGCCAATATCTTGAAAACAATAATGATTAAGGGTCGAAGTTAATAGAACCACTCCTTGTTATAGTTATTGCCTGTGAAAGGCAAAAAAGGAACCAGGTCAGTTACACTTGCTCTTGAAAGATTTGTGTTTCTAGTTTGATGCATGAGAATCCCAGGAGGAGCATGAATCAAAGTGCTGATAGCACTGGAGGTTTGGGATTCTTCTGAATTTGTAGCATGAACAAAATTTAAAAGATCACATGATGTTAAATAAAATTATGATCATACATTGCATTATATATATTATTAAGAACTGTGTTCTTTCTAATATTTTTAAACTGAAAGTCAATCCATACTACTGATCTAACTTCACACTCATCAAAAAATTTTGTTCTATTTCACCTTTTTCCCCATTTTTAAACCTATCCAAAAGTTAATTTGCATTCAAAAACTATATTAACGGTGTATTTATTCTACATTATAATTATGCTTAATCTTATCACAAGATTTTAAAGAACTAAACACTTTCATCAATTTGAATTTTCCCACCAATTTTACTTGGCTAAAATCACTACTCTACACTTCCTGTTTATAAACGGTAAAATATTGATGATAGGATGGAGAAGATGTTAAAATGAACATGCTCAACACATTTTATGCTTTTGGACACATTATTGCAAGAAACAAATTCCCTAAATGTAAATTTATCACTAAATATCTTTCAAGGCCAAAAAGGGGTCCCACAAATCTTGAGTTGATATGAAGATAGATCTTAATTTTACTTGCAAGAAACATCTTTACTAGTCATAAAAGAGGTATTGAATGATATAAAAGGAATTACATTTAGAATAATTTTTTGTTAATGTTCAGAAATAGTAGGGAAGTTCCAGTCATGGACTGGTGACCTAAGCCTAAGGTATTTTGATCCTAAAAGATCAAAATATAGTGAAAACAGCTCGCTCATTTCAGGCATGAATTAAAACACAAATCACAATTCTATATTTCTGAAGTTTTATGTTTTAAATGAACATTTTTTATTGGTCAATAAATAATTTTTCAGAATGTCTCAAATAATTTAAAATTTCTTTAAAACTGTAGTCCTCATTGTGAAACATGAAACAGATAAGACATATACATATATACAGCACAATAAAACAAAATGGAAAGTCAATGCTATTAAAGAACTGATTCCCTAATTGTCAGTAGGATTCTGGATGCAGATCAATGTATAATCCTTATCTACAATAGAAGAAAAGGGTTGCAATTTAATATACATTATTGTTATGGCAACAAACAAAAAAACTGTGTTTTAAAAGTACATTTAGTTTTGTTGTCTTCTTTTGTCAATAAAAATATTGGAAAATACTAATTTTGATACATCTGTAAATCACAGAGTATTTTTTTTGTTCAAGCAATATGTGTAATTTTTGTGTAATTATTATCTTTCAGTATTAGTTCTTTTTAGTACTACCTTAATTTCTCCAATACTAGATGTTGTATGTGGCTGATGTCTGATTTTTTTGGGGGGGCATGGTTTTGGTGGCATCACTACCATCTGTATTTTCTTATAATTTTTCCTCATGAAATACATACATACATACATGATATAAACTAACAGAAAATTTTCTATCTATAAATATTACTAAGGGAGCTTAATAAATGTATTCAAATTAAGTTCTAAAACTGCAATGTTGTCTAATAAAAAGACAACACTTCAAACTGAATATCTTTCCTACTGTCTTGTTAAATTTGAGATATCTTAACTGCAATTGTATGGTAAGAAGTGGCTATTCGTATCTAAACTATTCTTTCTAGGGTAAAAACGTGTCAGAAAAAAACAGTGTGTGGTTCACCAAACCGAGTGCTAATAAACAACAGTGAAAGAAGTAGTTGTGGAATAGAAATGCAAATAAAAAATACACTACATGTATAAGCAAAATAAAAATAATGAAAACTGATAACAATTAATTCTACAGGGTAAAAATCATGCATAAAATTTCAAAATATTACAAATATATACATTTGTGCATGTATATAAAATAACAGTTTTAACATGCATCCAAGTCAATATCCTTCAAACATACTACAACTCTAGATGAAAAAGAAAGTCAAGCCCCAAGTATATAATTGAAAAGAAGAATGACAAATACTGCAACTAGTAAACTTCCCATATTTTTCAAGGAACTTGCTTACCTATAAATTGTGAAAAAAAAAATTGGCAAATTTCAGTAAAAAGTAATTTTTTAAAAATTATTTCCAAGCTTCAAGGGTCAGATCCAAAAGTTCTAACGCCAAAGAAAAATTCAGCCATTACATTTGATCACTTCTCAGAAATAAGTGTAGAGATAAGCATTTGAATATGAACCATCTAATCAATAAACTTTGGATCAAACAAAATCAGAACAAAGCATTATAACATTATAATTTCTCTTGCAGAGAGAGGGTCAAGCATCGTTTCACGATCATTGTACCTGCTTAACATCAAGGGGCATTAAACAGCATCTGGATTCTGTATCACAATCAACAAATATTCATTTTCTGTAGAAATAGAGAGAAATAGATATCAATGAATACAATGACAATTGACAATCCATAAGATTCTTTTCATAAAATTTTTCAAAATTCTTTTTTTTTTCAAATATTCCTTCCTTAACAAATATACTTTAACATTTTGAAAAACCTGCACATATTAAGATGACCATTAATTTTAAAGTAAACTATCAAGATACACTTCAATGACTGTAATTTCTATAAAGGAATTTTGATCTAACAAATTATTTACTCAGAAAAGTTTCTCTTTGAGTTTTGAAATTCTCTAAATAGTTTAAAAATTTGTTTGATACAACGTAACTTTAAAAAAAAATTCTTGCAAAATATGCAGAATTTACTTCAGTTTAAAACACTTGTATGTATGTCATCTATTATGCATAAATGTTACAAAAGACCTAGAATTAGCCACACAAACCAAACTGCAACAGCAATACCTTCAAAGTCAAACAATCTTAGGCACAATGCAACAAATAGCATCTACTAAAAGGTCTGTTAGGGCTTTATTCAGGCAATCAGTATGCAACGATACAAGAAACACCACAAGACAACTTGATATGCAGGGATTGGGAAGGCTACAGACTATAGACCACAAATGATTTTTTTTAAATTTTATTCAAGGAGATAATGTTATACTGGGAAAATTCAGTTTTAAATCGCTGAACTGTTTTTTAATGATGCCCTCCCAACTTCTGGATATGAGGTTATGAGCACTACTTTTTTTTCCAACCATTTAATTATTTTACTTAAAAGCTTGTTAAATGAAGCAGCTCTATACATTACATAAATTTTAACAGAATTTAATGATTTAATGCAAGAAGTATGTTTGTAAAATTCAAAACAACTATATTCTATGCACCTAGCAAATATAATCTAAACGAATATGTGTCATTAGTAAACATGTAGTTAGTGTAATTTATCTACAAACCAGCATACAAGTCTTGCATAGTTCAAAGTTTAGCATCCTATTACCCAATCTTATATAAATTACTTGTATGAACAAATAATGAGATATTTTTATGATATGCAATAACATGTGAGCAATACAATAACCTTCTAATTCAAAATACAAAATTTTGAAACACTTTTTTTTTAAGTTGTATTAAAACTAAATACGTATTTTCCCTTTTTTACTGCACAAGTCCAGTGAAAATCAGTTAGTGAGTAGAGATTTTAGTTGCAGAAGTTAGAAATTAACCACACAAATTTTAGTAATTAGAATAGGTATTTAGTGTCCACATCTTGCCACAAACCTACCTGGGGCTACCATAATCTCATGTTTCTTTGATCGAATTCTTAAAAATATCAGGTCATTTTGTGGGTCAATATCTCGTACTGTACTTCTAGCTTTATTTGTCAGTGTCGTTATCAGACCAGCGTATTGTACTGTAGTTGAGTTATCTAATGTTGTTCTGATTGGAATGCCTAAACAGAAGAAATAAATAATTAGAAATTCAATAGAACACAGACATGATAACAACAAAAATCTTTAATGGATAACTTCAAGAGAACTACATGTACTTTTATCTTTGAATACTTGGTATTCTGGTTTTTTTTCAATTTTAACTCATGTCTTCTAGGCAGAAATTGATGTGTGCATAATTGTTTTGCAGCAATAACACTTTTAATGTCTTCAATTGTAGTTCTCAGTCTTTACTTACCATCACAGTTTACAACAATAGTACCAATAACACCACGATGAGATTGAATTCTCTTCAATGTGTCTTCTACTTCAGCCTACAAAATTAATAAAGCAATCATTAATCAGACCTGAAATAAAGAGAGAAAAAAAGAAAATAAACCACAACATAAAGAAAGGGAATATTTTCTTATCAATATTGTATTTGTTCCACTGTTTCTGGATCTTCCTTTTAACTTTCTACCATTACCTTAAGGTAACAATGTTTGAATTGACCAGAATGTTGACCATACAGACTACAGTGAGTGTTATAACTTATACATTTAACATGTTAAATCAGTCAAACTCAAAAGCTGATCTGCTACGCCAACAGAAGTCCAGATATTAATGACGTTTGCTGAGGCATTTTTATTAATCAGACGTTTGGATAAATAAACACTTTTCTTCAAAGACGGCATAAATATTTGAACTGCCCGAATTGGTTTAATACAAGCATGCCATGGTGCAACATTGCATGCATTCCAGAGGATGTTACCGAGTTATCGATCCCTTTCGAGTCGGTGTGTGTTGTCAAAAGGCGATATTTCAACGTACCAGCAAGCAAATGAATTACAAGTGTGACAGAATGAAAAATGTTCACCACAAAAATTAACGACTAAGGACTCATCACTTACCATTTTGTTTGTGTTTACTTTGAGGGCTACAGACCAAAATGTTCCTTGGTAACTACGTTGATGAGGATCATGCGCAGACTTGATATCCGATTGAATCACTGTACCCTCAAAACGAACGACAAACATAAATACTATAAAAGTGAATCATAAATTTAATCATTTTTTTTCAGAATTACATAAATAAAGCGAATGAATTAACTTGAAATGTTTAAACCACAATAAATGACGTGAAATTGATCTCTCGTTCTTTTTGCACGGAGTGTAACCTCAATAGTCAGCTGCGCGCGAAAATTCAAATTGAATAATAACACTATAACAAAACTTGTTTTAACATAATGTGAGTCTTAATATAGTCACTACAAGACCGTGAATACCATTCAGGCAAGTGAGGCAATGTTTCACTAAAAAAATTGCATGTGCATAAAATAGTGTACTGCAATGATGTTAATGTAACTAGATCTATACACTAATCATCACGATTGACATAGTAGTTCGTGTTAAACAGGGCTATTCAGAAACCTTAAAAAGAATTTTCAAAACTGCGGAACATAACTTGAAGCAAATATGGAACTATGATATAATTGCTCATACTACACTAGCATAAAGTTGACCTAATGGTATGGCGCGGAATGTGTGTCACAATTCATTATTAATTAAATTCAATATATTTATGCTTATGCATTGTTATATCTTCATATGCATAATTCTATTTATTCAATCGCGTAATATATTTCTGCATCTGCATAATTCTATTTATGCAATCGCGTAATTAATTCTGCATATGCGCGTAATTTTATTTATGCAGAAATAACGCATACGCATGAATATATTTATGTAATAGCAGTAATATTGAATTATGACCCACTTTCCGCGCCATAATAGCGCCTAGGAAAAAAATAACGTGGACGCCCGGCAATATCGACCTCGCCTGCCGCGAATGTCGACACAAGAAAAGAAAAGATAAAGTCAAGAAAACAAATGACTGAAAGCAACTAAATATACAAATGTATATACACACGCAAAATTACATGCTAATGAATTCTAGATATACGTATAACATGATATATCTTATCTCATTCTATCCTTGTAGTCTGTCCACTCTTTGCAATAATTGTTGACATTAATATTTTGTAACAGCGACTGTAAGACGCTGCTTACTAGAAAGCTCGTTCCTTTTTTCAGACACCACTGTTACTACGAATGCTGCTACCGAATCGGTCAAAATTGAGTAACAATTGCCATGCACAAAGTTCTGATGTTCTGTCAATGTTTAAGTGCTATGCGGTAGATTTAGGTTCAAATTAATATTAGGAATATATATCCGACAAATTAATTCAGATATTAAGTTGTTAAAAATTTGATGTTGTAAATGGTACATGTCTCAAATGATAAAAAGCTCAAGAAATGTCAAGAATGCAAGATTTAAACCATATATATTCCAGAGATTCTTGGGCCGATCTCGTAGTGTGACATAACAGAAAATCGGCAGTACTGCGAGATCGGCTTTTACTAAGATTGAACGGCCCAAAACGTTTCGCCTTGCTCCGCGATCATTTCCGCGTCACTTAAATAAATAAGTAGTACTCCAGCTAAGAATCGTGCATTCTTATCCGGAGTACTACTTAATATGCTTAGTTGCAGACTTGTTTTATAGAGTAATCAAGAGAACCAAGGTTGTAGCGGTAATCAAAAGAATGCAATCCAGGAACAAAGACCAGACATGGAAAACAGACATACACAACAAAGAACGCAAAGTAACTAAAATCATACACGCAAAGCAACAAAAGCAAATGGACAATTCGGATTCGAAGTATACTTAGCTTGCTGAATGCAAATCAAAATAGATACAAGAAGAGAATACTTTCAATATGTGTATGTCTGGCCTGCATCGCCCGTAAAAGAGATTGCTATTTTCTTGTTTGAAATAGACAACAAACCCAAATGTCTCTCTATATAAATAAAGCCAGAAGTTCAAACTTGAAAAATGCACTTTCTTATAATTTATTGCATCTGACCAATATCGACACTAGCCCGGCCTTTAATACAAACTCTTGTTGGTCACAGTATTTCTGAAAGTGTTGCTCCTATGTAGCGTGTCTTATATACTTCAGAAGCCACCATCTATATGTGGAAAATGTCTCACCGTTCATTGAAGGTTCATATGTTGCCTTGTGCCGTCTCAATTTTTACCTGTTTATACCTTATTCTCTTTAATTTGTTAGTATATAATATTGCGTCCCATTTAATTTTTTTTGAAGAAATGAACGAATGAATGTATCAATCAATCAATCAATCAATCGTTTGCATCTTTTACACAAATTCAGTCGATTAGATATATGGTACTTAACATTGCTAGAGGTTCTCTGCCAAGCTATTTTCTGAATTGAAATTCCAATCTTTAACATTGATAGTAAGATAAATGGTATATATATTCTTAATCAACCGAAAGTGTGGGGATACCCAACCCCTGAATCCACCCGTAATGGGTCTTTCAATCTTTCATGCACATGTATCTATTGCAAACATTCCATGTTTAAGATGACCAAGACTGTTACGTAGTACTGTTCTTCTGCACAGTTGAAAAACCATCAACTTGCCTTCGCTCCAGCCGTGGATTTGCAATCAAAGCAGAGCACACTTTCTCTTCTGGTACACCTGGTCTTTGCCCAATGTGTTATGTTGGATTTCGGGTTGTAATTACAAGTTAATTTTAGTAGTTTGTGTATGTTTCGTTTGGTTCCTTAATTTTCTCTTATACATTTGACCCTTGATTGAAAACTTTCGCTTTCCCTTTCAAATAACTACACCCATGGACTGTTGCTCATTTATATAGCTCTGCTAGCATAACAATCCGGGTTCAGGGAATTCGAAGATGATGGTTAAAGTGACGAGGTCGGGATCACACTAAAAACTTGGCAGGTGGATCCAGACATTTGATTACAAAAAGGAATTCCACGATTTGTTTGTTCATTTTTGTCTCTAAGATTTTACGCAAAAGTGGTAAACTTTTTCAACTTTATGTTGGATGAAACTCAGGACCGTTTCCACGTGTGGTATACAACATATTGTGGTAAGACATTTAATTTAATAATACCTAATTACATTCAATGTTGAAAACAATCTAAACAAAAATAGTTAATAAATTATTCAATGACTAACAAATTTATTTTTGTAAATAAAGAAACATACTGGTTTCATTATCCAAACAAAGCAGAATGTTTGTTTATTAATTATTGTATTTAAAATACATGAAGGTAGCAGAATGTGGAATCAAATTATACATAATTACCAGATTAGAATGTTGATAAAAATGTGTAAAGAATTCGTTAGAATAGAAGTACATGTATTAAACAAAAAGGAAATATGTACAATTCTTAGCTTTTGTATGCAGAGAAAATAAGTAACATTTAAACATTTTAAAGTCATATTCATATATCGGTACTTGTGCATTAAAACATGGTAGTGTAACAAACATTTCTGCAAATCATCTTTGCACAAACACAGGGCATTAACATTTAAACTTGTAACAAAACTTATTGAAGTACATGATTTTTCTTCCAATTACAGATTAACTTCCACATGGACAGAAAAGAGTATATGACTGACAAAATCCAGTGCAAAATACCAACCAAAGTGCATGTATGCCATTGACAAAGTATTTCATATTCATTATATAGCACGTGACTGTGTAGTCGAATAAGCTGCCAAATCGACAGTTCGTCGTACAATTTTGCATAGAGAAAATGTCAAGATTTTGTATAAAGTTAATGTTTACATCCTCCTCGGGTGCACACTTCATTCAGTACCCTGTGGGCCTCTCTTACACCCTTTGATGCAGCGTGTGCTATAAGTTGATGGGCTTCCCTGAAAAAGAAATCAATCTAAAAATAGAGAAATAGTGGAGAAGTGGTTTAACTAAGAGTTTTTATTTATTGCAGAGACGGATAAAGGAATTGAAAAACAGAAGGGCGCAATAACTGACCCAAGTGGGGTCACGCGCGTCCGGTGCCGCCTTGGTGAACAATAATTTCCACTGTTTCACGTTTATGTGTAACTACTGAAAATCAACATTACAAACGAATTTCAAGCGTACATAAGGGATAATCAACACATTTTCAACTAATATGCAGAGTTCAAATAAGGGGGTTGTTCGGTCGTGACTATATGCCCATGTTAGCTATACTTTCATCTTTAACAAAATGGCAGTTAAACTGATTCCAACAGGATATGTGTAACATACCCAGGCTTAAGTCCAGTTTTGTATCCTTTCAGATGACCAATACCAAGATTATAGGAAGCATGAGGGTGTCCCTGGTCAGCTGCCTTTCTACAATAAAAAGAAATCAATCACAGTTAATATAATGGTGGGTAAACAAACTTAAAAAGGCTAGACTTTCTTTTTATATTTTATATGTTTGCTTTCAAGGTTATATGATTATGTTTATCCTCCTGTCCGTGCTTTGGATTGAGCTTGTATTGAAACACCCTTCTATAAAGGATAAATCCAAGCAAAATTTAACTTGATAAATGCAATACACATTCTAAGCAAAAATGCACATTTAAAATTTACAACATGCGTTTCAACAAAAAGTGATTCCTCCTTTCAACATCTCTCTTTAGAAAAAATAAATTAATTTATTGGAGCCCAAAAACTTACCTAAACCATTCCATCGCTGTATTTTCGTGCTTGTTTACTCCTTTCCCTGTAAGTGACAGAAGGATTAAATATGTCTTTTTTTTTCAAAACTGAAGTAGGTCACTTTGCTGGGACTCTTTAAAGACAACTATGACAGATTGAATGTGTCTACTCTTTTCTTCAAAAGTCAACATAATTATATGCACATTATTATTGAAAATTATGAATATAGAACTTAATTGCAATAACATTATAAGTATCCTAAGGAACAAAACAGACAATATCTAAAAAGTAACACTGGCTGTCAGGTAAATTTGCGGTTAGGCAACATGACCTCGATATCAAAGTTAACCCGTGCTTCAACGCTCTTTAGACCACAGCCGTAGTAAAAGAAGTGATAAACTTATGACCAACGTCATAAACTGTGTCTATTCAACAATAGGAAGAAATTAGTACAATTAGAATAAAAATAAATCATGGAAACTCCCATTTCATCATTGTTTTACCACGAGTTGCCCATTTAATATGTTTTACCGTTTTACTTTTACCACGGGCTGGCCATTTATGTCGTTATTCACCCCTCGTTATCGCTTGGGGTAAAACAATATAAGGCCAGCCCGTGGTAAAGCAATGATAAGTAAAGTTTCCCTGATTCTTTCCTAAATTTACCATGAAGATACCGCTGGCCAATCTGATGCTGTGCTTGTGGGTATCCCAGCCAGCCATACGCGTAGGTCACGTTGAAATGAAGATGATCAAAGTAATAGTAGGCATATAAAGCGAATGTCAATGTTCCAATTATAACTAATGCCTGTATGGAAGAATAAAATAAAAATAATAATTGAATGCTTGTTGTCAATATACATGTATATGCATATCCGATTGCCACTATTAATTTCGGAAATTTCCTGTATAAAAGTAGCAAAAAGTTCCCTGTCAATAAATTCATCTTTTCTGATAGTTTTCGATAAGAACTTTTTGGTGTCATCTGTAAACTACAAAATTATTTTTATTGACGTGTTTAAAAAATTACCAAGCTAGAAATCATACTTATTCTGCCAGACATTCATGACGGCTTTAGCATCCTACTATAATCTAAACAAAACATACATGTAGCTATAAAATAGTCAATAAATTGCTGAGAGAAACTGATCACTAACTTTTGGAATTTTGGTCTATTGTTACCTCAATCACTCTAACGTGCAATGGGTCCGGCTTCTTCTTTCGTGCGAGATAGACTTTGCCTCCGTATGGTAAATTAGGATCCCATTCTGGATCAGATTGTTCTGGTTCGGGTTGAATTAATCTCTGTCGTACTTCGGACGTCCCAAGATTTGCAGCCATCATTTCCAGAATCCGCAACCAAACTACAACGCCACCTATCGATTGTTGTATTAGTTGTCATGGCAGTGCCATTTTCAGGTGTCTGTTTAAGGAAATCGATCGATTTTTCATTGTCGGTATATCAATGTTTTATTTACTACTATCATCGATTTATAAAAGCCAATAATCGGTGTATATACGCAATTCATTTGTGTGTAAAAAAAACTCTAGGACTTGAAAAAAGTATTAATAATTACAAATACATGCAAATCATATTATCATAAAAAAAATTCAAGTAATCTAGATTTCCCTATGTCGACTCTAGATTCAATCTAGAAAAATAAAACGATAAACAAAATACATGTATGACTACTAAAATTTAATTTTTCATTAGTATTCTATGACAAGCCAAAGTGCACAAAAAGTCATATTTTTATATATTAGAATCTCATTGATTTTTGATATTAGAAAATGAATGTTTGATATTAAAAATCCATAACTTTATATAATAAATTCATTTTCTTATATTAAAAATTCATGTTCTAATATCGAAAATTCAATTTCTTATATCAAAAAAATAAATTTTTAATATAAAAAAATCAATTTCTTATATCAAAAGTAATCGATTTTTTAGTATTAAAAATGTTTACAAGCGTCAGACTGATAATAAAATGTTTATTTTCAATATTAAAAATTATTTATTTATATTTTTCAATATTAAAAAGTCATGTTTTAATACAAGAAAAAAAGGGACTCTTTGTCCACTTTTGGCTTCCAAATTAATGACAGTATATATCAGAATTTTAAGGGTAGCAAATTGTTCAAAGGCGAAACATGATACGTATAAGTTTGTAAACAATATTCGACGAAGTAAGCATTAAATATCCATTATTATCATGATTTGAGTAAGCAGGTAAAAGTACCGGGGTAATAGTGTAATGAAATCTCTTAAAATGATTTATATTTTGAATGCAGAAATGTGAAGTAGTCTCACTATATAGTAGAAGAATCTATTTAAGTTCTTGATCAGAAGTCACCAACGCCGTATTCACTACCTAGTAATATTAACAACAAAAGAATATGTAATTTTTCAATTCATTATCTACTTTATTAAAAAATATAGGCTCCCGCACGTGCGCAAAACCGGCACATTTTTGCATTTTGTTTTGTTGAGCACTTGCACAAAAAACAAAACTACTTACTTACTCGCCCACTAAATACATTTTATAAAGAGAATGGGTATGGTGTATATGTCAAAGACACTTGAACAACCACACCGGGATGAAAATGCACGTGCCCGCCCAGGACCACCCATTTGTCTTGAAGACTGAGTAAACCTTCGTACCATAATTAGGGTAGACTGCAGATTTTGTATTACTCCAGCAATGCTAGAGGTTGTCTGGCAAGCTATTTTTTGACTTGGTGCCATCCTACCTTGGGGTATGGAGAAACGGAATTCCAACCTCTTACGTTGTAGGAGTAATTTTGTATATACCGCTGTTTTGTTTTGTTTTGTTTTGTTTGTTTTTGTTTTTGTTTTTGTTAGTAGACTTGTACGATTAACGATAGGGAAATTGAATGCGACTACGGTTAAAATGACACAATTTGTAATGTTCAAACAAATGTACTGCTTCCGGTATAGAGGGAGTTATTGACGCTTTACTGACGATTTCCGTCTTGAATGTTTGTGGCCGGCGCCTAAATCAATCTTGATTAATCGGCGCCCAATAATCTTTAAAAATGGTAAATTTTACACAAATGAAACGCTTGAAACCATAGTTTGTAGTCAAAGTGAATTTTAAAGTTAACCCATGTGCATTAGCGCGCGCACAGGCACATCTTCAAAAAGGGGGACCAGTCCCTTTTACTTTGTAAACAATGAAGAATAATGTTGATAGATATATTATTTTGCGTTGTTTTCCATCAAAAAGCATTTTCATGCACACAACTCTGTGTTGCAACAGGCTTGCAAGTGCCCTCGCACTAAAGGCTAAACAGTAAAAGAAAGGGCATACATGTCGCTAGTACGAAGCTTGAATACAGTGCCTGCGTTTGGTACCCACATAATATAAAACAAATCAACCACACAGAGATGGTCCAATGCAGAGCAGCTTGGTTCGCTTGCAAAAGATATAACAGTTCAGTTTCAGATGTGCTAGAACATCTGCAATGGCCAACATTACAGTTCAGGTGTATTCAGACGAGGCTAGTGGTATTTTATAAGATCATTCACCTTCAACTGGCAATATACCCAACAAATCTACTTGTACTATCTGACAATAGATTATAGAATCAGAATTAAACATCGCTACCATTATAAACATATTAATTCAAAGAAAGACACTTACAAATTTTCATACTATCCATATACCTTCATTCAGTGGAACATGCTACTAACATCTGAAGTTTCTTGTAATACAGTAGAGTTTTAAAGAGCAGATCACCACATCTGCTCTGTCACAAATTTTCTGAACAGAAAGACATGTACATAGTTTAAAAAAAAAACAAAAAAAACTCACTTTTGATGAAAAAATATATTCACTGTATATGATATTTTCCATCACTTATATAAAAAGTTCTTTTTTAAATTTGTGTGGTAGCCACGCATGTAAACAACATGTAATAGTCCGTATAATGATGGATTGCGGAAATTTGAATATGGATAGAAACTTGGTTAATGTACTAAGTACTTCACTACTTGTAATAAAACTTGCTTCAATCTGTAGTCTTCCTTCTGTACACTCCCCAATTCGATAATCGCCTAGTCTTCACTCCTAACTTTTCAACTTAAAGGCCCAAATTTGTAAACCACATATTTGCGACATGAACAAAACTGAAATGAAACCTGATGATTTTCTGGAAGTTCTGAAATTTTCTTACCCTTTTAAGTTTGTACTTTTTTTAAAAGGTCTCTTTCAAATGTTTTATTATAGCACTGAGAGATGACTTAGTATGACATTGTCGTATTCATCCATAAATGGATAGCGACACTGATAGATTATTTTTTTTTAATTTCACTCGGTCACCAGTTTGATATCAGTGATTTAGCTAGCGCTCATCATTTTCGCCATTTACGAAAGGATTTCCTAAATGACGAAAATGTTTTAAATCATTTTCATCACTTAAAATTTGAAAAGTGTATGAAAAAAATTCCATTCAAAAAGTATTTCAGATAAATTTTCGTCACTTTAAATAAAAATGTTGTTAAAAACTGTCAATTGAAAGTTACATAATTTCACCTGGCCTTATGCTCTGTCAAGTTTATGACCCCAAGCTTGGTAATTACCTGGTCAACCAGCTGTGAAGTATATTCTATTGTTGTGAACCTGGCATCCCTGATATGTGCATTGTTGATAATCCTTTAAAATAACAACAGAGTATCAATCGTTTGATCATTAGGACCACAAAAGATAATCCCAGGGTTCTCACTTCAGCCGGTCGTTTTCGACCACCGAAAAAAGCCTCGAGTTGACTGAGAAATTTCTGCTTTTAAGTGCGTTTAAAATGTAACTTACATATATCCTTATTTTAAGGATTAATCGTGTTAAACGATTTCGATCTTTAATGGATACTGACAGATTTTACTCCCATATTTAAATAAACCCTTCATGAACCTCGCAACATATATAGCTATCTATTTTTAGAAATTTAGATGCACATAAAAACAATGTCTCCGATGTGTGGCTGGTGATCTCATGGATTTCAATTAATTTTAACGCAATAGCGGATAATTAGGAAGTATTAATCAACGATAAATATTTATTTTACAAATTCTCTTTTCTTCTTGAACGAAATCACAATGATTACGATCGTCTTCAATTCTACTCTTGATCTGGGGTCAAAGGTCACAAAAAAATCACCACCCAGCAGCAAGAGATATCATGCAGCAACTGCTTACAGAGTGCAACATTCTACAGTTGACTCTGCTAATGTGGCCAACCTATCTGTCTAGTTTCTGCGTTATCTTATGGTGACTGAGAGGGGATTTAGTAGGTACTATCTGATCAAGACCTATATTAGGAACAGGCTCAAGGTTTCATCAATCAATTCTTTTCTAAAGATCTGTCTCCATCCTTCTGATTTGAGGAGTTTAAGGTTGAAGAGGGCTTTTGAGGTGTGGTGTTTTGCAAGGGACAGGAGGATTTTCTCTTGTTAGTTGAGTGTCAGGTCATACCATAATAGTAGCTGTTGTCATATAGTAGCTATTTTTAGACTGAATGCATCAAAACTTTGTCATGATGTAAAACAAATTTCTATTTTACTATTTTTCTAATAGTAACTATTTTATTAAGTAACACGTTTTCTTATAGAAAATAATAGTTATTTTGTTGTAACATTTATTGTATTTATTGTTATGCCTGTATCTGTAAACTTTAAATGAATATATTAAGAGTGTTTATGTCTTTAGTTTATGATATTATTGACTATTTACAAAATTCTGCTGCTCATCATATGTCGTTCGTGCTCTACGCAAAAGTGACTAAAGCCCTCAAAATCCTAGCTAAAACCCTGTTGACATGCATTGATGACTTTCCTTTTCCTAAGATGTGATAGCAGTTGAC
This sequence comes from Perna viridis, assembly GCA_037379345.1. NCBI lineage: Eukaryota > Metazoa > Mollusca > Bivalvia > Mytilida > Mytilidae > Perna > Perna viridis. The sequence continues at coordinate 31,177,998 of CM074515.1, read as the reverse complement.
CCCATATTATCAATAAAAACAATACAATGTAATAAATTCTAATGAAATCACTTGTAGATTTTCTCTAGAAAAATCCTTATATAAGTAGAAGGACAATAAATCATGGCTGACATTTTGCTGAAAATAAATATTGATGTATAGTCAGAAAAAGATGGTAACATCTGGTTTGTGCATGTATATTCAGGAGCTTGAAAATAGCATCAGGACAAGGAACTAAAAAAATCAGGAAATTCAGAGATACTCTGCACCCGCTAGGCCCACATGCCACACTTTTTGTGTGCAATGCTTAAAATATCCCTGCCAATGGTGCAAGGGCACAGTCTAGAATAAACACTGCTTAACCCATGTTCTATTGAACACACTTGATCAGTCAAAATCTGTGTTTTCTTCAGTATTTTTTAATTGTAAAAAAACGTTGACGTGAAAATTCAAATTGATGAAAAGCATATATTTTTTTTTTAAATTTATGTACTTCTAGGAAATTATTTTCTTCAGCAGAATTTTTAAATGTTATTCCAAATTAATTTTTGGACAGGTTTAGAAAATTTTAAAAAGGATTAAATGAAATCAAATATATAAATTTGTGTGAGGTTGAATACTGTTTAACTATTGTATTACAGTCTACAGATCAAACCTTTCTCGTTAGGGGAACTTTTTGAAAAGGATTAAATAAAATAAAATATGTAAATTTGTGTGAGGTTGAATACTGTTTAACTATTGTATTACAGTCTACAGATCAAATCTTCCTCGTTGGGGGGAAATTTATGCAAATTTTTTTCATGAAAAATTTCTTACTTTAAAATATCTTAAATGAGGCAGTGTTGTGGGAGGAATCTCCCACATGGACTGCTCCAAAGATTTACAGGTTTAGATACATGTATCTCTGAAATCTGTATTAAACAGTGACATGTAGTTTACATCATGTTATCATTGAGATTAAGTGTACATGTATAGTAATGTTTTCACAAGAATCAAAAACCTCCAGTGCTAATAGCACTTTCATTAAGTTCCTTAATCTGAAGGTACAAACTGGATATTGATGCCTTTTCTGGCCATTAATATACGGAATCCAGTAGTGGCAGATTATGGGATGTGCAGGGGCTAGCACCCCTCCTTTTTATTGAAAAATTTGTTGTGTACAAGTGTAAAATTTACTTGAATGATAAATAGTCATGTGCCTGTTTTCTTGCAAAACCTGGCTGGCACTCCTCCTTTTTAAAGTGTGTGGATCCACCCCTATAGAACCATGTATATTCATAATACCTGTTATGTTAAATGACATACATGTATGATATTGTGTCATTAACCATTTATTGTTAATGTGTGTGAACAAATGAATAGTTCCATTTGTGTTCATTTATATATGTACAGGGTACAACAGTCCTTTCCTTCAAAAATCTTAACAACTTGCCAGAATAGTAGATGACTGGATAGGATTCAACTAGCCTATAACAAGAAAAGTACACAATTCACTAGCCCTGGGCATCGGGCTAGTGGTTAAAAGGGAGCACTGGTACAAGGTTGGAAATACTATTTCCACCCGTAATTGTTCAGAATCATTGGAATCGTTGCATTCAATTTTATTTGTACCGTGCTACACTAACATCAAGAACAGCATTCCAGGATGACAACTGTCCAGCATAGTTGCCCAAAGGTCCTCTAAACAAATTCATCCTTGGCTTAGTTGCAATGTAAATTAAAATCAACAGAGTTCTACACGTGCAGACATTTCGAAGTCGTTGACACTTTACATTCTGCCTGGCAGCTTCGAAGCTTTTGTCCTAAAACAAATCTGCCGGTCCAACAAAATACTTGAGAAGCAACATACATGTGTATTTACTAACCTCTAATGAGATCATACCTATTTCAACTGTTTCAAGTCGGTGATACCTGTGGCCAGTCACAACTGTTGCTATATATCAGTTTCAGGAAGAAGAGAAGTTATGAGTTATGGTTTGTGTCACATCTGGTGTACCAACTGTGTAATTTCTGACATGAATAAATTTATAAAACCATGAAACTTACTTTTTATGACTGATCAGCATTAAACAGTATATTGTCTGACCTTACAGATAAAATAATTAACCAGACATTTGGTCTGACACATTCATGGAATTTTATTGGACCTTCCCAAAGCGATATACAAAGCAATTTATTGTTAAAGACTTCAACATCTTATTAAATTATTGTATACATTGTCATGTGTGTCAATTTTCAGACTGTAGGAAGAAGTTCCAAGATGTTGCAGCACATCAACTACAGGATGCGATGCACCTTACAGGATGGGCGAACATTTATAGGAACCTTCAAAGCTTTTGACAAGCATATGAATTTAATCTTAGGAGACTGTGATGAGTTCCGTAAAATCAAACCCAAAAGTTCCAAAAGCTCTGATAAAGAAGAGAAGAGAGTTCTGGGATTGGTGTTGTTACGTGGAGAACATCTAGTTTCAATGACTGTCGAGGGGCCACCTCCTGCTGAGGTAATGAACAATCAAGAATGAATTCTCTGTTTCCACATATCCATTTTGTGTGACAAATTTTTTGTAAGCTAGCATTATGCAGTGCTCAATATAGGAAGCCTCTTTAATATTGTTTCCAAATTCATGGACCAAAACTAGGGGAAAGCTGTACTAAATGAAATATCATAAATTAAGCCAGTTAATCCCTAATTACATGTATTTATTTAAAAGTGTATGATTGATAGCGTAATGGTCACTGATTTAAACACTTTTGGGGTCTTGATAGGCTGACGTGTTTCGACAACAATTTTCGTTTGTAAATTGATTACTTTTGAACATGACCAGCCAGTCATAAATATTTCACTAAATAAAAATATAAATCACATATTAAAGACAGTTAACAAAAATGTGAATTTTAAGTTTCGCTGAGAGTCACTAAGTCTATATTAACTGGATTCTAATGAATGATGATGTACCATTAGCAGGGATGATTTTTTTTCTGCTTTTTAGCAGAATTCTGCTATTTCAAATCTGGATTTTACCATTACGATTTTTTTTATTGTATATTTACTTTGGATTTTGCCAATTTCCGCTTTGTAGACCTTGTAAAATCATCCCTGCATTTGTTATGACCTAGAAGTTTATCCTTAGTCTCTCTCATAACTTTTTCCAAGTTCATGAACATTGACAGGGGTCTTTCAAGCTCAATTCGGTAGCAGACATACATTTCCTCTCACTAAAGAAGACAGGCCTTCAGAAATAAGTGGACAATATTCAGATCAAATGTACTTTGAAAATCAGATAACTTTTTCACAACATTAAATGGATGGTTCTTTGATAATTATGCTATAATACTATAATATGATAATTCTTTACAGGTTATTCCAATTGATCATTGAAAGAACATTTTCATTTCTGATTTTATCGCCCCTCACTTTATCGCCTATCCCAATAAATTGCAATTCAAGCATTAGAAGAAAAGGTGGCTGTATGATGAGTGTTTACTTTATTCAATAACTTCTATTAAACAACACACCTTATCTCATATATTTTGACTTTAAGAGAAATGATACTTTTTACATCCAATCATTTATATCAAATTTACAGGAGGGAATTGCCCGGGTACCATTATCTGGTGCTGGCCCTGGACAGGGTATGGGTAGAGCAGCCGGACGAGGTGTAGGTCCAAGTGGTGGTGGTGGTGGCCCAGGACTACAGGGCCCTGCTAGAGGTGTAGGGGGTCCATCATACCAAAGTATGCAGCCTGGTAGGGGAGGTAAGATATTGATATGGTCTACAGAGAGTGATTGAACTAGTTGCTTGGATCAGTGTGCAGATTTTGTTTGTACAAGCCAATTTCTTAACAGTATTATAAAAATATTTTACAAGATGTTTGTAATATTGACTTTAAGTAAAAAAAAAAGCTTATTTGTATAACAGTAGCATGTATTTTCTCAAAAGTTTATTATACAGTAAAAGTTCAAAATTAATAGGTAAATGGAGTGTCCTGTTGATTGTCAGATATTGCTTCATGTAGGTAAAGTCGAACCTCGTTAAGGTGAAGTGCAAAAATGTTCGAGTTAACCGAGGTTCGTGTAATCTGAGGTCGAGATAAACCAGATATACTAGTGGTTTGGTCAATGATTGTTTCTGCATTTACATCATTTGTTGTGCTTGTACATGTACATGACTTCACTTTACACAGCACTTCGTAATGTCTTGTGTTACATATGGGAATATTTTTTTTTTGTATGTTGTATATCATGGTTTGAAATACTGAATGGCACAGAGTGTTTTAGTGAAATTTCTTTTTTTATTTTTTCTACATGGAAAACGTCATAGTTCATAACATGCTGTTATTTGTTTGACTCACAATCAGGAGATTTGTCAAACCATGTGGTCTACATTGTTACGATGAAATTTCAAATTCACTAGCCAAATGAATGTAGTCGTTGAAATACACTTACTATCGTCTATTTGATGTTTCATTAAATAGTCGGATACCATTAAAATTTATCTGTATTAAAAAAAATATATATCAAAACTAAAAAAATCTGATATCACTGTTAGTGTGAATTCCGACGCGTAAATAATAAAATTTATTTCTTTTCACTACACACGCAATTTTGAATTAATTAAATACACAAATCAAGCCATAAAGAGTGTCAACAAATTAATTTTAAAGGCCACACTAATAGTTGTTAAAACACATTCCGATCATGGTTTGTAATTAGTTTTCCGACTAATAAGTTGACTTGGAGACATCAGGGTTAATTAACCTCAAGGTCCTACCGAGGGGACTGATTGATTACTTCGAGTTATCCGAGGTTTTGATTCATCCAAGTTCGAGTCATCCAAGGTAAAATTGTATTGGAGTAAGGGGAGTTTTGCTGGGACTTTGTAATTAGTTCATGTTTTTCGACTAATCCAAGTTAGACACATTGAGGCTCGACTGTACATAACAGTATAACAATATCAATGTGGTAAAATTTTAAATGATATATTTAATCCATTTAAGGTCCACCAAGAGGCCCACCAGGTGGTGGATACAGGGGAGGTGGAGGTGGCGGAGGAGGAGGAATGAGAGGAGGGTACAGAGGTAGGGTTTAAATAATGTTTTGTATTTCAATCCAATAATGAATGCATTTCCTGTCAAGAAGTGTACTGACAAATTCATTACCTTGTTCTTTTTACTTTTCACCCACTTAAAATGTATGTGCATAACTCAGCAAGTTGCAAAAACATAATTTATCATTACTTGCTCACAGCTTATTTAATTTTGGACCATATTGTATAATTCTTACACTTGTATTTTCACTGCTGCGAGTGTACGTGTAACTTGTTAATAATAGTTCCTTTACTTAGGAGTTATCTTAAGTGAAAGAGCATAGTAAATAAGTACTTTTTAATCTTTTTTTGCAGTGATTTAGCTAGCGCTCATCATTTTCGACATTTACGAAAGGATTTCATAAATGACGAAAATGTTTTAGATCATTTTCGTCACTTAAAATTTGAAAAGTGTATTAAAAAATCCATTCAAAAAGTATTTCAGATAAATTTTTGTCTCCTTCAACTTAAATGTTGAAAACTGTCAATTGAAAGTTGCATAATTTCACCTGGCCTTACGCTCTGACAAGTTAATGACCCCACAATTGGTAATTACCTGGTCAACCAGGTTTGAAATAATTCTATTGTTGTTAACCTGGTATCCCTGATATGTGCATCATTTATAATCCTTTTAAAATAACAACAATTTATCAATCTTTTGATCATTAGGAAAACAAAAGATAATCCCAGGGTTTCTCATTCGTCTTCACCCGGTCGTTTTTGACTGCTGAAAAAAGCTTCGAGTTTGCTTGAGACATTTCTGATTTTAAGTACGTTCGAAATATAACTTATACATATCCTTATTTTAAGGATTAGTCGTGTTAAACGATTTCGATCTTTAGTAGATGCCGACCGATATTTACTCCCATATAAAAACAAACCCTGCACAAACCTCGCACATATAGCTATCTATTTTAAGAAATGCACACATTAGACAATGTCTCCGATGTGTGACTGGTCATCTAATGGATTTCAATTGATTTTAATGCAATACCGGACAGTTAGGAAGTATTAATCAACAATAAATATTTATTTTATGATTCTCTTTTCTTCTTGAAACGAAATCACAATGATTACGAACTTCTTCAATTCGACTCATGATCTGAAGTCAAAGGTTACTAAAAAATACCACCCAGCAGTTAAACATCACGGAGCAACAACTTACAGTTGACTATGCCAATGTGGCCAAGCTCTTTTCTATCTGTGTAGTTACTGCTTTATCTTCTGGTGACTGAGAGGAGATTTAGTAGGTACAATCTGATCAAGACCTATCTTAGGAACAGGTTCAAGGTTTCATCAGTCAATTCTCTTCTAAAGCTCAGTCTCAATCCTTCTGTTTTGAGGAGTTTTAGTTGAAGAGGGCTCTTGAGATGTGGTGTTTGGCAAAGGACAGGAGAATTTTCTCTTATTAGTTGGGTGTCAGGTCATACCATAATAGTAGCTGTTGTCAAAAAATAGTAGCTATTTTTAAAACTGAATGCATCAAAGTTTTGTCATGATGTAAAAATTCTTTATCTAATAGTAACTGTTTTACTTTAATACGTAACACACGTTTTATTATAGAAAATAAAAGTTTTTTTGTTGTAACATTTATTGTTATGTCTGTATCTGTAAACTTGAAATATGTGTATTAAGCGTGCTTAAGTCTTTAGTTTATGATACTATTGACTATTTACAAAATTCTGCTGCCCATAGTATGTTGTTGCTTTACGCAAAAGTGACTAAAGCCCTCAAAATCCTAGCTAAAACCTGTTTTTTGGAGTACATTCTTCTACAATATTCTTTGAGTTATCAAGGGTACCAACATTCCAGCTAAAATCAAAAGAATATATTCCCAGGATAAATTTTAGACAAGGATATTGTACACACAACTGAAAATGAAATAACCAAATTACTGGAAGTACTTGAAATCATGGATTAGGAAAGAAACACAAGTCCGTGGATTCTTGAATTTATGATCTTGAGGCTTTCAGAATACACATCGATGGAAATCTTTTCGATGGGAATGAAATTTCGTGGATTGGCACTCCCATGAAAACCACGAATATTGGTACCCCACAAACAATAGTACTTTCACAGTAACTAAGGAACAAAACTTATTGAACAACTTGGACTCCACTGAAAACTGGAAGTATAAACCAGTTGTAAGGGTAGGGTAAGTGTCCTCTGCTTTTCTAGAAACAATAGCCAAGTTCCTCATGAAATGTCAAGTTAGGGTAGATGAATGAGAAAAGGAAACTATGACATATGGGACTGGCAATTAACATGAATAGAGGAAAATTTCATAAAAATTGTATATAATTGTTAATAAACCTTATTTACACAAAAAATGAAGGACGGAAGTTTTAATACCATTTCAATTTTGTTGATGTGAAAAAAAAAATAAATGGCCAAACCAATATTCTTAATTTTTTTTTTTTTTTTTTTTTTTTTTTCAGGTGGACCCAGATACTAATAATATGGTGTGAGAGAGAGAAGTTCAGAGTGACTGACATTGACATTAACTTCATTTTATTTCATGGACCATAAAGATCATGATACATATTGCCATTCACATTTCTTTTTACGTTGTACATAATAAATGGAAATCCCTACCTGATGTTTAGTTATCCTGTTTTTTTTTTTACCTGGAACCTTTAGAAATGTTGAAATGAAGAATATGATGAGGACAATGCATTCTGAAGGGATCGACACTAAACAGTAGTCCTGTACCACCCTAAATTTGAAAAGGACGACTTGAAAAATTTTCATGGTAGTCTTAAAGGCTATCTAAATTTTGCCTTATTTTTGAGTTTTTGATCCTTCAGGATCAAAATACCTTATGTCACTAGTCTATCGGTGCAACTTTCCTACTATTTCTGAGCACTACACAAAAATATAGTCCAAATGTAAATCCTTTAATATCATTCAACACCTCTTTTATAACAAGTAAATATGTTTCTTGCAATTTAAGATCTAAGAAATTAAGATCTAGTCTTCATATCAACTCAAGATTTGAGGGACTCCTTTTTGGCCTTGAAAGATATTTAGTTATAAATTTAGATTTAGGGAATTTATTTCTTGCAGTATCTGGAAGAATAAAATTTCTTTAATATTTTCATTTTAACACACTTATAAGTCAAATTATTCATCCTATCATGGATATTTTACCATTTATAAACAGGAAGTGAAGAGCAGTGATGTTAACCAAGTAAAATTGGTGGAAAAATCGAATTGATTAAAGTGTCTAGATTTTGTAAATCTTGTGTTAAGGAAATTATTTTGTTTATCTGATATTTATTTAAATAGTGTGAACAAATTTTGTTTTTAGCCAATGTTTTGAATACCAATGATAGAAGAAAATTTTCAATTGATGTTCTCACAATAAGGCCATCAAATATCTTCGTTTGGTTGAAGTTGTTGAATGACTCCTCGTTGAAAGGCCAAAAATGAAATGAGTGAGTGATTCAGGCTCGGATATTTCTGAAATTGATTCCACTGGTAAACATGTATATGTAAATTAAGAAAACCCTCAGGAGGACGATTGTGTCCCCTGAAAACTTATGATAGAAGAGCATTTTTATATGCAAAGCAGTCAAATTGAGAATTTATGTTGAAAATTGATAAAAACAAAACTAATCGAAGACAATATGCTTTCAATGATTGCTTAAGAGTAGCCCATCGAATTCTTCTAAAATAGACTTGAAATTTTTAAATAATTTAAACAAATCTTTTTATTTGGGAATTTGTCACCTTGGTCTTTTATCTGAATAATGATAAATATATATTGAGAGATGCTTACTGAGCTATCCACAGACAGTCATCATAGCTAATATATAACTTTATTGTCCAGGTCGAAACTAGCGCATTTTTCGATAAAGATGTACATTTCACACAAATTAGACTTTTTGAAAATGTCCTTTTTGATCAGCATTGTGTTTGTGTTGTTTTTTTTCCTGTTATATGGTGCGTTTTTTATTATTTGCTATGTGGGTTTTTTTATATTGTCGCCATGGAATTTTCAATGTTGTCCGATTGGATTATCTTTCTTAGTATATCAACATTTTTTTACACACATAATTAAAAGAGTAATCAAAGGAACCAAGATTCTAGTAGAAATCAAAAGAATATAATCCAGGGACAAAGTCCAGGCAAACACAGCAAAGAACATACGTAAGTAAAGTAATACATACAGGGTAACAAAAGCAAATGAGCAACCCGGGCTCCACTAGATACTGGGAGCATGGACCAGGTGCGCCGGAAGGTAAGCGCCCTCTGCTCTTCTAGACACACCCGCCAAGTTGCTCATAAAAAGTCAAGTCGAAAGAGGAAAGGAAAACAAATCAGTTTTCATGGTGCACATGGATACACCGTAACGATCAACGAGTTCATGGTGACCATTAAAAATAAGCGCAAAATGAGTGATTAACCAGAGGTAACGGGTACCTCTAGAGGTAGAAACTCAAGACAACATTTTGGTGTCTTTTTTTTTATAATTTACATAAGTAATATTGAACCATTTTCAACTAGTAAGTGCGCGACTATTTTTAATTCAGACCAGTAAAGAATTCGAAAAGTTGTGAATCAGTACATATCGCCTGGACGAGTGATCTAGGGCGCTGGACTTTGTGCAGGCGGTGTTGCCATAGATATCACAGCGGTAGGAGTTCGAGTCCCGCGGAGGGAACGACCAAAAATTTGCATCGCATATTTGACAGTTCTAACATCGTTGGGAATTTTTCAGACCCCTCTATCAGTTTACATTATCTTCTCTGTATCAATTTGATCCGATGGAGCAGTGTAACGAATATAGTCGTCACATTCTGAGACGTTTGTACAATATTGACTTGTTCTGAGATGCATCATTAATTTGTTCGTCTATCCTACATAATAACATCTAAATGAACTGTCCCGTACTACCATACATCGTGTACTAAGTTACGGCCCTAGATTAATCCTACGAGGAGGAATGACCCGGCCAGCGAAAGCTATACTTATATAGCCTAGCTGGCCGAGTGGTCTAGGGCGCTGGAATTTGTGTAGGCGGTGTTGCCATAGATGTCACAGGAGTTCGAGTCCCGCGGAGGGAACGACCAAAAAAATTACAATTTTGACAGTTCTAACATCGTTGGGAATTTTTCAGACCTTCCTATATATATATATATATATATAAGTGTGTGTGTCAGACAATAACTCATAAAGCTCTGATAGATTTTTTGAATAATATTTATCATATAGTGTTTGTCTTCGGGGAGTGAAGTCTCCATGAACCAATTTTTCATTTCAGCGATTGTATATGGACAGTAAAAGAGGGGACGGTTGTAAAATTTAGTGCAGCTGTTTCAATTATTAATACTAGAAGTTCCTTTACTGCACCGATTTAAACAAAACTCTGAATTCTTTATGTTATACTTACAATCTGAATTGAAGTTGAGGGTTTAATTCAGAGTCTCTGGGATACCTTTTCGTACTTCTTCAGGTTAATTCTTTGAAGCTTAAATCGTATTTATTCCAATGTAATACTTTACTATCATTTTATTAATATATTTTAGGATAATGATAATGCAGAGTCATGAGTTCCATCAAAGTATTTTATATCATAATATAGGAATAAGTCGTAACGGTTATCAGTTGAGATATAAATCACGGAAACTCCATTTTATCATTGTTTTACCACGAGCTGCCCATTTATGTCGCATCATTTCACCCCGAGCGATAGCGAGGAGTTAAATAACAACGTAAACGGCCAGCCCGTGGTTAAAAAAAATGATAAAATGGAGTTTCCGTAATTTATTTCGATTGTAATAGGACTAGGTTCATCATAATTTTGAATAGACGCACCCTATGCGTTGCACGAATGTTGGTCATGTGTGTATCACATTTTCTACCATGGCTGTGGTCTTTAGAGCTTTGAAACACGTCATATTAGAATACAAATTTAATCCCTGACCTTAAAAGCACTGTTAGTTTGACAGGAAGTTAATCTGAAACACTGAGTAAGGGTATTAACTAGTTTCGTAACTTTGACAAAAACCAAATGTTATCAATTTGTAGCTCATATCTTTAGGTTTTGTTAAAGTATTTATGAAATAATTATAAATCCTAGTCAATGTAAAACTGTTAAAGCCATTAGACACAGACCATTTTATTCTCGCAGGGGGGGGATATTGAATCATTTCTTTTCTGTCATGAGTAATCCCAGCTACCCCCCCCCCCCCCACCCCGTTAAATAAATGGTCGGTGTCTAATTATTGTTTTAGAAATATCAAACTTCGTCCTCTTACAGATTACACCTGCCTCATATTTAATTTTTGCAACAAATCAACATAAAAAAAGGGCATCGCACCACGCATTCCAAATCTATATAATCTTTTAATCTATTTACAGTACTTCCAAACATGTATCAACGCCTTTTGATTAATAAGTAAAAGAAATTTTCACATTAAGACAGATGAACAGAAGTATAGCCCGGTGACATTTAACAATGTATAAATAACTGATGAATGCATTGTGCCAAAGACTTTTGAACAGCAGCATCTGTTAGGTTGCTATGGATCCTTGCCTCGGGCAATATTTCTTCATTTAAACGTGACCTAAATGTTACCAAGGAGCCGATAGCATACTATAGAACAAGCCGCATTAATATGATTTTGCCCGGAGGTAAAATACCCGCCAGTTTAATATAGACGCCAGAGAAAAGCTCATTTAAATGATAGAAGCGGATCAAGGCAGTTTGGGAAAATTGGAGGTTAAAAGATAAAATAGTTTTTGTTGATTTCACCGTAAAGGTAAGTTGAAACTTGTATGTTTTATTTTTTCATTTATAAGTTGTAAATTAATTACCTTACATGCGATAATTTTATATTTCGTGTGATTCATTACGGGCAAAGATATATACATGGACGTGTTTCAATTACCTTTGTTTACATAAGGTACAATTGATAAGAAATAAATAGAATAAAAAAAAACAACAAAAAATGCTATTTTTAAGTAAAGACATTTGGCGTTGATCGATTTTAGATTCGATAATCTATAATCAAAATATGATTCAGTCAATTAGGTTTCAACAGTTTCATCAGATTGAATGACGGGAAGAGCGATCAACATCACTAGAACAATTGATATAATGCGTTTTGGAAATTAAATTTACCCATATTAGGTACAGTACATACGGTGAAATCGTAAATCAAGCGAATTTTGATATTATTCAAACCCCGTGGTATGTTCCCCTTACATTGTCACTAAAATAAAACCTACCCTGAGGATATTTGTCGAAATTATAATGGTATTTAGATTTGTCAATATTTAGGTGTTATAACTATATTTGTAAAGTTTTATAATTTAAAAACTCGTGTTTGAACGTTATTTCATAAAGCATGAAATTATATAAAAAGATACAAAAGTTGTTCGTTTAAACATGAAAATTGCCGTAGGTATAAAAGGTTCAATATTATTTTGCATTATTTTTGCCGAATGAAACCATGTATATGATTTCCATCTAGTAATGTCACTACTCTGTTAAGCAGTATAGTATTTTCACCTGACTTTTGACGAGCTGTTTTTCGTTTACGATATTGAAAGATTTTCAAAAGGAGGTCCAGAAAAAAAGGGGGGTTCCAGGTGATTATATGTTTATTTTGCCTAATGTTTTCACGAAATTAGCAACATTTTCTAACAAAAGGAGTGTTACAACCCCTGGAGCCCCCTCTCTGGATCCGCCATTGTAGAACTCGAGAACTTTACACCACTGTGCTTGTAACTATTCATAGTTAATATATTTAAAGCTACATGTATGCAGTTTCATGAAAACTGTAGTACTTGCCGCTTTGGTTTACGAACATTTGTGAAACATTACAGCTTTGAAAAAAGATTTAGGAACTTATTAAATATATAATAAATTGTATTAAAATGCAGCTCAACAACCACACTATTCCAATGATCGTGAACAAATCTATAACGAGTGTGAACGTGGAAGATGATAGTATGGATCGTGAACAACAATTTTGGTGTGAATGAGAAGGGAAAAAATAATTTTTAGGAGAAGGGCGTCATTTTTTTTTCAGAAAATACATAATATATTTGAACATGTTAGTAAACGTAATGTATCAATAATGCTTAAATATAATAAAAATACAACATAATCAAATAACGGTCAACATAAATTTAGTTGGGCTAACAATCGTATCGTGATATAAATTGTATATTTATAAAGTATTAACATGCAATAATATATAGGCCGAAGGATTTCCTTTTGATTTTTTAGGAGGGGTGGGGGGGGGGGTTAGTTTGTTCGAATCAATGACGCAATCCTTTGCAAATGGTAATGATTTTGACAGACATCCTCTATTTTTTTCTAAAGTTAAAGTTTTGTTGGAAACTGAAAATACATGTTCGTTGACGAGCCTTACACACATCTTTCTTCTACTATTCACGATCATTTCTCTTGTTTGACCGCATTTGACAGGGTGACAACGGGAACGTTTAACAAAACCTATAAATTTCTTATATTGTAATTGGTGTCTTGAAAAAAAGTACCATAACCTTTTCTCTGCAGCCACATTGCATAGGAGTAAATAAAAAGGGGGGATCTAGTTAATAAAAGATTACTAGAAAAGAAGACGTAAGGTCTGCTGAAATTTATTTAGATAATAAAAGATTCATCCCAGCAAGTAAAGTGGACAAAAAAAACGATGACATTGAGTTTAGTAGTATACGGGTGGGAGTTTAGCCACAATTAAAATAGAGGAACTACAAACGCGGATAAAAATTAGCGCGGTTCCTGCTTTTTTTATTACTAAATTGTATACATGTTGATTTTTTCCAGCTTTAAATTTTGGAATACACATTTGATGGACAATGACATCTCCTGGTCCCAACCAATCATCAGTTTCTCCTAGATCACTACACAATGGAACCTACTCCAAGATTCCCATGTCAGGAGTGCCATGTCCGGCCACGCCAACGCGGTATACAGCACCTGTCCATATAGATGTAGGAGGCACCATATATACAGCATCCCTCGAGACTCTCACTAGGTATATAAATTTGTAAAGCTAGCAGCATTCGATACATATTACTTCTGTCTACGAAGAAGAGTTTTGTGGATGAATTTTGACCCTACGTCGGTGAAAGGTCGTGAAAGGTCACTAGTTGACATAGACATTATTGCAATGTATACTATATATTTGTGTAGGAGAAAAGCCTGTGCATGATAGAAAATAGTCAAGTTTAACATTTTTTTTCCATAAAGGAATAAATTAAAAAAGATATTTGAAGTTATACCAAACTTGTAGTTCATACCACCCTCGCAAACTTAGTGCACTGTTTTGTTCCTGATTAATTTTTTCACACATGTTATTCTTAGAGAATCCAACCAGTAATAATTTGGCTGTAAGACATTTGTATTGAAAAGTTAGACATTTTCTGTGAAAGATTTCTGTACGCAGGCGTTTTTAAGCCAAAGGCAACAGTTTCTGCTTTACAAGTTTTAGAAGGATTGTTGTGGATACTTTTGTATTCCTTCAAAAATCAATTTTATAAGAACATCCGCTCAAGTGTTCGTGAAATTTCTCATCTCTTTTATTAATATTTTATTAAACCTTGAGGGTCACAAAATGTTGTGTTCATAATAACCAAATATATCTATGACTAGCCGCCAGACTTTTTCAGCCTTATTACTCAAAATTGATGACAGGCCTTCGGGGAGCAATTTTCCGCGTTGACAAGATTCAAACTTTTGAAAGATTTACTTGAGAACGAAATCCTATGCCCGGAAAGATTTTGTACTTAAGCTTAATTGGAAGGTCTCGTGATATTGAAAAAAATATCCCCTGGTGGCAATCTTATTTACTGGCTCGAATAATACCGCTCGAAGTAAGATTTTAATATTCATTACACAGAAAGAAGTTAAATACACAATTTTAGAGTGGCAGTAGGATACATCCAAAGAACTACATTTTTGAGGTGTATGACTTAATTTCTAATCTTAGTGTTAAAAGTTAATGACTGTTTGCGTTGAAGAATACTAGTATGCCTAGGGCTAACAAATCAATCAATCAACTACTCCTTCACAATTACTGGTTCAAGAAATAAAAAAAAACCCAGCTTTTTAGGCCGGTGGGAGTGTGCAGCTTGGGGGTGTACAAATTTGAAGAATCAAACAGGTTACTACCTGTCTGTCATTGCTATTTGTTTTATTTTGTTTGTTTTTCAGGTTTTATGTTTCTGAATTTATGTTTTTGATTGTGTTTATTGTAAATTTGATTAAGTTATGAGAAATCTTGCTATCTCTTCCGGTTTAATGTTTAAACTTGTTTCTTTGCAGATATCCGGAATCCAAACTTGCAAAGATGTTTAACGGAAGTATTCCAATCGTTCTAGACACACTCAAGCAGCACTACTTCATCGACCGTGATGGGGATTCCTTTCGTCACATTCTCAATTATCTCCGAAACTCTAAAGTTATCTTACCAGACAATTTTAACGAATATGAGCAATTATACGAAGAGGCAAAATACTACGATCTCCATGGCTTAGTGCACCATCTAGAGGTGATACGAAAAGTGAAAAACATTAAAAGCGAAAAACCAGATTCGGCTGTCTGTGCCAGCACGGTAACTGGAAAAGAGTTTTGTGATTGCATTGCAGTATCAATAAGTCCAGATCTCGGAGAAAGAATATCTCTAAGTGCCGAAAAACGTTTGCTTGAGGAAGTATTTCCGGAACTGTCGTCAGCTTTGATGGATTCTAGAAACTCTGGTTTCAACTTGGACAGCCATTATGTGATTCGATTTCCGTTGAACGGGTTTTGTAAACTTAATTCCATTCAAGTGTTTCAAAGACTTCTGAACCATAGTTTTCACGTTGAGGCATCCACTGGAGGCGGAGTAGAGGGACAGCAATTCAGTGAATTTTTGTTTACTCGGAGTACTTGTAAAAAGGTATAAATATGGGCAGTCGGTGTCCAGTCAAGGATTGCTCTAATTCCATCGATATCCAATTAAGGATTGCCCCAAAGCCGTCGGTGTCCAGTCAAGAATCACCCCAATGCCGTTGGTTTCTTTAAAATACACAGGAGCGGATCCAGGATTTGAGTTTAAGGGGAGGGCGTAAATTAAATTAAATGCCGTGCAAAGCAAGGCAAAAAATATTATGGGGTGAAACTTGTGGTGAAACTTGTGGTGAAATGTTTTTTTATACCAATTTAGGGGGGGGGCGTACGCCCGGTACACCAGTCCTTGGATCCGTGCCTGATACATGTTATGCGATCTGTGTAGTTGAAAACGGCATATTGTAGAAATCCATTTTTATTAGTATTGTATTTTGTTCCCCCTTTTATTTTCTATATATTTTTGTTAGATTTTATGTTGATATTAAAAATAAAACCCAAAGCCAGAATTGTTGCAATATTGGAATATTGTCCAGTTTTATTTCGTATCACCACCTTTGTTCAATGCATAATTTTGACTATGGAGAGCCAGATGTTGTATTGGAATGAAAACATGTCAGAGTAAAAATCATTCGAAAGTTGTTAAAACATTTAAAGTGATCGTTTTTGTTATACTTTTCATAATAGGTATGATATCACTATGATATCTGGTATAATCTGAAAGCTTATCATGCCAGACACACATTGGAATACAACGGGTTTTATCTTAAATGTAGAGAATCTTTTTAGAGCCCAGATCTTATAAAGCCCTTGATTTGTCAAATTTCCAAAAAGTAGTATTTCAGCACCTGTCTTCTTTCACTTCACCGTCCTCTCTTAGAAGTCATTAAAGGTATGCTGCAATTTTGAGACAGTCTTTAAAGGGTCCCCTCTGTGATAAAACCTGTTGTAGATCATTTTAACAAATTTTCAAAAAGATAGTGAACTTGAAAATTGTTTAATTTAACATAAAAAAGCAATGGGGCTTTTTATAGTGGTATTTCACCAAAAGCTCTGTGTAGTGTTGTTACAGTGCATACACTTGATCATTTTGTGCTTATTTGTGCTGGTTAATGGAGATTGTAGAAGCAATGAGATATATTCTTCTATATAATAGTCGCCATGCAATCAGTCCTACAAGTCGATGGGTCGTCAGGGAACATTACCTGGAAACTAAACAGTACATTCCAAAAATGAACAAATAAATGACTAAAGGTTTCAACATTAACAATGGATGGTAAACCAAAATTAGATATATCGGATAACAGGTTTTATAGGTACTCGAATTATGAAATGTGGTTAATCTTGCACTCGATTTGTGAATTGCAGTATTACATTAAAAAGAAAATGTATCTATGTATACTTAAATGGTCCGGATATAGGCCTCAATGTCCATCAGGCCATCCTTAAAAAAATGTTGGTTTGCTGTTAATCGACTTACAATTTTAAATGCGAGTAGGTAGGTATTTCTTTTTTTAAATGCCTAAAGGTGAAACCAATGCTCTAAAAGTGTAGGTAGATTTTAACGAGTAGGTCGATAAACAGCAAACCAACACTTTTTTTTATGGTCGGCCTCAATTATTATGTACATTAATATGTTATTAAAAAAACGCAATGTGGCTTAAATCATCCAATTATTTGGAAAGTTGATGTGATATTTTTACATAACGGGCGAGAAAAAAAATACTTAAATAAAAATCTTTAAGGAATTTTTCACGCTCGACGGACAGACAGGCCGAAAATTTAACAAGTGGCAATGCATTAATTGCATAAGACAAAAAAACTTTCAACTTTTACCTGTCGCATAACTGTAGAAATAAACTCATTCTATTCTATGTTTTCTCAAGTTAGTGCAACTGAACATGCATGGCTAGCTAAAATTGCTATGTGTGCACGAAAAACAGTAACGTTGTGAGAGACAGAGTCTAGCACTGCAGGTGTGAAAACTTTCTCGTACCGGACAATGCCAAATAAAAACCAGATTATACATACATTTAATAACTGTAAAAGGTCTACGGTTAATCGGACAATTTTCTGTCGACAAATTGCCGTACATTTTCACATTGCTCCCGAGGGTTAAGTTGATTACAGTAAATCTACATTCGTGTATTATGCCACGGGTAAGATTAGAATGAAAGTTGATATTCCTAAGAGAAACTACGATCTCGCGTCAATCCATTTTGTATATTTAGCCTTTGGCAATGGAAATGTATTAAAACGGCGTGTTCAGAACATAGTTCGCCCTACAGCAAAACAAGACTGCAAAGCGCATTTGTTAAGCTAACAAAAGAAAAAAAGGCGAATTGATAAAAGCTTATGGATTAGACGAAAGCTACCCGAGGCTAGATATTTTATACAAGATATTTCGCCAATTATTCTATGCACTATAATTTAGTAATTTTATAACACATAAACGAAATCCTAAACCGAAATAATTTGAAATGACTTGGCAATATATTCAGGACGTATTTATAACTGAATCGAAAACATATGGTGAAATATTACAACGTGACTGACACTTGTAGAATAAAAAAAAAACAGGCGCAGTTAGTTAACATTTTTTTTCTGTGTACACACACTACGAGTAAAACCTAATAGGTACATAACCTCTATGTCTATCAGACAATTTTTTATGATACCCTGTCCGCATTAAAACGAGCGGTACATACAGTGATGGGAATGTTCTTCCGTTCGTCTGTCACACTTTTGTAACCGCTTGGTTGGGTTTTATGAAACTTAGTACATAATGCCATTGAAGACCCGAATAATTGTGGTTATCGTCAGTGCCCTTGTATGGATGATCATTTTGTATCCACAACTTTCTTTAACCACACTAGTGATGTACTTCGGATAGTTTAAATAATGCTGTTCTACATCTGCAGTTTTGGTGTGTTCATTGGCAAAACTTAACAATACTTAAGTCAGATCTTTTGAAAGGCGTACCCATTAGTAACCGCAAATTTAAACTGCGGTCCAAAAATTGGTGTAAGCTGAGCAACATAAAATGTAAGCCCTTTCATGTCCATAGTAACTCCTTGACGCTATGTGCTATCCCGCCATGCATGCAGCAAGAGTTCTCAATGTCCATGACCTTCACAGCTGTCGAGACGACCTATTCCACGTCGGGGGCATATGTTCTTGATCATTTTAGACTAGTACAATCCATAAAGAACACACGTCTCTCCTTTTTATATCGTTTTGCTTCGTATCAAATTTGTTTAATAGAGTTTTGCAATTCTTATCGAAATTAAATGTTTCTCGTTTCTTTTTGTTTGTTTAGCATCTACTTTGTACTGAATTAATGAGTGAAAAGAGTAATCTATAATTGTATGCATTTCTTTACCATTGTATATTTCGGGTTAATTATAATATGAACATATCGTATCCCTTACAGCACGGTATACATATTTTCTTCGCGGTGAATGTACAAGACTATGGATATAATTAGTCTAGTCGTTTCTTGCAAGTATTGAAATTTACAAATCTGCCTTAGGAACCACCTGTATTGAACATTAACATATCTTTAAATATCCGTAGGTAGTGCATTCTAATCAACCTGTAAAGAAGACCACTTGTCTAATGTGACAGTGATTTTGTAATCCACTGGAATTTGAGAGAGGATGGATCGAACGATGGGGCTACTGCGGTTAAGGGAACGGGAATAGGTGGTTGAAGGGATGAGAAACGGTGGTTTGAGGGTGGGAAAGGGGGAGCGAAAAATACCGAAAGCGGGGATTATGGATGGGAACAATATTATAACCCGGGGTAAAATGAAAGGGTCGGGAATTAAAGCGGTGGTCAGGAGGGTGGGAGGCGGTGGACTAGGAGAGAGTAGCAGGGGGTGAAGTAACCCCTGTCCACCACTCATTTAAGGACACTAAAACATGATTGGATGTAGACTATTTGAAAAATTCTGACTACATTTTTTTAGTGCATATGTTTCTATCAAGTATTTATTTTTTTGCTTTTTAATAAGCAAATACCTAATTACTGTTTGCATTGAATAAAGTATCATATGGTGTTAAGTGTTATGGATACTATAAATTTTAAGATAAGACGATATACAGTTAACATTCCTTATACGGACTGTATAGTTAGGGAACGAACTTTTCATGGGAGGCTTAAAATGAAATTTCAAGTGAATTATTATAGGTAGAACCCAAGTTTAGGAAAAGCAAAGGTAAAATAAATGTGTAGGATGAGTTGCAGAAATATATCAAATTAACTATAGTAAAAATATTGAACATAACCCATGGCCAACTTGCTTTTTAAATGGTGAAATAGCATATACGCGCTTTTAAACAGAGATATAACTTACCAATCTGTGCTGTTTCTTTATTACAACACAGGGCAGGATCCAGACTCCTTGAAAAGGAGTAGTGCCGAAGTTCTTCAGAAAAAGGGGGTGCTGGTACATTTGCCATTTTTTTTGGGGTCAATTTAATACACGAAAATAACAAAGTTTCCAATAAAAAGGGGAGTGCCAACCCCCTGCACTACCTCTGGGTGCGCCACTGACAACCAGCATGTGCTATTATTCAACATTTACATAACTCTGTTGCCAAGCTTCAGATACATACATAAACGCTATCAGATATTTCACGATGATGTGGAAGTACAATTTTGTTGTAATTTCACTGTTTTTGGTGTCTTCTGATGCCCTTTACCGAGAATCGAAGATCGTTTTCGAGAATAATGGATATAGTAATGTTCTCTTGGCAATACACGAAAGTGTCACCGATGAATCGATTATTGACAAAATAAAGGTAGGTACATGTAGAGCTTGGGTAGATTTTATAGGTAGTGTCTTACTTCTTTCCGTAGGTTGTCGAAATCACTTTTGATCAGTGGCGAAAAAATGTGCAAAAATAGTCTCGAATCACCTTTTTATAAATTCTTGATCGGATTTCTCTCCCTTTTCTAATTTCTTGATCCAAGCAGGACTTTAGAAATTTAGTGCAATCTGGTACGATTGGAGTTATAACTCCAAAAAAGATATTCTTAATTGTACATGTACCTGTATTTCCATGAATAATCTAGAACATTGTTTGAACTGGTAGGGTAATGCAGTTCATGTGCGCTTGTTTATATTCTCCGAACCAGTCAAGTGTGCAAAACAAAAAGACAACAGCAATCAAAATCCGGTAAAATCCAGTAAAAGACGCGATTGAATAAATATCGACTAAATAATAAAACGACGCGCTCTATAGAATTATTCGGTGTTTTCCTCCACCATGTTTTTGTTATTTCCTCTTTCAAGAAGAAAGTCGCCATATTTCTTATAGGATACTTTCACAAAAGCCTCTTCTGTTCTTCACAAAGCTACAAAGAAAAGGGCATATTTCAAAGAAATTGTCATCTTGATACCAAACAGTTGGAAAGATGTTCCAGGAGTTTCCCATGCTGCAGCAGGTCAGACATTGCAGTATGCGGACATTGTAGTATCGGGGCCAAGACCGACACACCGGAATTATCCTTTTACCACGGCATATGCTGGCTGTGGACATTATGGTATCCATATGCAAATGACATCTGATGTCTTCTTGAAACCTTCTTTGCCACCCGTCAAAACGTATCCTGGTGAGTACTGTTTTTGTTAACATTAACCAACTGAAAAATTTAAATCACAGTCTTTGTAAGTCATGCAAATTCTGTAATATATGAAACACCTTGAAAAAGGCTACACATTTTATTTTTGTTGTTGAGTTGTTTTTTGGGTCTATATGATGAAATGCATTATCATTCATTCCAATCTGTCTGCTCTTAGAGGGTAATCGGTATTGAAATTCAAATAGTTTCTATTGTATTTTAGTGTCATTTACAGAGTTATCTCCCTCAATTTCGAATTCTGCTAGTACATTCTATATAATTTTTATCTCGTTATAGCACGGGTTATATGAAAAGCCATATGTAAATTTCTTTTTACTATAACATTTTAAATAAAATATCAAAAATAAAAATATGTAGGCTTTGCAACCATGAATCGCATTTTGCATGATTCTTACCTGGAGTGCTATTTAAAAACACATGTCTAATGCTTTTGAATGTTTGATTAATCACAAACCAACTCTTGTAAATTTAAACCGAACACCCTAAGCTTTTGGAACTTAACAGAAAAAGGTTTATTTTCAAGATTTTTTCTAAACTTTCTTCATATTACTCATAACATTCACGGTTTTCAATTCAACGAAAAATTAATCTGAAACCACACAATGTTCGGTCTTATTGCGAAAAATTAACTATAACCCCAGGGGTGAATCCAGACACATTAAACAGGAGGAGTGCCAGTCGGGGTTCTCAGAAAAAGGGAGTGCTAGTACATTATTTGCCATTTTGATTTTTTGTCAATTTTGAACATGAAAATGACAAAATTTCCAATAAAAAGTTGGTTATAAACCCCTTGCACACTTCCTGGATTCGCCAGTGAACCCCTTTCATACATGGCATCAAAAGCAAATTAAAAAAAAAACGGTCACTTAGGTTTATTTATTTATTTATTTTTTTGGCTGTAAAAATATCAAAGTTTTAAGTTTCTGAATACATATAACTTCGAATCTTATAGAAATAAAACGGAAATGGTGAAACGTAACAAATGCACTAACGTATAACCTAAATACAAAATAGTAAATACTTTCAGAGATCACCAAAAGGTCTTTAATAAGTGTAAAACACTTTTCAATGAGGCCCCGACAACAAAGTAATGAAATACACGTTAACTAGACGATGACAATTCTTGATTCAAAATCAAACTATTATTCTGATATGACATCTTCATAGCTCTTTAGACAACAGCAATGGTAAATCAAAGACTGTATGAAGTCTTCAAACTCGCTAATCGTCAAGTATTCTATGCCCCTGATGTTGGTTTGCTAATAGCGCGAACTCGAGCGAAGTTGCGATATGCCCTCAAATCGGATGACTTCCGCTAGAATCTTGATGACACGAATGTTTCTTGAATCAAAATAATTAGTAACCATGAAGTGCGGGTAATGTTTTCGTTCCACATAGACACATTATATAATGATCATCATCTCTTTACTGTGGACAGGCCCACGAAATCTTCAGTGGGCCGGGTTAAACTAGTTTTATGAGGCCTTAACCACCCCCTTTAATTTAAGGTCAAAATGAACTGAATCAATGAACAAACACCAAAATTTTGTTTAATAATACGTCCTATTTTCTTCACGGAACACCTCAACTTAAACCATTAGACAAATGAGAACGCTCGCAGTTATTGAAAGGTAACTTAGAAAATAATCAAAGAATAACGGTACCATCAAAACAACCTTCGTTAGAAGTAATCGGTCACAACAATTCTAGTGCAATTAGGGTCGAATATCTCTTATTAGTGAACATCTAACTTTAATATCTTACATTAGGACAAAAAACTTTGTTTGATTTTCATTCCAGAGAAATTCATCGTTCATGAGTGGGGAACGTTTCGATGGGGAGTGTTCAACGAGTACCCTGATGAGGGAGAGAATCAGTTTTACTTCTCAACAGTATTCGGTAGACCAGACCCAGTACGGTGTTCTGTTGGTCTGTTAGGGAGAATAATGGCACGATACCCTAACCATACAACGGCAGTTTGCAATCCTTCAAATCCGAAATTCCAAGATCCCGCAACTGGTCTGTTGGATCCATACTGTAAATATTATATGTATCCATATCATAATCGTGGTTTTGAATCCATGATGGACCATCAGTGGGCAAAAGAAGTAAGATACTATTTATTTCACTTTCCTACTTTTCTGTTGTTTCATCTTTTGATTTCAAGATTTAATATTTATTTGTATTTTCAAAGTGGTTTTCGTGTAAATTGAACACGCGTAAGAAGTCGAAACTTATGATACTGATTCAACTATTGGATTGGCTAACTTATCGGTCCTAAATCCAGAATAAAAGGAAACATGTTTATAAATTAATTTACGTATTTTTTTAAACCAGTGTAAACGAAACACATGGCAGAACCAAACACTATGAATTTCGGAGTTATCGGACTTTGTTTTCTGTCTTAAAATTGTTATGAATACCTACAACTTATTATTTCAGGACCCTCGACCCTTTTGAATATGGTGGGATCTGACGAATATAATTAAAATATTTTCAGATTACCATTTAAAATAATAAATATGGTTAACGTGAAACCTGTCTAAACCGTATCCCTTCTGGATAAAGAGATTTGTTCGGTAAAGAGATCGAGATATTATGTTCTAATGTTATAAATAGTATTAAAACTGCTTTGTAGGGACTTCAGACGATGTCTGGTTTACACAGGATATCAGTTTGTTAGATCAATTTCACAGCATACTTAGTCTTTAAAAATTCGGAATTATTTCATGTTCAAATTTGTACTGTGCCATTGCCTTTCAATAGATAACAGCATTTTGTGACGACCGTCATGACTACAAACTCAATAAATATGGACACAACTTCGAGCCGCCGAATCTACACAACAGACTTTGTGGTCACAGAAGTACATACTCCGTCATTGCAGAAACAGACGACTTCCGGAACGGGAAAAATCAGCCACGTAACATATCTGATCTGACGCCAACTTTTAGAATAGTGAAAGCCGTCAGGACAAAAAGGGCAACTGTATACGTTGTGAGTGGTTCTACTAAGCAAATATAGCAAACAAATGATCTCGGGAAATTCGAAATTCAATGAACAGTAAATATCTATGTTTAAGTTGAAAATTTCCTTTCGGAGTGCTAAAAATTATCGGTCACTTATGAATTTCCTTTTTTTATTCTTTGTAAAATCATACTTTAAAAAAAATTGTCAATGGAATAATTCTCAACTGATTTTAATGATTTTAACGATTAAAATGAAAACTATTTAAATTTAGTTTTTGTAGTTTGATGTGTTTCTACAGTGTCATTTTCAGAAGTGCCAGTGTTATCTACCTAAAAAATTTAAGTATGTTTCTGCCTAAAAACCAGACAGGGTGTGATTCATCATATCTTAAGATAATCAATGAAACTGTTTATATACATTTCGTAGGTTCAAAACAACACTTCCTATATTAATTTCCTTGAATATGCTATATATCATTAAATATTTTTGACTGGTTCAAGTCTAAAAATTCCGGCGGGAAATTTTCCCGTAATTTTCTGTAATGGAATGTAACCATTCGTTCATTCATTCATTCATATTTTTATTTCCTCGTTACATGAGATATTACAATTATATACAAAATATCCAGTGGGCAACTATCATTTGCACTTTTATTTTCGAATACAGTTCTTATGAGGGCTACCGAAGGATGTTCAATAAAAAAAAAATTGGTATTAATGCATGAAACACTAATTATATTGAGCTTAAGTCATAATCATAAATTTCAGGTATTTTTCTTACTATTTCTTAAAAGTCACGAAAATTAATTAAGAAATAACTTTCAAATATATTTTTTTAAATGTGATTTTGCATAGAAACAAACTGACCGAATACTATAAGTTTATATCAGCCTTTCTTTTAAGGATGCCTTTACTATAGTAGATGTTCGTTTTGCATCATTTTTGCCGAAACCGGATGAAATTCCAATGGTTTCAAAATAAGGCATTTGTTAAACTATTCAATTTTGTTCCATTTTGATCCTACTTTCATGAATTTCCGAATTTTCTTTTAACGGAAAAAAATTTCTGTTGCATAAAGGAAGACGATAGCTTGGAATCGAACCAGCTCACAGACCACGTGTTAGCTGTATTTAATCCAGACGCGGATGTTGATATCATGCACCTAAACCACCGGACTGGTCAGCATCTTGCATATAGGGCAGCTCACGTTCACTCAAGGAAAGGAAAGATCAGAGCAAAGAGACAAACTGTGAAAAGCAATACAAACGATACTTTGTTTCGGGTACGATTAATGGTAATATATATAATAGCCCATTATGTATCTTAGTGTAATTAAGAGGAAAAAAACTTTAATGTCATACGATGTGGACGAAGTTTGAAAAAAAAACAAATTCAAACCAACAGCAAAACAGAATTAAACCGAAATTAATTAACAGAAAACCATATTTTAAACGGAAGCTTTAATTTAAACTAACACAGAAAAGCCGCCCCTTCCGCGAAAGCTCTGGGATGAATGGTGCAAATCATGCGAACAAAGCGTTTTCTTGAATTTCTTAAAATTGTCTACTTCATGGTTTTGTGAACTTTTGTTAATTTTTATTTCTTTTTTTGTCCTTACATTACTGCTTGATAGTTTGAAGTTTCCTCAATGAATGACCATGAATTCTACGGCTCGCCGTCGACCGTGCAAAGTCATTTTTTGCTGTGGTCCCTTTGGTGGTGAGTTGATGAGCATGCTCAATATACACTTCCGCGAGGTAGGGCTTGGGTAGAAAAAAAGAATTTTCCTCGCGGAAGAGTATATTGAGCATGCTCTGTGTATGCTCGCCGAATGTCCCACAGTTAGCACAAAAGGGTATGTTCAGGAATTTAAGAGACACTATATTGTGGTACAAAATGAATGCAAACTATGAATATTTTTCATAAATAATTTTTCTGAAAATCTTGCTATCTGATAAAAAAATATTTATTTAAACAGAAAGCTACTAGAACCAATTCCAACGATCACTTTATTGTCATCAAAGGCAAGAATGTAATGAATAGTACAGTGACTTATCCGAAGCACCCATCTCTGCATCTGCTGGGAAATAAAGGTACAAAATAATGTATGTAATCGGCCTTTTTACGTTTTGGACATAATCTCATGTTTGCATCTCGCGGCTTAAGTGAGGAGCAAACTAGCGCCCGTATCAATATGTACTATAAAGAGAGAGAGCTGGTTGTGTTATGACCGTTTTCCGATTTACTGTATGTATCACTCTGATCTGCTCTGCTATACAGGATGTGAAAATTTTCACAAGGCACTTCCACCACTCGCCAAAAAAAATGTACTGTTTCCTTTGGATAAGGGGCGTGGTTTTGCAACGCTGTGTACGTGTTAGAGATACACAATCACTAAAATTGGGACATTGTCAGTCACAGTTCTGTACAATATCTAGCTAATATAGGGCATGTACAAACATGTCTATATCAAACACAGGAGCCCCGACTGTGATAATTACTGTCTTTGAGCGCTAAAAACAACTATTTCTTTAACGCATGTGACAAGACTTATCATTAGTGTTGCTAGACTTCAAATAAGCTCATAACTTTACAGTTTCTGCATTTTCTTATGCTCTGTAAATATTAGCCATCGATCGCTACATTTTGAACTTCAGGATCTTCCAATCAAGAAGGTATAAGAGCTCCCACCATCTTTGAGGCCTCGCATTTAATTAATGATGGACAAGGACCCATTTATGTGAGTACGAATTGATATCTTAATTGATATCAAAACTTATAGCATCCCAAGAATCCAAGTTTTGTAGGTTTTTGTGCAAGATGTGTGTCGTTTATGCCCTGCTAAAGAAAGTTTAGTTAGATGATATGAAAAAAAAATCTGTTAAAAGAGTAAAGCTTAAATATTTTTAATAATTCATATGGAGAACGAGAAACAAATTGCCCTTTATTTTACTCTTACAGATTATATTTGTATTACAAAATTACCTAACTAATATGCAAACTGTAGGCAATAGTCAAAAGAAAAATGTTAATACAACAAATGGCAATACAAAGGCAAAATCCGGAAAGTTGGAAAACCACCTCAGTGGCCCATGACTTGATACAGGTCTACTCTATCTCAAAGCATTCTATTCTGGTTTCAAAGAATTAATCGTGTAATTATTATTTTGTGTAAATGGGTTGGGTATCACTGCTTAATTTGAGATATACGTATTAGTTCCACACACGCACCAATTGCTTATTTAAAGGAAATAGACCCTTTTGTGGTAACGATGGGTTAGGTCGATGAGCATGCGCAGAGTATGCTCAATATACACTTCCGCGAGGAAAATTCTTTTGTTCTACTCAAGCCCTACCTCGCGGAAGTGTGTATTAAGCATGCTCATCAACTTAAGACAAAAGTGTCTGTTATTATGGATATTTATGTTTATAATGATCGATGTATGACGACTGCATTTTAATGTTTTTTTATCTTTCACTTAGCTGTACCACAAGACAACATCTCTGAAAAAAGGAGAAACCTTTCAAGACACATTTGTGATTGACGAGCTTATTGATGGGGACGTAGTTTCTCATGTTTGCTACCAAAGCAAACACGCTCCAAAAATGCTGCTTACAGCGCCCTCTGGGAGGACAGTTCAACACATTTCAGGTGATCGTGATCAAATCATTCGCTGTACACGAACAACGCTCGTATCTTACGAGGTATGAATAGTTATATTATATTCTGTGAAAACCATAAAGTGTATGATATAAGAAGTGTGAGAATTTTGTTTAAAGCTAACTTAAATCTAAATTTCGAAAAAAGTATTAATTCCACTTGCACCATGAGAACCAATTAGTTGGCCCGGTCATAGTTTTCCTTTCCCCTTTCGTCTGACCCGGCAACTCGTTGGGCGTTTTCAGAAAAGAAGAGAATGATTACACTACCGGTGCACATGCTTCATGCTCCCAGTTTTTACTGGAGTCTGGGTTGCTCATTTACTTTTGTTTTTTTGTTGTTTTTTTTTTGCGTGATATTTAGGTTATTTCTTGTTATTTGTGGCAATCCACATGATTGTATTAACAATGTAAAAAAATGAATCTCAATCTGACCCCATCAGTGTTCTCTTAAAAAACGCAATTTTTCTATAAAGTGGAGGGGATGGGTTTTCTAACCCCTCAACCCCCCGATCCGCCACTGCATGAGAAATACGGCATGTCTATAATTTACCAGATCAACTATCCTTAGATATAGTTTTAACAAGACCTTTGGTTTATTATATTGCTGTTGCTGGTTTTTATTGTAGACGGGAAAGTGGACTATCACAGTGACAGAAGACCAAGATTTACTAGATGAAATCTCAGTTAAGATATTTTCATATTCATCTAACTCTGGTTCTGGAATAAAAATGTTCGCCAAAGCCATACAACGTATGTATCAAGGTGAAAATCGTCTGCTGGTATTTGCTGAGGTCAGCCATGGTCATCATCCAGTTGTTGGTTTAAGGATTGTAGCGAGAACTCATGATGATGATGGTCATGAAGTTGTGACTGAGCTTCTTGACAATGGATCAGGTCGGTATCTTCTGCTACACTGTATTGTTTTCGTTTTGATATGTAAATGTTGAACTATGTCAATGTTAAGCTCAAGTTATCGTTCTTTGATGCCGTTTTAGCATTGTTAGTACCGTGCAAATTCATTTACAAAATGCAGATGACCATTAAATCTATACAAAAACTTTATATTCAGGCGCAGACTTACACAAGGATGATGGAATATACTCAAGATATCTTCCATATCACCGAAGCAATCGAAGTATTCCCATACTAATAGAGGCTAGGGACTCTCTTACGAAAGCGTATGTTGTAAATACGTCTATCTCCTTTGAGGATGGTGACACTGAAGATAAGCTCAGTAAGTATAATGAGAATAATAGAATGATAGTGATCAATCAATGTTCTATGGATAACAAAATAAAGTTTATATATACATCGATTAAGGAAATGGTTGAGATCATAAGTACACTCATTCAGAAGTTGAAATAAGAAAAGGTATTCAGTGGCAGATCCTGACACTTTGAAAAAGAGGGGTGCCAGCCGAAGTTCATCGTAAAAAGGGGGTACTAGGACATGATTTACCATTTTTGTCAATTTTACGCATAAAAATGAGAATTTTTTTTCAATAATAAGGAGAGGTCCCAACCCCATACACCCCCTGGATTCGCCACTGGTATTCATCCTATTCAGGCAAGGCTGTACAAACCGGCATGGGCATTGAGATAAGTAAGTTGAAGTCAAGAAAAATAATGCTGCCTAGAGACATACCAGTTCAAGAATTTTTGATACAGTGTACAGTTAGTTAAAAGGATGATTAAGTGCGTTTTTATTATAAGCAATTAAGGAAAACCCTTTGATCAGTACATGTACATATATAAAGGTAGATGGTGAGTACATCAGTAAAGGTAAATGGTGATATCAGTCAGTGCATCGGAAAAAGGATAATGATCATATCAGTGAGTGCATCGGAAAGGGAAACTGATAATATCAGTGAGTACATTGGGAAAGGATATGATTATATCAGTGACTACATCGATAAAGGTAAATTATGATTTCTCTGAGTACTTAGATGTAAATGATGATATCAGTGAGTACATAGGTAAGGAGAGATTATGATTTCAGAAAGTAGGACGATCATAGAGATGTTGATATCAGTCAGTACATCAGTAAACTGTAAGGAAGATTATGACAACAGTGAGTACATATCCATGAAGATGCTCATATCAGCGAGTATATCAACAGAGGAAACTAGTGGGTCTCTAGATTCACAAGCTAGCTTAGAAGGATGATGGTATCATTGGTAAAATAACCCGAGGTAGTTTACTAGATCTGTTCGTACATCAGTTTAGAAAGCTTCAAGTCACTGGGAAATGTCTAAGAAGATGGTGAGATAATATGTTGGTCTGTTAAGGAAGCTGGTGAGAGTAGGAAGTTTATAGGTTAAGAAGATAATGTGACCAGTATTTCAAGAACATGGAATTTTGGAGGAAGGACGAAATTAATACGAGGCAAGCATAACATGCAGGAGGACGAAGTTGAATATTTTGATAAATTTAAAAATGAGGTTGAATAATTATGCCTTTTACAGTTTTACATTAACTAGCCTTAGGAAATGTTTTTCTCCACAATTCCACTTTAAGATGTGAGCTATGACCTTTATTTTCTTACTGTATTCTATTGTTGAAGGACGAAGATCGACTACGGAGGTAATTTGTTTTTCTGGAAGGAAAATGGAATGTACTTCTGTACACTTATCTTTGCTATCCAAGAATTAACATAATGTACCACATGTAAATTGAATAATCTACACGCACTGTATTGGTTTTCCACTATCCTGTTTTAGCCTATTTTTTGTTGCTATATCCTGTTATATTAAACAGTGTTGTCCAGTGGCGAATCCAGAAATTAATAAAAATGCCCAATCTAGTAGGTAACAAAAGAAGGGCAAAATTTCTGACGTAATTTTGCAGGAAATTAAATCATTTCTTTTTCAACATGGAAGGATTAGCCCCTGTGTTCTGATTTTCTTCAAAACTGTGTATCACACACACACTACCGGTAACTCATTTTGTTGGCAGAGTTTATTATACCCCACGCAACGACGTTGCGGAGAGTAGCGGTCTTCGTAAGGATCATGCAAAATCTGAAAAATGTGATAAACCGCGCCCTATAAAAAAAAGGCTACATATTTTTATTTTTGTAATTAAGTTGATTCATGGGCCTATATTATGAAATGTATAATTATTTATTCCAATGTGCCTGCTCTCAGGAGATAATCAACATTGAAAATCTAATAGATTCTATTGTATTTGAGTGTCATTTACAGAGTTATCTCCCCTAATTTTGAAATCTACAGTGCATTCTATATGATTTTTATCACCTAAGAACACGGGTTTTATGAAAAACTGAATGTGAATTTATATTATCTATGGCAATTCAAACAAAATATCAAAAATAAAAATATGTACGTTTTTTACCCATGAATCACATTTGCATGATTCTTAGCTGGAGTACTACTTTAAAACCCGTTCGCCGGTCTATCCGCCCGTCATTAAGCCCAACATAAATTTTCCGCACTTTTTTCTTAACGCCTGCATATATTGGGCTGGCTGTGAGTCTACATCATAAGTTTCAGATGATGTTTACGTTTCGTTTATCTCCGCTGATTTGTATGGTCATAATGGCCCTTGGACTTTGAAAATTTCATAGAAATAACATTTTCAGCACTTTTTCCACAACGCTTGCATACACTGAGCTTAATCTCACATGGAAAAAATATTCATCCTTTAAATATGTCTGGGAGTTAGAGCCCTTTTAACTTCAACATTTTTTTTAAAACTTTTTTTATTTGTGGGTCAAATATGTAGGCGTGTGGGGTTTGTGAGCACGCTCTCTAATGAATTTCAATATCGTCTTGAATTCCCTCCTAGCGACCAAGCGGACAACTATTAACATTGACCTGCAACATGGTTTGAACAGAGTTACGGAAATTGCAAGCCCTTTCATGTCCATAGAAACACCGCCTGCTAACATTTCTGAAACTATCCCGCCAGCAAGAGTCCACGATCTCAGATCACATGGTATGGATGAAAAAACGATCATAACTTTGACCTTCACAGCAGTCGGAGATGACCTCGACCACGGAACAGGTGGGTACACCTCTTTGTAGTTTATTTGGTGAAATAAGAAGAATAAAGGATTATTTAGTTATATTCACGATTTTTTTGTTCTTTTTCATATATTTCTTATTTAAAATAAACAATTCTATCAAAATCTAATATTTACGTATGATCTTACTTTGTATTTCACTGGTGGATTTAAAGGATATGCCTATTATGTGGGTTTTGACATATTTCATTCTGTATTGTATTTATTTTTTATTATTTAACAATCATAAAAGGGACATGCATATTTTCATTAGCATCTAAAATGTTATCTCGTCACCGTGGTGAGTTAGTCATCTATGTTTTTTGCTTTGTTAATTTATTCTATGTAGATTATTACTAAAGGCATTTTATTTCACAGCCGAACACTATCAGCTTGTGTATGCTGTGACGGGCAAAGAAATACTTGATCGTCGTTCTTCTCTCTCAAGTTTACCCACAGTTCCACAGTCTGCTATACTTGAAGGTGATCTTAGTCAACCCTTGTCTTCCGGTTATGTAGAAGTCTTCAAAATTGACAGTGCAAAATTGATACCTAGTAAAAGTTCTTTTGCATTCGTTGTAATTGCAGTGGACAAAGATGGAAACCATGGTGACATGTCTAATCTTGTAACTGCTGGCCAAACCGTGAATTAAACTTATTAAAATGTGACATTTTAATAGGAGTTCAAACGTGCCAGCCAATGATATCGAGGTGCAGTCTTTGCTTTAGATGGTTTAATGTAAGAATAGATAGTTTAGAATATACACTTGCAAATAAATGTGATCCTTAAACTTATCAACACTGAGCTTAGTCTGGGGCGGATCCAGGATTTTATAAAGGGGAAGCGTAATTACGAGAATCAGTATAAAAGGAAACCAGATTATGACATGTTTAATGAATGAATATGATAAATTGCCATTTTCAATACAATATTAAGCAGATTATGGTAGGTTTTTTTGGGTTTTTTTCTTCGAAGGGGGCGGGGTGCATGGTATGACGTAAAAGGTTGTCATATTGCCCGGGACAAGTGAAACTATCATTCGGACAAATAAAAGTTAAATTATACTTGACCCAGATACAACCAAATTTTATTCTTTTTTAACATCAATTTACTAAAAGACAACTTAGATTTCAGTTTGGTCATAGTAGAATATTCATCAACTCGCCCGATAGGACAAGGTTCATAAAATATTGACGTCATGCCCTGGGGCGTACACCCATGACGGCCACATCTGGACTCGCCCCTGTTAGTGTTTCCCGGTGATTTTCAGTACTTCGCGGGTTCTTTTCCTTGTAGTAATTTTGTTTATCACACGAAATGTTGAGAATACACCCTAAGAAGACATCATGCAATAAGTTCATTTGTACATTTATGAAGGTACACTGGATTTGCACATTTTTTGTTTCTAGAAAAGCATAGGACGTTTACCCTACCGGTGCACATAGTCCATGCTTCCAGTTTTTAGTGGAGTCCGAGTTGCTCATGTGCTTTTGTTACTTTGTATGTATGATTTTAGTTACTTTATGTTCTTTGTTGTGTATGTATGATTTTAGTTACTTTATGTTCTTTGTTGTGTATGTCTGTTTTCCATGTCTAGTCTTTGTCCATGGATTACATTCTTTTGATTACCGCTATAACCTTCGTTCCCTTGATTAATCTTGCGTCCGCACAGCTGAATTGTCAAGATGACTGAGCTCAACAAATTGTCTACGTTGGATGAATTTTCAGAATTAAAAAAAAAAAACATACCAATTATTTCTCTTCATATTTAGATTTTAAATTTTTTAGTCTTTTGTTTCTTTTAAAGTTTGCAAAACACTTCTTATTGAGTCCACGCATCTTACATTCTGTTTTCATTTTGCTATTTTAACATTTATATACGGTAAAGAAGGAATAACTCAAATGCAAGCACTGACACTCGCGCCTGTATCATGACGGTAATTATCTGACGTTAACGTTGGACCCTGCTAGTTGCCGATATGCGGCGTTCACTTAATGAATCTTGACCTTTTAATCATGTTCAGCAATTTTTTTTTTATAGATTTTCTGACTCCTCCGGTTTTATCCATTTCATAGCATGGAATTTTTTTGTCCAGTGACCCCACTTTTTCATGATTTTATCCAACACACCTTAAAATGTTATTAAGAAGTTTTTTTACGAAATCGTTATTGTTTCTTGTTGTATATAATCGATTAAGCCTACTAAGACAAAAGCCTGTGTAAATTCAAGAGAAATCCTTTTCCCTCCAAAATTTCATATGGTTGTATATCTCAAAAACAAGCACACTGATCGATTCATCATTTTTTTTTCTTCTTGTATTGTTCTAGCATGAAAAATCTTTAAAGATTTCACAGCCCTTTGAAATCCTTGTTATTTTAAACAAAGCAGCGAACATCCTTGAAATAACGCTGCATTCGCATTGGATCTTGATTGGTAAAGAGACGTGACGCAGGCATGTGAATGCGAATTGGAGGAGAATTGTTTGACCGTGTGAACGCACCATATAACTGCAGCGTTGGTTTATGTCTTTTGTTATAAAGCTATTGTACTTCGTTATCTTTTATCTGTCGATTATCGTTTTACCAAATGTGTATCAGGAAATATTTTAATTTGATGAGAATCCTGTCATTTGATTGGTTTGTTGACAAAAATCAACATTGTTTCAATTGTATAAACTAAATTGCTATTGAGACATTGCCCACCTTTTACGGAACTACTTTTTGTTTGTCAACATCCGAAACGTTTTCAGTCACATTGTAACGTTGAAACGATTTTTGTGACAATAAATTATTAACTAACTTTATGTCCGCCGGGTTTATGTCAAATTCCTGCTTTAATAACTGTGTCTTCAATTTTGGAAAATAACAGAACATTTCCCAGTGATGAAATGACAGCGTCTTGCCGCAGATTTTTAAGGCTAGAAACCACTAATTCCACTTCCCATAGGCTTCTATGCTAATTTCACAATATTCAATGGCTTCTCTGGACTTTACCTTAACTTTAACCTGCAGAGGACTATATATCAGCATGATTCTACATATGTCGGCTCACACTCCTCAGAATGGCATGTGGGATTAGCAGACT
The DNA here is from genome assembly GCA_037379345.1 of Perna viridis. Classification (NCBI taxonomy): domain Eukaryota; kingdom Metazoa; phylum Mollusca; class Bivalvia; order Mytilida; family Mytilidae; genus Perna; species Perna viridis. The sequence goes on along the minus strand of CM074515.1, from coordinate 31,142,673 downwards.
TGCAGTGCAGTACTGGTCACCGGAAGTGAAGGGTCTATAAATAGCATGGGAAATTCCAGTGTTTTCACAAGATAGGGGTATATATAGAAATCATTATGGAGATTAGGCTTCATATCACAAGAAGCAAAATGCACCTATAAATTGTACAGAAATGTTTTTCCTTTCAGAAACTGTTTAATATTTTTAAATAAGATGAGAACTTTTTTCACAGCACTATGAGGAACAGGGGTAATTTCTGCGTAGGACTATTTTTGCTCATTGGTTGAATTGGTGGTCTCTAACCTAAAATGGCGGCCAATTTGTTTACTAGAATTACTACACGGCGGGAAAATTGAAGTTGCTGTTTACTCAGTGTTAATAAACGTGATGGATATATCATTTTTTTATTTTATTAAAATATAATGAATGTATTCAATTTCTGATTAGTTTATACGCTATAACCTAATCAGTCATTGAATACATTCAGTAATTATACTGCAATGTTCTCTGTGCAAAAAAATGGTTGTACATGTACTTCATTTCTTTATTAATTGCGTTGCTATGGGAGAACGCATTACTTCGGAGTTTCAGCGATTAAGGCATTACTATTGCATGAATTCACTATGTCGGTGACATACTGTCCAAGAAGATATTCACATTTCTTTAATGTAACTAACTAACATAACAATAAATTGTTTGGCATGGTCATTTTCTTATACTTTTCTTAAGTGTTATGTGTTTTTACAGGCTTCCTAAGGCAAACCAGTACACATTCACCTCTATTTAAAACAAAAAAAAGACAACAAAATTATTTTTGCATGTATCACATATTAAAAATTAAAATAGAACGTCATAAAAAAAATTTACGCAATTTCAACCTGACATGAATCGATTCGATGTTTATAAAATGAACTCTTGCTTCTTTTGTAATATGAAATATATTAATTGTTTTATTGTCTAAAAGGAAAAAAACTGTTGGGAGTCAAGTTTGAGAAGTCTCTGATGCTTCTATGTCTTGCACTCTCAGTAGTGTTACGCTGAAAATAACATTAAAATACTCGTTTCGTAATCTTGAGCAGTTCTGTTTTCTAAGATGAAAATCACTTCCAGTGATTTGCTCGTTTCACCCTTCCACGTGTTTTTTTTTTGTAGGATTGTAATTGTTAGACAAGTGTAAAAATAAGGTTCATAAACAATTTATCTAAACGAAAGAAATTAATCAATAAGGTATTTTGTAGAATCAGTCTTATTAAAATTTGAATCTATTTTCTGCGATTCACTTCGATATTCAATCATACATCAATCAGATTTCACAACGATCCTTTACAATTTGTGTATTTCAAAAGTTAATTGCTTCTATCGATGATCTTTGTATTAGACAGTGTAATTGGTTATAAAACTTTTTGCTTTTATGTTGTTATATATGGTCCTACATGTAGATATGCATTTCAATGAAAGAAACTAGAACTTTAGAATTGTTTATCAAAAGGCATTAAAAGAACACTAAGATCAATAAAAAACAAAATGTAATCAACAATCTTTATACATGCAGACATTGAAAGTGTAGTAGTAGACAGCTTGCTGTAATTAATTACAAGCCTATGAACATAACAGATGTGTCAAGTATTTATAGATAAACAAAACTCATTTTAATTTCAACAAAAATTTCTTTCAACATTGTATTATATCTATAAAGGAATTTTTCGCTTTATATATAAAAAAGAACAAAAATTATAAATTACGTGATTACAGGAATGATTTATACTAAAAGTAAAACCATTGATACTTAAATTATTTTATTAGACTATTACAGGGACTGTATACTAATAACGAGAATCTCGTTAGTAATACTAAGTCCCTGACTACTATAATCAAAGTACTTACAAACTCAATCAGTTTATTTCGATCGTTTGAATTTATACGCCGCAAATTATCGTCAAATTGCAAAAATTGGCCCTATAAAAGGAAAATAAGGGGACCGAATTCAAACGTATCTCGTAAACAAAATCTTATTGTTATAAATGGTTGATATTGAACTCTTTGATTTATTCTTAAATTCACTATTCTGTTTCGAAGGTCATTACTAAAAACACACAAATTCATGATGCATCGTAGCAGTGCGCCAGTTTGTGTAATATTTAGGTTCGATGTCGGTTTACATAGAACACCTAGATGAATGAACACAAAACTTTTCCGACATATTGGGTAATTGAACAGCAATCTAGTTGGCCTTTCCCAGTTTCTAAATATTCAAATCAAAATTCAATTTATCGAAATTGTGTGTTAAATCGTTCAAACTTCAGCCGCCACAATCGGTAAAAAATCATCTCCTTAGGTACATGTCCCACTCAACTGGCTACATTCCCCAGTTGATAAGCTTTAGAGCTCACCAGTTATCACAGACACCTGTGTGTTATTGAAAGTGTTTAGTTTCTTATGTACCTAGTTCCAGACACATGTGCATTTTTATCATAAACGCCAAAGTCTTAGAATATAATTTCAACAATTATGTCTTGTGCAGATATTAGCCATGTACTTTTAAGGCCCTTGAGCACCCTAAATTACCCACAGCTCTATTATCTTCACACATTGCCAAAATAACCCAAATAGAATGACTATTACCAAAAGCAATATCACTAGACCACAGATTGACAGCATCCAGAGAAATGCATCAAAATTTCTACGTTATCGTCTCTAAGCAAATCTTCATTTTTGCTAGTCATTTCCGGATTTCCAATGTTATGTGGTGGTAACCGTAATAAAACTACAAGATACAGTGAGTGATAAATCGGGATGGTTTGGGGGGTATGCTATCCTTAGCATGGAACCCTTTCTCCAAAGAAATTTCTTGATCGGATCCACTTCCCCATTTTGTAAATATTTGGATCCGCCACGGCCTGCATGAAAATCCGATGACAGCTTCGGCATTCCTCTTTATATTTCATTTCTATGATCGAGTTTTCATTTCTAGCTGAACATTAAATATGTTATTTTATTACCGAATTATAAGGTTTTATCGTGTTTATTAAATATACACATATTTTTCTCTCACAAAAAACTCGTGTGTAAAAACGTAGATGTGACTCTCGTCTGCCAACTCGTAAACATGGAGCGGTCAATTTCCTATTCCTGTCGAATGGTTGTCTCATTGACATATTCCCCATTTCCATTCTTTATTATATCTCATAGACCAATTAGGTAATAAAACAGTTATTAAATGGGTTGGATGCAATAGACCAGAACATTTGTCCTTTGGTACTGAGAATGATCAAGTGTTCTATTGCACTCGGCCCTTTGCCTCGTGCAATAGAACATTTGATCATTCTCAGTACCTCAGGACAAATGTTCTGGTCTATTGCATCCAACCCATTTAATAACTGTATAATATTATGCATCTAAACTAAATAGACTAACTTGAATATATGGACAGTGAACGACTGGTTGCTTAGAAATGAACAGGTACAGTACTGATAAGAGGTGTGGGGTCAACTATTTTTAATTGGATCGTTGTTAATACAAATGTACAGTCCTAATTAATCAGCATATTTAGTTCACACTAAAAGATGTTTATTGCTGTAAATAACATAGAATTAAATTTGATATATTAGAAATGCCTGTAGAATGAACCTAACTATCTGTATTTGAACCTAAATGGGATATGCCAATTCAGGGAGTGTATATTATAAATTTCCTGGCCAATTGGACTATTTTACTGCGGTAGCGTAAGATAATTGTAGATTCCATCACGCTTTATAAATCTAAAGGCTCTTGCGACTGCTACATCAATTCTGTTCTTCCATCTATATTGATAAAAATCATTGGTTTCACTGACTCGGGGATATCGAATAATTCACCGATTAATCCTTGATAAAGCTAACTGATTATAAATTTAAAATGGATTTTTTTTCTAATTTCACGTTACTTTTCATTATTACTCAAATTGGGCATTAATGTAAGAAAGAAATTGTTTTGAAATGTCAAGTAGTACTTTGAGATTTCCCGTATTAAGAGCAAACGGATATCCGTGAATGTTGATTTACTGGTACCTGAAAGAATCAAAGCCTGAGATGGACCCAGGAACAAAGAACCAGTCGATTGACCCATAATGCACATATGAAGACGGGCACCTGCACGATAACGGGGAACATAAGTCAATCCAAGAAAACATTCTATATGGTGCACTGTCAGGTCGAAATATTGTGAAACAAATTGTTTACAAACTGAAGTGATACAATATATATAAAAAGCATACCACATGCATGCGCAAACAAAGCAACATCCGTGAAATTAATGGTATCGAATGACGCTTTCATGGCCGTATCAACTTTGAAAACAGACTGTTGGCAGTCGCCCAGCTCTATCATTCTAAGTTGAGACGACCAGAGACAATGTTGAAAAGTTCAATTTACATACCTGACGAGATTTTTGTTGAAATTTTGTGTATCACGTCTTGATATCTATCTTCTGAAACAACAAAAGGATATGATTCTTTTTGTCCCAGATAAAGTTATTGTAAAAACATTTGCAGTTAAACATGTCTCTACATTACAAACAAAACAGTAACAAAGACAAGAAGAAGCCTAAAATCTATTGCAACAGATATGAGGTTGTAAAACGTCTTGGAAAGGGTAACTTTGGCACAGCCTTTTTGGTGCGGGATTTGAGACTGAAAACATTGGTAGCAGAAGGAGAGTCTGACTTGTAAGTTTGTCTCTAAGCGAAGAAATTATATTTTAAAATTACATTCTTGATCAATGTCCATCATAAGCTAAGGTAACATATGTAGAATATTTACACAGCTTTCATTTCAACTGAGCTACAATTAAATGTGTACCAGGGTATTCTGAATTTCTGCTTGTGTTTTTCATTTGGATACTGATATGAATGAATGTCGGGTTGGAGTCAGAACAATGTATCATGTTGAAAGTTGGGATCTCATTAACACCAAATGATTCATGACAATATCAAATTGAGGAAACTTGTGTGAAAATGATTGAAATTTCATTTAAAATGTAATACAAAAAAAATGGGAACACTACAGTCATACATGTACATGTATAACATGTATGTAACATGCCCGAAAATGAATCTGGAATGAAATTAAATAGGTCAAAGGTTGAGATAATTTACAGGTGAAATTGGCTCCCTTATTTTCATGAAAACAGATGTTTGAGTCGCTGTACTTGCTTGACTAAAGTGTGAAATCTAAAGTTTAATTGCCCATATTTATAACTTACATGTACATGTATTTGTATTGCACATTTTGGTTATAATCATTGGTCAAAATTGCTGGTTTTCTTAAATTTGACAAAATCAGAGATTAAATCATCCATTTATTCTGGAATATAAATTGCAGTGCCAATGTAGACTCATGTACTCAACCAGAAGTAACGAAAAAATTCAAATACTGTAATGTTGTATATTAAGTCCTTAAAAAATGTTGATTTGCAACGTTTTATTGCCATGTTTAGAAAAAAACCTGGTAGGGACCAAAAACACACCCATATGTAGGTAGTCTTTTACATGCAGTACTGTAATTGATAATTTCAATTGAAAAATGGTGTTATAGTTTATAGACGAGTACCACAAAAATTCTTTTTGTATGGCACGCCATTTTAACTCCAACCCGACATAAGTTATTATCCAAATATTAATAGGAATGGTTGCAGTTTCAGAGGAAATGCATACTCTTAAGATGATGAAGTTCCCAAGTCTGCTTTATTGGAGTAGAAAAGATGTATTACATATTACATGATAAGACTCATAATGACTCGACAGTCATTTTTAAACCAAATTAACAAGTGCAAGTTTTCAAAGAAAACAAAAACATTAACAGAATTTTATCTTCAAATGCATTTCATAACTTTTTTTTACAGTTAGATTGGGTTGCTTTTTTTTAAAACAATGACAATTTACACCTATGATATGTTGTAGACATTGTTTAAATCATTAATTTCAAGATTGATACTTTATTAGATGACACTTATACTGTATGTATATGTGGTAATAAACATGATCTAATCAATCTATTGTAAATGGTTTATTTTGTAATGACACACTATTTTTTACATTATCTTGTATATAGTAAAACCTTTTAGAACAGAACATGTAATGTTTTATTGATTTTTTTTTTTGCAGGAAAGTTTTAAAAGAAATTTCTGTTGGTGAATTAGCTCCAGATGAAACTGTTGACGCAGTCAGTGAAGCTAAAGTCTTATCCAAGCTCAATCATCCAGGCATTGTCAAGTTCCATGACAGTTTTATTGATGGTGAAGCATTCTGTATTGTGACAGAGTTCTGTGAGGTAAAGCAAATGAGAAACTATTCTTGATTTTAAATTTTCTCTGTCAATCAGGCAAACCAGTTATCCATACTTTTTTTTTGCCATGCTTGCTGACATAATGTATTATTTGGTACAAGTTGCAGATCAAGTTTGACTTTTGTTCCCATCTGTTTATTTTCTTATGAATTACGGTCCCTTGCAAACTCAGTTTTTCACACTTTTCTTGTTAAAAAATTGTACCTGAAGCTTGCATTCCATTCTCTTTAACAGATTTTTCTTCTGCTATGGGACTTTTTATATTAACATTTTGACAATATGGACTTCTGTGATATGATTTTAACATGAGGCAGGCCAATGAAATCCTTTTAGAAAACTAAGTATTTTGGCTACATTTGTTCAGCACTATTAACTGCACATTGGTTGACATCGCTGCTGCCATGTTGTTATGCTTGTTAACAAATAAAAAAAAATCTTTTTTTTTTTTCCATTTTTGTAAAAACAACTTTAGGGTCAGTGACAAACTAATAGGACATGTCAGGTTGCAGGAAACAAGTCTTTTATTTTTTTATACCCCAACTCTGGGTTATATTGCAATCACCTTGTCCATTCTTTGTCTGTTATACTTTTCTGTAGCAGTATCTCAGCTTCTAGAGGAGGGAATGCTTTTGCTTTTGCATGATGACTTCAACAGTGTTTCCCATTTCTGGTTTGACTGAAATTGTTCGAGTGGTTATCATAGCACAACCTGAAGTGAAACATCTTCTTTCGCCTAAACATAAAAATTTTCATAGTACTAACATGATTATTTGTACTGATGCCAAAAACAAAAATGAAATGTTTGTTTAGTGCTGCCTTACCTACCCTAGTTTTTTGTGCCTATCCTGAACATTTTATGGCCATTTTGGCTTGAGCCCTGTTAAAGTATTTCCCCATTAACTCCATGCAACAAATTTGAAAAAAAATTTAAAATTCCCTACATGCCCACCCAATTTTTTTGTTGGTAGCAGAAAACATGACTATTTTTTGTTTTGGCCAAATACATGTACATGCACATGTATTGGACCAGAAACTGACTCAATGAAAGATACAATAATCGTGAATTCTTGTGTTGGTACATAAAGTATATAAAATTCTTATGTTGTTACACTAAGAATATAATCATTATTTATATCATCATATTTTAGTTAGCAACTTGTTATGCATGTATATCAGTCGAGTGATGTTATGATTTGTAGTGCTACATCTTATACATTTATTTGTGTACTCTTTTTAAAGGGTGGCGATCTAGATGCTAAAATCAATGAACTATCTAAATCTAAGAAACACTTGGAAGAGACAACTATACTAGATTGGTTTGTCCAGTTAGTGTTAGCTGTTCATTATATGCATACACGGAGAGTTCTTCATAGAGATCTCAAATCCAGGTTAGTTCAGTAGTTCAAATATTTCTTTTTATATGAATAGCCCTGTAAGTGGGAGTCTATTTGTTTGCTCATCAAACTGTATATTATAATGTTTTTTCATCATTTGTTTTGTAGAAACATATTTTTGAAGGGAAACATGGTGAAGATAGGTGACTTTGGTATTTCTAAGATACTAATGGGAACAGCTGATCTGGCATCAACATTCACTGGAACGCCATATTACATGAGCCCTGAGGTGTTGAAACATGAAGGTTACAATTCCAAGTCAGATATCTGGTAAGGACTATGACACTATATCAGTAAAAGTCATATCAATCTTTGTGCAATCTTCTGGAAATTTTAGACATTTTGATATTTGGTAAGGTAAACAAAAAATGCCCCTTCCGACTAAAAGTTGCTTGCATTGCACTGACAACCCAGTACATTTTGTATAAATTGTTAGTTTTACTAAGATGGATTGTCTGTTTTTTTTTGTATTAATTTAGTTTCATAACTTACTTCATGTAACCTTCCCCCAGATAATGCATTTCAGTCAATTTGAATGAGATCACTCTTATGTTATGATTCTAGATAGTGCCCCTCACTACAATTTGAACTGTGATGGAAAACACATGAATATGCATCATAATACCCATACTAATAAAAAATGGGTATACTACAATCACGTTCTTTCAGAATAATTACGTTGAGGCAACTGTTCTGAGCCTTATGATAGATTATTTTATCATAACTTGATCCTATGAATATCTTTCTGTCTGACAATTCTACTATAATTGTGTGACTTGTATTGTTTTAACACACACCTTTTACATACATATACATGTAGCTTTGCCTTTGATATATTTTTAGCTGTTTGTTTTTTTTACAGGTCAATAGGTTGTATTCTGTATGAAATGTGTGCATTATGTCATGCATTTGATGGTAAAAGTCTGATGGCTGTGATGTATAAAATTGTTGAAGGGGAACCGCCCAAATTACCAGACATGTATTCTAATGAATTTAGCAGGGTATTAAATTTGTAAGTATATTACATCTACATGATTCTTGAGTTAGTTTTGTAAAAACGTGTGGGTCATGTGTCACATGTTGTTGATCTCTTTGAGATGATTTGGAAAACTATGAAGGGGACAAGATTATCATATAATTATAAAAAAAGTTTTTTCAGTTATTAAAAAGTTATCGAAAACTTTTTATAATTCAGTTTGAAAATTTACTTCTGTTAATTCCGAAATAATTGTTTGCATTTAATTTTGCAATTTAGTAATTTCTAGTTATAAATACAATATCAAGAAAATCCAGTTTAGTTAACTTTAAAAATCCAAAATATGATATTAACTACTAGAATGACAACCTGGCTACATTTTGTGTTATGCTAAAAATGTCACCATAGTTTAGATTATTTATTGAAAATGAGATAACTGTTTTTAGAACAATTACACACTTTTTAGTGAAAATTGATTTCATTCTCACTGATTTATTGGTCTTTTACAGAAGCCCTTTCTGAACTATTATCATATGAAATATGGCAATATTGTAGTGATCTTAGTGTGTGTTTGCCATGTGCTTTTGTGTTAGGTAGCATCACCATGCTCAAAATGTGTTTTTGTTACAGAATGTTGAATAGGGATCCAGAGAAGAGACCCAATGCAACAGATTTACTCAAGGAACCACTCTTAGCCAATCATATTGCAGTAAGTAAGAGGTCATAGGTCAAAAGATCAAACATGTACATACAAAGTACTTTAAAGAATGGAAAAAATCAGTAGCAAATTAAGATATTTGTAACATGTGGAGGGGGGGGGGGAGGGGGTGACTGGCCTATGAGGAAGCATGCCGAGATTTCCATTGAAAATTATGCAGTCTTAATTTTCAAGCAAAAAGGATCAGATCCCCTTGTATAACATGGAATTTTTGCTCAACAAATCTTTCCTCATCTCTAAAAGATGAAAATGTCATAGAATCGGAGGACTGAAAATCTAAAATGTAATCTTTGCACTTGTGTCATCAGGGCTGTTCCATTTAAATCTACATGGGAAGAGGGGGGGATGCCAATTTTTTATTTTTCTCTTGGTGGGGGTGAGAAATATTTTTTAATATGTCGGTAGGGATATGTTTTATAAATTGAATTATGATGGTAGGGGTTGAATTTCGTCTCGAAAATGCAATACACGTGAGGGTTGGAAGATTTTGATGCTCTTATTTCCCAAAATTTAGTAATTCACATGCATTTTTCAACAGATTGATCAAATGTTTTGGTATTTTATTTTTTTCTGGTGATGGGGGTATCTAAAGAGTCTATAATCTATGTTGGGGTTGGAGGTTGGCAACACTTTTTTATATTGGTTATGTCCCCCCCTCTCCATATATATTTAAATGGAACAGCCCTCATATGATATGGTCCTTGTATTACATGGAATGTATCATTATACCCATACGCAACGAATGGATAGTATATTGGAATCATCTTGTCCATCCCAATTTCATCACAAAAATCTTGATTCCCAATGAATGGGTTGATTTCAAATTTTATGTTTGGCTTCATAAAGTTGGGGCTTACTTTGTAAGCAATTCTGTCATATATCAATTTCCTGCATGAATGGGGGTATGCCTAGCACAAGTTACCAGCATGATAACATGTGCAACTGTATGTTGATAGTGTTACAGTGTCACTATCAAGTCATTCAGGCTAAAATTTCCAAGTGGACTTTAGATGTTAGATTACCTACAGGAATTGATCTCTAAAGTTCATTCTTTTTCATAAACAAGTAATAGATTTTGGGTTAAAGGTAAAATATTTTATTGTACAAATACTGATGATTTCTACTTCATAATCATATGATCAATGTAAAACATTGCTGTGTATTTGTAAAACATGTAATAACATTAAAATTCTTTTCACAGAAAATGTCTAAGGAATATCAATCAAGGCATACGGATCATGCAACAAAAGACGCTGAAGAAATAGCCAAGTTATTGTAAGTACTGAAAGTGTTGTAAAGTTATTTGCTATTGTGGAGAAATGTACAGCAGTCTTGTGACAAAAAAGATCAAGAGAGATGGCATGCTCACCCATTGTTAGACAACTGATTTTTAGTAAAACTTTGAAATATATGATGTAAAAATATCTTTTAGAATGGAAAACCCTTTGTATTGTGATCCCCTGTCTTTCAGTACAAGTATACAAAGATAACACTTTTAAAGTGCCAATTTCATGTGCCATCTATATAATTCTTTTCTCAAAAGTGCAACAACCAAAAGAAAATATAATTGATTGATGGTGTGATTAGGAACTGTTTCTGAACAAGAAATAAAAGTGAATTTGTTAAGCAGAAAACAATTATAACAATTTTTTTTATTATTTAGAAAACAAAAGGCTAAATTAAAGGATTTGAAAGAGACAGAAGAGGATAAGAAATGGAAAAACTTGCCACCACGTGAGAGGATGAGGATACGTAAACAGATGGAAGCTGATCAGGAGGCTGAGAGATTAAGGTAGATTTAAATGATCATTTCCTCCAAGGATCTAGACTACTCAAAATATGACTGTATTCGCACATGAGAAACATTTAACCCAAATTGTATTAGAGTTATCATTTTTAGTTATCATTGAACTTAATAGAGGTTTAAGGCCATGGCCAGGTTGCTCTAAAGATTTATTCGCTTGGGAAAAGTTATCCACTGGATAAGTCTAGTGCAATCTGTACAAGTTGTCCTCTGGATAAGTCTTAACACAATCTATAAAAGTTATCCACTGGATAAGTCTAGTACAATCTATACAAGTTCTCCGGTGGATAAGTTTAGTACAATCTATACAAGTTATCCAGTGGATAAGTCTTAACACAATATATACAAGTTATCCAGTGGATAAGTCTTAACACAATCTATAAAAGTTATCCACTGGATAAGTCTAGTGCAATCTATTCAAGTTCTCCGGTGGATAAATTTTGAACAACTAGGCCCTGGTAACTAAACTCATCCCTATGTAATATATACAGTCTGCAATCAGAATTAGAATCAAAGTCAAGTTGTCTATAAATTATTATGAGGTTGATATTTTATAATGAAGCAGGCATGATGCACAAATATTTTCTTGTTCATTTAATAATTTTTTGGTTTATTTTCAATAATAATTACAAAAAAAAACTAGTAGTTTGACTAAAATTTCCACAAAAAGTTTTTTTGTGCCTCTTGTGTGTATGGACTAGTGAAAAGAAAGAACTTTGGGGGAAAAAGAGCAAGAAAGAAACCCAATCTTAATTTTGTAAATTTTTAAGATATTGGAGAAAAATATTGTTATGATTATCAAACAAAGGAAATAATTTAGAACTTTTTGTTTTAGGGAATCTGCAAAACTTCAGCTCTCAGAAAACCAGCAGAGAAAAGAACAGATACAGAAAACATTGAATAAAAGATCGGTAAGTATAAGTGTTCAGTTACATATAACTGGCTTATACATTTCCCATGATGTTTACAAAAAATTCATCAGAATTGAGCAAATAAAATTTATGACAGAGTTAATGTGAAATTGGGTGAACTTTTTACATGGAATTCATGTTAATTTTGTGTGAAGATTGATTTTATACAAATTTTATGTGAACAGTATTTTCCTGTGTAGGGTGTTAGTATAATTTTCTGTGTGACTGTGGGACTCAGTTTGTAGGATTTAACAGATTTTTCAACAGCTGATGGGGCGTTACTGTTTTAAAAATTCAAGAAATTATAATTTTTTTTGGTCTCATCATGTCATTCAAAGACATACAAAATATTTTCAATTGTTTTAATTTTGTTAAAGCATATGACACTCATTGCAATGCCAGTCAAGAAATTGACAGCTTAAATTATTCTATGAATTGACTATACTCAAAATTGTTGTACAGGGAAACACCTTTCTTGAAAAGGAGAAGGGTCATTAAGGGCCATTTTTTGCCCAATCTTAGAAGTAAATGATTTTATGGTTTTCTCTTTGTTGCAACTTGTTTATTACCATAAATAACCATTTTTTATCATTCAAAGCAATTTTTTTCATTTTTGGGCCAAAACTAGCAAAAAACAACAAAATACTCAAAATTGTTGTACTGGGAAACACCTTTCTTAAAAATTTGTAAGGTTTAAGGATGTTTTGGGTTTATTAAGGTTCAAAATACTGTTGAATAAATATAAAGGGACATTTAAAAGTGACAATTTATTAAGATTTAGTAGGGTTTGCTGTAGTTTGATGAAAATAAAAGGCCTGTGGTGTGTGATGTTCAGTTCGAGATAGTTGACAGGACAAAAGGGCAGCAACTCGTATTCTAAATTTTGTTTTAATTTTAGACTCCAGCCTGGGCTGGTGGTACTGGAGAAGGAGAGCGTTTTAGAGAAGCCTTAACAGTTGTTAAAGAAACCATGAGAGAAAAGACAAGGGGAGATAACAGTAAAGATTTTGGAACTAGATCTGCCCCCTGTATGTACCTAATACTAACCACCTCACTCCTACACTTAGGTAGTGGTATCATTGGCAACAGATGAATTAATGAGTGCTGGACCTGGCTCTACAAAACTTACATAAGTCTCCTAATGTTCTTAACTGTTTGTTACATCATAGAATTTAAATACTTTGATTGAAGTTACCATTACAGTTAAGAATGTTCTCAGACTTAAGTATTTTTAAAGTTTTGTGTCTCCCATGACTGATATCAGTAACTTCAGTTCAAGTGGCAGATCTACAATATTAAAGTTATAGGGTGTGAAACAAGTCCCAACAGAAGCAAGGTCCGAAATGTTAGGGGTATAATACATGAATTCACACATGTCATTTTTCTCCGAATGACCCTAGATTTGTCTCTGAATAACCTTTAGAACTTTTAGAACATTTTTAAAAATTTCAAACAAATTTTAAACTGTGATGTCATTAATCTTTAAGTTGAAGGAGAATTCAGCTAGAAAGCAATAGGAATATATTTTCATCAATGGCGTCCACAAGTGTAAATACGTTTGACTCTAAGTGCCATTTACCTTCTATATTACCATATTTAATAAAATATTTTTGAAAGGTAGTTTATAAAATATACTGTAATTTTACTTATTTTGGCGGGTTCTTAATTTCGCGATTATTGGTCTACGAACATATTCACAGGTACTTATTTATTTATAATTTTAGCGTAAAGAATAATGGTAGAAATTCTCTTTGGCATGTACTTATTTTTGAGGATAGTGCATGATGGGAAAATTCTTTAAATTAAGTACAATTATAGTATTTTGTCCTCACTATTTGATGTTTTTTTTTGGTTTATTGTGCACAAAAGTGTGGTGAAATATAAGTTAGTTTGAAAATCTTGTGGCAGCACGTTTCCTTGACAATAACAACTGCACAAGTCATGTCATACTAATTTGAGCATGGTGTTATTTATAAAAAAATATAGGAGACAAAATATTTGATGTAAAGACCTTTCATGCAGTATAGATGGGAATTTTAGTTCATCATGTCAGTTAGTATACACTTTAACATAGTTATTTAGTTAGTTATCTATCTTTCAATGCTATTCTTCAGATATAAGAATCATAACAAAGCAGAAATAGATAGACTAGTGGTAACAATGAATGGTAGTAATACTTTCTCATTGGTTTTCATTTTTGTGGCAATTTTAAGAATTATTCATTGTTTACATTTGTTAATTAAGGGAACTTTCTGTCTTGTTTCTTGCTTTTACAGCTTAAGTTTTGGTATATAAAGGTTTTTATTTAATGAAATTTTCTAAATCAGACAACTTTTGAGTTTTGTTAATATCAAGTCCAGTATGTTCTAAACAGTATAATTTGAACTAAATGGAACAAATATTTGTATGTCAGAAAGAGGTTCAGTTGTCAGAGACCAAATTCACTGTACTTTAAATTTTTTTCTCAAAGTAAAACCGTTAAAAAACAAGTACTATCTTTTAAAAAGATAGCAGATGCAATAAAATTTTCTTCTTTTAACTTCTAAGTTCCTACATTTCTTTCAAGAAAATAACACATCAATGGCATGCAATTTCAAATTTTCAATACATATTTTTCGAATGCCACTAAGTTATCAGTGTTTGGCCAATTGGGAAACAGAATTGCGATCAAGTTGAATTGGGTTTCCATAGAAGAGCATCCTTAAGGTCAAAGGGTAAAAAGCAAAACTATACGGACTGGGTCAGAAAAATAATTAAAATAAAATCATACACATAACTTGAAGTAGGACCTATTGAAAACTTTTTTATATTAGTTTGTGTAATAATAAAATTGTTCAAAGTGAGACAGAAAAACCCCTGTGCATAAAGAGTCAGACAGGGTGTTGTAAAATTTGAAATCCACAAAATTGAGACCCATTGAGTTAAAGTATTTTCACATTAAGACAACCTTGATCAAATTAGGCATGAACATATATACTTCTACACTGAGTGAGCTTGTGACACATTGCTTTTTCTCCTTACACAGTGTTAATACAGCATGAAATAGTTGAGTCCAGCGACGAGGAAGAACCGACAATCAAGAGTAAAACTTTAACGGGTCCAGAGATTGAAACATTATTGGCCCCTGATGATCGACCTATAACTCCTCTTAGAGACAAGATGGTTTATGATATCAACCATTCTTCTTTAGATTTTAAAGATGGTAACTTGAGTATTGTTTATTTGTAGTAATTGTTTAAAGGTACTATCTTTTTTATTTGATGTTTTTGTAAAAGTTAGGTTGATTAAAGTTTTGTATTTTAATTTAAAGCTTACTTTTCAATTTGCTACTGGGATTTTGTGATGCCAAATTCTGTTTGTCCATTATTTCATATGCAGACTTGAACACAATAGAATCGACATCCTTCAGTGGATTTTGTCCATATGTGATACATGCTAAGCATAGGTAAATGAGGAATCCTATTTGATTCTCAAGGTCATGGGTCAAAGGGACGAATTTTTACATGGCAAGATGGATGTCATGCTTCATGTGGCTTTTTGTTCACTAGCTGTTCAAGCAACTATAATATTTATGGTCTCCATGCCTCAAGGCGATTAAGTGTCAGTCTCTGTAAGAATATGGCATTAGGTGAAACATGGTATGAAAAACCCATCATTTTGTTAGTATAATTTGATTACATGTGTATTTGCACCATCAGATTCAAGGAAAACAGACAAGATTTTCCAAATCATGCTGGACCATTGAGTTCCAATTTCATTGAAATGCACTGAACATTTCAAGGGCAGATAAGTCTGTCAAAAATCTCATTTTTCTAAGATCCTATTGAAAAGTTTTTTTAGCAAATCCAGTGATGCAGAGATCAAATAATGGTCTTTAAATAGAGAATGTATCCTTGAGTGATATTTTATTGTCAGATCGGTTGAATTTTGACATGCATGTTTCTGATTTTTCCTCTTTTGCCCGATTCTTACCAGTACTTACACTTAAAAACATTTTGGCGAGACATTTGCAAACTAAATGATTCAAAATTTGAAATAATCTATGTCAAATACATGAGTTCTGAAAAAAATTAGAAAACTACTTATTCACAACTTTAAACTGCCTTTTTAGTCTTTGGATTATTGGGTAAAAGTATGGCCACTATAGACAATGCCTATGTGATAAATCTGTGTGTTTAATTTCTAGTTGGCCCATTTACATAACTAACTGTCTTCATGTTTTCCATACCTTCCTATGAAATTGTCTTCCCTTCTTACTGAATTGTGTAGCAACATTAATATGCTATCAGATTTTTAGATAAAGAGAACAAGAAATTGAAAAAAATATTGAATTCTAATTAATTATATTTACATTATATTTTTTTGATACAAATAGAATTCCATCTTATAGAAAAAAAATAGTTTATTACATTGTTTTTTTTTACAATTGTTCTGTTGATAGCTTATGTTTGAAGGTGCAAATTTAAAAGTAAATGCTTCAAGATTATAAACATTTCTTCATTTAACAAGGTATTGGTTGAATTTGGAATTATTTTGGAATTAAGAAAATGACCAAAAATAAAATTTATGAAACTTACCCTTACTTAGTCATGCTGTTATGTCTAAGGGGTAGGGTTAGTAAGATAACAAACGTCAGGGAAACTTACTAACCCCCCCTTAGTCATGACGGCATGACTAACCTTCTTAGTAGGGGTAAGTTTTACAAAATATTTTTTTTCACTTATTTTCTTAAATCCAAAATAATTTCAAATTTAAATTATACCTTGTTTTTTTGCATATTTTACCATTAAAAATCCTGTTCTTATTCTTCTTTTCTTTTAGGTATTCCTGAAAGTCCTGAAATGGCAGATACATTCTATTCCCAGTATGAAGATTTTGACAAATCCAGCTCTGATGAAGAATTGGAACAGACAGTTGTGCCCAAAAAGAAAGAGGAAGGAACTTTAAAAGCTAGGTCATTGGCAAGTACAACTATAGGAAAATCAGTGGCGACATCTGTTGGGGAGAGAGAGGAAGGCCAGTTGTATGACTTGCTACAGAATGTCCTGGACAAGGGAGAGGATGCAGGTAAACAAGCCAGTTGATTTGCTTATGGATCTAATCAGAGTCTTGATTTTCTTTATGCGGATCTGATTTCCAAATGAGTAAACTTAATACATTTATAAATCACTGACAAGAACTTATAACCTGGATGTAAAGAAATGAATGCTTGGGACAATCAACTACCCATGACAAGTCGTTCAGTTTTTAGCTCACCTTGCCGAGGGCCATGTGAGCTATTGCCATCACTTGGCATCCAGTCATCTATAACAATTTTTCAAAACTCTTCTCCTCTGACACTACATGACCAGTTGGAACCAAACTTAGCATGAATGTTCCTTGGGTATCCTGCATAGAACTGTTGCAGGGATTTTTGATCTGTCGAAAAAAATATTGCTGCCGTTACTAAAAATAGAACATAGGGGTCAGGCAGTAGTTTTTCACATATATCTCCAAAAGCGTCAGGTTTAGCCAAATTCTGACAGGGTAAATGTGTTTAGCATGGTGAGATCTATCTGTGGTCAAATTTTCATTTTAATCTGATAAGCCATGTTGGAGTTATTGCCCTTTTTGACATTTTTTGCTATTTTCAATGTTATTTTATTTCAAAAATCTTCTTCTCTGACACTACTTGACCATTTGAAAACCAAACTTGGTATTGAATGTTCCTTGGTGTACCCTGCATAGAATTATTGTGGAGATTTATGATCTGTCGAAAAACATGGCCGCCATTACTAAAAATAGAACGTAGGGATCAGACAGTAGTTTTTCACATATTTCTCCAAAACCGTTAGGTTTAGCAAAATTCTGACATGGGATTAATGTTTTCAACATGGTTAGATCTATCTGTGGTCAAATTTTCATCTTAATCTGTTACGCCATGTTGGAGTTATTGCCCATTTTCGAAATTTTTTGCTATTTTCAATGTTATTTTATTTCAAAAATCTTCTTTTCTGACACTACTTGACCAATTGGAAACCAAACTTGGTATGAATGTTCCTTTGGGTATCCTGTATAGAACTCTGGTGGGGATTTTTGATCTGTCGAAAAACATGGCTGCCTTTTCTAAAAGTAGAACATAGGGTCTGACAGTAATTTTTCACATATATCTCCAAAACCATTTGGTTTAGCAAATTATTTCGATTGCTGAAGTGACCCTTCTTATAAGGCCTTCAAAAATCTTCATGGATCAAAGTTGTCAGGCGACTCCTTGTAAGAGTTATTGTCCTTGAAAGATGAAAAATGACTTCTTTTTTTTTTTTACAGTTTTCAGCCTATATCTTGAAAACGATAATAGATAGAGAGAAACTTTCAATCACTGAAATGATTCTGATGATAGTCTTACCAAAGTCTTCTTGAGTCAAAATTGTTGGACAACTCCTTGTTAAATGTATTGCCCTTGAAAGACAAACATTAATCAGAGGAGCGATTAGGCTTCTGGGAGCCTCTTGTTAATTGATACCTTAATAGCATTGTGCATACAGCAATTAAGTAGCACTCCAGCTAAGAATCATGCAAAATGTGATTCATGGCTGAAAAGCCTACATATTTTTATCTTTGATATTTTGTTTGAATTGCCATAGTAAACATAAATTAACACTTGGTTTTTCATATAACCTGTGTTCTTTGGAGATAAAAAGTAGATAAAATGCACTGTAGTTTTCAAAATTAAGGAAGATAACTCTGTAAATGATACTAAAATAGAGTAGACTATTGGATTTTCAATGTTTTCAATACATTTCATAATATAGACCCAAAAACTAAATTAATTACAAAAAATAAAAAAAATATGTAGCCATTTTGGGGTATATCAATTTTTTCAGATTTTGCATGGTTCTTGCAAAGACAGCTACTTGATTAGTTAAATATGGCTGTGAGATTTAAATAAAACTTATAAGTTTCTAATTGATATAGTGCATGAGTACTTTGATTAGATCTTGGGAGAACATTGTGAACTAAATATATTAAAATAAACATAAAGACTGATCATGTAATGAAGTTTATTCATGTTAACTTGAGTTTCACTCTGCAAAGATTAATATGAAGTAGGTGTAATCTGTAAGAGGACAAAATTGATTATATAACGATATTTAAAAAAAAATATTTTTACCTTTTACAGCTTTACATCACCTTACTAGGATTTATTTATTCTTCCAAATTTAACAGAACCTTAAGATATGAGCCATGAACAGAAAAACATTTTGTTTTTGTAAAGGATACGAAACTAATAAAGATCCAAACTAGGTATTACAGGTTTACTTCCTGTCAGACTGTATTTAGGCTCTCAGTGGTTCTTAGGTCAAAGGTTAAATTCGTATTAATTACTGTTATGAGGACTCATGTCTGTATAAGTTACATGAAGTTTTGACTCTAGTTAGTCTATTAATTTTAGAGATAGTTTCCAGACTAGGTTTCAGAAAAAAATGATAAAAATTTAGATAAAGTGACGCATTGGTATTAAAAAAAAACAGTATAAATGATCATTTCTATAAATTTGAAATTTGTTTCAGAATCAACTTTGACCTTTCAAGAAGACAGTGATTCCAGTGCATTTGGCCCAGTTGCCAGAGGAAATAAGATAAAAAATTTAAGACTGTATCCTTTTCTAGAATTGTTTATCAACTGTCTTTGTTTAGCATAGATGAGTTTTAATAAATAAACAAGACACAAACATGACAATAAAGGTTCTTTAAAAGTTCTGTAAGGTTAATCAAACACTTGCACTTGAAAGTTGAATCACATCTGTGCAGGAAATTGTCACATTTTCCTTTCCCAAGAATTACTGTAAATTGGGATATTTTGGTGGTTTATAACAAAATGTGCATATGACTTTGCTCACAGTGTTCAATGCTTTATTGCAAATACAAATGTATTGCTTAGTTTTTTCTTATTTTGTGCGAGTCTTCAACAGTAAACCATAGTAGGATTATCATATCTCAAAATATTTAATATTTTGCATAGATTAACATTTTTATACTTGGCACATTATGATATGTTTAATTTGGTGTGTTTTATTTTGGTTGTTTCATCAGAATAAAAACAATCCATTTGATTCTAATGCTACCAGTGGCAGATTGATTCTAATGCTACCAGTGGCAGATTGATTCTAATGCTACCTGTGACAGATTGATTCTAATGCTACCAGTGGCAGATCCATTCTAATGCTACCATTGGCAGATTGATTCTAATGCTACCAGAGGCAGATCGATTCTAATGCTACCAGTGGCAGATCCATTCTAATGCTACCAGTGGCAGATCCATTCTAATGCTACCTGTGACAGATTGATTCTAATGCTACCAGTGGCAGATTGATTTTAATGCTACCAGTGGCAGATCCATTCTAATGCTACCAGTGGCAGATTGATTCTAATGCTACCAGTGGCAGATTGATTCTAATGCTACCTGTGACAGATTGATTCTAATGCTACCAGTGGCAGATCCATTCTAATGCTACCATTGGCAGATTGATTCTAATGCTACCAGAGGCAGATCGATTCTAATGCTACCAGTGGCAGATCCATTCTAATGCTACCAGTGGCAGATCCATTCTAATGCTACCTGTGACAGATTGATTCTAATGCTACCAGTGGCAGATTGATTTTAATGCTACCAGTGGCAGATCCATTCTAATGCTACCAGTGGCAGATCGATTCTAATGCTACCAGTGGCAGATTGATTCTAATGCTACCTGTGACAGATTGATTCTAATGCTACTAGTGGCAGATCCATTCTAATGCTACCAGTCACACATTGATTCTAATGCTACCAGTGGCAGATTGATTCTAATGCTACCAGAGGCAGATTGATTCTAATGCTACCAGTGGCAGATTGATTCTAATGCTACCAGTGGCAGATTGATTCTAATGCTACCTGTGACAGTTTGATTCTAATGCTACTAGTGGCAGATCCATTCTAATGCTACCAGTCACACATTGATTCTAATGCTACCAGTGGCAGATTGATTCTAATGCTACCAGAGGCAGATTGATTCTAATGCTACCAGTGGCAGATTGATTCTAATGCTACCAGTGGCAGATCCATTCTAATGCTACCAGTGGCAGACTGATTCTAATGCTACCAGTGGCAGATTGATTCTAATGCTACCAGAGGCAGATTGATTCTAATGCTACCAGTGGCAGATTGATTCTAATGCTACCAGTGGCAGATTGATTCTAATGCTACCAGTGGCAGATCCATTCTAATGCTACCAGTGGCAGACTGATTCTAATGCTACCAGTGGCAGATTGATTCTAATGCTACCAGAGGCAGATTGATTCTAATGCTACCAGTGGCAGATCCATTCTAATGCTACCAGTCACACACTGATTCTAATGCTACCAGTGGCAGATCCATTCTAATGCTACCAGTGGCAGATCCATTCTAATGCTACCAGTGGCAGATCCATTCTAATGCTACCAGTGGCAGATTGATTCTAATGCTACCAGAGGCAGACTGATTCTAATGCTACCAGTGGCAGATTGATTCTAATGCTACCAGTCACAGATCCATTCTAATGCTACCAGTGGCAGATCCATTCTAATGCTACCTGTGACAGATTGATTCTAATGCTACCAGTGGCAGATTGATTTTAATGCTACCAGTGGCAGATCCATTCTAATGCTACCAGTGGCAGATCGATTCTAATGCTACCAGTGGCAGACTGATTTTAATGCTACCAGTGGCAGATCCATTCTAATGCTACCAGTGGCAGATTGATTCTAATGCTACCTGTGACAGATTGATTCTAATGCTACTAGTGGCAGATCCATTCTAATGCTACCAGTCACACATTGATTCTAATGCTACCAGTGGCAGATTGATTCTAATGCTACCAGAGGCAGATTGATTCTAATGCTACCAGTGGCAGATTGATTCTAATGCTACCAGTGGCAGACTGATTCTAATGCTACCAGTGGCAGATTGATTCTAATGCTACCAGTGGCAGATTGATTCTAATGCTACCAGTGGCAGATTGATTCTAATGCTACCAGTGGCAGATTGATTTTAATGCTACCAGTCACACACTGATTCTAATGCTACCAGTGGCAGATTGATTCTAATGCTACCAGAGGCAGATTGATTCTAATGCTACCAGTCGCAGATTGATTCTAATGCTACCAGTACCAGATCCATTCTAATGCTACCAGTGGCAGACTGATTCTAATGCTACCAGTGGCAGATTGATTCTAATGCTACCAGAGGCAGATTGATTCTAATGCTACCAGTGGCAGATTGATTCTAATGCTACCAGTGGCAGATTGATTCTAATGCTACCAGTGGCAGACTGATTCTAATGCTACCAGAGGCAGATTGATTCTAATGCTACCAGTGGCAGATCCATTCTAATGCTACCAGTGGCAGATTGATTCTAATGCTACCAGTGGCAGATTGATTCTAATGCTACCAGTGGCAGACTGATTCTAATGCTACCAGTGGCAGATCCATTCTAATGCTACCAGTGGCAGATCCATTCTAATGCTACCAGTGGCAGACTGATTCTAATGCTACCTGTGGCAGACTGATTCTAATGCTACCAGTGGCAGACTGATTCTAATGCTACCAGAGGCAGATTGATTCTAATGCTACAAGTGGCAGATCCATTCTAATGCTACCAGTGGCAGATCCATTCTAATGCTACCAGTCACACACTGATTCTAATGCTACCAGTGGCAGATTGATTCTAATGCTACCAGTGGCAGATTGATTCTAATGCTACCAGTGGCAGATTGATTCTAATGCTACCAGTGGCAGATTGATTTTAATGCTACCAGTCACACACTGATTCTAATGCTACCAGTGGCAGATTGATTCTAATGCTACCAGAGGCAGATTGATTCTAATGCTACCAGTGGCAGATTGATTCTAATGCTACCAGTGGCAGATCCATTCTAATGCTACCAGTGGCAGACTGATTCTAATGCTACCAATGGCAGATTGATTCTAATGCTACCAGAGGCAGATTGATTCTAATGCTACCAGTGGCAGATTGATTCTAATGCTACCAGTGGCAGATCCATTCTAATGCTACCAGTGGCAGACTGATTCTAATGCTACCTGTGGCAGACTGATTCTAATGCTACCAGTGGCAGATCCATTCTAATGCTACCAGTGGCAGATTGATTCTAATGCTACCAGTGGCAGATTGATTCTAATGCTACCAGTGGCAGACTGATTCTAATGCTACCAGTGGCAGACTGATTCTAATGCTACCAGTGGCAGATTGATTCTAATGCTACCAGTGGCAGATTGATTCTAATGCTACCAGTGGCAGATCCATTCTAATGCTACCAGTGGCAGATCCATTCTAATGCTACCAGTGGCAGACTGATTCTAATGCTACCAGATACTAAATATTCGTATACATTATGTTTTGGTGTGTTTAATTTTCACACTTTTAAAAGAGACACCAAATAAACCAAAATATCCCAATATACAGTATCTGAGCCTGCTCCGAAACAAGCATGAAATCAGATGACAACCATGTTCTGACTTAATATACAGGTGTATTTAGATATTTGATAGCCACAAGACTTATGAAATGAGAATTTCAATATTCTTCTTCCATATAATGTTGTTTTAGTTCATTCATATATTTAATGTGCAAATTAAGATGTCCATGTTTACTGGTATTTAAATATAAAGTACATGTAAACTGTATTTTAAAACAATATTTCCTTAACTATGCTATCAGTGAATGTCAAAAGGTTCTTGGTGAAGAAGGTTTTGAGAAAGCCTATGGATATTTGAAGAAGGCTCGGTATGAGAAACAAAACTCCTTGGACTCAGCTGAAGAAGACATAATGCAGGGACTTCGGAAATTTGTTAAAAACCCTAGTGACTGCTTTCTAGTGGACCAATTGTTATTTTTAGAAGAACAGGCTAAAATTAGCAAGGGATAGTTCAAACCATATTTAGGATTAAGAAATTTATAACATCAGTCAGTTTTTAAATGAGCATTTAGTAACCATGTTCAAAACCATAATTGCTCTGTATGAAAATTTAATGGAAAGCATTTGTAAGAATTCTCATGATTGGATAAATTTGGATGTGAACTCAATTATCATTTGCTTACACATGTATATGGTTGTGAATTTTGTTACTGCTGATATCAGAGATCTGTGATGTTGATTATCTATTTATAGAAATGATGCAATGATGTCCTAGACAATTCATGACCATGGAATTTGATTCCATATAACTGTATACATAGTTCCCCCTCCCTTATGTGTTCAAGTTGTTGTTGTGTACACACATCTGGGAGCATGTGAAAATAATTGTTGGGTACAGGTTTACCTATTTAAAGAATCATGCAGAGAGTAAAAAGTTCATATTTTTTTTGTAGTGTAAATTCATCTAGTAAGTCAACACCTGTGAAAGAAATGAAGGATAAAAGAATGTTGAGAAAGTAGAAAAAGAAATGTCTTGATTATAAAGTAATTCTACTAAGTGAAAATATTGTTGAATACTTTTCAGTAAAATAAAACAGCTTTGACTGCCATTACTTTCTGTACCTAAGATACACCTTTAATGGAATATACAATCATAAATGGCACTTTCTGGAAGCCTTTAGGTTGTATAGAAAGTTTTCAAAAAAATTGCAGTCTTTTTCTTTTTTTGTATGACTCTTAGATCAGCTTGTACTTGAATTTTCATGAGTGCTCGTTTTATAACATTGTATATGTTTGCTTTTGTTTGATGTATGTACAGGGTGTAACAAAAACAGGATTTTGTAACCTTGTAATGTTGGTGTAATGTTTGTAAAGGAGAAGTTGTAAAATAATTAGAGCTTGTATGCTTTTTCAGAAAAATTAAAGAAAAAACTGGTATTTTTCAGTTTTTATAGTTTAAATGATTTTAGTTGGTTTTTAATTTATCTGTTCATAACTTTTGTTCATATTGTTTGTTGAACTAACAACTTGAGAACAGAATCTTTATCAGATATTGAAAATAGATGAGATATCATAGTTTTTTTACGAAAAACGTGGCCCAAGTATTGACACATGTAATAGTTGTTATACTTCTATATAGGGTATGTAAGTCTTGTTCTAGTTTCATTTTCTTTACCGGAATTTCTGATGTAGAACGTATTGAAAGCCGAAGACCGACCTGCATTTTATTGTTTACTTCTGGGTTCTCAAAACGCTGTATAACAATGCAAAATCTTCTAGTTTATGTATTTTCTTAGTTCATTTATCATGTAGAAATAGTTAATTGTCATTTTTGTTGGTAGTTTTTACACAGAAAGTTTTTTGCCCTTAACAATGAACTCAACGCTCTCTAAATGACAAATCTCTATGCTTATGAATGGTAGAATAGGACTCATTCTTGTGAAATCACAGGGTCACATGACAAGACTTACATGCCCTATTACAGAGTTGTGTTCTACTTAAAATCAAGGCAGTTAATTTAAATATTAGAAATGATACATGTTAAATTAATATTGCTATTTAATCAGAAAAATATGTGTGCTGTATAAACTATTATCCGTCCATTTAACCATTCCAATGTCCAACGAAACTGAATCAGAATTAGATGCAACTATTGATTAACTTAATTATTTAGTTCACGGTATATGATACTAATTCACTTTAATCACGTGCATAATTAGAATAGAGAAAATGTTAACGATGATAATGATGATTAATATGTTTAACCATCCTCGAACCATAACATTCCACAATTATAATACATTACCACTCTAAAAAAAAATTGCACAAATTACCTTATGTGTTGTTAATAATATATTTTTGTTACATGTTATTATTTTTTTGTACTTGCAATGTATTTAAAAACATATGTTTTTATTTGTATAGATAAGTATTATCATGTGTTTTACATATAGATGTTCCATTTATGAGTTTTAATATGCATTCATTTAATAATAAAAGGGTCATTATTTTGTATAATGCATTGTTTTGTATTTATGGTCTGATTGAAAATCTGCAAATGGTAGGATTTAATTTTTTGCCCTTTGATGATAAGTATGATAATTATATGTTTGACTCTACCAGGTTTGAAAAATATCTGTTTTTAGTAACCAGTCTGTCTGATATTTACAGCCTATGATTACAAATTAAAACAAAAAGCTGTATATTCTTTTCCTGCAAAAAAATTGCTTTAATGTTTCCAAAATCATCCTACAAATAAAAAAATATTATAATTAATGAAACAGAAACAAATAACATAATACATGCTAAAACGATACTAGCGCCACCACGAAAGAATCGGTGACAGACTGATCGTTCCAGAACAAAAAAATGACTACTTTTCTACCTCCATCGAACGCGGTGCTCCAACTGATAGCATTCATACGTACTGTACAGACCAAAATACATTACTACAGTACTAAGGATGCATGATTATTTTTTAAGTCTGTATATAACACATGAATAAACTTTATGGATCTGGTAATGGTGTCCTTTTTGAAATTTTAAAAAATATACTGGGTAATTGGGAAAAAAATATTAGTATCTGCAGATAGAGTAAGATCAAGTTATCATTGGAGTAAATACCTGTCCTTTCAAGAATCATACATCAGATGTTTTTATAACCCCGCTCCGAGGTGTCGTACTGTTGTCAGTATGCCAAATAATGGGATTAATTTTCATAAAAATTGGATAACAATTTCCTGTTTATCGGAGGATTTTGTTTGCTTTCCTTTTTTTTTGACTTCATATTATTAGAAGTTGAAATTTTCTTTGCACTTTTCTCAGCAACTACTCATTATTCTGTAGGTATGTCTTATGGGAGGATCCATATTTAAAAGATTTTTATAAAAAGAAAATTTGCTTAATCTCTCTTCCTTTCTTCCAGTAGTATGAGAAATTTTATTGGTATGCATAGAAATTTTCTTTTGAGGAAAGATAACTCATTTTACAACTACATTCTATTATGACTTGTACTCATATATTATGCTACAATGCTTTATTTGAAAAATAATTGTTATACACCCTACTCTGAAGGAGAGGAGTGAATAATGTTTTACCCATGTCCCCGTTTCTGTAATACCTTTTTCAGTCACATTTTTCTAAGCAACTACTCATCATAGCAGCTTGAAATTTTAACACATTTGGTCTGTAGGTATGCCATATGGCAGGATCCATTTTTAGAAAAATTTGACAACAACTTCCAAGGACTTTGTTTATTTTTTTTTTTTTTTAAATAGTGATTAAAAGCAGAGGTTTCACTTGTGAGCCATTGCACACAGATTTCAAAATGCCCAAACCATTAACTGGTCCTTAATTGTACTTACAAGAATTTTGATTTAATTGTTGACAAAATGTGGCATAGAATTATGCTTCCTGGTTTTCTGTTTTTGATATTTAGTTATTTAACATTCCTTATGTCAGTTGCACTATGAAGAAGGCTTATATCGATTTCTCCTAGACAACTTCTTTATTATCTATATTCATTGCCATAGAATAATTAAGTTGTACTTTGAAAAAAAAATTAGATATGATTTCATGGATACATACTGCACCACTTTATAAAATGTATATTTTATGACAATAATTTTCTCTGT
This sequence comes from Perna viridis, assembly GCA_037379345.1. NCBI lineage: Eukaryota > Metazoa > Mollusca > Bivalvia > Mytilida > Mytilidae > Perna > Perna viridis. The sequence continues at coordinate 31,115,010 of CM074515.1, read as the reverse complement.
CATTTCCCTTAAAACAGTGAACATAAAATCAGTAAATAAACAAAGTTACTCAATGATACAAAGAAAAAGATTGAAGGACTTGTTGGTAATTGATCATCAGATTCATTCAAAAGATTTTAAAACCATAGTTGGATTTATTTGAAGGAGAAAGAGGCATTTAGACGTTAAATACAATTTCCGAAAACCGAAAATTGATGTTGTAAAAGCACATGTTGTTTCTGTTAGGCAACAGAAGGCAAAATTTGCCCCTACCATTTTCTCCTTTTTTTTGTGGCAGTTAAAATTTTCCATGTTTCCCATTCCTACCTATTTTCATTTAATATTTTTAATTACGGTAGTTGTTCTCATCCTGATTATTCATGAAATGTATTTGCTTGTGGATGTTAAAAAAAAACAACAATCAATCAATCAATTTATTTTTGTTAGCAAGAATATGAAAGTAGGCTTGGTTTCATGTTTGATAGTTACACCCTCTATTTGTGACAGTATAATATTGCATTGTGGGAAGAGATTAAGTGATAAACATAGTTTGTTTTGACTGTGTGTATGAACTTTACTTTAAGTCATTCAGTTTGTAAGCACAGAAAAGGATGGTCTATGCTTTGCTTGAATGGTCCAAACAACCATTTTTATTCAAACTGTTGTTGCACTAAATGCTTCAGATTAAGCCATTAGTCACATATTTCAGGATTGTCGCTGTGGCTAACAGCTGTCATCAAGTTGTATTAATTTTCATATTAATATTATTTTTCTAGTTTTTTGATCAACTACCAAAAAGGACATACTGATCAAATTTGTTTTTTAAAATCACAAATAATTCTTAGTATTTTATTATTTTTAATTAATAAATTAATTTTAATAATAGATTTTAAAAAATCTCAGAATTAGTGAATATTTAAGACTAACTTACAAATAGATTGTTTTTGAGAAGGCATTAAAATTAAAATTAAATTAAAATTGAAGTGAAAGTTAAAATTAAATTAAAATCATTTCATATCGGAAATGGATGAGCTATTCTTATCGGATAAAACATGGTCATGTGATATTCATTAATGTATGTTAAAATGTCAAGTGGGCATTACCACATGATAATACTCTGGGTATTACTACAGAAAACCTGCTTCTGACTCTTCAGTGAAATAAGTACAGTATTGATAATGTTCTGTGGCTTGAAGCATTTTAGGCAATAAAAATTGGGCATTTTAATTATCTACATGATGCCCTCATTGTAAGAAACTACTGTGAAAGTACTATAGTTCGTGGGGTACCAATTTTCATGGTTTTTGTGGGTAGGCCAAACCTTGAAATTTGGTTCCCAACGAAAAGGAGATTTCCATTGATATTTATACTGAAAACCACGAATTTAAGAATCCACAAAATTGTGTTTCTTGTGTAAGGAACGAAAATTGGTATCCACAAATTAAAGTACTTTCACAGTATTATACCATATTACTGTCCATATAACTAATGCCTTCACAAAAAACACCTTAGTTCAAGGTGTTAAAATGAAAATTTCAAAAAACAAATTTTCAAAAATTACATGATTAAGATAAGTCATTGCTGTACAATAAATTATGATTTTACTTGAATGTGTATTTGGTATAAATAAGGTGTGTAAACTGTGTGAAATCTCATCAAAAGTAAATTGGAAGAAATTTAGATTGACTAATTCTCCAGCTAAATGCATTATTATTACAAGCTTGTCTAGTGATTTGTAAAATCAGGGTGTTATGCTTTTTGATGCATAATCAATTAATAATATAAATGTTCAGTGAAATTCCCATGAAAAACATTATGATGTATATAGAAAAAGAATTAAGCTGTTTCCCCACTATTAAGATGGGATAAATCAAAAAGACTTTGTCGTGCTTTTTACAGTAATACCTATTACGCGAGTTCAACAAATCTGTTCGTATTTTCGTTATGTCATTGAGTAAAGGTCATTTTACTTTGCATGAAGTCATACGATTGTGGTGGATTAGGTTTTATTCATATTTTATACCATGTGCATAAATTTTGCATTATTATATTGTTTTATAATTCGATCACTGTGAATTTTATTATCAAAACATTTTGAATTTACAACTTTTTCGGGTGTTTGTGTCTCGGGGAAAGAATTATTTGGATCTATTACATAAGTGTTTGGAAATAATTTACTGAAAATTTTTAAGATGCGGAACATTTGTGAAATGAAAGTACGGATAGCATTTGTTGTTTTTGTTTTGTGTGTTTCTAGTTTAAATGCATATAGAATTAAAAAGAAAAAGCCACCGAAAGGTAAAGTATTACATATTTGTTAGGCCAAGTAAACTTCAATTGTAAACTCTTAATCATTGCAGGAAGCCTCTTTCACAACAATTAGTAGTGGTGATATTGGAGGAATTTATTACATAGATTTTCTGTGTCAATTTAGAGGGACTTGTAGCAAGTTTTAACTTACACTGGCGACAGATATTCAAAAATGTGTTACATGTATAAAGAATGAAATTTTCATTTATGTAATATATATTAATATGATTAATCTCAAAATGCTTCTATTTCATGATATCAGAACTGCATGTAAATTGGATGGAATAAAGTGTAATGTAAAAAAGCAAAAATAAACACTCACAGAGGAAACTCAAATTCAATTTAGTTCACTGAGCAAACTAGACATTGAGGTATTTCAATGTTTTAGTCAATGTTGCTGTGTCTATTCTGGCATAATCCTGCAAATTCAAGGGTACCTCCATGCCTGCCAACATCATGCATAAAGTTTTTGTCAAATGTTAATCTTTGATATATTGTAGTGCAACTAAGTTTTATGGAACATTTAAAATTCATTTCTGCAAAAATAAATAAATAAATAAATAATTTATAAAAAAAATACAGTGGAGGTACAAAGTGTACAGTAATGATACATTATAATTTATCTGACATGGTTGACCTATTTCAGCTGATTGCATCCTGGCAGGACATAAACATGGAGAGAAGTGGGAGGATAGCTTGGTACCCAAATGTAAACAGTACAGGTGTATAAATGGCGTTGTTCACACATTGTATTCTGGTTAGTGGCAACAAGAAAATATTGATGTGCAGTTTGACGATTTGGTTTTATTTAAATCAAAAATAAAAAAAAACCCGGTTCACAGAAATTAAAATTCTGGTCACAAGGTGACTTGAACTGTAAATAAATCTTAAGAGCTTTAAATAAGAGGATGAATTACTTTCTTACTTACCGAAGCTTATCTAACTTACGTAAAGTAATGGATGCAACAATTAATCACAATACGTTTTGTGAGTTAAAACACAGCATTTTCTACCATTAATGAATGAAATTTGTTCACATATTTTTTGTGTTTTAAAAAGTGTCCCAAATCAAGCTTCTTACTTGCTTTATATGCATTTATTCAAATTGGTAAATGAAAGGGCATTAACTCTTATTGAAATATAATTATACAAAGTTATCATTTGCTAACATAATTGTGGTAACTGGGATTTTTTGAAAAATAATTTTTGTTAATGTTATCATTATATTTTTTTTCAATTTGCATTGAATAAACATTTTGTGTTTTTACTCAAGTAAATGTATACAGAAATGTATGATTCCAAGAATTTTTTGAGGTAACTTTCATTTTGAGAGATTGATTTTTTAGCATTTTGTCAAATGTGAAGCAGAAAAAAATTTGAGGGTGAAAACCATAACTCAGAAATATAATATATCATTTATGAATTACTTTACTATGATATAAACATATAGGATATTCCATGAACTTACAGAATATTCCATAAACTTACAGGATATAATATGAACTTGTAGGATATTCCATGAACCTTAAGGATATTCAATGAACCTATAGGATATCCCACGAACCCATAGGACATCACTTGAAACTTCAGATTATCCCATGAACCAATAGGATATCTCACAAACATATAAGATATCCAATGAACCAATAGGATATTTCATGAACCAATAGTATGTCCCATGAACCAATAGTATATCCAATGAACCAACAGTTTATCCCATGAACCTATTGGATATTTTATAAAATCAATAAGATATATCATTAACCAATAGTATATCCCATGAATCAGTAGGATGCATCATGAACCAATAGTATATCCAAATGAACCAATAGTATATCCAATTAAGCAATAGTATATCCTATGAATCAATAGTATATCCCATGATCCAATAGGATATCCAATGAGTCTATATGATATCCTATGGTACTAAAAGTATATCCAAAGAATCTATAGGATATTCCATGAACTTATATGATATATCATGAACCAAAAGTATATCACATGAACCAATAGGATATCCAATGAACCTATATGATTTCCCATGAACCTGTATGATATGCCATGAACCTCTATACGAAAAGAGGTAATCACCTAAACTTGTTTGCTCATGATTTACTTGCTTCAAGGCTACTTTCATTTTTTAACAGGCTGTGTATTTAAGGACCTTAGTGGTACAGAGACATGTTATGCTGTAGACCAGAGATGGAATGAAGGTTGTTCCTCAAGAGTCTGCTCTTATGTAGAAACTATACATAATGGAAGGAAAGCTCATATGTATGTTCTGGATGGCCAACCAAGTATGTAGAAGGAGTAGATATTGTAAGGGTCTTAAATCATCCTTAAAATGATGATGAAATGTAAAGTCAATGTTCATTAGTATAGTTAACAAGTCACTGGTAAATTAAATACAGCAGCACTATAGATTTATATACCCCCCTTGCAAAGGGGGGAGTATACAGTGATAGGGATGTCTCTTTCCATTCTGCACTTCTGTCATGCAGAGAGTAAACTTCTCTTACCCTTTACACAGATGTTAGTGAATATTTAAGATGAACACCACCTATTTCAAATTTTGATCTGAATGTTTTTAGGTTTCCATAGTAACAAGTGGACTTCCCAAATTATGAATATATGATACCAATCTTTTATGCACAACTTCTCCTATATCACTGAATGGAATTTAATGCAAGATTTATACAGAATCATTTATACTTACATGTATTCCTATTGAGCATCTCCTATTTTAGATTTGGATTCAAATAATTTTTTATTTCTTTTTAATATAGCAAATCATCAATTGGGGTATCAATTTAGCAAACCTTACTCACAGTTTACCCTATCGGTGCACCTGGTCTCAGGAGAGTCTGAGTTGCTCATTTACTTTTGTTGCTTTGTACATATTATTTTGATTATTTTATGTTCTTTGTTGTGTGAATCTGTTTTCCATGTCTGCTCTTCATCCCTGGATTACATTCTTTTGCGATTTCTCAAACAGAGTTATCTATCCTTGGCAGTCCTCAATTGATAACTCTGTAAAAGAGATTGGATCTTTTGATTTCTGCTAGAAACTTGGTTTCCTTGATTACTCTTTTCTTGTTTCATATGCCTATCAGGCAGTATATTACTGGTGTCATATTATATTTGACCCACACTGTCCCTCCCTAAATAGTAATGGGACGTAAAACACATAAAAGGGGTGTTATGGTTAGAATTCAGTTTAGCAGAGGTATGTTTAAGAAGGGAACTTTTTGAACCATTATGGCGCATGTTTTTTTTTTTTAAAATGACACCTCCCACACTTCTATGAATAATTAATGTGTTAAGCATCAGTTGTTATAGATTTGTTTTAATACGATAAAGGAATTATATCCAGTTAATGCTCCAGTAGTATGGTAATGAGGCTTTAGTCAACCTAATATAGCTGTCCTTTTCTCGTGCATTTTTTATATACAGTCACTCATATAAAAAGTCACTTAGTACCTTTCACAAGTCAATGACTAAAAAATTGATTTACAGACCACTGTGCTTCAATACTTGAAACAATTCTGGGAATATTTAATTTCCTGAGCAACTCTAAACAATGTGCTAGGATTTTGGACATCAGAAATAATATGGAATAATCTCTGACTTCCTAGATTTCCACATTGATAACATATTTGTCACATTTGGAGGAACTTTTTTTTCAGCAAGTTGGCTTTCATATTGGGCACTTATTATGCTCCTTTCCTGGTCAACTTGTTTTTGTTTTCATAGTAGATTAAATTTCTTTGTAATCTTGTGAAAGAATAAAAATATAAAAGATGCTAATTCCTTTAATTTCTCATACATATATATTGATGATATATTGTCCATTAACAACCCTTTTTTGGTAAATGGTCACCTTCAATATACAGCAGAGCTCAAGAAAAGGATATTACAAAAACAGCTTGTTCAGCATCTTTTTTGTTTCATGGTTTTTAAGTTTTCAGTATACACATCAATGGGAATCTACTTTTCGTTGGGAACCAAATTTTGTGGTGTGACCTACCCATGAAAATCACGAAAATAGTTACCCCACGATCGATAGCACTTTCACAGTATTCTTCGTGCTGTTGTGACCTCTGATTTACTGATTATGACACTATACCATGAAAATGCTATTTCATTATCACTGATATAATCATGTCGCAATGGAAGAGATTTGGGCGCTGTAAAACCTATAGAGTGAACCAACCATTTTGTTTTAAATACCCATTGCGGTGCCAGCTATTCCAGTAGTGTACTATCTATTTTGTCAGTGATTATGGATTGGATAACTGTTCAGTAATTTTGTTGTTTACCTTATTTCGGGATTTTTGTTAAGTCTTGTTCATGTTTTCAGATCTGAATTTATACAGCCTCTTATTGTTCTGAATAGACCCTTTTGTTAACTGTAGGGTATTTGATGAGCATGCTTGACATATACTTCCATGAGGAAGAGCTTTGGATAGATTAGAATGAAAAGATTGTTTGCAGACGTAAATATTGGGCATACATGAATACTACCCTGCAGTTCATACAAAAGGTTTTATTCTGACCTTATAGTGACAACATTTTGTAAGGACCTGTTACCACAAAAGCTCACATAAGTCAAATTGTTGTAAGGTTTCATGGACAACAAAGGACTGCTGAAAAAATACATATTCCTTAATTTGAAATATTGTGAGATTCAATACTTGCAAAATGTTATGGTACAATTTATTATATCTTAAGTGACCTTCCATGGGAGAGGCCTTCTATACAAGCTAATTTTACACATAATGAATTGCATAAGGATATTTTATTCAGTCTTTTAAAACAGGATATTCCTATATACAGGCGGTAACTAAGACAGGTAGCTGTTTCAAAAGACTGCTTAATATATCCTTATGTAGTTCATTCATTCTATGGAAAGAATAGGCAAAGTTGATAGTAAGTCTGGTTTAAAATAGGTAAATTAAAGACTGATTGAAAAATAGGTAATACTATATAATACATATTCATTTTTTGGGTTGCTAATTTCGTGGATTCTGCCTAGTGAAAAAATTCGCGGATTCAAAGGTATCAATTTTCACAGATTCAAAAAAGGATAAGTGTTATATGATGTTAAAAATCAATTTTGTGTGTACTTTTTTTCACGCTTTTCTGTCCACTGCCAAAATAGGGAAAACTATTAATTTAAAGATACAGGCAGTCATTATAACAGGTTTACCATATTAATATTTCTTTGCAGAATGTCAGGCCCAGAATAAAGAGTGTAAAAAATCTGGTGATGTATGGGAATGGGAGTGTCAAAAATATACATGTATAGAAAAGGACCTTCTGTACATGAAAGTGGCAAATGTGGAAAGAATAGGCAAAGTTGATAGTAAGTCTGGTTTGAAATAGGTAAATTGAAGACTGATTGAAAAAATAGGTAAATTAAAGACAGATTGAAAAAAAAAATAGGTTTGTTTGTTTGTTTGTTTGTTGGGGTTTAACGTCCGAGCAGCAATATTTCAGCTATATTCAGACGATGAACATGAAATTGATGATAAAATGAACATGAAATGATGAAATGAAAAAAGGATGGGACACAAGGACAATGGGGTCGACAAATTTTGATTGCCACTGGAAATAGGGAGAGGTGGGTAGGGTCGGCAATTTAGCCTCCTGTGGCGAAGCCCTATGGTTTTTACTCCAGGAGAATACCACAGTAGGGTTCTTTAACGTGCGAGGAACGTGGCATCTTTCCCAACACGGTGCACCACTATGATTTGCGGTCAGGTCTTCTGTATTATAGCCTGACAACCCCAGCATGTAACATGCCAAAGGTACCCCATTCCACCACCTGGGGCACACATCCCAGTTGCTCTGTGGGCAGAGCGCCCTAGCCCCCAACTAGGGTTCTGAGCACTATTTAGTCGCCTTTTACGACAAGCTTAGCACTGCTGCAGGCCTATTCTTTAAACACCCGGACCTGCACGGGGGAAAAAAAAAAATAGGTAAATTGAAGACTGATTGAAAAAAAAAATAAGTCTAGTGAAGGCTGATTGAAAAAAATAGGTAAATTGAAGATTGGTTGAAAAAATAGGTAAATTGAAGACTGATTGAAAAAAATAGGTAAATTCTAGACTGATTAAAAATATAGATAAATCAAAGTCTGGTTGAAAATACTATTGGTTAAAGTTTTTGTTGGTCTTGCTTAAAAAAATCAGACTTCAAATATAAAAGTTTAAATTATTAAATATTAGCAAATGTGATAATAAGTCTTGTTAAAGGTTAGGTAATTTTAAGTGTGATTAAAAATGGTAAAAGTTGGTAGTTATAGTCTTGTTGGGCAAGTTAGGCAAGTATAGGCAAGATCAAAAATAGGTAATTTGATAAAAAAAAATTTCTAAATTAGGCAAGTTTAAGTCTGATTTACAAAGTTAAAGCTAAGTCTTAGTAAAAATAGGCAAAGTTGTCTGGTTGGATTTAGGCAAATCTTAGTATGGGTGGAAAAAGACAAATCTGACAGAAAGTCTTGACTGAAATGTACAAAGTTTATAGAAAGTAAAAAATCTTTTTTAAAACTTGATATTCTATATCACTCCTCTAAAGTCTGTTAGGTAGTGACATAGTTGTTTTGGATTTGATAAGATTGATTGGAAAATAGGCAATGTTTATAAGTAATAGTCTTTGTAAGAATCATGCAAATTCTGTAAAATGTGATACACCTCAAAAAAGGCTACATATTTTTATTTTTGATATGAAGTTGATTTATGGGTATATATTAAGAAATGTGTAATTATTCATTCAAATCTGCCTGCTCTTAGGAGATAATCAACATTGAAAATCCAGTAGATTCTATTGTATTTGAGTGTCATTTACAGAGTTATCTCCCTTAATTTTGAAATCTACAATGCATTCTGTATAATTTTTATTTCCTAAGAGCATGGGTTATATGAAAAACCAAATGTTAATTTCTGTTTACTATGGCATTGCAAAAATAATATAAAAAAATAAAAATATGTAGGCTTTTGCTGAAAATGGAAAAATTAATAGTAATTATTTTGGAATACAAATTTTATAGTAAGTCTAAAAGAAATTTTGAAAACTTGCAGGAAATTGGTGAGAAGTAATGTAATTTTTAAAGATGATCAGAAAGTAGAAAGAGAATAAAACAGATTTTTTGTTTTCAAGATATTAGATGTTAAAGTACAAAAGCAAGGCAAGAACTATCCTTTACTGAGAAGGATGTTTGAACTGTATATTTGTCTATGTCATAAAACAAATTGTATGATCATGTAAACTTGCTTGAATTTAAATGAATGCAACTTTTTCATTTTTTATGCCCTTTTTTACTTACATGTACTTGAACTCTGCCTGAAGTACTGTTATGGTATATTTAGTAAATATGTTTATGGATTGACGCTCCAATTAAGTTACAGTTGGATTTAATTTTTAAAACAAATTTTGTTCTGACTTGCCTAGCAGATAGAAATCTAGAGCAATTTGAATTACCAGTAAATTGTCAAGTTTTATTCATATTTTTTAATGAAAAATCTGCCTAATGTCTTGATTTACACTTAGAGATCGATGGTAAAGGAAAACTATTGACCAAACTATGCAACAGGTGTGATGACTTTTCATTTCATTCTGTCAACTTTACTTTCATCTGCTGCGACATACCTTCAGAACCTGCATATGGAGATTTCATGTCACAACTCATACTTTATGCAGAGGTTGCCGTAACTATGCCAACTTTTTTGTATCACACTAGACTTCTTAAAATTAGGCTTCTGGAACAGGGTTTTGTTGCTACAAGATCGAAGTCACCACCACAGACGTTTTATGGTCTTCATTATGAACTCATGGATGGTTATGGTGTATCCATCTGCACCATGAAAACTGATTTATTCATCCTCGTTTGCCTACCCCGGACTTGACTTTTTATGAGCAACTCGGCGGGTGTCTCTAGAAAAGCAGAGGACGCTTACCCTACCAGTAAAACTGGTCCATGCTCCCAGTTATAGTGGAGTCTGAGTTGCTCATTTACTTTTGTTACTTTGTACATATTATTTTGATTGTTTTATGCTCTTTGTTGTGCATGTCTAATTTCCATGTCTGGTTGTTGTCCCTTTATTACATTCTTTTGATTTCCACTAGAATCCTGGTTCCTTTGATTACTATGTCATATCTTATTTCAGATTGTTTCTGTTGTAACTACAAGGGTAAATGTTATCTGAATGGAACAGCATGGGCTGGTGAAAACTGTACTGTTTTATCATGTGGTCTACACTATTCTGCTGAAACAGGGAAACATGTAGCAGCTATAGCAGTGATTCCTGGTAAACTGATTCCTTAAGTATAAGTGTTTGTAAGAATCAGGCAAAATATGAAAAATCAGAAACATGCATGTCAAAAACCCACCGATCTGACAATAAAATATCACTCGAGGATGCTATCTATGGTCCAGCATGATATAGAAAATCTTGTCTGTTTTCCTTTATTTTGATGGTGCAAATAGTCAGATTACAATATCAAAATGATGGTTTTTTCATACCTTGTTTCACATATTGCCTGATTCTTACAGGGACTGACACTTAAAAGGTAAAAAGTAACTAAATACAATTTTAATATGATTTTGGGAAACCCAAATAATCAGTCTCAAAGCCTTTGACATGGGGAATAGCTTTAGATAAGAGGAGAAACACACACTGTCAATGCAGACTCGAAAATAATAGCATTTCTCCTGTTCTGAGCTGGTGACTGAAAATCCACCGTGTGGGGATTATATTTCCAAGGGAGTTTTAGTGTTTTTAACATTTTTTCAAGTTTTCTAAAGATTTCATGAAAGAAACCAATTCTCTTTCAGCCTATTCTTGATTTTAACAATTTTCCACTCTCTGTGGTAAAATAAAATTTTTAACATGCTTGCTAAATATCTCATGTCGAAAATCTTAATTTTACCATCTCAAGCATAGAAATAATTTAAACCAATCATTACTGAATGAGAATCTATATACAACTAGACTTGAATATCACTCCTATAATGCTTCTCATCAAAATTTTAATATGACGTGACATATGCATATAAAATTACCACAATATTTCCTTGCTCTTTCTTTTTTTTTTTTTTTTTTTAAAGATAAAATGGTTTTTATTTAATTTTGTGGTATCTATGTTCAACTGTTTTACCAAGCTGGTATGAACAAAAATTGTATGGCATATTATAAAAATTAATCTGCTTTTTAGGCTGTGATTATGGGGGAAAATGTTATGACTATGGATCAAAGATTAAACAAGGCTGCTGTGTGAAGGAATGTAAACAAAAACCAGGAACTATGGATGTGTTTTGGCATACTGTGAGCTCAGGTATGGTCAGACAAACATAATGTATGTTAATTTTTGTTGTTGAGAACTCTCTTTAGCTCATCTTCTTTTTTTATGGCATTACTTTGCCCTGAAGCATAAAAATTTGTTTTTTCGTTTTGTGTGAAGTTCAATTTGTGTATTTCATATAAAATTGATTCTGGATTAATAAAAGGGAGATAATTCAAATAATAAAAATTTTGACTTTATATGAATGAAGTATTTTAATCATATTTAAGGGGAGATAGTTCAGCTGACAAAAAAAAAGTGTTTGCACTGTGACTTCAACTGTTTAGCATTTGCTTTAAAAATATTTCCAAATTTTACATAGCTAGTTATAACTTCGATAATCAAATTCAGAAATGGCATAAGTGCAACTGATGCTGCATTTATCATAAAACAATTTAATGGTATTCTGTATAAATATTCTTTTTAGGGTGTTCATATGGTGGCAAGTGTCTAAATCCCACTGAGTTTGTGAGAAATGCATCTGAATGCTTACAGTACACCTGTAACAGTGATGGATCTATTACATCTAAAGTTTATGGTTAGTGTTATTAAAAAATATTTTTTTTTGTCCTCAACCTATTTTTAAAGATTTACTGATTGAATTCATAAGGAATGACTGTCATATTTTTTCAGTCTGTTCGAAATAACCTCAATGCCCATGGTGCGCACTTAAAAATAACCTGCTACCCATGTTATTAAGTGTGCACCACATGATTGAGGTAATTTTTTTTTTGTAGCCAGAAAAAATATATCAGACAGTCATTAAATAGTGAAATGAAAAAATGAGTGTGGTTCAGTGTTAAAGTAGTAACAGCAATGCTTGAGTTTGTCTTGCAAGCTATTTTCTGACTTGGTGTTGTTCTAATGTATGGAAGAGAAGAATTCCAACGTCTTACATTATATAAATAGTTTAAGAGATGAACAAAATTTGAAAGTTCCAAATAATACTAGGAAAGATCATGCCATGGTATTCAAGTATTAATTTTATCCTAATGCATGAATATCAGTATGCATGAATTAATTGTTCTGACATAGTTTTAGCAGTACATGCTAAAACAGTATGATACAGGGAATAATTCAAAACATCTTACTGTGTAAAAATGTAGATAAAATGTCAAAAATCTATTTCTATATGATAAAAGTGCAAAGAAAAGCAATATAAATAGATTGGCATTGTAATGCAGCATTTCAGGATCCTGGAAGTAAACAGTAAAATACAGATCAGTCTTTGGTTTTCTTTATATTCTAAATAAGAAATTCAGTTAAGACAAATGAAATTTGAATGATATGTACAAACCTTATATTCATGTTATGCATTACAGGATGTGAATATAAGAACAAATGCCTACCATTTGGTGAATCAGGATTTGATGACGAGTGTTACTTCAAAAAGTGTTTCTTAAAAGATGGTATTGCAGTTCTGGATACACTCAGAGGAGGTATCAAGTAAACTATTACAGAATTTAGGCCTAACAAAGTTGATTACTTGGTTTTCAGAACCTCACACCACTCTTTAGAGGATGCTTCATTACACAGGAAAACAATGCAACATATGTTTTTCATGTTTTGAAAACACCTAACAAACATATGTTTAGGATGACCATGAACAATAGATTGACTTCTACTATAATTGTGAAAGAAAAGGAAAAAAGAAAAAGAGGGGGAAATAATATGTGTTGGTATCTAGATTTTTCAGATACATGTACTTAAGGAGGTAGACCTAGGGTAAGGGGCATAACTCATGAAATCAGTGATTTGTTTGTATTATATTCAATTTCATCAAGCCTGTCAAGCTTTCATTTGAAACAGAATGAAATCAGTCCAAGTTACTTTGATGCTTACATGAGATTGTTGTAAAATGGTGAATACAAACGTTCCAATGATTTTTTAAGAGTTGTGTCCCTTACCCTAGGTCTACTTCCTTAATTGGGTACTTATCAACAAAAGAAAACAGCATAAAAAAAGAAAGCAACAATAAAAATAAAAAAGCAATTGAAAACAAGAAAAATCAGCACAGTGTAATTAATTTCAAACAATCCTCTTCTGTTTTGCAGCTTGTATGGGAATAAATAACATGTGCTATGAATATGGAGATACAGGTTTTTCAAAGGAGATACATGGGAAAATTTATCACAATTGTAAATGTGAACAAAAAGGAAAGACTGGATCGGAAGTCACCTGTGAAGCACCTCAGTCTTACGGGGAACCAGTAGTGGTTAACTATGAAGGAGTTGGATATGATACAGGGAATAAACAAATTGTCGATACTGGGTACATTGGATCACAGTCAAGCAGTGGGTCTTACACCAGTGCAAGTTCGAATGCCCAGGTTTCAAAAGAAAAAAGTTATGTAATAACACCCTACGGGCTGACTGATTACTCTGTTACTGAGAATATTGAGATTGAACCCAACTTTTATGACAATGACCAAATTTATGATACAAACATAAATGCAGGACAGATTGATTCAACTTATGGAGCTGGTCAGGATTATGTTGCCTCAAATGTGAATACTGGGCAGAGTTATGGTTCAGTGGGTACAGGGCAGAGTTATGGTTCAGTGGGTATAGGGCAAAGTTATGGTTCAGTTGGGACAGGGCAAAACCAACTAAAGGAAAATATAGAATCATACGTAAATTCTGAAGCTGTTCCCAGTGCTCAAAATTATGATGGGACAGGTGCAGATATAATATCTGCATACCAAGAACAAGCAAAGTCACATGAACATGTATATGCCCATCATGGCATTTTGAATGGTGAATATGATATACCTGTCATGCCTAAAGGAGATGGAATAAAGAACATCAAGTTTACACCTTCTGGGGTTGTATCAACAAATCAGGAAACACAGGAGTACAAGGATATTGGTGTTTTAGGGGGCAAATATGGCCCCTTTACTCCAAAATATAAATAAATCTTGATTGTACTTAAATATGAAATAAAAGAAAATAGAAAATGAATTCAGAACTGATTATTGGGATTTATAGTTTTTTTTTGTTTCTACCATTTTCATGTTGTACCTTTATCAAAGAGACGTTTTTTTTTCCAATTGAAGATGCTGTGAAAAATTATCACAAGCAAATTATCCAGCGAGTGGTAAATTGCAATCACTTGTCTGTTCATCCAAATTTCTTTGCAATTATCATGGCTCAAATGGATGGATTAATTTCAAATTTGGTGTTTTCACACCTCCTATCTGATATTTATTATTAAGACTGCTACTGAAAAAGTGATATTTAACAAAATATTTTCAAATTTTATTTTCATTCACAAATATTTACAACACTTAAAATATGTACAATGAGGCAGATTTCACAAAAACAAAAAAATCAGGTAAAAAATAAGATTCATATTATTTATTTCATCATTAGTTAAGAATGCACTTCAGGAATTTCTTAAATATCTTACATGTACAATTAATATAATGTAACTTCTTGTCATAAAAAAAATGATGATGAAATGAAAAATGGACAGTTAGACTTTAAAATAAAATTATTTGACATTTCAATGACTTGCACAGACCTTCAAGTGGCTTTTGGTTAAAAATAGGGTTCAAATCCATTATTAAGGAATTAGACCTAGGGTAAGGGACACAACTCTTACAAATCATTGGAATGTTTGTATTCAGCATTTGACATCAATTTCAAGTAAGCATCAAAGTAACTTGGATTGATATCATTCTGTTTCAAATGAAAGCTTGATCAGCTTTGGTGAAATTGAATATATTATAAACATATCACTGATTTCAAGAGTTATGTCCCTTATATTAGGTCTACCTCCTTAAAATACATGAAAATATCTTTCTTGGATAATTGTTATGTTAGCCTGCAAGCAATTTAAAAAAAAATTAAAAAGTTGCTGAGGAGATTAACAAAATATACAAAAATTATTGCAATTCTGAGAGATATCTTGCAAGTTTTAATTATTGCACTTTGCATAAGTCACAATAATAAAACAGTGCAATAATTTAAGAATTCATTGCACTTAAGAATTTAATCGTATCTTGAATATTAAATACATGAAAGCCACCAATAAAAAAAATAATAAGAAGAAAATACATTTGCACAATTAAAAACAGGGAAAAGGTCAGTTTCAGAAAGAAAGGGTACTTTTCCAAAGAGGGATTTTATAGGGAATATAGGGCCACTTGAAGGCCTGCTTCCACATACATGTACAAGTATTTTTACATTCCTTCTTTGATAATATATAACAAAAAATATATATCATATTTAAAAATGTGCTTAAAGCAAATATCTATAAAATGTGCAGCTAACTTTATCAATATATTATTATAACACTGGCCAAAGTCAATAAAACTTTTCAGGTAAACATACTGACCTAAATATATACAGGTATGGAATGCAAGTTCAGAGAATTTAAAGTGTTTCACAATATCACAGCCAAATTTTGTGTATTGAAAAATAACATAAATTTTCCATGTGCATATTTTGTTTATTGCACTTCACGCAATAAACAATATGCATATGGAAAATTTGTTATTTTTCAATACACAAAATTTTTATCATAGCCAATTCTTATAAATTAATTTCAAAACATATTTTTATTTTTAAACATGAGAAAAGTAGCTCTGAATTTAACTGAATAGGGGCGTGTCAATGTTTTTTTAATCCATTGAGATATAACAAAGTTATTTTAATCAATCAGATTATGATATTTATCTCAAATTAATTTATTATAAAGTGTATTGTAAAATATCCAAAATGAATGCATTAATGAACTGTTAAATGTCCCCTACTTCACAAACTATATTTATGGTAGCAGTCATTGTAAGAATCATGCAAATTCTGTAATATGTGATACACCTCAGAAAAGGCAACACAGATCTTTTTGATAAAATGTATAATTATTCATTCCAATCTGTTTGCTCTTAGGAGTCAATCCAAGTTCCTATTGTATTTTAGTGTCATTTACAGTCAGTTACCTCCCTTAATTTTGAATTCTACAGTGCATTCTATATAATTTTTATCTCTAATAAACAAGGAAAAGCAACATTTAGTTTTCTGTTCACTTCAGCATTTTAAACAAAATATCAAAAATATTTAGGCTTTGTAACCATGTATAATATTTTGCATGATTCTTAGCTGGAGTGCTACTTAAATAAACCATCCTAGAAATGTGTTAAAAGAACACTCTTCTGTTTTCCTTTTCCTGTTTAAAAAAGAAAATTATGGGTCATTGAAATTCTTTTGTTATTTAAAAAAAAAAATAATAAAATTCCCACTACACTGCTACTGAAATTTTTCTGCTAGATATCCACCCTTGAAAGAGGCTTTTTAGAATAAATGTTTGCTAGTTTTATATACATAAATTTATGCCAAAAACTCTTCTCAAAGACTTTTAAGATGTCAAACATTATTTGCTCATTGAAAATGAACAATTCTATAAAAATTTGCAAGATGACAAAAAAAGATGCTACATGAAATAGGGTTGACCGACCAATTATATCTCAAAATGAATGTATTTATAAACTAATCAATGAAAAAAAAGTGTATGAGATTACAAAAATAAACAATCTTTATCACAGATAAACATCACAACAGTATAACCTCACTCACATATATGGTAATGATAACATTTTAAGTGAACAATGCATCACATTCTTTTCACATTCTCCCTGCATCTCTTTTAAACTGTAGAAATATTATAAGTTATCTGCCTTTATATAACTAGGGGAGACAATAACTTGGATTTCAATTGTTTTTCTATACATTTATAGTCTTAATTATCTGAGAGATAAATTCAGTAAAAAACTTCCACTGCTTTTAATTTATAGCCATGTTTTAAGTTATGCCCCTTGTAAATAAACCTTTAGAAATCAAGAAGTTTTATTTACTACTCTTTAAGGGTCATAAGCCAAGGTATCCTGTAACTTTCAAAACATAAAGGGTCATACAGCATTACTTGTCATTTCCATGGTTTGTTTACAAACAATGCTAAAATGTGCTAAATTTTTACTTTAGCCCCCACCACTGTCAAGTACTGAAATGCAAAATAAAAAAAAAACAACTGGCATACTTAAGGAAAAAATGAAATATCTGTTGAATTATATTCTATTGAAAAAATATAATTCAATCCCATGGCCACTTAACTTCACTTTCTGACAAATAGTTCTCCAAAAGCATGAGTTCTTGTGGCATCATTCATATCTATTGTATTTCTGTAATTCTAGTTCCTTAAGCTATTTTATATCTTAAATTAAAAAAAAAATAGCTGTAATTTTGAGGTCTATAAGAGATCCTGCATGAGGATACATAGTTATTATTTATTATTTTTATAGATAAACCATATAAATAACCACTTATTTTCACTTAAATAGAGGATACAATCCAATCAATGATATTCTATACAAATTTAACTTATGTCTTTAGAATCATTGAGAGTCAAATTTCAGTCTGACTGGAAATAAAAAATAATCTTAAAATATGTGGAAATGAGCATACCAGTCACCCAGGAATTACTAGTCTGGTTATCGCTTGTAAATGGCTATCAGCTTGAGTAGTAGAAAATAAATACTAATAAGCAGGGTAGCATGTCATATAAACATTATTGGAGTCAAAGATTTTTCAAGTTATAATTGGGAAAGCAAAAAGATTCAGGGAATAAAAAAAAACCAAAAAAGATAAGTAACTTTTTTCATTTCAAAGAGATGTAGCTTTTTATCTGGCTTCCTTGGCTTAAGACTTTGCACTTTTACAGATTACACCTGCCTCATCTCATTTTCATTTTACATTGTGCAGAAATTGACAAAAAATCTATAAAAAAAAAAAACAAAAAAAAAAACCACTTAAGTGCTAGTCTTTGTAAGAGTCAGGCACAAATAGAATGTTATAAAAATGTTTTTTTTTGGACAGAGTAATCTTCCCATAAAATATTCATTTTTCAGTGCATTTGAATGAAATTATTACTCAATTTCCCAAACGATATGGAAAACTGTGTCCTATTTTCCTTGATTCTGATGATACATTTAGTAAAATTACACTTTCAAAATGGTGGTTTTTTATACCATGTTCAAACCACTGCCTGATTATTACAAAGACTGACACTTAAAGGCTAATAAAGAAGAAGAATCAGCTATTAGTTTGTATTCCGTAGTATTCAAACTTCTGCTTCGGTTACCATTACACAACATCACTCTATGTTTACATCTTGAAATATACGCCACATTGTCACGTCATGTATTGTTGGCCTTTTTGATATTGATGCCGTTACAAGTTTTACAACAATTACTGCCATAGAAATGATGCTGACACACATTATGTTTCCGCACCAAATGACACCATTTGTATTTGTCTTCACATGAAGGGCCTGTAAAAATGTAAACCAATTTTGAAATCTATTTGCAGTTTTTAGGGTTAAAACATGAATCGAGCATATGCCATTAAAAAAAAAAAAAAAATGACATATGCTCTCCATAAGTTTTGTTAACCATCTGAAAAACACATATGTATACTGTATAACAGTTTTTTTTTGGTGGGATTAAATTTGGCGATTTCAGGTAAAATAGTATGCAAAAATTTTGGCATTTCAGACTATGGCAGATGCTTAGTTGTGCTCTAAGTAACTCAGCTCAGGGTAAATATTTTGCTGAATTTATTTTGGTGTTTTTAGACAGACCTCTAAAATACTGGTAAGCAAAAATTAGCACCCTTCAAAAATTACTTTCTATACAGTACTTTCGTCATTTATTTTCCATATGTGCAAGACCAAAATAAAAAAAAAAAATTATGAAAACATATGACTAGGACTGCACCACAGCATGTAAATAAAAATGCGACAGAAATTACATGTTCCAACAGAACTTCCTATGTGAAAAGAATATGATTATTGAAAATGGGTTCATGTGTTTTTATATGCACAAAAAATATATTTTCCATGTCGGTCCTTAACATATTTCCATATGCTTAAGGATGCTTACCCTACCGATGCACCTGGTTCATGCTCCCAGTTTTGGTGGAGTTCGAGTTGCTCATTTGCTTTTGTTACTTTGTATGTATGATTTTAGTTAATTTATGTTCTTTGTTGTGCATGTCTGTTTTCCACGTCTGGTCTTTGTCCCTGGATTACATTCTTTTGATTGCCGCTATAACCTCGGTTCCCTTGATTACTCTTTTAAACATATGAAATCGTTAATACCTATAAAAACTGATACTAAGCTTTAAATTCATATTTCATTTCACTAAAAGGAGTGTAAATCTTTTAGAGTGCATAATAGGATAATTAATTGGAAGGTGTAAATAACTAAAATATGATCACAAGTGCCAAAGAATGCCTGGAATTAATGAGTGTGCAGAACTTGTTCCATGCATGAGTAAAATCTTCCTGCGTTCTTGGTATGAGTGATCATATTTTGGTTATGCATGATAACCAATTTATTATCCTATTTATTATATAGATTTCCTCAATTATTAGTTGCTATTTTCAACATTAATTTCAAATTTTATGAATGGCAGATTGATTTCAAAGTTGTGACATTTTGAAGAGAGAAAGTCCGAGAGTGAAATTACCGAATTTATTTCACAGTGTGAATTATCGAATTTATTTCACAGGGAACATTCGATATAACACAGCTATCTATATTATAATATAGCTTCTTCTGGTCTTAGAGTAAGATGTACATATTTCTTTTTCAATGAATTATTTCCCTGCAATTTGAAACATGATAAAACAAGTACTATCTTTAAAAAAAGATAGGCGACACACAAAAAATTGTTCTTTTTTACTTGTAATTTTCTGCATTTCATTCAGGAATTAACTCAGGGCACGCAATTCCAATTTTCGATACAGTTATTTCGAACGCCCCTCAGTTAAGCGTATTTGACCAATCGAGAAACAGAAATGCGATCAGATTACTTACTTTTCCATGGAAGAGCGTCTTCAAGGACAAAAGGTAAAAACCAAAGCTATACCGACTGTGTTGGAAAAATATACAGAGAATGGTGTCTAAACTGAACCTTGCTTAATCTAAACAACTGTATAAACCAGACATTTTTTAAAGTCCCTTTATATCATTTTCATTGTATTTTAACCCTTGGTAATTCAAACACCTTTCTAAAATAAAACAATTTTAAGTCTTAGACAAATTTCACTGTACGATTCTTCACAAATGATGGCTATAGGTGTTATTGTATACAAATTTTTTTCTTAAAAAAGAAAAAAATAGAATTATTCATTGGAAAAAAAAATGCTTTGCAGGGTGCAGCTTGATACAATCACAGAGGTTGAACCCTGAACAGTTGGGGCAAGCATGGACAATATTACAAACATTCCTATGCTTTCACTGGAGTTATAAATTAGTTAAATTCTATGTTTTGCTTGTTTAAGGTCCCTTTTTTAACCTAATTCTAAAACCAACACCATTGTTTTTCTTGAACCAGTTAATACTCAAATTATCAGTCAAAAACCAAGTGTATACAGTCATTAACAACAGCACAATATCAATATATGGCTGCAATTTTTTTGCTGTTATAAAAAATGATTAATATGCATGTCATTTTTTGCATCTTTTTTGTACATACAATGTAGAATGTTACACCATATTTTTCATTGAAATTGCTAAGAAAAACTTACTTTTATAAATGTTCTGTCTTTTGCAATGTTGAAGATTACATGTCTGTGAGGCCAAAGGTCGTTTATCAGTATCGCATCCCTCAACATCTTGGTTTCTCATATTCAGACAACGAACCTGTCGTCTTTGCTCACCTGACCCACAGGTTACTGAACACTGATTAAAAATAGAACATAGCCAAGTAAAATTACAAGCAGAAAATTGCAGTGAGTGGGAAACAAACTTCACTATTTAAGGAGGTAGACCTAAGGTAAGGGACACAACTCTTAAAAATCATTCAAATGTTTGTTTTCAGCATTTTATATCAATCCTATATAAGCATCTAATTAACCTGGATTCATTTCATTCTGCTTCAAACAAAAGCTTGAGAGGCTTTGGTGAAATTGATTATAATACAAACATATCACTGATTTCATGAGTTATGTCCCTTACCCTAGATCTACTTCCTTAAACTTGGAAACTTGTATAATTAAGTTTGAATGTCTATTTTTTTTTGTTATAATATTTTTTGATTTCTAATATTATATTGTTTTAGATTTTATAGCAAAAAATAAAACAATTTATTTTCAATTTTCAATATGTTCATTATTTCTACATTCCAAACAATTCACTCTTCAGTTCCTATGTCTGACAAAAGATGTATAGAAAATATTGTGCCCTTTAATGGCATATGGCCAGATGCCGCCAGAACAACATATAAAGCCAATCAGAGAGACTATTAGGATAGCCATGGAACCATAGCTCTTATGGTCTGTATGTCTTTGTTGTTGTTTTTATGGACCATAGACTACCGGTAGCTGTGGAACCCTAACTTTTATGTTTTTTATGTGTTTTGTTCTACATTTGATTTGATGGACCACATAAGGATCACAAGAGTGATGGTTCCACAGCTACTAGTGTTAATATGAGCTATATAAACCTACGATGATATGAGGTTCAAATAATGGGTTAAAATGAGGAAAATAAAATATACTATCTATCAAGTGATGAATGTTAAGGTAAATACACCATACATATCAATCAATATATACAGTTTGCAATCGAAGCAAAATATGTAAATGTATCACATTGCGTGTGTGTGTGTATGTACATGGGTAACAGAGTGGGGGTGTCAAAATATCAAGATTAAAGGATTTATCTAAATAAGGCATCAACCAGACAAAGTTACACAAACATTATAAAAGAAAGACTAGTTATCTCCCTCTTAATTGCATATTGAGAGTTA
Organism: Perna viridis; assembly: GCA_037379345.1. Classification (NCBI taxonomy): domain Eukaryota; kingdom Metazoa; phylum Mollusca; class Bivalvia; order Mytilida; family Mytilidae; genus Perna; species Perna viridis. The sequence goes on along the minus strand of CM074515.1, from coordinate 31,092,568 downwards.
ACTGGCGATTAAAACTCATTTAAGGAGGTAGACCTAGGGTAAGAGACACAACTCATAAAAATCATTGGAACGTTTGTATTCAGCATTTTACATCAATATCATGTAAGCATCAAAGTAACCTAGACTGATTTAATTTGGTTTCAAATGAAAGCTTGACAGGCTATGGTGAAATTGAATATGATACAAACATATCACTGACTTCATGAGTTATGTCCCTTACCCTAGGTCTACCTCTTTAAATGTTTGTTCAGCTTTGCAATAATGCGGAAAATGATCAAAATAAGCTTCAAACAAAAAGGTACTTTCCCCTGTTTCCTAGGCAACATTTCATTCCTCTGCTATAAACTAATTACCAAAAAAGTTTGAATGAAAAGAAGCATGCATGAAACACAAGAAAAAAGGTGCAGACCTGAGACCATGGCGTGGTGTGCCACCGTGGTAACCAGATGAAGGCTTCAGCACAAGGCATTATGTGGCATGATTCCTCCATGGCGACATCAGGTTTGGCAAGGTCAAAGCACATCATGTTGCTAGGCAACTCTTTAACCTTGTCCTCAATTATTTGTTTACATCTGAGGTATCGTGAACGGCTACCTTTCCCGCATGTCTGCGAGCACTGTTCAAAGCAATAAAAGGCAGAAGTTAAGCAAGCAATGTAAAAACAGTGAAACCTGTCTAAACCAAACCCTACATAAATTAAACACCAGTCTAAAAATAGACAATTTCTTAAGTCCCATTCTGTCATTGTCATTGTGTTTTGAACCTCTATGAACCGAACATTCTGCTGTTGTCACTGTGTCTTGAACTTCTGTAAACCAAACATTCTGTCATTGTCACTGTGTTTTGAACCTCTATGAACCAAACATTCTGTCACTGTCATCGTGTTTTGAATCTCTATGAACCAAACATTTTGTCATTGTCACTGTGTTTTGAACCTCTGTTAACCAAACACTCTGCCATTGTCACTGTGTTTTGAACCTGTATGAACCAAACATTCTGTCACTGTCACTGTGTTTTGAACCTCTGTGAACCAAACACTTGTCTAAACAGAACAAATCCTCAAGTCTGAAACAGGTTCAGTTTATACAGATTTCACTGTAGTTTAAGGTGAAGTTTGTACTGATGGGTTTAATCTATCTATAAAACAGCTTGAGGCATTAAGTTTTAAAATATTTCATAAATGCAATAGCAAAAAAGAAAACAAATATGATGAAATTGAACTAACATAAAGTTGCAGGGATTTTCATATAAGGTACATGTTTACCTGCACTTGTTGCATGTAGGGAAAAAGTCCGACAAAACAGGTACAGTAGTTGATATTGCACAGCAACCAAAATAGCGTACAAAGTATGCTATCTATATATAGCCACATATCGAATTTGAAACATACACATCCATTGGATGTTAAGATCATTATGACAAAATTAAAAAAGATGGACTAACTGACGGACAGACATCATGATTCCAATAAACTACCCAATCAAAGTGGGATGTTGTAATTAGTGCCCTGAGTATCAAACGTCCATAGAGCTAGTAGAATATATAGGGATGATTATTAACTTTTGTTAAAATATCATGGTAAAAGTATTATTGTGCATTAAAATACTATATAACTAAACTTTTTAATTTTCAAGGTATGTATTCCATCAAAAGTTCAACACGATCAATTCACAGAATACAATTTACTGCCTACCTGCAAATACTGTCTTTCTTAGAGCTAGTATCTTGCATGATACATAAAGTTGAGGCATTTTATTTGAAAATTTGACAGCCTGTTGATCCAATATTATCAAAAGAATTCATAAACTTCAGATATAAGCAAAACTAAGTTTACAAATCTGCAACCTAAACTATAAGAATGGAAAATATTTTTTCACAATCCTAACAAAAGAACTATAAGCATTTTTTGGAAAATTTCTTTTGTTGCTCTCTAAGCCAAACAACCAGCATTGAAAGGAAGCAGTAGTTGCAATAAGCTAAAAATGAATGTATTTGGATAAAATGGCTGGAAAAAGCATGAATACATCAAAACTGAAAAAAAAAAATGGAAAAAAAATAAATGAATACATACTGGTCCCCATGGCGACAAATGCCATTCATAACGTTTTTCAGGTGGACAGTCATTTTTCTGGCATGGTCTGGTGATGTTTGGTTTATTGTCATGGCAACCCTCATCTGGTACAATGTTGTTATTTCTTCTACCTTTGGTTTTGCAGATGACTTTTCTAGACTGAATACCCTCTCCACATGTCACTGAACACTGAAAAAAGTCAAATGCAGTGTTAGTTCTGAAAAATCTTGACAATTCATCATTTATGCACTTTTAAATGAACAGTTCTGAAATCTTGCATAAATTTAGTCATTACTCTTCTAAACTATACCTATTTAAAAATTAAAAGGAAGTACACAATACATTCAATAACTTCAGCCAACATTTCCCCTATACAATTTAATTTTTTCTAAGGCTTCTCTGGGCTTCTTTACTTTGGACAAGTTGCTATATTAAACATTATTTTCGAACTTTTCTTACCTTGGACCACTTGCCTGTGTACCACCTAGGGGGACAGACATGACTATTACAAGGCCTCTTTTTGATGGGCTTTGGCAACTCTTTACAGAACTTCTTCTTGACAAGTTTATCTATTGTCATGGAGTTTTTCTGTCGACACATGATCTTTCTTTTCTGTTTACCACCACCACATTTCTTGGTACACTCTTTCCACCCTTCAGGTACCCATCTAAAATTAAATTCATATTTATAATCATGCCCAGGAAAAAAAGGGTATTGATGGAACATTAAGTGATACCCTACACAGAGTTGTGGCAAAAAACGGGGGAATGGTAAAATGTCCAAAATGGCCTCACTCAAATCCTACATTTTGGATTTGCTGCATATTGAATTAAAAAAACCTTTTTTATGGTACAAAACAACTGTGCAAAGTTTCAAAAAAATTATTGATCCATTCTCATGTAATCATCTGGAAACCATTGGGGGAGGGACAAACAGATGGACAGGCATTTTTGGGTTTAAAAAAAAACAAAAACGAATGTATCCTTTTTCAATAGAAGACATTTTACACTACCATCCTTGTAATGTTTAATTTTATGAATGATACCTCTCCTTGATATAAAGGAACAAATTTAAAACAGATATATAAAGAAAAAGAAAAAGAATGATTCCAGGCCTAGGGTAAGGGACATAACTCTTGAAATCAGTGATATGATTGTATCATATTCAATTTCACCAAAGCCTTTCAAGCTTTCCTTTGAAACAGAATGAAATCAGTCCAAGTTAATTCGATGCTTACATCAGATTGATGTAAAATGCTGAATACAAACCTTCCAATGATTTGTAAGAGTTGCATCCCCTTGCCCCAGGTCAACCTCCTTTAGTAATATCCATGATTCCAAACTCTATATCAAAATCAGTACTGGATTTCATAATAAGTCCTATGAGTAAAATTGAGTGCAGATCATAACATTGCAATGGTAAGTTTTCATTGTGACAGCAAAGTTTCATACTAAATACACACTTTTGACATTTTTTTTTGGTGTGAACTTGACCACTGACCTTTCACTTTTATTGAACTACCTAGGAGGGCATGGTCCAATATCACAAGAGTATATCTCAGTCTCTAGTTTTGTTTTAGGATTACCATACGAACTAGCCTAGGAGGGTATGGTCCAATATTACAAGAGTATATCTCAGTCTCTGGTTTTGTTTTAGGATTACCTTATGAACTAGCCTAGGAGGGTATGGTCCAATATCACAAGAGAATATCTCAGTCTCTGGTTTAGTTTTAGGATTACCTTATGAACTAGCCTAGGAGGGCATAATCCAATATCACAAGAGAATATCTCAGTCTCTGGTTTAGTTTTAGGATTACCTTATGAACTAGCCTAGGAGAGTACGGTCCAATATCACAAGAGAATATCTCAGTCTCTGGTTTAGTTTTAGGATTACCTTATGAACTAGCCTAGGAAAGTATGGTCCAATATCACAAGAGAATATCTCAGTCTCTGGTTTAGTTTTAGTATTATGCAATGCACTAACCTTGGAGGGCATGGTCCAATATTACAGGAAAATATCCCAGTCTCCGGTTTGGTTTTAGAATCACAGTATGCATCATCTACTTCTTCATAATGGTTCCTTCTACATGTAGCTGTCACAGTCTTTTTTCCTTAGAAAAATAGTATACAAAAACTGAATTAACAAACTTTCTCAACTTTCATCATGTAGTGTCAATAAATAGTAGTTTATTCTTGATATAATCTATGAAGTCATACATTTGAAATTGTACATAAGCAACAAGCAAAAATGTGAACACATTTTGAACTGTAACATAAATTTCTACATTTCAATGCCCTTAGGGGCCATTTGATTTGGGGGATGCTGGCAGTTTTAGTCGGGACAGAATATTTATTTTCAAAACTTTCACGAATAAGAAAATTTATTTTCAAATGCTATATGGCTAGAATTGTTTTTTTTAAATCATACTGAACAGTAGCACCAGCAGGCTTGATTTTTTTTTATTTAAAAGGTATTGGGGTCCAGAATATTTATTACCAAATTTTTCAAGGCCAAGATATTTACTTACATAAATAGTAGTCCCTCCCCATTAAAATCAAATGCTTGTCCCCTTAGGTGAATCAACACATGAAATTTGGGAAAAATTAAGTTCAGTGGTTCAGTGCCTTATCAGCAATTGAAGTCCACACAATAAACATTTTATTATTATTTACAGCAATATTGATAGCATTGGAAAATGGATTAAAAAGATAGAAAACAAAACAAAAAAACCCAGAAAAAATAAAAGATAAATGAAAAAAAAATCACTTTTAATAAAAGCTAACAAATAAAAGCTAACCAATTGTAAACTACTTCCACCCAACAGTGAACATGTCTGAATCTACCATTACAGTGCAAAGGAGGAGAAAGCTTCATTAAGACAGAAACTACAATGTGGTTATATCACATTTTGAACACAAATACATGTAGTACCTCCAGCACAAGGTTCAGAGCAGGGTGAAACTGCTATACTCCACGAGTATGTTACCAATGGCTTTGTGTCTGGATTACTACCCCTGTCCTTTGGAAGGGCATACTCATAGCTGATTCCGGGGTTTTTGTCTTGTACCAACACCTATTATAGAAACAAATTAGTCAGTGACAAAAGATGGTGCAATGAGTGGACTAAGGAAAAAACAAGCAACTTGTAGCCATATGTTACCCACTGGCACAAAAAAAGTTGAAGTGCAAAAGTCCCTTCACTCATGTAAAACTTGTTGAATCAAAATGGCAGCACCTAATGATCAACTACAAATGGTGACTAACAATCCTACAAAATTTGAACAAAATTGATCGAATGGTATACGAATAGCATACATGTGAAAAAGTCATTCCTTCAAAACTGGAGATTTGTCATTTTTCAGCTGGAGATTTGGTTTGAAAGCTGGAGGTTTTTTTCTCAGCTTTTTTTTTAAGGTGTAACAAGTCAAATAGTTGTGAAACTTATAGAAAACCCTGCATTAAGTCTGTTTCCATGAGAACAAATGTTGAATACTCTATTGTAATAGTTGGAATGACCCTTTTGATGGATTAACACTTGAACATTTTTATGATTTTATTTATAAATGACAATATTTTCATAAGAAGAATAAAGCATAAACATAAATAACTTTCAGTTTGAAAGTATCATCATTACTATATAGCTACTAATAATTTCTATTTAACTTTCATTTAAAAATTGTCACTACAGTAGCTACTTTTGCATAAATATGAATCAAAATGATTTCAATTTAAATAGTCATTACTGGCTTGGCACCACTTTAACTTTGACTTTCCATGCAGCATTGAATTTGGAATAGTACGTTGCTTTCTTGGCAGGAGGTGCTGAAGATGAAATATTACGTTTCAGCATTTTGACAGTTATTGAGAGTTCTGTAAATTTAGTGTGCCACTAAAACTTGGGATAATTGTCAATCATCTCCTGTTGTTATATAATCATCACACCTTTGCAATAACGTCTTGTCGATAACCACTAAAGCTCTCAATTACAGTTTATGACCCTAATTAACATGTTCACCTGTCTACCTGGGGTCAACCGGAAATGTCGTTATTCGATCCTTTCAGGTTTTTTCCTTCAGTAAATAAAAAAAAAAATGGGGTCCAAAATTTGTTTACGGTATAATGTTCGGATAGCAGTAGATTTTTTGTTTCAACGGTAGAATGGTAGGAAGGTTCTAATTCCGGTAGAATTGAACTACTGGCGGTAGGTTCACATGTATGTATTGAATAGTTGCATCAACAAGTGTGACCGGATGGACGTATGGTGGCAAAGGACAATAAAATCAAACATTTATCTGTAAACTTTATATATTGTGAGTAAGCACATAATAAAAACTCCAACATATAGTGGTTTCAACCATGTTATATCCGTAAGTTGATCAAAGCATCAGACAATAAATATCTTTATTCATGCTTTCTACATATGATGCTTATCCTTTCTTTAAAATTTCATGAAAGTCTTAGAAGTGGTACAGGAGGATATGCAGATAGATAAATAGAGACATGAAGATTCCTATATATAACGATATGTTTCCAGGGAAAAGTGGGAGGGGGTAATGATAGAGTTTTTTTCTGAAAAATGAGGAAAAATTTCTTCTTTTTTTGTCCAAGATAATAGTAAAATCATCTTTATTATTTCATCTCAAATTACATATCAAATATCAACTTAAAAAAATTGAGAGTTCATAACTGTAAAATTTGTAATTATCTCCGCTAACCAAAAAATTCCATCAGCTAAGAAATTGTATCATTATACTTCAGTTTGTAGAGTTATATCTAATTTTAATGTAATTTGAAATATTAAATTTCAAATTTGAAGTGTATTACATGTAATTGAGAGACAGAATTTAGGAACAAAATTGCCAAGCAACAGTAAAAAAATTGGCAAACAAACCTCAATGACTATGTCACTTGTAAGTGGACCGTCACATTTGAGACTTTCTGGTTCATTGTACGGCCGACTGTAATGAAACTTGGAACCACCAATCACATACTCTCCTGGCCACTGAACTTCATGGTCTCCATTCAGGAGATACTTTCCATAGATATCCCTCACAGCCAGGTAGTTGGAAGATAGAGCATTTTCCTTCACTCTAATGGACCTTGCTGTTTTGGGAATTACTGCTACAGGAAAATATGCTGTAATATCCAAATAAACAAATGTTGTCTTTAGATAAGAAGAAATAGTATGACATGATTCAATCACTAAGGTCTTTAAAGAGTTTTATTTGCTCATCTTTTAAAATTACATTGATTACATGCCAGTCCGTTCCTTATGATCTGAAAACAGTTGTACCATCAAACCACCACATGTTTGAACTAAGACTTATGGTGAAAGGCGTTTCGAGAAGGCTGCGGCAAAGTTATGGAATGGTCTACCAAATGACCTGAGAAATGCGCCATCACTTTTATGTTTTATGTGGAATGTCAAAACTCATCTTTTTAGACTTGCATATGACTGTTAACTGTTTTAAGCTTTACTGACTATTTAATGACAATTTGATTCTTATGTTTTAATCTGACATTCAATACATACTCTATATTTTTAAGTCTCTATTTTCATTTTTAAATAAATGATATTGATTCTTTTATATAGATATCCTTTTTTGTGTACATTTCCTAGATTTTTTAATAAACCTTCCATGCATTTTTAGACACAATTTTATGTAATGCTAATTATCATATATTTTTTTTCTTTGTTTTTGATTTCATATAAAATATCTTATTACAACTAGAATATTTTCTAAAATTTTAATTTTTATTATGATTTTTATTGTTTTAAAATTGGTTTATTGAAACATTTAACTTTCTACTCAATTTATTTTAACGAAACTTTACATATTAATTCACATATTTTATATTTATATATCTTGCACTTGTAATTTATTATTATTATTGTTTATACATAAGCCTATGTTAATATTATATACAGTGTGTATGTGTGATGGTGTGTGTATGTATGTATGTGTGTGTGTTTTTTGTGCGTGTGTGATAGTGGTTAGTGGGTAAACACGTGCATGTGTGCGTGAGTGTGTAATGTTAAGTGCTTAGTGTAATATTTAAATGTGTTAGATAAGCGCAATTTAAAAACTTTGTAATAATAATAATAATTACATGAAGATGAATTATTGTATTATGGGCATGTAATTTTTGTATACAACATATCAGTACAAAAAAAATTAGATATCAAGAAAATTAAAATGTGAGTTACCATTTTTTTTAAATTTCAAACTATATATAAATGATTGCAAGAAAAACAGAGAGGTTGCAGAAAATTGGGACGTATATTTTTTGGAAACTTTTCATTCTGAGTTTACAGCTTCCAATAGTAAGAAATATAAATAAACATGGTAAACATGGAAAAACTTTGTAGCACCGAGTATACAAAATGCATACATCTTTTCAGTCAATTAATATCAATTTTTTACTTACTATTTAATTTAGGTTGTTCTGTGTATTCACCGCTGATAATTTTACATGTAGAGTTATCTCCCCTACACACACCACAAATATCATTAGAAGCATTAGAACCAACTATCCAATCACATCCAATTGGCTGAAAATAAAATTGTCATTAAGGAGGTAAACCTAGGGTAAGGGACATAACCCATGAAATCAGTGATGTGTCTGCATCATACTAAATTTCACCAAAGCCTCTCAAGCTTTCATTTGAAGCAGAATAAAATGAATCCAAGTTAATTAGATGCTTACATAAAATTGATGTAAAATGCTGAATACAAACGTTCCAATGATTTTTAAGAGTTGTGTCCCTTACTCTAGGTCTACCTCCTTAAATACCAGTGAAGAACTTTTAATATTCTATTTAAGTACAAACCTAATAAAAGCAAAACAAAACAAAAAATATTACGAGATTGATACAGCCATACGTCACTTGTTGCATATTAACAAAAACATGTTATATAATTGGTTTCATATACTGTTAACCACCATACAAAATCTTGACAAAATCTGATATCCCGTCCCCAAAAAACTGTGAATAAGATATGTCAAGGCAGACAATAACTTCTGTGAAAGTACTTTAATTCGTGGATACAAATTTTCGTGGGTAAGGGAAGATACACAAATTTGTGGATTCTTGAATTCATGGTTTTGAGGTTTTCCACTATCGATGGAAATCTCCTTTTCGTTGGGAAACAAATTTCGTGGTCTGGCTCACCCAAGAAAATCATGAAAATTGGTACCCCATGAACAATAGTACTTTCACAGTATTGCATAGAAGAATGACATGATTTCTAATACTTTTTCCCTTTTAGGTTTGGTTTTACCCAAAATGCAGAAACAAGTATTGAAAGAGTATATTCCTTCACCTTGTAAATTTAAACAAATGATCCAATATGGTAATGAGGGTTCCACATCACCTTTGAAATAAGTCGAGTTTGGTCAGAATTCATTGATAGATGTCTTTGATCTTATGTTACCAAATTTAAATGTGACCAGAAAACGAGATACTTACCTTACAGACACCATCTATACAGAGATTGTTTTTATCAATACATTTCATTCCATCAACAGTTGTATGTTTGATATTGAAGACATAAGTGTAAGTCTCCGCATGGCAATGGAGAATACATGGTTCGTGTACTGGAAAGAAAAAATACAAAACGATATCAAGAAGGAAACAAAATATTGTAAATATTTTAATTTTTGCCAACAACTACACATATTCACATGTATCAATTTTCATGATTTCAAAAAAATGATTAACATTATACAATGTTAAAAATCATTTTGGCGAGTACTTTTTTTTCACTTTTCTGTCCAAAACTAAAATTATAGCAAAATTTAGTATACACTTACAGTAGGCATAGAGACTCATTAAAAGCTAAAACAACTTTCAAAAATAAAAAAAATCTTTCATTCCATATGAGGACTGTTGTTTTTTTTTTTGACTGTGTATTCCAACAAGCTGTATTATCCAATGCATAACACATTCACTTTTAATGGCCCTGTTTTCTTGGCATGGGGAAATAACATCAGTATGTAGATTGTGGAACTCATAGATTTGACATATCCATCATACAAATGAATTGGAAATTTTCTATTCGTTGGGAACCAAATTTCATTGTTATCAAAACTAATGAAAACCACAATATTGGTACCCCATAAACAATATTAGAACTGAAAGATGAAGGGCTCACATGGGGAGAGGCACAAAAGACAGACATAAGTTGAAAGAAACGATTGCAGCCTTATGTCTCATCCGAGATGGAGAGGACAAGATACGTTAAGAAAAGCAATAACATTTACAGTATCTGGTTCCAAGCGGAGTCATTTTGTAAGGTATAATTTAACATGAGTTTACTTACAGTCATATTGTTTATAGTTAGGTGTCCATTCCAAATACAACCCTCTATATGGCTCCTTGTTGTAAGTTGAACATTGAACCTCATAAAAGTCATCATCACCTTTTTCACAAGCCTGTATTAGATAGAATGAAACAAAGTCAGCATCAAAAACCTTCCTGAGTATGCAAGCCCCACATTTTCTATCAATCATATATACTTTTCTTTTAGCTAATTGCTGTTCATCCTGATAAAAACTAGCCAAGCAGACATGACAGATTTGACATTGTTGTCAGCTCTGATAAAATGTCAGCAAATTGCAATATAGAATGCCCCCACTCCCCACCTAAGAGAGCATATGATCATAAAGTTTGTCTTTAAAAGTCATCAAACAGGAAATCGGTGTCTCGCATGTCAAAAACTGAATCCCACAATATGGCATACATATATAAATCCTCTGACAAAATATCAAGGGGCTGAAATAAGTAGCTGAGGGAAAACTGTAATGAAGAAGATGTGGATGGACAAATGGACTGTCACCATAATCAAAATATGGTGCTTTCAAAGAGATGTATAAAAATATTTTTAAATAAGTCAAATTTCAATAAAAACATTTTATTCATGCTGTACACAACAAATAATTTCTAAAAACTGAAATAATAGTTTTCTTTGATGTGTCAATAATCACAAAAGAAAACATAATTTTCCTCCTTTTCAAACAAATCCAATTATTTTTTATTTCCATCTTTTAAGGGTGTTAAAGAAAAAGTAATAAACATACTCACATTAACATTACACATCTTATAGACTTTATCATCTCCCTGACATGGCATTCCACCATACTGTGGCCTAAAATAGAACAGTACATAATGAGTTACCTCCCCTTTATGAAATTTCCATTCAAAAGTTAATTTCTTCATACTCAGGCCATATTGCATCAAAGCCAATTAGGACAGAAAGGAATTTCCTTTTACATTATTTATAGATAGAAAAACTGATGAAAGAGATGCTGCTTTTTTTAATTTTTTTTTGTTTATGATATTGATATGACAACAAAACGGGTTGGTTAGGCCAAATAAAATTGTAGCTCTGTTTCCTGTTACGTCAGAAATGAAATGGGTTGGTAGGTCCGTATTTTATTTTATTTACATATTTTTTTTCCAAATTTCATAAAAAACACTTCAAAAACATATTGTAAACCACATGGACATTGAGGAAACTGAAAATTGACTGCCATTTGTAGAATGTTTGGTCACTTGATTGTACTTATTCGGCTTTATGATGTGTCTAAGAACCAAGTTGTAAGTTTCGTGAGGCCTTATATTTGGAGCATTTATACAAATATTAGAAAATAAGCATTTAGTACGAAAAACAAGAGATCTGAGAGTGATGGCTCACTGTTGATACCCTCCCTTTCAATCATGATATAAGGAAAATAAACAAAGTCCTCAGTTAATAAGAAATTCATATCAAATTTTTCCAAAAATAGATCCCGCCATAAGGCATTCCAACTTGAAGACTGAGATAAAATTTTAAGCCGCTGTGATGAGTGTGACAGAAAAATTGTTATGGACAGAAAGACCTACAAGGGTAAGCAGTAAACCCCCTATCCTTCAGATCAGGGATATAATTAAGTAGCACTCCAGCTAAGAATCATGCAAAATGTGATTCATGGGTAAAAAGCCTACATATTTTTATTTTTTATATTTTGTTTGAATTGCCATAGTAAACAGAAACTAACATTAAGTTTTTCATATAACCCATGTTCTTAGGAGATAAAAATTATATAGAATGCACTGTAGTTTCAAAATTAAGGGAGACAACTCTATAAATGACACTCAAATACAATAGAATCTATTGGATTTTCAATGTTGATTATCTCCTAAGAGCAGGCAGATTGGAATCAATAATTACACATTTCTTAATATAGACCCATAAAACAACTTAATTACAAAAATAAAAATATGTAGCCTTTTTTGGGGTGTATCACATTTTTCAGATTTTGCATGATTCTTACAAAGACTGCTACTTAATAATTTAAGTGAAACAAATGACATATTTGTACTAACAAAGGTTTATTGCACTGTCTTTCCCTGTGTGTGACCCCACCACCACATGTTCTGGAACAGGGAGTCCACTGTGACCATTCAGACCAACCACCATCTACAGGACTCGGCCCATCCTGTCCAAACTTCACACACTCTCCCTGTCTACACCACTGAAAAAACAGAAGAAAGGATTTAGATATGTGAAGACTATAGCTAAGCTTTCTTATTGCGATTACTCCTACAATGTAATATGTTGGAACTCCATTCCTCATACTCCAATGGCACCAAGTCAGAAAACAGCTTGCCAGACAACCTCTAGCACTGCTGGAGTATCTTGTGATAAGCATCTGCTGACAAGAAAAATCAGAAGAATGTTCTATCTTCTATACAATTTCTACTTAACAGATAATATTATCTTTATAAGGCTAGAATATACCTTCATAAATAATGAAATATCAGAGCTTGTATCTTTTTTTTTAAAGCAAAGGGTATGTAAGTCTCATCATGTGACTCCATGGTTTCAAGAAAATGGGTCCCATGCATGAAAATTCATCATTTACAGTTCATTATCAAATGTTAAACATTTATCTGTGTAAAAATACGGATAAAATATGACAAATAAATATCTCTACTTGATATAAGTTTTAAGGAAAAACAATAAATAGTAGTTTTTGCATTCAAAAGCAAGGTTTGGAGATCTTGGAAGTAAATAGTTCAATGCAGATCAGTCTCCAGATATCACTATATTCTACATCTGAAATTCTGTAAAGGCAAATGAAATCAAAGCAGGACCAACAAACCATCTTGTCCACTGAAATTCAAAGAAGCATGAATTAAACTAATCCCAGTAATGATACTGAGAAATCCAAACATTGTGGTACATTTAGACAAGATTACAAGCAAGACATCTGCTGTGCACTTGCATACTCATCCAACTGCACCACTTATCTGAAAACCTTAAAACCTGATAGCTGCAGTGTATTGTTAAAAATATATTCAGTTCTCAAGATGTACAAAAATTATATATTTTTCATAATTATGGCTTAAGAATTGTGTCTGTACCCTGAAATCTCCATTAACTGTACTTCTTAATTTATCAAATAAATGTCAATTGAGAAAAAAGTTATGGGTAGTTAGTGAAAGCAACTTTAAATACTTCAACACATTTAAAACTAAGGGAGACAACTTAAAATGTTCCCTATTTCGAATACAATATAGATTGATCTGCTATGTAGCTATGTTTTTTTTTAATTCATTTTCATTTTAAGAAACAACTTATTAATGACAAATCTATCTATATTTTGGAAAACATCTTCATGAAATTTTCTACTGCAACTCATAAGCTATAGTCCCAGTCAAACTACCAAGACAGCCAAATATTTTGGTACATTAAGACCTTGAAACATCAGTCTGTGCTGGATGAGTGAGACCTCAATGAACCAATTCCAACATTCATATATACATTGTTCACTGCCTTACTAAATGAAAATTAACATATTTTTGTTTTTGAAATGTACAAAAGTTTCATATTTTACACAAAAATGACAAGTATTGAATTTTTATTTAGTTAAAGAATAAAAGCTGATCATTTTTTCAATTTTAAGATTAATAATTTTACATTCAGATTACATTGTCATAGATTTGTGGGTAGAAGGAGTAATAAAACAGTTTTAACTACGGAATATTTTAAACCCTCTATATTCATGCATTTACTCGTATGGGACAGGTAGAAAAGAAAAGATTTCTTTAACAATAACCTAGATATGACTCTGATATTTATTTCATTATAAATATGAAACCACAGACAGCAAATTAACGTAATTCATGCACTGTCCTCACCCCAGGCAGAGATTCATAGTGAGACTGATCTTGAGCTCGTCCCACTAAAATTAGGAAAAAAAGAACTTTTCTAGCTGCCTTTTCATTTTATTTAAGGACCCCTAACCTGAAATCTTGGATTCGCCATTGACTCCTCCATTCTACCCAAAAAATAAGACCCTATCATGAAAGCTCTTTTAACCTAACAATGATCTAATTTCATTTAATTTTGTTCCAAATCCTCAGTTAAAACTTTTTAACATTTTATTGATAACAGAGCTGCTGAGCAAGACAAAAATTGCCTACCTACCCTACCATGACCACACGATGTACCCTCCGCAGCTGGAAGGAATTTGGTCTCGCATCTTTTTCGTCCTCTGAAGCACCACAAAGATTTACAAATGTCCTGTTAGAAAAGAAAAAAAAATCAAAATTAATTATGTATCCTATATATGATTCTATTACAGGTTTCTTTAAGACATTTTATTTTTAAGTTCCATACATATATATTAGGCTTTGTTAATGAGTGGTTTAAATCATCTTGCCACTAAAAAATGGTATAAACTAATAACTTTTCTCTAATTTTAAGACTATAGTCCATCCCTTTTTCTTTTCAAATTGCTGTGATAAATGAAAATTTTCTGTCACATGCACTTTTTAATGTAAAATATCAAAAAACTAAATAAAAATCAGAATTAGGCTCACAACCTAACAAGTACAGCTTTATACATAATACAATATTCTGCTAAGTTACCTTTCCGAATTCAAATCCACACAACTTTGCCTTGGATCCAAACTGCCATTTACACTGAACATCAGCATCATATAACTCTCCAGGGAGTTTATCAGGAAAAGACAACTCTGCTACATTCTTGGCAGTATCCGATAAACATTGTGCTTGGGGAGTACTGAAAACATCACAGAAGACAAAATGGAAATAACTACAAATCAAACACTTTTCATAATTGTTGTAAAATTGTTCATGACTTAAAAAGTTTGTGTGATTGTAAAAGTAGAACTTTTGTTGTGAACTACTTTTCAATGTGCAGTAGACAAACATAATAACTGCAAGAATTTCTATGGAATATGTTGATTAAGTAGCACTCCAGTTAAGAATCATGCAAAATGTAATTCATGGAAGAAAAGTCTACATATTTTTATTTTTTTATATTTTGTTTAAATTGCCATAGGAAGCAGAAATTAACATTCTGTTTTTTATATAACTCATGTTCTTAGGAGATAAAAATTATACAGAATGCACTGTAGATTTCAAAATTAAGGGAGAAAACTCTCTAAATAACACTCAAATACAATGAAATCTGTTGGATTTTCAGTGTTGATTATCTCCTAAGAGCAGATAGATTGGAATTAATAATTACACATTTCATAATATAGACCCATAAAACAACTTAATTGCAAAAATAAAAATATGTAGCCTTTTTTGGGGTGTATCACATTTTTCAGATTTTGCATGATTCTTACATAGACTGCTACTTAAAGAGAATCCACAAAAATCAACAACTATGAAAATAGAAGTTTAAAATGCAAGCATTGGAATTTGTTGTAGACTTCAATTAAAACTATCTTTTGTTGGGTACCAATTTTCCGTGGTTTTCTTGGGTGGGCTAAACCATGAAATTTGGTTCCCAGTGAAAAGGAGATTTCCATTGATGTGTATACTGAAAACCTTAAAGCCATGAATTCAAGAATCCACAAACTTGTGTTTCTTCCCTAATCCATGAAATTTGGTATCAATGAATTTAAGTACTTTCACATTATATATATATATATTACATTTCACTCCATTGGATCAAATCAAGGGAGACAACTTCATACATTTTCCACTCAAGTAGTATATCTCAGGAAAATGTTAATTTTTCAATTAGTGTTATGCACTCCTATCTTCAAACTGCTAAATGCAACTGTTGTTTGGTAGATGGACTCACTTTAGAAACCTCATTAGATATGCTTTACTACAAAGTGACCATTGGAAGAGTCCATCTTTACTGACAAGGGTAGGTGACATCAGTTTACCAGCTGACTGGGCACAGTAGTTACCCTCTCCATCATGGAACATTCCAAAACTGAAAAGAAAGAAAATATCTAAAGAAACATTTGAGTTGAATTTCATTTTTATTCCTATAAAAAAATAGTTATATAACTATTATCAAACTCTGCTGGTTGGTTAATGATGCATCAAATTCATAAAATCATAATTAATTACAACATGGCAATTGTGTTATAAAATGTCATTATGTTAAACTAAAGTAGTGTGTTACTGAGGTCCAAACATAACACAAAAACGCAATATACTGTCACAGAAACAGGAGTTACAACAGTTTGATGATAAATCATTGATAACACACACTACAGAATATCAATAAAATTTAAAAGATATGTTTCAGGTTCTGAAGTTTTCTTTCTACTAAAATATGCAGTATGCATACCCAGGGATGATTTTACCAGGTCTACAAACAAAGCAGAAATTGGCAAAATTTGAAGTAAATAAAAAGTAAAAAAAGAATCGTAACAGTGAAATTGGGATTTGAAATAGCGGAATTCTGCTAAAAAGCGGGGAAAAAATCATCCCTGTTTAACCTACTTAAAGTTTAAAACTCACTTATGTCCCATTTCATGAGCTATAGTAAATGCTGTTGTCAGTCCAGTATCTTCATTGATAGTACAACTCCTGACTCTGTTACACATTCCCTCAATTGGGGCAAAACCTGAAAATAAGTAGCATTTGTATCATGTCTGTTTGTCTTTATGCAGAAAGGGGGTGGTAATATTTTACAATGGTTAAGATTTATATATTGCATAGCAACCTCATGTTTTTGTTAAAAAAATATACTGAGAAATGACATTTAGATATATACAATATCCACTTTCACAGGAAAAAAGCAACATATGTTTTTCATATGTTAGGACATGATGTTTTTCATATGTGATAAAGCATGAGTTTCCATGCTGATCCAATGAGTTCATAACATAGTTTACATATGTTCACAAAGGCATATGAAAACAAATATCTTTTAATTTTTCTTTGTATTATGAAGCTTATTAGTTTTATTGAGGAATAGATAATCCAAATATTTCATCTCCTCTCAAACATTGTTCTTTTAGTAAGAAGCTTTACCTCTAACTTACAATCCCTGAAAAAATGGTTAGTTCATGCTCCCAGTTTTTATTGGAGTCCGAGTTGCTCATTTGCTTTTGTTACTTTGTATGTATGATTTTAGTTACTTCATGTCCTTTGTTGTGTAGGTTTGTTTTCCATGTCTGGTCTTTGTCCCTGGATTACATTCTTTTGATTACCGCTATAACCTTGGTTCCCTTGATTACGCATTCAGCCTCTTATATAAACTATTTTAAACAGACCACCAGCACAAAAAATATTTCTACAGTACAAAAAAAAGTGTACACCAACTAATCTATGGTATCTATATATATACATGTATATTTTTATCTTTTAACATCAAAGACTGTGGCATGGAGATTAATTAACAGCTTCAGGCTGTACATTTTTAAGATAGCTTTAATCAGTAGAATTACATAAATGATGACTTTTAAAATGCATCCCTTTCCGTTTTGACTGAAACGATGTACTGCAGGAAATGTATAATCATACACCTAAGTGACCTTGAGGACCAGGGTGTAGTTTTATTTGTCCTAGATTAAATTCAAATCCACCTCATTTTACTAAATGGCATATAAATAGTGGCTGAGGCTTCCATTGGTTGGAACCCATCATTTTGTTGAACAATTTGTTTAAAGTTGTGCAAAATGTGGGCAAAATTAACAAAAGATACTCTGGGACCCACCTTTAAAAAATATCTGGATTGGAACCCCCATCCTTTAATAATTTTCATGATCCCTCTCTGTAACCACCATTACTTACCAAGAGTATCACAGGGAGCATTTTTATAAGAACACAGATCCACCCCTGTCATCAGGATGGCATGATCATGCTGTCTGGTTCTATCTCCCTCTAACACAGCCTGCCAGGAACAGAAACTGTTCAATGTTTTGTCTGCATGGTAACCAATTTCTAATCCTGGCTGTAAGTATAATGAATTGACAATTACCTCAGAATGACAACATTTTTTATGCATTATAGAACTTTGCAAATGCATTGAAAAAATGAAAGTTGCATGTAAATTTTTAAAAAGTAGAACTTTTAACTTTCATTTTGACCACTGTAACACTAAAAAATTCATTGGACAGTTTCTTACAGTGAAAGGAAAAATGAAGACAAAATACGAAATCCACGAAGATGTGAGATTGTTGTATAGCACATTTGTATTTTATATCAGTTTCTTCAAAAAACAAGGAAAAGTGGAAACTAAAAGGAACTCCAGGAAAATATAAACAAAAATCTTAAAATCCTAGTGGTTGGATCAACACTAAATGTTCCAGGATTGTAAAACTTACCTCATCTCCCTCTAGAATAGTGAGACCAACCAGAACTATCCTGATATGTTCCAAGATTAGAAAGCTTACCTTATCTCCCTCTAGAATAATGAGACCAACCAGAACTATCCTGACATGTTCCAAGATTATAAAGCTTACCTTATCTCCCTCTAGAATAATGAGACCAACCAGAACTACCCTGATATGTTCCAAGATTATAAAGCTTACCTTATCTCCCTCTAGAATAATGAGACCAACCAGAATGATCCAGATATGTTCCAAGATTGTAAAGCTTACCTCATCTCCCTCTAGAATAATGAGACCAACCAGTACTATGCTGACTTTGTTCCCAAGGCTTCTTTCTCTAAATAACTCAGCAACCTAAAAATTAAAAGTTATAAGTTCTGAAATGAAAGCATCATATACCAAATTTTAATTAAACAGAATCAGTGTATTAGTTTATTTGATACAAGAGCTAGGGTAAATATGCATACAGTTATCATATCACAAGAAATTCAGTATTTTTTTTGGTTTTTACAGTAAGCAATATAGTTAAGTTCAGAGGGGGGCTTGACTTAATGAGCATCATTAGTTGACATGTCTTAGATATTAAACCGGATAAATGACAATGAGATTGAAACATTCTATGGTTTAAAGTTGAAAAGAAAGTTTAAATTTCTTTATCAATTGTCAACTTAATTACCAAGGATTATAATTTAAACAGGCAGACCTAGGGTAAGGGACACAACTCTTACAAATCATTGAAATGTTTGCATTCAGCATTTTACATCAATCTCATTTAAGCATCAAAGTAACTTGGACTGATTTCATTCTGTTTCAAATGAATGCTTGATAGGCTTTGGTGAAATTGAATATGATACAAACATATCACTGGTTTCAAGAGTTATTTCCCTTACCCTAAGTCCACCTCCTAAATCAAGAGACCCTGAAGTTACATATATTACTCACTGTAATATATTCCTGACAGACTTGAATTCTTGATTTAGGAAAGGATAAAATGCATGCAATTGAAATGGCAAAATTAAGTGGCATATAAGATGTTTTGTTTTATATAAGCATTGCTATGAACAGTGAAGACAATATCTACCAAATACAATTAATAAAACTAAACTTACCATGTTGAACAGAGTGAGGGTATATGTTGTAATGTTCTGGTCCCCATGTTTCTGGTACAGACTCTTGTCAGCAACAACCAAAGTCTCCACAGTTCTGTCTGAGACATGTTTTTTGTATTTATATCTACTGTAATCTGATTGTTTGGCTGATCTTTTGTTAATGCTGTCATTTTCATTGAATTCTGCAAAAAAATGGTAAAAATTGAGTATGATAATTTTTTAAAGCCAGTTCAAGAAATATAATGTAGCGAATTTGATTTCACATCATAGACACTACAACTATTATGTTTTGTGGTTACAATGGCCCAGTTTATGAACATAGACTTAGTCAACTAGGAAAAATTTTAATAAGATCAGAAAAAATTTCTGATAGTAATCTTAAGAATAATCAAGGGAAACAAAGGTTATAGCAGTAATCAGAAGAATGTAATCCAGGGACAAAGACAGGACATGGAAGAGTAATCAAGGGAACCAAGGTTATAGCGGTAATCAAAGGAATGTAATCCAGGAACAAAGACCAGACATGGAAAACAGACATACACAACAAAGAACACAAAGAAACTAAAATCATACATACAAAGTAACAAAAGCAAATGAACAACTTGGACTCCACTAAAAACTGGGAGCATGGACCAGATGCACCGGTAAGGTAAGCGTCCTCTGCTTTTCTAGAAACACCCGCCGAGTTGCTCATAAAAAGTCAAGTCCAGGGTAGACAAACAAGGAAAGGAAAACTATGACCCATTGAATAAATCAGTTTTCATGGTGCAGATGGATATACCATAATGACCCACAAGTTCATGATGATGACCATAAAACTTCTGTAGTGATGACTTCAATCTTGTAGCAACATAACCCTGTTCCAGAAGCCTATTTGTTAACAGTTCAAGATAGGTCAAGATATGAGGCTGACTTCATAGTGTCTGTAGTATCCTCTATCTCGGGGTAGATGCGATGTATCAAATCCCCGAAATTAGGATTGCTTAAAGATAATATATCATCAATATAGCGGAAACTGAGATTAAAGGATCTAGTGAAACGATATTCTTTCTTTCCGATCAGATCAGCTAAAAAGTCAGCCTCATAAAAGTGAGGGAATAGGTCAGCAAGTAAAGGAGCACAATTTGTTCCCATTGGAATGCCGACTTTTTGTTGAAAAACATGTCCACCACACTGGTCAAATATATTGTCGATTAAAAATTCTAGCATTTTGTAAACATCTTCCTCTGTGTATTTGGAAGACAATTTAGAATTATTTCTTACAGAGTATGAGGATTCTCTACCAAGAACTATATATTTGTATCTGGGTGTACCATCTTTTTTGGAAAAACAACGATGCATAATGCTTTTAAGTCGGGATTTTAACTGAGTATGGGGAATAGAAGTACACAGTGTTGAAAAATCATAGGTTTTAATGCTATTATATTCAGATAATAGTCTTGAACTGATTGTCTCCAGAAGATCTTTCGAATTTTTCAGGATCCACATTGAATTAATACCACTATGGGAGTAACAAGTGTTGTGGTAGGACTGCAGACCCTCTTTGATAGTTGTGAGTATAGAATTTTAAAGTTTTGAAAGAGGTTTGGTGGTACATTTTGCAGATCCAGCTATGAAACGTCATTTGTATGGATTCTTGTGGAGTTTAGGAATCTAGTACATGAGGGTAAATCACAATTATCGTCCTTGGTAGAGAGACCAAAAGAGGACAGCACAGATTTATGGTTTTCCACAATCTCTGCTTTGGAGAGTGTGGTAGCAGTATAGGTCTTATCATTGCTATTATTTTCTATGTCTACCTCTGATAATAAACATTGGATGTAAAACGTTTTGCAGACAAAAACAATGTTGTTTTGGGCTTTGTCTACTGGTACGACAACATATTTGTCATGTATAGTAGACAATGTTTTTGCTACATCACGGTCTTTGAAAAAGGATGTAGCCTTGGCACTCATTGACCTACTTAAAACTTTCATTCGTTTCAAAATTAAAGACCTCACGGCCTTAAACCACTCTGACAGAGAATCAATGTCTTCCTGTTCTCGTTTTACCCATTTTCTTGCATAATCCTCAACGGCATCCATAAGAACTAATTCCAATTTATGGAGCATGGTTCATGGTACTTGGGACCTTTAGAAAGGATATTACACAGAGATTCATTTTCGATGATGGTTAAATCTCCCGTAACGACACGACCAGAATGACCATATTTGAATGGAGAGTTAACAACAAAGAATATAAAGTATCCAAAATAATACACACAAAGTAACAAAAGTAAATGAGCAACTCAGACTCCACTAAAAACTGGAAGCACTGGTAGGGTAAGTGTCCTCTGCTTTTCTAAATAAGCCAAAGTTAACCAATGTCAATAACAACAACGTTGACAACACTAACGTCATGATATCACTAAATGTTGCAGTTGTATAAAACTAGTATTTTTGAATGTTTATAAGTTGCATGTTTCATAATCATGTAAAACTTACCAGTGATATTGCATGTATTAAGATAAATCAAAACTGCTAAAATAATGAGTGATTGTCAGGAGAATAAGCATTTTTCTTGCAAAGGCAGAATTTTTTCTATGATTAATGTATACAAACATCTTTAATGACTTTGAGCAAAACTATTCTTGAAAAATAGAAAGCAGGAAAGTCTACAGTTGGTTAGTTTGAAAATGTGATGGGAAGATGATTTGGTGACTTGGTGCATTATAAAATCGAAAAAAAAGAAATTGAATTTATTTATTTATTTTTGTTACACATTGATAAAACTAATGTGGAACCTTGTACCTACGTCTACTGGAACTGTCGTAATACTGGTGATGGTTTATAGATGACCTTTTATACAGTTTATGAGGACGACCTTGGCCTTTGACCTTGTGACTTTTATGAGGTTCAATAATATAATCTTCATCTGCAGTTCTGATGATTCCTCTCTGAAATTAAAAAAGAGTACAAATTGAGAGAAAGGAAACACACAATTTTCAGCACTTAAGCTCGTATCCTCTTTATGAAATCTTGCTGTCTCTTAAGTATAAGTATTTGTAAGAATCAGGCAATATGCAAAAAATCATGTCAAAAAACCACCGATCTGACAATAAAATTAATTTCACTTAAGGTTGTTTTCTCTATTTGAAAAGACCATCATTTGATCTCTGCATCACTGGATTTGCTCAGAGATTTTTAAACAGTATGTTAGAAAAAATGAGGTTTTGACAGAATTATTAGCCTTTGAAATATTCATTTTCAGTGCATTTCAATGAAACTATAACTCAATGCTCCAACATGATATGGAAAATCGTTCTGATGATGCAAATAGTCAAATTGAGCTTTCAAAAACGTGGTTTTTTACATACCATGTTTCACTCACTGCCTGATTCTTACAGAGACTGACACTTAATAACAATAATAGTCCCGCTGCAAAAACCTTTTACCACCAGTCAACATGTTCTAGAAATTTTCAAAGGATTAAGTATGTGTCTTGTTAGGGCAAGATCCATTGAAAAAAATGTTCATTTAAGCATGTTTACATGGATGCTAAGGAGGACAAAGAACCAAACTTAGCTGATCTCTTGTCCTTTCGTAGAAGGGAGCAAAAATAATTCCATTGGATCATTTACAAGTACATGTATAATTCATGTTTTCTTCTATTTTAAACTAAAACACATTTATAATTTGTCCAAAATATAAATTTTTGTCAAGAATTCATCAATTAATCGCATACAGCAATTGAAAAAATAATCAAGATTTTTTTTTTATTCAGTGCAGTGAACTTTGGTATCTATGACAGCAATTAAATATTACCTATCTAAATAATCAGAAGTACAACTTGACATGAAGAATTCAATTTTAGATTTATCTCCCCTTGGCAAACAAATGCATAAGAAAAGTTGTTCAAATAAGATATCCTTTACAGAAAATTTATGGTGTACATTTTGTCATTGCTCGGTGCATCAATTTCAAATGATGAATAGAAATTTATTATTGTTATATATCGTTAGTAGAAGTACCGAGACATACATCACTGCTTAATAGTACTTCAAACAAAACTTTTATTTTGAAGACGACTATCTGGTATTTTATATTGAACACCCTTATGATGATATGTTGTACTATTGGATGACCCATAGCATGGTATGGATTCATGGATTGGTAAGGTTGTTATTTGTCAGTGGAGTACTAATGAACGGTGAATGGAGAGATTGAAATTAAACAGAGTAAAACAAGAGGGACAAAGCCATACACATTTCCATTCAATAGCAACATACCTTACTAAGTAATTTTTCGCAGATTCTGTCAAGTGAATATATTTGCAGGTATCATCTTTTGCAGTTTCAAAATATGATTAACATGTAATAGTGTTTGCTAATACTGATTTTCGGGTTTATCTGTTCACTGGAAAAATTGGCACATGACGAAAATTAATACGTTTACAGTGTATAAAACCATTTGGGTCAATAGAAGCTGAGAAATCCATTATAAATGTATTAAGTATGGCCAACATGAAAATATTCTTAAGTGGTGTGGTAAGACAAGAAAAAGATTTTCTTAAAACCTCTTAAGGGATAACAATGTAAAAGTTATCATACCAAAGTCATTTTCGGTTTAAAAAAAGCTAAGAAATCGATCACAAAAGTTTTAACAGACAGACAGACAGAAATGTGATTTCAGTATAGCTCCTCTCTTTAAGTGGCTGTATAAATAAATAATTTATTTCAAAATTTACATATCTGATAGTCCACAAAACTAAACCTCAATAATTTTTATTTTTTTCATTTTTTGCTTATAATTCTATTATTTTCTTGTAAAAAGTCATAATTGGTACCAAGAAAGACATGCAAGCCTCTGAATGATGAAGACCTGGTCACAAGAAGATTTAAATTACAATGCATGTTGAAATTAATAACACAGAATTCTGTAAATCATGACATTGGATTTTACAATGATGAAATTGGCTGTAATTACCATAAATGGATAACCACAAGAAATTTTATTTTTGACCATTAAAGAAGCCAAAATGAGTACATTGAACACTATACTTTTGATGTTTTGTGTCTCTAAGATGATACTTTTTTGTAAAATATAAAATCTGGAATGTTTCTTTTTTTATATTTTTCACCAAATATAACATTATATTTACCCTACAAATATAAAAATTAAAACAATCATGTAGTGAAACCACTTGAAGCAGAGCTTAGAACATTGATGAACAAAGTAATATCAAAATCATGGATACAAATATTTGTTTGAAGGAAAAGCCATCCTTAGAGAACATTTTATGGTATTTGTTAAGACTTCAATGATAAAATTGAGCATGGAATAGAGAGGTTTTTATTGCAATTCCTTGCAACATATTCTCCCAATACAATGAATGAAAAAAAAAAAAAAATACAAAAAATGCAGCTTTAGTCTTTAAGTAATTAAAATAAGTTTTATTTTTTTAATCCTCACAGTTGGTAGAAAGTGTAAAAATACTACTGTATACTTGGCCATTTTTGTTAGGTGTTAACTTTGTTGTACTTTAGCTGGCTTTCTTAAAATGCCAAAATAAATTCAGGGTAATATTCAATATGAGCAATGCACCACTTAGCAGCTGCCAAAATCTAGAATCAGCTAATTTTTCCTACACTTATTTAGCCCTTAACTAAACAAATTTTCCACCAGCCATATAGTATTTGAAAAAAAAATTATGAGAAACAAACATTCTCAAAATTGGAAGATGATAGATGAGTGATCAGCTCTAATTTTCCATTCCATATTTTAAGGTATGCCAAAGTAAAAATACTATTTGAATGAGTTGCATCCCCATTTAATAATTAGACCATAATTTATAAACAATATGAAAACGAATTTAGACAGACTTACTGCATAAGTCCAATAACTGTTATCTAAAACAGAAGTCCGGAATTTGATTCTTTTCGGTAGTATAAATAATAATATGGTAATTAATCTAAATATCATCTCATATATCACAAAATTTTCAATGTCAATGATAAATCTAATATTCTAAATATGATAAGTTTTAAGATAATAAGGGTCTGCACAAAAAAAGGCAATTTAAAGATTATAAGGGATTCAGGGGCATTCAATACTAAGAATAAGCCAGCTTATTATTCTTATCAAAGTACCAAACTTAGGCCTACAGACCGATCACTATGTAAATTCTAGGGCTGTTACTAATGCCCTGTCGTGAAGAGGGATTATACACTCAGTTTTTATAGGACACTTATTTTTTTTTGTGGAATAAATCATCCTGTATTTAAACAGAAGGGGAGAGGGCATATCTAAAATTTAATATTTGAATAAATATACTTATTTAATACCATCAGCACTTTGAATGAACAGACCAATGGATTTAAATCAATATACAATGCAATATTCCAGGTTACTGCAATGCATGACAATCTTAAATCATAGACTCTTTTGCGGTAAGTTGATAAGCATTCTAAATATACACTTTAGGGAGGTAGGGCTTGGGTAGAACAAAAGAATTTTCCTCTCTGTATATCAAGCATGCTTCACGCAAGCTCATCGACTGTCCTACAGTTAGCACAAAATTGTCCATTGGTTTTTTTCTTCACATCATATTTCATATTACCCTGCAAACAGAGCATCATGGACAATGCTTCAAGAAACACTGACACTGTTAAAATTTTCAGAAGGATAAATAAAATTACAAATTTCGTGTAGTGACAGATCAAGAAATAAAAACAAATGGTGAAGAGCTGGGGCTGCTCCAGTGATTTGCAGTCTTTCTAATTGATCAACTAAACTTTTTAAGCTAAACGAGACCCCCTATATGTACCTATGTGGAGTACACTTATGATAGTCAAAAAAGCAATACCTCCACCCCATCCTATAAATGCCTTGCTACCAAGACAATCAGACAATAAACCAACCAATTCTATACGCTGTGTGCTTAGCACAATAACAGGTCAGTAGAACTTAAAATCTCCTACAATTGAGGTAAGCCATCTATCTGAGGCAGATGAAGTGTTCTTCCATTTAAGGAGGTAGACCTAGGGTAAGGGACACAACTCTGAAAAATCATTGGAACATTTGTATTCAACATTTTACATCAATCTTATGTAAGCATCAAAGTAACTTGGACTAATTTCATTCTTAGTCAAAGGAAAGCTTGAAAGGCTTTGATGAAATTGAATATGACATAAACATATCACTGATTTCAGGAGTTACGTCCCTTACCCTAGGTCTACCACCTTAAGATGCATTTTCAGTCGAATAGCACCAATAATGTTAAGAGCATGTGAACCTACATATTTGGATGCAAATGTTTTGTTTGATAGGAATTTTAAAACTTACACAGAATAGTTCAACAAGTGTTTAGGAGAAGTAAAAAAAAAAAACCAAAACAAACAAACACACAAAAAAAAACAAACTACATATTAATCACACTTCACTACACATAATTGCATCTTGCACTATATTCTAGTTTATAATTCAAATGTGAATGTAAATGTTTCTTTCCTTTTTTCTTCATCTTTCATTTGATCAGAAGCATATCGAACTTCACCAATACCCAAGCTCTTCGACTTAAAAAAACACAGAAGTTCTTAAGTTTCCTGACTTTGAACCACCCAGCTCTTTACAATTCGTACAATTTGATACTTATTCGCCTGTATGGTGTGTAAAATTAACTGCCGATTTATTTTATACCAAAGATTAATTGTGTCATTTTCGTCCATTAAACATAGATATATAGACAGTTTAAGTCCCATTTAAAAATCAAAAGACAACATCAAAGAAAGGATCAAAAGGACCACACCTTCTTTTAACCAGGTGTGTCAGACAGGTAAGGCCAATGTGATAAAGGTACGATGACCTGCTGTGAATTGAGATCATCTCGGGTCAAGATTTCGGTAATAAATGTCAAACTCTACTCAAGTTAAAGAATGAAGTTTTTCTCAAGTCCTCAACTTAATCCTTATATTGAGGGCTAATGATATTTCAATGGATATGTTTGCTACAATTATCGATTTGTGAAGGGAAAAATATTGATTGACAAGAAGGTGGACAATCATTAGATTGTTTTTAAGAAAGGATATTAATTTGTTATAAGGGGTGATTTTGACAAGTACCCCACAATATGTTTCAATACATCTATTATTTCAAATTTAAGTGACATAAAAAAATTGGATTTTACACAGCTTTATCAGATTAACCTAATTTTTCAGAGGGGTAACCAAAATATCATAAATTGGTTAATGGCAATTTCAGCATTCAAATAATTAGGGAGTCTCCTACAACAGTTTTTTAAGTCACTATTAAAAAGGGTTTGCTTGTATGCTATATTGTCTATTTGGTGTGCTTTGAGTGGTATGAACAGTTTGTTTATTAAGCTTTAGTAGTACAGTTTGTATGGTTCTCTTGAGTGGTACAGATTGTTTTGTGGACCTGAGTGGTACATTTTATATGTGTGCTTGGTGGTACAGATTGTTTGGTGCACTTGAGTGGTACAGTTTATTGGTGTGCTTGAGTGATTCAGTTTGTATAGTGTGCTGATGTGGTAGTTTGCAGGCACGTAGCTGAGGCCAAATTGAAGTGTAGGCAAAATTACGGCAGGGGGTCTGGCAAAATTAAGTGCAGGCAAAAGCTTTTTTTGCGTAAATACGTGCCTGGTTTGCTTGGTGTGTTAACCTGATACAAATTGTTTGGTGCACTTGAGTGGTACAGATTGTATAGTGTGCTTATGTGGTACAGTTTATTGGTGTGCTTGAGTGGTACAGTTTGTTTGGTGCACTTGAGTGGTACAGTTTATTGGTGTGCTTGAGTGGTACAGATTGTATAGTGTGCTTATGTGGTAGTTTGTTTGGTGTGATAACCTGGTACAGTTTGTATGGTGGACTTTAGTGGTACAAAATGATTGGTGTGCTAGAATGTGAGTTCATTTTTCCTCTACAGGTAATCCAGTTTCCTATTAACGCTGAACCCTGCCACTGTAAGTTGCTCAAGTTATCTGATTGATAGGTTCTGACACTAGTCTTGTAGAAATCTGGGAATTCTAATACAAGTGTTAAGAAATTCTGTCTTTAGCAAGAGTGGAAGAAATCTAAGATTTTCAAACTGCTGAGTGTAACTGCCTATTTCTACCCCAAATTGCTGCAATTTACTTGAAAAAACTGTAGTTAAACTTACAAAGGATATCCCCCGCCACCCACATAATTTAATGCCAATTTGAGTCACTGAAGCTTAATAGTCAAATGTTATAATGAAAAAGCTATTCAAGGACACAATAAGGTATAAGAAGGATTTCTAAATAAAAAATTTCATCTTTTTTTAAGTTTATGGTATTCACAATTCGTTGTAAGTACAAGACCGAAATAAATGTAATGATTTTTCCGTCAGAGAGAAATTCCCTCATCAAAACCTAAGCAGTTTGGGTTACCTTAACTTTATAAGTTATCTAAAATTATAGAAAACTGTTTTTCTATAAGTATGCTTGTTATGTAAATGTCTATGATAATTTTGAATGGGAAAACACTGTTAGAAAACCAAAAATGCACGATCTAAGCAAATGTAAAACATTCCATAATACATGTACACATTTTTTTAATTAAAACAATGTACCATTAGATACCTATTATTTCAAAAAGTATACCGTTTTCTTCCATAAAATGATGACAAACAATTACAATCAAGTCTTTACATGTACCAGACATGATATGATATGTGCCCCATATGGTATGCCTATATCGAAGAACAAAGAAGTTACAGCATGGACAGACAGACAGACAGAGTGATTCCTTAATACCCCCTGAACTTTTTTCACAGGGGGTATCATAAACAAATTACCTACATTCTAGGAAATTACTGTCATTATTTCCCACAACAGGAGACAGACAGGGTCAATTCAAACTTCCTTTCTAGTATACAGCTGAATTCTTCAAAGCAGATATGCAATGTCAAACATGATTTGTGACATGATAATGTACTTTAAAAATCAGTCAGCTTTTTTCATATATTTCTTACAGCAATGAGCAAATTGAATTTGACAACTTTCTTGATTTCTATCATAACACATTGCATTATTTATGTTTTATAGCGCATACAACAAAGATGTTCAGGGGATACAATTGGTATTACCTTAAATTAAATGAAAATCATCTGAATCTTCTGGATAGGAAACAGCAACTCAAAAGACATTGATTGAAAGTTTAAATCACTCAACATGTTAATTCAATTATTCAGACAACTACACTAGAAAGCTAATCAGGTAATTGTCATTTAATCTAGGGAAAGCCAACTCAATTCCCTGAAGTTACCTATATCATTCGCTGTAACAAAGTCAAGGTGGAACAAATAATGGACAAGGTGTACATTTCAAAATGGTATGATTTACTGCCCTAAACGTTTTTCTCTGACAATAAAATAACCACTAATTCAACTAATAGTAATTTATTGATACTTGAAAGAAAAGATGAAGTTAAAATCCATCAAAAATATTATGTAGTCTTGAAGGAAACAACTTTTGTTATGGTACTTCTGATAAGATTTATACATTCCATTTAAATAATTATATATAGAGCAAGAATTGATTTAGAAGGGCAATTGAGAAAAATAAAAAGTAGCTGCTGTCAGTAAAAATGTTTTTAACCCAATTAGATAGCTGGAATCAAACAAATTGGTCTTATGAATTTAATATCTAGATCTTTATCTCTCAGTCTATTATATTGTATTTGTGATTGTGGTCTTAAAACTTTTTTTGGATAAAGTTCATTTCATGATACAAATGCACATGTATATCAACACTTATTTACAGTCCATGCAATGATGATGTCAGGAGATACAGCTGGGGTAATTATTTAACTGGACAAATTGAGAAGATGACTTAAACTTCTCATCCTTCAATAGGTATTTAAATACCATTCTATGTAAGAATCAGGCAATGGGTAGCACATCATTTTTCTTATTTTGGTTGTCATTGCCTCAAATATATACAATAGATCGAGATAACAACAGAAAATCTACTTAAATTTATCCTACAGCATCTGTAACATAGATATTGTTTCACTGTTTAAAAAGGAAAAGTGTGATGGGGAAATTTTCCTGCCATTTTAACTAAATATGACCTATATATATCATGAAAAGGTAAACTTTAAAAATACTTATTGTTATTTCTGGAGGTTATGATTTACAAATAATTGAATTATACAAAAAAAATCTCTGTGTTTTCTTCTTCACTGGCCATAATTTACACACATTTTGCCTGATTCTTAGATAAAGAAGTATTTAAATCTGTGTCTGATAAAAAAAAGTTTGAATATCTGTTTTAATGGTCCAGTTAACAACTCAATGCAGGTGATTTTTATTCAACCAAGGGAAAACTCCATCCTCTGAACATTATAATTGTATGTGCTATAAAAATTTGCTAACTACTTTTTAACTTTAGACCTTGTTGAAAGATGAAGCAAATTCAAACAGAACACTGCTTGAAAATCTTTCCAATGGGTGCCCTTTACTTTTATAGGCAGTACAAGAAAACTGGCTAATTTACTTTATTCTACTTACAATTCCATCACAGACAGACAGTGCTGCTCTTCCGCTACGATGAGATCGTACTTTTCCAGAGAAGTGACATCGTGTTTCATCCCACGGCTTCTCCTGAGATCGTATCAATGTATCTATGTGTGATTTAATGTAGTTGTGACGATGATACACCTTGAATCCAGGTGCTAAAAGATCTTTTTCTTCTTCGAGATCAATCTGGAATGTTTGACCAAACCCAGTGATATTTACAAACAGGTAATGTGATGATGACTGAACTGACGATATGCTCCGTCTGTGAAGAATATGAGAATGTGAAAGTTCATGTGAGACTAAATTTCCATCTCTATCCACAACCAATGGATTCACAATCTCTACATCTGAAACAAAAAAAAACAAAAACAAAAAATCAGATCAATAGAGATGTTAGTCAAGTTCCTATAAAGTTTGAATATATACTATGAAATTGTTATTGGTCTTTGCAAACCACAAACTTTGGTTCCAAACAAAAAGGAAATTTCTCATTCATTGTATGATGGAGTCATCAAATCCATGAACTGAGTGACATCAGGTGCCCTAGAAGTGCAAGCATGTCCTGCTTGCTCTGCCAGCAGCATTTAACCAAGAAAACTACTACATGTACTTGCAAATGTTCTAAAAAACAAAAAGAGACACAGAAGTATTATATCCTCCTGCAGCTGAGATGAATAAAGTTTCAGACATTGAGGTACAGGCTAATAACTAAAAAAATTCATAAATGTCCACAAATAAGTTTAATTACCAGGCGCAGATCCAAGGACGGGCATGCCAGGCGCATGCCTCCTATAAATCGGTAAGAAAAAAAATGTTTGCATGAAATCTTAATTTTTCACCACAAGTTTCACCCCGTAATATTTTTTGCCTTGCTTTGCACGACATTTAATATAATAAAACTCAAATCCTGGATCCACCCTAGATTACCTCCCATTGAAATAGTTTACCAAGAATGTTTACTATGTGCCTATTTTAAGGCAGACCACAGCTATGATTTGAAGTTTTATTAAAAATAATTGATACAAAGATGAAGTTGTCATCTTGTGCCACACAGATGAACAGACAGCAATGTATATTAAGTTTAATACTGACTAGGTTATGTATTACCCATAATCATTCATAAGGCTAATTAAAAGAATCAATAAATATTACTCCCTCCTCAAACTTCTTATCTTCAATCTCATTGTACAGAAAACTAATCAAATTTCTTAATTAAAAATGAGCCAGACACCAATGTATCAAACGTAAAAAAGACCTCACAGTGTGGACCTCATACAAAGTATTGTGAAGCACTACTGAATAATATAATTAACCTGCTACAAATCTGTATACTTCATAAATTGATTAAAAGAATCCTAATAAGCCAATTTCAATACATGTCTCTGAAAACAGATTTCAAAATTTAGCAAATAATCACGTAGTAGTGAAACTAGTACACTAATCATATAGCACTTAAGTCAGCTAGAAAATCTCAAAAACGACCAAATACATGTGTAATTGAAAGAATGACGTGTGTGTGGCCGGGAAGTCTAAATCCCGACCAACAATTTAACTATGAATATATACCGTAACAATCCCTTTACGTTACTCATTTCGGAATTACACGCTTAACATCCAGCTGGGAAAAGTATTTTCAATGCTGACTAGATTTTAAGGGTTTTGGATACAAAAAGCTGTGAATTGAATCCCATCTCTATTAAAGTATATACCCTACAAAAGGGGAATTAAAATTTCCTTTTAAAACCATGTATCAGGAGGTTATGGGACTTGTATGCTCTTATCAATGAGATACGCTATCAAACATTAAATTGGTTGTATTCATAGCCGATACTAGCCCTTTTAATTATAAGATAGGTGTGCAATACTCTTGAATGGTTTAAAACATTTCTTAATGATAAAATTGAAAAGTCTATTGAGTTGCATTGTATGACTGAATTGAACTTTGTCATTGAAAAAAAAGACTTATATATATTTCTTTAAATTCAATCTAATTTTTTTTCTTTGTAAGATCAAAAACATCTATTGATAACAACAAATTATTACATCACCTTTGTAAAAGCTTCTGCAAGGGCAAATATCATATATATCTTTGTCAGTGGAAAACCTTTTGAAAGGTAATTTTAATGCCAAAAATTGAAATTTTACATTTTTACAACCTGATATTTAAATAGAGTTGTACTCATTAATAATTCAATCTTGGGAGGTCATCAATGAACACATGTTTACCCATTAACCTCAAAACCTATAGGACCTGTACTGGATGATTTTAACATCATGAAAGGCACAAAGACTCAATCGTATATCACAGGAAAGTGTAAATTGTTATAGTCACGTACCAAGTGTTTTGCCTAAAGGACTTACTAGCATATATTACCGGAGAAAAGGTTGTTTTATTTATTCTGAAGTAGCATTACTTAGTTACAAAAGGACAAGGAAAATCTCACGTAATATTTGGCTTCAAAAAATTTGGAGCTACATGACAAATATTGTGATGCATTTACTGATGATGAGAAGGAGTGAGGTTGTTAAACAAGGTTTTTGGAAAGTTATCTTAACCTTGAAAAAATAATCAAATCTGTCACCATTGTGCTCAATTCTCGCACGTGCTAATATTTTTTTGAAATTTGTATTTTTATCTGAGAACAAAATTTACTCAATAACTCAAGAATGAAGGAACTTAAACCATTAGACACTAACAGGCTCTTTGTACAATAAATTCAGTTCAAATTTAAAACATTGCATAATTGTCTGATGGGTATTTTTCCAACATCTCTATTAAACTTTTGTTAAATTAAAAAAAAGAATTGCATCACACAGACAAACTGACAGGAAAAAGGCTACCATGCATGCATATCCTTGTATCTCATAATAGGGATACAATTTGCAACTTAGTGTCCCTTCTCCTTTGTTAAATTCATTCATTATATTGATTTTACCAGGATATCATGAAGTGTTTGACAAAGTTACCAGTCACATCTTAGTTCAAAGTAACTAAGTTCATTTTCTATTTGACAAGATTGCAAATACATGTATCTAGTGATGATATAGTCTGGAGTGTCCTTAGTCATAAGTATGAAATTTTATCATGTTGCTAAAAAAAAAAAAAAAAAAGAAAAAAAAAATCCTTGTCAAATTCAAATTAAATATTTATGATAAAGACAAATGTTAGAGAAAATATATACCTTTATCCCTTGACTAGACTTGGGTCTTAAAATTCACTTTTTTCTAGGTTTTATTGTTGAATATTGGTCCAGAGTCAAAATAAACTGTTTTCTAAAAGTAAGGGGTGATATTTTGTGCCAGGTATTACCTAGGAGTGAATTGACTGATCGTCATAAAATTTGGTATAATGTCCAACCATAATGTGTTGATGTACACTCAAATGAGATTTTCATGACTGAAACTCATTCGAACAAAAAGTTAAAATGTTTTATCTTGTAAAATTTAAATGCATCTTGAACTTAGATAGAACATGATCTTAATTGGATTATAATTATTAATGGAGCTCAACACTATAAAAGTGTTCAATAAATTTGTTCCCATGATGAAAAATGTCCAAATAGACATTAAACAGAAAATAGCAACTGACACACAGTTAGTATATATAGGCCAACATCAATTTTATGGACCAAACAATGAAACATTAAGTACATAAAAATCAAACTCTAAATTTGAAAATGGAAAGTGTCTTACTCTTTGTTAAGTCTGACCTTATTTTAAGGATACAGACAGTTTGAACTGAACTTGACCCCAGAGAAAGTTGACCTTGTCTTTTTAAACAAAACTGGGAGTGTTGAAAAACCAAAAGTGGTTAGTTGCTTCCTTTTATTCATACCATATCTTTTACTTACATATAACAGATCCTAAATCCATTGTAAATAATACAAACTTTAACCACCGAAAATAACATCTTAATTAGTAGTTCCTTCTTTTTTTTCAAATGACAGTTACACACCCCTTACTGTGCTTCACAATAGGAGAACTGTCAAACTACATATATTTTTTTTTAAATTTGAGAATGACCACAATCTCAATTACCAATCAAATTTGGGTACTAGTGATGATTACACTGGTGTAACCTATTAAAGGTTCTTTCATCTATTATGGTTGTGGTGTAATCCTAGAAGCTTTAGGAAGTGTTTGTGGCGATTTGGTTAAGGGAATGGTAGAAAGTAAGATCAAATTATAGATCTAGTAAGAAAGTTTATAGGTAAATATACTATGGGGCTTATCCAGGACTTTAGATTAGTGGGGGCGCACACTTAAAATTTTGGCGAGCAGAGCCAGGCGAAAAATTTTTTTAGGTTAAATTTTTGGAAAATTAGTAAGAAATTAAAGTTTCAACTTAAAACTGGCTACATCCTGACAACCCATGCTTTGCAAGTTTTAGGGGGGGGGTGCACGCCCGCAACGCCCCTGCCTGAATCTGCCCCTGTATACTCTAGGTTCCCATACAGTGAAACCTGCCTAAACTGAATCCTTTTAAGGACTTTAAAATAGGTTTGGTTTAGACAGGTTTTTGGATTACCAAGGACTAAAATACTTTTAAACTGAAATGGTGGGACTTTAAAAAGTGTTTGGTTTCCTCAAATATTCAATTTCAAGTGATCTGATAGGTCGAAATTAGGAAGGATTTGAGGAAAGCTTTAATTTGAGATGTTTCATGAACTTGAACCCAGGTAAATATTATCTGAATCAACCACTAGTAATCTACAAAATTTGGGATAACATAAGAAACTTACAGAAAAAAGTTAAAGGAGTCCAAATTTGAGATTACACAAACGCTATGTACCCAAATGTTACATAAATAATTTTTTTGATATTTTTAGGAGTCAGAAAATAGTAGCAAAAACAGGATATTTCTTCAAAGTTTATAGAAAACAATGTGGGAAACATTAGACATCTCTCAATTCTAGACTAAACAAATAAGGTGTCCTTAAGTGTGATGAACAGACAGGCAGACAGATAGCCAACTCTTAAATTAACCTTTCTTTGACTGACATCAGCTAGTTATATCTGAACCTTTTGTTTTTGCATAAATATATTTTAGATTCCATCAATTTATTTCTGATTCGACTATTCTGCAACTTTTTGGGTATTAAACTTTACGTACTTCTATGCCTAAAATCAGGCAAAATTTGTTAAATGTGCGGCACATGAAGGAAAAAAACACATAGATTTTATTGCATACACCAAGTATTTATACATGATAACCTTCAGAAATAACCATAAAAGTATTTGTAAAATTTGCCTTTTTAAGATATTAATGATCAAATTTAGTTGAAATGCACTATGGAAAAATGGTGGAAACATTTTTCATCACTTTTTCCTAATATAAGAAGTCAAAAAATATCTACATCACAGATGCCTCAGGACAAATTAAAATAGCTTTTCAGTTGTTTTCTAGATGTATTGAATATATTTGAGGCAAAAAAGACCAAATTGAGAATAATGATGTGCCACCCACTGCCTGATTCTTACACAGAACTGTACTTAAAGTGTTTTTCATGACCTCAAAATTCTCAATGTCACAGTAATTAGGTGATTCTTCTAATGCAAATGGAATGTGTTTGTTTGTAAACAAATTTGAAAAAAATTAATATTTTTGTCCTAATTGTGCCATAGAAAAATTAAATACAACTCAATATAAAGGTCAAAACATAAGAGAAAAAGCTAATAAAACAAATATATGGATAGTCTACATGGCTGTATCTCTTAGCCTATTGAAAGATATATATGTTCAAATTGAAGGCAGTTATTCAGTAATAGATGATAATTACACAAAAATGCAAAGTAAAGTGACATTTAAGATCCTTACAGTTCAAAGGTGGTAATTACACCTTAACCTTCAATTCCTCAATCTGTCAGTACCTTAAATGATTAGTGTAAGAATGGTGGAAAAGGGGGCCATTACATGTCAATAAGATGATCCGTCTTTGGACTAAGTCCTCAAGTATAGTGAAAAAGAGGGGGGAATAAGTGCCCATAAGATGAATATGTCTTTGGACTAAGTCCTGAAGTATAGTGAAAAGGGGGAGGGGCAATAAGTATCCATAAGATGAATCTGTCTTTGGACTAAGTAAACAAGTATACAAGTATGGTGAAAAAGGGGGCCAATTTGTGTCCATACGATGATCCTGTTTTTTTAATCAAGTCTTCAATGGTCCTAGATCTTTTGAAATTTTAAAATATTTCATTGGAAGTACTTATGCAGAATTTAATGAAGAAAAACAAATTTTGGATATACATGTACAAACATGTATACCCACACGAGTAACAGCTTTTTGAACTAAAAGTTTTCAACAATTTGATTGGATGATAATTAGGTTAATCTTAGATACAAATAAAAACTTGACTTGTTTAACATAAAAATGAAACTGAAGCTAGAAGAAAAAGTTGGTAAGATAAGAAATTACAGGAGTTGATCTACAGATTTTAAAAAGGGGGAACGATTCCAGAAAAAAGGGTTCCAGGCTGTAATTTGCTCATTTTTGCCCAAATTTTGCATCAACATAACAAATTTTTCAACAGAAGTGGGTTCCAACTCCCAGAACCCCTATCCTTAGATCAGGCAATGATTTAATAAATTAAGAATTAACAATTGAATTGTGATATCTATTAGAATCAACATTCAGCAGCAATGCATCATTCACCCCGATCAAGAGTTATTCCACTGAATTGTTTACCTGCATATCATAAGTCATGGTTTTTTCTCCAAAATTATTGCACAGAGCCTCTAAAGCATTTGAACTAAAACTCATTTAAAATAGCCCAGACTTTAAAAATAAAAAGCTGCAAATTAAGCACTAGAATTGACTGAGGGAAAACACTTTATTCTGACTCCATGCTATTCACATTTTCATTCTTTCTTGTATACATAGCACACTAACAGCATCTACATAAATAAAGCCATTGGAGTGACTTGTCTGTCACCAGACACTCAGAATGACCAAATAATACCACCAACTCTCAAATAATATCTGAACAGACACCATGACACCATGATAAATTACAGTCACTAGGGACAGACCCAGATTTTCAGTTTTCGGGAATGCAATTAGAATTAAAGACTTAGGTGTTGAATATGAGACAAATCAAGATGATATAACTTCAGGATTAAGAGGGGGCATATGCCGTATCTGCTCTCTATGAATCTGAGCCATGCCACCCATTTTAGATGGAGTTTAACATCCACAACATGATTTCGAAACTTGAAAAAAAAGTTCACAATACAAACTTAATATTCTCATCATTCTAAATAGAATAAAAATTTTCTTATTCAATTTACAGCCATTTATAACATAACTTTGATCACTCATGAAACCTTACCCATTATGGTATATAATACTTATTACAGTTTCAGCGCAAGTTTTATTTTTCTTCAGCTGATTTTTTTTACATATATTTCTCTACAAATACAAAATTTAATTCACCTAGTATTTGAACTTGAAAATGATAATCATTTGCACATCTCATGCACCCTATATATGGAAAATGTAATGTAGCTGTTTTTGTAAGAATCATGCAAAATCTGTAAAATGTGATACACCCCAAATAGGCTACATATTTTTATTTTTGTAATTAAGTTGTTTTATGGGTCTATACTATGAAATATGTA
The DNA here is from genome assembly GCA_037379345.1 of Perna viridis. Lineage (NCBI taxonomy): Eukaryota > Metazoa > Mollusca > Bivalvia > Mytilida > Mytilidae > Perna > Perna viridis. Next base: position 31,053,630 of record CM074515.1, on the reverse strand, counting down.
ACTATTCATTCAAATCTGCCTGCTCTTAAGAGAAAATCAACATTGAAAATCCAATAGGTTCTATTGTATATGAGTGTCATTTACAGAATTATCTCCCTTAATTTTGTAATCTACAGTGAATTCCACAAAATTTTTATCTCCTAAGAATACGGGTTATATGAAAAAATGAATAATAATTTCTGTTTACTATGGCTATTCAAACAAAATATCTAAAATTTAAAAAATGTTGGCTTTTTACCCATGAATCACATTCTGCATGATTCTTAGCTGGAGTACTACTTTTAAACATAAGGTTGTACATGGATCAAGGAACTGCAAGGGGAAAGGGGACAGGGGTTTTGAGAGATCTAAGCAACATGGCAGGCATTTTTTACCAGTAAGGTATTGATATAATTGATATCTTGATACTGCCATTATTTACTCTTTCAATGTAACCTTGAAATTCTCTTTGGCTACTTTTGCCTATCACTGGTTAACTTTTTATTGAAACCAAGGCTGAATTACCTCCCTTTTTGTTAGCAATTATTATACAAAAAATGGTGGAAAAAGCATTGGTAATGAGGCAATAAGCATCCTGTGTTATCATTGTCCCACATAAATTTATTATAAACATTAGCAAAATGATGCCAGAGCTTCAAAACAGAAGAACAATTCAGAGGTATCAGAATACCAAAACAGGGAAAAACAGGAAACAGAGACGAAATCCAAATACATAATGTAGACAACAGAATAAAATGCAATGACATGTAGAAAGATAAAATAACAAAAACAAAAAAAAACCAAGACAATAAAAAAAAAATAAAGCATATACAAAATGATAAATCCCCCAAAAAACTTGGAATGGCATCAGGTGCTCTGGATGGGTAAGTATGTCCTGCTTTGTCAGCAACACCTGAGTGAGTAAAATCCAATAAGTGTCAACTTTGGTGAGTTGTCACCAAACATAAAACATGAAGTTGCCTTGTCATGCTGCACACCCCCAATCATACAGAAAGTTAATATCTGAGAGCAACTAATATTGGTTACAACATATGCCTTATCTATATGACGCACACAGGTTTGGAATCAATCCATCCTTTGGGTTCTGAGATAATTGCAACGATTTGGATAGACAAACAAACAAACATTTTGATTCCAATATACCAACCACTGGTTGATGGAGGATATGGTTTTCTATTCTGTTTTATTTACCTATTATGTAATCATCAAGTTTACATTTAACGATCAACAAATAAAATTTCTGAGATTGATTTCTATTTTTACACCAACCTTTTGTAGAATGCTGTGCCTGTAAACTGTGACATCTTCTTAATATCTGAAAAAAGGAAATAATAAAAACATTAAGAATTTAATACATGAGTGAATTTATAAAATAATTATACATGGAAATTATTTGGATGTTGGTTTCAATTTTAGATGTATCAGTACTACATATTAGTGTTTGTAGGGAAGACAAATAAATCTCAACATGATGATGCACATGCTGTCGTGCTAGGTATACTCTCGCTCATACAGGAAGTTGGTGTCGGACAGCAGCCAAAATTGTTTAAAACATATCCCACATCTATATGAGGTCACAAAACAAATTGAAAATCTATCCGTGTATGTGGAACAGAGATAATTGCAACAAAATATTGACAGACAGACATACATGGAATAATACCGAATATGTTACAATGTAATTCAAATATATCACCACTGGTTGGGAGTGGGTATAATAATATTGTTGACGTAAATTCAAGTGCTTACAGATGGTCATCAAGAATCTGAAAATTAGAAATAATATTTATTTCTCATGCTCAGTGAATTTACATCAACAAATTTATTGTGATGGGTCTTGTAATTAACAAGAGCAAAACAAGGGTTGTCTCACTAAGTTTAAGATCTCACCGAGCAGTGCAAAGTGACAGACTCTGCTTTGAACAAAATGGACATTCTAAACCAGATATTATAAGTAAGTAAAAAGTCTGGGTTTTTTAAAAATATAAACCAAAACTTGTGGGACTTCCTTAACTATCAATACTGGTAGATAAAACCACAATAGCTAGTGACTCAAAAGTTCCAAGTCCTTCAAAGTTCATTCATAACATCTTTAGTATAAGAGGGATTTACACAAAATTTGAAAGATAATTTTTGGCATGGATTACTTCAGACCATGAACAGATGCTTACCATACAAATAAAAACCTTGACACGATGAGTATATGAATAATGTATATTACAAATAATCAACACACTTGCGAGGAAACAGCAAGGGTCATATACCATTTCTTTTTAAAAAAATTAAAGATGGACAGTTTGCATAATATTATACCTTAATTGTATTTAAATTTAAAAAAATTTAAACTTGATATATTTCAGACCAATTTCTTGCTATACCAGCTGGTTTCCATATTGTTAAAAAATAAATTACGGGTTTTGGGTCAGATGTAAAAAAGTATTGAAAAGTATTCAAACAAAGTAAATATACCTTATAAGTCGGAGGTCTTTTAAAACTATGATTTAAAAGATCTGTCAAAAATTTGATGAAAATCCTTTAGGACAAAATACGTCCCTTCTTTTAACATATCACGAAGTACATTCACGAATCTCTCTTTCTCTGTCACCTATTAAACCTTCCAGTACTGGCTGATATAAAAATTATGCATGTTGAAAACAAAATTGTTTTGACTAAATCCATGGTTTTTTCTAACATATAACAAAATATATTCATGAATTTGTCTTGCTCAACTATGAGACCTTTCATTACTAGTCTTTATAAGAATAATGCAGATTTAAAAGAATACTGAGTAAAGTTAAACCAATTACTTTAAAAGAACTGTAAACAATTGATATTTTCTTTAGTGGTTGCTAAATTTCAGATTCTTTCGAATGAAAATTGTTTGCATGTAAATATATGAATTTTCATAATACTTTTAAAACTACTTAAAAAATACAGTATACTTTAATTTTGTTTCTTCTATATCTTAAGAACAAACGTACTACACTTATGACTGAATTAGCAACATTTTCCTTCAATGTTGTTGATCTATCATCCAGAATGAAAACTCTAAATTCAGCTCATTTTTTTAACTCAAATAAGTACTGTGAAAGTACTATTGTTCATGGGATACCAATTTTCATGGTTTTCGTGGGTGAGCCAGACCACGAAATTTGGTTCCCAACAAAAAGCAGATTTCCGTTGATGTGAGTACTGAAAACCTAAAAACCAAGAATTCAAGAATCCACCAACTTGTGTATTTTCTCTAATCCATCAAAATTGGTATCCATGAATTTAAGTACTGTCAAAGTAGTTGAAAAGTCGCAGTTCATTTTATAGATACCAATATACTATGAATTTGAAAAACTGAATTCTAAACTACTAAGCAATATTTTATACAAAAAAAAGCGTTGCAAAAGGATTTCATTACTGAAAATAATATGATTGGTATAGAAATCACACATCATAATGCATTCCATAATTTTTAAATTGTTGGTATTCATCAAAATACCCTCTGCACGACTTTTAAAAAGATTATTGCCGAAGTGCGAATATTGGGTTGCAGATGTATTTGATCATTTAGCAATAAAGTGCAACTGATCTTAGCATTTGAGTTGACGTGGGTTGTTAATGTCTGAATTCATCTGAAATGATAATTGTTTTGTCAAAACTAAAAATGTCACATGGATAATGAATTTGTAAGATATTGAGATATGTAAATCTAGGGTTATGCCCCTTGAAAATTTGATACAGATTTGAAGGCAAATAGATTATGTTCTAATGGGGCAGATGGTGTCCTGATAAGGGATTTAAAGACAAGAATATTTTTCATTCATAATTTATGTTATCATTAAATCGTTTAAAAGTGCAGTTGTGACATGCTCTTCAATTCATTTAGGCAATGCAAAATATATCTACAGTATTGAAGATTATTCTGTAGTTTATTCTTCTCTTTCAAAGTGGCTGGTAGATTATCTTTTCTTTGTCTTTCTTGATTGAAAATTATTTGTACAGTGAAACCTGCCTTAACTATACCACTTTTGGAACTGTGTTTGGTTTACTCAGGTCAAAATACATTTAAACTGATATGAAGAGACTTCAAAAAGTGTCTGGTTTAGGCAGGGTTATGGATTATTCAGGATTTGGTTTAGACAGGTTTTTGGATTATTCAGGGTTAAGTTTAGACAGGGTTATTGATTATTCAAGGTTTGGTTTAGACAGGGTAATGGTTTATTCAAGGTTTGGTTAGACATGTTTTTGGATTATTCAGGGTTAAGTTTAGACAGGGTTATGGATTATTCAGGGTTTGGTTTAGACAGGTTTTCAGATTATTCAGGTTTAACTTTATAATATTACCATTCCTTTCTGTTGGTAAGAGACAAACGAGAGTGTATACAAATTTTCATTCTGATACTGTTGTTTTACAGGGCACTTTCACAGTTCCAATTGAATTGAAACATGGCATTCCACTCGGAACTAATAAACAGCATATGCACCTTAAAGTCTGTCTTTATACACTTAACAGTATCTGTACTTCAAAAAAGTTTGTAATAACCTGACACTATTACCATAGAAAAGAAAACTAAAATTGAGAGTAGATCCACAAAAGGATTCCCCCCCCTCACTTCCCATTAAAACATAAAAATGTCTTACATTGCAAGCATCAGACAATGATCATCCTCAAGAATATCTACGTACAATATCAAATGTTACTTCAAGTTTCATCAAAATCCTTTGGTTAATTTTGACGGAATTGTACTTAAAAGTCACACTGACAGTCAGACTCTCAGACCATGATTAGTTTATTTCCCAAGCTATATTTTTGAAAAAAAAAAAAAAAAAATTCCTCAATCCAGAGGTAAACCAGAGATATGACAGATGGGCAGACACAAAATACTATTTTAAGTTCATAAAAAAAAACAGTTAATTTTTTTTTTGCATAGCCTGCCAAGATCTCTTATTCATTCATAGTTGTTATCATTCTAAACTTTAAATAAAATAGGACCAGGACCGGTCATGAACATGCATAATGTAATATGTACTTAAAGCTTGTTCAATGAAGTCTAACTGAATATAAAAACTGTCCCATAAAACCTCCATCTAGGACTCCTGGACTATGGTACACTTCCTAGAGCTGCTGCTAAAGAAAATTGCACAGGTGCAATCACATAGTCTTTAGGCCCCATAATCTTAAACTTCGGGGGGTTTCTAATGAGACATTAAGATGAGTAGCCTTGGATTAGTTTGAAAATAGACATTTGTTGCCATGGAAACCAATAATATGAAATAAATAGGTAACTTTTTTCTTAAATGTGATTGTTACATGTATCTATGTATTAGGATGGTTTTTGCCCAATATTTAAATTTTTATTTTTCCATGTAAAAGTCAATGGTTCCTGACTTAGTCCCTTAAGATGTAACGCCCTTTAAAAAGTGGAATTGGGATAGCTGGTATAAAATAAAACTAACAATTAAAGCATGCACCAAAAATTTTCAACAACCACAGAATGCATTATTTCTGGGATGCATGCCTCAAATATCTGCATTTTCAGAGAGACAAAAATTAAAGGCTTACAAATTGACAAACGTATACCTAGGGATGGTGTTATTAAGATTTGACCAAGTGAAGTTTCTCAAAGGTATCTTCAAGCATCAAGATTACACAAAAAAAAAAAAAAAAAAAAAAAAAATAAGGAAAAACTTTTCTTCCCATGCAAATTTGCAAAAAAAAATCACAAGGAACTGTAAGCGCAAATACAAGCAGTTTTACATGTCAGTCAAAACAGGGTGTTCAACTCTGGTCCTCCCAATTAAGTGTCATATTATCGTACCAGTCTCGGCTCAAGTTGACAAAAACAGTACCTCACAGATTGTAAAACTATGATATCAAATGTAAACAAATAGACAAGGTAAGTAATAAGTTGAGAAAATTGGTACCCCACAAAATGCATAACTTAAGCATCAAATGTAAACAAAAAGATCAAAGGCGGTGTTTGATATCGCCATTAGCACAAGTGATCTGGCAGTTTGTATATCAGTAAAGTTTACAAATAACCCTTTTAATCCACTTCTTTTTAACCTGACACTTATGGAAATAAGATGTACAAATAAACTTGCTGTTAAATTTTTATTTGCAATTATAGTTGTATAATTATATTCATTGACGGTGGCATGAGTCGCTCTAGACGGGTAAAGTTCTACTCGTCTGAGATTTATATCTGGTACATCAGAGTGAATCATTCTCTGGTGAATGTATTTCCCCAGTTTCATGCCAGCTGTAAGCATATAATGTATAATATTAGTTGGGTATCATAGCTGGCTAAAATGGCACAGAAAATGAATAGAAAGCATACAATAAGCTGGTATCAAAGATGGCTTAAAAGCATACAAAAAATAAAAATGGCTTGATATCATAGATGGCTGAAAAGCATACAATTTATAATTTCTGCTGTGTACCATGACTGGCTTAAAAGCATACAATATATAATATAAGCTGGGTATCACAGCTTAGCTTAAAACATACAATATATAATATATGCTGGGTATCATAGCTTAGTTAAAAAATATACAATATATAATATAAGCTGGGTATCATAGCTTAGCTTGAAAACATACAATATATAATATCAGCTGGGTACTATAGCTTTTATTAAAAGCATACAATATATAGTATTATCTTGGTATCATAGCTGGCTTAAAAGGAGCATGTATCAAAGAATAGCATACAATATAATTTTAATGTATCATAGCTGGCTGCACATGTATTCAGGAATCATTCTATAATTATATCATTCCATAGGTATTAAATTCTAAGTCAGCTAGAAAGTTTAAATCTCCATATCAATTGTCCGGTTAACTACCTGTTCATCAAGTTCAATTCAGGTAAGACAAACTCCATTCCCTGAAGTTAACTATAGCACTTGCTGTAATATGGGGTTATCAGCATACCTGTTAACCCTCCCACATTAGGGGGAGACTGCCACAAAATTAATGAAAAATTTAGAATCTTCGTCATAAAAATGTAAAATTTGTGAAACTTTTTTGGGGAACATCGCTATATTTTCTGGGAAAGATTCAAAATAATTGAGTAAAAAATGATTGATTGATTGATTGTTAGGGTTTAATGCCGAACAGCAATATTTTAGCTATATTCAGGCGATGAACTTGAAAGGGGTTTTTAAATGAACATGGAATGATGATGAAATGAAAAATGGGATGTGACACAAGGATAATGGGATCGACAAATTTTGATTGCCATTGGAAATAGGGAGACGGAAATAGCGTAGGGCAATTTAGCCTCCTGTGACAGAGACCCAATGGTTCCTACTTCGAAAGAATATCACAGAAGGGTTCTTTAATGTGCAAAGAACATGGCATCTTTCCCAACATGTTGCACCACTATGGTTTGAATAAAAAATGTGCTTTAAAATAAAAATTTCCCATATGAGACAGTGACAATGGGAGATAATCTCTCACTTGAGGTAGTGACAATGGAGGAAGAATCTCCCATATCAGACTGTGTCAGTGGGGGGGGGGAATATGAACTATTCTAAAGGTTAACTCGCATGGTTACCAGTTATAGCTACTTGTACTTCATCAACTAGACCTTGATCCTGACAAGGAAAACTTGTTTTAAGATCATAATAAATAAAATAGAATAATTTTGTAAATAAATATTCCAATTAAAGGAACTACTTCGCTACTGGTACAAGTAGTTAAATTAGAGACGGTTTGATAAAGACAGCTATCAAAATACTATAACTTTATAAATTTGAAATATTAACTTTCTAAATAATTTTTTAGAGTGTAATTTACACCAATCCACTCCATTTTACAGATTTGAATAATTGTTTGTTACAGGTGAAACATTTATATACAGCATATTTGACTAATTTTTTCAGTAATAATTGGTACACATGTAATAATAAAATTGCAACAACAAAATTAGATTTGTACATCAAAGCAGACTTTGTATGTAGCTTTAAACCATACCTGCTAACCCTCCCTCATTAGGGGGTAGACTCCCACAAAATCAATGCAAAATTTAGAGTCTCCCACCAAAAAGTGTATTATCTGTTTGGTTAAAATCACAAAATTTTTTGTGAAAAAAATACTAAATAGTTTTTATATCAGAAGTTGGTTTTATATCAAATGTCTAAAAAGACAGTGTATATAGAGGAGAATCTCCCACATGTTCTGTTCTGAAAGTTAACAGGTATGTTTAGACTTTACCTCAGTCTATTCCTTAATGTAGAACCAATCCACAAAGTGGTTGTTTAGTAGATTCTTTTACATGTACTTGCAATTAGGATTGATAAATTGATTATGGCTTCCCATTTTATGGCAGAAATTTCATGCTTTTCAGGACAAGAACAATTGACCAATTGAACTGACCCTGCTTTGCACTAGTCTGACATGCTTAGTTGGATCTTTATTATGGTAGTTCACAGAAGTGTTACATCTTGCAGGCATGCATGTCACCCCATTTAGACACATCATTCTAACTCTGATCCAACCAGTTGTCACTTTACCCTTAAGGAGGTAGACCTAAGGTAAGGGACACAACTCTAACAAATAATTGGAATATTTGTATTCACCATTTTACATCAATATCATGTAAGCATCAAAGTAACTTGGATTGATTTCATTCTGTATTAAATTAAAGCTTGATAGGCTTTGGTGAAATTGAATATGATACAAACATATCGCAGATTTTCAAGAGTTATGTCCCTTACCCTAGGTCTACCTCCTTAAATACAGCTTGCTTGAGGGAGAAGTAGTGGCGACCAATTTCAAAGTCTTAGTTGTGACTCCCTGGGGATTGAACCCATGAGCTCCCTCACTTGAGGCTAGCAGCCTACCTTGGGACCACCAAGACATTTGCAGTTATGAGCATTTTTTAAATTAGTCATGACCTAAACTCACTTGCCTTCTACAAAATGCTAATTCCTTAACTATAGCTTCCAGCTTATCAGAAATTCATAAAATGGCAACAAGCTGCTCTTGGTTTCAGCCAGGATGTGTAACAATAGTTTTTTTGAGGTATCGTATCATGTGTATGGTTGCACATGCCAACTGAGGTATCATATGCCCATCATAAGATGGATATATAATTATAGTCAGTAAAAATAAGGCAAAATTACAAATAACAAAATAAGCTGCCTGTTTAAAGCAACATGTTAAGTAAGTGGTACAATCTGGCCTTATGTTGAAACAAGAACAGCATGGCTGCCTAAGTTAGACCTATAAGTACAACTTGTCAGTTACAAAAAAAAAGAAATATTAATCATGCTCCTGTTAAAAGCAACATGTAAAGTACATGGTACAATCTGGCCCAAAGTTGAATCAAGAACATCGTGATTGTCTAACTTAGATCTATAAGCACAACAACTCATCAGTAACAAGAAAGGTGCAATTGTCAGTTACCAGAAAGGTATGATCGTCAGTTACTAGACAGGCACAATTGTCAGTTACCAGAAAGGTATGATTGTCAGTTACTAGAAAGATACAAGTGTCAGTTACCAGAAAGGTATGATTGAGACCTTGAATGTCTGGGGTATATCAGATGTACACATTAACCCACAGGATTCAATGTATAACACAAGATCTTCAACCTGATCCCGATAAGTTGATGAATGTATGAACTCTACTGCAGAAGTACATATAGATTTCATGACAATATTAGTATCATTTTGCATAGGGGTAAATTTAGGCACAAGGTGGTCTGGTTTATATAATTCTCTGAACTTGAAATTACAAATACATGCAAATTGCATGACATGATTATATCTCAGCTCATTTTTGGTTTAATATATAGAAAATTAAAGTACATGATGAACAGTGTTATCTTTCCAATGGGCAGGTTTCTTCGTGCATAAAAGGTCTTTCTGCTAATCAATCAATCAACCAATCTATTGTTTAACATGTACCCTAATACATAAAAAACACAGATTAATATAAAAATTGTCATGGACTTGGTTCAACACAATTGTCAATGTGTTTTTGCAGATTTAGTATGGCAAATTAAAATTAAGGATGGCCTCTCCACTAGACCTCTTGCATGTAGCAGTCATGACAGATATATACACATGCCATATTCAACTGGTGGTTGCAACCAAGAACTGTACTGAAAGTTGTTACTGTTTGATTATAGCAAATACAATTATAATGTTCAGGAGATACGTTTAGCCTACTCTTGATTACTGGTAAATAATAATTACTTTTTAAGGTAGGTTACTGGACATTTGACATGGAAATGAAAACTTTTTACCAGACACAGGTATTTAAATTTGAAAGATAATTTAAATCTCCTTGTCATTTAGATGAGTGAAGGTAAACTCTATTTGCTGAACATCATCATCTAATGCACTGTAAAATAACCTGTTTTACTCAATGAAATAATATAAACCAAACTGAAGGTGTTAACACAACAATCCCATTGTTGTCAATAACAACTGGTCTGGAGCAGATTGTCAACCCAGTTTTAACAGAAACCTTCAAATGACAGTGGCCAGCTTTTGAAAAACACAACTTTACAACAGTATTATAAATGCAGTGAATAGTATGTTTTCAATGGCCATCCATGTGATATACTTATGAGTAGAGATTATTTGTATAAGTCCACATATACACTAGGAATAACAATACATATAATGTATTAAATTAACTAGAAACAGCAAAATATGAACATTCATTAAATTCTACCTTGGCAGTTGCTTGAAAGAGTGATAACAAATAATCTAATATGATGTGCTTTAAAGCACTTTAGACCACAGTCATGGTAAAAAAAAAGTGAACACATGACCAACATTTCGTACAACACACAGACTTTGTCTATTAAAAAATATGAAGAAACTAGTCCTATTAGGATCGAAATAAATCACAGAAACTCCATTTTATTATAGTTTTACCATGGGCTGGCCATTAATGTCATTATTTAACCCTTCACTATAGCTCTGGGTAAAACAATGCGACATAAATGGCCAGCCTGTGGTAAAACAATGATAAAATGGAGTTTCTGTGATTTTTTTCTTAAATCTACAGAGCAATACTATTAACAAAGTAAAACTAGAATAATCCAACTGAGTAATATACCAAACATGTAAAATCCATCTAATTATCTCCCTTAGAAAGCATAAGCATGAGTTTTTTTTTTAACTTTTTGCAAATATTAATAAAATGTCCAATCTTCCTATAAAATCTCATCGAAATCCATGGATTGGTTTAAGAGAAATTATGATTACGAGAAAAAGACTAAAAAAATAACCAAACATGAAACAAGGTGATCCCTAAGTAGCCTCCCCCCCAAAAAAAAAAGAAATAAATTAAAATAAAAACAACACATGGAAAATAAACCTCCCCAATCAATAAACTCTTTAAAAATTAGATCGATTAAGAGACTGATTGCTTATACTGGTAGTTCAACTTATGGCAAGAAATTGATTCAAATCAGGACAAGAATATTTGATCAATCAAACAGACCCTTCAAAATACTAGTCAGACATGCTGTGCCATTATTCTAGTCACCCATTACAGCCTCACTATTCTAACTTACCGGCCAAAAACTATCACCTATGTGATTAAGTAGTGACTAAGTCTTTCTTATAAAAGGGATGGGGCATGTGCATATGTAATTGAGAATTCTAATATATATGAAAATGACAATGGATAATCTAAAAGAAGTTTCTTTATGCTGACAGTTCTTACTTGTCAGTCGAAATCAAGCTATTTTGCAAATATTTACTTGAACTTCAATTGTCTTTGTAAATCTGCATAATCTTGTAAACCATGAGTCATGTATAGCATTATGGATTAAACGGATAGTGAACATGCATTTATAATCCATGTCCCCTTAAAAAACACTCCTTAACAATACATTTAACAACTGTCAAACTTAAACATGACCCCTTTTTATGATAAGAAACTAAATACTTGAATTTATATTTGGAAAGTCTGTTAGAAGCTGTTCTCAAGTTGTTGAACAGCAATGTTCATAAGCAGACATTAATGGCAACGGAATCTTACACTGCTGAGAATGGAAGACAGAGGAATCTTACTCCATTCATAACACCAGGTATTCTAATATGACAATAGGGAGCAACGCAATGAAAGCAGAGCTGTCTGGAAAGACAATGAATGCCGTGCTAGAGAGTCAATGTTAATCTGGACACAACTGGTCGCAGGCATATCAAATTCTGTGGTCCATTGAAATTTGTGCCCAGAAAAACATTTCCTCTACAGGGCCTTTCCAACCAGCCCTGCAATCATTGTGTTGCTCCGGTTTGTTGTGTTAGGACACCAAGCGTGTTTATACCAATTTCAAACTTGTGTTCCAATCAGCCCTCCCATCATTGTGTTGTTCCGGTTTGTTGTGTTAGGACACCAAGCATGTTTATACCAAATTCAAACCTATGTTCCAATCAGCCCTGCCATCATTGTGTTGCTCCGGTTTGTTGTGTTAGGACACCAAGCGTTTTTATACCAATTTCAAACCTGTGTTCCAATCAGCCCTCCCATCATTGTGTTGCTCCAGTTTGTTGTGTTAGGACACCAAACATGTTTATACCAATTTCAAACCTATATTCCAATCAGCCCTGCCATCATTGTGTTGCTCCGGTTTGTTGTGTTAGGACACCAAGCGTGTTTATACCAATTTCAAACCTGTGTTCCAATCAGCCCTCCCATCATTGTGTTGCTCCGGTTTGTTGTGTTAGGACACCAAGCGTTTTTATACCAATTTCAAACCTGTGTTCCAATCAGCACTCCCATCATTGTGTTGCTCCGGTTTGTTGTGTTATGACACCAAGCGTTTTTATACCAATTTCAAACCTGTTTTCCAATCAGCCCTGCCATCATTGTGTTGCTCCGGTTTGTTGTGTTAGGACACCAAGCGTGTTTATACCAATTTCAAACCTGTGTTCCAATCAGCCCTCCCATCATTGTGTTGCTCCGGTTTGTTGTGTTAGGACACCAAGCGTGTTTATACCAATTTCAAACCTGTGTTCCAATCAGCCCTCCCATCATTGTGTTGCTCCGGTTTGTTGTGTTAGGACACCAAGCGTTTTTATACCAATTTCAAACCTGTGTTCCAATCAGCCCTCCCATCATTGTGTTGCTCCGGTTTGTTGTGTTATGACACCAAGCGTTTTTATACCAATTTCAAACCTGTTTTCCAATCAGCCCTCCCATCATTGTGTTGCTCTGGTTTGTTGTGTTAGGACACCAAGCGTGTTTATACCAATTTCAAACCTGTGTTCCAATCAGCCCTGCAATCATTGTGTTGCTCTGGTTCATTGTGATAGGACACCAAGGGTATTTATACCAATTTCAAACCTGAGTTAACCAAATACCTGCCTAAACTGGACAAAACCCTTTCCAAAAGGGATTTAGTTTAGACAGGGTTCACATTTAACAGGATCAATAACAGCTCTCATTCCTCAATGTCATTTTCTTTTACCGCAGAAATAAAAACAAGGTATTGTTTGAATTTGGAATTATTTTGGAATTAAGAAAATGACCAAAAGAAGAAAGTAACTATTTTTTAGAAGATAGTTCTAGTAATAACAGACTGACTGACTGCAAAAACACATTTGCCTTGCAATGAGAATCAAAGAGAATGCTCATTCTAAAATCATACAAACAAATCACGGAGTAAACTATAAGTTTCTTGCAATTATTACATAACTCTTTATAATGTTAACTGATTTACAATTTTAACACCAAATAGCAAAGTTCAAGTACATTTTATTAAAGGGCAATCCTTTTAGAAATGCTATTTTAGTGCATTCTGCATGTAAAAACACCTGAAATAACAATTTCTTACTGGTAAAAATAGATTAAATTACACTATTTTTTGTGGCAGTTAAAGTGAAGTATTGAAAACAAAACTGCTATTTCAGGGTACATCAAGTATATTTAAAAAAAAAGATAACTTTGCATGAAGTAAAATGTCCCCTGCTGCAGTAAGTCTCTTCCATGTAACTAAACTCCCATTATACATTATATTGAAATTCTTTATCCTTTTTCAGCTTAAAAATATAATACAAATTTAACCAACTAACTAGAAGAAAGTAAGAATAAATACATTGTTTCATTATCAAATAGTTGAGTGTTCCAATGATGCTTTTATCATAATCAGTCTTTTAACCAGTTTGTTGCTGAATACAGGTGTTCACTAAGACAATTTTGGCTATACAGGCAAAAAGCACAAAAAAGTTTCAACCATACACATTTTATATTGAATGCTTGATTCAATTTAATTAGAGTTTTTGTTTACACTGATTCAAAACGATTTGAAGCTAACACAGAAAAGACTTGATGGGAAACTGATACAAAAGGACTTGATGGGAAACTGACACAAAAGTACTTTATTGGAAACTGACACAAATGGACCTGATGGGAAACTGAAACAAAAGTACTTAGTGAGAAACTATCACAAATGGACCTGATGGGAAATTGACACAAAAAAGGCTTGATGGAAACTGACACAAAAAGGACTTGTAGGAAACTGATACAAAAAGACTTGATGGAAAACTGGCACAAATGGACTTGAAAGGAAAGTGACACAAATGGCTTGATTTTAAACTGACACAAAAGGATTTGATATTAAAATGACAAAAATGGACTTGATTTTAAATTGACACAAAAGGACTTGATGGAAAACTGACACAAATGGACTTGATGGGAAACTGACACAAATGGACTTGAAAGGAAACTGACACAAAGGGCTTGATTTTAAATTGACACAAAAGGACTAGATTTTAAACTGACACAAAAAGATTTGACTTGTAATTGACACAAAAAGGACTTGATGGGAAACTGACACAAAAAGACTTGAAAGGAAACTGACACAAAGGGCTTGATTTTAAACTGACACAAAGGGACTTGATTTTAAACTGACACAAAAAGGACTTGATGGGAAACTGATGTAAAAGGACTTAATTGGAAACTGACACAAATGGACTTGATGTCTAGTTTAACAGGTTGCCAGTAATTCAGGGTTCTGTTTAGACAGGTTTTATCATAGATCAAAGAGATGCAGCAAGTAAAATCATGATAGCGTACACATAAAAATAGTCCGCACAGTGAGGGTAAAACTTGTAAATATTAGAATATATTAAAATTTGTCTTAATGCAGTTTGATCAATTACCATCTGCAGATCTTTGAAACGTTTTTATATATTCATAAATAGAAGAAAATGAGTGAGAATAAATTAACCAAGATTTAATTATGGGTATTCCCACAAATGTGTAATTATCTTCCAAGTTAAGCAACCCATGGATTATATTCCAAATCTGATAAACCACAGAGAGAGCCTCCTATGAATGGGAACTTTAATATTATTGATGACACTCACTCCTTCATTTTTCATTCATGAAAATCACACAATACCTCTACTGTCAATAATCAAAGAAAACTCTCTTTGATGATAAATATTATATTTTAGGAATATGCAATAAGATTTGAAAGCTTATAAAAAAGTGGTATATATTAAAAATAAATCTTTACATCAATTGTTCTGAGAACTTAGTTTGAATTTTGACTGTGATTTTGATCCTCGATGCATTGCACTGCAGGATTTTTTATGCGAAAGGATCGTCACTGTAGATGAGGTTAATGCGGTGTATCGCTTATCAACTTTTGACAGTTTTCAACCTGGCAAAATCAACCTAAAATAGACCCTACTACTGGCAATAAAATACTTCCTGCTTACATTAATAGAAAAATATGTATGAAAGACTATTCTCCAACTTCTCTTAAAAATTTCTGTTTTGAAAAGACCTACCACGAAATTTAATAATATACAATTTCTGCCATATGAAATGAATTTAGAATCTTATTCACTTTTAATGAAATAATGCCATTATAATTAATTTTATTCTAAATTTTAGAATCTTTCGACAATGTGTTAATAAATAATGCTAAAAATATCACCATAACAATAAGTATACAAGACCAAAAAACTGCACATCTGCATTTTCTATATTTTCGTCACATGATGATGAAGGCATATGAATACAAAAATTGACGTTAATATTATATGCAATTATTCAGTGAACAATGTAAGTAAATAGGATTTATTATGCAACTTGTTCAATATCATATGACAGATATGAATGATGTTTTTTTCCAAAGACCCAAGGTGAAGGTTAAGGTCAATGCAGTGGAGTGACCTTGACCTTAATCCAATTGACAATGCATGTTCTTATGAAAGAGTCTTATAAGCATTAATTAGTCATTTATGAATGACAATGAATAAATAATTTCAAAAGCAGAATGCTGAAACAGCATTAAAAAAAAATCAACAATCAATCAATCAATCAATCAAAACTTAATAGACAAACCTATTCAATCAATCAAACTTTGATGTAAAGAAAAGAATTTTTAATCATATACATGTATTGGTACAATTCTGTAACATAAGTCTAGCAGAGTTGATACATTTCATTTTAAATTTCATCAAACTTATTAAATTTAATTTCATTCATGATATTGAGCCTCAATGAAAGAGACTTTCCATTCACTAACCACCATGGAGAAAACAGCTTTTTAAATACACTAACCTCCTGAAACTGAGAAGACAATTTTCAAGTAGACATGAAAATATCAGACCTTTCAAAAATCAGGCACACAAAATAGAGTTACACTTGCCCAAACTGAACCCTTTTTCTGACTAGAAGTTTTTTGTTTTTTTGTTTTTTTTTGTTTTTTTTGTTTTTGTTAACCGGTGTTTGGTTTATTCAGATTTTTGTTTAGATAGGATTCCCAGTAAATAATTTTATTTCAAAAAGATCAACACAAGGGTTTACAATTTTAAGGTTCAAACTGGCCCAGCTGAATGGGGGTATATGCAGGATTTCAAGAAAGCATAGACGTGAGTTTTGTGGGGTACTTTCACATGAAAATGAAGAATACCTACCAAACTATATTTTTTTTAGCTTTTAAATTAGGAAAGAAAATGCTAGGTCCATCAGTCCTTGCTTAACAGTTATTAGGCATAATAAGTAATATCGTAAATGAAAGGACTACTGAAATCAACAATAAAATAACGTACGTTGGCAAAATGTTACACAATACCTAGCTTTTATGTGTAAATTTGAAACAGTGAATTGAATAAAGAAGCTAAATATTACAATATGGAATACAAATGAAGGAAAAAAAGAACTGTGACTTGTATTTGTAGATACAAAAAGCACTGTAAACATATTAATTTTCGCGGTTGCTAATTTTTTGCAGTCTCAAAAAAAATGATTAGTTATATAATGTTAAAAATCAATTTTGTGTGTACTATTTTTCACGGTTTTCTGTCCACCGCGAAAATAGCGAAAATTAATACACCGCAAAAAATCAGTACATTTACAGTAACCCAGGTTATAGTGAGAACCGAAATTTGTGAGTCAAGGGACTGAGTAAAGCCAAATAAAGCTGGGACAGAAAAAAAAAAACAAAAAAAAACAAAAAAAACAAAAAAAAAACAGACAGCTATAAATGAGCAACTTCTACTGCACAAACATATAATGAGCATGGGTTGGGATTACATCTTGTCTAGCTGATGGATGTTTTGGTACTTTGTCTAAACCAACCAGACATTTAATTTTGAGCACTAATTATGTAAATAGGCATTTTTAATTCATCAATCACAAAAGTTTGGAACACGAATTAGTAACACAGGTTAGTTCATCCATTTTATATTCTAGAAACACCGTCCTTCTTGAAACAATATTTAAATTATGGCCTACCTTTTTCAACATTAGGTACTTTGGCTAAAGTAACCTGACATCTACTTGGAGTAGTATTTTAAAAGCTTCCCTGACACATAAATTAAATTTATTTGCACCACGAACTGCTCAAATATATTCATTACTACACTTGGTATAAGTAAATGGAAATTTGTTCAAACAAGACCCATTGAAAAAACATAGAAAGGGAACTACTCGAGACAGTTATTGAACATGGCTTATAAAATATATAATTCATGCAGAAAGTTTTCATTCATTTTTTTTTTTTATTTTAAGCAAGCACCTATTTAATATTTTTATGAATAAAGTAATTATTACTACGTTGAAAGCGATAACAACATCAATTTTAATATTTATGTAAACAAATTTTGACAATCTTGTTTAAATCTAGGTTGCGATATTCATCCCCAGTACCTTGTCCTGGCTTTTGATTTTATTTGTATATTTTATGTTTAACTGCTGAAGCATATTTAACAAGATGACCACCAAGGATGGAATTGTTGAAAACGGTACAGTAGGATTATCATCATTCCATAACTATAGTCGAGTAAAATGGTCATGAGACAATGACATTGCATAGCAACAGGTATTCTAATCAGAATACAAGTACAGCATGTATCCCTCTTTTAACACAATAAAACAGATATTGTACTTGAGGAATTTACCAGTAACAAGTTGAATTGAAATTGTTTTAGTGCATTACAATATATGCCTCCCCTTACATAGTTTACATGCACAATACATGGTAATCTACAGCAAAAGAAACATGGAGTTGCACAAGTTTTCGGCCAAGTTTACCCTTACAGTACCTGAACCCATCCGTGCAACAAAAATTCCGATCGTTCATCGGTCACCGATCAGTTTCTGGTCAGTCATCCATCCGTCAAACCGATCCATTAAACCGGGGATCGCATCACATTGCTACAGAGCGGTTACTGTATTTTACTGTTTTTATTGTTTTCTTTGTCAATTTTACACATATTCACATAATGTAATAGATTTAAACATCAATTTATACTTTTATTTTACATTTCTTTTGTTTCACACAGATCTTACGTCATTTTACATAATGAAACTGCAATCAAATCGGCCACCTGACATCAGTCATTGATCTGTCAGCGATCAATCAGTCAACGGTCACCAATCTGTCAAATCATTGCGGGGATCGATTCAAGGACTGTAGTCATGTAGACAAACTTTGAACAGGATGGTGAAGGTGATTGCAAAATACCATCCACTCGCTGAGTGTGGTATAATTAATGAAAATTTGAAAGAAATCTGACAAAAAAATGAAAGTTCTAGCAAAGAAACAATGTAGTGGACCAATCAAATCATTGTATTCTCTGTAACTTTATGCAAGGGGTATATAATGGTAAATTTAGTTTGAGGTCAAAGATCAAGATCACAAAGAAGTCATCTCACTACTCAAAATTCAGAACAATTTTATCCTAACTAAGTGCAAGAAGTTGACATTATGTCCACAGGTCAAGGTCACAGAAATGTCATCCTGATACATGCATGGTGGTTCATCAACAAGCGAAAGAAGATAAAGGCCAAACAATGAAAAAGTTATAAGCCAGACAAAAAAAAACATTGTCGGAAAAAAAAGTGCAGATAATGGACCCTGAGGCAATACCAAACACATCATAATACCAGACACACTGCCTCTGGTAATACATCCAAATACCTAAAGCCATGGTCAACAGAAAAAAAATATGAAGGACATTTAAACTTTTGTATGAGGAGTATTCCAATACCTGAGTATTCAAGAATCCTCTATAATCATACAATTCAACATGAAATTTTTCTCCTTCCAAGAGAACACTTCTAATGTCAATTGGAAGTGACCTTGAGCACATTCTATAAAATGCGATGTGAGAGTTTAAGTGTTGAAATCTTGGACCTTTCATAACATAGGGATTTTCCTTCTTCCGAAAACAAACAAAAAGATTAAGGCAGTAAATCATGTTTATAGCTTAATTTTGTATGAGCCACACTGAGTCAGGCAAAACTGTAAAAAAGGAATTAAATTTACACTCAAATTTATCTTTTCCGTGCTTCTATCAGCACCATACAAATACTTATAGAACAGGGTACTCATAGACTATATGGATACCCAGTAAAAGCACGCTGTCACTGGGGAGAGTCAGGCTTTGATGTCAAAACATCAAAAGCCAATGAATTAGGTCTTGGAACAATTAACATTCAAAACGCGTCAAGATAAATGAAGGTTTATTCAGATGATTATCACCGTCGTAATAAATCGTAGGTAAAAATCTACATGACTTGATCTGGATTAAATGTTAATATAAGGGGTTTTACACACCTAAAATAGTCAAAATGACCAAGATATTGGAATAAATATAGTGCTCTATTTAATAATTAATTGTTTGAATGACCATTCAACATGTCCCTTATACAGAATTTGACACTTTTTAATCTCTTTTGAGGTTTTAATTGCATTTGAAAAAAACTTAAGTTTTAAGTTTAAAACTATTCAGGGAGTTATTCTTAAGATGTATTTAATTATAGACCACATAGTTAATCTATGAAGTGACCAATTCACCTAACACAAGGGTAAATGTCAAACTCTGAAATGTTAAAACACTTCGAAAAGCAGAGGACGCTTACCCTACCAGTGCACCTGGTCCATGCTCCCAGTTTTTAGTGGAGTACGAGTTGCTCATTTGCTTTTGTTGCCTTTTGTGTATGATTTTTGTTACTTTGTGTTCTTTGTTGCGTGTGTCTGTTTTGAAGATCAAAACCATAATTTACTCGACTATTGTGCCACAAAGTTATGATTTTAGATATATCTTTATTTTACTATTCAACTCAGCAGACTTTGTAAAATTTGTAAAAAATTGTACCATTCTTGAAGACCATATTAGGTCATGGTGGGCTGACAATAAGGCTATAAGAAAGTTTTGACACTTTTTACGATAGCATTGATGTAATACATTTTTAAATGTAAACAGATGACTGAATATCAACTGCATACAAATTGTTGTAATTATTTCACTTTTTATGTTTATTATCATAACTATAGCTTGTTATCCAAAGATTTTCTTCAAAGAACCTTATGTTATAATTTATAAGCTCCACCACGACAATATGCAGAAATGAAAACATATTTTCATGTACAAATGTATATTAACAGTTACCAGTGTGGATTCATAGGGGGTGGACCAAGCATATGCCCCCCCACCCCATAAAATTGAGAAATGTGCTTTCTCTCTGCTCCCCCTCCCCTTTTGTTTTGCTAGGCCTGCAATTCTATTTACGCCTCCTTAATCTGGAATGGACCTTGGTTGTAGCATGCCTTCCTAATCTGAAATCCTGGATGTGCCCCTGGTTAAATCATACATCAGGACCTGTTATGGGTTTGTAACTTCAGGAAATATAAAAAAAAATTAAGGACAAAACTTGTTCACTTTAATCACTGCCTGTAGCTTAATTATGGTTTTAACTTCCTGCTTTATAACAGGTGCAAAGGGACTCTATCTCAAAAACTGTTAAAAGTTCGTGCAGATAAAAACTGAAACACACAAGAGCTATCTTGTTCATCTTATGCCTAGGTACAGTATACAATACTATGACTAAAGGCAAAAAATAAAAAGTGAAAGTGTGTCAATGGAGTGCAATTGTTTTGATGACTACATGCACCTCTCATATACATTAAATAAGCAAGCTAACATAACAACCAGTAAGATGAAAGAAGGACAGGAGACAGCATTTAGTGACTTCTTATTTGAAAGTTAAATCACTAATGGAAATAATATATAACTTAAATAGACGCACCTGTTAAATGAACACTATTGTAGATTTAAGTTTTTAAAAGCATAAATATATATTTGGAAAATTTAATAGTGATAGCTAGTTGCATTACGACGACCTATGTTGCAGGTGAAGGTTATGCTGTTAAATTCAATATAGATCCGAGATTTAAAAAAGGGGGGGTTCAAGGTTGTTATTTGCTCATTTTACCCAAGTTTTGCCCAAAAATAACAAATTATTCCAACCAAAGGGGGGGGGGGGTTTCTATAAATCACCCCCCCCCCCTAATCTCCACTGTCCCTGGATCCAACTCTGATAGTAGTTAATAACAATAGAGATGTAAATGAATTGCAGTCATCCAAACATTTATATTTTTTCTTTCTATAGTGTTCAGAATTTTTATATTCATTGGAAACTACATTACCCTTAAATAAATTAATTTGAGATAAATACTGCAATCTGATTGGTTAAAATAATTTTGTTATATCTCAATGGATAAAACAAATATTGACACGCCCCTATTCAGTTAAATTCAAAGCTACTTTTCTCAAGTTTAAAGATAAAAATATGTTTTAAAATTAATTTATAAGAATTGGCAATAATAAAAATTTTTGTCTATTGAAGCACTTTGCACAATAAACAATATGCACATGGAAAACTTATGTTATTTTCCAATAGACAAAATTCTTATTATTGCCAATTCTTTAATAAATTGCCTATATTCAAGGAGATTAAGTTTCAAGCACTTTCAATATTGAAAATTTCATTAAGACTTTCCAGAGTAATTTAAGCACAAGAAAAAGACTAATAAGCACTTTATTAGTGCTTTCATATGATCAAAGTCATTTGCTTCAATATTTATGCTTCATAATTATAATAACTTCGGTTGGCATTTTGCTAACACATTTATGCTAGCATCTTACATGTGCTAGCATTATGCTATCTTGCACGTTAAATCATAATAGCAACAGCCATACATGAAGCATTATAAACCCTGTAGGATAGGTAGTAAAACTGAGATGGAAGTACATATGTGCTACGTTATGTGACTTGATATTCACAACTTGTAACTTGTGCTAGCATATTGATATCAAGCAATGAGGCAATGCATGTATAAGAGAATAAGCATATATAAAATCAAAGCATATTTCAGATACAGAATATAGCACAATTAAGAGAAACTGTAGTATACTTTACCATATAAAGAGTAAACAATAGAGTGAAATAACTTCTCCAGGAATTAAGAGTCATTTTAAATCATCCATGCAAATCTGTCACTTCTATAGAACCATAATTACAACACATGAAAATGTAAAATCTTCACTGCTATAACTTAAGTCATTTCTCAATTTAAAGTTGACTTTATTGCAAGGTTTCTCTCTCAACAGTCATAAAAATGCACAACTACGTATAAAAATACTATCAAATTCTCTACTGCATTTGTGAATCGAAAATGACAAGTTTAAAAACTAATTTTTTTGTTTATTTTCTCAAGGCCCACTGAAGTTTAACTTGAAGTACAAATGTGTATATACTCTATATATAAACTTTTTATACGATTGACGGGAGGTTGATGTCAACGTCTCCGGCAAGTGTGACGAACAGGTAATCGACCAATCAAATGAGGTGACAGGTAGATGGATTCCCAAGCTCACTTTGAATGAAATATCATTTAAAGGGCTTGGGTTGTTATGAAAATGATTCAAGCCGAAGATTACCTTCTGTTAAATGTCAAATGAATTTATTTAGTTGGTGGTTAAGTTGTACAGATAGTGTATCAGTAAATCAGAAGAAAAAGTCGCAAATTGATAATTTGTGGTGACAAATTTTAACAATAATGTAGTATTTTAGACTCACTAATACTTGAAGTGATGGAGTATTTTGATGTCAAAGAGCATTAAAATGAAATAATTATCTATCCAAATTAATATTTAATCAGTCTCTTATGTACACAGTAAAGTGAGAGAAAACCACAATTAGAACAGTGGTAAAGATTCAAGAATTGATGAACAATAAAGGCACTTAAAGGTAGCACACAAAGATATATAAAACTTTTTTTTTGATAGAATGATTTATATCTCTACCTCATTTATGCTAAATCAAAAGTTATGAAAAATGTTAATGTGTCTTGCATATATACACATAGAGAAGTTTTTCAAAATCTTCAAAGTAAAAAAATAATGTTTTGGTCTACAGGAAGCATATACATGTACATTGTAAACAACAGACAGACAGACAAGTGTCCAAAACAAAATAAATATATCTCCCTTAGAAAAAGGAAATATCATTCAGAACATGCAAAGATTATCTACAACTTTATCACTATCCCATTGTTCATTCTATCTAAGCTATATTGCTGTAATACTAAAAAATATATAGTCTATGTCAAATTGACTGTGACATCTGTGATAAGCAAAATAAGCATATCTCATCCTTTTAGGCTAACTGTGATATTTTCTGGTTTCTGGGTTTGCTTAGTGTTCTGTCACCCAGGGCAAGTGCAATTTTGGTGTTGGAAAGTTGATTGTTATACCTAACTTCCCAGTGGCAAGTAGAAAGTGAATATTTTTTTAAGGGGTTACATCTAGGGCAAGGGACATAACTCTTGAAATCAGTGATGTGTTTGTATCATATTCAATTTCACCAAAGCCTATCAAGTTTTCATTTAAAACAGAATGAAATCCTTCCAAGTTCACTTTCATGATTTACATGAGATTGATGTAAAATGCTGAATTCAAACATTCCAATGATTTGTAAGAGTTGTGTCCCTTACCCTAGGTCTACCCCTTTAAAGGATTTGTTAAGTTTAGAAAGCAAACTTTAAGTGTGGGAGTGTTAATCTTAAATGTTCATTGGTCTAACAGCATGAAGAAATTATTAATAAGCTCACTGCACATACACACTGCTCAATTTGATTTCCCAAAATATTGTCACTTGCCCATAATGTTATGTTCTTACTGTGATTTCAATGACAATAATGTTTTGAATGAAACGGTCATTCAATACAATTTACTACATGTAAGGGAAAATCCTAGAACACTGTTGCTTCAGGGTGTAATTATAGACTTGTAAAAAATCTTATGGTAACCTTTTGGATTTAAGTTTTATGTTGGTGCATTTGTTATGTTAACTATGTCAGTTTTTTTGTATATTATAGATAGCCGTAATTTTGGAGATCGAGACAGAAAAAAACATTTTAGTTTGCAGCAAGCATGCAAGAACATGGTATGAATAGTAATACTTCTTAATTTCATCCTCAAAAGCAATGTTATTCTTTTTAGCAATGAAATCACAGTCAGGATGACATAACATTATTGGCAAGTGACAATATTTTTGGAAATTGAATTGTTTATGAGAGTGTGCAGTGAGCTGATTAATGATTTCTTTATGCTGTTAGATCAAAGAAAATTTCCCAATTCAAAGATAATTGGAAATATATAAATATTGAAATGAAACTGGGAAAAAAAAGTTGAATGAATAAGCAAGTTGGAATAGTTAAAAACTTTGTAGTTATGTACCAGGTGCATTTGAAGGTAAGGAAGCATTTTATTTTGGGGGATCGGGTGAGGATGGGTATATACAGCTGGTTTGGATTAAAATAAAACAGAATTAAGAAAAAAAATCCAAGATGAGTCTATCATACAAAAAACAACATAGTATGGAAAAAAAAATGTCATGATACAAATTACTACATATAGTAAAAAATCAAGGATGGAAATTCTGGGTTTTTCTTCAAAGCTCCATGTAGCAGCTAAAGTTGGGTTCTTCTCTTAATAATTACTGCACACAGCCTTTTTAAATTCCGTGACAGTACTCAAATCATCAGGTTTTATAACTGGATAATTAATATCAGGTAAAATCATTCACTTTTTCCCAATATAACAAGATTCTCTCAAATTTTTAAAACGGCTGTCTGCAGTGTTTAAAGTGAGATTCAGCATCCTGTTCCTAGCTTTGGTGACATTGATGTCAAAATGTACACATTAGTATATACTTACACATACATACACACAAATCAGTTTTGTTTTCAGTGATGAAAGACACAGCACAACTTTATATATTGATGCATAGTCACATTTTATATTTGGTTGTATCTAACAAAGACTATATAGGTACAGTAAAACCAAACTAAAACTGGTTTGGTTAAGACAGATTTTAATTTACTATGGTTCAAAATAAATTTAAACTTATAAAAAAATAGACTTAAAGAGTATCTTGTTTAGACAGGTTTACAGATTATTCAGGGTTCAGTTTTGACAGGTTTTGGTTTATTCAGGGTTCAGTTTAGACAGTTTTTATGGTTATTCAGGTTCAGTTTAGACAGGTTTTTGGTTTATTCAAGGTTCAATTTAGACAGGTTTTAAGGTTATACAGGATTCAGTTTAGACAGTTTTTTGGTTTATTCAAGGTTCAGTTTAGACATGTTTTTGGTTTATTCAAGGTTCAGTTTAGACAGGTTTTGGTTTATTCAGGGTTCAGTTTAGACAGGTTTTATGGTTATTCAGGGTTCATTTTAGACAGGTTTACTGATTATTCAGTGTTCAGTTTAGACAGGTTACTGTAACTTTACCTTTCTTAATGGTATATAATATAAGGGTTTGCTAAAGATTACCAGTTTGGCTAACTAAAGACATTGTTCAATACTTTTCAGTGTTTAAAAGAATGAAAGTCTGCTTGAAGTTCAGTTCAATGCCTAAAGATATTTTCTATAGATATCTTAGTAATTAACTGTTTCAATCTCATGTACATTAGCTATTCTATTCAATCATGGAGTTAGCTGACTCTTACATATTAGGCTAAAATCTCAGCTTAACTTGTAAAACCAATACAATATGCTCATTTAAATGTTATAAGCAAACATTTGGGGATCTTTTTACTATAACTAAATTCACGGATTTAAATGAGGTTTAAACCCTTGCTGAAGTTGGTCTCTAGAAACCTGACCATCAACACCCTCTTTGCATAGGCCCTATTTCCACCTCAGACAACTATAAAACATCATTCCACCTCTCATACTTCCACACAATCTTTTCAAACCTAAAATCAGTACACTTTTTTAGACATACAACTACCACATACTCTCTCAGCAGAAATCCAAGCATCAAACACCCTCTCTCCACTCTTTTAGCACCATCAAACATCTCACCAGTCCACACACTAGAGCACACTCTTTCTCAACAAATCAGACAGCCAAATATCCTCACCTAGGACCTCAAACCTCCAGGCATTCTCCCTTTCAGATCTCAGACCACTGTACACAGTCTCTCAATTATAACTCAGACCATCACGTGCACTAGCTAAATCAGACATCCAAATCGGGGACATCAGACTATTACACATCCACCAAACATCTTCATCAGGATCACAGACCACAAGGCATCCTTCTCATAACCCAAACCACCATACATTCTGTAAGCTATAGTTCTGAAGATCTAAGACCCCCACATACCCACTTTCCACTCTTTAGACTACCCTGGACCCTCTCTCAGAACTTCAAACCACCACATTCCCTCACTCAAGACATCAGACCACCAGGTACCCTCTATCTAGACATCAGACCACCAGGTACCCTCACGCCAGACCTCAGATCACCAGGTACCCTTACTCCAGACCTCAGACCACCAGGTACCCTCTATCCAAACATCAGACCACCACTGATTTATGCCCTCTTTTACCTCAAGAACAAAACATATGTTTGTGGCTAAGCAATACCACCTTAATTCAGACACATAGGAACATTGTGTACTTAAATGACACCATTCTGTTTAATAAAAGTGCAAGGAGGTTTGTCCCTGCAGCAAAAACGGCCATAAAACTGTCAAAATTTTCTTGTTTTAGACAGGAACAAGTTTACACAGTGCCATGTCGTATCAATGTCTTCGGTTTTATTTCATTTCGTCTAAAAATATTATTATTTACATTTTGTACCAAAAAACCGCTAACGATAGATTGAAATACAAATACAATATACACGACTTTTACACCTTAGTGTAATTAGCCATGCAAAATTCAGATTTCTTGAACTTAAATGTTTAATCAGCCAAACATCTTTCTAAGGGGCTATACTCTCATGATACAAAAAAAAATGAAATACAATATGGCTAAAAACGCAAAGTATGAGAAAGAATTACGAAGAAATGCAACAATACGGATGTAAAAAGGGTTCCACATGACAGATTTTAACATGGTGTTAATTTGAAAATGATCTAGAAAAGAGACTGGGATCTTTAAAATACATATTAAAGTGTTATTAGCTATAGAATACGTGTCAGAAACATGTTGATTTAGACCATAACTGTTTATACTATTTTTTTTATCCTAATTTGGTGTGTCTTCTTCAATCATTTTCTTTGTTACAACCAGATCATATCTTAAATGGATTACTTGTGTCAACGGAAAGCCATATCAGGTCATTCAAGGTTAAAAGAAAAAATGAAACAAATCCAAGAGAATTCACTCTGTTTTCAACATTTTACAAAAACCATATTGTTGCCAAAAATAATTCTATTAAAACACTAATCTCTTTAAATAATTTGGTTGTATAATACTACAGTGCTTTTTGTTATTTGTAAACGTAGAGGGAAAGCTGGATCCTGCACCATAAGTTTAAAATTTGACAGTATTGATACCCACCTTAAAATTGACATTGACCATGACCTTTAACCTCAAAAATCTGAATAACTAAGCAGATGTTGCATCCTACATTGTGAAAATAATACCCTACTCAACACTTTCTATCAAATTAAGCAGTATAGTAAACAGAAGTAGATAATTGAGGAACCTGAAATGGAGACACATGGTGCAATTCATTGTACGCAAAAGCAATATACCATATTTCTAATTATTCTCTCCATAAAAAGCTGGGAAATCTGTTACCAAAAATTTCCATTATTCATCACCTAAAAAAACTATTCCTAAGAACCCCATTGTAGCCTAAATGTGAATTGTGAACATTATGGAGAATCAAAATTAAACAGAAAATTCAAGCTGATCTACCCTCCTGCCTAATAATTAATGCTTATACCCAAAGTTACAGCCTGGACACAAATCTGTAATGCAAAATCATTAATTTTGTATTGAGGTCAAAGTTCAAGGACAAAGGTCATCAACTGTAGTGTGCAGCACATCATCTTGTGCTGAACTACCCTCATGCTAAATAGCAAAAGCATACATTAAAAGACCACAAAGTTACAGCCTGGACATGAACCTATTGCAAAATCAATAATTTGAAATTAAGGTCAAAGTTCAAGGTCAAATTTCATCATCAGTGAAATGGGATACACTGTCTTGAGCTGATCTACCCTCATGCCAAATATCAAAAGCAAGTTATGCCAAAAGACAAGAAAGTTACTGTCTTTTGTTACTAATTGGGCCCTAATTACTAAGTCCTAAGCTAAAAAAGAAGTAGAAAAGAATCCAAGGAAGGGTAAACAAGCTTCAAATCATCATGCAAAAGCAATACACTAAATATCTTTGCATTCATTTATATAAAAGCTGACAAATCAGTTACAGAAAAATGTAATGAATTGATGAACAGACAGACTTTTTCCATTGTCAAATAGTATTCAAGGGTAACAAGATTCTAGTGAAAATCAGTAGAATGTAATCCAGGAACAAAGACCAGACATGAAAAATAGACACACACAACAGAGAACATAAAAAAAAAAACAAAATCGTACATATAAAGCAACAAAAGTAAATGAGCAACTCAAACTCCACTGAAAACGGAGCATGGACCAGGTGCATCAGAAGGGCAAGTGTCTTCTGCTTTTCAAGAAACAATAGCCAAGTTGCTCATATAAAGTCAAGTCCTGGGTGGACGAAAGGGGAAAGGAAAACTATGACAGGTAACAATCCATGAGTTTATGATGATGACTATAAAACTTCTGTAGTGATGGCCTCAATCTTGTAGCAACATAACCCTGTTCCAGAAGTCTAACTGTAAGAAGTCTAGCGTGATACAAAAAAGTCTACCTAGTTACAGCAACCCCTGGCATAAAGTATGAGTTGTGATAAGAAAACGCCATACGCAGGTGCTGAAGGGATGTTGCATACAAAATATATGGAAAGACAATGGTTAAAAAAACTTTAAAATCTGTATTGCATAATATTAAGTGAAATTCTGTATAAACATCAGATAATTCATTAAAAATAATCAACTCCATTATATTTCTTAAAAATGGAGTTGGGGTGAACTTGCTCCTAAGTACCAAACTCCCTCCTGTGTGCAATTTTGATCTAAGACCAAATAATTATTCAGAAATACAGACACAGGATAGATTAATATCATTAATTAAAATCAGGACCAATTCTTATCAGGACTTAACTATCTTTACAAAGTATAATACTCAAATCTGAATACCAAAATGACCTACTTGTTCGTTGATATAGTACAATACTCTTGCAGTAAAAACTAACTTAGGTGCTATACAACTTGGAAAATTAAAATCCATTTCATTCATAAGAAACAGGATTGTATTTTAAAACCTCGTCAAAATTTACATAATAATTTCCGACAAAAATACTTATTTAAGCTTATATCTTGTATTCAAAAGACATTTAAACACAAACAAATATGTAGTACCACTATCTCTGATGAGTCACTCCTTCTTTGTGGTTTATGTGGTCGGACTGGTACTTTAGTGGTCTTGACGTTCTTTCATGTTTTAATAGATGTTTCTTCTTATTTACTTATTTGCATTTATCTATATAGAATGAAACAGTGTCAGCACAGATGTTCTTGGAACGGAACTGGTTAAACCACAAAATAAAACCAATATGAGATTTATTCTTGACAAGGTCTTCTTCTTCCCATTCATTAAAATTGTTTGGCTCTCTCATCCTTAGTTATATGTTGATAAAAGAGATACATTTAATTTGTGGGCAGTAATTTTCTTAGAAAAAAGTTACTCGAGCATTGGCAAACTTTTATGATTAGATGTATGTCTCATACTGATTCATAGAGTTTGAATCCAATGAAAAAAATACCAAAACAAGAGGCTCCCTAGGAGCCTGAATCACCCACCTGGTTAAATTTTGCATTACAAGGGCAATAAATTTAACAAGGAGTTGTTCAACAATTTTGACTCAAGAAAAATCCCCACCTTAGTTATATGCAGGAAAATTCAAGGAACATTTTTACCAAGTTTGGTCCCAATTGTTCAAGTATTGTCAAAGGAGAAGAGTTTTGAAAAATTGTTAATGATGACGATTACTGACGTCAAGTGATGGCAAAGCTCACTTGGCCTTCTGCCAGGTGAGATAATAATATCTCTTACATCAAGTAGAATTATATATTTTTCTGGTCTCGAGCACCAAATTTAGTACATGTACTTAAGTGAAGTAAAAAAGTAGGATTATAAAAAACTCATCTATTAATGATGGTTGGCTGCCTCTTACACAATTAGAGTTCTTGACAAAATGTAGCCCGCATAATAGACCTTTTAACTTCAATTTAAAATCTTAAAAAAGAAAAAAATGTTTTAAATTTTCTTACATATAACTCAAGGATGCAACTAACATTTTTGCACAATTTCTACAACCACAATATATTTTTAAATGGGCAAAATAATAAAAAAAATGCACAACTTATCCCTCTTCTAAAGCTACTGTGAATACAAAAATTCTGAATTGCTCACTTGGTAAACAAATGTAACTATACAACAAAGTCCCTTAATTATATCAGCTTTGTGACCTTGACCTTTGACCCCTTATCTTTGAAAATCTATCAAAGTTTGACAGATACCAAGGAAATTTTCTTCACCATCCATTAAAGGACGGTGGGCATACACAAGTGCTCATAAAATTGGCTACAATTGAGAAGCAGCATTGAAATAAAATCTTAGAAATAAACATTTCATTGCATAAAAAGAGGGTGTTACAATAATGTATTCATAGAAAAAAAAGCATGCATCCATTTTCTTTGTTAATTTAGACATTTAACATATCTGTATCACTTAAATAAAAATGCAAATGAAATAAAATTAACATGATTTATTTTCATGTAGATTAATCATTGATAAAACTATTTAACAAAACAAAATAAATATACAAATAGTATTTTATGGACTATTTGGAAATATCTATGGGATCTGATGTATGCAAATTTTCAACCACTACAAATTAAGAAGATAAGGGAAATGTAAAGTGCATAAATTACAGTGTACAATTCTGCACTATGTTATGCTTGTTAGAACACATTCACTTGGACTGCCCATTATCAGAATACGTTGTTCAGAGCAGTCTTACCCATTCACACAATTTTCTTAAAAATTGCAATTTGTGGTGGCATTTAAAGAGGTAGACTTTGTGTAAGGGACATAATTTATGATTGTATCATATTCAATTTCGTCAAAGCTTTTCAAGCTTTCATTTGAAACAGAAAGAAATCAGTCCAAATCACTTTGATGCTTACATGAGACTGATGTAAAATGTCGAAGACAAACATTCCAATGATTTGGAAGAGTTGTACAGTTTACCAAGGTTCTGATTAAATTTAAGATGATACAAAAAGTTTCTGGTGCAGACAGGTGTTTCGACTACGCACGGTTTGGTGTAGACAGTGTTTTGACTAAGCAGTGTTTGGTTTAGACAGGTGTTTTAACTAAGCATGGTTTGGTTTAGACAGGTGTTTTAACTAAGCATGGTTTGGTTTAGACAGGTGTTTTGACTATGCATGGTTTGGTGTAGACAGGTGTTTTGACAAAGCAGGGTTTGGTTTAGACAGTTTTCACTGTATATGGTTTGTATTCCATGCCAGTAAGTACCGGTATGGCAATGACCATTTTTATACTCAAGAATGGGGGGTCCTGAAATATAACTTTGAAAAAAATAGAATTATTTCAAATTTGAACAAACTGGTTTTTACTCAGCCATGGACAGAAAAAAATTAGGATTCCATATCCCCCCCAAGATAAAAACATTAAACTGAAGAACGAAGAAAATGGTCTATGCCTAAGACCATGTCACAGATTTGAAATTATGCATTCAATATCATGTTTCATGTAAGTATACTGTACACTGTACTTTCCACTGTGCACATGTACACTTTACTGCCAAAGGCATTAAAACAATTTCAAATAAAAGTATACAAGAAGAAGAAGAAGAATGTTTATTTTAAAACACAACTTGAATATAAAATATATACAAATACATTTACTGATTCTTTAATGTCAGCTAGCCAGATAGGCTTATGATGCACTATTAAGTCCAAATTATAAATACATCATTTCATTGCCATAAAGCTTAAGCCAAATGTTGAAAACCTCAATAAAAATACATGTAATCAATCAAAAGAAATAAATTCTGACATTATTCTTCTGAGTCTTCATTGTAGAGTCTTTTTTTAAAACAAAAGGAATTTTTTAAGTGGATATCTCATTTTGTCTATATGGTGTATGTTGAGGTATTTCAGGGATATTGGATGTATTATTGAGTGAATTTTATGGTGTGTTTGTTGTTTCAGTTCATTTTCACCATACATTAAACATGAAGGGGGAATGGTTTAGGCTTTAAAAAACTAGTTTATCCCTACTTCATTTCATGTGCCTGTCCATATTCATAGTCCATATGTTGGTCAAAATTGTGTCTTTGTACTGTTCGATAACTTTTAGTCTGATTTTGAAGATGTGTCATCACCATTCTGTTACAAAAGATTTTTATTACTTTTGTTGTTGGGGCCTTTCAGAGATGCTTAAATGTTGATGACCTTTTGGCGATCTCTTGAAGTATTTACTACTTTGTATTTAGGTTATACGCTGGTGCATTTGTTGCGTTTCACCATATCCGTTGTTTTTTCTAAGGGTACGGTTATAAATCATTCTCCTCATTGGTGAAAGCAATATATCTAAGTCTGGTCTGACTTTGTTTACATCATTAAATAAACTTTATAGTCAAGAAACACATATTGTCAAAATTTTAAATCCTGCTATTCTTCTTCTAAGAACAATTAAACATTTGAAAAATAATTAAGACAGATTCATTTGAATTTTTATACCAGTTTGATTACATTTTACTTACATATATAGCCACGAGTTTAACATCACAAATGACTCACAAAGGAGAATAGGACATTAGTATGCTTAAAAAACTAAGGCATTCAGTATTTAAAGCTGTGATTCAGATAATGTGTTCTGACATTACCTCATGTGTCCTACTGGGCTACTTGTATAAGTGCCAAGATACGTCTTCTTTTCATCCAAGGCCAAAAAAAATGTACTTCTGTTAAGTTCTTCCATGACCTAGGGTGAATATATAGCATGATGGGGTTACAGAAATGTATAGGGTTTTACACAACAGGTCAGTTGGCTACTGATAATCTTTTATTGATTAAGGTCCATTTCAGAGATTTAGAGGGCAAGCTCACCAACCATAACTCCTCAAATGGCTGAATATTTTGAACGAAAATCTAAGAAGTCAAACCTTAAAATCTTTTTTTATGATACGTCTTAGAAACAACTGGTCCACGTTAAAGTTCTTGAGAAACAGTTCTTAAATTATTTCAAGGAAACCATCGAACTACAGCCAAAGTTACCAGCCAAAAACCTTTATATTCCACACAAAAAGTTAATGTAGCTTATATAATTAGCGGTACTAATTGCCATCCAGAATTTCTGATGATTTACGCTGTATAAGTGTCTTTTGACAGAGAATGAATGTATACCATGGTACATTGATGCTGTAATCTAGTGTATAAAGGAGTGGTGCCAAAGAGACGTCAACATTTATGCTATCGGTAATTTCAACTGAAAATATTTGCAGTAATTAGTGCTTCATACATTACGTTACTAAGACACACTTATATCTGATAGTAAAAAAACATTGTAAATTAATTAGCACAGAGCAAAAGCTTAGATGACATCAGAGCTGTTTGCCGAGCAAAAGTTTTCATTATTGCAAAGATTATACAGTGTTAGTTGCAACATAATATTCTATTCAATTCTTTATTCAAAAAAGCATTCAATAATTTGATATTACAGGTATCTTTCCCCTCCTTGCCATGTTCCATAAAAGCAAAGTTCCACAATGATGAAAGTTGATATTGGATAGTAACCAAAATGGTTTACAATTTATGCCCATCATATCTAAGCACATACCAATGGAATCAGTCCATCCAATGGAAGTTGAGACAATTGCGATAAAACTTAAAGATGGAATGACAGACAGATGAACAGACAAATAGTAAGGCCAATATATTATCCACTTGGTATAATTATCAAAACAATTAGTCAAACAATTTGAAGTTTTTCCCCAAATTGAGTAGTCCTCTTAAATAACAATCATAGTGTTACAGAATACCCCTCAATACAATCTTTCAAAAAAAATATCCATGCAGTTCCATGTATATCATACAAAGTAAATCACTCAAAATACATATTGATAAAGAATATATAATAGAATATCTGAGAAAAACTACCAATTTGTAAATTGTAATACCAACTAAAACTTCATTCTGTTAATTGCTACATAACAGATATATAAGAACTACTTCTTTGGCATCACATATTTTAGTGTAATGCACATTAAGGTTTTGACAATCAGAGTGATCAAGTTGGGGAACTTTGGGACCATCATATCTCTTAAAAGACCATGTACTTATATAGTAAAAGGGGCCAACCTGGACCTTCAAATTTAATCCTGTATCTTATGTCTTGTCTTGGTGAAAGAGTCATTCTGATTTAATTACAAGGAGATCCCAAGAGCTGTGGAAATGTAATTCAAGAACTAAATCCTTTGGGCTATAATTTGTAATTACCTATTAAATAAATTAGCGATGCGAAAAGTATGAAATCTGAATATAAAAAATACCATTTTCCTTAGGTTTAAAAATACAGATATTGCAAAAATTAAAGCGCAAAATATTTTAGATTCGCTTAATTCATGTAGGGTGCATTATTATAGAAGGTTTACCATTGGACAGATTAAATTAGTTAGTTTTGTCTTTTTTCTAAAAAAAAATCTCACTTTGGTATTTTGCCAAAACTTTTGCAAAATCAACTCTGTGAGTCATGATATGACATTTACTGTCACAAACAACAGTAGTAAATTGTCAAATAATAATTCTGAATAATTTTCAAACATTTCAATAATAAACTCATATACTACACAAGAAGAGAGACTGATTGCAGATAAATGCATAAAGGGGACAGGAAGATCACAGGTACTGATGCATTTGTTTCAACATGCAGCATTGCATTTACATTTCATATTCATAGCTCATCATTTTAGGAGATGAAAATTAATAAATAATGTGACCTGGAAGGTTGTTATTTACATTTGATGGAAAAGGTGCTTAACACAATTAAAACTTTGATTTATTTTGTGCAAAAACAAGTGTTTGGATATGATGAATATGCCAACAGTGTGACCTATATTTACTTGTAGGTGTTGATCTAATTACAGTAAAATCTGTATTATCTGGATACCTGAATAAACCAAAAGCATTTAGACTTGGGGGAAAAAAGTTTGGCTGAGACAGGCTTTTGGTTTACCAAGATGTTAAGTAGCAGTCTTTGTAAGACTCAGGCAGTGGGTGAAACATGGTATGAAAAAAACCCATCATTTTGATAGAGTAATTTGACTATTTGCACCATCAGAATCAAGGAAAAAACAAAATTTTCCATATCATTCTGGACCATTGAGTAACAATTTCATTGAAATACACTGAAAATAAACATTTCAAGGGCAGATAACTCTGTCAAAAACCTCATTTTTCTAACATTCTATTTTCTGAGTAAATTTCTGAATAAAGCCAGTGATGCAGAGATCAAGTAAAGAAAGTATCCTTGAGTGATATTATGTTGTCAGATTGGTAGGTTTTTGACATGCATGTTTCTCATTTTTCCCATTTTGTCTGATTCTTAAATATACTTACACTTAAGTACATTTAAATCAATATTTAAATGAGTCTGGTTTAGACAGGTTTTCAAATCTATTCATACCTGTTAACCTTTGAAACAGCTCATGTGGGATATTCTTCCCAATTGTCACTGTCGCATGTATGAGATTTTTATGTAAAAGCAAATTTGCTGTAAATATTCAATTACTTAGGATTTTTCACATAAAATTATAGTAATTTAACTGAAAAACTCCCACAATTCTTACGTTCCTATGTGGGGGATTCTAAATTTTTCATTGATCTTAAGGGAGTCTCCCCTTCTCTTATGGGAGGGTTAACATGTATGAATTATTATTGATCCAGTTTAGATAGATTTCACGGTAATATTTGAACAAACAATCACAAATCTAGAAAAAAAAGCACCCAAGTGAGTTTTAATTTCAACCAGAAGAAGAAAAAAGGAAAAAAAACCAAAGTTTTTGATGACATGACAATCTGAAAAAAATATCTGATGTAAACTGAGATACTACTGTACATAAATATTCAGTTATCCCAGAGACGATTTCAGTTCCTTGTCTGAATCACAGTAAATGATGAATTTCCACCAACAAATTGAGTGAAAATTTCATTGTTGGGTGGATTTCAATTATTAGTGGTTTCTGTTGGCAAAGTAAAACAATTATTTTTTTCCCTACATAGATTGTAAATGATACTTATGGCAGTTTATTTTGGGAGGTGTAAAATTTGGGGCTTTTGAGGCAAAAAAATAAGTGAAAAATTAGGCCAATCAAACTGATAAGTGCACAAAAAACTTATAAACTCAGAGTAAATAATTCAAAGAATCTATATAGTGTTCAAAGGTAAACCACTAACATACACCAAAATTTGCACCCTGCAAAAATGACCCACTATACAGTATCACCAAATTCAAACATTAACAAACCTAGAAAAACAGATATCCAATTACATGTAATAGTAATTAAAGTGCATATGTAATAAATACTAATCAACTACTAGTAGCTGAATTGCTAGTTTCAGATGCTCTCAAATGCTTTTATCAGTGATAGCATATAAAGCGAGATTTTTTAAATTTACATCTGAAAAGTTGGATTATGAAATGTAATTCAGGTTTAAACCTTTACTTTCTAATGGTTTCAGTTTAGACAGGTGGTCAGAATACAAAGGTTCAAAACATTTAACTGATATTTTGAGAATTAAAAAGGTGTCTGGTTTAGACAGGTGTTCAGAACATAAAGGTTCAAAACATTTAAATTGATGTTTTGGGACTTAAAAAAGTGTCTGGTTTAGAAAGGTTTTTGGAATAAGCAGGGTTTAATTGGACATTTTTCACTGTATAAGCACAAAACAGACAGTTCATTTATTCATATATTTAAGTCAGCAATAATTTGAACAACCCACAAAAATTTCAATAAACTTGATTAACTTGTGGGTTTCTGAGATGCCTGAAGATAAGTATGTACTTTTCTAGGGAGGGGAGATAGCTTTTAACATTACAAATGAAATCATAAATCCCATTTCATCAATTTCATATACTTATGATTAAAACGCTTCAATTGCTTAACTTTACTAACTATAACTGCCCACTGAAAAGTCAAAATTTTAAAAAATTCCCAAAAACAACAAATATCCTTGTAGTTTATCCTTGATATAAAGTGAAATCTATCTAATCCTATACTGAATTAACCAAAAAGCCACTTTCTGATGTTACTTTTTATCAGTTAAAATGTATTTTGATCCTGGGTAAAGCGAAACATGTCTAAACCCAAACAAATTCTACAGTCCAGATAGGGTTCAATACAAATTCTACAGTCCAGATAGGGTTCAGAACAGATTCTATTGTCCAGATAGGTTTCCTAACAAATTCTACAGTCCAGATAGGTTTCCTAACAAATTCTACAGTCCAGATAGGGTTCAGAGCAAATTCTACAGTCCAGAAAGTGTGCAGAACAAATTCTACAGTCCAGAAAGTGTGCAGAACAAATTCTACAGTCCAAACAGAGGTAAGAACAAATTCTACAGTCCAGAAAGGGTTCCTAACAAATTTTACAGTCCAGATAGGGTTCAGAACAAATTCTATAGTCCAGATAGGGTTCAGAACAAATTCTACAGTCCAGAAAGGGTTCCTAACAAATTTTACAGTCCAGATAGGGTTTAGAACAAATTCTATAGTCCAGATAGGGTTCAGAAACAAATTCTACAGTCCAGAAAGTGTGCAGTACAAATTCTACAGTCCAGAAAGGGTTGAGAACAAATTCTACAGTTTTATTGATTTCAATTCCTACAACCTACAAGACCATGTCAGGTGCACCCTTAAAACAAATTCAGGTACAAATTATGTGGGTGCAGAAATCATTCCCTTTATGGCACAATTTCTTTTGTATTCATATTACCAGACATTCAATTAGAAAGACTTCCCTCCATAAGAAAAATATCTGATAACTGAATAAGAATTGAAAGATCAGATTTATATGCCGACACAATACATGTGGTTCTGTAAGATAATATTAATGGCTTTTTTGTTATGACATTTACTAATTTATCATTTGTATTTTGGCATAAACTTTATTTTGTTAACTTTAAAAGTAGACACACAACTTTATTTTAAAAATTCATGAGTTTGTCTCTTTGACCAAATGCTAATTTGCACAAAAATGACAGCAAGTTTTTATGCATGTCTTATTACATGTGTGGGTTCTGTTTTTTTTTCTTTTTTTTAGTTTAACAATGAATATATCTAATGCTGTTACAATCATTACTAGTCTCTGTAAGAGGCAGGCAGAAGATAAAATATGGTCAATGAAAAACAACATTTCTTAAACTTCTTGCACATATTGCCTTTCAATTATTTTTAGAGAGCTCAAAAGTTTTTGGTGGTGAGGTCACTGACACATTTTGATATGCCCATAAAAGTACTGTCATAGCAGCATAATTGGTCATATTTTACATTACAGAATAATATTTGTATTCCATTGCATTAAATATAGCAATTCAAGGACAGTTTATTCTTTTAATGAGAAGATTTTTATGAAACTGTCTCTAATTCATGCAATGTAATGTATATCCAAATGGCATATAGCCATTTCTAGTACAAAAAATGTATGAGTTGACTTTGGGTGTTCCAATATTCTGGAATTTTGGCATGTGTGTCTAAAGACTTTACAAAGTCTGCCTACTTATGGGTAAAATAAATGTACTAGTACTAGCTAAACCCACATGGTTAACAGATGTATCTAAAGTCGTATGATGTAACACTTTGCTAAGGACTAAACATATTTTCGAAATTAGTGTCCTAGAAGATCCCAAATTATATAAATGAAAATTCCTCAGAGAAGACATGACAAAATTAAAGCACAAAAAAGATTTTTGGATTAATATTACAACACAATTTGACAGTGGTAAAATTTGACTACTATCGTATCTAGGATTTTCGAAGATATTAAGTTTAACAACGATGACGCAACCCTGTTGCCCCTACTTCACACTCTTCAGTGAGAAGGATAAAATGATCAAAGTATTTTCTTTTAATTTCTTAATGAACATTACTACCAAGTGACTCATCATGTAAGAAACTAGATATCATTAGATGGAATTCATCACTGCAGGCCAAGCTGATAATAAATTCTACTGACAATATTTTGAAAAAGTTTGATGGTAACCAACATGCTTAATTCGAATTTCTTATTATCAAGAAAACTATATGGGCATGATTTATTTCATTAAAAAGCCCCATAATGCAAATTAGACCTCAAGGTCTAAGTTCAAGTCAAGGGTCACTAACCCTAGTACAGTTCCTGAAACGATCCGCGCAATGGTTTGACGGATCGGTGACCGTTGAATGATTGATCGCTGACGGATTGATGGTGACCGATCTGATCACAGTTTTGTAAAATGACAAATGATTTGTTAAAAATAAAACAAATATAAAATAAAAATACAAATTTATGTTCAAATTTATTGCTTTATGTAAATATGGGTAAAATTAATAAAGAAAATACTGGAAACTGTAAAATATACTGACTGCTCTGTGGTCATGTGATACAATCACCGGTTTGGTAGATTGGTTTGACGGATCGATGACTGATTGGAAACTAATCAGTGATTGATGACCGATTGCAATTTTTGTTGCATGGATCGGTTCAGGTACTGTATACACAACACATCATTTTAGGTACCAAGTATTTCCACAAGCAAAATATCAAATGTTAATTTTAAAAGACAAATAAAAGTTAAAGCCTGAACATGAACTTATAATGTGAAAAACATGAATTTAACCTCAAGGTTAACAGAAGGTCAAAGGTAATCACCAATGATACATGACACATCAATTTAATGAATGGTGAGAAATTTCTCACATCTGGAACCTGCTTTCTATTGGCCCCTGAAACAATAATATTGGGTCAGCAAAATGGGCCTACACTGTACCCTAAACTTATAAAAAACATATAATTTGAAATCACATATGTTATGTCTAGATCAGCTATTTGGACAGAAAAA
Source organism: Perna viridis (assembly GCA_037379345.1). NCBI lineage: Eukaryota > Metazoa > Mollusca > Bivalvia > Mytilida > Mytilidae > Perna > Perna viridis. Next base: position 31,012,787 of record CM074515.1, on the reverse strand, counting down.
GTATATACTTAAAAAAAAAACCAAGTACATGCAAATACATTGTAATGCATGTTAATGTTATAAAGTTTCATGCAAACTGTTTTGTAATTTTTAATGAAATGAGAAACAAGTAACCAAAAAACACTTCTTATAAATACAGTGAAACCTTTTTACACCAAACCCTGGGATTACTGGAAGCCAATGTAACCCAGATATCTTATGAAGTCTATTCATTTCAGTTTCAATACGTTTTGAACCTGCATAAACTGAACACCTGCCATAACCAAAAAAAAATTTTCATCCAAAAGGAGTCTTGTTAAGCCAGTTTTCACTGTACTGTTCACCAGATTTTAGTGTAAGTGTTTGTAAGAATCAGGCAAAATGAGAAAAATCAAAAACATGCATGTCAAAAACCCACCAATCTGATGATGTAACATCACTCAAGGATACTTTCCTTATTTGAAAAGACCATTTTTTGATCTCTGCATTATTGGCTTTGTGCAGAAATTTTTCTATAGAACCTTAGAAAAATGAGGTTTTTGACAGAGTTATCTGTCCATGAAATGTTCATTTTCAGTGCACTTCAATGAAATTGTAACTCAATGGTCCAGCATGATATAAAAAATTTTGTCTGCTTTCCTTGATTCTGATGGTGCAAATAGTCAAATTACACGATCAACATAGTGTTTTTTTTTCATACCATGTTACACTGACTTCCTGATTCTTACAGGGACTGGCACTTAAATATGTCCTAGGTTCTAGAGTACTTACTTTTCAATTTTGAGCACTTATTGGTATTTTGTACATCCATCACCATGAGACACTTTCTTAAACATAATTAAAGATTTCCTATTCAAAAATTTCAATTTGGATTTAAAACCATAAGCAGATGCTATAAAATCTGTTATAAAAAGGATAATGTGAAAGTATTTCTATTTGTAAGCTTTGAACATATTGGTTTTAATGAATTTTCATTCTACTGCAGAATTTGAACTTAATTTTGGAGCATCTATGTTTTTCAATAGAAAACTGTCAGATCTTTCAACTAATCAAAACTGCAAGATCTGGTTCCAATTAAATAATGTCAAGGTTAGACACTAACAGTAATCCGATAGTCCTGTGTCACCCTAATTTTGGAGAGGACTACCAGATACTTGACAAAATGTTCATGGTAGTCCTATGAGCTATCTAAATTTAGCCTTATTTTTCTTAAGATCTAAGAACAGAACCGTCATTACCATCTGCAGACTACCTGTTTTACTTCTGACACAGTCCTATCGACCACTAAACAAATGAAGTTAGTGTCAAACCCTGAATGTTGTTTTAGTTTCCAATCCATTGAAAATTCTGCATATACTAGAATACAGTGAAACCTCTCCAAACCAAACCACTCAAAGACGATAAAATTGGTTCAATTTAGACAGGTGTTTGGATTACCAAGGTTTAAAATACATCTAAACTGATATAAAAGGACTTTAAAAAGTGTCTGATTTAGGCAATTTTTTAATTATACAGGTTTTCTGATTATTCAGGGCTCAGTTTCGACAGGTTTTACTGTATCTACACTCAAATGATACAGTCACAGATGCAAGTTACAAAATTTACACCTCAACCTTGGGCAAAAAGCCTTGATCACTAGAATCAGTATAGACAGTCTGAGATTAAAGAATATAAATGATATAAAAACATAATTAAATAAATCATTTCTTTACAGATTAAAAAGAAAATAGGTCTGGCCTTCACATGTTTGTAATATATAACTCCAAATAATCCACAGTAGTTGCCAAACAATATAGCGGGATTTTAATAAAAGTTAACGTTATGACTTGTGGTATAAAATCAAAGGATAAAACCACAATCAAAAGCCTAGAAAGAGAAATCGGTAAACTGGTACACGTGAATATATATATATGTAAATAATATGACTGGTTTCAAATATTACCGCTGAAAGTCTGAGATTTCTCGGTCTTGAACTCTCAGCACTGATAGATGTCTTTATTTCTCTATCAATTAATAATCGATATTTTTAGCTTCATTTGTCATTTGAATTTAATATTTAATATCCTACTATTCTCCTGTATCTTTTTATGACAAATCTTATACAAAATAGTGCTGTAAATAATGTGGAAATTCGACCAAATAATTATGATCAAAATTAAACACCAACATTTTTTATTATTAGCCGTTATAAAGATATAGCCTTCACTGATTGGCTATCTTATTTCAAAGTGGAGGAGACCATATCAATTGCTTAGGAACAAATAGACCAATTCACAATAAATATAGTGTTTCGCTGAAAAGTTAGTCTGCGGTCTAAATCATGATAAACCAGTACATGCAGGAGGTAGGCTAATAGGACCTGACTGTCTGTCGAAAAAAAAAATATTGCCACAAATTTAATATAAATTCCCATAAGAGTAACAAAAATTCATTTCTACTGTGTAAGTCAATATGAATTCACACTTGTAATTCTGCACTGAATAACCTCTGTATTGTCTCAGATGGACCTTTTGACGTCATTATAGTCTTTCATTTCAGGAGATTTCAGTATGAAAAAAATAGGAAAGCATATTATTTTCTGTAGTGCCTCCCACAAATCTGAATACGTCTATTCAATACACTTGGAGGCCATAATTGACAAGGAATTAATCAAGAAGAACATGCTCTGGTTTATTAATATCAACAGGTTTGAACAATAAACAAGTTGTTATTTAAATTCTTATAAAGAGGAGCGTTTCTGATTCAGGTCAAGGACAATAACTCTTTGAAAAAAATACTTCTTCTCATAACTTTTCAAACAATGAACTCATATTTCAAGCTGTTCCATCCATTATCTGGAAATAACATTGCATGTCAAAGTCAGATCAAGGGCAGTAACTCAACAAATGTTTACATCATACTGGTATTATGATCTTCATCAGGTGTCATAATAAACAAAATGTTCTGTGCAGATAGAAGATTTTTTGCCCTTCAGGAATATAAGCTGAAACAAATCTGGTTTAAGGCCTATCACTCCATTTTTGCAGTATCACTTTTCGTCAGAATGAAACTGTACCCTTCCTTCAAGAAAATAACAAGCTTCTAAGATTTCAAGCCAATTTATTGGATCTACATTAAATTTCTATTTACCAAATTGATTAATATTGTATGATAGAGACTGTTAATTATTGGATCGACGGATGCCATATAGAAGGTAATTAAGCCAGTGTGCTAATTTTGGCATATTTAAAGGGTCTGTCTGAAAAGGCAAAAATTAATTCCACAAAATATTGACTGGTGGTGTAATTAGTGTACCCAATTTAATAGCATCCGATAAAATTAAAAATTGCCCAAATTTAATTATATACTTTTTTACCTCAAAATTACCAAATTTTACACCTGCGAACGGTAGTAAGAGGAATGTGACATGATCAAAGTGTAATTCATTTTTTTTTTAAAGTTCCATAACTCTGACATAAAAAATCCAGCAACAATAAAGAAAAGAGAGATGCCTTCCTGAAGACTTATCTTTTACAACAAAATAATTACACCTTACTAACAAGAGGCTGTCAAATTCACAGCCACCCAAATTTCTCTGCAAAGTCTGATTTTGTAAGGTAAAAATATGTAAAACTAAAAAATAATACCAACAATGATTCTGTGAAAGCTGTTTAGGGTGCACTATACAGTTACATTAAGGTGCACTGTTTTGCACACCAAGTTGACCCAGTATAATTTTGTAAAACTTAAAAATTAAAAGTCGAAATTAGGGGATATATTATTTAAATAAAGTTAATTATAATTAATAATTATACACAGACAGATGTAATATATGTAATGGTAAAAACAGGTGTAATTAAATAAAGAAAGGGGTCCAGAATGTTTCTGTAATTCACCTGAGCATCAGCTGGCTGATTATTTTCAAAATATCCTATTTCCCATAAACTATAGGAACTAAAATTGCGAGAAAATGAATTGAAAAGGTTGTTATTATTATTTCCCTTTTTTCCGCCTCCTTCATACATGCTTTCATCCTGTGCTAGAGTTTAGGTGCCTAATATTTTATAAAATATAGTATTTATCTGTTAGTTTGAATCCCCAAATGTTGAAAAATACCCTTGTTAATGTCTGAATCTTTCTCTTTAACAATAACAATACAAAAATTGTAATCAGTATGCTCCATATATTCTATCGTAAAAAACCCAAGACTGTGGTTATTACAGATGTTGTGATATTGACAGTTTGTTTCGGCTTTACCCACACATTCTATACCAAGAAACCAAGACTGTCTTTATTACATATATTATTATACCCATACATTCTGTACCAAGCATTGTAAATCTTGTTGCGTAACATTAATTTTAAGTAGTAAACAATGAAACAAAAATGAATCAACGAACCATTACAGTAAAATCTTCCATCTGCAAATTGAAAACAGTGTTTGATACAGTGCAACATAGAATACACAGGCCTAAAACAACTTTACAGAATTACCTGATTGCACTTTTCTAGTATGTTCAGAGCTCAGGTAAGCAATGTTTCACTGTAAAGTGAGTAACTTTATTTCCTGTCATCTGTATAAAAACAGAAGATGTAGTATGATTGACAATGAGACAGGCATCCACCACATGTCAAGCAACAATCTAACGCAAAAACATTACCATATACCAAGCTGTATAAGGCCCAAAAATAAATAAATTGAAACTATTCATACAAAATGAAAATCAACCTGATCTACAGAAAAAAAGGTGAAATAAAAAACAATGAACATAAAAAACAATAATCACTGGACTGTAGGTTCCTGGCTTGGGACAGGCATATAAAGTATGTGACCTGGATTTTGCTGAAAATTGAACTTGACCTGTATTTTATGGTACTAAAAAAATCATTCTCAAATAATCCTCGGGTAACTGTCAAGGAACAGACAGACTGATGGACACACAGTTTTTTTGGAAAGTAGCACATAATACCTTGCCACTTTATGTGGCAGGGTATAAAAAATGTATAGCAATGACTTCAAGACTGATGACACAGCTTTTAGTTTGAACAAGAGCTCAAAATAACCAAGTCTCATTGTTTACCTGTGGGCTACTGCTTCTTAGAGGTAGCACATTAAAAATATCGCTCAACTTGTCTTACCTGTAAAAAGCAGGGTGAGTTGCTGTCGGAAGGTGCTCATTTTATGTTAAATCAAATGCCATAAAAATAATTTCAGAGAAAACTTAAACAGAATCATTATTTCAATCATGTATTAATAAGGTCAAGTCATGTTGGAAGAGTATTGTGTTACTGTTAAAACTTACTGAAGTACCGATTTGTTCAAATAATGAACCAAAACATGACAGAGTTTCACAGGTCCAAAGGGCATATTCAGGGGGTAGCCCTACTAAGAATGGAGAAAATGTATATTTTTTTCATGAAAACTTAATTTTACACAAATTTTACAATTTCACCCCCCCCCTTCCAAATCCTAAAATAAAATAAAAAGAAAAGATGTATATTTCAGTATGAAATTTATCCTAAAAAAATTAGAGCATTGTTCCGTTTATAACCACTCCCCCCTTCCTCCAGGCATGAAAACTTGGGATTTGCCAATGGGCCCCTTAGCATTAAAACCAAGGCTCAATCTAGCCAGATGTTACAGTAAAGTGAAGATATTACACGTATTATGTCACCGTTATCTCCGTACATTTGAATATAAGCAGTCATAACAATAAAATTGAATTAGTCACCTAAACAAACTATGACACCTGTTAAGTCGCTGTAATAATGAGAACTATAATAAATGTCAGTTGTCTCTCATCCTGATTACCTTATTGTAGACATACGAAATATTTCATAACCGTTCGTTTAGGCAAGAAATATTACTAGATATGTTTTCCAAGGTTTTTGGTTGTTCACAAGACTTATGGTCCAAGTCATCTTTAGATAACCTGAATTATCCAGTTCTTATATTATGATCCCTACATTCCTAGAGAGTAAAAGAGAATTGGATATCAGGGTTGAGTCCAGGTGGGGGTGTAATAGGCATATGCCCCCTTTTTTACATAAAAAAAGTCAAAAACAATAGTAATCTGCTAAATATTGTATTAAATAAAGCAATTTATAATATTCATTCATTAAATGCCATAATCTACTTTCCTTTCATACTGATTCTTGTAATTACAACTCCATTCATAGAATCCTGGATTGGCCCCTGGAAATGAAGAGGACTGAATCATACAAGTCAATCTTCAACCAGAAAACCTGGACATATTCACTTTCAAAAATGAAAGCCCCTGGACCTATTGCATCCTAAATGGAAGGCTCTATATAAGACTAAATATAAGTATGATAGGTCTATGACCTAGGTAAATGCTATTTCAAAGGTCATGCATAAAAAATTAAGAGGCTTGGACCTGGAACTAGTGCTAATTTGAAACCCAAGCTGCCTATCTTCATAATTAACACCTACACATCTACAGCGCTACAATATAACATCAACAAACAATTTATTGTTAATTGTATAGAAGCCACAATTCGAGAAAAAAAATTATATGGAGACAAAAATATCCATTCTTTTTAAAACTCAGTTTCTAATAGATCTCAAATGCACCCCATGAGATCAAATCGTATGGCAGGAGGTTGGAAAAATGGGCCAGTATTAAAATTATACAAAGAAACTTAAACAAAAAGGAAAAGAATTGTTATGTAACACATAATATCATTTGAGCTTACAGTTTCATTCAAAAAATATTTTTCTTATCCGAAATCCCAACACAGGGGGTCAGACTTCAGTACTCGCTGATTCATAAAGTTTGGTGTTGACAATTACAATGGAATTCTCTCTTTGTCATGTCAGAAAATTAAATTACATATTAGAAAACCAACATGAAGTTTACGGAAAGTTTAAGTAAAAAATCGTGTATAACAACATATAGGCTGTTTTGTCACAGTTTTTTGTCAAACAATCGTTGTCAACTCAAGGAAGCAGTTATCTGATAAGCAAGACAGTAATTTTCAGACTTTGAATCATCACCAGATGAGCAATACCACATGACGTTTGTATGAGGGCTTTTTATGTTTTTATAACTTTGACTTTTAGAGGTCAAAGGTTATACAATTGACATATGAATCAGACTTTAGTTTAGGTGGGGATTTCAATCTTCATCAAATGCATCTAACTTAAAAGTGCAAGGAAGGATCCAGAGATTTTGAAAAGGGTGGCTCTAAAAGGGTTATAGAAAAAACAGGGGTACAAGGCTATTATCTGCACATTGTTAATGAAATTTTGCACAAAATTAACAAAATTATCTGTCATCGCAGTGAGATATGTCCAAAAACAAACACTGAATGTCCAAACCAGACATACATGTAGTCTGAAGTCTTTTCATATCATTTATGATGCATTTTTACCCTTTATAAACCAAACATCCTCATAAATCATTCAAAATTTTGGTCTGAGCAGTGTTTGGTTTAGACAAGTGTCATTATCAAATAACATTTTAAAACAAAAAATTGAATATAGTAGCACCTTCTATGATAAGTTACTTTCACATTCATTTTGTTTTGTTTGTTATCTCTCTTTTTTTAAATTTTGGTTTATATACTACGAAAATGCTAGTTAGGATTTTGTTAAATCAAAGTACATTCGCAAAACAAGTTTTTATGGATTAACCCCTCCCCCCCCCCACCCCCCCCCCAAAAAAAAGTTTTGTTTCCTGCTACCTGCAAGAAAAAAATGAGTAGGTAGGTAGGGAAATCATTTTATTTTTCAAAAACATTTTAAATTGAGTTAATGGAGGGAACAATCTATATTATAACAGTGTTTGAGTCAAAATGGCCATAAAATGATAAAATGTTCAGGGCTGGCACAAAAAATTGAGGGTAGGTAGGGTAACAGGAAACAGGTATAATTTTTTTTTTGCTTTAACATCTCAGGGTAAAGTACAAGTTCATAGCAAAATATTTTTATCAAAGTAGCATGATCAAGTACCCATAATAGCTAACAAAATCTCCAAATTTAATAAAATTCCAGTAAAATTCCAGGAGGGAGGGGTGGAGGGAAGGGTAGATATAAATGGAAAGACGAGACAGACCATCAAAAAGTCCTGCTGTCTTTAAGTGTCAGTCTCGGTAAAAATCAGGCAGTAGGTGAAACATGGTATGAAAAAACCTTCCATTTTGAATGTTAAATTTGACTATTTGCATTATTTGAATCAAGGAAAAAAGACAAGATTTTCTATATCATTGTGGTATATTAAGTTATAATTTCATTGAAATGCACTGAAAATAGATATCTCAAGGGCAGATAACTCTCTTCTATTGAAAAAATTTCTGAACAAATTCAGTGATGCTGAGAACAATTAATTTTTTTTTTCAAATAGAAAAGTCATCCTTGAGTTAATTTATATTCTCAGATTGGTGGATTTTTGACATTCATGTTTCTGACTTTTCCCCATTTTGCCTGATTCTTACAAATACTTACACTTAAAAGGACAATGAGGACAAATGTTAATAGTTTCATATGAATCAATTAACTCTGATAAACTGTCAATTTTACAAAGCTGAACATTGATGAAGATATTATTTCCCGCTTAGGAAGAAACCATTTAATTTTTTTGGAGGACTAGAAATTCTCTATCATGCCTATTTATTTTGAGAAAATATAGATGCTGTCTTCAGCGAAAAGCACCAATTTTTTTTAATAATATGAACAAGGACAATTTATTTTTTTCGTATTGGCTGTCCTGATTTTAAGTTTTTGAAAATTTTCAACCCTGCATTTTTGTTTCAATGTTGATACTAGCTCCCATTAAATTCAAATGGCTGTTCCCTTATATTCAATTAGACTTAGCTCAAAGAAATGTGACAGCAAAAAAATCTTTTTTATGAAATATATATTTTCTAATGCAGGTATATCATATAAGTACTCAGTCCTTAACTTCAATACATTTTAAATGCATTTACACATGCATTTGTTTGTTCGTTTTGAAAAGGCTGACCTCTAGTTTCTTAGGCAATTTACTTACCAGATCAAAGACATACATCTCAAAAAAAGATTAAATACTATCAAGAAACAGATGATCTCATCTGTCAATTCTATACCAGACATTAATGATTCACAAAAGGCATCACAAAAATACCATAGTGGTCCAGAACCTAACAATGACACATGCATTGGTTGGTATAATTCAAGGACTGAAGAAATTTATTAATGGGGGATAATAGATGTATCAGCATTTCAAACTTTCAACATGGAACAAGGGCCATAACTTTTGTAACAATAAATTCAATATATGGCATAAATGACCTTGACCTGTTTTTAAAGTAAACTACAAAGTGTTTAAGTTAAATTCCATAATTCTGAAATATCACCAGGATACTCAAATTGTAAAAACAGACTGACAGACACTAGGGTCACAATGTAACCCTCAGTCTCTTGGAGCAGGGATATAAAAATAATTTTGATCCATTTAGTAGATTGGGCGGCAAATAAAATGATCTCTTAACTTTTAATACTATAAACATGGAAAATTTAGTAAAAAGGTCAATTTGGCTACATTGCCAGTCATGAAATATCCTTAAAAAACAACACCCACACTAAAATCATTTTATTTTGTAAAGATGTATCAGAAGTTCATGCACAGAAGCATATGCACTTAGAAAATATGCAACTTTAAGTCACATGCAATCTTTTTGTAACTGCCAAGGCACAGAAACAGACAAACTGTCTTTCTACTACATGTGTAAGTACTCAAAAAGTTATGCAATTAGCATCATTCTTCTTATTAGATACAATACATGTAGATACTGGTGTCATGAAAATCAGCATTGTCAAGTTGTACTGAAAATAATGATGACATAGTTTCACACTTTTTTGAAAGCCAGAGAAAAATCTGATCATGAGCATTTCTACAAAAGGGAGTAACCATTTAATTTTTATAGGGGAGGGGGAGAGGGATGGTAGCATATTGTAAAAAAAATATTCAGGATGACCATTAGGGTAAAAAAAAAAGCCAGGATACAATTGTTGTAAAATATTGTGAAATGTTTTTTGTGAACATTTTAATGTTACAATGATTTGTCATATTTTCATATATGATGAAAAAAAAATCCAATACAGGCTGGAATCAAAAATAAAAAGTCAGGATAAACTTAACACAAAAAAATATATCCAAAAAAAATCATGTGGTTGCTCCGTATGATATTTATGGGGGGCTAGGATCAACATTTTAGTCTTGAATACATTTTTTTTTTGTGTTAAGTTTATCCTTACTTTTTTATTTTTGATTCTTTTGATTCTAGCAAATAATGCAATCTTTTTTTTTTCAATCGTAACAAAGTCCAACCCTATAGCAAGTACAATCTTACCAGGAACACCATTAGTAGGCCCACCAAAGTTTCTAACAGCCAATTCATCATTGCATAGGGACATCTTCTCAACGGCTGCAAGACCTTTGTTACACACCTATTAAATTTCAACACATTAACTTATTATGACAATTGATTGTAAATGTTGTTTATCAAGTTGGCTAGACTTTCCGACTCATTTTTTGGTCATATTAGACTGTATGATATACAATATCATGAGATGCATCAATTTACAGTGCGACCTGTCTAAAATGTACCTTGAAAAATTGGAAACCTGTGTAAACCAAACATCCTATGGTGTCCATTCCAATCAAATTCAACATTGATTTTAACCTGTGTACATCAAACACCTGCCTTAACCGAAGAAAATTTTCAGTCTAAAAAAGGTTTGGTTGGGAAAGATTTCACTGTACCAGCATAAACACGCTAATGCAATTGAAACTGTTTGCTATCTTACACTACAAAGTGAAAATTCATAAAATATGAAATCATAAAAGATTATCCTTTAGGATTTGACGCGATACATTTTGGATTATTGTAATTTATTTCCTTAGAGATCTTTGATAAGTGAGAGTCCCGCAAATTTACACAAATAGAGCCTTGTAAGGGGAGACAATTAAAGTTCCTTGTTGTAGTTTTATGAAGTTTTATGGGAATAGGTACATGTAGGTTAATAAAATGTGCATATTTATACGTAATATTCACATATTATTAAAAATGATTAAGGAAAACTGCATCTCATGTTGACATGAAAGTTTTACATTAACACATTTCTTATCAATTTGAAACACATTTTTCTCTCTGATTCATATTGTTATAAAACCTACCTGAATTACTCGAACAATATGCTACCATGAAATAATGAGAATGAAGCCATTACTTTGGAGTTGCTGGATTATCTCCCATCTACATATTACTGATGTGGGGATATCCTGTGATGACAATTTTCTTACAGACTGTAAATTTATTTCACTCTCTACATTAGGGTCATCAGGCTATATGGTATTTAAAAGAAAATGAATGGTAAATGATTATTCCATTTATTTACTGTTAAGTAACTGCTATAATAATGATTGCCACCATTTAGATTATGGAAGAAATTCCATATTCCACAACTATTAAAGTAAAAATATACACAAAATCACAAATACCCCTGCTTGATAGCTAACTTTCTGTTATGATAGAGTGCAGTTTATTCAAGTTGAAACCACATTCAAGGAGATTTTTGTGATATATTGCATATATCTAACTACAAAGCTCATGCAAAAATAAACCAACAGGGAATTAATGTATGAGATGTAAGAAAAACAATTGTTCAAATCTGTTTCTGGTTCTTTGAAATTATTTTTTTAAACCACCAATTGTTGAATAATTTTCAAATGAATTCAAGTACCACATACATCACAAATACATTAATATTCAATTAACTATACAATAACAGTAAAACCTGTCTAAACCACACCCAAAATAAACAGGAAATCTGTATTAACCAGACACCTTTGTTTTAGTTTTAATGCACTTTGAACCTGTCTAAACCACATCTAAAATAAACAGGAAATCTGTATTAACCAGACATCTTTGTTTCAGTTTTAATGCACTCTGAACTTGTATAAACCACACCACTGCCTAAACTGAACAAATCCTTGTTTGTAAGGGGTTTGATTTAGAAAGGTTATGATATGTAATCATCTTTTATTTAAAGGTTTGATCATGATCTCTTTGAAACAATTCTTTTTGCAATGACATCTAGTTGATTTTTGTGATATATTGCATATAAACATACACACCCCATTGTTAGGGGAGTTCTGATTTTAAAAAGAAAATATTAAGTACTTCTCTGTCTAAGAATCAGGCAAAATGTGTATAAGGTGTGGCATATGAAGAAAAAATACACAGACATTTTATTGCATAATCCAAGTATTTATACCTCATAACCCCAAGAAATTACTGTCAAAGCGTTTGAAAAGTTTGTCTTTTTAAGATATTGATAGGTCAAATTTAGTTGAAATGCACTGTGGAAAAATGGCAGAAAATTTTCCTGAACTTTTTCCTTATAATAAGCAGTCAAAAAATATCTACATCACCAATGCTTCAGGATAAATTTAAATAGCTGTTCAGTTGTTTTCTAGATGTGTTCAATGTATTTGCGGCAAAAAAGACCAAATTGAGAAATATGATGTGCCACCCGTTGCCTGATTCTTACACAGAATGGTACTTAATTATTAGAAATGGGGAAAAAATTGATTTTTAAAATAAAAATTAATAACAAACAGGAGTCTAGAGAAAGCAGAGTTCTGATTTGAAACAGAAAATACATTACTTATTTGAAATGGAGAAAAAAATTGGTTTCAAAATTGATAAAGATACTTCAGTGAAATTTTCTAAACCATTTATTAAGAAGCAGTCTTTGTAAGAATCATGCAAATTCTGAAATATATTATATAACAAAAAAAATGTTAAACGCTTTCATTTTCGTTATTAAATTGTTTTATGGATCTATATGAAATGTTTTTTCATTCATTCCAATCTGCCTGCTCATAGGAGAAAATCCACATTGAAAATCCAATAGTTTCTATTGTATTTTAGTGTAATTTACAGAGTTATTTCCCTTAATTTTGAATTCTACAATACATTCTGTATAATTTTTCTCTTCTAAGAGCATGGTTTATGTGAAAAGCCACATGTTAATTTCTGTTTACCATAACATTTCAAACAAAATATCAAAAATAAAAATATGAAGGCTTTCCAACCATGAATCACATTTTGCATGATTCTGTTCAATGAAGAAGTTATGTTGCACTGTACATGCAGCATGTTAACAGTATATCTGATTGTGACCTTTTGGCAAGCTGCACTTGTAACATTATGTCAAACAGCAGCAATATCAATAAAACAAGTCTGTACACCTTTCAATGAATCTAGATAAAAAGCTCAAAGGGAGACAATTCATGCATATTTTTATATTCATGTACTTTTCAATGAATATTTTCATTGTTTCTGGTAGTTTCTCTGTTTATGTAATATGTTCAGAAAATGATTTATATTCAAATGTGAACCCACTTTCACAAATAGAGTGATTTTAATCACAAAATTAACAATCACCCATTGTATAAAACTTCTTTAAATAAATCATATTCTAGATTTCAGAAACTTGTGGAAGTCATAGTTCCAAAAATATTCTTTTACTTCCCAATATTACCAGAAAATACCTTGTTTCTATTGCAATATCTCTCTCTTAAGGAGGTAGACCTAGGGGTCACAACTCTTACATATCATTGGAAGGTTTGTATTCAGCATTTTACATCAATCTCGTGTAAGGATCACAGTTAACTTGGACTGATGTCATTGTTTCAAATGAAAGCTTGATAGGCTTTGGTGAAATTGAATACGATACAAACATATCACTGATTTCAAGTTATGTCCTTTACCCTAGGTCTACCTCCTTGATGCAAGACTACTTTCAATCTTTAGGTACATGCACATGCTTCAACATGCTGAATATTGAAATCTCAATTAATTTCTTTCATCACTCACTTATACTTTTCACAGCCATTTTGCCACTCGCTTGAAAATTGAGAAATTTAAATCTTCATCAGTATCCATTTTAAGTCCAAATTCCACTGATCTCCAAACCATCTACCTTATCAGATCATAGGAAATATAAACATTGTCATAAGCCTCTATTAATCATCACTTAGGTAGAATCAAACTTTAAGAAGCATGATGCACATTTTCAATCATATTTTTCTTTAGATGAAGTATTCTAAATTTCACCCAAAAAGTGTTTGTTACAGAAGTCCTCAGGTTTTACCCTCAATACTTGTTTAGTAGGTTAACAATATGGGAGATCTTTGGTATATAAAAATTGCACAAAATGTCTAACTGTACTTATGAGCTTCATGGGAATCTTGTATAACAAATGTTCTTTCTTTTTGCAGTTGACAATTTCAGTAGTATTGTGAAAAGTATTTAAATTCGTGGATACCAATTTCCGTGGAATTGGGAAGGAACACAAGTTCATTAATTCTTGAAGTTTTCAGTACACAAACCAATGGAAATCTCCTTTACCATTGGGAACCAAATTCCATGATTTGACCTACCTACGAAAACCATGAAAAGTGGTACTCCACAAACAATAGTACTTTCACAGTAAGTAAAACGTTTGTTCATTGAATTTTTAAACTTCATTAAAGAATTATAGCTTTAAATAAAACAAATACCGGTAATATATTTAGTGGAGAAGTTGTCAAATTCATGGTTACAAATACCATTACTTTTCCTTAAAATAGCATCATAACAAAAAATTCTAGAAATCTATGATTTTTGTGGTTTTTTTTACCTTCCTCCCCCCCCCCTCCAAAATGGTACTGAAGTAAAATATTAAAATTTTAAACTTGTTTTCATATAGCAAACATCCATATAGTTGAATTTTTACTAATGAAATTAATTTTTGGGATAAGGCCATATTTGGTAGTTAGTGAACCTTTTCCTTTGTACCCCTAAGAAGAAAACATTTTCCACAGTATTTCTATTAATTATAAAAAGGTGTGCTTGATGAAAAGAAATTGACAGACAACCATGTCAAGTGATACATTTATTTGTTCTGTTACACTGGCAACATATAAATATCCACAAAAATAATTTACAAACATTTATTACTTTTAAGAATGCATAGTTCATGTAAAAATATGATTATCATTTAACACATTTTAAAAAATACATGTTAAGGCAACTCTATGTTAATTTCTTGGCACCCAGACCATTTTTCATGAGGGAGGGAGGGAGTGAAGGAGGGAAGGAAAGAGACATTTCTTTTTACATAGTCAATTTCTTGTTTTTTATT
The DNA here is from genome assembly GCA_037379345.1 of Perna viridis. Lineage (NCBI taxonomy): Eukaryota > Metazoa > Mollusca > Bivalvia > Mytilida > Mytilidae > Perna > Perna viridis. Next base: position 30,997,633 of record CM074515.1, on the reverse strand, counting down.
TTATGAATAGGACCATAAAATGGTTAATGAGGCACACTCAAAATAAAGACAAGTCTGAGAACCAGGAATTTATGTTTAGTCTGGTTAAGAAAGCAAAAATATCTGCACTTTTAACATATAAACCTGTGTATAACTGACAAAGAAGCATGAATATATTCATACATAAAGATACAATTAGCCATTACATGTACTTAATATAAAAAAAAAAAGAGCTACATGTAGATACAAATTACAAACATCACTGAGGAACCTAACAAATGAATAAATTTAAAGCTTCCAGTACCAGAAACACAGATCAGCTTATTGATAATGTAAACTGAGAAATTTTCACAGCAATTGTTGTGGTTAAAGCTAAAATGTGAAAATAAAACTATCGTGAATACTTTCTTTTGAAGTACATTATACTATAATTTGGGGAATAGATGTTTAAAGCTTCCAGTAACAGAAACGAAGATAAACCGATTGATACTGTAAACCAAGAAACTTTTGCAGCAATTTTCGTTACTAGGGCAGTAACATGAAAATAAAAAACTAATGTAAATTTTTTTCCCCCAAGGACATTATACTATGATTTTGAATTTAAAACTGTGCCAAAGTAGATTGACCACAGAAACCACGAATAAATAAAAGATGGCACACAAATTTCTCAGTTTACAGTAAACAAATCTTGTCTCAAGGAGTTTAATACAAGTATCCATGTTGCTTCTGTCATAGTATTTTTATTCAAAAGATACAAATTTTTATATTTATTTTGGTTTAGTTAGTGAATTGGCACCAACCATTAAACCTAAATAATTCATAAATTGAATTTTCAACTCTACAAACTGAAATTTCTTTATTGCATATGTACAGTATATTAGACAGAGATAACATGAATTTGCAATTGGATTGTTTTTATTTAGAAAAATCAAGAGAAACAGAATCTACAACTTTAGCCTGTTGATCATTAAATTTCTCACATATCGAAATATAAATTTACATATTTTATAATAACTTGGCAAGCCTTGATATAACAACTTTGAAAATTTATTTTTCTCAATTAATAAACTCACTGTAGATTCTTTATTGATCATGTTTTTCTTGATATATGTTATAATACTAATAAATTAAACTACAATTTTAAAGTTTTTTACATTTACTTCATTGTTCTATTTTTCCGAATTAAAACTAAAAATATTGTGAGCAAGCTTACAAAGAAAATATCTCCCACTTCAATATCGACTTAAATGAAAAACGCTTATTAGATAATCTTATTTTGGCGTCACCCAACAGTAACTGTATTCCTTCCTGCACACTCACATATGATACTTAATCTTCCTATAAAATTTCATCAAAATCCTTTGGGCTATTTAGGAGGAGTTACGCTTACGAGGTTTTAACATGTAAAACTCTCAGACAGTAATTGTATTCTTTAATGCACATCTACATATGATACCCAACCTTCCTACAAAAATTTCATTAAAATGTCTTGAGCGGTTTGGGAGGAGTTGTTGGGCTTACAAGAATTGTGGACAGACAGGGTGATTCCTATATGCCCCCATACTTTGCTTGCAGGGAGTATAAAAATCCCAATTTTTTCAAGGACGCTTACCCTACCAGTGCACCTGGTCCATGCTCCCAGTTTTTAGTGGAGTCCGAGTTGCTCATTTACTTTTGTTACTTTGTATGTATGATTTTAGTTACTTTATGTTCTTTGTTGTGTGTGTCTGTTTTCCATGTCTGGTCTTTGTCCTTGGATTACATTCTTTTGATTACCGCTATAACCTTGGTTCCCTTGATTACTCTTTCATAAAAAGAAGAATGGAGTTTTAAGTTTACAGAACATATTTATTAGCTAGAAAAAAAAGGAAAAAGAATTGTGTCTAAGTTAACTCATAATATTGAGAGTCCTCTCCCTTGTAAAGTTAAGGGAGAAAGGGGTAGTTAAAAAAAAGGGCCAACAATATCAATAGGTTACATTTGATTAAGGGTCTGTACAAATTAATGGTAAAAATTATTATCTTAAACGATTAAGGTCCAATTTACCAGTCAAATAGCAAGATATTGACTTATTTCTAAATGTTAATGCAACATAAATCATAATTATCAATACAAAATACCAAATACATCTTTCATACATAATCAGACATGAATTAAAATTCTACATAAAAAAAATAACAGTGATAAATAATTACACAATTGTAGCAAATATTATTGACATTTAAAATATACAATGAATACAATATATTTTTCTTTTTATACAACAAACCTGTACCCTTTTGTTTGTAAAATACAACAAAAAAGATAAAATAAGATAGTAAAACACATTTGCCCCTGCCATTTCCCTAATATGGGTAAAAAAATACCGGTATCACCATTAACCACAGCCTAGTACAAGGCATCATCCTAAAAATAAAGAGTCAGACATCATTTAAGGAGGTAGACCTTGGGTAAGGGACAAAACTATTGAAATCAGTGATATGTTCGTATCATATTCAATTTCACCAATGTCTACCAAGCTTTCATTTGAAATAGAATGAAATCAGTCAAAGTTACTTTGATGCTTACATGAGATTGATGTAAAATACTGAATACAAACGTTCAAATCATTTGTAAGAGTTGTGTCCCCTACTCTAGGTCTACCTCCTTAATCTGATAGCATACAAGGCAGGGGCATACCACAGATTGTCAATATAAATAATTTGATTGTAAAAAAATCTTGAGGTACATGTATAATACACTGGGAGTAGATGAGTAAGGACTGCATTGAACAATATCTCCTGGTATCTTATTCCTGACAGTAACACCAAATCCATGAGTTATGAAAATAAATCTTTATTCATTTTGTTATACAGTACCAGATTGTACCAGATAAAAGAATCAGTCACTCAGCTGTGTACATAATATCATTTTAAACTCGACAAAAAATAAATGTACACTAATGAAATTTCCAATCCCTCTTACTAATTGATCATTCTATTTATCAGCCCAGTAATTTCAGAATGGAATCAAAAATGCATAAAACTTTCATTGGTCATCTTCACACTACTGTGAAAGTACTATTGTTCTTGGGGTACCAATTTTCAAGGTTTTCGCTTGTGAGCCAGTACGAAAAAGGAGCTTTACATCAAAAACCTCAAAACCACAAATTCAAGATTTCATGAATTTGTGTATCTTCCTTAATCCACTAAAATTTGTATCCACAAATTAAAGTACTTTCACATTATTGCTTTACTTGTTTTGTCTGAGCCGACTAAAGTGAAAATTTATCAATCTTGTGTTGATCATCAATTATAATGTATAAGTTAAAATTGAATTTTTGTTCAGAATTGAGACAAAGAAAAAAACTTTAAAGTTCAGGTTAATGCCATAAATCAAAGCATGGACACAATGGTTATTTCAGAATCAATTCCAATATTTAAAATTGATAACTGCATAAGGATAAAAACTCCATAAAATATTATTATCCATTCCAAATATCAATCCATATATTTTTACATATACTAGTATTATAATAAAAAGCTTTTAAAGATATCAATTCACCAATTCAAACATTTCTAATAAAACAGTTTATAAAAATTGAAATAAACAAAAAATATGCATTTAGGAAGACAATCATGTCAAGGATCATATCTAACAACCAAAGCCTAGCACAAGGATTACAACATCTTGATCCCAGAAGGAAAATCTAATTGCATGAAACATTTCCCTGAACATTAACACTGTGACACATGTGAACAATTCCTCCATAGAATTCTTCCAATATCTTAAGGAAGAAGACCTAGGGTAAGGGACACAACTCTTGAAATCAGTGGTATGTTTGTATCATATTCAATTTCACCAATGCCTATCAAGCTTTCACTTGAAACAGAATGTAATCAATCCAAATTACTTTCATGCTTAAATGAGAATAATGCAAGATGCTGAATACAAACATTTGAATTATTTGTAAGAGTTGAGTCCCTTACCCTAAGTCTACCTCCTAAAATGTCCAAACTGGAGAATGAACATACTTAAATACCATTTACAAAGTTCTCCAATAACATTGTTAAAACAAAGAAAGAAAATTCAAAATAGCAGTTCCACATGTATCCAACAAACCGATATGAACAAAACCCATGTACCAGAAATCAAAGTATATGATGATATTGCCACTAAGATGACAGCTTTTCAACTATTTTCTTCATGGCATGATTGGCAGCACTGGGATCCATAGAATTTATGATGACAAATTCCATGTTTAGGAACAAGATAGCACCATTTGAAATGATCAGTACAGGAGGGATCTGGAATATAAAATAATGCAAACTTTTATATGTGTAACCTAAATAAATTACTGAGATAGCAGATAAAAAAAGATGTTGCACACTACGTCATGATCAACCAATAATGGTAAACAGGAAGTAAATAAGTGAAGAACATGGAGAGAGAAGACATGGTACAAGTTATCATGTAAGTATCTAAGCATTTCCTCAGATAAAGGATGAGAAATCTGTTAAAGAAAAGTGTAAGACTGAAAGACAGACTGACAGACAAGCAATTGAAAATATAGCCCCAATTCCAATAAATGGGTATTAAAAAGGGAGTATAAATCAGTGTTCTAGATTGAAACCTATCATTAGGCTTAGCCCCCAACTTCATTTTCTTGACAACCTTGCCCTTTGAAGAGACCCATGCCTTTCATCAACATTACCACCCTTTGATGATGAAACTGTATTGCATTATATAATTTATACCTCAAATCACTTACACTTAAAAAAAAGAGCTGAATGCCATTTCTGCATTTCAGATAACTTTTTGAAGAAGATTTCATGGAAAGACTTTTGTGTTTTTTCCACCATGATTCACCCACTGCCTGAATCTTACAGTGAATAGTCTTCAATACTATCTCATTATCATTATGTATACCTGGTTTAGGACAAGTAGATTGAGTACATGTATGTTGAGCAGCTGGTTTCCTTGAAGAATTACAACCTGAGGATAATTCTTGAGTAAGCTCATCTAAACAATGAACCAGCCTTGTCTGTTCTCCTTTCCCACAGCTTACTGAGCACTAAAAATGATCAGAAAATATAACCATTAAAGGCCATATGTCCAGGCATAATTTACAAATATTCTTGGATCCCAGACACTCATCCATTATTCCTTTTAACTGATAAAACAAACACACTTCATAATTTTCTTTGCCTATAAACATTAAAAAAAATATTTGAGGCATTAAAATTAACCTCCTTCCATCTTTGTTTTTCAATTAAAAAATGAATGGCCTAAGAACCAAAAAAAATGGTATTTAGCTAGTGACTTAGCTAACATATTAATGTGCAAAGGGAAAACTTCTTATTGGTGTACAGCCATTTCAAAAAATTATCTATGTGTTTATTGTGACTTTTGCAAGGCAAAAAAAAACCTTAAGTCCATATTTGTTGAAAACACAGCCTATGTTAATCAAGTCTTGCCAATAATTTCTCAGAGAAAACCACAGAACTGAAACTAAAACTACTTTGGATAAAAACCATTTCTTCAAAACTTTAAAGGTACGTGGAAATCAGTTCAAAAGTTATGGAACAGAAACTAATTTACATCTGCTGGACAAATATATAGGGCTAACAAAATCTACACAAAAACATTTATTTCAGTAATATTGCATAAGGGAATAAAAACTGTCAGTCTGAAACCTTATTAATCAGTGAGCTTGGTTATTTGTGTTAAGGTACATTATGCTTAATTGCAGGATAAATTTATTGGCCCTCACCTCAGACCATGGTGAAGTATACCAGTAAGGCTTGGTCTTTTGAGGACATTTAACCATGTGACAAGTCTCTGTAAGACCTACAGTAGGTCGCGGTAGATTCTGGCAGTACTGAGGTCTGACCATTTCCATCTCTTCATTGTTATCCTCCTGTCGGCCACACTTGACTTCTCTAGTTCTCCTCCCTGACCCACATGTAACCGAGCACTTTAAAGGGTATAATTGCATATAAATAGCATGCAGTTTAAAAAATCATGTAGCATATAATGATCAAAATTCAATATTAAATTACAAAGACTTTGATTCAAAATACATAAATACCAATCGTATATATTGCAAATTTTGATGAGATACACACATGTTTCAAGGAGTAACCTCTCATCACCAGCATTAAAATCAAACATATAGGAAGATCTAAATCCAAACAATTGTATACAAGAAGTACTCAAAACAAACACTATTGAAATAGGAAGCCAAATCCATCACCAAGTGGTAATGTTTATAAATATCAGTATTTGAAGGTAGAAGAGAAGACTTGGAACATCACGGCCTCACGATCTCAGTCTACTTAACAAGCTGATCATAATAAGTGATAACTGGATTGATGTGTCTTTCATCCTCAAGAACTACAAGGCTTTCTAATTGGTTTTTGAAAGATACAGATCAAGAGTATTTAGTTCAACATTTTGAAATTTTAATCAAATGTTCTGAAACAATGTATTGAGATGATTGTAACAACTCTCGTTCAATAATTTTAGACTGCAAAAATTAGAAAAAAACAACAAAAATGAACTAAAAATACTGTGAGCGAGCTCACAAAAAAATATTCCTGCTTATAATGGAGAAAAATATCAAATGTTAAAACTTTAAAGTATGAATTTCTCTTTGGAATCCTCTGGCAAAAAATATATCATATTCCTTCATGACCATCTATATGTGATGCCCTACTGCTGTATTTCATCAAAATCGCTCCAGTTTCAGATGGTTCAGATGGAGTTACACTTACAAGAAATGTGAACAGTCAAATGGATGTACGGACAGACTGACAGACAGGATGATATATCTCCAAACTTTGAAGGGGGGATAAATACATGCAGCAATTCTGTAAACCTTTTTTCAAAAGTAGTGCCATCAGCAGGCCATGGAATAGAAAACACAGCCAAGCATGAACTAACCTGAGACCATGTGGATATTATCCACTGATATGTAATAACAGGTGGACAAGCTGCCATCTGGCATCGTCCTGTCTTGTCTATTGCAGGTTGGTGTTGACACATTCTGTCTGGAAGTCGGACAGATCCTCGAGCTGTTTGGCTCTGACAAGTTACTTCCCTTGATTTTCTACCAAAACCACAAGTGACAGAACACTTTAAAAGAAAATAAAATAAAAATTGGCATTAACAAATAACTATAAGGATTAATTATGATGTTTGCAAAACAAAAACAAAAAAGTAATGATAACGATAAAATAGATTTATAAACTAGCAAACTGAAAAATTTCAAGATGGTGTACGGCTACTTAATTTTTTAAAAACATGTAGCCTGCGAGTAAAGATAAATTCTTAATCAGGCTTTGTGATATAGACATAAGTCTGTTGAATAAACTATATTATTGGCTTAGATAAGGAGATTTAATCCTTTAGAATGGTCTATACTAAATCTGTAAATAAATTTTTCTGCGTTTTTTCTCTATTTCACATTTCCATTGAAATAAATTACTGATAGTAGTTCCAGTCTGTTTACTACACACATAAATAGATGGAAAAAAGAACATTTTGAGGAGGGGTGCCCCAAAAATATTCACTATCCTCCTAACTTCTACATATCCATGATTTTTTCCCCATATTACAGTACAAGTGTTGATTGTGGTACAAGTTTAGCAGGGCTCTTTGGGGCTCTAATTATTGGATTTCATTTTGGCATTGTAGTCCAGTTTTTGTGAGAAATTGTATTTTCTGTTTTAATGAACAATAAAATCCCATAAAAAAGGTACTCAAACATAAACAGTATTTCATAAGTATATAATCCATCATTTTTTATTCACATGTCCTCTCTCATCAACTGAGGGTGCTTTATAACTTTATTTTATCATTTCATCAATAAAAGCAAAATCTAAGGTAATCAATGTTAAAAGTGTGATGGTAAAAAAAAAAGCCTCTCTGCCTCATCAGTTTTCTTATATGAAAAATGGTCTGAGAATAAAAAAAAGTAACTATGAATGGCCTTACCTGTGACCATCTGTCTGCATGCCAGTTTGGTGGACATTCCTGAGTGTTACATGGTATTTTTCTGGCTGGCTTCTTCAAATGGCTACACCTACTACGACGAACTCGCCTCTCTTTCGCCTGAGACAATTTCTGGCTACAGTGGACTCTTCTCTTCTGTTTACCACCACCACAAGTTCTTGTGCATTCTGTCCATGGTCCAGTATACCATCTTAAACAAAATTTTAAGTGTAAGTGTTTGTAAGAATCAGGCAAAGTGGGGAAAATCAGAAGCATGCATGTCAAAACCCTACTGATCTGACAATGTAATATCACTCTACTTAAAAGAAAAGACCATTATATAGTCTCTGCATCACTGGCTTTGCACAGACATTTTCCGATAGAATGTTAGAAAAATGAGGTTTGTGCCAGAGTTATCTACCCTTGAAATGTTCATTTTCAGTGCATTTCCATGAAATTATAACTCAATGTACCAACATGAAGTGGAAAATGTTGTCTTTATTCCTCGATTCTGATGGTGCAAATAGTCAAATTACATTATCAAAATGATGGGTTTTTTTCATACCATGTCTCACCTTCTGCCTGTTTCTTACAGAAACAGACACTTAAATATTATGTATGATATTTGAATCAACTTATCTCTTACATTTCAGCATTTTTTATTTTCAAGCATTACCTCTTCCTTCCATAAAATCTAGTTCCATACTCAGGAATACAATGATAATATTGATAATATGAGGCAGGAGTAACCTGTGAGTGGACCAAGTTAAATGTATTGATATATTTTTTAAATAACCATGCCTTTTACAATTTTACATTAACATGGATTTTTTTTCCATAACTTAACAAAACTTTTAAAATGTAGGCTATAAACATTTCATTTTAAAAAAAAATATGTAACTAGTAAAGATCCTAACTCTGTATTGCAGGCTAAATTCCTGTCAGACCCTATTCAGGCACTCAGTTCTTTTAAGGTCAAAGGTTTAATTCTTTTTTAAGAATTATTATGAGGACTTTGTCCTCTATAAACCTACCTAGGCTGACACGGCTGTCTGTTACAAGACGATATACCTGTGGATGGACGTTTAGACTGGTCACACACCTCTGGATTGACTTCTTCGCCATCATCCCGATAACAGTGAGCAGACGACTTTTGAACACCTACAACCATATTAAACAACACATAATTTCTTAAAGTGACAGAAAATGTTTTTTTTTAAATTTATTGATTTTTTCCCCTATTTTTTTTTTTCGATTTTGTTTCCGTGATTTCAGCTTTTTCTTTGTCGCCTTTTTGTTTTTGAACTTGATATAGGAATTTCCTAATAAAGAAACTTTCTTATTACCTAGTTTAAGAGCATGAAACTTGTAACAAAATATGTGGATTATTAACAATTGCAGTACAATACATATGTACTTATTATCCACAGTTTTACAGGATCAAGAAAATAAAAAAAAACTAGCATGCTGACAAAATTTGAAAAAAATCTGATCAATAGTTTCCTCCACAAATAACTGTGTTAGATGGCTGAACAGAGGGGTAATGTTGTACTTAGTAAAGAAGACTTTACAAGATCTACAAAGCAGAAATCGGCAAAATCGGAAGTAAATATACAGGAAAAAAAAGTAACGGTAACAAAATCATCCCTGACTTGGGGACAATAAAATAAAAAGTTGTCATATTATAATTTTCAGAATAATTTTACCTCCTGCACATGGTTCACTACAGGATGACAGCTTGACAGTCCATGTATAGTTGCGAGTCTTTGGTCTTTCTTCGGCTTTCGGAAGTGTGTACCGATAGCTTACACCAGGATTCTTGTCCTGGGTCAGAATCTATTGACAAATGTGAATTTAAATATTAAATGTATGCTATTGTTTCTCTTCCGATTTTATTTCTTGATTTTATGTCAACAAGTATTTATATAAGCAGTACTAGCAAGTTCTATTTAAAAAAAAATTAAATTGGACAGCAATCAAATTAATACAACATATACCCTGTCTTTATTAAGACAAATACTATATTTGAAATAAATCCATTCATTGGAATTCAAGATAATTGCAAAGAAATTCAGATTGATGGACGCAACAACTTCTATTCAATAAATTTCTATCAATTAAAACAGCATTAAAATCAATGAAAAAGCCAATGACATCCCCATAAAAAAACTTACCTCAATGACCACATCTTCTTGCAGGGGTCCATCAGAATGTAATATCTCTGGCTCAATATAGCTCCTTTTATATATAAACTTAGCTCCTGCTATCATATATACACCATTCGAGTTCAAATGCCAGTTGCCATTCAGAAAGTACTTGCCATAAATATTTCTAACAGCAAAATAGTTTCTAGATAATGCATCTTCAGCAATCTTGATTGTACGAGCACCTCTTGGTAGCACCATAAATGGAAAGTAAGCTGTGAAAAAAAAGAAAGAAAATGAAATGTACGAATAGGACGAGTGTATACTGCATAATAATTTAAGATTTCATAAGCACACAAAGTGAATGAGTAACTTAACAAGATATGAAAGTGTCTAAATGTTATCTGGTAAAGAGAATGAATGAAGTGCACACAGGAGCTACATTTTATTTTTGGGATTGGCTAACCTAGCTGCGTACAAACATCATTGCAGCAAGAGATTATACTGGAATATCTTGTGAGGTTATGATATGAAATTGTATTCAACTAGATATAGAGAAGGGAGCCATCTCTGTGGGCCCCGCTGTCAATAACATGTGGTAAATAAGCTGATATGAAGCATTATTTGAAGTTATTATATGGTCTCGTTATGTGCGATTTTATTCTAAGATTTTTAGTGAAAACTGATAAATATCCTGAACTTATTTTCATAGTATAAAAGTGATATGACTGCATGGTGTGAATTCATTGTTGACCACTAGGTGACTTCTGGATATATGGGTTGATGTTTGAATATGTTTTAAAGGTGCAGTCCAATAGCTATTTGTCACATATTTAGAATTATGCTTTCAATCTATTATTACCCACCCAAAACAGGATGTGAATTAAATGATTAAGACATGAAAATTTTCTGAGGAAAAAGGATGTATGGGTTTTACTTTAAATAAGAAAAATATAACATAAAGAAGCAAATTATTTGTATCAAGAAAATTGTGGAATAAAATTTAAAAAAAAAAATTTTTTGGGGTGTTGACACATCAACGTAACTATGCAATAGAGTGGACACAATTTGTTAAGTATGGACGGATAGACAGTGCGACCGACAGGCGGACCTTTGACCTAAGAAGTTGTACAAATATGATGACATACTCTCTGGTGTTGGTTAATATACATGTCTAGTATAAACTTTGAAATCATAACAGTTCTCAAGATACAGAGCGGACATGATCTTTACCACAGGACATGGGGTTGTCAACTGAAACCAAAGTTTTTGACCTTGACCTTTGACCTAAGAAGTTGTACATACATTATGGCACACCCTCTGGTGTTGGTTAAGATACATATTAAGTATAAAGTATGAAATCATAACAATTCTCTAGATATAGAGCAGACATTAATTTGTTACGGACAGACAGACTGATTACTATAGGGTGACCCGCCTATGGTGGGGCCCTAATTAATAGTTTTCTATAGTAATGTAATACATCAGATAGGCTCACACACACATGAATGGAAAACTAGAATTTTTATTTTTCAACCGCACTATGAAGCACGGTAGAATAAAACCATACTATACTTGGCGTCACATAAATAAGATACTGTTAAAATTTGAATAAAAATATTTTCTACGACTTTATTGACACCTACTGTCATTTAAATTGTCTTAAATGACTTGCTCATTCGTTTAGCCAAACAGCTTCTCCCTAAACATTGAATCGTTAAATTCCAGTCAGATTTTAATTCTCGGTGCCAATATTTACATTGTAAAAAGTTGGCCATGTTTAAAGTGATCGGGTTGCTAGGAGATGTTGTTTATGTTTAAATGGTTTGTCCAAATACCGAAGAACCCAGAATGCATTTCGGCGTTATTTCGGATATCTCGGATTTATTTTACGCGAACAACCTACAATACAGAGAAGTTGATCAAGCAGACCATTGTCACCGGATTTCGACGGGATCTTACGAACTTCGTTTGTAAACAAATCGTCCCGTAGAAACCAACATGGCGGATATTAGTATGAGATTTTCCCGTAAGGATTTGTTACGCATGATTTAAGCTAATAAGCGACTCATTGGTACTAACATGTCATGCATATATGCGAACTATCTTCAGATTAAATAAAAGAGAGACAACTCTAGCGGTTAGTCCTGACGGTTTAAAAAGTAGAGCTTCAATTCGAAAATGTGTTGTATGTGACGTCAAGTATACTTATTATATTTTTACACCTACTATTTCTGGGTAACTGTCTGTCAAATCTACCATTGACTTTCTGGCATGAAGATCCATCCCCTAAACATACACCACATTCATCTTCCTTTGCTGGGGAGTCAATGATAAGGTCACATCCCACTTTCTAAATAAAAATAATGAAAAGTTGCATGTAAATATTAGAAGTCACATATCATTACTTCTTCCGTATAATATATACAATAGAAGTGTGTACACATATCTGGATATTACTTGTAGAATTTTGCAAGTTTTGAAAACATTATGTGAAATTAAGACATTAATTTCAAATACATGCATGTTTTCAATTTAAGTGGTTGTCTTTTGTCCCTAAGAATTTATAGGAAGATTTTCACATTTTGGTTCCAGAAGTATTTCATTGTAAGTATGAGAAAATACAGGGATTTTATGATATCAAAATGAAATAATTATGCAAGTATTCTGAAGACTGAAAAGCATAGAGAAGCATCAACGATCAGAGAAATACTGCACACCTTTTTATGTCTAGCAGAGACGATGTGTTGTAAACATGTTAAATTTTGCTGTGTACTTATTATAGCTATTTTCATGGTTAGACAGAAAAGCATAAAAAGTAAAACATACAAATTTTGATTTTAACACTATTATGCTAATCATTTTTTAAATGGAAATTGACATGTGCAAATACGTACACTTGGCATAAGCCACGAAAGTTGATACATTTACAGTTCAAATTAACATACTAAACCTCTCAATGTATCTCAAACAACTGTACTGACCTTACATTTACCCTGAACACAGACATTCTCACTGTAATCATTACATTTAGTTCCATCTTTTACTTGTTTAGACAGAGCATGGTAAAAGTTAAACCCATCTGCCTGGCAGTACAGCTTACACTGGTCATGTTCTGTGAAGGGGAGACAATCAAATTGTATAACAAGATTGTGGTTAGTTCAGAGATAGGGAGATCACAGTATGAAAAGTGAGTTTACTATCTTTTTGTCAAGAATATCCTTTTCATGCATAAAAACTTTAAACATAAAGTAATAAAAAAACAATATTTTTTTCAAGAATATTCCTTTCTTGTAGGTTTATAAAGAAGGAAGAAACTCTGTGGTGAACTATAACCCACAGAAAAGTATATTAATTGACATCAATTTTAGTAAAGGGAAAAGCTTGTATTCAGAGGTAAATTTTGGGCTGGGTATAAAATACTTTGGATATGTTTAACTTTAGAACAAATTCCTTTGGGCTAGGCAAAAAATGTCTCTGGGGCAAAACAATTGATTTATTAACGTGTTTGTGGTGGGTACAATTTGAATTTTTCTTACAAGACAAATGTATTGCCATTCTGTCTCCAGGACACACTCTTTTTACGGAAAAGCCCTTCAGTTTAGTTGTGTAAAGCTTGAAACAAAAACAAAAAATGGTACAACATTACCATCATAAATTCTCTTATAGGGTGTCCAGTGATACATAAAGCCTCTAAATCTGTATTTGTTGAAAAATCCACACTGTTCTTCTCTGAAGTCAACACTTCCCTGTGGACACTTCTGTAATACAGAAATAATCACATCTACAATATCATATACCTTCCATGGAATGATCACAGAATTACTTATTGTCTTCTGACTGTAATCAATCTTTAAATTGACTGTCTTAGGCACAACCTAGATTTATTTTGATTAACTCATCAGTCTTCCATAACATGTATAAACATCCTACAAAATTTCGAAGCTGTAACTCAAAAACTGTAAGAGACTGCTGGACAAACCATGTAATCAAGGGAACCAAGATCCAAGCAAAAATTGAAAGAATATATTCCAAGGATAAAGACTAGACAGGAAAAATAGACACACACAGCAAAGATTATGCAATACCCCCCCCCAAAAAAAAAAATGTACAAAGAAACAGTGCCACATCAGACATTAATTCAGTTTTTGTAAATTGAAGTTGTCAATTATAGATACTGAAGGATTGTTATTCAGTAAAAAAACTCCTTGTCATGTAAACATGGAAATGTTTTTATGATATTACCTGTAAATTACAAAGTTTATACATCATAGATTTCCCTCCACATTTCCTTCCACCATACTGTGGTCTGTAAAAACATACAGGATATTATATTTCTATTATACAATCCAGCATCACATAATTTGTGTGAATACTACTATGAACAAATATGTTCTTTCATACTTTTTTTGTTTTGATGTCATAAAATGCCAAGACTTTAGATAGGGAGAGTACCACAGGAGATAAGAATAGAGAATCTTAGTAAGCATGCTTACAATACCCCACTTGCAAACATATGCACTTTTACAAAACTTAATTCTCATACACAAATAAAAAGTGGTCCACTTAACTAATTTCTGTGAAAATCAATCCCATCCAAGATTTTATTGCTACTAACCATTCACCAAAGTTTGGAGGAAAATTCATTAAAAAAAAATGTAGGGCTACCTAGGTGACACACCTCGATCATTGATTTTTTACTAAGCCCTCCATAAAAGTGGTCCCCAATGTCAACCCAGATAAGGAGATCCATCAAAAAATGGAGGCGCTATCCACGCGACAAGAAGTTATGACCGATACACAGAGAATTTGGTCAGAAACATCATACCCCTGCAATATGTTTTGTGGGGTATAAATATGTTTTTTACCTTTTTACCATCTCATTTCAAACTTTCTTGCGATCAGAAGATTAGGTAATCTACTTACAATGGATTGTTACAGAGCCTTGATCTCATCTTGACTCCTCCTCCACAGGTCCTGGAACATTGCTCCCAGTCAGACCATGTGGACCAGTGACCATTCCTCGGTTGTGGACCAAGTCCTCCATAGGACTGACATTTACCCAGTTGACACCACTACAATAACCAAACCAAAATTCAATGTAATCCATTAAATAGTTAGGAAGATGATTTGCATAAAAACTATAAGCACACACTGGCATGCAGATTAAAACCAATATAACTGAAAAAAGGGTGAGAAAATTTTCATGACAAATCTTCCAATAAAGTGGCGATGTTGCTGAAATATTGCAATAGATATATTACTAGATAAAATGAGAATGGTGAAGCACATACTGCTTACAATGCAATAAGAGTTTTCAAAATAGGTAGAACATTTCAAAACAACTTTTTCTTATTCTCCAATAAGCTGAAAATGTTTCTTACTACCTTATGCTAAAAATGAATTTTTTCACAATAATTTCTAATTTTGCTATTACAGTTTTCATGATCCTTGAATAATTAATTCTAGATCAGTAATAATAAATTATTAATTTCTCAACATATCCCTTGAATATACTGGTTAAGGAGTAGATCTAGCAAGTAATTCTAACCAACCAATTTTTTTGTTTTCTACATCTCCTGTGACACAAGTTTATGCCCCAAATTTAAGACAAAACATCTAACAGGTTGTTGACGTTTTCCTTTAAAATGTGAGCTATCTTACGATTTTCGTTGTGGAAAATAAAATTTTGGTGAGCAAATTGGTAAGAATTGCTTCTGTCTTGAAAACGGCCAGATCTACTCTGACCAGTAGCAAAAAGAAAACATAACCACAAAAAAGACTGAATACATTTGAATATTGGAAACCAAACACAAAGTGTTTATTCTATTTCATAGAGCAAATGATTTTTAGTTTCATTTGTTGAGAATTTGATGAATACTGCATACCATGAAAGTACTTTAATTCGTGGATACCAATTTTCATGGATTGGGGAAGAAACACATGTTCTTGGATTCTCCAATTTCAGGTTTTGAGATTTCCAGTTTACACATCTATGGAAATCTACTTTTTGTTGGGAACCAAATTTCGTGGTTTGGCCTACCCACGAAAAACATGAAAATTGGTACCCCACTATTCATAGTACTTTCACAGTATTCTTTATGCACAGAGAAGTTAGTAAGAGAAGAAATGTGCCTACCTACCATACCAGGACCACAAGAGGTTCCATCTGCAGCGGGGAGAAACTTCGTCTCACATGACAAACCACCTTTATAACACCACAATTTCTGACAGATTTCTCTCTGAAATTGAAAATACAAGATAGTTTTAAGGAGGTAGACCTAGGATGAGGGACAGAACTCTTACAAATCATTAGAGCATTTGTATTCACTGTTTTACATCAATCTCATGCAAGCATCAAAGTAACTTGGACTGATATCATTCTGTTTCAAATGAAAGCTTGAAAAGGTTGGTGAAATTGAATATGATACAAACATATCACCCTTACTCTAAGTCTACCTCCTTAAACCGTCATATAGTAGCTAATATTCTGTTCTTTTTTAATTTCATAAACTGTAACAAAGGTTTACATATCTATTATTACATGTATCATTTCTTAAATTGTATTTTTAAATATATATGTAATTAATCAAAGCATTAAAAAGAAAGAATATATTGAAATGTCACTGTTTGACGGTATCATTTATTTAAATCTAGGTGGTTTTGTCCTGAATCTCATTTGCTATGCATGGCATTTCACCATGGCATAAAATATTCTGACTTGGAAAGTCTTGATCCTTTGTCAATGAATAATTAACTTGAATAAAAACAATGTTATAATTTACTTTAAAAGAAAAAAAATAAATCAAAGAATTCTTAGCTGTTTTTTTACCTCATGAGGATAAATCACCCCTCCATATTAAATGTTTTAATAACCTCTACATAGAATTATTGAAAGACTTAAAACCTAATATGATTTTATTCAGCTGACCAAAAAAAATATGCAAATCTGCTGTGGGAAGTGATGAATACTATATATAGACCAGACAAAAATTGTGAGCATAACTTGATACCCCACCCTTTCCATTTTGATTTGGAACAAAATCTAAAATATCTGCACAATGGGAATATGTAATAAAGATTCTGTGAAAGTTTCATTCATTTCTGTTTGGTGGTATAGGAGAAATATTGGATAAGAGATGGGTCCTCCCATTTTCCCATATTCACAAATGACAAAGTTCATGTTTTGCTATGTGAAACCCCCAAACTGATTCTGAAAAAAATCTAAAATAGGAGCACAATGGGAACATGCAATGATTCTGTGAAAGTTTCATTCAATTCCATTTAGTGGTATAGGAAGAGTAACAGATAAGAGATGGGTCCAGCGGAAAAGAAGCAGAATTCAATATTTTATGTCTGTAGAACATCACAAACCTTCCCAAAGTCAAATATACAGAGCCTAGCATTTCTACCAAACTGCCATCGACATTGAGTATCTGCATCAAACAGTTCTCCGGGGAGTTTATCTGGAAACTGAAGTTCTCCTAACCCTTTAGGTTTGTTGTCTAAACAAGATGACTGAATAGTGCTGAAAATACATATAAAGGTAAACTAATCGAAAAAAGAAAATAACAAAATATGTTCACAAGAACTTAAGTATTCAATAGAATTTGTCCTGTTCAATGAACTAGCATTAATATTTTGTAATACTGTAAAAGTACTATTGTGTGTGGGGTACCAATTTTTGTGGTTAACGTGGGTAGGTAAAAACATGAAATTCAGTTCCCAACAAAAAGGAGATTTCCATTGATGTGTACACTGAAAACCTCAAACACCACAAATTTAAGAATCCACAAACTTGTGTTTCCTCCCTAATCAAAGAAAATTGGTTTCCATGAATTAAAATACCTTCACAGTAATTGCTTGGGTTTATTTATCAAACTGCACAATGTATAAAATTTCAATGTTTTACCAATATCTTTAAAAAAAAAATACTGGATTAATATTAGGAATGACCAACAAATACTTAAAACCAATAGTGATGACATCACCAGATTTTTTCACCACCACAACAAACTACCAAAAGTGAGACAGACTGTGAGTAATAAATAATAACTAATTACACGGGAAAAAATTCAATTCAATGAATCCCTCCTTTCTACATGCATACAATTGCATGTAATAAAAAGTGAATGAACATTTTGTATGTAATTTTGATCAATTCTACTGAAAAAAGATCATGTGGGTTCTTTTTTTGCAGGGTTGGTAAATTTCATTTATAGTGTTAGATTGAATGTTACACTCCTTGAGACGTTCACGTTTCCTATTTTAGCGTTCGTGCATCGTTTATCGTACGTTTACACGTGTAATCTTTTTGCGCTAGAAGCGGTCATTTATCGTGCATTTGGTAAGCATTTAGGGTTCATTCAGGTATCATGCGTGCAGGAAACCTAATCGTCTCAAGGAGTGTACCAATGTAATTCTAAATCTGTGGTATAATGGGTGAAGAGACAGATTAGATCCTAACACTATTTCTTTTATCAAACTTATAGAAAGGTATTAACATCAAAACATTTTTGGATCTATTTACTTGAAATATCTGTCCAGGTAATGTTTGCTGCAACGAGACCATCTGAACAGCCCTGTCCTAGAACTAAGTGTTGGAGACATTATTGTACCAGAACTAGGTCTGCAGGGGTTATCTGTCCCATCATGCATCATGCCAAAACTGCAAAAAAAGAGTAATGCCCTAATTGTAGATAATCCCAATACACAAAAATCATTGACTACAGCAGTGTACGCTTACAACGTACAGGCTTATAATGAATTCAGGTTTATACAAATTAGAACATATTTCCCAGTCCCAGTGTTTTGAATCTAATGCATTTTGTCACTGATATAACAAATTCGTTATAGCAAAATCAGGGATATAACGAAGTATTCCTTATGGCCCGGCGACAGATTTATTGCTGAAGTTTGCCTGGATAAAACGAAGAGTCAATTTAATTGTTATGTAAACATCGGACACAAGTTGTCTGCTACCCACGGTAATTGATTAATCAACACTTTCACAGTTAATGAACATAGTTTGAAGATCGTAATTGATTAATCAACAATTTCACGGTTGATGAACACAGTTTGAAGATCAGCTAATCTTACCTGCATTTTTGTTTCATTACTCATTAAAATATCAATCAAATAATGACACCCAAGCCATTGAAAAATTTAGCCAAAGAACATCCCTGATTGTGAACTTTTATCATTTTTGATTTAATGATTCAACAAACGATAGTTTTTCACACTTCAAGCTGTCGAATATGCTGTGTAAATTACTGCAGACTCGAAAAGGTTCGATGACAAAAATTCTTCACAAAATTGAAATTCCAGTATGAAGATAAAGGCAACTGATCTCAATAATATGTAAGAGTAATCAAGGAAACCAAGGTTATAGCGGTAATCAGAAGAATGTAATCCAGGGACAAAGACCTGACATGGAAAACAGACATACAAGAACATACAGTAACTAAAATCATACATACAAAGTAACAAAAGCAAATGAGCAACTCGGACTCCACTAAAAACTGGGAGCATGGACCAGGTGCACCGGTAGGGTAAGCGTCCTCTGCTTTTCGAGAAACACCCACCAAGTTGCTCATAAAAAGTCAAGTCCGTGGTAGACAAACAAGGAAAGGAAAACTATGACCCGTTGAATAAATGAATTTTCATGGTGCAGATGGATACACCATAACGATCAAAAGTTTAACCACAGAAGTCCAGCAGGGCACCAAAACAGAAGGACAACTATCTTATTAAATGAGGTGTTACAATCTTTGACTATCCTATCCCATCTCACACATGTAGTGAATTCTTAAGGACGTAATAGAACACTGATAAAAGAGAAAGTATGCGAGTTTAGGAAAAAGAGTTTATAAAAGCAACTACAACAGCAACAAAAGCAATTGTTTTATTTTTTATTCATCATTAATAATAAATACACATTACAAAACAATTATTTAATTTACTGCTAGAAAAAATGCACCAATATTGCTACGTCTAAAGCGATAATACCACTTTTAAGAAAACAATAGGGGAGATAATCCTAATTTTGAAAAAAAAGTTTATGATATAACAACGATGACTAAGACAGGTCCCTGAGATTTGTTATAAACTAACTCTACTGTATATGTTAAGGAGGTAGATCTAAGGTAATGGACATTACTCTTGAAATCAGTGATATGTTTGTATCATATTCAATTTCACGAAAGCCTATCATTCTTTCATTTGAAACAAAAATGAAATTAGTCCAAGTTACTTTGATGCTTACACAAGATTAATGTAAAACATTGCATACAAGCATTCCAATGATTTGTAAGAGTTGTGTCCTTTACCTTAGGTCTACCTCATTAAATGTTTAAATTTGTTGTGCACACCTACCATATGTGGCTGACTAACTTTATGGACAAACAGAAATTACATGTATAAACAAAAGAAAATTTAAAAAAAAGACTATTTACAAGCAAAATAATCAAACTATTTAAGGATTTTTTTATCTGTAAAAAGAGTCCCTGTATCAAATAGTCAAATTTCTTAAATTCTTTAATATGCATAAAATGCTCTGATCAAAGGTTTCCTACAAAATTCATTGAGACAGTGAGCCAAGGGCTGTTCCTGATTTAAATGTATAGGTATGAGATGCACGTTTTTCTCTACCCAATCACACACATAATAAAATAGACGCTTTTCTGTATTCTTCAATACAAAAAAAAGTGCCACAATACCCATCAACCATATTTATAAGCCGTGACCCAACACACAACTTTAATTAATTTGGAAATTCTTACTTGTGACCAATTTCATGAGCAATGGTAAAAGCTGTAGATAAACCACTGTCTTCTGTTATAATACAACTTCTAGCATCTTCACACATTCCTTTGATGGGAGCAAAACCTGAAACAATATGGTTTATAAACTTGTAAATAGCTGCTAGAAACCTGATTATAGGGGTCAAGTGAAATAGATCAGTGTAGGCCTGGAAGCCACAAAACTTCAGAAATACTTATTTTTGAGAATATTTTAAACTTCCATGATAAATCCAATCAAAATTTTCGAAATTGACAATGTCACAGTTTAAAAGAATTTTCTCAGTCTAAAGCAATTTTTCAAGTGTTACACAGCTTGTGCCAGGTGTAATTTCAAGTTGCCTTTTGTATTCTTTTTGTATTTCTTTTATTACTTTTAGTAATTGTCAGAGACAAATAACTCAAATATGCCAATACTAATAAGTTTTATTAAAATAAAAAATGGTACAAATTCATGATACTAGAATGTAAGTCTTGAAGCATCTGAAAAATTGAGTAGAATATTTAATGCTTATTTAAAGTAGTACACACTATCAGAACTGGCTGATCCTTGCACTACTGAAAAAAAAAATTAAAATATGTTACATGAATCATAAACTTTGTAGAAATAATAAATACCAAGAGTATCACAGGGGTGGTCACTAAAGGCACATATATCTAGTCCAGTCAAGAGAATGGCATGATCATGTGGTTGGCGTCTTCCATGTTTTAGCATGGCCTGCCACTGACAGAAACTGTTTAATGTCTTGTCTGCATGATTCTGTATATTCAGTCCTGGCTAAAAAACGAGAACAGGCTTCCAAGCTAAAGGTTGTAAATCTAGGTTAAGGGACATAACTCTTGAAATCAGTGAAATGTCTGTATCAAATTCAATTTCACCAAATCCTATCAAGCTTTCATTTGAAACAGAATGAAATCAGTCAGTTACTTTGATGCTTACATAAGAATGATGTAAAATGTTGAATACAAACGTTCCAATGATTTGTAAGAGTTGTGTCCCTTACCCTAGGTCTACCTCCTTAATCAATTCTAGAAAATATCATTAGTGTCTACAGTATAAACATAATTTTAAGCATAATGCTCAATGTCAGCAAATCATTTAAGTTTTTGTTACATTTAGACTTTGGATAAAATAATGATTAAATTACCTATCTTTAAACACAGTGAAACCTTCTGTATTGAAAGAGACCATTACTTTGAAAGATACAATGGTGACAGAAAAACATACTGTAATTATGGAAATGTTTGTGTGGGGGTAATTTTTGCTGCATTCCCATTCACAAAATATGCAAGAAAATGATCCCCAGGTGAAAATGTCATCACTAAATGTTTTTACATTAACAGTAGTTGTCTTACAGGCAATGATTATCTTTCATATTTACGGGATGCAAACCATTTTATTAAGTTTTCAAAAGGATGTAACCCACCAACACCAAACAACCCAGTTGGTGGTCTCATTGGGGAAAGGAAGAACAGTAAACATTTTTAAAATTTTTCTTTGAAACTTAAACTATTTACACTTTGGTAAGTAGCAAAATGATTTGAAATAAATTATTCAAAATAACAAGTACTGGCTGCAGCTACAATAAGTCAAATATTCAAATTTGAAGTCTACTGTTGTCCATTGCTCAAATCAAGACAGTAAACCAGTGTAGCAGGCTGGAAGGTTACTTCCCTTTGCTCAAAATAAAAACAAAAAACAAAAAACAACAAAAAAACAAACGAAGTCAATGCCAGAAATATGGAAAAGGTCTATTTGTACAAATGTATATATCTCTATCTTTGTCATCACTGTTGGACACTCATAAACAATTTGTTAAAAGATATTCGTTATGATACCTCATCATCTTCCAACACTACCAGACCAACAACTACTATCTTTATTCTGTACCCATTACCACTCTCTTGAAATAGCTGAGATACCTAAAAATTAAGTAAAGGAATTTAATCTTTTATGCATTTGAAAATTAAACAGCTAAAATAAAATATACATATAACGAGAATAAGTATAGTGTATGTCTGTTTACAGTTACCAAATTAACCTTCTTGTCAGCTGAAACTTAAGTCCATTTTTACAAGTAAGGATGCCTAATCTTTCTATTACATTTCATTAAAACAAATTGAGTAGTTAAGTAATAATTGCAATTATAATGCCCTTAAATTCAATAATCTCCCTTTGCAAATAAATACCTTCCTTCATGTACAACTACATGTACATACAATGTATAATAACTAACCTTCCTGAAAAATTTCATCAAATTCATTGAAGATATATGGACAGCTATTCCTGTAACCCACCAATCCTTGTGGGGTAAAATAATTGGTTAAAGTAAAAAGAGTTATACTTACTATATTAAATATACTGAGTATATAGGTTGTAATATTGCTACGTCCATGTTTCCAGTAAACATGTTTATCTACGACAACAAGTGTTTCAACAGATTTCGTAATCTTCTTAGATGTAGATCTTTTTCTCCGTGTTGGGTTAAAGTATGTGTAACTAGAGTTTGATTGAAGTTGAGAATCTGTTGGAGTGTCATCCTTCCGTTTGGTAGGATTGTAATAAATATCACTTTTATTCTTCCCTGAGTAATCAGAAACTAAGAAAAAAAGAAATCATGTCTTTTAAAATTTCATCTTATTACATGTAAGGCAAAAAAAAAATAGTATTGCTTCCTGCTACCTGCAAATGCTAATATCATAATGTACATAGAACCAGTCTTAACTGAACCAATTTATGATATGATGAGACTTTGCTGACTTTGATGAGTTTTCAGGGTTTCATTAAGACAGGTTGAATTGTATAATTCATAACAGTTGCAGGAGAATTACACAGCCAAATGTGCTACATATGATAAACATATGGTGCTCGATTCATATGATAATCATATGGTAATCATATGACAATCATTTGATATTGAACATATGATAGTCATATGATTATCATATGATTCTCATATGGTAATTTTGGCTTAAAAACATGATAATCGTATGTTAGTGAAAAACATATGATTATCATGCGATAATCATATGCATACCGAAACATATGATTGTCATATGGTGCTCGATTTATATGATAATCATATGATGCAAACCATATGATTCTCATGTGTGGCACATTTGCCTGTGTACAATTAAACAAATCATCTCAAATAAAGCACAATTATACAACGTCTTGCAAAAATAAAACAACCTTCCATGTTATGAATAACAGGATAAATGGTCTCCAGCATGTTTTATTGTAGCTACCAGAGTACATGTTATTTTCCCTTTTCCATGATAAAAACTATTGCAAGTTCATTAAACTATTTTTATTAAACCGCTTATCTCTTAAAGATTTAAAATGTACTGATTTAACCAAGTTTAAAACATAAATGAAGAAGTCTTAATGTTTTGAAGTAAGTGAGAAAATCATAAAGTTATGATAATAACAGAGGCATACATTTATAACATGCAAAAAATTCAATCTTGCTGCTTTCAAATTGCACTATATGTACAGGTACAAAATGTACTTGTTGTCAGAAATTTGTAATTTTAATTTTACATGTAATTCCCATCTTTAGGACTGGCTAAAAGTAAGGAAAATTCAATGATTATACTTTTTTTCAGTGAAGGGCTCATCCACCATTGGATGGAGAGTTACATGTAGATAATTTTAATCCAATTCAACTTAGGCCAAGAAAAAAATATGTCTGTTTAAGGTTACTCTACCAGTAACCTACCCTATATTTTATGCCTATCCTGTGACATTTTATTTGTATTTTCTGTTGAAATGCCACTAACTTATCATTTTTCAGTTGAGCACTATTAAATCATGACTCACGATAATTTTAAATTTTGAAATAAAATATTTTTAACCACATGTACCTACCCTATTTTTTCATCCTATGTAACCTTAAACAGATATGTATATATTTTTTCCCTTATAGTCATTTTCTCTCAAGAAGGTGTGGGAATAAAAGTTAGAAAATACATTTTATACATGTACATGTACATATGAGCTACATCTACATTTTAAGAATTTCACATTCCTCCAGCTAGTTCACAATAAATTCATACTAAGCCCATTGACATGTGTGCAAAAGGTTTAGAGTGAGTCATGCGTACCAATATAAAACGAAACTTACAATTAATATCAAAATGTTGATTATGTATAGAAGAGGATGCTCTGTATAAGATGTGTGAAACAGCATCATCCATGTAAGATGTTGATAGAAGGTGACGTGGTGTTGGTTCAAATATGTAGTCATCATTTTCTAGCTGAAGGACTCCACTCTGAAAATAAACAAAAAATACAAATATAGAATTAACCCATTAAAATTATTAGTAACTTCAGAATTTCTACCAAGATTGGCAGATTGTACAAAAAACCCATATATCCCTACTGCTGATGAGATAAATTTGTATAAAGTTGCCTATACAATGTACATGTAAGTAAGATTGAATAATTTGAGACTGGGCTACACTACAGTATTTTCTAGATGCAATCAGAATTTCAATGGGCAATGTGCTTGAATAATTTTTTTTCATTATAACTGAACATTTACATGTATATATTATGTAAAGCTATAAATTGCATAAACACATATACTTTGTATTAAAGAAATTGTAACAAAATCTGTGAGATTCTTGACCCATTAAAAGTTAGTTTAAAAAAAGATACTTGTTAAATTATGGATGTCTATTTTTGTAATTGATAAACTTCTAATAGGAACTTTTGTTTGGACCAAACGTAGAGTGGTGTGTGCCAAAAATTGTGACTTGTGATGAATGAGGCACATCTGATCATGATACATGTAGTTAACCATATTAATCAGAAATAATAAGTTTAATCTACAACTGTTCACCGATTCGATCTGGTAATGATTGACAAGAATAGGTGAGACATCATGAAAGTGACAATATGACTGCATGTGCACGAGAGACCTATGGGAAATTAAAGCTCCTGGTTTTCTAAATCCAAATTATATAAAGATAAAGGTACATGTACATGTTTGTATTTTCTTTTATTAAGGTTGGTAAATACACATAGTTGTACAAGTCAACCATCAACACACATTTAAGCTGTGTACCATGCTTTAATTCCTTTTGGAAATGGGCGCTGTCAGGCACGGAGCTACATTTACATCAAAACGCCCGGGCGTACACATCAACAACAAAAAAATCATTCGGGTTGTCGCACATTCACCGGGAAGTTCCCATAAATGAAGAGAAAGTAGTTGACAGTTTTGCATCACGCAAAAACAGGAATTATTAGACTGACTAGAACTGTAAACTCTTCTGAAACCAGTAAAGAGGTTGATTAATACCTGCATGATGTGTTTTTTTCCATTTGCATGTTTTGATACCAATAGCTGAAGCTTGTTTGATCTATATAGTACACAAATTTAAACGTTTCGCTATTAAATGAATTTTAACTTATCTTGCTAATATAAGCAAATCATTGATAATGAAAGGAAATTGGAAAATGACACAATACAATATAGAAACAGTAAGACAATAATCACTCGGGCAAACATACAAGAATCATCAAAATTGTAAAATTTTAATTTCCTACTACATGTATTATTTTTAAAGATCTCAACTTGCTTTTGGGGTATTTTTTCAATTACAAACATTGTCTACGTTTACTAAATCTCAGGAGCTTTCGCCCCTTGGACCCACTGGGGCCTTAAGTGGCCCCTGACCAGTCGCTGTAAAATAGGCGTACACATTAATTAACTCTTGCTATGCCACTGGCTGTAGATATTTTCTTTGTTCTGCCACCTAGGGCATTCTATGCCATTTTTTTCTAAATTCGGAGGTTTGTCTGTTGTCAGAGGGAAGTTGGTGGTGAAATTGAGGTAGCGAGTCATTTCGCCCCGATTACCTGTTCACCCCGGATTGGTTTTGCGCCAGGGTGTTTCGCCCCAATTATATTTTACTGTTTTCATTAATAAAATATCACATTATTTATAAAATTTTTGCTTCGCAAGTGCAATATTTTCATTTATATTTAAGCAGCAAGCAAAATCAATATTTGAAGATCTGTCTTGTTAACTAATGGGGGAGTTGTTTTTCAAAAAATTAATAACTTTAATATTCCCCCCCCCCCCCAAAAAAAAAAAAAAAAAAAAAAAAAAAATTTCCAACCCCATATCCGCTCGCTTTCAAAATGATCAATAACTTTAAGGCACTTTGCAATACTTCACATGTTTTATCCCTTAATGGAATCCATTTCAGTTTCAATCTGTGCAGATACTGGAACAGTTCTCCACGGATGGTGGGAATACTTTACATGCGACGTAAACAAAATTCAGACGACAGCTGCAAATTCCAAACAAGTAAATGATTGCCTTTCCTATTTTAGAAAAGCTATGCTGTGATTTTGATTATAAAATCGAAATAATATTTCATCCGAGGTGGGTTAGGTTCTTGACAACAGCAACAGCAGAAAAGCGGCGATACATGTACGTACATCCAAGTGTTTCCCAAAGTTTTTATAAATATTGTATTCACTTCTTTAAATAAGTATAACAAATTATAACAAAAAATGTGATTCTTTACTAAACTGCCATGCATTCTTTACATAAAATTTGCATTCATCATAGCCATAGGCATATAAATTGGTATATTGTGTGTATTTGTACACAGAGACACTAGATTTTTTGTGATTTTTACTCACTGGAGATTGATTCCAAATACTTTGCATGGAAATTTATAACCGAGGCGAAACGTATCATCTATTCTCATTCCCAGAAATTTTGCTTTTAGCCGACCAATGCTTCTTCAACTTTACAGATAATTATACTAAAATATTCAAGAAAAAATAAGTTCTTTAAAAATATGGCGGGATATATCCAGATCAGAGAAATGTTTGTAACTGAACATGGTTAAATGTGCGCTTAACTGTAGTTATGTCCCTTTCCCCGCAAAAAAAGTCCCTATGGTTGATTAAACACAGAAGAAAAAGGAGCATCCTTCGCTCTTTAAAATGCGCTATAATTGGCCAGGGACATACATACATACATTATAAAAATGAGGATGGTGTATCTTGATCCCTGGAGGGTTTCTCAGAAATTACTATTCTTGGGGGCCATTTTTTACCATTGGTATGGAGGGAGGAGGTGGGGGTGTGAAAAAATCATGATATTTTTTGGGAGGTGGGAAATAACTATGGTATTATTTTGGGAGGTTAAAAATTGTTTAATATATTGTGAGGTGTAAAGTTTTGCATTTATAAAATGTTTTCTGGGACATTAGGTGCATTGTATATATGCTCTATAAAAAAGGGAACGAACGTTTTAAAACAGCATTTATGGGCATAATTAAGAAATGTGGCTTTTCAATTTTTTTTCTCTTATTTTTATTATTATCTTTTTGTACGTGTCTTTTCAAAGTGTGGCATTTTTATATACTGATAAATAATGGTATTATTTATTTTTCTTTTTTTTGGAGGGGGTATGGGGTATTTTTATTTTCTCAGACCTGGCATATTTATACATAATAATAAAGATTTACAAATTGGTTCTTGACCCGCAACATGTCCGCGTCATGTATATGTACATATGTACTTAAATTGCAAATGATCCCCATGTAATGATTTTATGGCTGGGCTGACACAATAGCTTTGGGAATCTAAATTGATTTGGAAATCAGTTCAGTCTAACAGTTTTAAATATATGCAGCGTGTTAAAGGGGCATTCATTCTTGTGACTTTATACATAATGAGCCATAACGGGATTGATAGTCTAAATGGTAATATTAGGGAACATTTGATTAATGCCGTCACTTCGCATTGTAAATTGACCCCGTCTAACTAACACCTCTAATATATCCCATTTGGTGGCAAATTATTTCGACGGGGTGGTAATTTTATGGGGTCATAAGTAGTCAAGCATTGTAATTGATTATGACACACATAACTCATTTTTCTTACTTTGTCATTTCGTATTTGCACGTGAACTTGTTCAAAAATGTTAATGAGTTCAATAGGTCGACTATACTTTCTTGGTTTTAAAAAATGGATAATATACTTAGTCACATGAAATATACAAATTAAGCTTTACTAACGAGTAAAACAAAACATAGCGCAAGTGTTTTTATTCTTAGTCGGTCGATTTTTTAATCAGCAATGACGCAGATATTTTTGCCCTCAAAAGATGGCGCGTCTGAATATTACATTGGTAATATTCTATATACAGAATGATGTGAGACGTTTGTCTGTACCAGGATTAGTCATATGACATTTGTGATTAGAATGAATAAGAATCATATTGATCAACAACTTCTTTCTAGATCTACCTTTATAGGTGTAAGGTTGAATTTATATTGTATAAGCAATCCAAGATATATTAGCTGCACCCCAACATTTGCCTACGGTTTGAGAGCTCAAACGACTCAAAATTACGAAAAGAGAGGATCGACCAACTCAGTCACAACTTTTTGTTCAAATGAACTTTTCGATCAGCCAATCATGCAGATATCAACTTTCATGATTTCAAAAGAATTGTTTAAAGGTGAAAATCCAAGGAATCTGCACAAAAAAAGATCCACTCCCTGCACAAATGACCACACTTCTAAATAAGAATTTAGCTTTCATGATTTTAAATATTGATAACGGTTAAAAAAACCGAATGCATAAAAAGATCCACTTTCTCTTCAGAGGTCCTCTCTACTCTGTCAATCAGATTTCACCTTTCGTGATACTGAAAACGTTATTGAAAGGGAAACCCCAAAAAATCAGAAAAAAAATCACCTGAACTGAAAGTATAATTAAGCGTTGTAATATCACTGCATACATTGTCTGAATGACTCAATTAGTATGTCTAAATAAGAACAAGCTTATCCACATGGTTGGCAATGACTGTATATCACCCCTCATAAGCATGGGTAAATAAAAAAACTACTTTGCCAGGTTAGAAATAGTAGCCTGCCCGCCAGCCCGGGACTGGCTATTTTTTGGCAGGGCTGGTTAAATTTAGCAGAAATCTATATAGCAATCTAGTAAATGTATTGAAAAATTGTATTCAGGACTGGCTAGAATTTGAGTGAGTTTCCTACCCTGACTTTGCACGAATCTAACCTTTCTCGAGGAAACCCAAATGAGTCATATGCCGCTATATAATGTACATATAATGTACAGTTTCGTATTTAAACCCAGTTTCTTTTTTTCCTTTTTGAAAAAAAAACATGTTTTAAAAATGCTTTTAAAAAAATCATTTGATCAAATAAAACAAACGATAAGATTCGTACACCAAAACTTTCAGTATCTTTCATATAATATCTGAATACGCAATATTAATTGTCTGCTTTCTCGTCTTTTGTTAAAGGAAAGTTTTTGTTACTAAATAATTAGTCAACTGTCATTGAGACTGCGAGAAACTGTCACAGTTTTTTACAACAGAACAAGCAAGGCAATATTGGTAACAACTCGCGGTGTCATATAAATCCTTATCATTACTCAAAGGCGTAAGAAAGATACTTTTCTTTCAACAGTGATACTCCGGTAAGCCGACTCTTTCCACTTTATTCGACCTTACAGTTAAGAGAACAATTAAAAACGTATTATTCACTTTCTCTAAACCGTGATTCAATACACAAAACCAAGACCTATAAATCAGCTTAATGCACATAATTGTGCATATAGGTTGCATGTTGACAGGACGGTGCACCTTGATAAATGGACACCAGCAAGTAGTAAGTGCATTACGGATTGAAAAATGAATGAGCTGTGTGTTACTTTAATATATTTTGATGATATATCTAGCATAGGAATGAGTTGGGTGAACTGTAATCTACAAATTGTAGGTATACACAGCAATGTCACCTCTTTTTCAAACTGAATAATAGAAGCAATTCTAATACAAGAGATTGCAATAACGTCAAATGCATGTGTATGTTTTATTTAAAAAAATATTGCTTAATATTTTTCGGACGGCCGAGACGAGTTTGTACGATAGCCCATTCAGTTACATAGCACACATCACATTCATTTTCTGGCTAATTAAAAAAAAATGCTCTGTAGGAAAACTGAAGTGTCAAACAAGTGGAAATTAATGGACAGAAATCAGCTGAGGATTCATACCAGGAATGCAACAGAAGACAAAAAGTAACAAGTACTACCGTTGAAAAAAAAAAGATAAAATTAAATTTCGTTCTTTTTACTTATTATTTTTTTACATTTAGGAAAAAACACATGGCACTCAATTTTAATTTTCGATAGTTTTTTTTTCGAAGCCACTATACTCGGCGTCACATAAATAACATACTGTTAAAATTTGAATAAAAGTTATCAGTATTTGGAAAATCAGAAAACAGAACTGCAATCAGGTGACTTGCGTTTCCATAGACGAACGTCTTCAAGGTCAAACTTAAAATTAAAGTGAAACTATACCAACTGCGTCGGAAAAAAGTAAACACAGAAACCAACAGTGATGAACAACTCTACTTAAAACCGATGGTGAACTCGGGTTCTCCGGAAGAGTGAGCATTTCATGCTTATTCCAATACCCCCGCCACATTCAAGCTATGTCATGGAACACTAGTAAATACATCGGTTGGATAGATTTATTCTAGCCTCCATTATTTCAATAGTTTTTATCGTGCAGTGGGCTGGTCATGTCACGACCAAGAAAATCCGCTCATAACCTTATCATGAAAATGTAGGAACTGTGACCGGAAAAGCCAAATAGTTTTGCTCGACATGCAATTAATTTGTTTCCTTGCACATATTGCAAAAAGTAGGTCTACTTGCACGTATGACGCCCTCGGTTGCCTTTTGATTAATATACGAATGTATTTCATGAATGTCTACATATCTATAAGTTTATCCGTTCAGCAGCTGAGGTCTGATATGAAGAAATAGAAACTCTTTCCTAATTTAAAAACTGTATAAAGGGCGTCTTATGTCAGTTCACAACCAGATTCACATTTCGAAGCAAATTCTCGATATAGCAGCGATGTCTATCAAATTTGTTCAGAACTGAGCTACTGACACACTGAATTGCCCTCTTCAAAAGATATGATTTTGAATTTTACGAGAGTGGGTATAAAGGTCTCATGATTACATCGAATAAATAGTTGCTCATCGTTGCAAAAACGCCGGATTACATAATAAGATGTAAGACATGGATTTCAGCAATGCTTATGTATGCTGAGAAGGGTGCTTTGATGACTGTGGTGGTTTATTATACAGATAATACGAATAGACAACTGACTGTTACATCCAACACAGAAGGGTTACATTGTTATTATGTTATAAATGCTAACTAAATGTAAATGTTTATTCTGAAATGTTGCAATTATCCAATATATCGAGCAATATCAAGTTTGTTTTTTTTTTGGAAAAAAAATTATCTAGAGATTCGAAGAATATCCACGTTCAAAGCTAGGTAAGTTTGTGTACATGCACAGATCGATGAGGGAACGACAGAGAAAAGACGAGAGGGGAACCGGACTTACATTGTAACTAATCGATCGATCTGGTCATCGTTCAACTATCGTCATAATTTAAATGTTAATAAATTGGTGAACTCTGTTAATCAAACACTCATCGATCAATCGTTTAACTATATCGGGAAGGGAAGGAATGAAGAAAATAAGCATGGATAAACTCATCACGTACGTTTTTCCCTAGTCAGTTATACACACATAAATGGATTACAGCTTCATAAAGCTATTAATTCGTCTGTCTGAATTTGAGACCAGGGGCAAAACAAATGTTTTCAAACAAAGGATGAGAGCATGGATACCCGTTGACACAACTTAAAATCCAACAAAACTCTTGGCTGGCATTACGTATCTGTAACCATAAGAACATGATAGGCTGACCTAATTATTGCTGAAATGTGTTCCAACATACTTAAAATTCACACATCATAAAAGGCAGACAACTCTCGAAACTTGAAAGCGTGAAAACTTTGAGTAATTAGGGTTTGCATGCATTATTTATTATTACCAGAGTCGATTGTTTTTTTTTTTTTTAAATATTGACATAATACATGTTCTCAGTGATATTTTCTAGAAATGGACACAGGAACTTGCAAAATTCGACTTTAAATAAGATTTACAAATCAGATAGAAATGATGGTTGTCGATATTATTCATGTTATGCAGAAATCTCATTTCTCATTTATTGGTCTATATGAAGATCTAACTTACATGAAGTTGCAGTCTTAATTTATAAACTCAGACAGGAGGTGATTCATAAATGTCTAAAACCCATCGAGTTCACTTTTATTTCTGATTCAGAAGTAGTCTACAAACCACAAAACCAGTCTGAGTTTGTTATTCAGTTGTTGCACTCAAAAAAGTGCAATGATAAAATGTTATAGATTGTGTATGAAATTGACACTTTGTAAGAGTTTTCGTTCTTGTTTAATTAGGTTGATTTTAGCGGAAATTGAAATTATCTTAGTTTTTTTTTTAAAATAGAGGTATGAATACAGTAAGGACTATCGTTACGTAAAAATATAACGTATTATCTAGACTGAAAAATCATCGTTTGTGTCCGGTGAGGTTTTCTACAAAGTCGCAATGAATCACCTTTACTGCAGGAAGTGTAAGAATTTTATATGAACTGGTATTATAAAATAAAATGATCGAGTTCCGTATTTCAAAGTAACATGGCATAAACATCATTGAGAAAGAGTGAAAACAATCTGTAATGAATTAAATGATCATAAGAATACTATGCCGTATACCTGGAAAAAAAAAGGTTTTTCATTGAAAAGATATGAGATGGTCAGTTTGCTTTCGATATGCATCACGAGACTTTAAGAATGTGACATATTTCTGCTTTGAGTCTGTACAAAATTTATGTAGTTTTAAAAATACATTTGACTTCTTAGGATAAATACTGAATTTTGTATATTTACAAGGCTGTGATAGTGAAAAAAATCATGTCTTCACCACAACAAAGGCTTTCTTTCAATTCAAGGCGTTTGTTAGTGAACATTAACCTTAAACTACGAGAAAACTCGCTGAAACACTCAGCGTTTACAAATTTAGGCATAAAGCATGTACCAATGGCCCATTTCCTATTCACTTCATTCTCATGTGGTCAATAAAAAGTGTCAAATTAGCACTTCATTTGAATAGCCCACTGAATACATTTTAACGAGAATTAGATAAGACTGAAGTATGACATAATTTCAACTGAAAAGAACTGTCAGTATATGTCATGTCAAGTCGGTCCGTAGGTTGTTATGTCCCCGTTATCTATCAAGATCATCTTCACAAAGTTTAGACTTAATTTAACTTCACCTTGTAAGTACTTATCCAACAATAGCGAGAAAACATTGTCATTTAAAATCAAATCTCTTATTTCTCATTTACAGCGAAACCGTCGGTACATTTGCTCAGATGTTGTGAGACCGCTGAAGGAGCCGAAAAGAGCTTTTATGGTACAAGCACTACACACAGAGAAATATACTAATAAAACAAGAAAATTAAAATAACAACAACAAAAAATCCAAGACAGAAATCTTCAAAGTTGCCAATTGTCAAATATTCTAGTCACTGATTTTGGCTTGCTTTCAACATCCGAAATGGCACGAATGGGATATGCTCTATAATCGGGTGACTTCCGCTAGAATACTGGTTCCCTTGATATGATTACTCTTCCGTAACCGCAATGACCAGAATGTTTTTCAAACAAAACAACTGGGTACCAGGAAGTAAGGGTAATATTTTCGTTCCACAAGTTTCTCTCAATTTTTGTTAGCAATCTTTGGATCGCTTTTGATGTTGACCAGGGAACCAGATTACACAACTGGCAATGGCTATAAATATATATGACCAATATTTTCAATTGTAAGGAGTCCCCGTGTATGAATCGGAAACTGGGTTATGTTCAATACTAACATAGAACACATGTGTATGATATTTAAGAGGTACACTTTGGTCTCGTATGAAGCTAGAGTTATGAAGCTATGACGGTAAACACGGCACCCATCAGCAGTTTAATGTTGAGTAGTAATATATAATTATGCTAATCATATGCGAATGTAAATTACTGAAATTACGAGTGCAAGAAGTCGCACTGTTAGCGACTTAAAAGGGAAAGGAAATGAAAGAACAACGGTACTATATGCAACGCATCGAATGAAACAAAATAAAAAAAAGTAACTTCTAGGCTCATCATTCCGTTACAAAATAGATCTTATCAAGTGAGTTGTTGTAGTAAATTCGCTGTAAAACTTCTAATTTGATCGGACTCAATAAAATAGAACAATATTACCCTAAAGCGGCATCTGCAGAAACGTTTTTTTTTTTCACTTCTTAAACAAGGTTTTCTCATTTAATATTTTTGATTTATCTTTTCTCTTTTGAAATTTGATCAGCTGCCAAAAATTTAGATCGACATATTGTCATTGATAATAACAGAGCACTATATTAAATTGAAGATAAATATATTTGATATCAGATATTTACAGACGAAAATAACGAAATGCACAAAGGCCCACTTTTGAAGTGATGCAAAATGCCCCGCGGCTTTTTCAAAGATTGTGGTAAGCTGAATTAACTTAACAATATGCATATCCTTTGAAAAAAAATAAAGAAGGTAGAATATAGAGCCTAGTACAGGAAAAAATGTTAAAGATGTAAACGAATTCAAGGGTTCAGAAAAAAATGGTACACTAGTTTTTTTTATGTTTTTCAAATGCCTGTGGTAGTACTCAACAGCAACGTGTGACTTTTTATTCTATATTGTGGTGAATTATTGCATTTGCGGATTCAAGTGGCCTCTTATGCTCGAAAAAATTGCTGAAAATAACTGACAATCACAGAAGCGGGTCCGATCTTAGGCCAGATGCGTCTATAAACTGAGTTTGTTACATCCATAATCTGTCAAGTATTTGGAAGTATGAACTAAGAAGGATTATGAAGGAAATTCACAATGAAGACATAATAATAAAGTCGGCCAAATGTGCACTAAATCTTTGTTATATACCGCTCTTTAAAAAAAATAGTTGTGGTTTTCAGTTGCGTAAACGGTTGGGGG
This sequence comes from Perna viridis, assembly GCA_037379345.1. Lineage (NCBI taxonomy): Eukaryota > Metazoa > Mollusca > Bivalvia > Mytilida > Mytilidae > Perna > Perna viridis. The sequence goes on along the minus strand of CM074515.1, from coordinate 30,961,751 downwards.
CTTATATGACGAAAGACATGATTTTCATCATATTTTACGAAATTCCAATGGCGAGATGAAAAAGGAACTGGTACATCGTTTCCAAATCAAAGCAATGACGATATTAGAACTCTATATAAAAACAAAGGACTTTCCAGCTTTAAAAATAGGCATCGAACGGCATTGCTGTTATAAAAAAAAAAAGAAGGGCGTTGCCACATTACATAGACATTATAACTCCCGTATGAATCATGCGTTGATTCGTACATTAAGATTTCACGAACTAGAACGGTTGCTAAAACCCAAAGGAGCATTGTTTTTCTAAGTGAACAATATAATTAAGAGTTTTGATCTCAATTTGGCATATAAAACAAGATGCGACCCATTGCTCCTTGAGGCTTATCTGGGAAGGCATTACATGCACCCGAAGGATTGTCTCTCGAGTATTACAAAACTCATAAATAGGCAATGTTAAACAGGCCGAAATCTGAAAGAACAAATCAGCCCACAAATATGTTTAAACCAATGTTGACTAATTCTTGTTTTCAAATTAATAAAAAAAGAAGATTAAAAAATGATGATCGGCAGGTAGTTACATATATGAATAATATATTGAACGTCTAACTATAAAAATGTGACTTCTTCTGATAATGACGCACAGCGCACTATTGTGCTGTACTTTTTTCTATTATTTTAAGACTCCAGAAAGTGAAATCGATGTTGATGTGTAAGATGTAATCTGTATAACTGTAAAGAATCGTCTTTTGCAAACAAAGATGAATTGACCTGTGTAACAGTGAAAGAATCGTCCCTTGCTATTAAAGAATAGGAAAGAATTACCCCTTGCTATAGTAAAGATCTAACCTGCATTATGGAAAAGAATCCCCTTTGCAAATAAAGATGCCACCTGTATAACGAGAGAAAGAGGTAACTATTTCAAGATCACCCCTTACAAGTAAAGATGCAATGTGGTTAGCGGGAAAGATCGCCCCGTGCAAGTAAGCTGCAGGAGTAGACATGTACTACAACCGTAAGTGCTTCTGATGGTAATTTGTCAGATATGTTTACGATGAGTGACACACTTTTCTAAACAGTATTGACCCTTCTGACCTTATGTCTGATTTCGAGTTTGAAAGTTGTTGACAAATTTCAAGTTACGTCATATTTTTTATAAGTTATCAATAAAGTTATGCAATTTGAATCTACTTGTAATCTACATATGTTGAAAGTTTGCTAAAAGGCAAACACCGTGTTTTAGTTTCAATGATACCCCTGAATAAACTGTGATCAACCGTTTTATCACTTAGTACATTAAAGTAGATTTTATATAATTTGTAATTATCACGTATTTGTATAAGTTATATTATCTTTAAAATTCCAAATTTATCTCCCATGTAGCTCAAAGGTATTCCAACGAGACTGTGATTCATTGGGACCTAAATTCGAAGACCTTGAGATCAAATATTCGGTTTTTTTTTGTTTATAAAAGAGAAAATAACTAGATTATATCGAAATCCCGTCAAGTTTGAATAAGCGTCAATCATTACATTTGGAACGCACATATTCTAAAAAAAGGAACATTCCAGTATTAAGACTAATCCAATTGGGGATATCAAAGGCTTTTCACTGATCTGTAAAACGTAGCAACAAAGTCAGAAATAAATACAATAAGGCATTTAATTGTGCTACTTTCTTTATAAAATAGGCCTCTCTCAAGTTCGACGTTTGTTTCAACACAAGACATATGGGGAATGACAAATCCTTCTACACTACTGTGCTACTTTTATTAGATAAACGACCATGTCCTCAAGTTTTTTTTTCTACACATATTCCCGCTCTGTTCAAAACATTGGCAAAAATACCGAACCTTCAATAATGGGACCATTCCGATATACATTATTTTACTTTGTTTTCTGTGTTCACTCCAAGTCCGAGTTGCTCATTTACCTTTGTTGCTTTATACGTATTATTTTGGTTATTTTATGTTCTTTGTTGTGTGTTTCTGTTTACGACTTCTGCTAGAATCCTGGTTACCTTGATTACTCTTTTACGGTCGGACTTAAATTAAGCCTGAACGCGAAAACAGGAAACAAAGACGACCTACGTATTCACAACCGAATAAAATAGATTAAACATAAAAACTGAAGATGAAGAAAACAAGACATGACAGAAAATAAAATAAAATAAAAATAAAGCACTAGCAAAATGAACTCCCACAAAAAACGGAAGTGACGTCAGGTGCTCAAGATGACCAGGTTAAGCATGTCCTACTCCGCAGGGACAATCGTCATGTTGAAATTGAGTATAATCCGGCATTAGTCTAGGAACAATAATGCAGCTCCCCGTCATAAGTCACAATGAGGTCCATTCAAAACGTATTATGAAATATTCATTTAGCTGCCCAGCTTTTTTCAATGTGTTTATCATAATGCATTTTTATTTTTAAGATATTCACGCGTTGAAACTATTTTATACTGCCAATGAAACTCTGAATGGCTGCTGTTGCCTTCAGAGAAGTGGAAAACTAACGAAATGAAACTGGAAACTGGACTAAAAGACTTTTTTGTGATGCAACTGCAAAAAGCACGAACATACCAAAAGTTGGTGTTTTTAAGAAAGATTACGCAATCTCTACTCACCATTCCATCACAAAGAGAGACAGCTGCCTTTCCTCTAACCGACGAAATCTTGCCTCTAAAATAACAATTTCCACCAATATTTTCGGATGAAGATGATGTGTTGCCATGGCGATATTGTATTTTTGAATTTCCCGCCAGAAAATGGTTATTGCGTCTTAGATGAAGCTGGAATGTTTGATTGAAGGCAGTGAAGCTAAGAAGAAGATCTTCCCTGAGATTATCTAAACTACGTCGATGGCGTTGACTTGTGTGCATGGACGATGTAGGATACTCTAGAACTATAGGGTGAATGAACTGGTAATCTGTGAATAAAACAATAAAAAGAAACGATTTAGTCAGGCAGGTGGATTTAACACTGATATGAGTCAAGGAGCACTTGACTCAAGTTTGTTAATAAATTCATGTTATACATAAATACAGGACACAATTCAAAGCAGGGAAATTCGTCGATATTTTTAAGTTCTTCCACGGAAATCAAATCAGCGTCTGCGGATGGCGACGATGACGACGATGTCGTCGTAATAGTTAACTACCGCAAATTTTGTGTCATTGTATAAGAAGTAAAGGATGGTATTTCTACTTTAACAACTGTACGGTTTTGCAAAGTTTCTGGTCAGTTGGTCGATAATTACCAGTCATGTTATTATAATTATACTCCCACAAACAAAGTTTGGTTTAAATCATAAAAGACCGCCTGTCTGTCTGTCCTCCCTCCGTCCGTCTGTCCGCTTGCTTGTCCACTTTACTGTAAAAACAGCTCCTCTGAGCCACCAAAGGGTTTTTGGGAAAATTTTATAGGAAAATTTCACATCCTACAAATGTATGAAGATATGCATAAATGAATATTATTACTGTTGAAAGTCTTCAAAGGTAGATAATCCAACTAAATATGTTAATTTACGTGTTTAAACCTCGTAGTAAGCGTAATTCCTCATTAACTGTTTTGGGGATTTTGGTAAATTTTCACAGGAAGAATAATAATACTCTCGAAGCACTCCAAAGAAGAAACTCTAAATTAAGGTTTTTACGTTAAACATTCTTGAAACTCAACTGCCCTGTGCAGGTCCGGGTGTCTAAAGAATAGGCCTGCAGCAGCGCTAAGCTTGTCGTAAAAGGCGACTAAATAGTGCTCAGAACCTTAGCCGGGGGCTAGGACGCACTGCCCACAGAGCGACTGGGTTGTGTGCCTCAGGTGGTAGAATGGGGTACCCCTGGTGTGTTACATGCTGGGGTTGTCAGGCTATAATACGGAAAACCTGACCGCAAACCATAGTGGTGCACCTGGTTGGGAAAGATGCCACGTTCCTCGCACGTTAAAGAACCCTACTGTGGTATTCCCCCGGAGTAGGAACCGTAGGGCTCCGCCACAGTAGGCTAAATTGCCCGACGCTACCCACCTCTCCCTATTTCCAGTGGCAATCAAAATTTCTCGACCCCATTGTCCTTGTGTCCCATCCCTTTTTCATTTCATCATCATTTCATGTTCATTTTATCATCAATTTCATGTTCATCGTCTGAATATAGCTGAAATATTGCTGCTCGGACGTTAAACCCCAACAAACAAGCAAACAATGAAACTCAACTTGAAGCGGGGGTATTATCTTTGTAATTTTTGTCACCGTATTTTGTATTCATTATTTCCACATACCTGCCCTTATTCAACTTGAATTCGACCTTGACTTTTGAAATTCAGTTTGCTATATGTGTAATTGGTTTCGCCGTAATTTCTAGTATTAATAGAAATCTCGCAAATTCTCTGAGATTCTACAGAATGATAAAGGTAGACATAGTATCACCGACAAGCTCTGATACCACAATATCATTAAGACGGGATTAAGACGTCCAAAGTACTTAGGTAAAAGATCTAGCCTGCTTGTCCAGCCTACTTTGAACCCCAGTGAATTATATTTAGAAATTTAGAAATTCATTGAAATTAAGCATGAATTAAGAATGAGACATTTTTTCTCATACTAACCTAATCAGATTCGGCGAATTTTATGATTCGCCCTATGGGCTCGATGGAGAAAGAAAATATATATTATTCTAAATAAAACATAACTTTAATAACCTGACTTGAAGCAGTGCTGCAAAATCTGTTTGGCACCATTTAATATTATTTATGCGAAAGGAATACACAGACACAGATACAGGCATAATAAATATCTTGGTGTTCTCATTTAGCACAGATAATAATGATAGTGGAAGATCAGTATGACAAAGAGATAACAATACTAAATCATTTCGTTCGTTCGCCACTTGACGTCGTTGCAGAGAATTAATTTTAACGTAAGTCAATGTCATTCATCCACCTGTTTTCATACTGACATTGCTTGATATGTCAAACATTTCTTTGATGTTGACGTAAGAACCACCGGTGCATCTACCTATACAATTCCTTCACTTTTCTTGCATACGGCAGTTTGTCAGAGCCGTATCATTCATTATGCGATATATTAGTTATTTCTTTATTTTTGTAATTAATTCAAGTAATCTTTTCTTTTATCTATTTTAAGACTAAAATACTTTACGGCCTTGTTTGTTTCCGATTCACCATTTATCTAACAATATATGATCGTAGTTGGATTCAGATCGAGGTGCCCTGGATTCAGATCGAGGTGCCCTCCTTTAAACCTGAAACGTTTGGTTGATTAAGTAGCAAAAAACTAAATCACTGGACCGCCCCTCCATTTGGTCAATTAGAACCCCCATTGATTATTCGTGTACAATAAGATATTAAAGAAACATGCCAACATCAACGCCATGGAAATAGCCCAATTTCCTGTGCACAGGGCATATTAGCTATTTCAAACTGCCATACTACGTAATTCATTTCAATAATTCAGTAAATTAAAAAAATTAGCTTCGTGGATTTTTATTCTGTAAAGTCTAGCTATAGGGTCATGCCTTGTAGTTCTTTTTTCATCTAACTGTCTGGTATATATCATGGTAAATCCGGAAGCCATTATTTGGCCTGTGCATGAGGATTGGAAATAACCATGAGTTCAGAATATTACTGAAGATCGAGTACTAGAAACCAGGATACCACGTGATTCAACCAGTATTGTTCACGAATTTTTTCACATTTCGATAACTTATAAAACAAACACATCGATTCTTGACATTAAAGAAATCAACTACCTGATCACAGTCGCCTGAGCCGAAGGAACCAAGGTTATAGCGGTAATCAAAAGAATGCAATCCAGGGACAAAGACCCGACATGGAAAACAGACATACACAACAAAGAACATAAAGTAACTAAAATCATACACACAAAGCAACAAACGCAAATGAACAACTCGGACTCCATTAAAAACTGGGAGCATGGGTGTTTCTAGAAAAGCGTCCTCTGCTTTTCTAGAAACACCCGCCGAGTTGCTCATAAAAAGTCAAGTCCAGCGTAAACAAACGAGGAAAGGAAAACTATGACACGTTGAATAAATCAGTTTTCATGGCGCAGATGGATACACCATAACGATCCACGAGTTCATGATGTTCCAGAAGCCTATTTGTTAGAATTCTAGCGCGATACAAATAGTCTATGTAATTTCGGCAAGCTCTGGCATAACGTATGAGTTGTGATATGAACACTCCATACTCAGGTGCTGAAGGAATGTTGCCATAGATGAAAGGAAAGTTGATAATTCTGAATGAAAAGTCATCGCGTTTGTCGTTAAGTTTGGTCAATAGTTTTCCTTTACCATCGATTTCTAAGTGTAGGTCAAGATATGAGGCTGACTTCACAGTGTCTGTAGTATCCTTTATCTCAAGTTCTTTGGGGTAGATATGATGTATCAATTCCCCGAAATTAGGATTGTTTAAAGATAATAAGTCATCTATATAGCGGAAACTGAGATTAAAGGATCTAGCTAAACGATATTCTTTCTTTCGGATCAGATCAGCTATAAAGTCAGCCTCATAAGAGTGATGGAATAGGTCAGCAAGTAGAGGAGCACAGAAAGCCGACCGTTTGTTGAAAAACACGTCCACCACAGAGGACAAATATGTTGTCGATTAAAAATTCCAGCATTTTGTAAACATCTTCCTTCGTATAATTGGAAAATGATTTGGAGTAATTTCTTACATAATATGAGGAATCTCTACCAAGAACTATATATTTGCATCTAGGTGTATAATCCTTTTTGGAAAAAACAATGATGTATAATGTTTTTAAGTCGGGATTTTAACTGAGTATGGAGAATAGAAGTATACAGTGTTGAAAAATCATAGGTTTTAATGCTATTATATTCTGATAATAGTCTTGAACTGATTGTCTCCAAAAGATCTTCCGAATTTTTCAGGATCCACATTGAATTAATAAAACTACGGGATTAACAAGTGTTGTGATAGGACTGCAGACCCTCTTTGACAGTTGTGAGTGTAGAAGTTAAAAGTTTTGAAAGAGGTTTGGTGGTACATTTTGCAGATCCGTTGTTTGTGCGGATTCTTGTGGAGTTTAGGAATCCAGTACATCGACGGTAAATCACAATCATCGTCCCTGGTAGAGAGACCAAATGAGGATAGCATAGATTTATGGTTTTCCACAATCTCGGAGTCCGCTTGAAATAGTTCAGTCTATTTACTTTCGAAGTTATCGAAGTCAATTTTCTATCAAGATTTTTAGATGATTCTGTCTTCTTTAAGATAATACCAACATCATATCATCTCAATCGTTAAGAGGGGAATTACCCCTTTAACTTCTAGTCCTTAAAAATGGGTACCACGATAACCCGTTTCACAGTAGGGTTAGTTTATGGTTTATGGTATCTCTATAACAGCACGTAGATGCAATAAAATCAAAGTTATAAGGTTGATGCTTCCATTAAACTTGAGAAAACGTATCTATATACCTTTAAGATCGACAAAGCAGATCGATGATAGACCTAAATCATAAACTATGACCAATATTCGAACCAATTACATGGAACCAGCCCTAATCGCCCAATGTCGGCACCTGTTTATTCACAGAAATTCAAATATAAACCAAGTCATTTAGATTTTAAAGATTTTTTGAATAGCACTGTTTTTAATTTCAGAGCACATGATAAGTTATCTAGTCTTCATTCGCCCCGAATTTGTTTTTTTTTTTTTTTTTTCAGAAAGTGTATTTTTTTACTGCAGTATTTTTTCTCTGATAATCAGAAAGGGAAGTTGCGTACTGCTATTTCAATATCACGGGTTTATGTATATTTTTTTTAAAAAAATCCACTAAAAGAAAATTTAAGGAAAGGGGATCACTTAAAAGTAAAAAAAAATGATTTGTGGACTAAGCTCTCAGAAACAAAAGGAAGCAAATAACATTGGTGTAACCATGGAAGTATAATATCTAGATATTATACTTCCATGGTGTAACCATATCACCGAATGTTTGGTCTATAACGAGTTTCTTATTTATATTATCACAAAATATGACGAGATCATTACACCTGTAACTCGTGTTATTCATTATGTATTTGTTTTTCTTTCTGTTCAAAACGAATGGAAAAATTACCCTTTCAAAGAAAAATAAACCTTCAAAACCATAAATCGCCGTTTTATTGCTTATTCGTAATATGAGATTTAACTGAAAGAAACGGTCGCAATGAAAGAATGGTCGTATCTTTCGGTTGCGAACCGGAAAGATGCGATTTTCACTCTTCCACAGCACCAGTTAGATATGTATGCACAAGTAATTCAATAAATGACATCGCCTTAGTGTAGATTGTTTTATCGGGACCCATTTGTGAATTTGTGCATTATAGATGATAGCCTATCACCGGATTATACTCATTTGCAATATAACGTGTGCCCCTGACGGAGTAAGACATGCTTACCGTTCCGGGCCACCTGATGCCACTCACGGTTTTCATTTGGAAGTTTATATTTCTAGTGCGTTAGTTTCTTGTGTTACCTCTTTTTCCCACTGTTCTGTCGTTTTGTGTGTGTGTGTGTGTGTGTGTGATCTATTTCATTCGGTTCGCTACATTGTGAATATAGATCGTCTTTGTTTCACGTCCAGGCCATGTTTTCGGATTTTTACGTATTTAATTATTCGGTATTTTCTGCCGATATTTACATCATCAATAACCTTCAAGGCGAAAGGTCAATATCCACTCCCAGGTTAAATAATGTCATTGAACAATAAGATAACATGATAAACAATAAAACTAAATCACTTCTTATGTTCATCGCTGGAAATCTCTACTTAACACAAAATCATAAGCACCCAATCTCGCCACCTGTTTTATGATAGAAATTGTTTGATTTGTAAAACATTTCTTTGGAGTTAACGATATTTCAGATAATCACAGATTTACTATTATGATAAAACCCAGTTACATATATCTTACTGATGTCTAATTTATAAAATGTCTGTTTTTGAAACAACCGTGTACCTGTTAAAACATGTGGTTGTTGAAGATGTTAAATAAGTTGTTGCGTTACCCTATTTTTATATTAAATGTAGGTCAGTTTCCGTTCAGTTTTAGCATCCGTGCTATCCGGTTTTGACTTAAAAAAGCAAAAGTCTGTTTTGTTTGAGAGAGATCTAGGGTCGAAGAGCATCCAACGCCTTTTTGGTGTATTAAAAGGAACTAATTTCTGATATATGGGGATATCCCATATATTTCTACGTCATAGCTCCTCTTATGGTACATTTCAGTCACCGTCGACTTGATTTAGGCCAAATTCTAAGAAAAAGAATGAAACGTCCTTTTTTTCAGATGTGAATTCTGCCTAATAGAAAGAACAATGCAGCTCTCAATACATCATAAAATACGACTAGTACGGCATTTGAATACAAAAAATACATTACTCTGACTTCTTTGAAGAAAAAAAAACTTTTGATATTAGCCTAGTACAGTCCCAAAAGCTTAAAAACATAATTTGAAGAAAAAAACACATAACTAGCACTTAATTAAAGCTTCTGTCTGGTCTTTGTCCCTGGATTACATTCTTTTGATTTCCGTAGGAATTTTGGTTCCCTATTCGGTTCACCAATTTATTAGAAGCAGACGAGCGCTTTGCTTTCCGTTGCCACATTTATACCAGGGAAGAATGTGTGGTTACTAAAAGCTTCACTTTCCCACCAATATATTTCTTTATTCGCTTATGAGACCGACTGTACTCGCAAGATAACTTATTATCATTGAAGCTAATCATCAAAGCTTGCTTGCCAAAAATCAGACGATAAATCCCAGTTTGAAAATTTTGTATTAAGATTCCTCGTGGGAATAATATATGGTGTATTGTTTTTCTAATCTTTTTGATAAACCTTGTTTTTTTAGCTCAATAAAATTAATGATTGTAAACGATAAACTGATACAAAATGTTACACAACTACGAAAATCAATCAAAATTTGGGGTTATGGCGTGTTACATCAATGTCTGCTTAATATCAAGAAATATGATTGATTGAATAATTTACGACAAAAAGTGTAACAGTGTGTTTTGATCATTTTTAATTGCATATCTGATTTTAAAATGCTACAAGAATATTCTTTTTATTTTATCTTTTCTATGTGATTTTTCCGTTTACAAAAAATCGTTTGATCTTGAACTTGACGATTTTTGGATCGGATGTCATTTAATCTTAGGTCACAAACCCAACCAATAGTTATAGGTACATGAATTAAATATAATAATTAAGCAAAGAGTTATTTTTCAAAACAGACAAGCGTACATATCTATAATTTTCAAACTAAAAAATGATTTTCATATTTTAGAAATGCCTTACAAATGAATTCTGACCGCATGTTCCATCGCTACCTACATGTAGTGTCTAATTTTAAACAACGAAGGAGATACTCTTCTCATAAAAAATGTCTATAGTTTTTTATAACTTTGCAACAACAACAACGTAATTGACATGAAGAGTGAGAGTATTTTGTATAGTTGAAATTAAATACGACTGTTTGAACACACAGTCATATTTGTATTTCACCAAAGTTAACCATTAATTTTGTATGTCCCCTGTGTGCCTAATTCCAAATCGGCTGAAATACGTACATAACTCAAAATATCAATTCCACCCTTTCAAATAGAACAAACTAAGTATAATTATAATTTGTTACCAATAAAACAACCTTGAATTTCGAAACCAAATACAATTTGACCAGTTTTATTATTACGTATGCTAGTAGGGTTATTAGGACACAACTGCCTCAATGGTCTCGGGGTAGTAGTGTGCTCGCCTCCAGAGCGGGAGGTCATGGATTATTCTTTATCGTAGATGGACACAGATGCCTCAGTGGTCTCGGGGTAGTAGTGTGCTCGCCTCCAGAGCGGGAGGTCATGGATTATTCTTTATCGTATATGGACACAAATGCCTCAATGGTCTCGGGGTAGTAGTGTGCTCGCCTCCAGAGCGGGAGGTCATGGATTATTCTTTATCGTAGATGGACACAAATGCCTCAGTGGTCTCGGGGTAGTAGTGTGCTCGCCTCCAGTGCGGGAGGTCATGGTTTCGATCCACGGCCGAGGTCATACCAAAGACTGACTGTCACTGCTTCTACGCTGAACACGTGGTATTCAGGGAATATGAATCAGAACTGAAGTTGTCTGAGCGAGGCGGCATGCTTATCTGCGGGGAATTGCTTCGGTGAACCAATACAACAGAGATCTGGTTCAGCGTATCGGATTAGTACAGAGCATGGTCTGTTCGATTAATCATTTGTTCTCGTCCTGAATTGCATGGGACATTATACCAAAATCAATCAATCAGATATGTAGATGGTCGCAAATATTAATTCAAAGCTGAAATGTGTACTGTTACGCTACGGCTACTTTACATGTATATATAATCCTCCATTTTAAGTCTCATGTAAATTTGATCTGCTTATAAATATTAAAAATTGGGATCTTCCTAAAGTCTGGTGTAGTCTGTTTTATGTTTTTGATTCGTTACTCATAAAGTTGCACTGTTCGTTGCGGTAAACCAAAACTATGTATGATTAATAAATTTGCAAACATAGATAAGCACTTTAAATATGGTGTCATATTAGAAGCTTAAAAATGTACGTACATTACTTGGTTTCTCTATGAGAAACGTATACCCACTGACTCGATCGACTTCCAGCCAGACAATAGTGGTTGCAGGACACAATTATAATAAATAATGACTATCTTGTGTATTTTACCAAAATCAAGAGCATGTATATATGTTATGCTTTTGTTGTATTGCCGTTTTAATGCATACAGGTTCAATTATAAAGAATTTTATTTAAGATATTTCGGGAATGATGACTAATGTTATTTTCATTTTCTTCCGAAGAACAGAAAGGCACATTAAAAGAAGGGGGAGGGGCACTGATACTCTCCATTACAGACTAACGGTGAAAGTTGCAATACAGAATATAGTAGTTCTAACTATATATAATAATTAGAATATTATAACATCATTGATGTGCTATAGAAAATGAAAAAGTTGAATAGTTATATAGATGAAATTATATAATGCTAGGAGATGCCTACCTGTGGGTATATATCTCCCTGAGTTCTTGATTGCAATTACAGGAGTCACAATCTAGAAAAAAACAAAAATAAAACAAAATCAGTTTTTGTATTACACCCTCTTCAATAGTAACTTTTCGTAGAAAGTAATTGTTGTGTAAGTTGTAACAATAATCAGCCATTTGTTAAATCTCATTTAAACATCAAAGTACAAGTTTTTGTAAGAATCAGGCAAAATGTGAAAATCTTAAACATGCAAGTAAAAAAACACGCATATCTGAAATGAGGTCTGACCGCCAAAAGTTCATTTGCAGGGAATTTCAATGAAATTGAAGTTTACTTTTCCAAAAAATATGAATATGTATTTTTTGTGTACTTTCAAATCAAGTTTCATCCACTACCTGAATCTTACTGAGACATAGCACCTAATGGCCTATAACTGAATGTTGACATGTATCACGTGGTCGTCTCGACTTCAGGTTGCAGTTGAAGATTTATAAGGAAATTTAAGATATCTTAATAAAAGAAAGCATTAAATGCACAAAATGTCCATTAAAGCCCCTAGGATAACTACAATTTGTATTGAAGTGCGTGTGTGGTAGTACTGATTTAAACAAAAGATGACCACATAAATTATGAAACGAAAAAAGACGGTAGTCACGAACACTCATTATGGTAAGTCAAAATTGTCGCATGGAACGTAACACGCTTGCACAGTTTCACCCGATCTCCGAAGCTACGAGATAATATTATAGCTGCCTTTGTTTAGTCAGGTCGTTGACTATGACAGACATAAAACATCATGGTTATTAGGCGGTTATATAGGCCTGATTTGTCTCTTTTCAAACCTTTGATATCTGTAGAACTGTCAATAAATTAACCCTGAAAGTGTGCTTTAATTGTGGTAATTTATAAAGTTGACGTCTTGTTTGCAAATACAGTTTCCATTTAAACTCTAAGTGTGATTTTAGATTAAGAGTAATTATTTCGGACTCACTTTTCCGTATTTGATTTCCTGCTATTGTGGGGTCTTTAGTTTTAAAACTTGGAGGACTTAAGAACTTGTTTGACCGTCAAACAAAAATGAAATAAGAGGTGTATATAGAGCACTAGTAAGTGCTTCTAAGGTGCGTCTGTCTGTCTGCTCGCCATATGTTTGTATAATCAATAATACTATTCGCTGGATTTTTATGAAACCTGACAGGAATATCAAGTACAGGATTCCATTGTACTCTTACTACTAGTATTTTGAAGTTTTATTGGGTTGAATTAGGGTTTCAGCAAGTCAGTCAAACCTTAAATGTGACATTAGCTGCGATAGAAAAGTATCATTTTTTTATCGACAACTATTCCTAAACCACCAGATTAATCTAAGTGAAGTTTTAGATAATCGTTTAAGCCATTATATGTATACATTATTCACTGACGAAAAAAAAATAACTAAGGTAATTTTTTTTCGACAACACTGTTTATATTAAATGAATAAACGGATACGCTGTCGATTTTTAAAACATTCCGCAATGACAGTCAACTCATTGCTTGCATTCATAAGTTTCTAAACGACGATCTAAAATCATAATCTATTTTTCACATTCTTCCATAATAAATTCATCCCTTCAATTGATGTGGTTTTGGAAATATGCGATTTTCACATATTTTGTTATATTGATATAAATTTAATTTATCCAGTGTTTAAATTTCTCTTCTATTTTATTGTTCATTTTATTTACTATCTTGTTATAATTCCTGCGTATTTGTTATATTTTAGGTGACTGAGATTTTGTGTTATTACTAAAAAGGTGTTATATTTATCATTTTTAATTTCCCCTATTTCCATAAATGAGCGCAGAAGCAAGTAAATGTACATTTCATTTCAATGGATTTTTTAAAACGGAACCCCCTTTGAACTTTTAAGTAGCTGTCTTTGTATGAAACATGCAAAATCTGAAAAATGTGATACACCCCCAAAAGGCTACATATTTTTATACTTTATATTAAGTTGTTTTATGGGTCTGTATTATGAAATGTATAACTATTCATTCCAATTTGTCTGCTCTTAGGAGATCATCAACATTGAAAATCCGATAGGTTCTATTGTATTTGAGTGTTATTTGCAGAGTTAGCTTCCTTAATTTTGAAATTTACAGTGCCTCTGTATATTTTTTATCCCCTAAGAGAACAGGTTATATGAAAAACCGAATGTTAAGTTCTGTTTACTATAGCAATTTAAACAAAATATCAAAAATAAAAAACTTGTAGGCTTTCTAACCATGAATCACATTTTGCCATGATTCTTAGCTTCAGTGCTATTTAATTTCTTTGTTCGGTCTAAACAGGTGTTCAGTTAATTCAGGTTTAACATACATTTAAATCAACTAAAAGGACATTGAAGACTGTTTAGTTAGGACATTTTAAAAAGTTTTTTTACTGGTTTCATTGTATGAGTATTCCCTCGCGCTAACATACAGGGTAAAAATGTTTCACATGTCATGAACAATTACACTCATTACAAATCCCCGAAGCTGTTAATGTTTTTATTTGCTAATATGCATAATGAGGCAAGGCTTAGAGTTGGGTGTGACAGAGGGAGTATAAACTATGAAATACTGTGCAAGAGAGTTCGAATAAGCGTCCGTTACGGTTTTTTTTTTTGTTTTTTTGGGTGATCGTTACCACTTAGCATACATGCTCTTCTAGATTTCTGAAAATCTCTGTCCAATCATATTTCACAAAACGAATAATTGTATAGTATTAATATCTTCCTCGATGTTATTTTAGAAGTATGCTTTAATTCATGCGCGGATCTGGTGATTTTGATATGGATGTTCCAGCGATTACTGGTCATTTTGTTTGCTCAGATAATACACAAAAGGAAAACAATATACCCTTTTGTGCTAACTGTAGACAACTCGATAAACATGCGCAGAGCATGCTGAATACACACTTCAGCGAGAAAAATTCTTTTGTTCAATCCAAGCCCTACCTCGGTGTGTATACTGAGCATGCTCATTAACTTACCACAAAAGGGTCTATTACCAACAAAAAAGTTGGTTCAAACACTGAAATGCTCCGGTTGATATCCCAATGAGATTCTACAAGTCACATCTAAATTATAATGATATTTGGTTTCTAAAAATACTTCCCATATTGTTAATTGCTCCCGTTTATTCAATTTGATTTGCATGACGATGACAATAGTTAACTTTGAACTTGATGCTTATTTTCAATTTTAGATAATTATAGAAAGTGTAGAAAGTATGTATTGGCTTCATTTAAAAAAGTCTTCTTCAACCACATACCGTGGTTAGTTTGTACCTTATATTATTTTACGGCACACTAGGTTACAGGCATCTTGGCATTCCACTGCATCTATATCTAACTTCAATGTTATTATACCCCCGGTTTTAAGTATATCAATGAAAAACTTTCTCCGCAAATGCATATCACAGCCACATGATATCTTACAAAAGTTTAAAAAGGTATGCCGTGTCTTGGGATTCGATTTCGGACTGAAGCGACGCCAACCCTGTTAGACGACTTCGGTTTATTTATTTTTTACCCATATAGTTAATGGAGTATGGTGTGCGGGGGTATCCTTTAGTGCGCTTTGCTCGGAGTTCTTTTACTTTTACTACAAATAATGATACACCTTCATTAATACACCAAGCATTATGCATGTTTACATTGCATACAATTACGATTCCCATATGCAGATTGGAAATTTGACTACGACCTATCTTCCCGGAAACATTTACTGCTATGATCCGAAAACGATTCGTGTCTTACGGTATTTTAAAGTGATTTATATCTTTTTACGTTATGTTACGTTACGTTATGTTACCAAGATGTGGAAAATCACCAGAATGGCTTGATACATGATTGAAATATAATAAACATTGTCCCATTCGCGAATACAACAAAGCACTTTTTTGACTGAATATCATTAAATTTGATCAAAATGCAATCAAAGACGTGTTTAGTCTATGAAAGGGGCTATATGAATAGAATCATTTAACATTCTCAGAATTAACCTCATCTGAATGAATAAACAATTTAAACAAGCTATCTGCAGATTAAGTACATGTTATGAGCCACCTTGAAGACCTCACACCAGCATTAAGTGACTCCCGAGTGACGTTATATAACAGTTACGTAACCTCCAACATGATTCTAAACAATTACGACATGCATCCTGTATAACATGGCATACTTTAAAACACGGATTTTATTACATAATTAAAGTTGATAATCGGGTATAAAATGGTCTATAAAAGTACAATTGTTATATGATCGAGACACTTTTATCTGTGATCCCTACCCGATGACTTGATGTCTGGTGTAAATTTCTCAAAGCTTTCCCGAATTTACAATTGCAAACATTTAAGCTTATTAATTAACACCTGTCAGATTATCGATGCAATTTTCGAGTATTCTTTACCACGCTCAATAACCCATCCTTTAGTTTAATGTATGCCGAATTCGAGGCAGTAATTCGTCTAGGTAAGAAATGAAAATATACAGACAAGTCGTTAACAGGTTATTAGAACATTTCGAACAGGCTATTAAAAATGATGCTGACATAGAATTTGAAACCTGATGAAAGTACACGCTTAATTCACCTTAAACATCTGGTGCTTTATTGTTTTACGTTACCCCAAATGTGATAATCTGACAGTTGGGTTATCAAATGCTACCGTAAAATGATTGAGTCATGTTCATTTTTTGTTGATCTTCCCACCCTTCTTTATATCTTGATGATGAAGCTTTCCTGCTTCCTATTTATTATGTGTTCTAGTTAGCAGAATGTACATGTACGAAGCACACTGGCGGAACCAGATATGTTGAAAAGAGGGGGTCAGGAGAAGTTAAAGAAAAATGGGGGTTCTAGGCTAATACTTTTTAGTCAAAATTAGGTACAATAGAGCCCACGAAGCCCCCTTTGCATTCGCCACTGAGGCAAAATATGTTTTAACAAAAGACCAGTTTTTAAGCTGGTTTTTTAATATGGTAATCATATATGAGAATTTTATACTCAAATTGGGTTTTGTAAGACAGATTTTACTTTATTTTGAAGGCCTATGCCCTGTGTAATAATTCTGACTTTATAGTATAGTCGTGTGAATGCAAATACAGCAGGTATTGTGCCAAATGATTTATACATACATACATGTACGAAAAACCGATCTGAACCAGACACTTTTGAAAGTCCCTTTAAAATCAATTTAAATGTATTTTGAACTTGGGTAAACCGATCACCTGTCTAAACCGGTTAAATTTTAAAGTCCAATAGGAGGCGCTTCGGACAGGTTTCAGTGCACAAGACAAAAAAAAAACATAAAAAAACCAACTATAATATACTTTATTCCCTATATTCAAGGTTAAGACTTTTGCTACCGATGATACATTGACACCTTAGACCCCGCTACGTGTAGATGTGTACTTCTATTTGTAGTCCACGTATATAACTCGGACAATTCAATCATTTTATTCAATTACTCACGTTCAACATACGAATGAATGGACGACCGTAGGTCACTATTTGGTCAGGCATTGAAGAGGTTTATTAAAGGAACTTGTCTGGGATTAGCGTAGTTATTGACGGTTGGAGATTAAGCCATGTCAAACAGAGTTAATTGAAAATGCTATTTGAATTTAGTATTACAGAGTTGTATCTTCTTTTAGGCATGTAGTTTTCATTATGGTCTTGCTTACAATGACAGACACTTAACCTTGACCGAAAAGCATCTCATCCATTACAACTGCTCATTATTCAGTTTTTATGGTTCTTACTCGAAGTAAAACCGTATTTTTACCACCTAAATGGGTATTTATATTATAAGTGGCGTTACTGAGTACATGTAATTAATAGAAGAGAAAATAACTTCATTGGTAAGTCACTTTACAGTATTAAACGTTTTGATCTCTGAAATCTCAGGGAGTCCGTGTTAAGAATTTTGCATCTACTGCATAAGTTTAAACACGGCTTTACCCATATCTCTAAGACTCGTCCTTCTTCTATCTTCAATCCTTTAATAAAAGTCTTTAAGAGTTTTTGAACATTGAACCCTGTTTAAATCGAAGTACATATAAACTGTAAACCCATCTAAGCCGAAGTTTGTAAAAATACTTTCTAAATCTGTAACAACCTACTAGGTATATGAACATGACGACCGGAAAACTTTCTAAACCAGGAGGGGGATGGCTCTAGTGATTTCCAGTTAGTTTCGTTATTGTCAATCACAATTTCCTGGCATAAAGGGGACGGGCGTCTCGGGATAACCAATGTATCCGCCATTGCCTGTAAGTTCTTTTAGAACCAGAGAAACACCTAACTCAACCAGACAAACTTAATTTGGTAAACAAATGTTTTGATATTTACAAAGCAAAATATAACATAAGTTTTACGCTGTACGAAGTTATACTTGTATTATACCGTAATATATATATATATATAACTTGAACCCTACCCCTCTGTACAACGAATGTTAATTCGTCATCGAAATACTAATGCGTGTTTTCTAGTTACTTCTACAAGTAGTTATTTATATAGGGCTATGTTCAGCGGAGAATGGCAATAAAAATCATTCACACTTATCCACTGCTTAACAAGTATGTTACTTGTAGGCAATCACCAAAGTATCACCAACTACGCACTTGGTACTGAAGTCAACGAGGCCATAAATTTTAACATTGAGTGGGAGCATAAATCTGTTTAAATGTTTCTATTAATTGTAAAAGGAGAAAAAAGAACAGTTGACAAACTGAGTTGTAAAATAACATTAATGTTCTTACGAGGTCCAATATTATATATTAAGGGTATTTAAGAAATATTTCGTTTCCGAATATAACAGGTAATTGTGGCTTATAGTATTTCAAAGGAGGTTAATTTCTCGCTTTGCTTTTATGTTAGCTACCGATTTCTAAATACTTTGGACCTATAAAGATCCAACTGCTGGGCGTTGTGCAACAAAATCTTGTTATCATCAAATGCGTGTACCAAGCCCGGACCAATGCGGTGATTCATTTCAAACCTTCCGGTTTTTACCCGGATATTGCCATTTGTTATACAGACTTACCTTTTCATTATTGCCTAGGGTTTATCTGTTCGGTAATTTTGTAATTTTTCTTCCTGCATATATTTACAATTTCTTCTTTATTATATTGCTTCGTAACTTTTAACCTCATATTTTAAATTAAAACGAAGAAGTAATGCATCCTAAGTATTTCTAGAATAGGTCTCAATACCGTCATGTCCTAAAAGATGTGTCGCTTTAAAAAGAACCACTATCTAGTGATGCATCCAATATATTTACATAACCGGCCTCAATACCGTCATGCCCTAAAAGATATGTCGATTTAAAGGGAACCACAATCTAGTAATGCATCCAACGTATTTATAGATAACAGGTCTCAATACCGTCATTTCCGAAAAGATGTGTTTCATTTTTTGTTCGAAGGAAAGCGCGGGTAACCATTTTCGAGCTTTAACAGTAACCAGTAGCTGAACGAGAGATTTCCAAAAATTGGAGTTGGTCCCCCTTTTGTTGAAAAGCTTTAAAGTTAAATTGAGCAATTGGTAGCCTGGAACCTCCTTTAATTTTCTTGTTCTAAATCCCATTTTGTAAGCTTATACATACAACCATGAGTAACTATAATAATAGTACTATTGTACAAACATATATTAAATACGTAAAAACAATGACAAACTCTTCAGGTAATTAACACTCCATTACGTAGAACACCTTCTCTGCTGTTTGATATGTATAATAGTCACGTGGTTACTGAAACTACAACTACTAGTCGCGTGTCCCTACTTAGACGTATCAGTTCTCGACTACTGGAATCTGCTACCTACATGAGCATGGTATGATTAGAGTAGATTAGACAATCTCTAACATGCCAAAGTTGATACAGCCTCTTAGAGTGATATTTTAGGCACCGAGCTTGCATGCTGCTGTTGTATCAGAGTGCAAAATTGCTTATGTAAAAATAGTAATTAGTAAGAAGAAGACGATACGGTAACTATAATATGCAAAAACATGAACACGTAACTGTCAATATGATGAAGTGGATAAAGCTTTGTATCTTTTGTTTTAGAAAATTGCATTTCGGAATTTCACTCACCCTAAACGTAAATAGAAATAATAGTCCTACGCCATGGAACGTCATCTAGCTTGCATGATAAGCATGTAGCCTAATGTTATGATGATCTGTACAGTACATGTACATGTATGTCCTTATCGAGAAATTTCCCGTCACAATAGTAACCTCTCAGTGGTCGTTTTGAAGGTAACTATCTCAATCTTGCGTCAATCAAATATTATATATATATATATGCTTCGATGACGTCATTAAGCGTGGACCAAGTACTACATGAATAATAATGGTAAGCATAACAGGTCTATAAGTCAGACGTATCAAAATGAAGTTCGAAAATAGAACAACGGTCGAATCGTGATTACGAATAGTTCGTAAAATTGGCTACAAACAATGAAGCGTTAATCTCTTGTTTCATTTCGTTCATTTTGAAGGACGAATTCATTTAAGAACAAAAGTCTTCAAACCTATTACTTTAAGGCATTTAACTTCCGTTCATGAGATAAGATATAGAAGGGCAAGAGGATGTCCCGCTTTACAATGACCTTGTTTCTTGCAACCTGTTATTTCAAACTGGATTGGAATATCTCTTTTCTTAAATAACAGTCGATAAAGCTTAACATTAGATAAACTTCTCCTATTACGTAAGAGTTAACAGGTGGCTATTCAAATGTTCAATTCAAACCGAGACTCGCGTATCTCTGCTTTCTTTAATTGAATCAAAGAAAATTGCTCAACCAGCAATTTGTAAAGTAAGAAATAACTGTCATAATAAGTAATTTCAAGAATATGGATAAAAGAAGTTTACACTGACACTATCATATCACATCAAGGTTGAAATGGTCCCAAAATGAACAGTGTCATCTAAATGACAAAATGATATGGATAGGCATTTGTACAAAACAATATAATTGTCATAACTTGTAATTTTTAAAATTGTATAGAGTTGACTCTTTATACATCAATAAGTTATTTTTTTAACCTCACATGGATGTGACACAAAACCAAAACCGAATAGATAAAAACGAAAAACAAGGAAAAAACTGCTTTAAATAATGTATTTCGTGCGGTCATTATATATCAAGAAAGGTTTTAGGGGCTATCTAGCCCATATTTATGGACCTCGATCAGAAACTAGGTGTAACATAATATAGACCCAGTCATAATATTACTATATATCCAAAAGATGACACACCTGTCAGTCCAATTACTGTATTCATTGAACAAAAATAAATAAATAAAATAAAATAAACTAGGGAAAAAAATTGAGAGCCTACCTTTTTAAATCAAAAACCTATCAAAAGCAATGATTGATTAAATAGACTTACCTGCATACAACAGAATATCAAATAGAATAACTTTCTCTCCATTACCATGGTTTTGTAACTCCATAAGATTTTTTATCGTACTCTATTCATAAAGGTGTCTAAAATATTTTCACCAATTATCACAAAACATGTCATTTATCATATTTCCAAATGAACTGATACAACAACTAAGATAAATATTTACTAAACAAACTAAAATAAATATTCTCTATTCATTTTTTATACATATGAAAGTAACAATCATCATTTTGCTCTCCCTATCAAGTGGAATAGTAGGTAGGCAGATGAACTCTATGCTACTATCATAATTTTAAGTGCATGGAACATTTTGATATTCATTCATAAATAAGTTGTATTCGCGTATATATACAATTCATATCACACCGGGCAGCCAATGAAAAGAGGTCGTTTTGTGGTCTGGTGAACGCAGACAAATTTATGTATTAAAGGGGTGGTATTGTTATGGAAAAAAACTTAAGCTGAATTTAAACCTACATAGAAGTTTACTAACATAAAATTTGATAAATTTTACTACGTGAATCGAGCAGAATACGATTTTCTTCCAAGGACGCTCCATGTTGACACTGTAAATTTGAGCAGTATCTTGAATACCCAATACGTCAATGAGACATGATATCATTTTATATAGTAAAACCTATCGACCCTAGCCCTTAATTGACAGAAAACCCCATCATACCAATCGCAATCTGGAACCTTTTCATATCAAAATACATACATTTTGAAATGGCGTTACCAAAACATATGCCTTTACCACACAAACACTTGTAAACCCAAAGGGATTTGGTGTTGAAAGTTTTACTGTATGTTTATGAATGAGATCGTTGTTTTGTTAGGTAAGGACGTCTCTTATACCAGAAACAGGTATTAGATTATAAAGTAGAACTTAGTTAATAGTAATTCTACAAGTAATGTGTTAATTGAGAACGCGATACTCCTTTTCTTTAGCTTTTTGGACGTCTGAACATCTCATAACCTGAAAACCTATTTCATACTCTCTATCTAAATCTGAACTTTTTCACGCTGCCTGATATTTTCAATTCAAATTATGCTGCTGTACATCTTGGTACAGAATTTAAAATAAAATCGGGACTACTCTGCTATTTCCGGTACAATGTTCAATCTCTTGTGAAAGGAGAAGGACTAAGTAGTTCCGATTGCAAAAATTATCTTAATAATGATACTGAAACCTTGCTAAAGTAGAACTCCAAACTGTTTATAAAAAATCTTCATAAAAGATGGATCGGGTAAAAACAGAGTACAATTTTAAGAATTTTTCATCTAATGGGGATATCCAGTCATGGGCGGCTAAAAACAGGGGTTAATCCTGCAAAAAAAATGGGTGGTAGGTAACAATTCATAAATAGACAGCAATCGGACACTGAACCAAAACCAGTCCATGGTGGATTGACTTCGTCTTGAAATTAGTAACAACGGGAAAAATGCTTCGATCCTTTACATCTCGTTGATATTTATTTTTGGAACTATACGAATGTGTTAAACACTGTCATCATTGATATTGTAAATGCTATTATGTCTTCAAAAAAGTACATGTAGATTTAATTAAAGTTGTTTATGTGTCATTTTACAAGTTCGGTTACATTCTTTTATTATTTTGTCATTTCAAAATAATCAAAACTCTCGATTAAACCCACATTACGCTAATGATACTTATTTACATTGTAAGCAAATGACTTGTATGGGTTTTGATAAAACAAATTGAAGGTTGATAATATTTTTAATATGCAAAAATGACAAGTATGAATCATAATAACAAGTAATCATAACTGATAAGATAAAATGATACTACTGACCTATTACTCTAGTTTGCCTTAATTTGGCGTGGTCAGTTGCCCAGGAGGGAGCAAACATTTCATTTCTTTGTGAGGGAATTTAAAGGAACCAAGATTCGAAACATAATCCACGGAAAACAACAACACAAATTAATTAGGGGCACGCAACAAAGAACATGAAATAATTAAAATAATACGCGTACGGAAGCTAAAGTAAATGAGCAACCTCGGACTCTGCTAAAAACTGGGAGCATGGAACAAGTGCATCGGTATGGTAAGAAGAAAGAGACAGATTTGAGAGAGTTTGAATTTGTTTGTTTCTACGTCTTCTCACTCCGAACTTGATGTAATAGACCAATTCTTGCTAAAATCTTAACACTTCCGTGAGTGATATTTAAGCATTACTTTCCAGCAAAAATATGTTTAAATACTGTTAGAGTGTTGCATATACCTCACGGAAGTACTAACTGGGCCTGGGCATGCGCTGTGAAAATGGTCCTAGATGCTCTTTTATAGGCTGGTACTTGATCTGTGCAAGAAAAAAGGGTTAAGTTACATGTTAGTAAGAAAATATTTCTATATTTTCCAAAAACTGATTTAAGTAATAATAATAGTTTGAACCTCAATTTGAAAAAAAAATATTTAATTTGGGAAAAATTGGCAAATAATAACCTTGAGTCTCCCTTTTTCTGGATTCCCTTTCTAAAATCTGCATGGATCCGCCCTCTTCTTAAACCAGGCTTCAAAACTAAAAAACAATGTATAGCGACGTAAACAACAGATAAAATACCAAGAAAACAACAAATAAAATGCCAAGAAATTCTTGCTTAATTAATACTAAATTTAATTACAATTTCATATGAAGAGTTAACCACTATATGAATTAAAACAGCTCATAATTTGACCAAATCCGCTGGCTAAAGGGCGTTTCTTTAAAGTATCTTGCTAGCATAATACATTTTTTGAATAAGTAAGTCAAATCTAATTACTAGGGCAAACCTTCTGGCTAATAAGAATCAATTTATCATAATTTAAGATTAAAAAAAAATAATGTCCTACAGTTTATTGCTGAAAAACTGGTAAAAAAACTCAGCGCAGTAATATATGAATTTAAAAATTATGAAAAAACGTTGGTTTGCGTTCGTTTGTTAGTGTACAATACAATAAAAATTGATGTAATGTACACAGGAATGATTTTTTCCTTTAGTCTGTGTGTTTGTCTGTCCGCCTGTTCATCAAAATACCATGTAAACGTAAAATCTTTCCAATTTGATATCAATAATTAGCATCATATTTGGAAGCAAGACACTGGATTTTTTTTAAACGCACCAGTGGCGGAAATTCCAGAAAGGGGCCCGCTGGCTAACCTAAAATAGAACCACTACACTTACTTCAAAGTTTACTATAATCATAATCAATGTCAAGAAATTAACTTTTCGAGTACTCTACCATTGTGATCCACATATGCGTCTTTTTTTTTAGTTTACTTTTATGTTGCTGGAGTACATGTATAATGGGGCAACATTTCGCTGTAGGTATGTATAATGTTGTTTTGGGGCTAGATTCAGCCTGCTGGTTATATGACGTTCATTAAAGACCCATGAGTGGTTTTGAGCTGACATTTTTCATCCTGATAGTTGTTTCGTATTCACCATATCCATTCTCTTTATATTTAGTAGACGCTGTAATGAGCTCTTACATCCAACCGGATTACACAATTGACATTATAAGTTGTAAACAACTGAAACTCAAAGATTATTTTCGCCGTTTGAATATCTTCAAGCATAACATCAAATTCTGTGCTTTGTTAACAACAATGAAAGAGTAAACAAGGGAACCAAGGTTATAGCGATAATCAAAAAAAAAAGTAATCCAGGGACAAAGACCAGACATGGAAAACAGACATACACAACAAAGAACATAAAGTAACTAAAATCATACATACAAAGTAACAAAAGCAAACGAGCAACTCGGACTCCATTAAAAAGTGGGAGCATGGACCAGGTGCACTGGTAGGGTAAGCGTCCTCTGCTTTTCTAGAAACACCCGCGGAGTTGCTCACAAAAAGTCCGGGGTAGACAAACGAGAAAAGGAAAACTATGACCCGTTGAATAAATCAGTTTTCATGGTGCAGATGGATGCACCATAATGATCCACGAGTTCATGATGACGACCATAAAACTTCTGTAGTGATGACTTCAATCTTGTAGCAACTTGACCTTGTAAATGAGGTAATGCAGATTGTTTTGAACTAGATGTTATAATTTACGATTATTACACACTTATACATTTTACTGTTTCTCATTGTTTTTGCCTAAATTAAAACGTCTTTTTCAGCAATAACACTTGGTGAATTAAGGAGGTAGACCTAGGGTAAAGGACACAACTTTTACAAATCAATGGAACGTTTATATTCAGCATTTTACATCTATCTCATGTAAGCCTCAAAGCAACTTGGACTGATCTCATTCTGTTTCAAATGAAAGCTTGATAGGTTTTGGTGAAATTGAATATGATAAAAAACATATTACTGATTTCAAGAGTTATGTATCCGTTTTCAAGGTCGAAATTTGATTTTTTTTTCACATACAAAAAAAAAATGAAAATGAAATATTACCTACAAATTACCTATAAACTGAATATTAGGCAATTGGTTTTTGAAACAGGTTTTCTCACGAGATTCACAGGCTCGCACTAACGGGCTCGACCTCAAATACCCATGATAAAGCCAGTATAAAAAAATTGCCTAATATTCTGTATACACATATTGACTGTAAAATTTTGAAGTGCTGGTGTAACTTACTGTAAGTGGACTTCATTGAGATTGAAGCATATCACGTCATCTTTACATATGATATTCATTAAAATTGTGTACAAGATTCGCCAGGACTACTTTGGCAAGTGTAAAAGGGACCACGACCACCCCACCCCCCTAAAAAAGAAGACAAAAGCAAAACAAAACAAAACAAAACATACCAAACCAAACCAAAACAAAACAAAACAAAACAAAACAAAACAAAAACAAAATAAAAAAAGGAAACTAACAAAAACTATAAAATTTTGTATAATGTCAAGTTCTATTTTTCCATTGCAAAGATTTTCACAAAACTGGAAATGAAACATCTTAAGGTATATATCTACACATATCAGTCTTTCGCATAATTATCATGAAGTCGTTAATTTCGAAATCATTAATATACAAACAGTTTATGGATCATGCTATTATGGATTATAGTTTGATAGGACACATTAGTAGCTTAGATGTTTTATCACCCCTTCCAAGTCCTGCCTTATCTTTTCTGTACGTATTCGCAATTACAGGTTAGCAGAACTTGATTGTAAACGCTTAAAATGTATATTTCTAGTGTCAGGTTAATAGGAAATGGAAGCTCGGTCAGTAATTACCTCTATCAGAGGAGAGCACCTAGCTAATTACCTGGTACTTAATGGCAATGTTTATGTTCACGATACCTCAATGGCTAGGTCAGATCAAAGCAGACTGAATTTATTGTGTTCGGCTCTGTCGTAAACTTGGTTATAGAATGAGTTTTTTGCTCGTATAAATATTTGGAGAAAAATATTTATATTGTTCGCGAGCCAGAAAGAGGAAATTGACCCATTGAACTTTTACAATTTGGTCGAAAAGAAAATGATTGCTGTGAGTGCAGTCGTTATTGGGTTGTAATTGGGCAAAGCTGGATTGTTCATTAGCGTGAAATGAAAGATCTGTTTTTTGAAATGAGGACGAACTGTAACTGAGAAAAAAATATTTGTGACGGGCAATAGTGGATGAAAGATAATTGTAAATAAGCACATGTGAAGTTAAATTTCAAAACTTCGAAAGGTTCGTGGTTTAACTCATATTAAAGATAAAGTTGCTACGTAAAGCAAGCATATACTGAAAAAGAGAAAAAATACATAATGAGAAAAAAAAAAAACAAAACAAACAAACACAAAAATGTAGAGATTTAAATAAACCAATTAATTCAGTCGATAAATAGGATCATACTGAAAAAAGACTACCACCCATGTAATAATTTATATACTCATTGGTTGAACACCCAATATCGAGAGAGAAAGAACGATGTATTTGTGGGATTTGGAATGAAGTACACTGTATTGGCCACTTGGGACATTGTAGCTATGTTGTATGCGTTTTTTTTCAGCTTTCGATAATTTATAATGTTGATAATGTCTGATTTAGTACTATTTCGAATTTTGTGACGGTGCATGTAAAAAATGTGATGAGGAAATTAAAGAAATGTATTATTTTTGCATATTCAAAATCATAATGACCCCCAATATAGCTAGAAACAACACAATACGATTAAAATGGTGATTATTTGAAGCACTTTTCAACTGAAAGTACCAATAAACCTGGTTCTGCAATGTTGAAAATTGTTTTGGTAGGGTTTAGGCTTTTGGTACGAGTATTTCATTTCGTTGGTGGTTTGTTATTTCTTTTGTTACCTTGGTGCTGTCTTTATCTTCCAACATTGATTATAATCATAGATTTCCGTGGTTCTTAATATGGTATTCATTGATGGAACACTTCGATAAAAGTACGAATCCTTTTTATAGAGTTTTATTAAAGAATGACAATTACATTGTTAAATATTATAATAACAACAATAGCATTTAAAGCACCAGAGAAAAGATAAAACCGATTTCGTTCCAATTAAATGTTGACCTAGTTATAATTTAAGTCTTAAAAATGATATACCACCGTGTATGTATTCAAAAAGTGAAATGCCATTTGTTTTTTAAAGGTGAGTCAATGAGGACAGTTTTGACAGTTGCACGCAATGGGAACTAGGCTCCAAAGTACGAATTCAATACGCCTATTTTACTTTTGTTTCTCTTATTGTAAGGCAAATTGTAAACTTCGGTCTGGAATGGACTTGACCAAACGGATATACTGGTAACGGTGCACCCGTCATTTGCTAATTTAGACAAACATAGATGATGTAACTAATTTCATCTAATTGATTATTCATTTTTGAGAAATATTCAATGAAAACCCATTCTGTTGCATGAAAGACGTGCATTGGTTTAGTCCAGTGGCTTTAGGGATATTATCAAAATAAAAACAAATGATACATTGCATATTTAGGCAGGAAAACTATCTCTACTCACAGCATGTCTTTCTCATAAGTTATTAACATCTTAACATGTGATGAACTAAGAAGTGTAGTATAAGAGACAATTCTGTGAGATATAACTTATAAAGAACCCCGAAAACGAAAGATTTACCCAAAATCTTCAAACCCTTTATATACATATATGCTTGGAACCGCCTTGGTAGTTTTGTGTATGACCGTTTACCCCGACCGGACAGTTATTCCATGGGTCATAAATTAGTAATACAGCACAAAACGTGTAGCGTATAAAAAATTGGAGGCCGTAGACGTGAGATACCTGTTATCGCACGTTCGATCGAAGCTGTAAGATCCTCAACTGCTCTTGTGTTTGAATACATCAAACACAAGTTCGAAAATAATGTGTAAACGATCGAAATTCAATGATCAACCGATCAATCAGACAGAAAAAATCAATCAAACAATCATCTAAACTTAATGACATTGTAAGGAAGGTCAAGCCATATGCATCGACGAATGCGTACCCACGCATTCGGTCCCGTCCAGAGCATACACGTTGCCATATTTTTTATCCTTTAAACATATTTTACAGGTGGTAGATACAATATGATTTCATAAGCAAAGACAACATGCATATTGCAGCTGTTAAAAATAAACAAAAGATTGTCTAGGGAGGAAATGATATCAAAACATTTAAGCCGGTAGTATATAGGTCTATAGAACACCTGATAATAAAAACATGATTTAGAGTTACACAACTTTACCTACGGTATTATATCTAAATATCATATTAATTGTTTTGATTTCGAAAGTTTGGTGCACATAAACAAATATTTCCTACCATATTCGATAAAGCTATCATACCTCTTCTTGGTGAAAACAAATTATTTTAAAATCGTTTACTTTGCAGTATTTTTCATGCATGTATTAAATATGTGTATTGCAATGTTTAGTTTTCATAAGAACTAAGGGGTGTTCATCGAAATACATTAAAGAATGTAAAAATAAACCAGGAACGATGGTATTAAAAGTGAGGTGCTTGGTGATAACCCCCGTCCCCCCCCCCAAAAAAAAACCCCAAAAACAAAAAATCAAAACAAAAAATAAAACACACAAATAAACAAACAAAGAACAAAAACAAAATGCAAATGAACACGGGAAATTAAAACAAAACAAATCAAAGACAAGAACAAAATTAACAATCAAGTCGAAAATACACACAGCCTAATGAAAAAACAATATTTCGGTCTCAGGATAAAAATGCGAAAAGTATTAATACTTGTCAGTTAAACATATATTTATATTATAGTTCTTTTATGATAAAATGATGTTTGAATTATTGAAGTCTGTGATTCAAGCGATAATATCGTCTCTATGTATATCGAATTTCCGGTTATGGAGATTACGGCTCTAAAGTGTTGATTTTTGCCGAAGGTACTACTAAACTTTCAAAGTTAAATATTTTAACTACTGCGTGTAACCATTCTACTTTAAAGATATTGTTACAAATGTAATTTCGTCTGATAGAAATTCGGCGTTAATTTACAGGTTCAAATAGATTAAATTATATGGTATTAAGTGGCGAAGTTCATTTTACGAGAAAAAGATCAAAAAGGGTGTTATATAACGCATGAATTACAAACTCTTATGTTAACAGATGTCTTTGAAAGGTGACAGCGTAAGCTGAGATATATGCAATTATACAGCAAAATGGCACTCATTTCAAAAACTGACAGGCAAATTCAAAAACTGGTAGGGGATATGTTTCTCCCATTTTATGTTCCGGTTGTCGCTTGAATGACAATGGGTCACACCGATATGAGCTCGTGACTTTGAGTTACGAACCTCAAATTTGATGAAAATGGCAATAAAAGCAACGTTTGTAAGCTAGAAAACAGAAATTATGACATCTACATTGAACACAAGACAATTTAAATTTGCAAAACACTAAATTGCAAATCTTGCGCCGCTTTTTCTTCAACCTACCATGTCATATGACTAACCATTGGATGCAGATTTGCATGGGATTTAATAAAATGCATTTTGTTTTACAATATTTACTAAAATAAATTTGTAGTTACAATTTGAAATTCATGGGATTTTTTTCCCATGGGATTTCATGAATGCACATTGCTTTAAGTTTTGTACGTGTATTTCACTAATCTTAAACCATCAAAATGTATTATGGGGGTTAATTTGTGCTGTTACAGAACATCGTTACAGTAATAGTGCTCTATGATAGACATTATATAAATTCAACCAATACCAACCA
The DNA here is from genome assembly GCA_037379345.1 of Perna viridis. Lineage (NCBI taxonomy): Eukaryota > Metazoa > Mollusca > Bivalvia > Mytilida > Mytilidae > Perna > Perna viridis. The sequence continues at coordinate 30,931,099 of CM074515.1, read as the reverse complement.
TATATATTTTCCCTTCAAATTTTGGTATGCTGTACACGTGCTTCAATATTAATTTTTCATCAGCAGCATTAGAAAAAAAACCAAATACGCAAGATCAAGATTCAAAAGTAAATTGTATAGAAGAAGTATACTAAAAAGCAAAACAAAAAATACCGAATTTAATAGGAAGCCAAATCCAGAACAGATGAGTTCTACCACAGTATGTTAAAAAGAGTTACATAACAGTGCTTTTATATTGCTATGTTTTACAATATGTTGTGTCTGTCAACAACATGCTTTGTATGTCTATACTAGAGTGTGTCTGCCAATAATATGGTGTGTCTATCTATACAATAGTGTGTCTGTCTACAATATGGTGTGTCTATCTATACAATAGTATGTCTGTCAACACATGCATTGTCCATCTATACAATAGTGTGTCTGTCAACAACATGCTTTGTCTATCTATACTATAGTGTGTCTGTCAATAGCATGCTTTGTCTATCTTTACTATAGGGTGTCTTTCAATAACATGGTGCGTCTACCCATACAATAGTGTGTGTGTCAAACAATACATCGTGTCTATCAAAACTATAGTGTGTCTGTCAATAATATTGTGTGTCTATCTATACAAAAATGTGTCTGTCAGCAGTATGAAGCATTTTCTGTACTAAAGTGTGTGTTTATCTATACTATGAAGTGTTTTTCAATAATATCAATTTATGCTATACTGAGTTTGTCAAAAGTATAAAGTGTCAATCTATACTACAGTGTTTTGGTCAAAAGTATAAAGTGTATAACTATACTATAGCGTGTCTTATAACACTACGCAGTGTCTTTCTATACTATTATTATTTTTATTTGACAGCATTTAACTTTATTTTGCATGTTGGATGATTTTACTTGATCCGCCTTTTAACATTTCCTTTTGACAATTCCTTAGTGTTCGGTGGTTTTTGGTAATATCTTTATCCATAATCAATGTTTACAATAAACTCCGTCTTATAACAAAATTATTTCTGTAAATTGAATACATATTGCGCTAAAGCATCCATAGTCTACTTCTCGTAATCTTGTAAAGCAAATGTTTTGATACTAAGATTAAATAGTCGACAATTATAAAAGAGATCAAAATATATCAATAAATGAAGTATTGTATTAGTGGCTTTATAGGTGTTTTGTGACCGCAATAACGACACAAAAGACACATAATTAAGTGTAACGTTTATTCCTCTATTTGGATAACCCGTACAAGATATAAAGCATTGGTATGAATAGAGCACTTGCATGGTGAAAAGAAAGTTAATGGGTAATTTGACTAATCAGTTGTACAGATATTGAGCAGAACGGTTGGGTTTTAAAATGTCAAAGCGCTGTTCCAAAAACCTTGTAATGTAGTTTTAGACAATGAGTAGTTGTATAAGTCACAGAATATAGCTCGGTGCAACACCGCCTATCCGGTCAACGTGTATAGAATATGCACATAAAGAGCAAATGCGATGAACAGTTATCGTATTGTATTTGTGAACGCCCCCTTAATTCACACTGTTTTTGACAAACATGCTTTTAATGTTAAAATTCGACAGGAATAATGTTCTTCAGATTTGTTCAGTCAGCATAATCGTCAAATAGCTTCATTTGTAAGAAATACGAGTACTCAGTGGGAATGTTTTTACCTTCTATTGAAGGAAGCTCGTCTTTAATATGCCTAAACATCATTCATTCTAAATACAGGGCATAATCTTATTAATCAAAGAGATTTAGGTCGTAGGTCAGTCGGCCGATTGACTATATTACTTGTCCATTGTATTATATATTGAACAGTTGGATTGGAAAACAAACATGGATGGATCTAACGGTCTTATTTCAAAAGTTTCGGCACGTTTGTTTGTCAGTTCAGAAACCTTTTTTTATGTACAGTGATGTAAAAAAGTCAATTAAATAATAATAATAATAATAATAATAATAATAATAGTAATATATATATATATATATCACCTGAAGAACTCAATATTTTTTGTAATAGGGAGAGTCACTGATTTGAACAGGTTTTGCAAGATTGTAAATACTTATCCATCCAACCTGCCAACCGAAAAACTACCAGTAACCAATCCACCAACCTACATGTAAGAACGGAAGATAAAGAACAAACAAACGTTCATGTATTCAAATAGATGTATTCGAAAAATGGAATGCAGAGAAAATAAACGATTTGTTTTGTTTGATCCTAGGTTAAAACGCACTAGCTTGCACCAGGTGCAAATTTCGATATTATCATGCAACTCTAAGGTTGAATCTATCACAAGACAATAAGATACCGTTTATCAAGTGTTCTTAAATTGAATTTTCACCTTAATCAGATCTTTACTAGTAACTCTACCGAGATGAACTTCCAAGAGACAGCTGTTTAGATTATGGTAGACCTTATCGAGCCAGACACAATAGAGGATCATATGCACCACAACGAGTTAAAACAATCTAACAGGTAGATTTCATTTCATCCTGCAATATGCAAGAACAGCAAAGACCATAACTGTGTTAATGAGGGTGTTTATGTCTTGGCAAAGTTTATTGTATGTAGTATCTTCCAGGCAGTATCTTCTCTCACAGCAAGAGTGCTTGATGAAGTGTATATTTTTCTTGTAATTATGTCGAGATATAACAAAAAAAAGTATGTAAATTGTTACTTCAAGGTTTTTACCGATGACCCTATTTTCTCCAGTCTTTTGATAAATTGTCTTGGCCAAGACAAACGAAGTTTTTCATTGTTTTATTATTATTGGTTAGTTTGCTAAGTAATTGTATAGTAACAAAATAAATATCTGTCTTAACTGATTCTTTGTTTTCGTCAGTTGCCTTTTAGCCAGGCGATCGAAAGAATTCCTTACAACAAAGTATGAAAGTTATGTGCCGACAGGACATTTTTACTCCGCTTGGCACAATCGAGTGCAAGTTTAAATATTTGCTTATATTTGTCGGCAGCTAAAAACACGTGTTTCAGCATTGTATATCTTAGTTTCCCCATAACGTCGCCAATTTTTAGTTTTAACAAAGTAAGCTTTTCCCCCTTGGCGGATCGACGGAGTCGCAGAAGGAAAATCGAAACATAATTGTCTCCTGGTCTAGTTTCATCTCGAAATTCAAGTATTTGCCCACTTACAGGAATACATGTATGCTTTAATATTCCGTTCTAAGTAAAAAAAATATATTTTTTTATTAAATAGCAACAGAAAATAGTATAAAACTTAACAGAAAACTAAGACAAGGTCCTTGAAATATTCAAGAATTTTTTGTAGTTAGAAATTAAATACAATGTACAACTTCGTGTAGCATCGTACTGTTTAAAAAACGGAAGTCAAAAACGTGCAGTGTTAGAGGAGTTCAACGGGTGGGAAGAATAACAAAAGAAGAATGACATTAACTCCTAAGTGTTATTCGAGTGCACCTTGAGAACTATTGAATGTCAGCTAAGCAGTTCAAGTGTATCTTCTGTGTTTAAAAATATCAAGGTAAGATTATGGAAGAATATCACACAAAACTTACTGATAATACCCGCAAAATCTGAAAAGGGCTTCAAAACTTTAAAAAAGCACTTTAAGTCACAGTGGCTCCCCAAAATATATTTAAGCATTTTTCATGTCAGACATTGGCGTCAAAGGATAGACACTATAAATACCGATAAGAGAAGTGAATGCCTTTATTACATGGACCTGACTTTTGAATACATTTTAAAATATCTGCCGTCTGTTATTGAAGGCCAGTGGGAACAAACAAAGCATAAGTCTTTTGGTTCTTTCTTAAGCATAGTTCCACAAAAGAATCATGCCTTTAAAAACGCCATTAAAAGACAATTCTAACATGGCGTGACACACTTTGTAAACAAAGAAGGTCTCGAAATAGCGTATAACCCTGCTCGCATTTGAGCAATATTCATTGTAATGAACGGGTCGCTTTCCATTGTATTCATCGATTGAAATCGTTTACTAATTATGAAAGCAAAAACTCAATAGTACTTCTTAAGAAACGCCCGTATTCGATTTCGATCTTGGCGTACAACATAAGAACACAGAAATATTAACGTGTTCAAAATACCAGTCGGCTATATGACACATGTAAAGTGGCTGTTTTGGCCACATTGATTTCGGCGAAGCATTGAAGGACATGATCTCATTGAAATGTAATTCACAAAGAATGTAATGTGTTTCAGAGGATCGTGATTTGTTAATATTTTGTTAGACTAACCTTAACGACCTTATTGACGTCTTGATACGAATCCGTTGGTTTGCTATATGTAAATGCGATTCAATTTTCGTTTTCTAATTATAAATGTTACTTCTTAGTATAATTATATACATGAATTTAAAATATTATTGATGAAACAGTTGAAATAATTGCGCTTTATTGTAAACAATGCCATGGATAGGTGATTGGAAGAGTTAAACATTAATTTCGTTTTCCCAAGGACGCACCACTGACAAAAATGACATTTTCATGTTAAAAAAGAAAATAATTCCTGGATGCCGGGCTTTATGCTTATTTTAACATGGATAGGCACTATATTACTCACGATTGTACACCTCTCTGACGCTTGGTGAAAAATAATGACAAATGTCTACCACTGTTAAAATAAGAATATAGCTCGGCATCCAGAATTATCTCTTAATTAAAATGGTTTCAATGAGGAGAAAAAATTACACAAATATAATGGAATATTTCGTTCTATGTTATTTAAAGATCATGACCGTTTCACATAAACGGAAAGTACAAGTCAGTTTATAACCAGACATGCATCTGAATGCACACTTAAAGTAATTGGATAAATGTTCTATATTATTTTATACCAAAAGTCTTTCCGTTCTCTACATTTTTATGATCATCCACCAGAATCACCAGAAATCAAAGAAGCATTAAAATAATTGAATAATCAACATATAACATATAACGTAGTTTTGATGCAAATAGGTTGAGGGTAATTTATTATTATTTTTATTTTTAAATCCATTCATTCATTCATTCGATATACTGGGCTGAGATTCCCTTAAACTGTTCAGCATTGTACGTCAACCTCATGTAAGCATCAAAGTAACTTGGATTGATTTCATTCTGTTTCAAATGAAAGCTTGAAAGGCTTTGGTGAAATTGAATATGATGCAAGCATATCACTGATTTCAAGAGTTATGTCCCTTACCCTAGGTCCACCTTCTTAAGTGGTAGACGACGGAGGCACCCCTGAATTTCCAAGCAAGAAATTAAAGGTGTACAACATTAAATTTGAAGATTCTCCATATTCGTATTACCCAAAATTGTGTTTTTCAGAGAAGAATGATTTATTAAAAAATTAATTTACAACTCATTTTTATTTCTTAAAAGCCTCATCGTTTTCTACTTTATTGTGTAACTATAGGTACCCCCAAAAACTATGAAATATTTTCAAATTGTGAACGACAAAATTTAAGTATCTATTTTATCATGGTCAGTAGAAAAAGATTTTTTAAAATTGCATTTGGGAAATGGATATTTGCATTTGGTTTTACATATTGACTTGTAGGCACTGGCCTGTTTAGGGAAAAATCAAATATAAGTCAATGAATCTCAACCAAGTCAAGGTGAATTCAACAATACGGACAACGACGTAGACGAAGACATACTTCAGGCAAATATAAATCATCGACGTCAGAAGATCATAATATTTCTGAACGTTTAATTCACAGGTGTGAAGACCTCGATGTTTACTTACTTTCTTGTAAATTATATAAACGCTAGTTCAATAAAAGTATCAGAAGCTATAGTACGCCAATGAATTTATGTAAGCACGAGATGGAATTCACGTAGGTCTAAATACAATGACGTTGACTGCTGCTGTATTTCTAAACAGCTCTAATGTTTATTTCGGTATGCTGTTTTCGTTTTTTGTTCAATAATGATGACTTCATATCTTTCTCTTTTTGAATCGTTTTTCGTATTGAACTGTCTTTAGGTCTTCATTTAGGAAACTATTCTTTTCTGATATGCAAATTAAAAATAAATATAGCCTACATGTCTTCATTATATGAATAAGTTATAACCATACGTACCGAAACATACATTTTACTACATGTATATGTGAAAAAGGAAAAGGATTTTCGTAAGTACAAAGTACAAAATAAAACTTAAAACGAACAAATTAAATAAAAAAAAAGCAAACTACAATCATAAAAAAAAAAAAAAAAAAAAAAAAAAAACACGCACAACTTATAATAACCAGAAATACCAAACAAACTAAAAAGCAAATAAGAAATAAAAAAAAAAGAATGGACAAACACTTTTAGTAACACAATGTCGCATAGTTTCATATCTTTCAACAATGCTCATAGTAGATATATATGCCTTTCATATATTCTTATGTTGCATGCTTCTGTCCGTGTTGACTTTTCTTAAAAGATTTTTCCTATGTTTTCTTTTGAATGCTTTCAATTGTTATATTTTGTTATTCGTTGTATCGGTGTTTATTTTTCATGATCTCTCATCATGCTCCATAAGTTTGTGCTCAATGTTTACAAATGGCATACCTGACTAACCGGAAGTAGAATCAGGAAACGTTTAATAAACAAGTCAACGTTTATTGCTATTGCATTCCGACTATCAAAATTGTCCAATCTTCACTTCCATTTCAAAAGTATATGTAGGTTAAACCTGACTATAAGATAACTAAAATGCAGTATTTTTTTTTTAAATCAGAAATAATTTAATGAGATAGAAACTTTCCTGCATAATTGTTTCAGGAAGACATTTGCTTTATACTTTATTGTGTTTAAATCGACACCATCATATCTTCAAGTCCCATGATTTATTCCTAAGTCTAATGATTTCAAAAATGAGAGCAAACTTTAATATCAAACTTTATTTCAACATATTTCAAATTAATGCTAAATGACATCATCTGGTTTTTTTGTAACTAGATGCACATCTCTGTGTAGATACTAAGAAGATATACAAAATTTATTAGCTATTTTATCTTTAAAATTAACATTTATTAAATGCAAACATGTAAAAGGTTATGTAACATCGATGGATTAGTATGTCTTGAAAATCTTTGAAATACCATATCATTGTTAAAAATTGCTAATTTATGGGATCTCTACTTCGGTACGGATGAAGCGGGAATCTCCATGATTAATAAAAAAGAAATGCATCACCAGAGGTGAAATGAGAATTCCTATGCTTAATGAGCAAAGTGGACAAAATACCAAATCAAACGGCTGTGAACACGGACCATGTGCATCGGTAGGGTAAAACGTTTAAAGTAATCGACAAGATATACATGTATGCAGTACAGCTAATACCTGTTAATTGACCTGATATACAAATTCGACGTTGAAAGGTAAATAAAAAAAAATACTTAAGTGTCAGTCTCTGTAAGAATCAGGCAGTTGGTGAAACATTGTATAAAAAAAAAACACCACTTTGAAAGTTAAATTTGACTGTTTGTACCATCAGAATTGAGAAAAAAAAGACAAGATTTTCCATATCATGTTGGTGCATTGAGTTATAATTTCATTGAAATGCACTGAAAATAAACATTTCAAGAGCAGATAACTCTGTCGAAAACCCCATTTTTCTAACATTCTATTGAAAAATTTCTGAGCAAATCCAATGATGCAGAGATCACAAGAGGAAGCATCCTTGAGTGATATAACTGTCAGATGGGTTGGGTTTTGACATGCATGTTTATGATTTTTCCCATTTTGCCTGATTCTTACAAACACTTACACATAAAAACCGTATCAAATGCAGAAATCTACAAATCAATATATTGTAGGTTACAAAGGATATGACAATAGTAATAGTACTTTAAATCACGGGACATCTGCGTATCTTGACAGCAAGGACAAGTAACTACTTGTAGTTGGTCAAAAAGGTGTGAACAAGCGAAAATACATCATTTAAGATTATTTAATCACTTATTTAAGAGACGTGAAAGGAACGACATTAATCTAATAATTCATATGATAAAATTTATGTGTCCTCTTTATCATGTAAAGTCCCGTGTCACTGACCATTACGTACGAATTCATGACAATCTTTGTATATTCTGAGGTTTATATTAGTAAAATATGAATTTATTTATCTTTATAAAGCGATAAGCTGATGCTCTCAAATATATAAACGTGATTAAGAGGTTATATTAAAGGATATGAAATTGTTCTTTTTTTCGCCGGTCATCAACAGATCATCAGAGCGATAAACTCATTAAATTTGACGACCATGAGACGGGTAAAACTATTAGAAAAAAAAGGCATTCAGTATATCGTGTAGGTCAACAGGTCATGACTAAACAGGTACAAAGTGCAAGTCAGATGGTGAGTAAAAAAAAAGAAAACTATATGAACGTGGATAAATTTATCCTCATGCATGATGGAAATCGATGCTAAAATGTTGGTCAACAAGTATAAAATGATGTTCGTGAAACTATTGAAGCGATGCATTCAGAACTTTCCACGCAACATTATTTGTGGGGATATATCAGAATACAAAATGCTTATGCGGGTTTTTGACGATGTTGTATTAGCACAAAATGAACAAATGTTCGCAGTCAAAGTCAGGGTTCTAAACCCTGTAACATACCCCTAGATCCTGCTCTGAAATATCGGTGAATAACAATCTTTTCATTAAAATTTCGACATTTATGCCATTTGAAATGCACTGGAGTATTGTTAAAACAACACCAATTTTTTTATGACAAAAATAATATTGTAACTATATTAAATATGTCCCTATTGACACAGATGACACCTAGGGGGTGTAATATTTTGACTACTTAAAGGAATTAAAGGTTTAACGTAAAATAAAATAATACCGCAAGGTGTTTTAAATAACACATTCAGTTTCGTTTTTTAATTCGTATTTCAATATTTTAAGAAAGCATTGAAAGAAGATTTAGAGATAAAATAGCAAGTTAGTAACGTTCCTATAATTTTCAAATGATTCACGATGTATTCATGCTGAAATAAATGCACAAAACCGTAAGAAAAATACATCTGTAATAAGTCTCTTAATACTACCGAATTTACATTTTTATATTATTTGAATTTGAATATTAAAGATATATCTCATGATAAAGTTAGATGTGTTTGAAAATTAACGACAGAATGCAAGTATCTCAACAATAACATGATGACTATGTGTGAAGAAGGTTAGACAAACAGTTGCCTTCAAATCTTAATAAGATTTAAGGAACAAACATAATACATGAAGAAAGCACACCAAATAATTATCAATTTAACTTGAAAAATTGATCAGCTCCCTACATCTGCAGCATGCTCTCTGTGTTATTATCAGCCAAGCACCCCCTCTTCAAGAACCGCCTTCTTACTTGTTATGCTATTTTTCATATTGCTTCTGTTATCATCCCAAAAAATTGATATCGGCCAGGTAAACAACATCAGCCTTGGGCTGATAACAAGAGCAAAATGAAAAATGTCAAATATTTATCTTTTTACCATATGATAAATTTATATTTAGAGAATAATTCACGATTAAATCTGCATCAAATGCTATATCGTGCTATTTATAGGGTAATTATATCAACACAAGGACCTTTGTCCCGAGTGCTGATATTGTTCGAAGATGATACGGAATTTATCTATATAGTTTGCAATATACTATATTGATATACAGATGTTATCATTATTATTTATATGTCTCCACTGAGCTTCCATAGGTTCTGCTTCCAGAAAATGGTTGAATGCCTTTAAAGTAAAGTATAGTTTCAAAATAAAACAATATTTTTATATCTCAAGTGATATTGTAGAACTCAGAAATCTTGAAGTATAGATTGTGTCAAACACTTGAGACGTAATTATCCGCATTTTAAAGAATATGACCGGGTGATCTTTTTGTTCAATGGTCAATATTAAAGTACATGTACGTATATTATCGTAACAGTAATTATTTGGCCTTACATGTGTTGTCTTAAATGAATTTAAGTTTTAACGCTTATATAAATAAGACCAACTAATGTCTTCCGTATATTTGAAAAAAGCAGCCCATGTAACGAGAAGTTCGGCATATGTTTGACCAGTAAAATGTTTGTTTTTTAAATAACAGTGTAAACCAAAGTGACCTTTTACCTTCACTTTTTGTAGCTACTTCCTGTACAAGTGTCGAAGAATATATACATGTAATCTGCCATAGAATTTGAAATTACAATATCGCACTAAAGGCACTGGCTTCCGGTTCAGAACTTGCAAGCTGTTTGTAGCTGAAAATAAATTAAGATAAAATGCAGTTCAAGTTTATGTTATAATTATTAACCAACGGTGTTGTTTGCGATCTGGTACAAATGGAACGCCTATGTGGATTCGCCATTTTAAAGGATTCTTGTGATCATGGAAACAAAATCGTGCAATGAACACACGCCTTATAGAAATTCTAGAACCATCTAAATGTTTAAGGTTGTTCAGGGAGGTCAGGGTCAGCAAGTCAAATTTTAAATTGACCTTGTTTTTCAATAAAAAGTATCTAAACTTGGAATATTTATAAAAAAAAATTGGTATTTTGGTACACAGAAAAAGGTCATTTGTCATAACACCATTCAGCAAAAATGGTGAATGTCTTCGAATCTAGGTCGCTATGAATTTGCTCACGAAGTATCATACGAGAAATGTATGCCACATACCGATTTATATCAGATAGTTAATAAGTAGAAATTAACTGAAATACGAGAATTTATTGTATGCGCATAAAAAAAAATAAAAAAAAATTGTGTTTTATCAGAAAACTATCTTTAAAAACTTGATCTGATATATATAGTTAAGAGTATTAATATTATAATGTTACTGACACGACACTCTAATAGTGTCACTGATCTTTTCGGATATTCCCGTGATTTACGAGAAATTACATTAACTTGGGTGTTCGGGTAACTACAATGCATTGTTTGGGTTACACCGCTGGCATTAAGTAACTTTTAGGCCACTTGTCATGTATCTGATGTTATTTTGGGGTCAGACGTTTGAGGTTGTATTGAGGACCTTTCCACACATGTAACACCTATTTACAAATTCGTCTTGTAGTCTTAGTCGTGATTAATGGTCAGATTAGCCATAAATGAAAACGCAATAAAAACATAAATATCTAGAAACACAGGAGTCACCGATTAATACAATAATATAAAACATAAACCAGACTCACAGATTTAAAGTGGACAAAACTGAAACAAAATTATCGACTCTGTAAATTAAGGTGTAATGTGTAATTGTTCACCCTATTTCATGTATTTTGATTGGAATGTTCGACCAATAAAGTATAGTATGTTCTGCTCTAGACCAATAATCTATGCTATTACCGACACGGCAGGTTATAAAGTAATTAACACAGTTTGCTTATTTCCTTGAGAAGTTTTAACACATAACGAGTAAATAACTTCTGAAAAATTATACTCGTTTTAGGAAGATTTATCAACTTTCCTGACTAATGACGTCATCAATTGCTTATGCAATTTTATTCCTATCTTTTTTTCGTAGTTTTCAATGTATTGGATTACTGTTTATTGCCAAAAACTTTAAAAGTACATTTATCAAGTTCATAAATTTTTACATCTGCACAGCGCTTTGTTACTTCTCGTAGGCGACAAAATGAGTTAAATTATCAGATATTTAATCCGTTAAGAACCTGTGAATTTCTTGTCTTTAGTTATTCAATGCTGAACATGCATGAATATGCATTGTATTTGATTTTTGTCGTAAAAACACAAATATTTGCAGAAAAAAGAAAGAAGCATACTAATCTAATTAGCAAAACCATATATTACGTTTTGGGATCAATTAGATTTTATTATTTTAGAATTAAAAACGAACAGAAAGTCCAGAGAGTTTCAGATTTTTTTTTTGCGTATGGGAAATGGGAGATTGAAATGGGGACCGGGTTAATATGTATATACATCGGTTTAAACAGACAAACAGGTGATCTTTTTGGTTGTATATTTTGTAACAGAATCAGTGGCGGATCCCTTAGAAAATTGCAATTTTTAAAAATTGTTGAAAAATTGTTGAAGATACCCTCAGAATGCAGGATTTGAGGTTTAATATTTCAAAATCTTCTTGGGGGCATGACGCCAAACCCTCCTAGCAAATTCGGATCACTTCGTGATCCTCAACGGTGATCCTGCCAAGAATTTTTTTGCCCCCCCCCCTTACCTAAAACTCTGGGTCCGCCATTGTTTAATGAATTTGATGTCCGGCTTCGTTTAACGAGAAGAAATCTGGAATCGTAAAGCGGGAATTCTATTATTTTAAAAGAAATTGAGAATAAGGCAACAAGGAATATGCATTCAATGGCTGATATTTTTTTGTTTCAGGTTAAAAACAATGAATCGATATATTCTTTCTTGTACTTAATCATTCATTTGACTCAATTCGGGAACATGAACAAGAAACTGTAGGTTTTCGTATTAATATAAATAATAAAAATATGTCACAGAAATGATTTATGCGTAAAAGAATAAAACTTCCAATAACAACATTGACAAAAATATCCGCATACTTTGCATATCTAATGAAAATTACTGTCGTGTAAATGATGTATTCCCGGGAGGCAGTAGTCTATTACTCCATGGTAAATGCGTTAAGCTGTTCTAGCATTCATGAGTCTTTCAAGAAATGAATTACAACAATCTATGTGAAAAGTATCTGACCAAAGCAGGTTAAGTCAACATAATGTTTACCAAAAGAGCAATGAAACTTTGCAAGTAAAATAAAAAAAAATGTAGTTCGACGGCATTGCCATTTTCGTTCACTGCTTGTCCCATGAACAACACTACACGTGATGAAATTAAGGGAGGAGTATTTTGGTGATCATACGAATTTCCATTACGTTACGAATTTTACTTCCAATTCGTCTGGCAATCAAAAGTGATAAGAACTACTATTTCCACCAACCCACAAGGGCGCGAATAAGTTTAGGTAGTTATAGCCGGGTCTGTTTACTATACGTACGATCGTCCCGTCCATTATCTGGTGTAAAGCATTGTTACAGTGAAGAGAGGATCAACGTATCATAACCATAATAATTAAACAAAAACAAAAAAACAAAAAAAAAAAAAACAAACCAAAAAACAAAACAAAACAAACAAACAAAACAAAAAATCCGAACTGTTATGAAAGTCAAAATTTATTAAGTGTGACGTCTTCTTGTTTTCTCCTTGTAGTGATTATTTCAATAAGTGTGAATAATGGTTTTGGTAGGATATTCGGATATTCCCTCTATATAACAACAAAGAGTACCACTGAGACTTACAAAATACTAGTCAATAAATAACAAAGAGAAACAAAAACAAAAACAAAAGCAGAAAAAAAAAAAAAAAAAAACAATACAAAATTAATCACTGTCGAAGTCTCAAACTCAGGAAATGTACAGAAATAATAAGCAATTCCGAAATGAACCAGAAATTACGCTGGTATATCGCTCCTTACGGAAATTAATACTAAATAGCTAATGTCATTTTTGAATCCCGATGTTCTACCACAACCAAGACTTCTATAACATTGACGTTGTAAAACTGCCGCAGAATTTCAGAAAGCTAACTTATGTCCTTTGTCATAAAGGAGTTGTCGGTAAAACTATCCAACAGTAATTTATTGTTAAAATACTACAATTTTAATTTCGTAAATTTATAGGTACATCATGACCCATTGACAAACTGCAGCAGAATTTACACCCTAAAGCGATTTACATATATTTTATATGATATAAATGGTGTTTGGAGACTAAATTACAGTCTTAAATGACAAGACGTCATTTCCAAATATGTGCAAATTACAATATGAAAAACTATTAAGAATTCTGAAACATCCTTTTTGTACTGATTTTACAGTATTTCTTTATAATTTAAGAGCGTTTTCTTACACATATCAGCATAGAATTTATATGAATCATTCCTATATTGCTATGACAAGCAAAAGAACCTGTTAATTTTCCCAAAAAATGAATACGTATTTTGTTTATTACTTCGTTCCTTTGACATACATTGAAACAGGTGTATACGTTATAAGTAAATTGATGTCCATAAAATAAAATATAGTATATTATATTGACTGACGTTTTGTAATTTAGCACTTGTTAATTGTTTTTTTTACATTTTATTAGAGTACTGACAATACTGATTTGTTTGGTCCTGTTTAGTATCAAAATCAATATTATAATTTGAATTTGATGCCTGGTTCAACCTGTAAATGAAAGGGAGGTAACTATAATTGTAAATCCGACTACAATCGCAGATCTAGAGATTTTCAAAAGTGCCATTCAAGAAATGAAGAGTTCCAGATTATTATTTGCTCGTATTTGCACCAAATCAATATTTTTTTTTCTCTCTCAACATATGGTGTGTGTAAGTTTTTTTTCCAACACTCAGAACTTCTTTGAATCCTTGCTTGTATTTTGGTCTCTCCTTTTGGTACTTTTCTTCAATTCTTCTACCTTTGTCAATTGCAAAAGGAATTACACTTCGCTGCTAGAAATGCCGATATAACGTGAAAAAATAAGCAAATACATTTTTTAACCAATGGCCACTACTGATAATAATGAACGATGGAATTTTGAACGCACAGTATCTATTTTATGCGCACAATAAGATATTAGTTTCTTCGCATGTATTTCCCTATCAGGGGCTCCGTAGCTTTGTGTTAACTTAGTTACCATGAAAAAGTGGTTTGTATTATGAGATCCAATTTATTTCAATTTTCAACTTTTTGCTCGAGAGCGGAAGAGGAAAACTTAAAGTGGACTACAGTTTGCATTTCATTGCACCGCAAATATTATCTATATGAATGTTTACAGTAAATAACTGTATTTAGTGACTGCCGCAGCGTAAAAAAATTGCTGTATTAAAATATATATATAAATATAAACCATATGCAAAAATCATGCATACAATTAATAAGCGTAACAAAAGAATCAGAAAACAATATTCAGTCAAACTACTTTTAACCATCGGTTTATTATGTTTCATTCGTTTACTTCCCTCTATTTCCTCTTTTTTTGCTCAGTCATTCATTATTAGCTCATTTCATTTACTATTTCTTCAGGAGAATACTTAGTCTTCTACCTAATTCAGCCCACGTATATACAACATGTTACATGTTCAATATAGGTTTGATAATACGTGAAGTAATATATTTCGGATTAAATTATTTGGGTTGAGTGTACCTTAATTAGCATTTGAACAATATGTGTTATTGCAATCGCTGTATATATTAAGTGAAATAAAATGATTAAGTTGCAAATACTTCAAACCTTTTAGAGTGTTAGATCCTAGCTGCTACAAAGATCGATACAAAATCCGAAATAGTGTACAGATTTAGCATTGCGAAAAAAAAATTGAAACAGGAAAAGATATGGTGAAACGCAACAAATGTATCATCGTATAACATGTATAATAATAGTAAATACTTTCCGAGATCACCAAAAGGTCCTCAACAAGACTAAGTGTAAACACACCTCTTAGTAATAAAATCCACGGTAGAAGAACGATGACACTTCTTCAAAATAAACTAAAAAGTCAAAAACGACACGATGACACAACCAACTTCTCCTGACTGTGGACAATGTTTATTTTTTGAATTGATTATCTTCATTTCCAGGTTTAAACTTGTGGGTTTTGTTATTTTCTTTTTTCTGTTTCGACTTTTTCAATTCTTTTATGTCGAAAGATTTGGTCTCCATCTGTTGTCTTTTTTTGGCGTTACACATGTGTTTCATGATTTGTACGCAGATTTGTCCTTGTTTAATTACTATATCCCGCAAGGTACTTCTTACTGCAGAATCAACGTAAATACTTTTTCTCTGATAAAAAAAATTGATTGCGGAAGAAACGATCAAAGCTATTTATATCATTTGAAGTAAAAACATTTGACCGTTTACATTCAATGTGGTTCTAATTGCCTGTAAGTTTTTTTGATTGTGACAATATTTTTACATTTTTATCTAAGATTGTGACTTAAGTTGGTATCGACCTGTCTTTAAAACGAAGTCCTTAACGTTGCAACTGCCAACAAAGGAACAACATAAAAAACTCATACAAAAACAAACAAAGCGATTCAAATAAAAACAAAACGAAAGAAAAACAAAACGTATATACACTAACAAACAAAAAACAAAAGAAGGAAAATTCAGATACATCAGGAGCAAGGTACATAGCCAAACCGTGGAAACATGAAATACAGACGACCTACATACACCATGCATACTTCGAAATGATAGAAAATTACATACAAAAACTTCAGATATGGAAAACGAGACAGTAAACACACACACACACACACGCGGGAATGACACCAGGTGCTCAGAAAGGGTAAAAGTATCCTCCCTAGCCAGGATTTTGTGACACAAGTACATTGGTCAACCTACCAAAAAACAAAGGTTTTTTTGTGTACAATTGTCACGTGTTTATTTTTTATACACGTTATGTTACTGTGCGTTGTTTTTCTTAGCATTTTTAACTAGATATGCAAGTGACACAGATTTTGCATCATGCAACAATCATAATTTTTATTATTCAGAGTTTGCTCTTGTATGATCCTCTTGATCAAAGCTCTCACTCCTAATCCGTAATTTCTTAAATGTGTGACATGATCATTTCTTTATAAGACTGTCTGAATCAATGAACTCTTATGTACCAAATCAACCTGCTTCAAAGCCACATGTTGTACTTCATAAATGTTGTTAGTGCTTCGTTTAGGTAATATCTCGATTCAGGTGTGTCACACGAAGTACATTTCTTATTCATAGTCAATAGAAACAATGCAACATTTTTAACATATGATTGACAAGTGTTTATTTACGTAAAGTCTTAGATTAAGATGAATTGTCGAAGTATTTACAAGAAAATCTGTATTAAGCTCCTTGAAGAAAGCAATCATATCATGTATTTCTGTACTTAAAAGAATTGTTTTGAACCAATTTATTGCGATTTTTAATGAAGTGCCATTGTTTCTGAAAATTTTGAACTGGAAGTACGGAAAAAAAAATGAATTCTTTAGCAGGAAACATCACTTTTAACGTAACTTTGTCTGATTTCTCTTTGTCATTTTACAACCAAATTGAAAAAACTGAAAATGTTTGTCTCTCACCGTTCAGTGTCGCCGCGGCACTTATGGTACTCATTCTGGGTACAGATGGACAGTCACGAAAGCAGTTACAGACAGTCATGTTCAAGGATAAAATTCCAGATGGGAACATTTTTCACCAGTACAAAGATTTGTATAGTAACTTGCAGTATAGAGCGAAAAATAAATCGGAAGTGAATCTTGCTGTAGCCAATCAGTTGTTTCTCGGAATGTGGCAAGTGGAGCGTATCAAGTATAAATTCAGAAGAGAGGCTCGAAGGGATTTTGGATTCCATGTTGGACTGATGGATTTCGGGGATGAGCCTCACACTCGTAAGGTGATAAATAGATGGATCGAGCATCGTACTGGCAGGAAGATAAAGAATATAATTCCAGATGGAGTTTTAAACGACTTAACATTCATGGTTTTGTTAAATGTCATTTACTTTAAAGGACAGTGGGAATCGAAATTTAATCCGAATAAAACTAAAGAAATGGATTTTTGGATTAACAAAAACTCTACTGTAAAGACCCAAATGATGTATCAAAAATCTAAATTTAGATTTGGGAAAAGTGACGACCTTAACTGCAAGTTACTTGAGTTACCCTACAAGGGAGGTAACTTTTCGATGGTTGTTATACTTCCTGATGACAAAGAAGGGCTACCAGCTTTGGAAAGGAATCTAACTCAATCTACATTTAATAAACTTTACAAAGGCATGATGACAGTAGAAACGGAAGTTACACTCCCAAAATTCAAGATAAAAAGTAACTTCGATATAAAAACTCTCTTGTGCAAACTAGGTGTAAAGGATATTTTTGATGCATCTAAAGCTAATTTTAAGCACATGGTGAGCCCGCACCAACAATATGGATTTTTGTTTGTCTCAGATGCCATACACGAAAGTGTCATCGAAGTCAACGAGGAGGGAAGTGAAGCAGCGGCAGCGGTCGCATTCGTTATTTCCTTCAGGTCAGCGTTACCCCCAGTCTTCAAATTTACCGCAGACCGTCCGTTCATTTATCTCATCAGAGAAAAGAGCACTGGTACAATTTTGTTTATTGGTCGTTATGGTAACCCGCTGTCAAAGGCGTCACCAAGCATAAGAAATATAACAAGTTATGAGGCTATGGTAAAAGAACGAATCGTAAACTACAATACTACTATGGAACATTCCTCAAGTTCAGGTAGTTCTACCGCATCTATTAATAACATCTCTAATACCTTACCGTCTAATATTTCAGCAGAAAAAAACAATAGCTCGACCTATGCTAGCGCGTACAGTCATGCTGGTGCATCAAGCTACGCACCGGCAGCACACAGCAAACCGGTAAATTCTTCTGGGAGTTAGTCAAGCCCCATGCAGCTGCATACGTTCGTTCCGTCTCTTACTGTAATTATCGAAGTTATGTTTAGCTTGCTGCTTATTGGTATGACCATAGGGGAAAACGTTTTCGTGATTAAGCTTGTTTGAATTAAAGTATTCCTACCTCATTTTCCACGTGTTTTACAAGGACAGAAAGAGTTTTGAAACATTTAGAAATAATTGCACAATTTCATTGTATGTATATTATTATTAAAAAGCATACTTTTCTTTACTAGTTTTACATTTTTCATCGCGTGGGGAGTTTTGATGATATCTAAAATATTTTATAAAATAATTAGACTTCGGGATATACTTGATATCTTCCTTGGTGTTCGCGGATAACATGTTCGTCCTTTTGAAAAAACGGAACTCTCCACTTTGCACAACCATAATACCATAATAAAACAAAATGAATTCACGTCTTAGTGACCCCCCCAGCAATATTTAGATGGATCTATTAGACTCTTAATTAATTGACAGTTAAAAAAAATCCCCTACAATGATACAAAGCTTGAACAAAGGCAATACAGCTGCTGAGACTACAGAGAAACTCAGACATCCCTCAAATCTTAAATATTGAGAAAACTGGTATATTGAATTTAATGTAGAACTCCGTAGCAAAAAAAGGAAAAAAAAAGAAAAAAAAAGACATGGTATAAAAAGCCCATCATTTTGATAGTGTAATTTGACTATGTGCACCATCAGAATAAAGCAAAACAGTCAAAGTTTTCCACATCATGCTGAACAATTGAAAGCCACTGAAAATGAACATTTCAAGGGCAGATAACTCTGTCAAAAACAATGGAGCAATTTCTGAGCAAATCCAATGATGCATAGATCATATAATGTTTTTTTTTTTTCAAAATAGGGAAAGCATCCTTGAGTGGTTTTTACATGCATGTTTCTGATTTTTCCCATTTTGCCTGATTCTTACAAACACTTATACTTAATGTAATGCAGCGGGGAATAACTCGTTCACCAGACAGACTGATTGAACGCATCATGTTGAATATTAGTAGGAAAAACAGTTAACGTTTTCTCGGAGAATAAAACCTCTTAAACTTGAGTAATTATCTGAAAAAATTGTAAAAATTACTACATTTTGTACCAAATCACCGAATAATTACAACCATTCAAATCGCTTTAGTTTCAAAGGAAGTATAAGCCTACACAGGCAAATATTTTTCACGTGAAATTCATGTTAAAGTCGAGCTTCACATTAAATTCATGTGAAATTAACATGAAATTAACACGAATTTCATGTGAACATTTCGCGTTAATTTCACGTGAAGACTCCATTCGCCCAAATTTCACGTGAACTGTGTCACTTAGTTTATTTGCTCAATTCATGTGAAAATCATGTGAAATAATTTTGCCTGTGTAAGAAAAGACCGCAAACTATTTAGTCTGGTGTGAGAGTTATTTTCCTCCGTATAAATTTCTATAAACCAGTAGGCGGTGACTAGTCTATCATGGCAACACAAAGTTATTGTTTACATGATTTTTTTTTACCGAGATAACATTTCTCTTCATTTGTAATCAAAATACGATTGATTGTTTTGGTGTTACATGTATAAAGAAATATCAAACCTGGTTATGATAAACAAAAAAGCAAGATTAGTCTGTTCGAGCACATGTTTTCAAATAATTAAAACTACAATATTCACGCACAGGCGGAGTCAGAGAGATGGTCCAGAATTTTAATATTCTAATTCCGCCCCCAAAATGCACGAAATCAACCAAATTTGCAGCATTAGGGGTGGGAGTTCCAAAATTCGCGTCTCTTGGATCTACTTATTTTGTTTCTAATATGAAGTGCTTTCTGGTTTTGCAGGATATCATTTATTTACAATCATTGTACATTGTATTTATTGAAATATATTTGGCTACACATGTTGATTTACATATATACGTTTCTTGTACCGTGTTCTCCTATGCAACACGCTTCGCTAACCTAAAAAAAAACAAATTGCTAAACAACTGTAACAATAATAAAGTACTAGGCCGTATTAGGTGCCTTTGTTTCAACTCTTAAGTTTTGATGGTATTTTACAACAAGTAATGCAGTCAACTTCAGGGAAAATAGTTAGTCTCCCCATGATTGAATAATCATTAACCTGGTGAAATGTCTTTCATTGTCAACTGGAGAACTAACAAGGAAATATAATATTTCTATCAGACACAGTTTTAAAACAAAAAAAAAAGTTAAAAATCATTACCCAGTTTACTACCTCAGGAATTTCGACAGGTAGTCAAAGAAAGTCCAACTCGATTTCCTAAAGTTAACTAAGTTGTACGCTGAAAACTGACATATGAGACGATACCGAATTACAGCTATATTAAATTGTTAATTAATACGGAAAGATTTATACACAGAATGATTTCATGCGGATTCTGTCAGAAAGTACAACGCGTTATGAACTACAACCTACTTCTATTCTATATTCTATTGCACTACTTGTGTTTACATATGTTACTCTGAAATCTATTGTCCAAAATGGCCATGGCCTGCTGCCACATGTCCATTGATTAATAATTCATATATCAAATATTGTTTTATATTGATAATTGTAATTTTGTATTTTGTATCATGGGGAGGGCTTATATAGGCTTAGCCTGCTGCCCAATCCATTTCAGCTTTATACTGTATAAAATACTGTTTAAACTAAATTAAACAACCGACTTGTTTTCACGGATTTTAAAACAATTGCTAATTTTGTTGCTTTGTATGTATTATTTTGATTGTTTTGTGTTCTTTGTTGTGTTTGTCTGTTTTCCATGTCTGGTCTTTGTCCCTTGATTACATTCTTTTGATTTCCGCTAGAATCTTGGTTCCCATGGTTACTCTTTAACGTATATGTTTAATAGTCTGACATTGCGCCGGAGTTTTATTTTGCTACAGGTATCTCACAGAAACAAAAACCCGCAGGTATTAATAGGCATGTCACCCACTTTGCGCACATCATTCTGACTCCGAGCCTGCCAGTCACCATTCTGTCTCCGAAATATCGTGTGCTTGGCCGAGAAGCTGTGAATACTAATTTTAAGTCTTCTGTGTGATTGTCGGGAGATCGAAATGACGACCTTCCGCAATCGAGGCAATCACGTAACTACCGACGGAGGCAATAAAAAAAACCCCTACAGTTTAAAGGGGAGTTCGAATTATACAGGTTGTACGGCAATGAACCTGTCATAGCATATTCATCATTTCTTGATTTGCAGCGAATACATAAATATGAACTTATGAAATATACAACTAAATAGGGAAAGTTATAGAGGACGATAAACATACGTTGTCATGTTTCTCCATGGTAACATTTAATGACGCAGCCCGGATCGCCAGTTTGTATTAAGTTTTTATTGTGATTTAGTTCTGCTTTTATATATTGTCTCTTGTTTTGTCTCTGATTTTGTTGCTTTGTCCTTGTTCCATGACTTTAAAATTCTGACTTCACTTAAACAATGGCTGCCCTTGTGTTTTCTGCGAATGGTTTGTATTCATTAACAAGTTAACGACAAGAGAACATGAATTTAATGACAACCTGCTTACTTCTTCGGGTTGAAATGGCCCATGAATAGGATCGTACCAGTAGATCCATGCCGTATATAGAACATGAATGGGTGATCGGCGACGAATCTTGGCTGATGCTTAGATCGCCTTTCTACCACTAAAGCTGTTGCTCCGGCTGCTTCTGTCCCCTTCTCGTTAACATCTATAACAACTTTGTGCCGGGCTTCAGACACGTATATTCTTCTATTAACTTCATTGACAAGATTTGAAAAGTTGGCAACGCCTTCTTTAAAGATATCTTTGATCCCTACCTTCGGCAACAGGGTTTTCAGGTTAGTTGCCGCCGAAAAAGTAAACTTAGGTATTTTTATAACAGCTGACACATTCTTCAAATTTTTATCAATGTGTTTAGCATCATCAGGTGAAAAGGACATTTGCAAATCTTTCAGTCCCTCAATTTCTTTTGGCAAGACTATCATCATTTCAAAAGATCCTCCTTTATATGGCAAGGTAATCGCTGAGTAGTTTTTCCCATCGTAAAGGTTCACAAATGATTTCATGGCCATCATATCTACTTGTAATTTTTCGGTCTTAGTATTTTTCAAGAAGAAATCTGCTTTTCTCGTATTTTTTGGATAAAATTCCCTCTCCCATGTGCCTTTAAAGTATACAGCATTAGCAAGGACCATAATGGTATTATCATTAAGCCACTTCCATGAAATCAAGTCTTTTATTTTCTCATTTGTTCGTTTAGAAATGTATCTATTCATGTGATGAGCAGATATTTTGGGTTTCCGGAAATCTTTAAAGCTTATATCAGCATCGAAAGTGCCTTTCGCAACATCACGAACACCCGTTGTAACGGTGAGCCCATTCATGACAAAGAGTTTTGTAGCAACATAAAGCTCTCCTTTCGTTCCGTAAGAAATATAGTCCTTTAAGATCCCATATTCATCATAAATAACGTGATCATCCCATTTATTTTTCAAAATGGCTGACTTTATTTGGCTTTTACTGTTTCCAGCGGTCCCAGCCATGAGCAACAGGAGCGCAGAAATGATACTATACGGGGAAACGCAGGTGCTCTCATCGTTTCCGATCTCCCGGTAAATATCATAAGAAAAACTTATCAAGCTGTCTTCAAAAGAAGGCTGAATATTTTTTGTTTCCATCTGCAATTACTTAAACTGCTTCTCTCGGATAAGGTAAGTAGCAGTTATAAAATAAATAATACAAATAACAACATTATGCAATGAATACGTAAAAATTTATTCAGAATTGTGTTTAATCATATTATTTCTTTTAACTTACATCACCTGATTAATAATTCTGGCAATGAATATATACGGTAAATGTGGATAGAAAACAAATATCCTGGAAAATTCAATTTACATACATAAGGAAAAAACTAATTCAAATCATTACATAGCCTTATTTAGTGACATCTGTTGGCTGCATTCATACACTGAAAACCGCTTAAATTCCATAGATGTAAATATATGAATCACTGTAATATTTTTACTCGTATTTTGAGCGTTATCAAGCTATACTAGGCCCATTTATTGTTTTGAATATATTATTAAGTATCAGTTCCTGTAAGAATCAGGCAGTAGGTGAAACATTGTTTAAAAAAAAACAACCATTTCAGTGTGATAGTGTAATTTGACTATTTGCACCATCAGAATCAAGGAAAACAGACAAGATTTTCCATATCATGCTGGACCATTGAGTTACAATTTCATTGAAATGCACAGAAAATAAACATTTCAAGGGCAGATAACTCTTTTAATAAAAAATTCTAACATTCTATTTAAAAATTTCTTAGCAAAGCCAGTGATGCAGAGATGGTCTTTCCAAATGAAGAATGTATCCTTGAATGATATTTTATTGTCAGATCGGTGGGTTTTTGACATGCATGTTTCTGATTTTTCCCACTTTACCAGATTCTTACAAACACTTACACTTAGTATAACGCTAGTAAACATTGCTTTAATTCAGAAAGTGCGGAAAATTCGTCGAATTTTAGTTTTCCATCACACAGTTTGCACTGTAGATGCGACACACTATTGTAATACACATTGATAAATGACGTTGTTTTTTTTATGTAATGGCACTATTCTGACACGCAGCAATTTTATTGCACTATTTTAGCACGCATGATTTTAGGTATGATTCAACAAAAAAAAAAAACAAAATAACAAAACTAAGCAAAAATATGTTATAAAAGTGTTCTAGCACACACTGACGTTATGGCACTATTTGACACACAATGTGCTTATTCTATTTTAGCACTAATGATGTTAAGGCATGATTCTAGGAAAATGAAGTTATAACATGATTCTAGGAAAAATAAAGTTATAACAACTTTCTAGCACACACTGATGCCATGGCACTATTCTGACACACAGCAATGTTCTTGCACTATTCTAGCACACATGATCAGAGATGGAATACTTGTAATTGTAATAATTAATCAGCTGTCATTGACTATATTCTTATAAGTAATAATTGTAATGATTAATCATTAATCATAAAAGTAACTGATTACATGTAACCAATTTAGTCATTTACATTTCAAGTTACCCTGCAATCACGATTACTTTCATGATTACAATAGAAATAAATCTCAAAGTGTGTCTATATCCAATATATTCTTAATATTATGGTCTAGTATTCAAATATAAAAAACTAAAGTGTTTCAGCTCAATTATCCAATGCACATGTACTTGTATCGCAAGAAATGTATTTTATGGAAAAATCATAGTGAGAGCTATCAAATTTCTTACGATTATACATGCATGTACCATGTTAAACTTTTAAAAGTAAAGATTTTTTAAATTTCATCGCAAATGCCTTTGGTTTAATTCTGTCAAGACTTCTATCTTAGTTCATATCATTATAATTTTTTGAATAATTATATGATTAGTAAGTTTTCATTGTCAAAATTGATCAAATATGGTTCCTACTTTTTAGGATTATTTCAATTGCCTATATATTTATATAAGTTCTATTAAAATGGGAAATAATTATGCATTATGAACTGGCTTTACCAGGGCTAAGCAATACATGAATTCACACTTGTCATTTTGCTCAGAATGACCCCAGATTTGTCTCCGAATAACATTTTGATGTCATTGAAACAATGTAATTGTGATTATTTTCGCCCATGGTGTCCACAAGTGTAGATGCCCATACTTATGCAAGTTTAATGCTGGTTTATATGCTTCGAAGATCGAGGCTGTCAATGTAAACAAAACAAGCAGATCCTATGATATGAGTGGCACAGGATAAATTTTATTCCACTGATTTTTTGTTCCAATGTAATGTAAAATTCCCTTTGAATCGACAATGTATGGCTCAGAAAATGATTGTAAAGTTCCCTAACAAATCAACCAAGTGTTGCTCAAATTAAAGAGTTATTCCCCTTTTTTCAATGAATTTTAATGCTTTCTATGAAATTTATTTCACATTAATCATTGCAGTTAATCCAAAACTAACATTCAACTCCCAGAAAGAATGCATTTGTTTTGTGATATGAAAGGGTGAACATTTTTTGAAACGAAAATTTGCCATGTGCCACCCGTTGCCTGGTTTTTGCATGAAGACCCTCTTAAACTTTTTTTTTTAATAAACAATAGATAAGACATGCTGTATAAATAATAAATGCATAAATTATATACACAGAAATATCAAATGCAACCAGTCCCATCCCATCTTCTATTTCATATTTCCTCTCAATTTTCAATATGAAATGTTTTGCACAATTTTGTATGCAAAGTTTGTACATATAATTTTTTACATTATTTTTAATTTTATTGTGAAATTCAATTGCTAATTGAATTAAAAAAAACACCCTTAAATAACATGGCAGACATAGCTTTGTGGATGATGCGATGTACCCACTCGTCTTTGCGTTATTGCCAGGAAAAGTCCAAGCAGCTTACACCAATTTCTTAACCATTTACAGATTACTGACAACAAGAACAACTGCAACTTCAACCAGAGACTACAGTACTTGACTACGAGACAGCAGAACATAATGCAGCATCTACAGTGTTTCCTGGCTTCCCCAAGAAAGGTTGCTTATTCCACTACACCAGGTGTACCTGGCAGAAAACTCAAGAGTAAGGCCTGCAAGTTCCATTTTCGAACAACGAAGACCTCCACAGACTGGCGAGAAGAGTCGCAGTTCTTCCAATTTGGCCAACTGGGGAGGTGGAGGACGTTTGTTTTCAAGCTCTCCAAGAGTTAGAGGACGCAGATACCGACACCAACACCACAAGATTTGCTGACTACATGACCGAGTATTAGGTAGAAAGCAACTTTCATCTGTTGAACCATTACAACACCGTAGGACCAAGTACAACCAACAACTTGGCACTTAAAGATTAAGAAACCGTCTTGACTACACACCCAAATATTTCAAGTTTATCGAGCTGTTACAACGCCAAGAGGCTGCTTCCAGATGTCAAATATTGCAGTACGCCGCCGATTGTAAACGAATCAACAGAAGAAAAAAACACAGAGAAATCGGTATCAAAATCGGTGACCTGAAACAGCGACACACCAACAATGAGATGACAGTACAGTATGCAAACTTAGCATCGTATATTTTACACTTGTAATAGACTGCTTAATGTGAAAAGTGCTTGTATGAACTATTCAACAATCGTTATTAAATCGATGTAGTGCTTTTTAAAGTTTGCTTCGGTTACAGTTTTTGTATTGGATAATCTTACCATTTTATGGGGTATGGGGCACTGGGGGCATGGGGAATTGGAAGATTGGGAATGGGGCAATGGGCATGGAATATAGGGAATGGTGCAAGGGCATAATTTTGCATGGTCAATCGAAAAACTTGTTTTGCCTTTTTCGCTTTGGTACGAACCTATCATATTTCTATGACGGCAATTGAAAGTGTTTAGAAAAAAAACCCATCATTTAACAGAATTTGGAATATATCGTATATCGCAGTTCATTATTTATTGAAATTTTTAATATTTAGTACAATAGCTAATTTCTGGCAATTACCGATTGAAAATGTTCGGGCTCATACAATTTCTGAAAAATATGCCATTTTTGACAATTTTGATTTAAATAAATGTATTGTCACAAAACAATCGCATGATTTTAATACTGACATATTTAATATATTAAAAAAATAATATTACACCATTTTTGAAATTGAAAATGTTTGCTCCCAATGGCAGAAAAAATGTCATTTGTTATAATTTTTGACATAGATATGAGTGTTGCAACCAACAATACGATAGTAATATTGCCATTTTAAATATTTAATATAATATATATCCGAGTGGTCTAGGGTGCTGGAATTTGTGCAGGTGGTGTTGCCACACATGTCACAGCGGTACGAGATCGAGTCCCATGGAGGGAACGACCAAACATTTGACTTTTCAAATTCGACAGTTCTAACATCGTTGGAAATTTTTCAGACCCTTCTAAACTTTCGTTATCTCCCCTGTATCAATTTGATCCAAAGGAGCAGTGAAGCGAACAGAGTCGTCACATTCTGATACGTATAATAATATAGCTTCCTTGTGACATGTATCGTTAATTTGATCCTCTATCCTACATATTAACACAGATGAACTGTAACGTACTACCATACATCATGTATTAAGTTGAAGCCTTATATTAATCCTACGAGGAGGAATGACCCGGCCAGCGAAAGCTATATTTTTATATAGCCTAGCTGGCAGAGTGGTCTATGGCGCTGGACTTTGTGCAGGCGGTGTTGCCACAGAAGTCACAGCGGTACGAGTTCGAGTCCCGCGGAGAGAACGACCAAAACTTTGCTTTTCAAATTTGACAGTTCTTACATCGTTGAGAATTTTTCAGACATATATAATTTTGTTGTACCATTATTGAAATTAAAAGTGTTTGCACGCATACAATTTGCAGAAATATGTAATTTTTTTTAGAAATTGGACTGAACTTTAAGTACCGCAACCACACATATGATGGTTATTTTGACAATTTTCACATTTTAAACTATTTGAGACAATTTCAAGTGTTCGCACTCATTCAATTTGCAAAAGTATCTTATTTTTTAAGAATTATCTCTGATGTATATGTATCACAGTAATCCACATAATACTTATATCGACAATTCTAACATTTTATACAATAGTTTTAGACTGATAAGTATATTAAAAGTGCTCAAACACATACACTTTGCAAAATATGTAATTTTGAAAGTTTTGGACAGAAATACAAGTGGCGCAACAAACATGATACTGATATTGCTACGTTTGATATTTTAAGCAATGATTTTGGATATAAAAATGTTCGCACCCATACAATTTGCTGAAATATGCCATTGAAATGTATATGTCGCATCCATAACTAAGATGCAAATTTTTGACAAATTTAACATTTTAATCAATAATATCATTCCATTATTGAAATAAGATGTGTTTGCACAGACATAAATTTGCAGAAGTATGTTATTTTTCAGAATAAAGACTGGAATATATACACTTGGAAATGAGGGTTTCCCCTTATAATCTGATGTAAATGATCAAGAATATCCATAAATACTTCATTTATAATCAATTTCAAAATTGAATGTGTTCACAATTCATGCATATATCTATTGTTTTAAGAATATTAATCATGATTATTAATCACGCAGCTCGCGATCGGAGTGGCGATAGTATCACGCGATTTCGGCTTAAGATTCTAAAATTGATATTGATTTATTATTACTACATCACAGAACTTTGCGCATCTCGTAATACGCATGTCTGTGGTTAAACATTTACTTACTTTTTCTCTTCAGAACGAGGAATGGGTCATTGGACAACGGGGAATGAAGCGATTGGGTAGGGCAATGGGGAATGGGGCTATTGGGAACGGGACATGGACCAAGTGGGCAGTGGGAACTGTATATATATTGTTTTCTATGTATTTTGCGTACAAGTAAATAATATATTATTCTTTTCTTTATTTTATGCTACGACAAAAGTATGATGATATCCACAATTCTACAAAAATTCAAGAAAATACATAAAAAGGGGTAACAAGAATTCCGATGAGTTGCGGACATAACACCTAAACAATATATTATGAATCACTTACAATGAAAAAGGGTGTAATATTATAACCAAGACAAATATTCTGAACAAAATAACACGAGATTCGAAGTTTTGTAGATTTTGTGCAAACTTGAATTCCTGATAATATGCACATGGCGACTTTCTGATGCACAACTTTTCAAAGTTTTATTTTAAGAGAGTACATATTTGTTCAAGCAGTACTAGCAGAAAATGATTTTCAACAACTTGACACGTATAAGCTAGATTTTGCTACCAGTAAGGTATCTATCTGTTTTTAGTATGATTGTTTTGATAAGTTGTGTTAACTACTTACGCCTATTTTCGAACGCCAACATTCATGTTTGTTTTATGTTTGTTCTATGTTGTTATTATTTCACTCTTAAAAGTGCTTTATGTCTGTGACGTAATTGGGGCAATTATTCTTGCACTATCCTAGCACTCATGATGTTGATAATGATTCTAGCACAAAATGATGTTATAACAATGCATTAGTACGCAATGATGTTACAACAGTGTTCTAGCTTACAATGGTGTTATGAAAGTGTTCAAGTAAATAGTTAGGTTTATAACAATGTTCTAGCATACAATGATGTTATAACGGTGTTCTAGCACACAATTGTGTTACGGAAGTAGTACACAATTATGTTATAGCAATGTTCTAGCACACAATGGTGTTATGGCAATTTCAAGCGCACAATGGGGTTTCGACACTGTTTTAGCTAACGATAATGTTCGCGAACTATATTGGTGCACAATAATTTTTTCAATAATGATTTCCGCATATAATGATACTATGGCATGATACCAGCTCACAGCAATGTTCTGGCACTATCTGCCATGCAAACAACATTGAATATTATGCAGTTTTGTGTGCATGTTTGGATTTTGATGAAAAATGCAAAAGAAGCTAAAAAAGAAAAAAAAACAAACAACAAACAAACAATCTAAACAAACAAAACAAAACAAAACAAAACAAAAACAAAAACAAAAACAAAATTACTACATGACAACAATACATACATAAACAACAATACACAACGAATCAGTCTTAGTTTTTTTTAATGACAACTTAAATTTGGTTACACGAAAATTCATATCACTTTTTGTATTATTAGGTCCTGGCGCAATTGTTCTTTTCTATCCGAGACGTTCCAAGTTTCAAAGTAAGTCATAAAAACCATTAATGCAAAATCATTTACTATACATTGGATAAGATATGGTAAAAATATGATGTAGGCAAATTGCAAACTGATGAAGATTATATTCATTGTTCACATAACAATAAAGTAATTCCAATACGCATTATGTTTCAATGTCGTAGCAACCTTTTCACTGCAATCTTTACAAACACAACGTTTCAAACAATGAACCTCGGTAAATCTTATTATTCATGTAACTTTCTTAGTAGAATCTTATTTGTTCCGTTTAAATTAGATATACCGAGTGAGTCTGCAACATCAAATATATATGAGAACAGAAGTTAAGAAGAGATCGAAGTTAAAAAGCGATATATAAAAAAGGGCAAAACACAGTGGCAAAAGTGTAAGCTATCTTTAATTAGTTTGTACAACTATGGAGATATCAGAGGTTTGGGTAACTTTCACCAAACTACAGCCACACAATCATGTTGCCTTGGATACAAACATTACAAGAAATTTAACAACAGTCGGCTCACCAAACGGACAAAGCGTTGTGATATCTCCATACAGCTTTTCAGCTATTCTTATGCTGCTTATGATGGGTGCAAATGGAAGAACTAAGTCTCAAATGTCCTCTGCGTTTTTTCCACGACACAGAAGACACCACTTTAAGCCAAATCATCTTTTCAGAATGCTTGACTCTGTATTGCCTCCACCAAGAAAAGGCATTGGATTTAATCTGCAGAATGAAATATTCATCGATAGGAAATGCATCTTAAATGAAACCCTTGAACAGGAAGCGAAAAAATATTTTGACGTGACAATAAGGCGAAAAAATTTTCATCATAATCCTATAGGTTCTGTTGCCGGAATAAATAGATGGATAAAGAGATACACTAAAAGAAAGTTTGACAATCTCATAACACCTGATATGATTACCAAAAATACAATTGCAGTGTTTCTTAATGCAATGACTTTCAACATGAAATGGAAGAAAAAGTTTCACCCCGTTACGGGAGCACAAGATTTTTATGTCTCGAAAAATGACACGGTGCCTTTGACAATGATAAGAAGTATTCAGAAAGCTAGGTATGGAAAATTTAATGCATTCGAAGTCCTAGTTTTGCCTTTGAAAGGTAAACAGTTAAATCTCGTTGTCATTTTGCCAGAAAATCCAGAAACATTGCCAGAGTTTGAGGCGATGGTTACAATGGATGCTTTGCATTATTTGAAGAAGAGTACAAAGTTTAATAATATTGATATCACATTGCCTAAATTGTTCCTGAAAAACAAAATCAATTTAAAAGACTACTTGCCTAAAATTGGCGTCAAAAGAATTTTTAACACAATCGAAAATGATTTTAATAATCTTTTCAAAGGACATAAAAGAATATACGTTTCTGGGGCAGTGCACAACGTTGTGACGAAAATGAATGGAGTTCAGAAAACATTAATAGAACCGAGTAAAGCAGAAAATAATCCTTTCAGAAGATTCATTGCTGACAAACCATTTTTGTTTTACATAATTCAAAATGTCAACAAAAAGGACAGCGTTGTCATATTCATGGGACGTTACATTGGAAATTAGTACGGTACAACTGTATAAACCGACCCCAGAGTAATCCAAATCCTTTCTAAACTGGTCACTTGTTAAAGCCTCTTATATCAATTTAAATATCGCATCTGGGTAAACTGAACAAACTTTATTTAAAGTCCAAAAATGGTTCGGCTTATACTGGTTTCAATGTATATTAAGTGAAATACTTGTTCATCTGAGTATCATGTAGGAGTTGGTTTTTGAGTCGAAAGATCATATATTTTTGTTTTTGATATGTACTTCAGAATGTTTCTACGCATTGAAATTCAACAATGGTTGCGTATAGTTCTACTGTTTGAAAATGAACTATGATATCACTTAAAGGAAGACAACTCTAACTAACTTGCTAGTACAATGTAACTTCCACGTCATATACCTTTACAAAAACGCACTAGCTGAAAAAATATTGTCCATTTATAGATAAAATATTAGCCCCCACTCCAACCCACACCCCCCTCCTCCCCCCCAAAAAAAAATAAGTGACCTTTTTTCGCAATTTACCACATAATTTTAATTAAATTAATTAAAATGCCCTAATTAAGAAGATTTATTTATACCTTATCAAGTTTGCTAACAACTTTTACTCGTTTATTTCTCCAAGTTTATGATTTTTTTTTACATTAACGAATTAACTTCATTAAAAATTTGAACTAACAAATGATTGATTGCTAAAAATAAGAGGAGTGTACAATTTGAGCATTGTATTTTTTTAATAACATATCTCGTATAAACCCTTTTGTGTTAAATATTTGGTATTTAATGAACATACGGGGCATATACTTCCACGAAGTAATTGGGCTTGGGATAGAACAAAAGAAAGTCACCAGCGGAAGTGTACATATCAAGCATGCTCATCGACTACCACGCTTTAAGTGCAAATGAATTTATCACAATATGCACTCATCTTCAAAATAATTCTATGAGTGCTATTAATAAATTATTTAAAATGAAAACATGCCTGTTGTATTGGTATCAACTATCCTTATAGTTCATAAACGCTTTTAAAAAATAAAAACAGTTTTTACTTTACCCTCTGAAAACTTATAAAATATTCAGACAGCACTACATGAAATCGACATGATCTTAAAATTACTTGAACAAATACATGTAATTAAGAGTATCAAGGCATGAATCGATACGAACATTGTAAGTTTGCAACTTATTGCGAACAATCCAACTGATATCAAATCGCAACAATTAGAACTCGCATTGAAATTTTTCTTGATAACCAGCGTGGGATCTTTTTTTTAAATAGCGAAAACTAAAATCGCTTTTTTCTTTACAAGGAGAAAATCGCAATAATTCCCTACCCTACCGGTGCACCTGGTCCATGCTCCCAATTTTTAGTGGAGTCCGAGTTGCTCATTTGCTTTTGTTACTTTGTATGCATGATTTTAGTTACTTTATGTTCGTTGTTGTGTATGTCTATTTCCATGTCTGGTCTTTGTCCCTGGATTACAATTTTTTTATTACCGCTATAGCTTTGGTTCCCTTGATTATTCTTCAACATGAACATTTACGTAAACAACCTAAACTGAGCCCGACCAACGTCCGAAGTATGTAGGGAGTCTGAAAATCAACCTGTTACTGACCAGATCAGGTAAGACTATATCTACGCAGTCCATAGCCGAATGAAACTTAAACTACAAGAAACCTTAAATTCTGCCAAATTGAAATCATAAAAAAAATTAAAAAAGAATGTGCACAATTGCAATACACAATTACACAATATTCATTACAAAACAGAAGTTTCAGATAAACAATGGGTACCCCATCAACCTGAGGCAATGGCAGTCCATGTTACGATAACACAAATTGAAAATTCATACAAATCAAAATCAAAATAGCAGTTGCGCATTGGCATACCAAAAATTATAATCTAAAACTTTCATGAAAATTCACTCATTGGCTTAGGAGGAGCAAATGCCCTTACCATCTGCATAAGTTATTGGTAAAATTCATGTTCAGTATATTAAACTTATAATTTATTCGAATTGTAAATTATAAAAAAACGACCGGTTGACAAAACCCTCCCAAAAAGAACGGATATGGTTTCTGAGATCACCAAAAAGGTCTTCAGCACATGTAAATACATATTTAAGTGAGCCCTGGGAGGCCTCGACAACAAAATCGATACACTTCATAGTAACAGAACTCTAATTGTCATTTTCTTGAAGTTTCATTAAAGTCTACGCAGTGATTTAGAAGGAGTTGATGATACAGAATGGACTGTTTTAGTAAATGTGATGCTTATTAGAATTAAAAACTCATTCGGATCAAAAATCAAAACAGCAGGTGTAAAATGGCATTATCTGATAATTATGCCACATCCAGTGTTTTGGATTAATTGTTGATACAAATGTGCGACTAACAATAGTCAGAATAACAAACGTAATGACGGACGGACGGATAGAAAAAGGAATGACATTTCAATGTATATACCGCTTGATCTCTTTTCTCCATGCAATTATGTATAATGTCTTATAGGTTGTTCAAGTGAAAAGTGTGCATTAATGCGTGTTTCTGTCGTTATTTTACTTTAAGTTTGACAGTTACAATGAATTTTTGTTGTCTTTGCCTTAAGGTGTGTTTACACTTATTTAAGATCTACTCATAGACCAGATTTTGCAATGTGACGGAGACGTTATCAACCTTTTTTGCTGATTTACTAAATTTTGATAATAAAGTAAAATTGTAAGGAATGACTTATACTTTTCGGTCTATTTTAAATAACCTTAATACCCGTGGCGCCCACTTGAAAATAACCTACTACGCAGGTAATTTAGTGTGCACCACGTGATTGAGGTTATTTCCTCATAAACCGAAAATATATAACAGTCATAATAATAATTATAATTTAATTTCAGTTTATTTTAGTAATATTTTGAGTTGTATATAATTGACGGTTGCTCAGTTAAAATGGGGATAACGGTTTTGCAGTTGAAGATTTGTTATCAATTTAGATTTGACGAGCCAAAACATTAATACAATAGTATAATGAGTAGATTAATACTTCTACCTAATTACGTTACTGTATGACAGCTCCAACTGAATATTTTTTAACTAAAGCCTACTAGTATTTTGCACTATGATTAAAAAATCTCTTATTCTATTTCACCCGCTTCATTTCTTTGATTCAGGATTTATTTACTGACACATAATTTATTTTACATATTCTACCGTTTCTTATCTTATAAAGATTTAAAATGAAGTGCTAATAAAAAGGCAATGTAAAAGGGAAAAATAAGAAGAACTAAAATCCAAACAACACGCAAAATTTATTTAGAAATCAGTAACCGAACATATTTAAGATTAAGGAGGTAGACCTAGGGTAAGGGACATAACTCTTGAAATTAGTGAAATGTTTGTATCATATTCAATTTACCAATGCTTATTAAGCTTTCATTTGAAACAGAATGAAATTAATCCAAGTTACTTTGATGCTTACATGAGATTGACATAAAATACTGAATTCAAACGTTCCGATGATATGTAAGAGTTGCGTCTCTTACCTTAGGTCTACCTCTTAAGCTCCTCTAGTTGAAAAGTCAACGTAAAAAGATCGAGTAAGTGAAATCATTATTACAGGATTTATAAAGAACTTTTGACATTTCTTTGGTGACCTTGTTATGTGCTCGACTAACTGTATGTAGTTGTAATTTGGTTGAAAATCATCTGAAAATGACTTTAATTAAAGACCGTAGAACATTTGAAAAAAGGAACTTATAGTGAAAATCACAGATGTCCAAGACATGAATTTCATAAGGAAATCTAATCTGCAAGCGTGAAACATATTTACAAGTCGGCAAACGTATTGAGAAAACAAATACAAGTGGTACAGCTCTATCAGATAGACTGGCTGATGATATCTACATAATACATCACTATCTGGGGAATGATAGTGACATATCCGAGCTTCGACATTGCATATCAAAGGGTAGAAGAGGGACCATAAATACCGACGACGACAGTTCTGCAATAAATGAGATTTACACGAAATTGAATAATAAATACAATATCAAAATATTTAGATCTTTAGTACCTTACATGAGCTAAAGCATGGTTTTTCAGGATCAACAAACCAAACAAACGATAAAATTGATGTCTTGACTAAGAAACTAGACAATGAAATTCAGTCCTTTAAGAACAAGTTAAAAACAAAAGAAGAAGTGACAATTCTAAAAGCCCAAACAAAGGACATCTGAGCACAAAACACAAACATACATGCAGAACAAAAGCTACAACCGCAAGAAAAAAAAATCAGGAATATACCAAAGAACATGAGTAACAACAAAGCCTAACAAAAAAGTTTTTTAAGTAGATAGTGCGCCAAACAATAACGGGAGTATTGAAAAAAATACTAAAGCTAACAATGAAACTACATTTCTCATATATGAAGACCCTTGTTCGTATGTATCACACAACGGTGGTAAAACTAGACCTTTAGCGCACAAAAAGACACTTTACACAACCACAATCGATGAACCTAGGAAGAAGTAAACGGAATTTCAACAAGTGAAACAATTAGTTAACATAAACCGTAATCGTATTCCGCTAACACATGGTGATGACATTCCGGAATAGACTGATAGGTTTACATCGGACGATGATATTTCAAAAGTGTTGTCAGGAGACAAACACAAAACGATAGGTTTGTACAATGTAAAAGGTGATAAGCCATACGAACTTGTCAGTAAGTAGTAAAACCTTTCGCAAAAAGAAAGTGTGAAGGTGACCCTTTACTAAGCTCTTGCGAAAACGAGAAAACAGAGGACTCTTAACTTACATAATACGAATTAATATTGCAGAAATATACTTCATTACTGAGGTAAAGGATTAAACATTTTGGCCGATAGACATCTATTTGTGAGAATATGTGTCTTACAATAAAACTTACCAAGAACAGTTATCAGGACAGCGACAATAAGGGTTATCAGGAGGACAGCGACAATAAGGGTTATTGATGTTACTCTTTCATTGATTTCAATGTTGACCATTAGAGGTGTCGTGGTGTCATATATGGCAGGACATACTTGCAATTTCTTTAAATAATACCGATATTCGTTTTTTGACTGAACATTGGTTAAATGAAGAGTTTATGGTTTTTGTTTACTATTGCTGATGACTTGCATATTATTTACAGTATTGGCAAAAATACTAATGATACATGTAGGGGTTCAGGTGGTTATACTAGTATGTACTTTGTAACATATCCGCCATTTTAAAGACGAATATTTGAAACATTTAGATGTATCTAGAATTTGGTAAAATTGAAAATGATACAAACATATCAGTGATTTCAAGAGTTATTTCCCTTACCATAGGTCGATATCTTTAAGGCGATCCCTTTATTGCAAAGAAAAGTTGGTCCAAACTATACATACAGAAAAAAGGATATTCAAAGAGTAATCAAGGGAACGCAGACAGATACATCGTAGCGATCCAAGAGTTACTGATGACGACCATAAAACTTCTGACTTCAATTTTGTAGTAATATAACCCTGTTCCAGAAGCCTATTTGTTCAAAATCTAGCGCGATACAAAAACTCTGCGTAGTTTCGGCAACCTCTGGCATAACGTATGAGTTGTGATATGAGCACTCTATACGCAGGCGCTGAAGGGATGTTGCCACAGATGAAAAGGTGTTTTATTGATTATGTATGTCGACCTAAATTTGTAGTTAATTGTGTGTTAAATCTCAAGGTATGTGGGGATTGTCCATATGGAGATCTGATCATTCTCCCATTTTTTGTGTCTCGGACAACTGATCTGATATGTGACACATATGCTAATCAAAAAGAAAGGTTATGAAATGGTCCGATGCAAATGATTTGGAAATCCGTATGTCTCAAACCGAAAAAAAAACCAAAAAACAAAATCAGACTTTTAAACTTCAAAGCTCCGAAAATTAAATGTAGTACTATTAACGATATTCAACAATATAACACTTGTATGTCTAATTAAATGCATATGTGTGTTAATTCTAACATTCCATTTGGAAAGTTTTACTCTTACTTCAAACCATACTATAAGACCTACTGACTGCATGCATTTTACTTTAAGTAACGCGGACCTTGACATAAGAGGTTGGCCAACGACAAACAGAGACAATATAGATAAACTGTATATAGAATACAAAGAAACAAAACGGGATTTCAGAAAACGTATACGTCAAGCTGAAACTATGTGGAACAGAAATAGATAATATGAGGAGAGCGGAAGTAGATACAGGAGAATGCAATAGAACAGTTCGAAAAAAAAAAAACCGAAAAACTGCCGTCCTCTATAAGTTACAATAAAAGAAAATTCTATTCCTGGTGAAGTTTTTAGGGACAATACTTCGGACAGTTACATACGGAACAGCCGAATAAACACGGTGATGCAAATCTTTCTAAAACGTGTCAAATTCTGTTACAGCTAATGTTACAGCAGACTGTTCGTCCATGATGGTTGACGAACTAGAAAAACAAGTACGGACTGAAAACATCAAAGTCACCCGGGCAAGACGATGTAACAAATGAGCATAAAATCTATGGTGGACGGTCATTATTGTAACATCTCAAGTTATGTTGAACACTGTATTCGAATATGCGAAGAAATGGAATATGAAAAATAACGCAAGTAAAAGTAATGCTTTGAATTTTAAAACGTCACAGTGACAATGCGTCTATCAAAATTGTACTACACCTAATCTGGGGGAAACGACAATTGAATAGAAATGCAAGATTACGTGTACCGGAAAAGAAATTAATGTCGACAAAAAACAAGAAAAAAAACAAAAACAAAAAAAACAAAAAACAAAAAAAAAAAAACAACAAAAAACAACAAAAAACAAAAAAAAAAAAAAACCGAAAAAAAACGAAAAACAAAAAACAAACACAAAAACAAAAATAAAAACAAAAACAAAAAACAATAACAAAAAAAAAACAAAAAAAAAAAAAAAAAAAAAAACAAAAAAAAAAAAAAAAAAACCAAACAAACAATTGACGGCACTGAAAATTCGCCGAAAAAATTTAAAACAAAAAAAAACTTCATTCTTTGAATTCAGTAGGTCTTAACTCGCGAGGTATGAACACAATAACAAACTGTATTATATGGAAACACTTTTTGTGTGTGAAACGTGGGCCTATATCAAACCGACAAATTGAATTACCGGAAATCACTCAAGGTCACTTCGCATGGTTCGTATTGAGATTCTATAAGCGGATCCCATCTTGTACCTACATAAATAACCTAGGTTAGGGGAATGTTAATTGATTCATAGACAAAATGAAACTTTTGTTATTTGGTCGATTATGCAGAGCGAAGCCTAAATTATACACGTAAACTTTAAAAAATAATATTGTTGACTAATGAATGCATTAAAAATTCGGTCGCGTATGAATTATTTGAACTATTGGTAAAATATCAATTCACCTTTTTTCTTAAAGGATACTTAACAAACAACTATTTTCAACCAGTCAATAGAAACACTTGTCACCGGTATTTTTGTCATTACCTTGTGGCTAAATAATATTTCGAATTCAGGATGCCATATTTTATTCCGCAAAAATACAATTAACCAAAACGTTCATACATAAACTGCATAATTTAAAAGTATATATAATTAGTATGAAAACCGATATTCCGAAACTATGAAATATTGAAATAAATTCAATTTAGACAGAAACTAACCTGCAAAAATACAATTGAGATGATGTCAGCCACTACTCAAGTCAACGCCTTATAATGGAATGAATTTGAAGACAGGTTAAGTTAGGGTTAAGTTAGTTCATGCAAGGTGTGCTCGATACGTCGTCAGTCATTCGTCAATGAATATGCAAATGAGGTATGATGAATGAATGAATGATAAATATGAATGAAAAATAATGGATACGATAAACGTATACAAACACAAACCAGACATTTATTTTATATTTCCATCACATAGTCCTCCCCTCGGACAAAAAATCGTCATCGAATTTTCTATATCACAAGATTAAAATTTACTTCAAAATTATATAAAGTATACCAACTTCATATGTGGCAATGCCGCGCTGGGAAATTGAAATGCAAGGAAAATTATTCAAATAAAAAAAAAATAAAAAGTCAAAATTTACACATTCATAATCTACAAAAAGCATAATTACAAAAATTTCTGTTCGTTATCATAGATAACTTTTTGCAAATGTGTCAACCATTGATTGTTAAATTCAAGAGAAGGATGGACACCATCAACAAGTTTCGAATATTTGTAACGGATTTTACTACCCGCACATCTCTGGTGAACATATGAATGAGTGAATGGTGTACATAGGTCTTTGAAACATCCAGTTCAGTAATGAACTGATTCAATCTACTTAAAAGATAATTCAAATGATCTTGCATAACGACATACTTGTCTTCATACTTCAAAAAATGATCTTTTACCCTGA
Source organism: Perna viridis (assembly GCA_037379345.1). NCBI lineage: Eukaryota > Metazoa > Mollusca > Bivalvia > Mytilida > Mytilidae > Perna > Perna viridis. The sequence goes on along the minus strand of CM074515.1, from coordinate 30,890,932 downwards.
TTCAATCTACTGTGGTTCCATTTATCAAAGTTCATTGTACATACTGTACAAAAGACAACTTTATAACCAATCTGATTTTAACATTCATAAACCTGCCTAATTTTACAAACACTGTCATCAAATACTTGATTAACACTTTTGTCCAGATAAAAAAACGAATCTTCATAATTTCAAGCTTTATCTCTTTCCAGTTTGCAAATGTCTGGTATGCCACACTTGATATACACAAATTGTCTACCATCCGAATATTGCAAATTACTTTTCGGTTTATTCAACAAGTCCAAGTATTTTCAACCAGGTTTAGTATTAACGATGGCATTTTCAATATCCTTCAAACCCTTCCCTCTACTTGAAGCATAAACATAGGAACTCATATCTATAAAAAACAGAATAAAAACCATAAAAAACAAATTGAAAATCAAATTAAAAAAAATGTATCATAATTATGTGGGAAAATCAGCAAATGCATGTGGTAAGTGCATCGCGACGAACCGATTTCCGCTCATAATAATGAAATTTCAGTATCTGGTATAATCTCTGAAACGTTCAGGCGGACTTGACATTCGATTGCTCCTACGAACTACAATTTGTTCTGGTTCTGCTACCATATTATTGTTATGTCTACTACTTTCATTCAACTGTCTGTCATTCTCTTTACTAATTTCCAACGATTCTGACCGTTCATTTGCAACTCTTAAATTTTGCGATGCATTTTCATTTACAACGCTTGCTTCTGCTTCTGAACTCGTAGTGTGCATACATTTATCTCCAGATGTTTAAAAGTTTAAATTTGACACACGAGATGAATTTGATGACTAGTATTCGTTCGCAAAGCTGGGATAAACTCTGGAGCAAAAGGAACAAGACGACTCGTTTATTTCACTAATTCGCCCATCGAAACAAACCGATTCAAACACACCTCACTATCATCTGAGCTATCAGAAAGATCACCATCAGTCTGTACTTCTTCTACCGACCACCTAGTTTCCTCGCTATTCGGAGTGATTAAGTTTGTAGTATTATTACTACTCTTTCAGTGGCGATTATTTAACAATATATCGCTTGGATTGTCGGAAGCTGATGAGATATCTGTATTGCCAATCGGTAAAAATAAATTTCTGTGAACTGTACGTTTTGTTCCACGACCGAATTCGCGTATACGGGTATACCATGGTCTGGTTGGGACTGTGCAATATACGGACAGCGTTCCCATTTGTTTGTAAGCTTATATTTGCCCCGCAAAATAACGTTCTTGACTAATACTCGATCGCCTGATTTTAGCACCGAAATTCTAACACGTAAATCGTATCTGGCTTTGTGACGTTTACTAGCTTTCTCTGCTTCGCTAGCGGCTGTTTTGTAGGCAAACTTGAGACGTTTTTCGAGTTTCGCAGCGTAATTATCAGGATTCTTACTAGATAAAAGTCCAGAGTGTGTGCCAAAAAATGCATCTATTGTTAATCTAGGGTGCCATCCAAACATTAAAAAATGAGGACTATAACCCGTACTCTCATGTTGTGTCGCATTGTACGTATGGACAAGCGGCGAGACGTAGCTTTTCCAAACAGACTTTTGGTTATCATTCAATGTACCAAGCATATTTAACAAAGTCTTGTTAAATCTCTCGCACTGGCCATTTCCCTGTGGGTGATACGGTGTCGTTCGAGATTTTTTTTTATTCCAGCTATCTTGCAAAGCTCACGTATAACTTTAGTTTCGAAGTTCCGACTTTGGTCACTATGAATACGCGCAGGGAATGAATAGTGCTGAATAAAATGGTCCCAAAGACACTTTGCTGTTGTATACGCAGACTGGTTTCTCGTGGGTATAGCATGTGCAAATCGCGTAAAGTGATCTGTTATAACTAAAATGTTTTTGTAACCTCCTTTGGATTTCTACAGGCTCAAATAGTCTATACAGATCAGTTCTAACGGTTCACATGACTTGATGCTAACCATCTCAGCAGCATTCTTTGCCTTTGATTTCCGCAAAATACAGTTTGAACAATTGGATATCTTATTTTCAACATCCTTATCCATGCTAGGCCAGAAAAATCGTGATTTGACCAAAAATAATTTTGCGATCGCACCCCTGATGACCCACATCGTCATGAAGACCCGTGAAATCCACATTACGGTAAACATCGGGTAATACTAGTTGTTGGACCTTATCACTCTGTAAACTACCACTTCTGTATAAAACACCGTCCTTAAAATACAAGTTGTTCCACTCATTCAACAACTTTCTTACTTCACGCGGTTTCTGTGCAATAACACGCTTTCTTGGCTTATGGCCGGTTTTCAAAAGCCTAAGGACCTCTGAAATATTCGGGTTGGCTAATTGCTCATCGGCCCAATTTATATCACACAAATCTATAGGACCATTTACATCATCGGACTCTGAATTTACACTTTGAGCTAAAAATACCAGGATTCTCAGAAAAAAACTATAGACGTACAAACGGCTTTGACAACTTCACTTTTAATACTCTTCCCTGAATCAATTCTAGACAAAACATCGGCATCGCCTTTGATTTACCACTTCTATAAGTGGCAGAAAAATTATAGTCTGCCAATGAAGCATCGAGCTTAGCTTTATTCATGACATAAGTCAAAGGGTTATTATCCGTTTTTACCTCAAAACGGTTTCCACAATGATAATCATGAAACTTATCTGTAACGGCCCATTTGAGGGCAAGAAATTTCCTCTTATGTGCAGGATATAACTTTTCAGAACCTCTCAAACCTCTCCTTGCGTATGATATTACCCTTTCAACTCCATTTGACACTGATAAAAAACTGCACCTAAGCCATCACCACTCGCATCTGTATGCACTATGAATGGGAGGTTATAGTCAGCATATCCTGATATGGGAGGACTGGTAAATTTTTCTACAATAGTTTTCTTAGCGTTTGCCTCCAGATCACCCCATTGCCGATGTTTAGGTTTAGTCTTAGACTTCTTCCTACCCTTTATATTGGTACAATGACCAATAAGAATATCGTTAAGAGGTTTCAATATTTTCCCATTATCTTTTACAAATTTCCTATAATACGAGGTGAATCCCAAAACTTTCCTCAAATCCTTTACATTCTGAATATCTGGCCAATTTTTGACTACCTCAATCTTCTCGTCATCTAGTTAATACCTTCTTCTGAAACCACAAAACCTAGATATTTGACCTCTGTGTTAAAATTCGCACTTAGAACCCTTCAACTTCAAACCATGTTCCTTCAAACGACGAAAAACAGAATCTAACCTTTCCAAATGTGCCTCAACTGTCTTTGAAAAAATGATAATATCATCAAGAAATATCAGACACTCTCTCAAATGCATCTCTCCTATACATTTTTCCATCAATCTTGAAAACAAGCTACTGCGTTAGTCAAACCAAAAGGCAATCTTAACAGAGTATCATCAGTCAGCTTAATTTCATGCTCGACTAATGTTGTATACCAAAGATCTGTAGGACCTGTTGAAAACACGGACTTCCATTTGCCTAACAAGCTGAACAGTCTTTGTCTAACCTCATCAGATAAATTTTCATCAACCTTACAACCAAGTTTCTTTATATCTTTCTCTAAAACACCACTCTTGGTTTTAGAACTATCTACATATTGAATACTATCATCGATATGGCGTATAACCTTGACATCACTAAGTGCACATTAGATATATTTTGGCTTGATTTCAAAAAATGTTGCCGTCATATTAAAAATCCGAACAGGAATTCTACATTTACCAGATTTCTTCAATTCTAAAACCCTAGGACATACTGATACCCAATCTGACAATTCACAATCTAAATTCTCAGTAACTACGGTAGAACCTGTGTCACCTTGAGCACTAACCACTCCAGACACTGTTTTAATAGACATAGGCATCAACTTTACAACTCTCTTATTTGTGTAATGAACCAAACTTGTATTTTCACTCGTGAGAGAGGACATAGCTACATTCCAAGCTTTCGGAATTTTTCCAGATGTATTCTCACTCATATCATATTTGAATAAATTCAAACACTAGTACCGATCACAACTGGAACCTTACTATTATCATCTTAACAGGAAATACATGCAAAGGCACTTGTAAACTTTTCCCATTTACAAAAGGAACCTTCAACTCAACCTTAACGTAACCTAAATACAAACATTCTTTTGTACAAATTTTCAGTTTTATCAGGGCTATTGTTTTCATCAAATGAAATAGCAAAGTCCCTAATTTGCCCTTCATTAGAGACTACTCCCCGTTTTAATTATCATCCTTAACTTCACTGGTCCTGTTCCTCTAAACTGACCTCGTCCTCAAAATTACCTCTGCCTCTCTTGTAACTTGAGCTATTAAAATAACCTCTTTGACCTTGACCTCTGTTATTACTTGGAGGGGTAAATGTTGGTGGTCAGTTTGTTTACTTTTAAGTTCTTTTAATTCCGATTCCATCGAATTCATTCGCCTATTGAAGCAGTCAAGCTTTTTCCATACTTCCTTAAGCTTCTGATGTTCGAGAGAAATACAATTTTGTTGAACTGACGACGAAACGTTCGACTTAGACTAGTTCGCTTGACTTCAAATTTCCATACGTCAAAAGTTTTTTTGATCACTTGAAAACGTAGGGAGTCTGGGTCTCTTCCAGTTTGACAAATTATTATTAATAGCAAGCGACGTCAAATTTCTAACTGGCGTAGCGGGTGGTATTTTTGAAAGTTCAAAATTACAACTAGGCGGAGGCGATCTAGGAGGAGCATTTTCTTCATTTTCATGCCCCAGTACCTATTTTGGGGTACTGTGTCTATGAAACATCGAATTAAATTCACCGTCAATCACCACTTTATACTTAGTGCGTTCAGTTAGATACTGAATCATTTTCTGAACATCTTTTTCGTCCAATTCTATCTCACTCTTAACCTCTAATCTAGACTTATTATCTGCCATAATTTTGAAAACTAGTCAAAAAATATTTGTATACAAACAAAACTCTACAAATTACACAAGACAATACACTAAATGATTGTTGGATTAATAATTGATGATACAGGTCACAATCAACTCATCTTAATTTCAGTCATCAGTCAAAAGTGTAAAAAGGGAAGTGCAAAGACTCCTGCTTCAATCATGCATTACACCTAACATGTACACCAAATCTGAAAAATACAGGTAATATGTTATAAACATATACAGGTAATCATAATGAACAGAAAGTCAATCAACTATGAATAAACAAAATCAGTTTCAACAATATATAATATATAAAATATATAAAATAAACGATTTCTTAACTATTCAAAATGATTAAATTTTTATTGTACATTATTTTTCCAGAGCGTTGTAAATTGTTCTAGCAGGTTTGATTCTTTACGGTTTTCAAAAATACTACGATGAGGGACACTAGTTTTAAAGTTGACAGATGATGCGCATTCTACAAGGCGGAGATTTGTCGTGTACTGTCGGGCGAAGACATTTACACAAACAAAAAATATTTACACACTGTTTACAGCGCTGAGTACTCAAATTTCATATATAATATATTAAATTGGCTAGCCTCCGTAAGTATAATCACTCGCTATCGAACACACCATTTATGTTACGAAACTCATATGATAAATACATGTACGTGACAATTTTTTCACCATTTCATGACGATGATTTCTATTTTATTATCGCTGAATTAATATTTCAGTAATTCGCATCACCATCTATTGAAATAAATTTGTCGTTGACTACAAACTGTCGTTGAATGTATAGAAGTCGTTATGCTAAACTACGACGAAAATTGTAAATATATTCATTCGTTGGGCCAAACTTAATACATGTCGTTGTTAGTCGATTGGCCAAACGACGATGAAAATTAAACATACAATCGTTGGGCCAAACTAACTTAAACGACAAAATAAACCAAGGAAATGACGCAATTAACCAGTAAATCAGGCAGAATTTACAGCTGGCATCTCGCTGGAGCCTCCAAATTTGTCGCCGATATTTTTGTCATTACCTTGTGGCTAAATACTATTTCGAATTCAGGATGCCATATTTTATTCTGCAAAAATACAATTAACCAAAACGTTCATAAATAAATTGCATAATTTAAAAGTATATATAATTGATATGAAAACCGATATTCCGAATTTATGAAATATTGAAATAAATTCAATTTAGACAGAAACTAATCTGCAAAAATACAATTGAGGTGGTGTCAGCCACTGTTAAAGTCAACGCCTATAATGGAATGTATTTGAAGACAGGTTAAGTTAGGGTTAAGTTAGTTCATGCAAGGTGTGCTCGATACGTCGTCAGTCATTCGTCAATGAATATGCAAATGATGTATGATGAATGAATGAATAATAAATATGAATGAAAAACACAAATGATAAATACAATAAACGTATACAAACACGAAAAAGACATTTATTTTATATTTTTCGTGACAGATACGAAGGAACCCCGTTAGAAAAATGCATTGGAACAGAGATCTGATTTACTCCAATACTAAAAAATTTACGACACTCTAACAGAAAAAAAGACAATTTGTTCTTATCGTAAAGCTAGGTTCAATTCCTAATACAGACGGAAACTGTTCATTGTGTAAATTTTATTCAAACGACAATCTTCTGCATCATATTCTGAGCTGCACGAATCTTCTCCAAATACGAAACGATATGTTCTATGAAATAGTGGATGTATTTCCGATAGAGAAGTCGATCTCTTTCTTCAACCAGGAGGACAGTGAATTCAAGATAGCGATGCTTGGTGGCATGACCGACACTATTCGAAAAATGTCGTCAGACTTATGGGATCAGCAATTTCTTACATGGCAGAGTACATGCACAAATTGCATGAATTTAAATATGATTTGTACTGTCACATATATATATATATTCGTAATATATTGAATCTTGCTTTATGCGTAATCAGCCATGATTTATTTTTGACATGAACCAGTACTTATTCTTATTATTTTTCCCTCTGTATTTGTGAGATGTAAATATGTTTGAGTATTTCATATGTAGAACCCTCCTTGTATGGAGGAAATAAAGAGAACCAACCAATCAATCAACCAACATATGCGCAAAAATATTTCTAATTGTAATAGGAAGTAAAAAAAAGAGAGTTACACTTAGTCGCAGAATCAAGGACCCATTTCCCTAGGATCAATGGGCTAAATATCCAAAGCACAAAGTTTTTATTTTTCTCACGTTTTACCCATTGCATATATTTTATAAAAAAGTGCACGTTACTTCGATATATTATATTCTATGCACCGACAAGTATTTTAATATGAAATAATGTATAAGGTTTGCACTAGTGGCAAAAGATCTTCAAAGGGAATAATCATGTCCCATTATTTAATGTGTGGAAATTTAGAAAAATAATAAAATGCACTCAAATATTACCCCAGCACTGTGATCTCGACATGCTCTAACTGGACTTTAAAAAGAATGTGAGAAAAATAGGCTTTTGACGGAATTATCTGGTCGTGAAATGTTCATTTTCAGTGTACTTCAATGTAATAATAATCCAATTTACCAAATTGATAGTTAAATTCATTTTTTATGCCGATGGTGCAAATATTCCAATTCAAGTTTCAAAACGATGTTTTTTCACATCATTTTTCATTCACTGCCCCATTCGTCAGAGACTGACACTTAAATGTTTAGAAAGTAACAATCATAATATACGTAATAAGTTTACGATTACGTTAATACTGAACATTACTACACGAAAACACTTTTTAACCAGGAAGATTATGAAAATATTCTTAAGTGCTTTTATGTAGAATAAGCATCTACAATGTATTGAGGAAATTTTTCTTTATATGATACTTTAGTCATCAACTCCTTTTTGTTTTAAGAAGTATTTAACTTGGGAAATGGCCCGTTGTTTTCTGTACCTTGTTCTATGGCGCACTGTTGTGACTTTCGGTAAGTAGATACACTTTATACATGTATAGAAAACGAATTTCTTCAGGTAAATAAATATGCTATAATTTTGATTTCATTTTTGAAAAAAAGTTAGCTTAACAGGTCGCTAATCTTTTCCCCTTTAAGGTGAGAAAGTTTAGATGGAGAATTCGATAAATGTATTGAATATCGGCATTAGAAAACAACGGAATAATTCAAATACGATGAAATTCCAAAACATGAACTCAACATGAGCACATAAACATAGACGATCTACATGCAGACCGAGTTTATGAAAGAACGAGAATTACGAAATACCCGTGGATAAGAACAATTAATGGTCAAGATAGCTAGGTGAAACTGTATATTTTTGTTGATTAAAAAAGAGCAGAATATATTTGATTAATATTACATACGATGATGACATATCTTTTGGTAAGTTTAAACTGGTCTGGAGCTGGTATGTCTGTTAATGTCCAGTAGTCCTTTGTTTTTTTTTTATTTGTGCAACGTATAACCAGTTTCCTTATTTTGTTTTCATAAGGGATTCCTAACCTTTTGAACTAATTTTTAAGTTATTTCAACTGTGTAATTCTTTTTCCTCAATGGCCAGAAATAATGGGGGAGGGGGTTGTGTTCACACAAAGTACTTTAACTCTGCCGCAATTTTTTTCGCTTGTCCCAAATCGAAAAAAGGCCTCTGTTTGTATTGTTTCGTTTTCACAATTAGATTCATTTATGTTGTTGGAGTATATAGGTGCAACTTATTCACTGTACCGGTGTATAATGTTGTTTTTGGGCCAGCTGCAGCCTGTCCTGTGGTGTGAGGGTTTCATCGTTATTCATTGAAGGCCCATGGGTGGCATTGAGCTGACATTGGTCATCCCAATGGGGTTGTAAAATTGACATATTCATCATTACCATTCTCATTATATTTGTAATTTAGATCATGAATATTCTAAGTATTTGGTTCTAGTGCTGCTTGAAGTAAGTGTACACCATACCTGCATTTGTATTATTAGTATGCTTGATATGATTTACCTTTCTCAAGCTTAAGGAGATAGACATAGGGTAAGGGACGTAATTCTTGAAATCAGTCATATGTTTGTATCATATTCAATTTCACCAAAGTATATCAAGCTTAAGCATAGCAAGCTTTGATTTGAGACAGAATAAGACAGTCTATGTTACGTAGATGCAAACATGAGATTAATGTAAAATGATGAATACAAATGTTCCAATGTTGAAAGCTACATTAGCTGTCATTTTCGTAAATTTTTGTTTTTGTTGAAATATGCCTTAACTTTGAATAATATCTACTAAGTTGTACTTTTTCTGTATAATTTCATTTGATATCCACAAATAAAATGCATTAAATACATGAAACAGGTGTCTATATATTTATTGTCTTGCAAGACAAAAAAATCTACCTAAATAAATTCGTATGCGTGTGACTTCTGGTGACCTTAATCTGCGGATGTGCTATAAGGGTCGCCTCTTTAATAACAAATCTGATTGCTAAGCGAAAGAGGATATTCAACGACAAGGAAGACCGACGGACTCAAGCCGTAAAAACATTCGAATATAACGAAAGGATCCTTTTGAAATTTACATATTGTGATATAATGTGACACAAAGATGGTCATTATCTATTTGAAAACTAATCAAGAAATAGATGAAATGATATGAAAACAAGACACGTGCATACCTGTGTATTCGTTATTGTTATTTTTTGTTCTGATAAAAGACGTAAAAGGGGCTACAGTAATGTAGCTTCCATTTAAAAAAAAACGAGATAAAGCCTCAGAGAAGCCTCAGAGATTTAGGGGCTTATGTGCTATGGCAAATTTCAATGAAAAATTATAACATACAATTCGGATCATATGAATACAACTCTGACTACTGTGCTTGTAAATACTCCCCGAGATCTATGGTTCAACATGATTGACATCGACGCAGTGGTTTCTTATACCAAAAATTCAAATCTTATAATTACGAAAAATACTAAAATAAAAACCACACGTAAACTTAATTAAGAAATAAGAAAGCGAATACACGTGTAAGAAATCGTAATTGCAATAGAAAATCACACAAGACAGATACACTAAATCGCAACATCCGAGTCTCATTTTCACAGACACAAAGCAATGCTTTCAATATTATCTGGATATAATAGCGTGAAAACCTATGATCTTTTCAACTCTGTATACTTCCGTTGCCCATACTCAGTTAAAATCCCGACTTAAAAACATTATACATCGTTGTTTTTCCAAAAAAAGATGGTACACCTGGATACAAATATATAGTTCTTGGGAGAGATTCCTCATACTTTGTAAGAAATGATTCCAAATCATCCTCCAAATATAAAGAGGAAGATGTTTACAAAATGCTGGAATTTTTAATCGACAACATGTTTGTCCAGTGTGGTTGACGTGTTTTTCAATAAACGGTCGGCATTCCAATGATAACAAATTGTGCTCCTCTACTTGCTGACCTATTCCTTCACTCTTATGAGGCTGACTTTATAGCTGATCTGATCCGAAAGAAAGAATATCGTTGGGCTAGATCCTTTAATCTCAGTTTCCGCTGTATAGATGACGTATTATCTTTAAACAATCCTAATTTCAGGGATTTGATACCACGCATCTACCCGAAAGAACTTGAGATAAAGGATACTACAGACACAGTGACGTCAGCCTCATATCTTGACCTATACTTAGAAATTGACGGTAAAGGAAACTTTTGACCAAACTTTGCGATAAACGTGATGACGTTTCATTTAGAATTGTCAACTTTCCTTTCATCTGTGGCAACATCGCTTCAGAACCTGCGTATGAAGTGTTCATATCACAACTCATACTTTATGCCAGAGTTTGCCGAAACTACGCAGATTTTTTGTATCGCGCTAGAAGTCTAACACATAGGCTTCTGGAAGAGGGTTATGTTGCTACAAGAATAAAATCATCACTACAGAAGTTTTATGGTCGTCATCATGAACTGATGGATCGTTATGGTGTATCCATCTGCACCATGAAAACTAATTTATTCATCCTCGTTTGCCTACCCCGTTCTTGACTTTTTCTGAGCAACTCGGCGGGTGTTTCTAGAAAAGCAGAGGACGCTTACCCTACCGGTGCACCTGGTCCATGCTCCCAGTTTTTAGTGGAGTCTGAGTTGCTCATTTGCTTTTGTTACTTTGTATGTATACTTTGTACGTTTGATTTTAGTTATTTTGTGTCCTTTGTTGTGTATGTTTGTTTTCCATGTTTGGTCTTCGTCCCTGGATCACATTATGTTGATTACCGCTATAATCTTGGTTCAATTGATTACTCTTTAATTGTCCACCTCATTTCATTGTTTTGAATGATAATCGATAGGTGGGCATCACATCGTTTCATTGCTTTACGATTATGTATTTTATTTTTGGCACAAATTGAACTCATATATATCAATAAATACGAATCGTTCGTGTGAATAAAGGAGCTACAAAGAGAATACATGCTCTCAGCAATGCTATAGCGATATAAACTTCTAAACAGCTACATGATTTAATACAAAACTTATCTAGAACTTTAAGACAGATAGACATTAGGTCATTACGATTTGCAACGGTTCTGCAGAACTATTGAATCACTAAAAATGACATATTACTTAATGAAATTCACTATTGAGTAAAGGTTAAGACAAAATAACATTTCACGAAGCGCCTCTAAAGATAAAAGACTTTAATGGTATTCGAATGGCCATTTAGTTTTTATTTCAAAGCCTTAGCTGTTCCTTCAGGGGAATCGACCAAGCAATCCCTCAAATACAAATCATTTAATTTTTCGGTATGCTGTAAACGTGTTTTAAAGAAGAGCTACCTTTCATCAGTAGCCTGAGAACAAATTACATGTATATAAAAGTTTCAAGAACATAAGTTATATTCAAGAAGTACTCAAAATCAAAAATATCGATATAGAAGCCATATCCAACAACAAATTTAATTTCTTTTCTTGTTCAGAAACTGTTACTGATCACCATCACATAACCTCCTGTCTTAGTTTTTCATTTGGTTGTTGAGCTTTTGAGATAAAAAATATATAAGTTGTACATGAAATTGGAACTAGAACTATGCAAGCGTTACTGTTCTTGATTTGATTTGTTTTCGTCGATTTTAGTGGGAATTGAATGTTTGATTTTCTAAAAAAGTGCAGATCTGAATGCAGAAATGATAATCGTTTTGTGAAAGTATAGCATAGATAGACTGAAAAGGCATCCTTTATGTGATGGGTTTTTGTTCACCATGAATCACTTTATCATTGGCAGTTTCTGAATTTTATATGGACTGGTACTTAAATATTAGGAGTGAAGCCTTTGTATTGAAGGGGTTTAGACTTTTGTGATTCTGCAAACGTTCGGTAAATTATATACGATTTTATGATTGGTCATACAAGTCTGGATAATGGTCTGGCAAATACCCTCCAATCAAAAGAATATCAAACTAAATTCAAGAGAAGTACATCTAAAAGAAACCTCGTCAGAAAACTTGTGTTGGCAGGGTAGACACGGAAAATAAATTATAAACTCTAATTAAGCCCTCAAGTGATGATAAGGACAAGTTCCGTCGAGTTCTTCAATAGCAAATACACACAGATTGTCATAATAGTTTTAGATATTCTTCGGGTATGATTTCCATCAGTAATCATTCAATTTGCGTGCAACGTTAACACTTTGATTTTGAATTTCCCTTGACTTTTTGTCTAAGAATGATACTAACTTTGCAACTATCATTTTCTATATTACTGTTTGCCTGAAATATGTAGAAACATATATATTTTATGGTATTTTACCGTATTTTCAAATATCTACTTCAATCTTAAATAAGTTTTCCATGTACAGCTCTCAGTTTACGAAACATTTAATTTCATCCGTTTTTATAAATTTAATAGCTTCCCAAATGCCCATTCCTCTTTTCCGATAACAAATTAAGAATCCTTTATATTTAAAGAAATTGATTGCTTAAATGAAATGAAATAGGGAAAAACAGAGAAAATTGTTCATTTCCATAATTAAAATTCTTGCTAAGATTCCCACTAACAATGAACCTCCCCCAGTTTATCCAAGACTGAACAGAACTAGGGTCTAAAATGTATGACCCGTACCAACTTTCCCCGTACCCAAATACTGTTTTCCCAATTTCTTCATTATAACTGGTACTTGATATTTTTAGCTGCAATTTGGTGCATATATACAAAATGACAGAATGATGGCTAGGCTAAAATAAATTATGTCTTTCGAAAAATATGATTTTATTCGATTTTCCGCTTTCAAAAGGTCAAAAATTCCCTTCCCCAAATCAAAGTCCTGTATTTTTGTTATCCGTACAATTTTAATGTATATTTGATAATATTTAGTAGGCATTGCCTAAATTAATGAGCACCATGAGCTTTACCATACATGTACAGTCTGTGCGAGACTCGTAAAAATAATGGACATTATAAAAGGGGATCGGATTAACATTTGTTCGCAAGGTGCAATATTTTTATTTATATTTAAGCAGCAAATGAAATGAATACTTTTATTTGAAAATCTGCCTTGTTAAAAAAGGGGGAGATTTTATTCAACGAATGCATAACTTGAAAACAATTTGTTTTTTAAATAAATATCAAATTTTTCAAAACTTAGTGAAGTTTTAACCACACAATGTTTTCAGAAAAAAAAAACGTAAAATAAGGACAGTAAAGATAGAAATAGTCAATCATTAGTTTGGTACGGTAACTCTCGGTTACACGTTTTTTACCTTTTTAAAGCAGATAACGTATTTATCGAACCATTTGATAATTGGATTGACATTGCCGCACGATTGGAGGATTGTATTTCAGACGTCAGTTCTTGGATGAAAGTCAACTTACTGAAGCTAAACCAAGATAAAACCGAGCCCATCATATTTTCGCCACAACATCGAAGGAAATGTATACAAAGAGTAATTAAGGGAACCAATGTTCTAGTGGTAATCAAAAGAATGTAATCCAGGGACAAATAGACCAACGCAACAATGAACATAAAGTAACTAAAATAATACATACAAAGTAACAAAAGCAAATGACCAACCTGGACGTAAATAAAAACTGGGAGCATGGACCAGGTGCACCGGTAGGGATAGCGTCCTCTGCTTTCCTAGATACATCCGCCGAGTTGCTTATAAAAAGTCAAGTCAAGTCCGTGGTAGGCGTTATATGTTGAATATATTTTCATTGGTTCGACGTACCCTGAAAAGTAACCAATCATAACTGGCTGGACGATACCCGCTAAATATGAATGAGTGATACCAGGGGTTTGAGGGAGCAAAGCTGGACTCAAAACCCTGCTTAAGATGATGTACTGTTACAGTATAGAAACTTGATTTTCATTTTCAAATTCTGTTGTTTTAAGTTTTATATTTATATATATTTTAAAATCATTTTTGTTTTTTTACTTCCTATTATTATTTTTATTTTCAATTTAAAGAATACTTTTTGTCATTATTATTTTCTGACATTATGTAGTATATTCATGTTTATATTTTATTTTTGTATTTTTATATTGTAAAGCGCTTTGAGTAATTGTAATTAATAAATGCGCTATATAAATACTGTTAATTATCACAATCATAATAATAATAATAAAACCAATCAAACAAGAAATTCTAGAAAAAAAGATACATGATTTCATTGACTACAAATGAATTGAAATGACTTTTGCACATCTCATGCATGTTTCAGTTCTTAGCATATAGTAGTAATGATAGAATATTTAAGTAAATCATTATTAAGTTTGTACGGGTTACACATTTTAGACCCTACCAACTTGCAGATTCTTGAATTGTTGGTAAAAAGTTTTACGCGACATCTGATTTTAAAACGTCATTTGGTTTTGATATTTTGTCCAAGAATCATTAGATACATGTGTACATCGACCAGGTTGCAAGAGTACGAACATCCGAAGCTGTGTGCAGCTCGAAAGTCCCCATTCCCTAGGTAGGATTTTTACTAACCCCATTCAAGGTATTTTATGCTTTTATTCTTTATCTTTAAGTCATTGAAAAGCCAAGCGGTGTCAAGATCAAGATTAACCCATCAACACAGACAGTCAATGTATCGTGGAAGATACCACCTGGTGATCGAATTCAACATACATTCGTTAGTTTGAAAGAGAGAAAAGAAAACAACCCTTTGCAATACCAATATGTTGAAAAGCCATCGACAAACTGTCTGATACATTTAGAGTCTTGTGGGGAATATTTCTTGGAGTTGATATTTACCAATGGATCTCGAAGGCTTTCGAACTTTACACACCACCGATTTGTTATGACAGGTCTACCATATTAAGTACTTCTCCGTCTAAGAGTCGGGCAAAATGTATATAAGGTGTGGCACATGAAGGAAAATAAGCAGAGATTTTATTGCATGAACCAATTAATTATACCTGACAACCACCAGCAATAACCATCAAAGTGTTTAAAAAAATGCCTTTTTAAGATATTGATAAAATTTAGTTGAAATGCACAATGGAAAAATGGCGGGAAAATTTTCCTGCACTATTTTCCTATATAATCAGTCAAAAAAATATCTACGTCACAGATGCTTCAGAATAAACATAAATAGCTTGTTGGTTGTTTTCTAGATGTACTGAATATATTTTATTTAAATTGGGGAAAATGATGTGCCACCCACTGCCTGATTCCTACACAGAATGGTACTTAAATGTTTTTACAAGAATAAATCACTATGAATAAGATAAATGATAAGGAGCAGAACAACAATGATTATTATAATAAAAGTATTAGAATAATGATGCTAAGACATTAAGACACCGTGTAATCTATCTGTTAAAGTGGATCTCTTGCTTGACTATTATTTCTTCGATAAAGCAAATTATTCAGTTTTCTACAGAAAGAAGTATGGATTTCGAGTTATCTAGTGCACGGTTAGATAGAAGGCTGCATCATTACCGCACAAAATTGTACCATGATACAGTACTCTACGATACATTGTAAACTGTTAATAAATATTAATCTAATTAAAAGAGTAATCAAGGGAACCAAGATTCGAGTGAAAATAAAAGAAACAACGACTAGATGAGGGAAAACACACACACACACACACACACACACACACACACACACACACACACACACACACACACACACACACACACACACACACACACACACACACACACACACACACACACACACACACACACACACACACACACAAAACCCAAAAAAAACCGGGAACATGGACCTGATGCGTCGGTAAGGTATGCGTCCTCTGTTCTTTCTGGGAAGCACCACCAACTATTATTACATTGTGTTTAACAACCTATATCAACACTGTTTTATTTTAGATTCTAAAATTACTTACAAGGTTGGAACCACTGCAACCATCTCATTTCGGTCACTAGTAGATACCTCTTACATCGTCAGATCACCTGCAGGAGAAACGATATATGAAGTACTCACTTTCGGCCTCATGACCCCAAGATTACGTGATTCTTCGAAATATGAACTCGTGGAAAAGGGGACCAATAGTATAAACTTCATTGTAAAAAATGTGAGCCAGCTGGATGCTGGGCTTTATACGGCAAGTTTAGGATTCACCGGTAAAAGAGTTGGATGCACATTTGTAACAGTAACAGGTAAGCAATGCAAGGTTCGTAATATATCACGGTGTGTTTTTAGGGAGATTTGCATTGTCAAATATTTGCATTGATGTACATTTTCCGGTCAGGCGTTTTAGCGAACACTGTTATATTGAATTCTTCTTCTTCTTTGCACATAACACAAACCACCATACAATTTAACAACAATTTAAGAAGCACTTCAGGTAAGAATGATGCAAAATGTGAATCATGGTTGGAAAGCCTACTTATTTTTATTATTGATATTGTGTTTAAAATGTTATTGTAAACAGAAATTAACACGTAGCTTTTCGTGTAAATCGTGCTCTTAGGAGATAAAAATGTACTGTAGAATTCAAAATTAAATGACACTAAAATACAATAGAAACTGTTGAATTTTCAATGTGGATTGTCTATCAGCAGACAGATTGGAAAGTGTGATAATACCTTTCATCATATTAATCCACAAAACAACATAATAACAAAAATAAAAATAGGTAGCCTTTTTTTAAGGTGTATCACATATTACAGAAAATGCATAATTTATTCTTACAAAGACTGCTAATTAATTCCTCTACATATTCAAGACTATACAAGACTATTTACATATTAAATGTCTTAAATTTTCATATGAAAGATGAGGTCAACAGTCTGCGTCACTGCTCCGGCATCTCCGTTGTGCAGGAAAATCACAACATAAAACGGAATGCCTCGCAAATAATATACAACAGAATACACAGTACATGCAAAAAAAGGAATCAAATACGTGCTTAAACTATTTCAAGGTTGTTTTTCGTGAGCGAGAATGTAGCGAAAATTACCCCAAATCAAACATTCTCGTCAATTGGTGGTGAAAGGAAAATTAAAGGTATCAAAATTCGAACGATCATTAACACCATGCACGTAGAAAAACGAGTTGATTTTAACTAATAACTAGTCCTGATAATAACAAAATAATAATCATCGGTGCACCTGGTCCGTGCTCCCAATTTGTAGTGGAATCTTAGTTGCTCATTTGCTTTTGTTATTTTGTATGTATGATTTTAGTTACTTTATGTTCTTTGTTGTGTATGTCTGTTTTCCATGTCTGGTCTTTGTTCCTGGATTACATTCTTTAGATTACCGCTATGTTCTTTGTTGTGTATGTCTGTTTTCCATGTCTGGTCTTTGTTCCTGGATTACATTCTTTAGATTACCGCTATAACCTTGGTTCCCTTGGTTACTCTTATAGCTAAGGTTTTTAAGACAACCATTTCTTGGCAAAACAGATTGAAGTTTTTTTTGTAAAAGTATGAATGAATTAAACAAAATCCCATTGGTTTCCATGCATATCCACTTTTTACGTGGTACCACATGTTAATAAATCTTTCGAAATAAAACATTTTACGCATTGCTCTTATAGGTTTATATGCAAAGTTATCTTTCGTTACTTTCGAACACTGAATTGTACAAATACCCGTCTAAATTAGACTTTTTTGAAATATCTTTTAAATGTATTTTGAACCTTGGTTTACCAAACATCCGTCTAAACCAAATCAAATTTGAAGTTAAAAGTTGTTCGTTTAAGACAAATTATACTGTATACAACACAATTTAAATTTTTTTCAGATAAGCCAAAAACACCTGTTTTGTCAATGCGCCCAAAACATGCATTTGTTGGAAATAATATTTCATTGACATGTAAGTCGTCGGTACAAAGATGGCCGGAGTATTTGCCTTCTAGTCTTTCCTACACGTATACTGGCATGAATGGCATAAAAGACAGTGACAAAATTGTGATTAAAGAATTGTACCGTGAACAGAAAGGAGTCAATATATCTTGCACAGTGAGGGATGATCTGGGTCTGAAGTCATTACCTAGTAACGTGATTACTTTGGACCCCTACTGTAAGTACATGCAAATAATTTAAGTTTGTTTTGCCTAAGGAGATATTTACTTTAGAGTGGTAGAAAAACAAAACAAAATAACACCGAAAAATTTAGAACTTTATTATTTCTGTTCGTCTCCAATGAATCGCTTGTGAAATTATTTGTTGCATTGCGAGATACATATGTGTATGTAAATGCATACTAATTATCTGAAAAGACAGAAGATTCTGATTTTATGTATAATTTTCATTTTTATTATACATCCTTGTACAACGGAAGAGGATGGTATAAAATGGCTATTTTGTACATTCATGCTTTCGTCCGTCTCCATGGCAAGTTCCCATCGGCAACTCCTAAAATCGCAGATGGAATTTCATGAATCTTTATTAAATGATGCAAATTTGCACCTCATATGTTTCCTCATACAACTTTCAGTTTTTATTTTATTAACACTGTACTTTCAAAATTCGTTTTGTTTATCGATAATTACAATCACAATTATTTTCACTTTTTTTTATCAGATGGACCAGACTCGCTTAAAATTGAGCCATATAAAAAGAAAGTAAATATTACTGAAGGTGATAGGCTAGGACCTTTCACATGTACAGCTGATTGTAATCCACAATGCGTTATCAAATGGAATAACAAAACTGACGAAGGGTTAGGGACCCAATCACATAAATCAATTTTAAGCATTAAAAACATTAAAAGAATCAATTCTGGCACTTATTATTGCAATGCTGTTCATACCAAAGATATAACGAGGTACAAAGAAAAAGATATGGTCGTTAATGTCCATTGTGAGTATATTAACCAGTTGGTGAGTTTCTTCATTCGTTACATAGATACTCACGTGAAGTACATGTGAATTTTGCTTCATATGAAATTCACGTGAACTTAGCATGAAAATAATATAACTTTTCATATTGAATTCACGTAATATGAATTTAAATATAATAATTCACATTTAATTCATACGATTTCATTTGAAGTCTGTCACAAAATGTATGTTCTCAATTAAGGTGAAAAACGAAATTCATGTGAAAATCGCGCAAAATGTTTGCCTGTGAAAGATACAGGAATTGGAGAGTTGACATGAAACAAAATTTAACAAAAATACCTAAAAAATAAAATTATCAAAATAAAAAAGTAAGATATAATATTAGAATAAGGATGTCTAAAAGACAACTGACAAAGAGAAAACGAAGAGAAAAATAAGAAATTGATATATAAAAGACAACAGACGAACAGAAACCGAAGGGAAGAAGTTGTAAAACATCGCATACAAATTCAAAGTACAAATGTGGACGACAGACGTAAGATCCATTAAATAGTATAGTTGATATTCATTTTTCTATTTAGACTTCAATTAATCAATGTATTAATTAATAAGACTTATTTTGTATGTAATATAATACTAACATATTATTTATATTTACTTAGACGGGCCTGACGAAGTGAATATACAACCATATTTCCCGATAATTAACATTATTGAAGATGACCAATTAGGACCGTTTAACTGTTCTGCCGACTGTAACCCGCCCTGTTATATACAATGGAGAGTTAACACGACTGGACCCTTCATCAAGATTACTTCCGGTTCCATACTTCAGATATTTAAGATAAAGAGATATCAGTCTGGTATATTTCAATGTAAAGTAAACAAGAAGTTTGGTGGTGAAAAAATCAAAAACATTGTTGTAAATGTTCAATGTGAGTATTTTTAATATAGACTACACGATCAGTATAAGACAATAAGAATGACGAAAAAAGCCGGATATTGTGAAACACATCAAAAGCATCTATGTATTGACTAAATCCAAAATAGTAAATACTTTCAGAGATCACCATAAAGGTTTTTAAAATGTGTTAACACACACCTTTAAGTAGGCTCTGAAAGGCACCGACAACAAAAGTGAAAAAATCCACGGAAAACAGAACGACATCATCGAACTAAAAGAATATTAGAAATGATTCTTACAAAATTATCTTAACTATTAATTCAGGCATGAGAATATTAACCCCCTGCCATCAATGTGGATATTAGTTTCCACACACTCTGAAATCCAGTTTGTATTAAAGGTCAAGATGAAGAAAAACGATAATTTCTTTCGCTACCGTTTGTCAACAAAGGTATAGCAGCAATTAATTTGGCTAACATCCTTCATCACAAATGAGTCACTGACAAAATTCCGACTTATTTCAAATACAAATCAATACCGATGTTTTATAATCCTACATTTCTTTTTTGCATCCAACATTTTCAATTATAAGAAGTTATAACATGATTTTTAGTAAGGACATAAGCGGTGCCAATACCACATTTATATTCAAAGACTCCAATGTAGCCAAACCATTGTTTACTATACATGACAAATATGTTGTCGTACCAAAATACAGAGCCCAAAACATTATTGCTTTTGTCTACAAAACACACTACATCTAATAGGTATCATCGGAGGTAGATGTAGAAAATAATAGCAGCAATAAGACCTATGCAGCTACTACATTATTTAAAGAAGAGATGGTGGAAAACGACATCTTTTGGTCTTTCTACTAAAAGCGACGATTATGATCTACCATCTATGTAATGGATTCCGAAACTCCACAAGAATCCATACAAACAATGCTACATAGCTGGATCTACAAAATGTCCCACCAAAACATGGTCCGGAAAGAGAGTCATGGGCACTGAGATTTTAGTGGAAATCAAAGAATGTTATCTTTGAACAAAGATCGGACATGAAAAACGGACACACAAAACAAACTACATAAAATAAACAAAATAATACGTACAAAGAAACAAAAGTAACTGACCAACTCGATCCCCACTAAAAACTGGGAACATAGACCTGGTTCACCTTAAGGGGAAGTGACTTTTGCGTTTCTAAAAGATTCAGCCGAGTTACTCATAAAAAGTAAAGTCTGAGGTTAGACGAAAGAGGAAAGGGAAACTATGGTACGTTGAACAATTTGGATCTCATGGAGAAGATGGGTTCACTTAAATGGTCTATGAGTTCACGATGACTAACATAAAACTTCTGAATTGATGGCTGCAATCTCTTAGCAACATAACACTGTTCAAGAAGCGTAATTGTAAGAAGTATAGAGGGTAAGAAAGTCTGTGTAGTTACGGCAAGCTCTGGCACACCCAACTGCTGAAGGGATGTTACCACAGATGAAAGAAAAGTTGACAATACGAAATGAAAAGTATTTAGTGTTCTTTGTTGTGTGTGTCTGTTTCTCCGTCTGGTATTATTACATTATTTTGATTTCCGGTAGAGTCTTGATTCCCATGAATTCTCTTCCAAATAGTTTGTTAATGATAACACATGCTTATGAATACAAACTGAGAAACACAGTAATGTGTTTAAAAATTGTATTTTAATAGTTATTTTGTTTTTATTTGTGAAATATAGGTTAATTTTTTTATCATCTTGGTTATGATTTGATACGATTACAGACCCTGCAACAATAACTGAGGTCAGACTGAATAAGACACTTTGGTCAGAAGGGGACACATATACTTTATATGAATCAAAGAACCTTGAAATCTCAGTGATAATAGATGCAAACCCCGAACCCTCTATTTACTTCTACAAAACCAGAACCAGAGGGACAATCGTCAGTTATACTAAAAGTGGCAGTATTTACACATTTTATAAAAATGGACTCCGATGTGAAGATTCTGGTAAATATATCATCGACATTTCAAATGGTGTAAAGGGTAGAGCCTACGTCCGGATTAATCTAGATGTACGATGTGAGTATCTGTAGCTTAAGTTAAAGCTACATTACTTTGTTTGTTTGTTGGGGTTTAACGTCCGAGCAGCAATATTTCAGCTATATTCAGACAATGAACATGAAATTGATATAATGAACATGAAATGAAAAAAAGGATGGGTCACATGGATAATAGGGTCGACAAACTTTGATTGCCACTGGAAAAAAGGGGGATGGGCAAGGTCGGGCAATTTAGCCTCCTGTGGCGGAGAGCAAAGGTTCCTACTCCTATCGAATACCACAGCAGGGTTCTTAAACGTGCTAGGGTCGTGGCATCTTTCCCAACACGGTGCACCACTATGGTTTGCGGTCAGGTTTTCCGTATTATAGCCTGACAACCCCAGCATGTAACACGCCAGGGGTACCCCATTCCACCACCTGGGGCACACATCCCAGTTGCTCTGTGGGCAGAGCGCCTAGCCCCCGGCTAGGTTTCTGAGCACTATTTAGTCGCCTTTTACGACAAGCTTAGCGCTGCTGCAGGCCTATTCTTTTAACACCCGGACCTGCACGGGGCTAAAGCTTTGCATCATTTTTGTTCTAAAACAGCACTGGTTTTTGTGGTTGGTGTAAAATTGTGAGGAAAGAAAGTATTCGAAAAAAATTGGCGTTTCTTATTTTGATGGAGTGGTGCACTCTGTATCTAAGACTAGAGCAAATATTTTGCGGAATGTTAGCGTTTTCAGACAGGCCACATAGTACACAAAAATTACTTTCTACATAGTATATAGCTTTAGTTTTCTGCATTGCCGACTTCAGTTGCTAATTTATATGAATAGAATTAGTTAAGTTCAGGGACTAAGACGAAACAAAGTCCAAACAAGACACACTGTGTTGCAACTTAAAGAAAGACGAATAGATATAAAAAAACTGAGAATAATTCAATAGATTCATCTATAATAATAATAATAATAATAATAATAATAATAATAATAATAATAATAAAACATATCTTATAATTCAAACCTTATACTTATTACCGAGGCTGATATTCATGTGATGGAAATCATGTAATTTACGTTCACGTAGGATAAACCATCCATGCAAATATATACACAAAACTAAAGTACTCCTAAAGCAACTTTTCTTGGATTCTGTTAATCTAATTTAGGAATTTAGCTTTGATCAAAAAGTATTAAGGTAGGAGATACGTAAATACCGCGTCCTAGAATTTTTCTGAAATTTTGCATTCTGAAAGATCGAATCAAATGCAATCATATGACAGAAAAAAATAACATCGTATCGGATTTCTTTTTTTTTTTCGTACATAGATTTGAAATATACATGTACTATGATGAAAATACATAGGATATGTAGGGAAATTATTAAAAAAAACTGCAGGTATTAAATTATTTCTTAGTATTGTGAAATAACGGTGCCTAGAACTTTCTTTCAAAAAAAAAAATATATATAATTATCAACTGTAATAGCTATCCAACGATATAAAAAATCACTTGACAACGGGGCTCGTTAACCCGTCATGCTTGATGTAAAGATGAGATTATAAATACTAGTCAATCCTTAGAGGGGAAAACATAAAGAGGGGTGCTAAGTACCATTCGAAAGAGCAATTTGACGATTATTTGAAGCGTAAAAATTTATAAACATTCGATATAAATTGATTCAGTACATGATTACTTTGATTTTGTAAATAGTTTGTTGTAGGGATGCCAATTTGATATCAGTTGTGTTTTTTTCCTCTTGATCCCCCTTTTCAACCTATTACCATATTATTTCGGTTTGATTTCTTATACCAGTGTTGGATCTAAAGTCGGTTAAAAAGTACATGCTGTGTATGGGAAAGACACATCAGTATTTTTATCCCGGGATTTTTTATCTTTGCTTGCTGTTTTTTTTCAACTAAATAATTCTGACTTTTCTGTGTCAGCTGGTTGACAAAATTAAAGGTATGTAGGTGAGGGAAAAGAAGGGGCAGACTAGAATTAGAGCTGTATCTCAGATATTTTGAACATGAAAATATTTTTTTTCTTATAAGTTCACATTATTTTTAAAGTAACTCGTTGTCACTGGATCTATGTATTCTGTCATTCAAAACGAGTGTGAGTATATAAAATTTATGAGATACGTTATATACGAGTTTTCAGGGATTTCATTTTCTTTATACATAACTTACGTCTTTTTAGGCGTACACCAGTACTAAATGAATATCATTTATCATTTTAACTTATGCAGAGAAGAAAGGCTTATTTATATATTTGATTACCGCTATAACCTTGCTTCCCTTGATTACTCTCTCATATACAGTTTAATTTCATACACCGACTCAGTTTAATGTTTATATCATAGATCTGCATTCCCCTAGTACTGAAATTTTCTTCTCTGTGTCTTTTGCCAGTCGAAATGGGATTTATATGAGGGCAATTTTTACATTGTACATAAAGACTGCTCCAAAGTTCAATTATGCAAAAACAGAGGAGAATTACAGTTTTTACACCCTTTAAGCATATCTGCCAGATGTCCCATTTCTTCTACCCTGTCTCCATTACAAATTGTCGTTATTACTTTTGTCTGATTCCATTTTTTCTTTCTAGTGAACATCATCTGGTCTGTCTTTTCAGCAAAGGTTATGTAATTTAGTAAAATACAATTTACGAACAAAATATTCACGGGAAGCCCGATTGTCGTCGGACATTTTAAAGTTAGTGGTCAATGGGAAATAACTCGCATAGTAACGATTACGTCAAGTTTTTCCCGTAATCCGCTAGGAGTTTTCATTTACGTAACTGTTACCTTAAATAAGCATGTTTAAAGGTATAGGCTATCGATTAAGATCGGAGCACATAACAACAGTTTGTATCTAAAGTTTATATATATTGAGAAAACTGTTTGCTGTATTTGAAATTTGCTACAAAGAAAGGATATGATACATTTTCAATTTCAATGTAAAAAATATATATATATTATAATTATTTTTTATTATTTAAAGCTTTTTTGAGTTTTCAATTAAGTCGCTTACAAGACATTTGCTTAAAAAATTTCTATAACCATTCCAAACATTTTTTTAGGTAGACCAAGGAATATTTCATTTGCAAATGACATATTTCAAACCGACTTTGGATATGGTAAAAACATAACTCTGTTTATGGTAGCAAACCCGATGCCAGATATCGAATGGACTCGTCGTATATTTCATGACTGGTCAATTGAAGAAACAGGGAAAAACTATATACACAAGGGGTTTACAATGGTGATCAATACAGGTCACGTTGGAATTTATAATGTTACAATATGCAATGAGATGGGTTGTGTAGATGAGCACGTTCCACTCAAAACAGAAGGTACAGTTTTCTTAAGAATTTTGCAATTCTCCCAACTCCCAAATCTTCATTTATATGCTTCCTTGTCTTGTCGATGTTTCGTTATACATTTCCGCTCATATTTCACGTAAATATCTAACCACCATCTCATCGAAATGACAATTATGTATATGATTGTGGAAACATTTCGATAGAACAACTAAAAACAATATATCGAGCATAAGTATCCTCCTTTTTTCTTTAAATCACTAACAGACGCATTGGAAAAGTAAGTAGAGGAACTAAAAAAATAATCATATGTAAGAAAGAAGTTCCTACTTAGTTCTTGTCTTATGTATTTATCCAGATTTTCAAATTTTGTAATGCCATTTCAAATATGCTAAAACAAATGTAAGAGTCAACCATGTAAAAGTCAACCGTTCAACCTTGAAGGATCCTCATGGCATTGTCTCAAACTCTGGATTAATATCGATGACTCATGACCATTTCCTAAAATTTACATTTTATTTATTATATACACCAGCAAATGTTTTCATGGAACAACCTTTCCATACTTATTCCGTATTTACTTTTAGATATATGCAAATGCACTTCAGCCCAGAAAGAGAGTTCGGCATCTGTAATTATTACCGTCTTGTCAACAGTAGTTGTAATTTTATTTCTCTCGAATGTTTTATGTGTATGCAGGTTTCTAAAAGGTTTGTGATTGCTAACCTGTACGATTATAATATAAGCAGTTACAAAAAAGGACATTCAAAGCTTAACTTTTATTTCAAAAACTCTAAGCATAATATTTTGTATTTACCAGAAAAGGACTGGGAACTTGAAAAATATCATTCAGGTAAAGCACTATCGCTTGTGTCGACAGCTTTTCGAACTCACTTCACGAAACAGCTATTTCCCAAGATGCAACAAATCATATCGTAATCACACAGTCGAATTGATTGCGCTGATAACATTTTATTCCTGATTTAATAACTTATTTGATGTATACAACACTTATTTTATATTGATACATTTTATTTTATACTGAATAAAGTGTGCTCTTAATTCATTCATACTTACAGTTAACAGCAGAAAAACAGAGAAAAAGTAAGTTTTTTTCAATGTTTATCACCTTTTTATTTAAATTCTCTGTTTTTTTGTAAACTTACAAGTGTATATTCTAAATAAAATAAAGCGACAAAAATATATTTATGAGATTCAAACCTAGCGCATTAACCATCACACCACCAGTCAACTCCTAAGGATAACGAATTGATAAAATATAAAGGTATATATTCTAATCTTCGTGGTCATTTTTCGTCGTATATCACAGTGGGTATCTACGCAAATGCAATAATGTCTTTATTAAATAAAGGATTCACAACTTGCCAGATACTCCATTCAATTCATGCTGATTGAACACTTTAGTTATATAATAAAAATTAAATGTACTTGGAACACTCATTTCATTTGTGTTATTTTCGGCATTTTTGTTGAAGTCCGTTAATTGAATTTGGATTGCCGTAAATATGGCATATCCATTTATTATTGTCAGGGGTGTATGCAGAACTGATATTGGTGAAGCAGACACAAGACAAAGGGTTTATTATAATATCCAGGGTAGTAATCAAGGTAAATAAAAATTTAAATCCTGCTTAACATTACATTACATGGATGCTCGCTGCTCTTTTTGAAAATAACAGGAATTTCAAAGTGTTTAAAAATCTTTTAAAATCTTTCGTACTAGAACAACAAAAAGTCAGTGACCTGAGTTATATGGAATTTTGGCGGAAAAAAGAATTTCTCTAGATTTTCCATAGGGTTTGAACTTTATCTCTTACACCCAGGAAAAAAATAACAAGGATTTAATAAAATATAAAATATAAAATAACAATTTAAGGTAAATCTAATGAAATTATGAAAAGAAAAATGGGAGTCACTGGGCAAAAACATATTCATGTTATGAAATGGATTAAATCAGAGGAGTCCGATAATCCGATAAATAAATAATATAATTTTATTTTCATTGGCTATTGCGTAATGGATAGGTTTTGATCAATTAATGGTACATTGTAGCTGTATTATGTAGTTTACTGTACAATACAGCAAGTAATGACCATATTGTACTGAAAAAAAAACTCGTACAAAAATCGCTGCTTTTTGGTAGCAAGTATGATAAGGCTCTTACAAATTCTTTTTATGTATTGTACACTGTGTAATAACGATTTATTATTCAGTAAGTTCTTTTAATATTGAATAAGTTGAAATATCAATCTAAATGTCACATTTGAACTAGTGGAATTTACACCTCTCTCTAAGTTATTTCCATTCAGTCATTTCAGGATTGAGTTACTGTTTATAGAAATATTTCTCATTTACGTAATATCAATACAATAATTCCACACACACACACACACACACACACACACACACCTCTAGAAAGAATGATATCAGTTGTACTATGCACTCGATAAAAACACATCAATTTTGTAGTCCTGAAACTACAAATAGTGCCTCATCTAGACATCCAAAATTATAAATTGTACTAATCTTGGTTTCCCAGGTGAAGGAGGAGGCAGAGGTCGGTAAGTTTTCATCCTCTGTATATTTAGTCAAGAAGAATGTTGGGAAACGATAATATACCATATAAACATTGGAATTTACAGTCTTGTACGGGCGGATTTACCCATGCCATATCCTATTACTGAACAATTTATATGCTTTTTAATTTGTCTGTGTTTTTTTTACTAAACACAATTATTACATAAACCAAAAAGTTTTACCATTGAAATCTATGTGAAAAAGCTTTTACGAATAACGTATATTGGAATAAGAACGATTGAAGTTGTTTCAGTTTCATTCTAATTAGTCATTGAAAAAATTTTTACTTATCTTCACTGAGTGAAAATAGAGGCTATTTTCAGATTTTAAACGCAATGAGAATTATTGCGATATGATAAGTATGGATTTTTTGTTGAAAAATAAATAGCAGTCTTACAAAAAAAAATATTATTTCTCTTCTAAGTAATAGCAGCAGGTATGAAGAAATTCTGAACCTAAGTCAACCACATGTTTATGACAGTATAGTAGAGACCATGTGAAGGTGATATTGCGTTGATCATATTGGTTAATTAAAGTTGAAATTTTAGAACAATTTATTAATAGTTGATAATTAATATCGCACTTAAGAAAGACGCAATAAATAATGCCTTTTAAGACTTATATGCAATAACATTCCTTGGACAGATACATAATTAATATGGTAATATCAGTTCTTCAATTTAATCGTGTATTAAATATATATATATATATATATATATATATATATATATATATATATATATATATATGTATATATATATATATATATATATATATATAAACCAAACTTCTTCATGTTTATTTGCTCAATAAGAAAACACCAAGTGTATTGGAACACTAAATTTGTTTTTTTTCTCTTTTTACAGACTAAAATGACTCGATGTATATAAAATTGACATAACAGATTAGTGATGTGTTCTGGACTAGACTGTAGAATGTTTGACTTGTAAATACTGCCTATTGTATATACAACATATCAATTACAGACCATACATGACAGAACGATTCAGTAAAACATGTCTCCATCGAACCCTGTCTAGACTAGACACATTTTAAAGTTCCTTTATCATGGTGTAAAGGTATTTGGAATCTGTGTAAACCCTATACATCTTAAAGTCTAAAGAGATTCGGTTTAGACAGCTTCCAAAGTAGCATGATATTACTTAATAACTTTAGTTATTCATTTATTTTAGACTGAAAGTTCTTATGTTTGTATTATTGTTAGTTAAACCGTTAACTGTCAGGAAACAAGAGTAGACAGAAAATGGAATAAAAAGCTTTTAAAAATGTGTTAAGTCGATTTGAACAGACGCAAAAATCAAGGAACTACCTAGGAATTCACAAGTAAAGCCAAAGTAATCATCTGTTCATGTAGAAAGTAAAAGGAAATGGTTACTCCTAGTAAATTTCATGTATCAAATACAAGAAACAAATGATAATCCATATCTTAACTTTGTATTTTTTTATGGTTATACCTGTGATTGGATTTAATTTTACTTAGTCGTATCTTCCTTGAAAAACTTAAAATTATGGTAATGGAAGACTACGAAAAAGTTATTTCAAACCATCGTACCTTCGTTATTTAAAATAGTCGCATATGGAGCTATTGACAAAAACCCCCTTTATATTTATAATCAATCATTTACATCTAGTGTTACATTACTCACTGACAAACGAAATCGTATCGAAGTTCACTTTTTAAATCGTGATTGACATGAACAATTTAAAAGAATGTTTTTTTTTTGGACTGCAATTGGTTTCTTTCTCGGTCTTGAATCCTTGAATATTATATTGTTGCACATATGGGCTAATCAGGTTGTAACTGGGTATTTCGCCACTGGGTGTAGTTCGAAGCCTGTATAAAGACAAAACAAAAGGTAACATGTACACACAGAATAATGAACATTGAAAGTCTTTTTGACCATGATAATTTACTATTTACATTGGAGTATTTGTATATGTCCTTTGAAAGATCATTTTATTCTTCGTATTCATCTTTTTGGTTAAGTTTAAAATGCTATTTTCTTTTTGTATAAATAACGTATTAATTCCAAGAAAATATAACATTGATCGTTATATTGGAAAAGCCATCAATTACATTCCTTATTTCCTGGAACGTGCTTGATCAAATTTTTTTACGGAAAGGGAAAAATGTGTATTTCCAATTAAAATTGAGCAATGCAGAAAATCAAATCATGTTCCTCTTTAAACCTAATGTTCAGTCTACTTCGGAAAAATCAGGCTAATAAATATCATAATCTCAACTAATTGTCTGCACCAAGGATTCTAAACATGCGGGAAAGAATACTGATTCACTGTGGCCTGTGCAAAGAACAACACAAAGAAGTACTATAGGAGAAAATGGAAGAAAATAAAAACGAGAAAAAACAGGTTAACTATATGCAAACAAATAAAGGAATAAAAAAAGCAATGAATGCACATTTGGATTAAAAGAAATGTAACACTTGCAGTTCGGAGAAAACAGTAACGCTAAGTGTGATTTTGTGAAGGGAATATATCTAGAACATCTGCATCATTGATGATTGCTCATATAGAACAGCTGAAAGTCATTTATTTGCTGTGGAGAAAAAACAAAATGAAATATCTAATCCCCGGTTCACCCATTAATTATGGAATCTAGTTATATTGATTTAATTTTCGTATACTCGATCACATAAATGTAGATTAATACAAACATTTTGAAAGAAGGTTGAATTCTAATGTCTACGCAAGGCAATGAAATCCCAAACACCATGTTAATTCCAGATAGGTTTTTGGACCTTGCATTAAAAAAAATTGAGAAACAAAGTTCATTATTGAAGGATTCAGTACTTCACCGTCAGGTGGTAGTTTAGCACCGAATAAGATAGTTATATACAGAATTAATTAAAAAAAATCATTTTCTTTCTGCTTTATCATACAATTCCTGGAACAGCCGTGTTTAAAAAAAATATGTAAAAGTTATAATTAATTAGGCAACAATGTAATTATACAACATTGCGTCTGTTTTCACCGGTGCTCAAGAACCTTGGTCATAAACAGATTTTCTTCTGTGTTATTCAAATCGAAACATGAAAAAGCTGTCAGTTGGGTCAGTTTGATTCGCATTTGTGTACATCAAAGGTTATGTGAAAAATTAATGTTATATATGCCATCCGTGGAGAACCATTATATATTTCCTGAATTTGTACAAATCTTGAATCAGATCCGCTAGCTCTTATACTAAAATGGGTATACCTGAAACTGCACGGGGACAAGTTCAAAAAAACAGTGACAAATTGATAATGATAATTTGTCTTCTTTTTGCGTTTATAACGTAATTGCCTTAATAATATTTGACCTTTCATGTCAAGTTGTCTATTTCACACGATATATGATATGACAAAACTTTTCCTCGTGGGTCGGCTAAGATTTACACGAAGGACAGCTCCGGGAATTTGTCAATCATGGCTAAAATAAGAAGAAAAATAAAGTTAATGCAAGAGTTCTTATTTTTAATGTAAATACGTTTCTAATGTTATGTGTATTTCTTTTATGATTAAAAAACAAAATTAAAATCTGCCAATATCTGTAAACTAGTACAAACTTACAGAGGACAGTAAAGATTTTTGAAAATGGCGTGAAGTTATATTTGACACGGAAAAAAGAAATTAGAAAAAAACATAAGTACTTTTTCCTTGTTCAGTGTTTGATGGAGGAAGTATATTGTTGGTGTATTGTACATATATGCAAAAATTATAGTTTAATGTTTGTATATTACTTTTAATCTCAAAATTACGTAATCAATATTAGCCATAATTCATGGGTACAGAAAAATTGTGAATCGAAAACGAAACAAAACAAAACAAAATAATTGATAAACGAGAATCAAAAAGAAACATTTTGATAAAATGAATCAAGACGTAATAAAAACAGAAAACAATACAAATTCTACAAAATTGATTGAAGCGAAACTTAATTAAATCAAAGAAATTTTTTAAGACGTTCCGCAATTTATAAGAACCGTAATGTTTACCAGTGCCGGACAATTCGACACAAAGACATTTCGGACCAAGACAAGATAAGATAAGATAATAAGATAAGAAAACTTTATTTTAAATAAGGAACTTTTTACCGAATATAACACAATACCAAACATAAAACAAAGCAAGGACATACACATAAAGCTATACATACATCAAAGCACAAAATAAGCATATCATGCAAATATTAAAACAATAATAACATGCAGAAACTAAATGCAGAAGTTCTATTATTCAAGTAGATGCCAAACAAAACATATAGCTCGAATAAGCATGATATAGAACAGAAAGTTACCTGCATGGTGAATAGCGACATTCCGAACCATTCCAGGACTGAATTAGGCTTTTGAAAAGAGAAAAGCTGTTTTCTATCCTGAAATGGTTGGGAAGGCTGTTCCAGAATGTTGCCGTAACCAATAATTCCTTATGAATGCCGGACATTTTGGCTAGTAGACATATCAGACCATTAAAATATAAGATATATATCGTTAAGATATATATCGTTACAAAATTTACCATATTTGAAGGTTATAAGTGTAATATATCAAATCAGAACTGAAAAACATGATCAAAGTTGTTTTTTAAAATAGAGACCACTTCGTTTAGCTAGATAGTTTAATCTCAGATTCCTCTATATAGATGACATTTTATCGTTAAACAATCCAAGTTTCAGGAATTTGGTATATTGCATCTACCCCAAAGAACTTGAGATAAAGGATACTACAGACACTGTGAAGTCAGGTTTAGATCGATGTTAAAGGAAAACCATTCACCAAACTTTACGACAAACGCGATGACTTTTCATTCAGAATTATCAACTTTCCTTTCGTTTGTGGCAACATCCCTTCTGCACCTGCGTATAGAGTTTTCATATCACAACTCAAACGTTATGCCAGAGCTTGTCGTAAATACGGAGACTTTTTGTATTGCTCTGGACTTATAATCAGGCCTCTTGAACACAGTTCTGTTGTAACGAGATTGAAGTCATCACTACAGAAGTTTTATGGTAGTCGGTCGTTATCAACTCGTGTATCGATCTGCACCATGCAAAACTGACTTGTTCAACGTCGTGTCATAGTTTTTCTTTACTCTTTCCTCTACTCCGGATTAGACCTTTTATGAGCAACTCAGCGGGTGTTTATAGAAAAGCAGAGGACGCTTACTCAACGGTGCTCCCAGCTTTGAGAGGAGTTCGAGTTGCTCATTTACTTTTTTTGCCTTCCTATTATTATTTTAATTACTTTATGTTCTTTGTTGTGTTTTTCTGTTTTCCATGTCTGCTGTTTGTCCTTGAACAATAATATTCTTTTGATTTTAGCTAGAATCATGGTTCCCATGATTACTCTTTTAATTAATGTTTCTTCGGGTGCCTTAGAAGGGTTCACCCTCATCGTATTAATTATCTAATTATTTAAAGCAATCCACAAAAAAGCTTTGATCCGATCTCAGATTCGAAGAAAGCTGTAAGAAATAATTTGAAAACGCATTGGAGTTCTAAGTTTGTGAATAAGTGTAAATGATACATCACCTCTCAAAGATTCCGATGTAGCAAAACCATTGTCTACTTTACACGCTATTGTGTTGTTGAACCAGAAGGAAATGCCAAAAAAAAAAAACAATAAAAAAAACAAAAAAAACAAAAAAAAGAAAAACAAACAAAAAAAAACAAAAACAAAAACAAAAAACCAAAAACAAACACAAAAAAAAAACAAAACAAAACAAAACAAAAAGAAAAGAAAAGAAAAGAAAAGAAAAGAAAAGAAAAGAAAACAAAACAAAAACAACGTTGTTTTTGTTTGCAAGATGTATGACACAAGCTATTGTAATTCATGTGGATGTAAGATACAATTAGAAAAAAAACTTATGATCTTACTTCATTTACCATCCATGATTTGGATGGTAATAATTCATACAAAGAATGATTCGTAGCCAGGTCTCTTAAATGCACTACCAAGCCTTTTTGCGATACTATTAACTTCCATACCTTGAAACAAGGTTCTCAGCCTTACCACGTAGTGGTAAAAGAGCAAAGAAAATCGTAAAAATACTTCATTATTACAGGAATATGATAGCAACAAGTCCAATGACTTTTTAACTCTTTATACTTCCCATGTTTATTTAAAATATCGTCTCAACAAGCATAATGCTATGTTACTCTAAAAAAGATGGAAGACCGAGAAACCAATAAGTATTACTTGGCAGAGATTCTTAATATTTTGTAAAAACGATTACAAATCATGTTGTAAGTATACCGAAGATGTTTTGCTTTAATTCTTTGATTTTCAGTCGAAGACATATTTGTCAAATGTAGTGACATTATGAATTCAGTCTAATATATTAGACCTATTTTACAGATTATTGGAAAGGGACGACTCATGACTAAACAACTATACGACGAAAACATAATTATAGTCGTACTCTTGAACTCATTGATTGAACTTGTTCATTCACTTGCACCAAGACGAGCCTTCTGTTCACTATGTATTTCTCTTTCGTCTACTCCGGACGTGCCATTTGGCTTTAATTTTTTGCCTAGAAAAATAGAAAAAGTTCATCTTATCAGGAAATAAGTCAGGAACTTCTATATTAACAATTTATTCACAATCTTTGTGAATTTTTATGTCCTTATTGCCCACTAAACAATATCAGATGCACTTAGTACCGAGAAAGTTGATAAAGACTCTGTCTATATTTTAACTGTCTCCAAGAGCAAATTCCTGCTGCTACAAGGCAACATGCATGCTTTTATTGATAACAGAAGTGAACAGCGAATTGATAAAATAACGTTTTTTTTTACAATTAAAGCAGAGGGTTTGAAATAGAAAGAGTAAGTCTGGAAATCCCCGAATATAAGGACGGGCATTACATCTTTTGAAAACGACCAGAAAACGTTTCACTTTTTACCGCTTTGTGAATTATATCAGAGCTACTACATGCAGTAATGCAATCAGTTTATTTCAATTTGAAAACATAATTTCGTTCGTTAAAAAAACATAATAATGATAAAAACACAATCATGCCTCCAACTTCTCAAACTTTAATTATAATAAGTTCATTTTCATTTTCAAAGCTTGAAAAACCAACTGATGTAAAGATCGTTACTGACAAATCAGCATTGACCGCCAATGCATCATGGAGATTACCGAAAGACGATACGGTTAACTTGATTAAAATTGAACTACGAGAAAAAGAAGTCAAACAAAAAGTGTTTTCATCATATATAAGAATGCCATCTTCATACTATAAAATAGAAGAACATTTGAAAATATGCAGAGAATACGTTGTTGACTTGAGCTTCATCTATCGAAATTTGAATGTATCGGACAAAGTGAGCCACGAATTTGGTTTGTCAGGTTTGTATGTTTTGTAACAATTATGTTTCAACTTATGGTTCATCATAACCTTTCACCAAATTAGCCTCAATTTCACCACTTATTTCCATATGACTACAAACATATGAATCTAGAAAAAATTTAAGGCATATTATCCGATAGATATGAAAAAAGTTACGTCAAGTGTAAGGAAAAAAATATATCAAAAACTGACTTGACGTTTGCAGGGTTAATTTTTTTCACTTAACATTATCAAAGTATTTAGTTGTTTTGTTTTGTATTTAGGTCATATGCTGGTGCATTTTCTACGTTTATCACCACATCCGTTCTTTTCTTTTATCAAAACCCAACCCTGAATCTTCTTGCCCTCAAATTACAATGCATGCATATAACATAACTCCTTATTTATTTCCTTTTTTGGTAACAATGCGAACCTTTAAAGTTGTTTACATGAGATGTATTTTAATGAAGACTCCTTATGAAGAACTTATTGTAAATCCTTAATCAATCATTATATAATTTTTTTTTCAATTTGAATTAATAACACGTTATATTATCATAAAAATCAATGTATTTATTTTTAGTAAAGACATATGTTTTTGTTACTTAGTATGTATGATTTTAGTTGCTTTATATTCCTTGTTGTGTATGTCTGTTTTCCATGTCTGGTCTTTGTTCCTGGATTATATTCTTTTGATTTTGATTACCGCTATAAAGTTGGTTCCCTTGATTACCTTTTTTTGTATTTCAGAAAGTTTATTCGTATCTAGAATTGACAGATCTGTTGATATCTTGGATAGCGTCTTTAGAGAACTTTTACGACGTAAAGACGCCTTCAGGAATAAGATTGTATTCAGTAACTAAATTGGGTTCTATCATAAAAGGCGTGTCTAATAACTCAAAATATGCACTGACAGACATAACAACCAAAATGATACATTTCACAGTGAAAAAAGTAGCCACAACAGATGCAGGATTTTATAAGACTAGTTCAGTTATAGGCGATGAAAATGAAAGCTGCGCTCTGCTGATTGTAACAGGTAACTATCAGTACATATAGTATCTAAACGACACAAAATACAAACATAATGCAATATATCTAAAGCATATACATTAATCATGTTTTTTTTTTCACCATTAAATTTAAATATAATTTTGAAATGTTTTAACTGATCAGCATTTAAAAACATAGTTTGACCACATTAGAGAGGCTAAACACAACAAATGATTATAAATATATGATATTTCAATACCAAAACGCATTTTGAAACAAATTGTTGTATCATATTATTCGTAAGAAAATTTAAGTCATCACATTCATGTATGTTGTTCTAATTATTTTAACATTTTAACATTTTGATAAAGGTTATCCAAAGACACCACACTTATCAGTTTATCCTGAACATGCTTTTGTCGGAGAAAAAAATCATATTTACATGTACAGCATCACAACAAAGATGGCCACCATATGTCACCGTTAGTACTAATATTTCTTATTCATATCATGGAATCAACGGTATCAAGAACGAAAAAACCTAGAAGTGAAAGTCGCACGTAACCACAAAGGACAGAATGTGACATGTACAGCTATAGATGTGCATAGACTTGAGTCCAATTCTAGTAATGTGATAACTCTTGACCCTTACTGTGAGTACAACAACAGCCTGTTTTATTGTGTGTCGTGTCAATCCTCAAATGCAAGATATTACACATTATCAGCTTTTAATATGTTAACGGTGAAGATTATCGATTAGGTAATTGTTTGATCCTATGAAGGAAGATTACGAAAATTGTTTGATTATGCCTTTGGTACCGATTAGGTACATAGGCCACTAACAACACCCCACTATCTACTTCTGTTTTATGCCAGTCTGAACATGTCTTGCAACTTGTAACCCTCTGCAGATTTCTTCTCCATTTGTTTTTTTTTGGCCTTCCAACTTTCATTTTTTTCTTGAGGGTTCCATTGCAACGCTTGTCTGTTGATGGAGTATGAAGGCTTTTATAAGGTGTGACCTTAATGAGCAACTCAAACTAAAAACTGGGAGCATACACCAGGTGCACCGGTAGAGTAAGCGTCCTCCGCTTTTCTAGAAACACCCGCCGAGTTGCTCATAAAAAGTCCGGGGTAGACAAACGAGGAAAAGAAAAACTATGACCCGTTGAATAAATCAGTTTTCATGGCGCAGATGGATATCCCGTAACGATCCATGAGTTCATGATGACGACCATAAAACTTTTGTTGTGATGACTTCAATCCTGTAGTAACATAACCCTGTTCCAGAAGCATATTTGTTAGAATTCTAGCGCGATACAAAAAGTCTCTGTAGTTTCGGCAAGCTCTGGCATAATGTATGAGTTGTGATATGAACACTCCATACGCAGGTGCTGAAGGTATGTTGCTACAGATGAAAGGAATTTTGACAATTCTGAATGAAAAGTCATCAGGTTTGTCGGGAGGTTTTCCTTTACCATCGATTTCTATGCGTAGGTCCAGATATGAGGCTGACTTCAAAGTGTCTGTAATATCCTTTATCTCAAATTCTTTGGCGTAGATGTGATGTATCAAATCCCCAAAATTAGGATTGTTTAATGCTAATACGTCATCTATATAGCGGGAACTGAGATTAAACGATCTAGCTAAACGATATCCTTTCTTTCGGATCAGATCAACTATAAAGTCATCCTCATAAGATTGAAGGAATAGGTCAGCAAATAGATGAGCACAATTTGTTCCCATTAGAATGCCGACCGTTTGTTGAAAAACGCGTCCACCACACTGGACAGATATTTTGTCAATAAAAAATTCAATTATTTTGTAAATATTTTCTTCTGTGTATCTGGAAGATGATTTGGAATTATTTCTTACAAAGTATGAGAAATCTCTACCAAGAGCTATGTATTTGTATCTAGGTGTACCATCTCTTTCGGAAAAAAACAACGATGTATAATATTTTTAAGTCTTGATTTTACCTGAGTATGGGGAATAGATGTATACAGTGTTGAAAAATCATAAGTTTTAATGCTATTATATTCTGATAATAGTCTTGGACTGATGGCATCCAGAAGATCTTTTGAATTTTTCAGGATCCACATTGAATTAATACCACCACGGGAGTAACAAGTGTTGTGGCATGACTGCAGACTTTCTTTGACAGCTGTGAGTATCGAAGTTAAAAGTTTTGAAAGAGGTTTGGTGGTACATTTTGCAGATCCATCTATGTAACGTTGTTAGTATAGATTCTTAAGGAGTTTATGAATCCAGTACATAGACGGTAGAGAGACCAAAAGAGGATAGCACAAATTTATGGTTTTCTACAATCTCTTGTTTGGAGAGTGTGGTAGCAGTATAGGTCTTATCACTGCTATTATTTTCTACGTCTACCTTTGATACTAAACATTGGATGTAAAGCGTTTTGCAGACAAAAACAATGTTGTTTTGGGCTGTGTCTGCTGGTACGACAACATATTTGTCATGTATAGTAGACAATGTTTTTGCTACATCGGGGTCTTTGAAAACTGATGTAGCATTTGCACTCATTGACCTACTTAAAACTTTCATTCGTTTCAAAATTAAAAACCTTACGGCCTTTAACCACTCTGACAGAGAGTTAAGATCTGGGTGATTAGGTGATTGTCTCATTTGTATTGCCCTAATTCGTCTCTTCAAATTAGGTTCACTTATAAAATAACGATAAGTCATCTACGGTTGTAGGCATATTCGTCTGTTTACCTAAAAGCATAACTATTATACATATAGATACAGGATTCACATTTTGTAATAAAATTTTGAATTGATCTGATCAAATTTTGTTATTATTTTGAATAGTTGAAAATGAGGACAGAATCGCCAGTTAAAAAATAAGTTTGATCCGCAATAT
This sequence comes from Perna viridis, assembly GCA_037379345.1. NCBI lineage: Eukaryota > Metazoa > Mollusca > Bivalvia > Mytilida > Mytilidae > Perna > Perna viridis. The sequence goes on along the minus strand of CM074515.1, from coordinate 30,851,640 downwards.
GCTGTATTTAAAGGTCAATGCGTTTTTAAATTCACACTATAGATTGTTAAATATGAAATATCCCATCTATATCTTCCCATATCTACTTTAAACAAACATCTCTGCATCACATAGCAAACAACAGATACATTGAGTCAATTTTATCCAATTATAGAAGACAGCATAGTACATTTGATAAAATTCCTATTTCTGTCTTATGGCTTTTGTACTACAACCTGGATGCTTCTCTTTATTTTTTTTACTGTTGATTGGAATCGTATAAGGAAAGTTAAGGCTTTAAAATATTCACAATTTGTTTGGCAGGTTAAGTATTACATAAGTTATTTTTTTTTGGATAATAGGTTATGTTTTATGACAAGGTATTCTGCCATTACTAAAGATAATAAATTATTTTTAAAGATGGACCCGACAAAGTAAACATCGAGTCGTATCAACACAGAGTCAACACCACTAGTGGTACTGCTGTCGGACCATTCAAATGTACAGCTGACTGTAATCCATCATGCATAACAAGATGGAAATATGACAATGCTGGCACTCTGTCTCTATCTAACAGCTCAAATATTAAAGAGGAACTGCAAGGCTCGTATATCTGTGAGGCTTTCCATAAGAATGAAGGCAAAAGGTCAAGAAGGAAGGCCATTGTAGTAAATACTCAGAGTAAGTATCGGTGTCCAATAAGACAGGAAATGTCTAACAATCCTCTTAACTTCTTATGTAAGCAATTAAGTAAAAAAACAAATGTTTGGTATAGGATGATGCAGAAAATAAAGGCTTTACAGATTTAATAACTTATATTTGTTTAGTATTCTCATGATAGTACCATATTGAAATTCGTATATTTTATACATAGAAGAAAATGTACTGTTTTTCGAGAAGTAGTTGAACACTGATGATAACTGATATCTCACATACAAGCGCCCCCTTTCAACATGAAACAGCACATAACAGATGAAGTCCTCTATTATACAATTAATTTTCTTTGTTTGTGTTTATTTCAGATGTATGTCTAAGTACAGCAGATAAGTTAGAAAGGATGATCATATTAACTGGCGTCTTGTCTTCGCTTATCGTAGTTTTTCTAACATCAAATATAGTGATTCTTCTGAAACTTATAAAGAGTTGCGTATACAATTTCGTTACTTCTTTATTTTGTTGACTTTCATCTGATTAGTAAACTACTGATCAATTTAATATTAAAACAAACAAAATCAAAGTTAAATTAATTTATTTGCAGCATTCATTGTCTGAATTTGGAAGAAATTAAAATTTACAGTTCTATACCTTATTCTATTTATATCAGACCAAGTTTCCGTTAATTTTTGTTTATTTTTGTGAAAGTATAACAAACACAAATACAGACACAGAAGAGAACATTGATACATTATCTGTAATAAACTATAGGTAATTAAAGTGTTTTTAACATATATATCTAGTTAAATGAGTATATATTTTTTTTTATTTTTCTTGTTAGGCAGGAAAGTAAACAACAAGTAAGTAATACATGAATATCATTATTGTAGCTTTAGGGAGAATTTCATTTGTTTTAGGAAAGAAAACCAACTCTAGATTCCAAACCTATGGTAAAACATTTTGCTCCAATTTCAGAATTTAGAAATGTGCTAATTGAATTCTTGAAATGAAAGTTATAAACAGTTTTTGATGTGTTACCAGCATTTGGTCTTAAAATGTTGTAATCGACATAATAACGAAATATTTAAAAAAATCATCATCTGATTAAAGTTTATTATGCTTTTGTATTTTTAGTACTGTTGTTAAGTATGACGCTGTAAAAACAAATCAAGAAGATGCATATTATGGCAATGTGGATGGAGGAGCTGTACAAGGTGCCTATATTTCTATTCTAATTGTGTCGATATAGCTTCTCCTTTTACGCTTTTTTTTGTAAACAATTCACCTTACTTTCTTAAAAAGATTTATGTCACATTTTAACTTGTAATGTAATTATTCATATGAATTCAAATTTAATCGTCGGTTGCACGATACTGCATTTAAGGAAATCGTATCCATGATTGTTCTTGTGTATTACTTGCATGACAATGGCTCTAACATATCATTCCCATCTTTTTAGTTCAAGAAGATGTCGAGTAAGTGATATTGACAATTTAATAGTTAATTATCATTTAGTTTCGTAAAATACTTTCAGAGACCAACGTCTTTTTCGGTTTGATGTATTAAACAATGCTATTTATAGAAAGCAACGTGAACATGCCAGAGGTGCCTAAATTGTTAAAGATCCGTCACATTACTTTAAAAATACAAAATGCTAGTAACTTACTTCCTTTTATCCTGCAACCAAATTTTCTTCTATACAAGGAAAGGGTGTCGAATATCATTTAATCCGCCACTGCAGAATAACGTCTCTTGGTTACCTTTTCAGTTATGAGCAACGTCAAAAAACAGAAAATAGGTGAAAAAGATGACCTCGCGGACCACCATACTCAAAAGATTGCAAAAATTGTCATTGCTTATGGACACATTTCGCATGTTTTATTTAGAACATATGGTTGCAGGATCAACACAATACATGAACATTGCCGAAAATATCAATATATTTATCTGTACTCGCTTCGAAAGAGTCAAATGAGCTCGGGAAACCCTTGCGACTTGACTGTTCCTACAGCTGTTTGATACATGTATCCATATTTTTTATAACAAGACATAATAACTAAAACTATTTATTCCAAAGTAAATATTGTGTCAAATAGAAATTGTTTTCATGCTAATTCGTTTTTTAACGAATATCATTTTATATTTTCCACCATACCAACAGTTTCAATAAATATGAAATGCTTGACAACCAGGGCAAACCCAATCTTTACAGGAAGTTACAGCATAAAATAACTGAAGGTTAATATATCATAAAAAATACGTAAAAAGTATTAAGTAACACTAAAGCTAAGAACAATGCAAAATGGGATTCATGGGTGAAAAGCCTACATATTTTAATTTTTGACATTTCATTTGGACTGCCACAATGAACAGAAAATTCACATAACCCATGTGCTTAGGCGATAAAAATATCTAGAATGTTTTATAGATTTCGAAGGTAACTCTGTAAATAACACTGAAATATGAAAAATCTATTGGATTTTCAATGTTTATGATCTGCTAAGAGCATACGCATTCGAATGAATAATTACACATTTCATAATATAGACCCATAAAATAGCTTTATTACAAACTTAAAAAGATATGCCTTTTTTTGGATGCATCACATTTTTTTAGATTTTGCATAATTCTTAAAAAAGACAGTTGCTCAAAGTTCAACGGTCCATTACAGTGAAACATTGCACTATAAAGTGGTGTGCTTATACTTCTTTTTCTCCAAACTGAAAACGATGTTTAATGAGCCTTTTTGCTGTTCAATAATAGAACAATACTGGTAAAATTAATTTTCATAACGTGCAAGAAATGAATAAATATTTATAAAAAAGCCTTTTTTTATCATTTAACACACTTTTAACAAATTTAAGTAAATTTCCAACTCTTTCAACATACATTTACATATTTTTGTATTTCAGAATCTGAGCCTGAAGTATCAATGTATTCAGATTTTAATTGATCAAATATGTAATACATTATTAATTATAATTGTCTCTGGATGAAGAGATTGGTTCATTTTGAAAGAAATATACAAATATTGTGTATATATAAGGATTATGAAGAACATTTTGGTTACTATTTTCAATAAATCTGCAACTTCCATGTTTGCAAAATATGAAAAATAAACAAACACCTAAGGTTCACTTTATATAGTCCACTCATTTGCACAGTTGTAATTACCTTCATATATTGTGTATATGTACAAAATGTAGTATCGTCCTTCTTTATTGACCAGCATGTCAATTGAATAAAGTTTCCCTATTTTTACATCTAAAAAAATCATATCTACGTAGTTTATTTTGACACTTCCTACAGAATTAATAGAACATAAACAAAAACAAAGTTAATTTAGATGAACAGGATTTTCTGTAATCAGAGGGAAATTAGTAATGAAATTAGGCCATTATTTGTCGAAAGGTAGCAATGAACCTTTATTACAAATCCACTGTCTTACAGGGCCGACTTGTCTATTGACAGTTTAGTGCTTGTACCTATTTTACAAAGGACGTTGTTTGTAATACTGTTTTCATATGTAAAGCCGAAAAAATCTTGATTTTCGAAACCAAGTTTGTGAAGGAATTATTTTATCAGTAATGATACATAGCAAGGAAGTTTTGAATGTTCCTTATGTAAAATAAATGGTAGATTGACCCTTAATCTTTTTATTTCTATTGCGAACACGGAGTGAAAGTCTTTTTCTAATTCTAATCCGGTGATTAAAAATGCAAGTGACTTTTTTACCTCCGGGCAGTGATTAAAATCTGCGTCAGTCATCCGCAATTTTTCATGTCTGAATTTTCTCTAGATTTCATGGTAGAAACCGACTCTCCTTCAACCTATTCTTGATTTAAATTATTTCTACACTCTCTGCTTGCATGTTGATAATTTGAGATTTACCCTCTCGAGTGGAGAAGGTCAACAAAACATCCCTTCAAATACAAGTACTCTTCAGCGTATAAGTTTTGATATCTTAACTGATTCATTTTCTAAATATCAAAGTTATTATATCATATGTAATGTTTATCAAATTACAATAAATTGCGTGGTCGTGAAAACATGGGTGTCTCAATAAAGTTCATGATTCATCATGTTCATGAAAACCTTTGCGTGATCATTTGTAATTATTGGATTAAACTGAGGAAGAATGATTTAAAACAGATACACACAAAAATCGTTTAATAAAATCAAGTAAAAGAGTAATCAAGGGAACCAAGGTTATTGGGTAATCAAAAGATTGCAATCCAGGGACAAAGACCAGATATGGAAAACAGACACACACAACAAAGAACATAAAGTAACTAAAATCATATATGCAAAATAACAAAAGTAAATGAGCAACTCGGACTCCACTAAAAACTGGGAGCATGGACCAGGTGCACCGGTAGGGTAAGCGTCCTCTGCTTTTCTAGAAACACCCGCCGAGTTGCTCATAAAAAGTCAAGTCCAGGGTAGACAAACGAGGAAAGGAAAACTATGACCCGTTGAATAAATCAGTTTTCATGGTGCTGATGGATACACCATAACGATCCACGAGTTCATGATAACGGCCATAAAACTTCTGTAGTGATGACTTCAATCTTGTAGCAACATAACTCTCTTCCAGAAGCCTATTTGTTAGAGTTCTAGCGCGATACAAAAAGTCTCTGTAGTTTCGGCAAGCTCTGGCATAACGTATGAGTTGTGATATGAACACTCCATACGCAGAAGCCGAAGAGATGTTACCACAGATGAAAGGAAAGTTGACAATTCTGAACGAAAAGTCATCACGTTTGTCGTAAAGTTTGGTCAATAGATTTCCTTTACCATCGATTTCTAAGTGTAGGTCAAGATATGAGGCAGACTTCACAGTGTCTGTAGTATCCTTTATCTCAAGTTCTTTTGGGTAGATGCGATGTATCAAATCCCCGAAATTAGGATTGTTTAAAGATAATACGTCATCTATATAGCGGAAACTGAGATTGAAGGATCTAGCCAAATGATATTCTTTCTTTCGGATCAGATCAGCTATAAAGTCAGCCTCATAAAAATGAAGGAATAGGTCAGCAAGTAAAGCAGCACAATTTGTTCCCATTAGAATGCCGACCGTTTGTTGAAAAACACGTCCACCACACTGGACAAATATGTTGTCAATTAAAAATTCCAGCATTTTGTAAACATCTTCCTTTGTATATTTGGAAGATGATTTGGAATTATTTCTTACAACGTATGAGGAATCTCTACCAAGAACTATATATTTGTATCTAGGTGTACCATCTTTTTTGGAAAAAACAATGATGTATAATGTTTTTAAGTCGGGATTTTAACTGAGTATGGGGAATAGAAGTATACAGTGTTGAAAAATCATAGGTTTTAATGCTATTATATTCAGATAATAGTCTTGAACTGATTGTCTCCAAAAGAATTTTTCAGGATCCACATTGAATTAATACCACTACGGGAGTAACAAGTGTTGTGGTAGGACTGTAGACCCTCTTTGACAATTGTGAGTATAGAAGTTAAAAGTTTTGAAAGAGGATTGGTGCTACATTTTGCAGATCCAACTATGAAACGTTGTTTGTATGGATTCTTGTGAAGTTTAGGAATCCAGTACATAGACGGTAAATCACAATCATCGTCCTTGGTAGAGAGACCAAAAGAGGATAGCACAGATTTATGGTTTTCTACAATATCTACAATATGTTAGTGTTATATTGGCTTGAAAGGTTTCCTACACTTTTGATGTTGTCATTGCATCCGTAAGGTATTGCAGGTATCCTATACTTTTGATGTTGTCATTGCACCCGTAAGGTATTGCAGTACCTAGTCTGCGCATCCAGTACTCCTCTCTTTCTCTACGATAGTTTTTACCTAGGACGGGACTGTTCGTAGGATGGTCATTTTTTTCTAAAAGTAAAGTGTCGAAATTATTTTTTTGTTCGTGGTTTTATACTTAAAAATCAAACATGAATGGGTTTTTTCATTTTTTTTCAAAGTTAACATTCATATGGAAAGGTCATTGTTACATATACTGTTAATTGTAATATTATTTAATATTTTTGAAAATTGCATAAATCCTGAATAAATATATATAATGTATACTTCTGTTCCCTAAACAGTAAATACATGAATCAGAATATTTTAGACTTAAATATGATCGCTTAGCACAAATGGTTCAAACAAAGTATATTGTTGATAGGAAATGCTTGATAAGGAACAAAGTGCTTGATTCAAAAATAATTTCTGATTTAAGAAGTTGCCGACAAATGTAATCACATTGGAGTAGATATTTAATAGATGGATGGTCTCACATACTTTGATTAAATCTAATTGACCCGAGGTGATGCTTATACGACCAGGGAAATAATAAAAGATTTTGAGATTGATAGAACAATAGTTTCGAGACTAATTTCCTACTTTTGTAGAGCTTTTTCAACAAAATTAAAAATGTAACATGTCGAAAGAAGTTCATCAAAATGGCTCATCTGTTACTGTTTTAAGCTGTATATATGTAGCTGGAGGTGAGTTAGTTAAGAATTGGCAATAATAAACATTTTGTCTATTGAAAAATAACATAAATGTTCGATGTGCATATTGTTTATTGCGCGAAGTGCAATAAACAAAATATGAACATGGGCAAAATTTTTATCATTGCCAATTCTTATAAATTAATTTTAAAACATGTTTTTATCTGTAAACATGAGAAAAGTAGCTCTGAATTTAACTGAATAAGGGCACGTCAATATTTTTGTATCCATTGAGAGAATAACAAAATTATTTTAACCAGTCAGATTACAGCATTTATCTCAATTTAAGGTAGTAGACCTGGGGTACCCTCAAAATTTTCCCATAATTCAATTTTCTTGAAATTTGCACATGATATTACACTAACTGTGGCGCATCATTTGTCAATGTTTTAAAATTCATCGTGCAGATTTTGAACAATGAAAACTAAAATATTGCTATTTTTAGACATCTTAATCATTTGCCAAACTGAACCATATTTGGTATTTTGGGATTATTTTGACAATAAATTTAAATAAATAACTGATTATTACGTAAAATTCACTTTAAAAGGACTAATGTATCAGATTTAACACGGAATTTTTTTCTACCATTTTGTAGAAGAGATACTAGGCTTTTAGTTTACTAAAATAACAAAAAGGGGATAATTTTCATGTACTTGCTTATATAAAAACCTCTATTTTGCAAAAAATCCATGATTCAATTTTCGTACAAAACTCATATTATGTGTACTAAACATATGCAAATCATTGAACAAATTTTCAGAAAAGTTCACCGTGTAGTTTTTTTTTTTTTAATTTCAATGACTGCAAGGTAAGGCATTAAAATATTTTTTAAAATTATTAATCATTATGACTAAAATCATGTTGATATTCAGTAAGGTTACCAAATATCAAATCATGATGATTTATATTGATGGAAGAGCATTGCCGGGTGCAGCATGAGTCAACTACTTTTGCAAATTAATGTCACACAAATATTCATATTTCTGCACGAAAGGACAAACTTATATGCTAAACATAGCTTAATGCTGGATAGAGTCATATGCTGAACAAAGCAACAAAATGAAAACAGAAAGCTTAAAGTCTTACAAGGAATTATAATAAAAAGAATATTTTTTTATCTCTAAAGGTTAAGAAGTTATTTTGAGATTATACGTTAGCCGTAGTGTCTCAAGACAGAGATTATTTTCATATTTCAATTTGAATATTTTTCTTAAGGTTTGCGATAGAAGGCATCATTTCTAACGTTTTCCCACGTTATAAAAATATACTGACCAACGTACCCATTTGAAATATTTAATCAAATGTTTACTTCAAAAGAGCAGAGTTACTGAAGTTAAACCCTTTCTTGGATTTATTTCCCTTTAACATCAGTATCACTTTGAAGCTTGCATATTAGGAGTCATTCAAACGCTCTAGTGACTAAAATACTTTTAATTTGGATTACCTCCCTTACCCCAGGTCGACTACCTTAATTTATATAACAATAATAGGTCCACAAATGATGTTTATAGCTTACACTGTAGCGGGTAGTTTCCGCGGATGCAAACTTTCCGAATTTGGTCTATGAAAAAGGGTATTAAATTCTCGCGGTTTTGTCTTGTTTTCAAATTTAATGTAATATAAATTATAATAGCTTAACTAGCTTACTTAATAAATATTGCTTATCTCAGATGGATTTAACTGAACAAAAAATACGCATTGATAACGAACCGCAAATGAGGAGGTCAAAAGTCAAGGTCATTTTTGCTAAACATATATGTAATTTGACATTCGCCACCTTGATTAATTTCTGTGAATGGTTCGAGAATTTATCAAAAGTCTTTTCTGATGCAATCTGATTGTTTACGACTTGTGCTAACCATATTTGTGAGATAATAACTGCCATTTGATATTACAGACATTTAAATAACTGTATTAATGTACATGTACATATTTCAAAGAATAAACTTTCTGACACGTTTTTGTCCACATCTTTCATGACTGATACTGTAAACAATAGTACAGTATTACGTTAGAACGCCCACCCAAACCGTTTATAATATTAACAAGTGGTTACGGATATATTTAGTACTTTAACGCCTTGTTAGTACTTATGACACCTATGAAGTATTCAACTCATCTAAAGAAAATGTATCAACAAAATAGACAAATTTTAGTCTTTTCCAGTTTTAAGCAAACGTGAATTTTAGTTTTTGTTCAATTTAACACGTAATTTGAAACATTTAATTGAACATTATATACATATGGAAAGTTTATTAAGTGCGTATATAAATGTGTATGCCTACTACTATAATCTTGGTTCCCTTGATTACTCTTTTCAAAATAAAAATCTCATTTCATAGTGTAGCATATGTTATAAAATATTTCTCACAAATGCAGCTGATTGTATTCATTTTTTTAAATTCCATTTACTTACAGAATTAATTAATTAGAAACTGCTTAACACTAATAAAGTGTTGCTATTTTGTTTTTTAAGACGACAGAATGTATTCAGATATCAACCGACCAAAATATCTTTCCACATGAAGTTTTACAAGTATCTCCTTTACTCACAATTGATTTGTACATATTAAGAAGTTTATGAATGAAGTCACGTGGTATACTAAGCTTCGGATGCACACACACGATCACTCTTTAAATAGCAAATACTATTAGCTTTGTTGCTGTTCGTAACATATATGTAAAACTGATTGACCTCTTCTACACCTCAGTGTCCGAGGGTAAATAGTTATCAAAGGAGCAAAGTTTCAAGCGAAAATAAAAAGAATGCAATTCAGGCACAAAGATTTGACCTCTTCTACACCTCGTGTCCGAGGGTAAATAGTTATCAAAGGAGCAAAGTTTCAAGCGAAAATAAAATGAATGCAATTCAGGCACAAAGATCAGACATGGAAAACAGACAAACACAACAAAGAACATAAAATAACTAAAATAATACATATAAAGCATAAATAAATAACTCGGACTTGGGAGCATGGACTAGGTGCACCGATAGGGTAACTGACCTCTGCTTCACTAGAAACCTCCGCCGAGATGCTCTTAAAAGGTGTCCGGTGTAGACAAAAGATGAAAGGAAAACTATGGCGCGTTGAACAAATCAGTTTTCATGGTGCAGAAGGATAGACTTTAACCAACCATGATGACGACCATAAATCTTCTGTAGTGATGACTTGAATCTTGTAGCAACATAATCCTGTTCCAGAAGCCTGGTGGTAAGAAGTCTAGAGCTATACACAAAATCTTTGTAGTTACGGCAAGATCTGGTATAAGTATGAGTTATGAGTGATATGAAAACTCCATATGCATGTGCTGAAGGGATGTCGCCACAGATGAAAAGAAAGTGGACAAAATGAAAAGTATTCACGTTTGTTGTAAAGTGTGGTCAATGGTTTTCCGTTACCATCGATCTCTAAGTGTAGGTCAAGAATTGAGGCCGACTTCACAGTGTCTGTAGTATCATTTATCTCAAGTTCTTTCAGGTAGATGCGACGTATTAAATCCCCGAAACTAGGAATATCTACCAAAATGTATGTAGGTGTAAATGAATAAATTGTTTTTGTTGTAAAGTAGACTTTAAATAAACGTTTTCAATATCAGGATAACTGACAAAGTATCTTGATCACAAATTGGTATACAGTTAGAAAAATTCTAATATTGCATTTATTTGACTTTGTAATCATTACATTCATTTGTTTTCATCAGTCAGCAAAAGGGGCATGCCTGAACAAAACCAGCATCATAGTCATTTTTTCTGGAATATATTTCATACATGGACTACATGTATCTGTAGGGATTACATGCTATACATAAAATATGCATGTTTTAGCATTTCAGGTTTATTACTGGGACAGATTTGTATATATTATTATTTGGAATAAACAAATATACAACTTGCTAACAACAATACGAATTGTTTTGTTACAATGTAAACAGAATATTTGATACAGAAGATTTTTATCTTACGTAAAAGTCTTTGTATTCATTGTAATTATATTTATTTCCTTCCCCTTTCCATTTTTTGATATCAGCTGCCGTGAACAATACTCCGATTAAGACACGCAGTGGGTGTAAGAATCGTACTTCTAAGTGTAGGTTTTCCGTTAACAATTTGTTTTTCTTTGAAAGCGGAATTTCGTTATTACACATCGTAGAGACAGATATTTTCTGAAACAAAGCATGCCCCACCATAAAAAAAATAATAAGTACTTGCAAATTATACTGCATTTCAAAAACTCGTAATTCGAAAACCTGCCTTTACTTATCATCTGTTAAAGTCCTATTACATCAGTATAAATGTATTTCAAACCATAGTAAACCGAAAATTTGTCTTAACCTAACTAATTGTAAAGTCTAAAATTGGTTTCAATGTTGTATAGTGAAATATCAATATACACTTCGTTGCAATTTTAATAGCTATATCCCCTTCATAACGCCTTTAATAAACTAATACATGTATGTTAGGACGAAAGCATTAGGGTTATGACATGCTTGTTTATTTTAATCTTAACTGCCAATCAAATATTTTGTTCTTTCATCCATGGGTATTTGATTGTCTTATCATTTAAAGCACACAATATGTTAGGTTCTGTTTTGTTGAAGATTTCATGACAAGTTTGAATGTACAGTTTGTGACTAATTTCCTATTTTAAAATCATCTTTGTTTGGTTTTATAACCTAGCTTGTATGATCTAGAAAGCTGAAATAAGACTTCATGGCACATAATTCTGATTATTATTATTATTATTATTATTATTATTACTATTATTATTATTATTATATATAGATGCAGATATACAACTATAATATGAACATATTTAGGTGCGTTTTATGTTAACCGAAGATTGCAATACATATATCTTACAAAAACTTACTAAAATTTAAGTTTTAAAGTTTCAAAGAAGCGCTAAGTAAATAACATTTTCATTGTAAAAACAACCTAAAACGTAGTAAGCTATCTTTTGTGTATATACTTTAAGGCATGCTATTTTGTTAATGCTGCTTGTAAAGTTTTGTATCTTTAAATGTTTATATAAAATAAACAAACAATTACACAAACAAGTCAGGGTTGTAAACGTCTGATTATTTTGTGTTAGCTAAAGTGAAGTAAATGTAAGGCAAAGTTACAAATAAGTTTATTCAACAATCTTATTTGGTAAACAGTGATCAAATATCATCTGTTGGTTCTTCCCGATCACCTCCACAGAATAAACAAAAATCATTCTGATGGAAAAAAACAACATTGGCGCACATGGGCGTTAATTGGTAAAGAAGGTTGAGTGTCATCAAATTCCATTGAATTATTTAAGAGGAGTTTAGGGATTAGAAACACAATAATTCAACCGAAAAAGACAAGCCCAGTACTAGGAGCCTTCGTTCAACTTATATGCACTAAAGCGCAAAAAAAGTTGTAGTTTAAAAAAAAATCGATTTTTATCAATAAAAAACGAATTGCAGTCGTTAAAACCTATCGATTTTTGCAACTATCTCACTCACCGCCTCATGAAAATTGTTCTATTGACATACCTCGTTAAGGTTTAAATGCAAACACTTAGGTCCTCTTTATAGTTAAATCTAAAAGATCAAGTTTAATCCAATGTTATTTCGACCAATATGCAACTTTACTCCGATGGAGAAATATTCTAAGATTTTGTCGTTTGCGTTTATGTATATGTCTCTTTAACTAGGTTCCCAGAGAAACTGAGCGTTATTACAGGACAATTTGTATCAATTGGTAAATAGCTCATCAACTGAGAAAGAGTTGAAGCTAGATAAGAGATGCATGTATCTAAGGGATGGATTGGTTTCGGCGCTTTCGGTTCATTTTGAATGATTTAACAGAAAGGTACGACCTGGAGTTTGATCAATTGAATTTCGACTTGGAAAATCAAAACTGGAAACGACCAACTAGCAGTTTTGTGTAAATTATTTATACAAAGTACATATATATATTACATCGGGTATTGGTATCAGTTGATTGTTTAATACATTCTATAACCAACAACAGCGAATGATTAATTATCATGTCAATTGTGTCAATATAAACAAATAAACAATATAAAGATATGCCTCCATATAGCATCTAAAGGTATGTCAAAAGGTGATAAATAACAATTCATTTAAGAATTAATTTTTGCTGTGAATGCTCTATAATTTTATGTATCTTATCTTAAAGAAATCTCAACTTAGTTTCAGAATTAATAAATACATGCCAGAATTCATCATTCATTTTTTTTACTTTTACATGCATTAAGCATAACCCTCCTCCTTTTGTATTCGGTCTGTACAATCAAGCCTTTTAATTATTTTTGTTTATTAATAAGCAAAAATAAGTAAAAGATTTGATTCTAATCAGACTGAGTGCAATCCCGGGCTGGGGACCGGCAATGGCGGAGTTTTATTAATAAATATATATAAATATATGTCATCCAATATCTCATTTTCTTCTTCCGCCAACTCGAAGTCAAGGTCTCTGGGTTCTGGTGGGCGGTCTTTCTGGCGTCTACGATTACATTGTCTTTTTAAGTTGCTGATTGCGGGTCGGCTGGCCTCAGGCAAGTTTGTGTTTGGATTTACTGACAGGACTGTTTTAACGATCTCTGATGATCTGGTGAATGCATTGGTTGGTAGCGAAGCCTGTGCTTTTAATTATGTTGAAATGGTTGCTGCAACTACCTGGCCTGGTGCTGATGGATGGTTATGTGGTAGTCTACCCGATGTAAATTGGTCACCCATTCGTGTGGTATAAAATGCTGGAAACATCAGAGCTCTTGGCAGAACCTAGATATTTTGACAGAGACGGTGTGCACCTCAATGATGATGGTCATTTCATATTTTTCTATTCTATACGTATGTCTGTAAATAAACATCTATGAAAATTTTCTGTATATGTGTCATGTAAAATATTTAAGATATTTTGTTATATATATGTTCAAATTTGCTTACAATGCTGATTAAATGGTTCAATATATCTAGTAAACATGACCATGTCATCACAATCTTTCCTTTTGTCGGGAAGAGTTTGCCCAGTCTCAAAACATCTCACCTTGAAATCTAACCCAGGTACGAAACATTCCACTTTGAAATTTACCCAGGTACGAAACGTCTTAATTGAGGTACGAATCGACCTGGTACGAAACGTCCAGGTTACGAAAAGTCTAGCATTCATTTGATAGATTAAAAGACAAAACATGCCAAAGACAGTATAAAATAAGTTTCTATTATACAACCAGACAATTCGTTACTCGAATTAGATTATTGTTCTGTCAACATTCTGATAACACTTTGTCAACATACATTTCATTTTCACGCAATTGTGAAATTCTAACATCCACTATTTTAACTTCTAAACTCAGGTAATTTGTCTCTTAAACAATAATGTAATGACGACAATAATTAATCTTACTTGTAAGTTAACCATTTCTTTCGAGTAATAGAGAGACTATAAAAGCTTTTTAGTAACAATCAAAACATGGGAGACGACTACACTTATATTTTAATTAAAAAAAAACATTTATTCGAGTCATCTGTTTAAAATGAAATATTAAAAAAGTTTCAATGGTTAGTCAGATGAAATTTACATGGAAGACAGATCAAATTTGTCAGTCATGGCCTTCACTAACTATGACTAACCAGAGGTTGATCAGGTTAATGGTAGATATGTTATATTTAAAAACAATGTCAATTGTTCAACATTTTAACATATACTCAATTACAATAGGTAAACAAATCTTATTAAGACTGCGTGCAGTAATCTCTGTAAGAATTATAATTCACATTATGCAAATTATGTAAAATGTGATACACCCCCAAAAAGGCTACACATATGTTTATTTTTGTTATCAAGTTGCTATAAAGGTTTTTGTAATGATATGTGTCAAAATATACCAACGTAAACAGTATAACAAAGTATCATTTAGTTTGTCAGATGTGATTCATGATCTTCTCTTCATTAAATACACTTTCATCAGAAAAAAAACAACAACAAATATTAATGATGATGTTTGATATTAATTTGATTTTAATGGCTCATCGCACACGATTTGTTTGATGAGCTTTGATTCATAAAATAAAGATCGCAGTGTATAGGTTATTTAGTGACGACAGCAATAATTGCTCCAATCTGAATGCTTTGTACTTGTATACAGCATTCCATATTAGGTTGAAAAGTTTCAATTTCTTTTGTGTGAAAGGCTCATTAAACTATGATTTGTAATGTTCTCTTTCATGAGCTTCTCATGTCCGTACGATCACAATGATGAAACACATGACTGCACGTTCGATAATTATCATTAATGACATAGTAGTCCTTAAAATGATATAATACTCGTTTTACGACAATGCTACCTACTTGGGGCAGTGTTCGAAATCATCAAAACATGTTTGTCATTCATTGTTTTTGTCATATACAAAAATATGCATATTACAATACAACAAGAATGTGCTTCACCTTTGACAAATTATACAAATACAGTTGTTTGGTCCCGGATCATTATGTTATAAAGACCTACAACTTGTCTGTTTATTTGGTCATCTTATCCTGGTTTTTCTCTTTCATCTACCCCGGAGCTGACATTTTATGAGCTACTCGGCGGTGGTTCTTAACAAACAGTGGAAGCTTACCAAACCGTTTCTGCTCACATTTTTCAGTGGAGACTGGTTTGCTCCTTTGCCTTTGTAATTTTGTTTATATAATTTCTTTGTTGTGCATGTATTTTTTTTTACTATTACGTTCCCTGTATGTTCCTTTTAAAATCCGTAAGAATCTTGGATTTCTTGATATCGATTTGACTGATTTGTTTTTTTAACTTCCACAGGTTAGTTCAATCCTTTGGTTTTTGTGATGACGAACAATACATACCGTGTTTAGATATTTAAATTTTGTTTAGAACATAATTTCTGCTTTAATGTTTGAACGAATAGGTTATCAAATGTACAGTTGTTATTACATAAGTTTGCCTCCGCATCAAGTAAACCTAGGCTCAATTCTAAAAAAATAAAATATTTCAATTGGTGTCAACAGCAAAATATGTGTATGAAGTAATATAATGCACTAAACTAACATACCATCACAGCTCACGCGGAATGTATCGAATTTCAATCAATGATTTGTTTGGAAATAGTAATCAAGGGAACCAAGATTCTAGCGGAATGAGAAAAAAGAATGGAATTCTGGGACAAAGATGAGACAGGAAAAACAGACACACACACAACACAAAACAAAAAATATTCAAAATACATGTATACTTATGAATCAACAAAAGTAAATGGGGAACTTGGACTCCACTAAAAACTGGGATCATTAACCAGGTGCACTGGTACGGTAAGTGTCTTTTGCTTTTCTAGAAACTAGACAGTCAGTTCCGGGGTATAAAAAAGGGGACACGAAACCTATGACATGGTGAACACATAACGATCCATGAGTTCATGATGATGATGACCATACAATTCCTGTGGTAATGACTTTAGTCTTGTAGAAACATAACCCAGTAGCCTAATTGTAAGACGTTTAGCTTGATATAAAAAGTCTGCGTAGTTACGGCAATGTATCACTTAGCCTTGCTTCATTGACGAAATCCAAACAACGATGTAGTATACTTATTTCGTTAGAAGTTTTATGATTTATTTTCTCCTGCCTGGTGTACAACCCTTAAAACCTTTTTGTCTCAAAGGGGAGGATGTTTATTTCTCACTACAAAGTAAAAAAATCAATTGGGTTTTTATACTAAATATTTCGAACGCAACGATCTAAAATTCGATCGGCGAAAGAAAATGTGCAAAAATTTCTCAATATGTAGGAAACAGAAAGCTGATTCCCTATAGCCCGTGCAAGAAACCACATAAGACAGAACTACATAGGAAAATCGAAAGTAAATCCAGAAAAAAGCAAATATAAACACAAACAAACACATAATGAAATAGAGCAAATATAAACAAACAAACAAAAAAAAAAATAAATAAATAAAAAAGGAAATTTATACACATATGGATTAAAAGGAAGCTTACACCTATGTTCAAAGGAAGCAGCAAATATCATTTTAAAGGAATATAAGAAAATAACATTTATGTCTGGAAAACCTGCATCATAAATAAATACTCGCATAGAACAACTGAAACAAATTTATTTGCAGTACAATAGAAAACACAAATATTTTATGTCAGGTATGTGTCAATCCTGTAGGTCACCCTAGAGCTTTGATGTCTAGTTACATCCATATAATTTAACTGCTATCAGACTAATGTATTCATTGAGCGAACTTTGATACGGAATGACAGATGTTAAGTGCTAGGCAATAAAAAAATAAACAATATGTTAATTCCAGAATGCATTGTATTCCATTTTTAAATCATTCTGTACGTCACTTTCTGGTGGTTGTTTAATATCTATAAAATTGATAGTATATATATACAAGAGTAATCAAGGGAACCAAGGTTATAGCGGTAATCAAAAGAATGTAATCCAGGGACAAAGACCAGACATGGAAAACAGACATACAAAACAAAGAACTGAAAGTAACTTCTAGAAACAACCAATGAATTCATTATAAAAACATACAAATTATTTTCTGCTTCAACATATGATTCCTGTGACAGCAATGTCTTTACAAAAAAATAAAAAAAATAAAATAAAATAAAATAATATAAAAAAAATTAAAACAAAATAAAAAAATAAAAAATCAAGCAAGATGAATCAAGAGAACCAAGATTCAAATAAAAAAAAATATATATCCCAAGGACGAAGACGAACAGACACAAATGGCAAAAAAAAAGAAAAAAATACAAATAAAGATAACACGTACAATTTGTTTGTTTGTTTGTTGGGGTTTAACGTCCGAGCAGCAACAATTCAGCTATATTCAGACGATGAACATGACATTGATGATAAATGAACATGAAATGATGATGAAATTAAAAAGGGATGGGAGACAAGGACAATGGGGTCGACAAATTTTGATTGCCACTGGAAATAGGGAGAGGTGGGTAGTGTTGGGCAATTTAGCCTCCTGTGGCGGAGCCCTATGGTTCCTACTCCGGAAGAATACCACAGTAGGGTTCTTTAACGTGTGAGGAACGTGGCATCTTTCCCAACACGGTGCACCACTATGGTTTGCGGTCAGGTTTTCCGTATTATAGTCTGACAATCCCAGCATGTAACACGCCAGGGGTACCCCATTCAACCACCTGGGGCACACATCCCAGTTGCTTTGTGGGCAGAGCGCCCTAGCCCCCGGCTAAGGTTCTGGGCAGTATTTAGTCGCCTTTTACGAAAAGCTTAGCGCTGCTGCAGGCCTATTCTTTTCACACCCGAACCTGCACGAGGAATATAACACGTACAAAGAAACAGAAGTAAATGAGCAACCTGGACTCCAGAAAATAACTGGGATCATAGACCAAGTGTACCGGTAGGATAATTGTTCACTGCTTTTCTAGAAACATCCACAGAGTTGCTCATTATATGTCTCGTCCGTGGTAGACGGAAGGGAAAAGGAAACAGTGACACCATTACGATCCACGAATTCGTGATGATGCAAACGATTTATAACGTATGAGTTATATAAACTCTATATAGAAGTGCTAAAGGAATGTTGCCACGGATAAAAGGAAAGTAGACATTACGTAATGAAAAAGGTTTCTGGCTAAATGATGTTCCTTCTCGTGGATCAGATCAGCTGCAAAGTCAGCTTCATAAAAGTGAAGGATTCGTTTAGCGATAAGCTGAACAAAATCATGTCGTGTTTAAAACGTAACTGATTTTATTTCAGAGGAATCACGTTTGGAGAAAAAAACTTCTCAAACTGTCTCAAACAAGAATTTGAAACATGTCTGTGACGTAAACAGCCCTTGCTGATTGTCTGTAGCTCAGTCAAATGCATGCTCACTTTTCTTTCTTTTCTTTATTTTGAAATCCATTCGTTAAAAATAGGGCGGAATCCGAAGTTTGCGATACAAATAAAATGTTAAAAAGCGAAAAAAATCAAGTGACAAATTGACAGTGATTAGTCCTCTTGTTTCGTTTATTTTTATATTGCGTTTTAATTGCTTCAATATTTTTTTCTTACATTCAAATTATCTTTTTAGCAAGACTATTATTGAAGTTTCCTTGGTGTATGTTAAGTACTTTAGAAAATATTAATCATTAACCAGTTTGTTATCGTATTATAAACCACAGCATCCTTGTCAAATTGTAAACATAGGAGTTTCGAGGTCAATGAGAAAAAATTACAAAGTTAATGATTTTATAATTTAAACATGATTAAAATGATACATTATTATAAATACAATAATAATAACATTGAAATGATTTATCATGCATTCAGAATAGAACTGACATTGTTTTTAATTCACATGGCAACAGTTGTTGGGTAAACAAGAGTTATCTTTCTTGAGCCCTAGTACTCATTATGCCAACTTAAAACGAAGATTAACTTAAATCTGGACCAGGCTACATATTTTATTTTTTGATATTTTGTAGAGTAAAAATTCCTCTATAAGTTTAGATAAGTATTTTTGTTAAATACTGCATGTTCATAGATGAAATGATAAATAATGTTATAAAGGAATGTACTATGAAAACTGGAATACCCCTGACATTCAATACTGCAGTGTGACCAATTAAGATTCATATTTGATGATCAAATATGACAAATCTCCACAGTTATACCACATAATTAGTCAAAAGAAATTAAAAAAAAAAATAATACCCAATGTATCACTTTTTTGTATTTGGCATGATTCTTATGCGGACAGCTATTTAACACTTCCAAATTATCATGACAATGTCAATATCATGTCTCAGTTGCTTATCAATGAATTATGCTAAGGGGTAAGTTAGGGTTAGATTCTTTCTTGTCTGTTTTGCTATAGTCTGCAAATGTACTGATTAGACTTTAGTTATTATATAAACCATGTAACCAACAAGATATTTTGTTATAAAACTCAAATACATAACAGTGTGTGGACTAAAATTTACACGAGAGACTAATCCAGGAATTTGTCAGTCATGGTCATGATTAAAATAAGCAGAAATATCTGTTGATACATGAGGTATTATATGAAATGTAAATATCTATCGTTGTGTATTTCTTTTATGGTTAAAAAAGAAAATTATATATGGTCGTTTTATCTACTTTTTAGAAAGTCAGATATATGCGACATCACACCATAGACGATATGATATGATCTAATGATGTACGATTGGTTGTTGACTGATTGACTGAGTATTATTTTCTAGCAAATCTTATTAGCCGAAAGCGACGTTATTTCGTTTCTAACTTTGTTTTCCCGACACCATTGGTGACTTCATAGACGGACGATCACTACAATTCCCGTCATGACAGATGCTGAATCATCTCAAGCGGCTAAAATATTGTTAAAGAATTTTACAGAAAAAAGTTTTATAACTGGCGAAAATTTGAATGTACAACCTTACAATAGGCAATAAAAACCTCGAAAGATCGAAGTCCATTTTCCTGATCGTTTTATGTTAAAGAAGTAAATCTTAGTAAATGTATTTTGTATACTTTTAATTATTTGGGTTTACAGTTTTAATATTCCTTTTAATCGCATTTTAAACCCATCAAATATTGTTTTCCTATTGTTGTACTGTATGCTTTGCAGCGTGTTATTTGTAACTTCAGGTAAGCAGTTACCTTAGATATAAACTATGTTGAAAATCATATTTCTTCATAATCGACTCATTTGGAGTGACATTAGCTTCAAGACACTCTCTAAAATACATTGAATTATTCATGTGTCTAATGCTTATCCTTGATGATGACTCTTGTGTTTTCTATGTTTTGTATTTGCAATTTTGTATGGATAGTCCAAAAGGTCTTACAGTTTGTTTAGTGTACAGAGTTATCTTTGTACATGTGGTCAGATTGAAAAAAAAAACTTAAAATCCTTTCAATATCTTCTGTACTTAAAAGTAGAAAAGAAGTTGTACTATACAACAGTTGTACTTTAACGTAACAATAACCTAACAATAACAAAAATGTACAGCGAGTTCCATTGAATCAATATGTAATTATTTAAAGCAATCCATGAGAATCTATGATTCAGTGTCAGAGTGGATGAAAGTAATCAAGGGATTCAAGATTCTAGGGGAAAATTTTATCCTGGGACAAAGACAAGACATGGAAAACACAACAATAAACATAAAGAAACTAAAATAATACATACAAAGAAACAAAAGTGAACGAGCTACTTGGACTACACTAAACACTGGGAGCATGGACCAGATGAACCGGTAGTGTAAGCGTCCTCTGCTTTTCTAGAAACACCCGCCGCGTTGCTTATAAAAATCAAGTCCGGGGTAGACGAAAAAGGGAAAAGAAGACTATGACACGTTGAACAAATCAGTTTACATGGTGCAGTTGGATACACCGTAACGATCAATAAGTTCATGACGAGCACCATACAACTTCTGTAGTGAAGACTTTAATCTTGAATCAACATAACCCTGTTCCAGAAGCCTAATTATAAGAAGTCTAGCGCGATACAGAAAGTCTCCGTAGTTACGGCAAGCTCTGGTATAACGTATGAGTTGTGATATTAAAACTCCATACGAAGGTGCTGAAGGGATCTTGCCATAGATGAAGGAAAGTTGACAATTCTGAATGAAAAGTCATCACGTTTGCCGTAAAGTTTGGTGAGTAGTTTTCCGTTACCCTCGATTTCTAAGTCTAGGTCAAGATATTACGCTGACTTCACAGTGTCTGTAGTATCCTTTCTCTTAGATTATTCGGGGTAGATGCGGTATATCAAATTCCCGGACTAGGATTGTTTAACAATAACACGTCATCTATATAGCAAAAACTGAGATCAAAGGATCTAACTAATCGATGTTTTTTCTTTCGAATCAGATCAGGTATAAAATAAGCCTCATAAGAGTGAAGGAATAGGTCAGCAAGTAGAGGGACTATGAGAATCAAATCTTCAGACGCCTGGGATTTCTAAGTAGGTCAATGAGTGTCAATGCTACATCACTTTTCAAAGATTCTCATGTAGCAAGACCATTGTCTACGTTATATGTCATTATGTTGTTAAATCAGCGGACAAAGATCAAAACAACATTATTTTTGTATGCAAGACGTATTACATCTATTGTGTATTATAGAGTTAGATATAAAAATACTATTATGTTGTTGAACCAGAAGGCAAAGCACAAAACTACGTTGTTTTGTTTGCAAGACGTATTACATGTACATCCAGTGATTGTAATCGAGGTGGATGTAAAGATACAATTAGAAACAAGACTTATGATGTCATCCCTCTTACCGTCCATGTGATGTACTTTAATACTTTACAGTAATTCATTCAAACAATGCTTCTTAGCTGAATCGAAAACTGTAAACCTCCATACCTATAACTGTAAAAGAAGGCACCCAGTCTTACCACGACACTTTTTACTTTCTTAGAGGTATAACAGCAAAGAAGACCGTAGAAATACTTGATTATTACAGGAATATAATAGCATCAAGTCCAATGAGTTTTCAACTCTTTATACTTTCCATGTTTATTTAAGATATCGTCTCAACAAACTAATACTATGTAACTCTAAAAAAGATGGAAGACCTATATACCAATGAATAGTACTTAGCCGAGATTTTTCATACTTTGTAAATACGATATCAAATCATGTTGTAAGTATACTGAAGATGCTTTGTATTATATTCTTTAGTTTTCAGTCGGAAACATATTAGTCAAGTGTGGTGACATTATGAAATCAGTCTCATATATTGACTAATTTTATAGATCGATGGACGATGGAAAGGGACTACTAATGACTTAACAACTAAAAGACAAACAAAATATTTTAGTCGTAATCATGAACTCATTGATTGTAAATGTTTATTCATCTACACCATGCAGAGCGATTGTTCACCATGTTTTGTTTTCGTCTACTCCAGAAGTGCCATTTGGTTTTGTGCCTTAAAAAACGGAAGACGTTTATCCTTTCAGGAAATAAGTCATCAACAAGCTTTGCAGGTCAGTTTTTATGTCATAATAACACATTAAACAATATCAGACTCACTTAAGAGCATGTCTGGAAATTCACGAACAGAATGTAAGGATGTGCATTGCGTCTTTTAAATACGGCAAGAAAACGTTGAACTTTTGTTATAACTTTGTGAACTATATGCAGTTGAATGTAATTAGTTTTATTTGAATTTGGAAACCCAATATCATTCGTGAATAAAAAATAAAAAACACAATCATGCCTCCAACTTCTCAAACTTCAAATCAATTATGTTCATTCTCATTTTCAGAGCTTGAAAAACATACTGATGTAAAGATCGTTATTGACAAATCGGCATTTACTGCCAATGTATCATGGAGACTACTGAAAGACGATACATTTAACTTTATTAAACTTCGAGAAAAAGAAGACAAACGAACAGTTTTTGTCTCACATATAAGAATGCCATCTTCATACTATAGAATTGAAAAAAAAAAATGAAAAAAAAAAAATGCATAGAATATATTGTTGGCTTGAGCTTTAACTATTCAAATTTAAAATTTAAATGTATCATACAAAGTTAGCCACGAGTTCGCTTTACTAGGATTGTATGGTTTGTAAGAATTACGTTTCGACTTAAAAGTTTATCATACAATAACTCTAGAACCTTATTTTGAGTACAACAACAGCTTGTTTGATTGTGTGTTGTGTCAATCCTCAAGCGAAAGATATTACACATCAGCCTGTAATATGTTACCGGAGAAGATAATCGATTAGATAATTGCATGATCATATGATGGAAGATTACGAGAATTGTTTGATTACGCCTTTGGTACCGATGACGTACATAGACCACCAACAACTTTCACCATCTAGTTCTGATTTGTGCCAGTCTGATTATATCCTGCCACTTGTAACCCTCTGCTTTCATTTCAGCTTGTATATTTCTTCGCCATGTTTTTTGGCCGTCCAACTTTTGTTTTTCCCCGAGGGTTCCGTTGCATTACTTGTCTGGTGGTTGAGTTTGCTGGCTTTTGTAAGGTGTGAATAGTCGAAAATCAGAACAGAATCGCTTATTGAAAAATAAGTTTAATCCGAAATATGCTATATCTAAAGGTCAAACTCATGCTATAGAGCCACAATGGTTGAATATGAAATCTCCTATCTATTTCTTTCTATATCTACTTTAAACAAAGATCCCAGCATCATACAGTAAACATTATTAAGTCAATGTTATGCAATTATAGAAAACAGCATAGTACAGTCAATGATATTTTTATTTCTGTCTAATGTTGGATGCTTCTCTTTATTTATCCCACTGTTGATAGGAATCGTATATGGAAAGTTAAGCCTTTAGGATATTCAAAATTTGTTTGACAGGTTAAGTGTTACATTAGTTTTTATGGATAATAGGTTATGTTTTATGAAAATATATTCTGCCATTACCAAACATAATGAATTATTTTGAAAAATGGACCTGACAAAGTAAACATCGGAACTGTATCAACACAGAGTCAACACCACTAGTAGTACTGCTGTCGGACTGTTCAAATGTACAGATGACTGTTATCCATCATGCATTACAAGATGGAAATATGAAAATGCTGACTCTCCGTCTATATCTGGCAGCTCAAATATTAAAGAAGAACTGCAAGGCTCGTATTTCTGTGAGGCTGTCCATAAGAATGATGGCAAAAGGTCAAGAAAGAAGGTCATTGTAGTAAATACTTACAGTAAGTATCGGCCTATAATAAGGCAGTAAATTTTTGACAATGCTCATATATATAGATTCTCCTTGACTCTGTGTTAAAATCTAAAATTAACTATCTCAAATGGAGAAATCCTTTCATCCTCGAGAAAAATGAGAGAGAATTTGTTCTTCCATGAATAAAACTATAAAAATAAATTAAACAACACCCTAAATTCTTCCAACATCAACTACGTCATCAATGACATCCTCTCCAGCCATCAAGTCATTACGTCATCGATATCACTACCATTACGATTTGTTGATACACTACCAACCAATCGTTGAAATTATGAACAGCATTCGTAAATCAACAAGTATCTAATTGATCAACAATATGAATAATAACTGTAGACATGGTAAACATGGTAAACATGGTAGGTGTGGGAGCCTTCACTCGACATTCTAATTTCCTGGTGGCACGTGGCGGGAAATCACAATTTTTTAATCACTCGCTTGTACGGTGAGAATAAAGCCTATGAATGGGAGAAACTAGCAATAAAGTACAAAATAATGTTTAGTACATGTATAGGAATTAAAAGCTGTAAAGATTCAATAACTTTTTTCTATTTAATAATCCCTTGATCATACGAAGTTTCAATGTTATATGTAAAAGAAAAGGTACTGTCTTTAGAAGAGTTGTTAAAAAATAGGATAACTGATATCTTATATGAAAGCGCCCTCTTTCAACATGAAAGAGCACAAAACGAACAGATTTAGTTCTCTATTATACAATTAATTTCCTTTGTTTTGTGTTTATTTCAGATGTATGCCAAAGTACAGAAAATAAGTTAGAAAAGGATGATCATATTAGCTGGGGTCTTGTCTTCGCTTATCGTAGTTTTTCTAACATCAAATGTAGTGATTCTTCTGAAGCTTTTAAATAGTTGCGTATACAATTTCGTTACTTCTTTAGTTTGTTGACTTTCATCTGACCAACTTAATATTAAAACAAACAAAATCAAAGTTAAATTAATCTATTTGCAGCATTCATTGTCTGAATTTGGAAGAAATTAAAATTTACAGTTCTATACCTTATTCTATTTATATCATACCAAGTTTCCGTTTATTTGTGTGTTTTCTTTAAACATAAAGTATAACATGCTCATACCCAGACATAGAAGAAAACATTGATACATAATCTGCCAGACATGTTTTACAAATTAATTTAAGGGATAGTATTTAAATATAAGTTGATATTGTTGATATATTTATATTTAGTTTCGTATAAATACACCTTAGGAAATAAAAATGTTTAGGTAAAACATATATATCTAGTTAAATGAGTATATTTTTTTTTACCTTCCTTGTTTAGGCAGAAAAGTAAACAATAAGTTATACATGAATATGGTTATCTTAGCTTTTGGGAAAGAAAATAAACTGTAGATGTGAAACCTATGGTAAATGATTTTGCTCCAAGTACATAATCTAGAAATATTCAAATTGAATGCTCGAAATGAAACTTATAAACAAGTTGTGCTGTGTTTCAAAAACGTTGTTTTAAAATGTTGGAATCGACATAAATTTTAGATATTTCAAATAAGTTATCTTATTAAAGTTAATTATGATTTTGTCCTTTTTAGTACTGCAGCTTTTTATGACGCTGGAAAAACAAACTTGGTTGGAAGAGCTGTACAAGGTGACCCGTATTCCAAACTCGGATCGCATCGATAAAGCTACTTCTTTTACGCTTTTCGGCTTTTCTTAAACTATTCAGCTTACTTCATTAAAAAGATTTATGTCATATTTTAACTTCAAAAGTATGTTGTACTTGGGGGAAAAAGTAGGTGACGAAAAAGAAAGTATGATAATAACATCTAAAACGGGGATTACAAAATTATCGAAAGAACTGTCTGATACACGTAGCCATATTTTGTATAACAGGAAAAATCATATCAAAAACTTCTGATGTATTCCAAAGTAAATTAAATTGTGACAAATACTTTTCGTGGTCATTCGTTTTTTAACAAATATTCATTTTTGTCCGCCATAACAACAGTTGCAAGGAACTAAAGGTAAAACAATCATCAATAATTACGTAGATAATGATTCAACCGGCCTTTATAATTGGAACCATTGCACTATAAAATGTTATGATACTTCTTTTTTCTCCAATCTGCAAAATTTCTTAAAAATGTACAACGACATTTAATGAATTTTCTTCTATTCAACAGAACAAATACGGATCAATAATCATAAAAAATAATCCTGTCAACGTGTTAGAAATAAATACATACATCTAATAAACTTTTCATCATTTAGTACCCAATCTCTGAGAAAACCATATTTTGTTTATATAAAAATTGGAATGAACAGGTTTGTTGCTTTTTCAATACATTTGCAATTATTTACAAGGCAAAGAGGAAAAAAACTATTACTCTATGATCTAATCAGTTTCATGGCGCAGATGGATAGACCGTAACGATCCACGAGTTCATAAAACTTCTGTAGTGATGACTTCAATCATGTAGCAACATAACTCTGTTCCTTAAGCCAAACTGTAAGAAGTCTGGCACGATACAAAAGGTCTCCGTAGTTACAGCAAGCTCTGGCATAACGTATGTGTTATACGCAGATACTGAAGGGATGTTGCCACAGATGAAAGGAAAGTTGACAACACATGAAAAATCATTGCGTTTATCGTATATTTTGGTCAATAGCTTTCCTTTACCATTGATCTCGAAGTGTTGATCAAGATATGAAGCTGACTTTATAATGATTGTAGTATACATTATCTCAAGTTTACAACAAGGAAAAGGATGTATAAAAAGATTTCAACAGTGACATAATATTAGTTAAGTGATCAATTTCCTACTTTTTAAGCCCTTTTCATGATCTGTATGATGCAAAGTTTCGAATGAAGTTCATCAAAATGGCGTTGTTGTATACGTTACTATCTTTAAGCTGTATTCATGTAGCTGGAAGTAAGTAAAATAACCATTATTGGTCCAAAAATGACATTTTATAGCTTAATGATATTGATTATATCTTATATGATTAATTCAAAATAATTTTATAGCTTTCATTGTAACGGGTAGTTTCCGCGGATACACAATTTTGCGTTCTGGTAGGGAGTATTAAATTCTCGCGGTTTACTTTTCTTGCCTTCAGATTAATGTAATGAAAAGTATATGTAAACTATATGGACTGAATTTTGTACTTTCATTTTTGCGAACCACACTATTTTTGTGAAAAAATAGATCTCTCTTTACGGTACTACAAAGAAATATTTATAGTGCCCAACGACTATATAAAAAGGAACCTGGACATTGTTCTTGCTGATATAATATGCATTAGCACACCCTGATAGCGCTCTTGGTGTAAATGATATTGATTATATCTTATATGATTAATTCAAAATAATTCATTCAGAATTTCAGAATTCATCTTGTCTTTTCATAGAAAGGGGATACTTCCAAGCAAGTACCAGAAAAATAAAGCATGGTCATTTTTGAGCTCTTATATTGCAATAAAAGCGAGAGTTGGAATATAAGGACTCTTGTACATTCATTACAAATTACAGTATACCTGAATGAAATGCTTTTTTGCTCTCTGAAGGTTTATTCGACACTCTATAATTTGTTAAATGCAAGTCTTTTCGTTATTTATATTATCATCATGTTGCCTACGAGTGATATTTTTGAAAATGCTTTGACTGTTCATGCTGATGCAATACAGTTTCTTCTTCTGAAATAAATAAGCATATAATTACATGTATTCAAGTCTAGACACGGATTAGGCGATATACCATATTTGGAAGAACAGAAAAAAATATGATATGTATAATACAGATTCTGATTTAACAAACGAAATAAAGAATACGAGAAGAAACACGAAATATTTTGAAACAATTAAGCACTAAGTTAAGGCGCTCCAGTCAGATAAATGTAACTTGCTTAAGGGAGTTCTATTTTTTTTTTAAATTGAATTGTTTTTTTTTGTCGCCTTTCTTAAGTAATCAAGCAGAAATGTTTAGGGAATGAAAATCAATAATCATGAAACGGCTTATCAGGTAGGACCACCCTTAACCCCCCTTTAAAAAATGAGAATAAAAAAGTAAAACAACAAAGAAATTACGGTGTCCTTTTTCCTTTTTTTTCATTTACTGTTTTATCAATATGTTATCATACTTATGAATATTTATATGATTTATAAAATGGTTTACACATTTTTACAAAGAAGTTACAAAGATCATGTCTTGTAAACCCAACACTTTTAATTACAACAATTGTGTAAAGAGGAAATTCAGTGAACTCTGTGTTTACAAAATCCATTTGTGTATGATTTATTTGTTGGTTTGGGCAGTATTCCGGTTTACACAGGTCCAAGATGAATACATATTGACATGAATGGACTACAGGCGATGTCTGATTTATCCAGGTTTCTCCTATTTTATAATTTTGTTCGGATAGGTCTCACTGTAGTACACAGGAAAAGTTATAATTAACACTTTGTCATATAAGGAAAAATTTCTTCCTTTCAGAAGGCTTAGTAGTACAATTTCCGGCAAAACAGAGGATTAAATAATTTACTACGATTTTCCACTATTAGTTTCCGAAATAGTATTATCCAATGATTCATAGTTAAAACTAATTATTACAGAAATATGTTCAGTAATAGCACTCATTGATTAAGAAAACTAATATTTTCAGGAGCAGGACACGTTTTGAAAAATATCTTCTATGAAACAAAAAATAATGGATAATAGTGGACAAAGTCCTCAAAATACTAATCAAGACGAAATTAACCTTTGACCCATTGATCTTGGAAGCACTGAGAGCCTGATTTCAGTCTGACAGAATGTTTATATCCTGCGAAACTCTTCAGACTTCCGTATTAGAGTATCCAAAGTTAACGTATACAGCTTTTGGGTGGTATAAATTTCACATTTACACCATATGCCATCCACCATTCCCCAATCCCCATTGCCTATTTCTTATCAGATATTTAATATATATGTTTTTAATTTTTTTCAACATTAAACTGTCATTATTAAAAAAAAATGTTTAATATATTTTCCATACGAATGAATACTTTAAAAACTAATTTCCTCATCCTCCCCATTAAAAATCCCCTACCCCATGCAATAACCTAACCCTCCATCCCCATTCCCCATTCCGCATCTTCCATTTACCACAGAATGGAATATTTTCCCATGCAAGTACTGTTATTCCGTATGATGGTAGGGTCTAAATCGTGTAACCGTACCGGTACTCGAACCAACTTTTTGTTTTAGTTTTAAAATATTTTTTTTAAGTTGGAAGATAATGTACTTTGGGGCTTTTTACGTTTTTCCACTGGCTGTCCAAGAACCTAACTTGCTTTGGATTGATATTTGTGATGTAACGTGTAGGTTGGAGAAAGTTCGAAATCAATTAATTTATTTTAACAGCGTGAATAATCGAACGTTTCTGCACAGGGTATATATAATAATGCAATTTACTAAAACTTTAATCATATGGGAACAACATGACCCGCATACAAGCCTCCTTTTCAATCTGCTACAATCTTGGACGTTATAGAACTAATGAAACGACATATCTATTGATATGCTATCTCTGATTTATACTTTGTTAAACATGTCCAATATTAATTAAGATCTTTCATGGATAACTAAATGTAAGTGTAGTACCGTCAGAATATGACAAACTATCTGCTAGGGTTCTTATAGATTTATTGAAGATTAAGAAACACCCTGTAACATAATAAACACAAACTTAGACATTGACAAAAGACAAAGACAATACACATAGCAAGAAATTCACATACAAAGGTAGATAACTCTCTTGTTACTTGAAATGAAAAATATAAATCATTCTGTCAAGTCAATTCACTTTGAAATTAACCATTTATCTCTAAATGTATTTAACTCATATTCGATTTCCAAAACTATCAAGTCTACTTCTGGTAATGAATTACTGTGCAAAGTCTTATAATATATAACACTTCATATCACTGATTTATACTCAGTCACTCAAATGAAAAATTACAAGTTAATCATAAAACAAAAAAGAAAAACAGTCAATTTAAACAAAATACACATGAAAATAAACACACACAAAACTGAGCACAGCTTACCGTGTAACTGCTTACAGGCGCCTAGATTGCTTCCTCTCAGTTAACCAAATTATTTAAATACAATTCATACTGGAGCTGAATAAAAATAATAACGACTCAATAAGTCTATATAGTTGAATAAATTTAATAATACTTGATACAAAGCAATAGCATAAATATCAAAATAAATTCTGTATACTTAGATCCAATATCTGAATCTTTACCTATAGTTATACCTATATCTCATCTGATAAGATACTTTTAAGTCTACACTTTCAAACCAGTGAAAAGAATATCCATATTCATTCCGAAAATCATACGTATTTCATACCAAAAGATAAAACTATAGAAAGTAGAATGCATCAGAACAGAATATAAAAATTGTAACTTACCTTTAGATATGAATATCCATAACTAAATAGAGAGACACTGCCAATACAAAATGTAAGACTAGAAATTCAATATGTCTCCTCAAAGAAAAATTGAAAAGTGTAACTCACAAAGGAGTTAATACACAACCAATCAGAAGAGAGAGAATAACGGTCCCAGGATGTACAGTGTGTCTAAATGAAAATCGAAGTACTGAAATTTCTAAAAGTCATAGTCAAAGTCTAATATGCATCCACCAACAAATATACACATTTATAATATTTATACATATAAAAAATATCAATCATATCAAATCCATATATACTGCAATATTTTAATAAAAAAACCTTCAATAAACTCACATGAGAAACTAACCAACTGCTAAATAATCCCTACATTCATTTGTTTCTTTCCAACATTATTTTGTTAGGCTAGATGCTTTTGTTTTCCATTCTGTTAACGATAACATCTTGATTTCTTAAATACATAAATTGTTCGTCTATGAAACGCTTCAGAATCAATGTTCTTTTAGTCAATTTGTTTTGAAGGCAAGTCAAACCATGAAAGAAGTAAGCCAATCTTTAAACAAAAACATATGTACATGTAATTGCTATGGCGGTTGAACAACCCAGCAAACGCTGTGCAACCATGGATATCATTATGTCCAACACCAAAAACCTTTTTGGGAGTGTAAGAATTCACAAAAGCGTGGACTAGACCCATCATACAAATAAAAATGCATTTATGTTTAAGCTGTTGTTAAGCTACAAGCTTTAGAGACTGAAAACTGCTATCAGACATAAATAAATGCTGAAATATTTTTGAAAAACAATATCAATCAGTTTGATATTAAAAAAACAATATGCAGTTACAGGAATAAGTAAGATCAACAATGATAATTAAAGATAAAAAAAATACAAATTCCAACACTCACAGCAGTGGTGTACTCGAACTGATCTTTTTATAATTTGCAGGAAAAAAAATGTATTATGATAACAATACAACCTTACCATGTTAAACAGTTATATTTGGTGATATTAAAACTATTAAGATTTAAAATATTTCCACCATTTTTTATATATAGTTAACAATATCAGACATAAAATTATTCTTGCATATGAAAAAGAAATTTGCAAGTGTATAGTCTTACAGTACCTGTATGGGATAAACTGCCCATTTTATGCGGTATTGGGCAATGGGGCATGGGGCATGGGGAATGGGGCAATGGGGCATGGAGAATGGGGGAGTGGGCAAGGGGGATGGGGCAATTGGGCATGGGGCAATTGGGCATGGGAATTGTACATTGGGAATGGGGTATAGGAATAGGGCGATGGGGAATGGGGGCGAGGAAATAATTTTGATTGGTCAATCCAAAACATTGTTCTGTTTGTTTTTCCGTAAGCAACGTACCTATCTTAATTCTATGACAGCAACTTACAGAGTTTTTTTTAAACTTGTTGTAGAGTAATTTTTAATGATTACAGGTGTCGGAGTTCATTTTTCATGGATATTTGTACGTTTGTACAATATTTAATTTCTGGTAATTATAGATCGAAAATGTTCGCGCTCATACGATTTTTAAACATAAATCATTTTTGAAAGTTTGGACTGAAACAATTTTGTATCGGAGTCACTCGCATGATTTTTTTTATTGAGAAATTAAACATATTAAGCAATAAAAAATACCATTTTAAAAATAAAATGATGGTGCCCTTTCAATTGGCAGAAATATGTCATTTGTCGCAACCTCGAAAAGGATAATAATATTGCCATGTTTGACACGCGGGTATGCTAAGGAGATTTCTTGAACATCTGGTTGACGTCTGATCACGCGCACAAAATGTGACGTTTTAACTAGGGAGAATTTTTTCCGGAAGTAACCAAAATCTTTGTAAATAATAAATAAGAATATTTCTAGTATTAAATGTAGTCCTTGTTCTTTTAATTTATAAAATTAACGATTGAATAAACCCTCATCTTTATGAAGAAACACAACATAACAAAACTGACAGCATTTTTTGTATCGATTTTGACGTCACAGAGAAGCTTGAAATGTCAGAGCACCTGATGGAAACAAATAAGACGTCATGTTTGCATTCACCGATACATTACACTTTGATCATCGACGAATTCTGAAGTCATATATGTTACCGGTACAACAATTCTCCAAGTTTGGGTAAGTGGTATCTTAAAATCTCTTTGTTTGGGTATAAGACGGTTGTAAATATGTGCGGGGCCGCCTGGTCGGGGTTCATTCATCACTGACCTACTAACATACATCGAGCAACTGTCATCAGTTTCAAAAACGAAAAAACTTCATCTGCTGAAATGTGTATTGAAATGATAAATATATTAACCCTATCGCAAATTTGTAAATTGATACAAGTAACTGTCTGTTTATTTTGTCATCTTTTAAGATTTAATCAAATTGTAAAGTACTTCTTTTAAACACACACTATCTAAACAGGAATGCACATTTTTGTTTTCCTTTCAATAATATATTCAATGACTTGTCAAATTGTTGTTTTATGTGTGAAGAATTATTTAATTCATTTCTACCCGTGTGGCTGTATGCGTTGCTTTTCAAATGACTGACCAGTAATTTAATTGCATGAAAGAAATGTTAATTTGAATTTTACTGTCTTTGTTTACAGAGATATTTCCCAACTCCAAGTTGTTTAAAAACCATGGACAGCAGGGTTAACTTTACTTATGGTTGATAGTTCTATAACTTTGGAGATGAAATATCGATTATAGAATATTACCGAACTTCAACAGTTTTCACATGAGACTGACAAGAAACTTGTCTTATTAATTGTGAATATTAAATTAAAATATTCCTTGGAACTTAGATGCAGGATTCAATTTTGATTTCAAGAACTGTTTGCAAAGTTAACAAAAGGAAGCATTTACTTGCCATAATTCATGTGTACATTGTACATGTACATTGAAATTAGATGTATTAGTGAAATACAAGTAGTTATGTGTTCAATTGAAACTGTATTTGAAAAAGTTTTGTACTAAATTGTGTTTTAACTGCATTCCAATGATGGATGTGTTAATGGAATCATATCCTATAGGACATGTACAGTGATCAATTTGATTAACATAACTTTCTATAATTGTGCTAACACTTCATATTGTTGTGTATGTATACCTTTTGAAAATGTATCCATACACAACATTTTTATTTTGAAAATAAAATGCTAAAAAACTTTTTTAGCAATTTTTAGCAGTTCTGTTATGTAAAATGGCGTAAGATCTGTTTGAAATAAAAGAAATGTGAAATAAAAGTATAAAGTGATGTTTAAATCTATTACATTATGTAAATATGTGTAAAATTGACAAACAAAACAATAAAAACCGTAAAATACAGTAACCGCTCTGTGGTCACGTGATGTAATCACCGGTTTAATCGATCGGTTTGACGGATCGATGACTGACCGGAAACTGATCGGTGACCGATGACCGATCGCAATTTTTGTTGCACGGATCGGTTCAGGTACTGTATCATTGAACTATTTTGTCTATTTATGAAGAAAAACACCATAATGTTGTTCTTATTTGGCAAGTTGTTCATCAACTTAAAGTATCTATGATGATACCTCATATTCCTTATAAAACAAATACTTTAGAGAGTTCACATTGTACATGTACACTCATGCAATGTCTTAAACATATCACATTTACACCAAATACTAAGCCGCTACATACTAAGTTATTTTAAAACTTTCTATATTCATTTATGTAGATTTCGGACAAAGTTCTAATGTAAGGAAATATTGCCACAAAATTGTTGGATATGGAATGTTTCCTGCGATACCATACAAAAAAGGGGGATAACCATGTTTTGTTCAGCAGAAAAAAGGAGATATCTTTAACACAATTATTAACTTTTCTGCAAGTCATATATCATAAATAGCTACAATATTCTATGAAAAATGTTTTATTTTTCACAAAATAAGAAACTGAAAGCATAGTATGTTATCGCAACTAAATCGGTTGTTCACACATATCCGTCACATGTCAACGCATCTGAGGTCGCCAATGCGTTTGTTTCTATGTCGCCGCTATGTGAAAAAGTATGTGGTTTAGAAAATGCAAAAGTGCAGTGGTATGCGCTTTGTCGATTAACCTAATTCATACTTCACTTCAAAGAGTATATTTCATTTTACCAGAAAACTGCTGCGGGAAGTTATCTATCGATAGCATTTTGTTTTAATATTCGTTAAAATAAAAGGAAACGCCAAAATATCTCATCTCTTGCAAGTTACGAGCCATTTTTTAACTTCCATGTAAATGTTTCAGACTTCCCGCTGCACTTCTTGACAAATTTGTATATTCATTGACCTACCATTAAAATTGGATCTACAAATTTGTCATCTTCCCATTGCACTTTAGACATTTATGTGGTCCGACCAAGGATTGAGTAACCGATCACATGACTCATTGTTATTGCACATTTTGACATTTGTTGATCTTTTTGTGTTTGGGAAGTTTCATTTTATGCCCATGTATACTTAAAATATGAACGCCGACGAAATTTCACGTATTAAGATGAGTTTAAAAGTAGCTTGTTTTCGTTGATGAAAATATGACAATTTTTGACATTTCTCCTCAACACAGCCGCGCAGTTTTAACAATATTTGTAGTTCATCATTAAAATTGAAACTGTTCGCATCTTTACAATCTGCAGACACAACAAGACATATGATGCCTATTTTGACAATTTTAACATTTTAAACGATAATATAAGACCATAAAGGTAATTTCAAGTTTTCACACTCATTCAATTTGCAAAAATATCTTATTTTGAAGAATTTGGTCTGAAATATATGTATCACAGCCATCAACATAAAACAGATATTGACAATTTTAAATTTAAAAAAAAATAATTTTATACTAATATGTATATTAAAAGTGTTGGCACACATGCACTTTGCAAAGATATGTCATTTTGAAGAATTTTGACTGAAATCTGAGTGTCACAACCACCAACCAGATACTAATATTGCCATTTTCAATATTTTAAACAATAATTTTGAACAATTATTGAAATTAAAATTGTTAGCACCCTTACAATCAGCAGAAATATGTCACTTTTGAGAAATTGGACTGAAATTAATGTGTCACAGCCACAATTATGTTGCTTATCTTGACCATTTAAACATTTTGAACAATGATATATGACAATTAAGGAAATTTCAAGTGTTTGCACTCATTCAATTTGCAAAATATACCTCATCTTTAAGAATTTGATCTGAAATATATATTTTACAGCAATCCACACAATATTTCAGTTGACAATTTTAACATTTTGACATTACAATGATATCAGTCCATTGAAATTAAATTTGTATGCACCAATACAATTTACAGATATACGTTATTTTGTGGAATTCAAACTGAATATGTATATATTTGGAAATTGACGTTTTCCCATTTTAAATTTGAAATAAAACAAAAATATCCATTTTAAAAAATCATTTTAGAAAAAAATTTATTCACTATTTATACGTATATCTATAGTTTTAAGAATATATATTTTGCATGAATTTCTCCTGCATCTCAAAATGGCGATAATACATGTACAATGTAAACAATGCAAATATCGCATGAATTCCGTAATTCTCGAACTCGGCAGCGAGATTCTATAATCAATATTGATTGCACAAATCTTTCTGCATTCTAATGCATTATATGTGTTTGATAAAACGAATACTTTACTTTTTTCTTTTCGGAATGGGGAATAAGCATTGGACAATAGGGAATAAGTCGATGCAATGGGGGATGAACCAATGGGGGCGGGACAATGGGGAATGGGGCAATGGGTATGGGGCAAGTGGAAAGTTTATCCCATACCGGGACTGGAATGTACGGTAGGGACCAATGTTATAGCGGTAATCAAAAGAATGTAATCCAGGGACAAAGACCAGACATGGAAAACAGACATACACAACAAAGAACATGAAGTAACTAAAATCATACATACAAAGTAACAAAAGTAAATGAGCAACTCGGACTCCACTAAAAACTGGGAGCATGGACCAGTTGCACCGGTAGGGTAAGCGTCATCTGCTTTTCTAGAAACATCCTTCGATTTGCTCATAAAAAGTCAAGTCTGGGGTAGACAAACGAGGAAAGGTGAACTATGACCCGTTGAATAAATCAGTTTTCATGGTGCTGATGGATACATCATAACGATCCACGAATTCATGATGACGACCATAAAACTTCTGTAGTGATGACTTCAATCTTGTAGCAAGATAACCCTGTTCCAGAAGCCTATTTGTTAGAGTTCTAGCGCGATACAAAAAGTCTGCGTAGTTTCGGCAACGTATGAGTTGTGATATGAACACTCCATACGCATGAGCCGAAGGGATGTTGCAACAGATGAAAGGAAAGTTAACAATTCTGAATGAAAAGTTATCACGTTTGTCGTAAAGTTTGGTCAATAGTTTTCCCTTACCATCGATTTCTAATTGTAGGTCAAGATGTGAGGCTGACTTCACAGTGTCTGTAGTATCCTTTATCTCAAGTTCTTTTGGGTAGATGCGATGTATCAAATCCCCGACATTAGGATTGTTTAAAGATAATACATCATCTATATAGCGGAAACTGAGATTGAAGGATCTAGCCAAACAATATTCTTTCTTTCTGATCAAATCAGCTATAAAGTCAGTCTCATAAGAGTGAAGAAATAGGTCAGCAAGTAAAGGAGCACAATTTGTTCCCATTGGAATGCCGACCGTTTGTTGGAAAACACGTCCACCACACTGGACAAATATATTGTCGATTAAATTTTCCAGCATTTTGTAATTTTATAAACAACTTCCTCTGTATATTTGGAAGATGATTTGGAATTATTTCTTACAAAGTATGAGGAATCTCTACCAAGAACTATATATTTGTATCTAGGTGTACCATCTTTTTTGGAAAAACAATAATTTTTAATGTTTTTAAGTCGAAATTGTAACTGAGTATGGGGAATCGAGGTATACAGTGTTGAAAAATCATAGGTTTTAATGCTATTATATTCAGATAATAGTCTTGAACTAATTGTCTCCAAAAGATCTTTCGAATTTTTCAGGATCCACATTGAATTAATACCACTACGGGAGTAACACGTTTTGTGGTAGGACTGCAGACCCTCTTTGACAGTTGTGAGTATAGAAGTTAAACGTCTTGAAAGAGGGTTAGTGGTACATTTTCAAATCCAGCTATGAAACGTTGTTTGTATGGATTCTTGTGAAGTTTAGGAATCCATTACATAGACGGTAAATCACAATGATCGTCCTCGGTAGAGAGACCAAAAGAGGATAGCACAGATTTATGGTTTTCCACAATCTCTTCTTTGGAGAGAGTGGTAGGAGTATAGGTCGTATCACTGCTATTATTTTCTACGTCTACCTCTGATAATAAACATTGGATATAAAACGTTTTGCAGACAAAAACAATGTTGTTTTGGGCTTTGCTGGTAGGACAACATATTTGTCATGTATAGTAGACAATGATTTTGCTACATCGGGGTCTTTGAAAACTGATGTAGCCTTGGCACTCATTGACCTACTTAAAACTTTCATTCGTTTCAAAATTAAAGACCTCACGGCCTTTAACCACTCTGACAGAGAATCAATGTCGTCTTGTTCTCGTTCTATCCATTTTCTTGCATAGTCCTCGACGGCATGCGTAAAAACTTTAAAGTTATAATTCCAATTTTATGGAGCGTGGTTCTCTGTACTTTGGACCTTTAGAAAGGATATTACGTAGAGATTCGTTTTCGATAATGGTTAAATCTCCAGTAACGACGTGACCAGAAGGATCATACTTGAAGGGAGAGGTTTTGCAAGAACAGTCAGGTGGTTTAGCCTTGAAGTCCTCAATCTCGAGGTTCTGCAATAGCCTTTTATATTTGAAAATTTTGGATGCAATGGGTGAAGAATAGGAATATGAAATAATTGGTATGGATTTGTCTTTGAAATATGGGGGAATTTTGTTGGAAAAATTTTTGTGATGGAGTATGTTAGCCAAATTAATTGCATCTATACCTTTGTTGACAAACGGTAGTGGAAGAAATGGTCGTTTTTCGTCATCTTGACTTTTCACACAAGAGTCTGTGCAAACCAATATCCAAAATTATGGCATAGAATAAAGTTTGGTTCTAATGTGATGAAGTCCAAGAGGTTTTTGTATGAATTTGTGGTGTTAATTCCCGAACGATGACCGCACATTCTTTTATTTAATCGTTCTTGTGTTTCTTCGACCTATATTAAACCACATAAGTTGCATTCTAATCCATATTTTAAGTTTGTTCATTTGCAACGTAAGTCATCGTGACTTCTTGTATGGAAGGTTTTGTTTGTAAGGGAACTGGAGAAGTAAGGGTCGGTTATAAGAATGTTGCATGTTTTGCAATTTTTAATGCCACATTTTGATATGGTACAATGTGTGGTTCGTTATCGTTGTAGTCAAATATATCGTTTAAAGTGATGGAACATGGTTTGATTATTTTAAAATAGTCAGAATTTTTGTACTGGAATAGAGGATCTGTAGACTGAACGTGTGATTGGGTACTTTTATTTGAATTGGTCGGGGCACTTTCAATACCAGATGTGAGTGTGCTAAGATTTCCATCTGAGTGTCCGATCTGCTGTCAGGTTCGGACCTTTTTATACTGGGCGACGCCCGAGCAAGTTTTTCTTTAATTCCTCTTGTTAAAACCATTATGTATTTTCAAAGATGTATTTTCAAATTAACGATAAATGTAAATCAAGTAAGTATGTATATATAATTCTAAAGGTTTTAATCCTCTTATCAGAGTCGGTCAATTTTTGTTCGTGAGTTACCTACGTAGGGATAAACATCAACATCTCATTTTTTTTTTATATTATCATGTCTGTAAGTAATGCTTAGTAAACAATTCAGGTAAATAATAGGCAAATTATAGATTTAAATGGGGTTTATAGAAATGCTAATGAAAATGATTATTATTTATTGTTTATGTTCATTCTGTAATAGATAGTCCTGGTGAGGTTTACGTTGTACCAAATCAACAAAAAATAGACATTATTGAGGATGACGACTTAGGACCGTTAAATTGCTCGGCCGACTGCAACCCACCCTGTTCAATTGATTGGAGAACCAACATTACTGGAAAATTTACTGTGATTTCATCTGGATCCGCACTCAGCATTCCAGATATCAAAAGAGGTCAATCAGGCGTATATCGTTGTAAAGCTACCAACCAAAGCAAAAGATTTACAAGGAAGGACATTCTAGTGAATGTACAATGTGAGTATTCTCAAAAACACACTTTATTATAGTTTTCTGTAAAGGTCTAGTTGTTTTTCAAAAGTACCTCAATACAACACTAGCGCTACAACATTGCTACCAATTGATATGAGTAACTACATTTTAGAGTTTTACTGACAAGATATGTTAAACAATCTTTGCTTTATAGGTCAACGTATAAAATAATTGATAATTGAATGGAATGAGTTAATGATATGACAACAATTAATAAAAATAATGATAATAATTAGTTTGAGGAACTTATTCCGTCCACATGAAACATATTCTAGCAGTCTAGGCATATTTAGTCAAAAGTTACTATTACAAGTCGTCCTCATTATTGACATACGTAGTTATTTGATTTTAAAAATTGTGATTAAATATCCAAAATCTACTGTGACGTAATTGATGAGTTTGCATTATTGATCAAATATTGCTACGGCTTGAGTAACAA
Organism: Perna viridis; assembly: GCA_037379345.1. Lineage (NCBI taxonomy): Eukaryota > Metazoa > Mollusca > Bivalvia > Mytilida > Mytilidae > Perna > Perna viridis. The sequence goes on along the minus strand of CM074515.1, from coordinate 30,810,631 downwards.
GAGAAAAAATTTATATCAAATGAAGAAACTGAAAACAGAAGATATGAAATCATAAATCTGAAAATAACTTTGGTTGACAATGCCCGAGTGTCAAAGGAAAACAAATTTGAGCGGACATTTTTAATTTACTACACACGAATATCTGGTAAATCATTATAGCTATAATTTCAGAATAACGCAATCTATCACCAATTTTACAAGCAGGGATACTATCTAGTCAAAGTAAAATATTGTGTTTCGGTATGCAAGATAGAATAATAGCGCATTCATATTTGCTAAATGTATATATCCATACATTAAGATTTATTTTTAATTTAATTGTCCCTTTTTGCACATTATAGACCCACCTCAAATCGTTGAAATCAAATTGAACGGAAGCAAAATTTTAGAAGGCGGAAAGTATTCTTTTCCCGAAACAAAGAACTTAAAAATCACTTTGGTAATAGATGGGAACCCGGCCGAATCCACTATATTATTTTACAAAGCCAGAAAAAGCAGAAGTCCTGTCAGGATTGACAAGAGAACAGCCTCCTTCTACACATTCTATCATAATGGACTGACTTGTGAGGATTCTGGGCAATATTTCATAGAGGCGTTCAATGGTATAAACATAAGTACGATTAGGACAGTTGTACTCAATGTTCAATGTAAGTGATTTCAGTAAATGAATGGAGAATCTTAATGGTAATCAAAGTATTTAAGAAGCAGTCTTTTAATTCAGTGATTCATGCATGTCAAAAACCCTTCGAATTCATTTTTATTAATTATCACATAACTAGTCTTAGATATTCATTTGCATTGTCGTTGCACTTTTGAGAAAAAATATGTAGATTGTATCCGAAATGTGCACTCTACAATAGTTACTGTGTTTCATTTTGTTTGATTTGGTTGAATTTAGTGCGAGGTGAATGTATAGCAATCGTTAGTCAAACGTTCAGTATATGTAGACAAATAAAAAAATGAAAAATATCATTTGTTCGGTGGGTTTTCCTACTCCATGAACCACCTCTACATTAAGCGTGTCTGAATTTTACTTTGACTAGTATTTAAATTCATTCACCCTAGTTACCTTGCAAAAATCATCTATTGGTTGAGTTTACGCTTAAAAAAATCTACCTTACTAGGTTTTGAACTTGCTAATCTTGACGCAGTCCGCAGTTTCCGGGTATCACTAAGCCTTAAATTAATATATATATAAACAAAACGGACCATTTTGTTTTTATTTTTCTCATTTAATATTCGTCGGTTTTCTCGTTTTAAACTGTTACACAATTCAAATCCGCAAAAAGTTCAAAGATGATTTGTCGAAATCGAATTATCCTTGATCATATAGCAGTTAAAATAAAATGTTGAAAATCACTTAAAAAACATTTGATGCCAATAACACATATTTGTACTTTTCCTTATTTCAAAATAGCCTACAAATCCCCTTTGAATATACTAAAATGGAATTGTGTATTTGATCCCCAGGTAAACCACGATATATTACGTTCACAACGACCACGAATGAGAATGGTGAAAATATAACTGTTTTCATGATAGCTAACCCAACTCCTGATATATACTGGATCAACAGTAAATACAACGAGTGGACTGTTCAGGAAGGAAGGGACACCTATATACATAGAGGATTTACTACGGTGCATTATAATGAAAGCCTTAAAAATGATCTAGTACAAATTTGTAATGAATTAGGATGTACAACCGAGATGGTCAAACTGAAAGAAGGTATACACACCGATCGATTTTGTGTGAAATTAGAATAGTATCTACTAGGCAATCACTTTGTTTACATTATTAAATGAATAACTTTTTTGCAGAAATAAAAAGAGAACGCTTTTTTCGATACTATGGGGATTTTTCATTAAAATCAACTGTAAAAAGTTGTTTTTCGTATCCCTAGTGTAATTCAGAATTTGCACTTTTATTCTGAAGAAGTCGATAACGAAACTGTTTAGACATAACATAACATCCGTGATGCTTAACTAAAGCAACGTAACCGATTGCGCCTACATCCGCGTATTGCCTTGGCAAATAGTGATGACAATCGCGAAATCCAAAGCTCCATTGGGGCATTCGTGTCTGGAATATCTTCAATCATTTGCATGTATTAAAATAGTTGTAAATAATTTTCTTATGTTGAACGTATTAAATAGTTTATTGAAGTACAAAACATAGCATACAATTCACCAAATACAATCTTAATCTGATTTGGTTTTTTAACAATTAGACTGACAAAGCGCTGTCGGTTTTTATAAATTACTGTACTTGTTTATTTTTGTCGTTTACTAGATCTTATCACATTATCCAAGTGTCGTCAATTTACCGCACATGAAACATTCCGTGATTTTAACCAATGCGAAGTTATCGCGTGAAAATGCCTTGATTAAAAGATTGTTGTTGTATTTGTTCAAGAAACACCAAAGATCCTAGCAACCAACACATATACAACGCTAGTATGTGGGTTATCTGTAGCAGTTGCTCTTTTACTGATATCAAATGCCGTGTTCCTTGTCAAGTGTATAATGGGTTTGTAATTTACAATAGAACTTCTACTTATATTTTAACTATGATTTAATAATATTCCCCTAGTCGAATTAACATAACAACGACAGATCAAAGACGTTTTAAACTTTTCATACAACAAGTTTAAAATGAATCATTCAACTGTTAAAACCCTATTGTTTCCATCCTCCTGTCAATGGTAACAACTACGTAAGTACCTGTACATATAAACTAAAGACAGCGATGGTGGAGGTGTAGAATTTTTTCGGTCTTAATTTTTCATATATTTGCGTAACTTAATTTCTGACTGCTTATAGATCTATATATTGGTGAAAAACGTACATTTTTCTCTCTGTGTAATAATTTAAGCAAAAAAAAAAAAAAAAAAAAAACAGATAACTCTCGGAAAGCGCCAATCTGATATACAACATATACAATCTTATTTTTCGTTCCTGAATATGAACTTTGTGGGTTTTGACATGCATGATTCAACTTCTGTCAGACTTCGATAAAAACTGCTACTTAACAAGGTTTGCTTCGATACATGTCATATGTAAATATCGACTGAAACCGTCAACACCATTTTGATAAACACGATCATTGCATTCGATGATGGTAGTATACTACTTGTGGTTGATATTATTCCATTAGAATATGGTTGTTGCAATCACAATATTGTTAATATCCGATATTTTATACCATTTCCTTTAGATGGGAATCCACAGTAAATTTAAAGTCAGACCACTTTATAAATAACATATATGTATGGACCGTAGTGTGATATTGGCTGGTGTTACTAGAAAAATATAGGATGTTAACTCTACCAATGCAACGGATTCATGCGCAAAAATGTATTTTTATGGGGTTTTGTCTTCTTGTTTGTTTCAATGTGCGTGTTTTAGGTTAAAAACTGGTTCTTTTTGTTTCCCATTGACCAAGGATGAAAAGAAAAAAGTATGAAATTAGTCGTAAGTTCTGATTTCACAATACTTTTGACGCCATTACTTACGAATAATTATCATTGATGAGTTTTTGTGAAATAAACTGCTGGCTGTTATTTCCGTTGATTTTTGAACAAAACAAATTTGATTTACATTTCTGTATTTCTTGCACAGACAGAAGAGAGAAAAACACGTAAGAACAATTTAAATTCCTTTTTTTACTTACATTTAGAACCTTTTATAATTTAAATCGCAAATTTGTGTCAAATTTAGCATAGGTTTAATGTATTCCAAAACAATAAAAGGAAAATACTTAAATAAAGTACTTTACTATATATGTCTCAAAAATTATATTTATTTACAATCCCATAACAAATTAAGAGAAGTAGTTTCGTATTATTTCCTTTTACAATGTTATTACAAATGTATTGCATTTACCTCTTGGTGATTGTCTTACGTATTTAGGGCACTATTTATTTTAATTTTAATTGGAAGATTGTAAAAAGTGTCTTTATCTTTACAAGATGTGTAGTACAGAATGTTTCTTCTAGACCAGAAACACCACAGACAGGACGTGTGAATATGGATAGGGCGATACTAGGTAAACTTTACTCTTTACTAATAGGCACTTCGTTATAAAATAGAGTTTTAAACATGTTCAATGAAAAAGTTAAACTGTATTGGGGTTAAATAAAAAAAAAATGATGTAGACATTATTTCAAATAAAACAAAATTGAGCCAATGAAGTGTGTACATATATAACTACCTCGTTACTCGAACTGACATCTTGTCTTTCGTAACACCCCCATATTTCCTTTGTTGATGATCTGTATCTGTCTTGGGGAGTGTGAGTCGTGAATCAATAGAGATAAAGGCTGTGAACTATTGTTTTGAAAGATAGTATACAAATATTGTCAGAATATCAAATATTTAAGTAAAACAAAAAGGAAAGATCAAGGGAATTAGGATTCGGTTGGTAATCAATGGAATATATACTATCCAAAAATAACCATTAGACAGAGTAATAGACACGCACAACAAAGGACATGGAATATAAAAAATGCCACGTACAAAAAAATAAATAAATGTAATTGAGCAACCCGGACTGCACTACAACTGTGAATATGGATAGATTACGGGTACACCGATGGGTATTGGTGATTTCCCCCTTTTTTCTATACATATTGACGCTTGCACATTTCTTCATATCAATGATTTCTTCATATGTCCTTCGTTTATTATAACACGTTCTTGATTTTTCCTCCCTTTTCAAATAAGGTTTATCACACGTCACACCTTTCCTAAAATAAACGTAATCCGCCATTTCAGATGTTATATGTTATACGATTTAACCAAACTTTTAAACATTTCGGTTTGTTTTTGTTTTTAATAAATGTTAATAATTTCAATGATTTGCCTTTGAAAAATATTTTTTTTCAATAATTTATGAAGTGATAAATGATGGACTGCACGACAATAAAACAGGCTTGATGATAAAGTTGGTTGTGCCCATTTATTGGATGTTGTTTATAAATCTAGAAGAGCAGCGGGGATCAAAATAAACAAAAACTACTGGAAAAATAACGATATTCGAAATATGTATAGGTAGCTAAATTGGCCGATTGGTCGCTACTACCCAGGTCTAAACAGGAAGGGTTGAATTCTGGCAAGGAGTGAATAGATTGGCAGTGTGTAATTTCAAAGGTGTACCGATTCCAATAGGTTGATTAATTTTTGATCATAAAGTATTGAAAGCACAAAATTATAAAATGGCATGAAAGGAGCATCATAAATCGAAACCCAGAATAACTGAAAACCATTTAAACCTGATATTTTACGTCAATTAAAATTCAATTTGTACCTTGGTAAAATGAACCTTTTTTAAAGGAACAGATTTTCGAACGTAAAAGAAAGTTCGGCTAAGGCATATTTTACTTTAGTAATATTTCAGATGACATAATGGACGGTGTAGTTTTTGGTATCGAACAGGAGCGCAACATTTTGTTTTATTGAAATGATTTTGTATTTGATATTGCATTTCGCTTTAAAATACTGTTCATGTAAATGATATTTACAATAAACATTCCTTTTGTCATTGGTCAACGTTTTTTTTTTGTGTTATTTCAGATGACGAAGAAAGCAGGTAATTCAAACTTAAGAATTTTGACTTAAGTCTAAATTTGTTTTTTTATCGAAACAAGCGGAAAGAGAATCGTTATATATTTTCAACAGAGAATATATGTTGTAATATTTAATGACTAAATTGAATCCTTACACATTGGGACTTGTTACATAAAAATATTGTAACAGGGCTGTAGTTTTACTCTATAATTCGAGATGACACAATGTACATAAACATATGACATGCGAAAAGGCCGTCAGTCTTAAAGTAATGAAGATAATATGGGGGCATTGCCTAAATCAGCGAGCACCGTGAGCTTTACCATATATGTACCGTCTGTGCGAGACTCTTTTAAAATATTAATGGACATTACAAATGAGGGGTCGACCCGGATGAATTTTTTTGCTTCCCAAGAGCAAAGCTTTTATTTATATTTAACCAGCAAGCAAAAATCAATATGTCTATTTGAAAATCTGTCCTGTTAATTAACGGTGGGTCAATAAACAACTTGAACAATTTTTCCCCTACAATTCCAACCCCATACCCCGTTTTCCCTCGCTCTCAAAATGCTCAATAACTTTATAGCAATTCGCAATACTTTACTTTTTTATCCCTTAAGGGCGTCTCTAGCAACATCTAATTCAGAGTTGGCCTGTCAGATCAATCTGTACAGATACCGAAAATATTATAGTTCTCCACGGATAGTGGGAATATTTTGCACATATTATGTGACGTAAACAAAATTCAGATGACAGCTGCAAATTCCAAACAAGAAAATGATTGCCTTTCCTATTCTTAGAAAAACTATAGTTCGATTTTGATAATATAATCGGAGTTATATTTTTTTTCGAGGTGGGTTAGGTTCTTGACAGCAACAGTTGAATAGCGGAAGTACACGTACATACATCCACGTGTTCCCCGAAGTTTTTATAAACATAACATTCACTTCTATAAATAAGTAAAACAAATTAGAAAAAAAAGATCTGAAAACTATCAGAAAAGATAAATCTATTTTTACTGAAACGTAATCTTAACCTTAATTTTTTTTATTTGTTGGATTAAAGGAAATGATGAATTTTCTCCGGGACATGACTTTTTTCCATTATCATATTGGGGAACACTTAGGGAAATTTAGAAAGTACACGTAATAACAGTAGAGCTCAAACCGCTTTGCGGCGCTTGCTATAAAAGGCTACAATATAAAAAAAATCTGTGAGAGTTCATTTATTTGTGGGTACCAGATTTCGTTGTTATAGGACATAACGTCAGTTATTTGAAAAATTTATAGTACAAATGAATGGGAAATTTCCTTTTCCTTGGGAACTTAATTTAGTGGTTTACCAAATCCACGAAAAACACTACAATTGGTACCCCACGAACAATAATACTTTCACAGCAGTCTAGAATTATTTTTTCCCATATTTAAATTATTTTTTTACTTTTCATTTTATTTCATATAACGTGTTACATATGTCTTCGTCGCTAAATTTCAACATTTTCCACTATCAACCATAGGGAAAGATATGAAAGATTTCAAAATATACACAGTCAACATATGTACGACGCATTGAAAAACAAAAATGCTAAAGGTATGTGTAAGATTAATATTCAATATGACTATCTGATACTCTTTCAGGCCCTTATTCATTTTTTCGTAATATTTACCGACTTCGTTTATTATCTAAAATGTGCATATTGTTTTCAAGAAAAAAAGGACATGGTTAAGCGAGAATATCAGTTTTAGATTAATTTCATATTTGTTTATAATTTTTAGTTTATAAATCACATGTTTAAATTTTGCATTTTGTTATTTTTAGAAACTAGAGAACGATTGTATTCCAATGTCAACGTACATGAAAGTCAAATGTGATCTGTTTTGGTCATCCTGCATTTGATACAGGAGTTGTCTCAATTTGATTCTGTGTATAAAATATAATGTATTTACAGTAGTAAACTCTTTATAATAGTAAGGAGCTGAGCAAACATTAGTAAGCGATCCCCTTCTTATCCATTAATATTTTACCCAACAGATTCTAACTGGCTTAGATTATAACATAATTGTTTGACTGATTGTTTGTTTACTTTTATAAATTTATGGCTCCTCCTACCGGATCATGATGCTTTTTTTTTGTATTCATATTATACGGCGAATAAGATGTCGTTGACCCAGCTTTTCACTTCGCTGTATAATATGAATTCAAAGGAAGCTTCATAATCCACAATCCCCGAAACTGAGGTCCTTGTATCTCCTCCGTCAAACAAACACCTCTGCCACGCATGCTCCACAGGGATGAAGACCAGATATGGAAAACAGACAGACAAAACAAAGAATATAAAGTAATCTGTTCTACAATTTAAAAAAGGAAGGACAGAATATCGTTTTTTGCCTAAATTGTGTTCTGAACAAATAAAATTTTCCCCAAAAAAAAAAGGGTGGGGATGGGGGGATGGTTAGGGGTCCTGGTGGTGCAATTAGTAACACTGAATTCATACATGCATGCTGTAGGTCTTTTAATTGTACATCTTAGGCCACTTTAACGTGTTTTGTTCTACAATTATACGAAAATCTTCGATTCTTTGGTATTTTAAAATCCAAAATCAGGGCAGATTGAAATTGGATTGATTATAAATTAGACTAAACTTTTCTTAATTAAGTTGCTTGGAATAAGAAGATTATGTTGGTATTTTTGTTATTTTCTTTACAATGAAATAAAATTTTCTGAATCATTTAAGATACTCTCATAATTTTAATTTTCGGGCTGCCAATTACAGCGATCACGTGACGCCCGTCTGTTTATCCTTTAGAATAATTTCTTAATGAATAAGTTCGCTACTAATTGGTTCGTTGGTCGATGCCTGATTGGTTGAAAAAATAGGTGATAATCTAAAGACCAAATGCTCAAATGTACATTACCTACAGTGCATCGATACATGGATCCAGCTTCTGATATTTTCATATTTGTCCTAACATAAGATTGCATGCAAAATCATAACTTAATTTAAGGTAGTCATATTTGTTAGATATAACGTAGATTAATGATTTTAGTTATATCATCAGATTCTGACATAAATATTGAGTATTTTTCTGAACAACTTTAAGAAAAGTACTGGATACATGTATTTATGAAGAAACTCAAACAAATGAAGAAAAAATATAGAAATATTTCATGGAAACTTATATGTTTGTGCCTGTGTCTTACTACGGAATAGCTATTAAAGTAAACTGTTTTCCGAAAGATGGAACGTAGCGGAAAAAGTGGCAAAACTGTGGTATCAAATATTTCGATTCTTATGTAGCAGTAGATTTTGTTCATAATTTTTCGAGCCATTTATAACATTTATTTCAATTTATCTAGTTCATGAAGTTCCATATTAGTTTTTGATTTACTTCTTACACTAGATATTACATATTTAACTTGTTGATTGTCGTATATCTAAAAGGGATTCAGGTAATCTGAATTTCGAGTTAATGCTAAGAAATTGTAATATTCAAATTGTGAGATTGACGAAGAATAAAAGTAAGCTGTTTATGGAGTAAAATCATTAAAACAAATCAAGTATTGTTTTGTTTTAGAAAAGAAAACAGTGAACATGACATAAATTACAAGATCTGTTCACTATCAACTATCAACTGGAGATGATATTTGCGTTGTCTTAAAAACATAAATATTTTATCATGAATTGGTTTGAAACGTATTGAATCCTGTCCTCAGCAGTCAAAATAAATGAAACCAATCAATGTAGAAGAAGTACTCAAATGTGGTGTTTTTCACAATTACAAAGTATGTGCATTGTATTTTGAAACGAAAGTGGGTTTTACTTCTAAGTATGTGAAAGGCTTAACAGCTAATAGGGATACGTGTAGGTCATTTATAAAGAATTGAGTAAAAAAATGACTGATGGTGGAAAATGACTTAAAGAACTGTCCTTGTAAACATTATCTGAATTTAGACGTATGCGTAAACTTCTACTTCGGCAGGATGCATAAAATCAGCTGAAGTTGGTTGTAGCAAGGTCAGTCTGACAAACCGTCCTTGAATTACTTTAAGACAAGTTATTGTTATATGCTGTCCGTTCGATGCTGGACCAACAAAATGGCCGCACATTTTATCCGGTTCTTCGGATGTTCCGATGTTGATGTCCATATTTCGCAGTCTCATTCCTACAACAATATAATTTAAACAAATAATTAGACATATGTATTTTTAACGCAATCCCCTTAAAGGAATTTATAATGACGAATGAAAAAGAAAATACATAAAAGAGGGAAACCTGTACCAGGACGTCACTAAATACTGCGATCTCTGAACACGAATACCAAAGAAGAACGTCCTTTGATATTGTGATATCTGATGATCTGATAAATTGCTAATCATAAGTTATTGCCAGCACAGAAAAGATGAGCATGTACCAAAAGAATGAATTATTCTATATAACATACATTGTACATTTTTTGGTACCCGTTCAGCACTATATCAAATCTTTAAATAATTCATACCACAACAATCGGCTCTGTTGTATATTTCAACCCTTGTAATAAGGTAATAATCCCACAAATCAACCATCCAGTAAATGCTGTCATGAATTAGTTCGTCAAAAGTATCAGTATGAGGAAATGTCCCTTTGTTCCCATCAATAGCCATTTCAGGTGGGATGTATAAGGCTGCATTTGGATTTCCGGGATATTGAGATGCTAACTTTCCGGAAGCAAGATTCTGTAACTCTACAAAAGGTGACCGAAAAAAATAAATAAATAAATAAATAAAAAAATAAAAAAAATAAATAAATAAAATAAAAAAAATAATGAAGATAATGCAAATGTTAATGTGTTTTATAGCTACTCTTAGAATAGCCCCTTTTTCATTTTTTCGAATTATCTATTATTGCCCCCCCCAAAAAAAAAAAAAAAATAAAAAAAAACAATGAAAAAAGGAGAAAAGTTTCGTGCATCATTTATTTAAAAACCACTTTCACCGGGTGTCGGTAAAATCCGTTGAAGGAGTAAGAAAAACTTTCATGATCCAACGCTTTAAGTTTATTTCAAAATAACTAGGCTCTATATTTGTCATTATTCGAGCGATGGCAAGGTGTGACATCTCAGAATAAAAATCATATTTTTTGCTTACTTTGCAGACACTTTTTATATCTGATTTTACGTGGAAGTGTCGATAGAACAGCCTAACAGTTTGACTAAAATATTTTATTTCTGTGTATTTTTATGTAGTTAGCTAAAACTGTTATAGAATGAAGGGGTAATTAAAAGAAGTGTTAATGGGTTTGTCACATTCATAAAACAATAGAAAAAGTGATTTATTCATTATAATGATTGCGTAATTGTATACACTCCGCTATTTGTTAAGAAAGTGAACGTTTCATGCCATGTGAAAAATCATAACTTATGTTTCACAGGATAACAGAAACAGACATTGCTGTTTATATATTTATCGTTTTGTTCCTTCATTTAGGAAACAGTTTTCTGTCCTGTACGCGTTATTCCGTCCTACTTTGTAGGACCGTAATGGTTCTCTTCTTCAACCTGACTTGTTTAATTGTAACATTTGGTCATCAAATCAAGTACTGATTTTTCAAACTTGACATATTGACTTGGGTTTCAATAATTAATATTTTGTTATGTAAGTAATGCCTCTAGATAAAATAGTGAAATCCGTGATGTAGAGATTGTACTTGATCCAATAGTTTGGAATTTAGTGAAACTCTCTGTTTGATTTACATTGTGTTGTGTTTACAGTTGTGTTAAAGTGAATGCTAATAAGTTAATGCTTGTTTCAATTTTGTTAGTTTTAAATCAAATTAAGTCATTGATAGGGCATTTTATTTATGAAATCCGTTATGCTTAGTGATTACAGAAATTTTGATTGATTTTGCTAGCGGACACTTGGCTAGAGTCACTGGATTATTCCAATAGATACACAGATATGATCAATGCGTCTTCTAGACATAATTTTATAAATGGTAGTTTTATTCTTAAGACCCTTTTCGATTAGTAAATGTCATTTGACATATATACATGATATCCTTTACTAGGAATCCGTTCGTTATCCAGTTTAAATCCATTGACTACACGTTACAAAAACTCTTACTCGCCAAACTAACGTATTTTTCTTTTCCTTTAATATTTGATAATAATGTTTGACAAAACATGACCAACCATCAGTTCGATTTCGAAACATAATTTTTTCCATCAATTTCGTCGTCAATAAACAAAACAAAAGAACAAAAATAGTAAAAAATAAAAATAAACAAATTAAAAAAAGACAAACGAATAATTAAAAAAAAACAAGAAAAACTCAACAAAAAAAAAAAAAAAATACAAAAAAAATACAAAAAAATTTCTTTCTACATTGAAGTTCATTTTTTCTGTTTCAAAGCGGCACATTGCTCGAAATCACAATCATAATTCAAAATTCTCTGTTGAAATATAGGCAATCAATTCAATGAAAGCTAACAATTGACTTGGCAAGAAAACAATCTGATGCACAATTTTACTTGATGTTAAAAATGCTATATTTACAGAAAAAAAAATTGTACGTTGATATTGTTACTCAGATAGTTTCCTTAAAACAACGGAGAATAGTGAACATTATTTGTATTTCCTAGTTGGCTGTTTTATTTTTGTTTTCAATGCGGAAATGCACTTACTTCTTTCTCCTATTAATAAACTGGTCATACTGTCCGTAAGCAACTTTTCTGAAACAAATCAAAAAGACGAATTGAAAAAAAAATAATAAGCGTAGGACTTTAATTTACAACGCTGTGTTTTAGAAAAAGCCCCCCCCCCCGGAAAAATGGAAACATCCTAAAATATAAATTAAGATTTCAGTAGCAGGTATATAATACTAACAATTGACATAGAGCCTAAACAAAAGAAGGAAGGGTCTAACCAGAATCACACATATCCTCCTAAAAAATTGACATAGAGCCTAAACATAAGAATGAAGGGTCTAACCAGAATCACACACATCCTCCCAGAAAACCCTAAATAGAAAGGAAGATGAGATTTTTACGTTTATGATTATGCATTTGTAGTTTTAAGAAACATACATACCAAAGTTAACACATATATGTTTCCCGGACGTTGTTCCAACACATTTTTGTTGCGTTAGACAAGGATTTGGACAGCATACTCCTTGAGTCTACAAAAAAAAAATAATCGATAAATGATTTTTTGTAGTTTGTATATATGCTAGGCTGTCAAATTTGGTACTCCGGATGATACTGAAAAAAACGTCTGCATTGAACGTATTCTAACGTTTTCTGAAGAAATCGATTATACCATCGTACAGAAGTAAGATTCGGGGTATTTTAGTTTCGGCATGGATAGCTGAAGAGCAAAAAACTACAACAGAAAATACATACAACAAAACAAAATAAAACAAAACAAAAAAACAAAACAAAACAAAACAAAAAAAACAGAAAACAACGAAAACAAAACAAAACAAAAATACAAAAAAACACCAAAAAACAAAAAAACAAAAAGAAAACCCAAAAAACAAAAAGAAAAAAGAAAAAAAGAAAACCTCAAAAAACATAAAAAAATTAATTTATATATCAATTCAGATCATAAAGGTTGATGTTGACTAATTAACGAATGAAGTCAATATTTCCGCCCGTCTTGATGAACTATCTAAAATGACACGAATTTTAATATTGATTCAAATCATACTTTTAAAAAATCATAAGAAAATTAATCAATTTGAATTGTAGATGACATCAAACTAAGCATGGACATTGTAACGTGAAACAATATGTAAATAAAAACATCAATTTGTTCGTGAAAAGAAACTATGTATCTAATCACAAACCCAGAATAAATAGATTTCGTATGCTTGCAAAGTTCATTGAATTGCATTATTGTTATTTTTTTGCAATAAACAAGAACTCATTGAGAAATTAACTCGTGTTGATATAATTGTCTGATTTTTTTTCACTTTAACTCCTTGCATTTAACATTGAGCTACATGTTGTTTCACCTCTGACATACTGTGGAAAAACATGCCCGTACTTTTTCAATTTTTCTTGATCTTAAAATCCCAATTAATTGGTTCTTATGCTACTGAAGAAGGGTTACTCCTCGACACACATGTACAGCAAACCAAATTGTAAAAAAAGATTAGTATTTTTGAATATATCGTTTCAATGCCACAAAGCGACTAACTGGGAAAATATAAAATAGGGTCATATATTTTTTTTCCGTATTGGCCCAATACGACTGCCATTAGACATACTAAGGACTAATATGAAAAAAAAATGTTTGTTTGTTTGTTGGGGTATAACGTCCGAGCAGCAATATTTCAGCTATATTCAGACGATCTAATATGAAAAAAAAAATATGTGATACTTTTTGTATCTGTTGTTTCCAAAAGAAATTTTGTTTGTGTTCACATATACTGTAAGGCTTTTATTATATGGATTTTTCAGTTTACTGTACGTTGGATCATTTTTCATGAACAAAAATTCCATATCTTAGTTTTCTAAACATCATTTACATATACAATTGAATATATCTTAAGTTTTCAATTTAATAGAACCCTTTATATTAAATCCTTGAAACGACATTTTGAAAATTCCAATATTCGCTGGTTCATCCGGCATCCGCTGCGGCATGTTTTGATATTTGTCTTCGAAAATTTATAGATGGCGTTCTCATTAAATAAGGCTATGTCTGCAGTTATATACAAATTGTAATATATTTTTTTAAAATAATTTTTTGCACATATTTTATATATATTTACTACTTTTCGTAACTAACAACAAAAACTTACTTTAATTTTTTATTGACTACCGTAAGTGGAATATACATTATTAATCAATAATGAGCCTGTTTCACCGTATTGGGCCTCCATTTCCGTATTGGTCCAGTTAATGATTTTTGTCAATTTTGGAATAACAGTATTTAATGAGCAATTATAATATTGATTTACACAACTGATAAATAATTTGATTTATCAGACAATGATGTCGTCTAGAAATTCAATTTCAGATATTTCTAAGATATTAATTTTTCAAGTATTTCATCACACTTCTACTGTCAACGCAGCAATCGTTTTTACAGTACTACATGTTTGTTGTCGTATGTTTGAACGAATTACCCTATAAAGACAATCTTAAGATTTGAATATTTTGCCTCAAACTTTCTA